>OX460370.1:14290369-15720492 GCA_949786405.1 Onychomys arenicola
GGGTATAAGTAATGACTGGCAATGTGTTCACTAGTTACCTCAGTTTGGAGAATAACTCCAGGTCTGATGTACACACATTCCTTTGAAAACTTCTTAGTTTCCCTCTAATTTCTGTGCCTCTTCATTATGTTTTCTGTAAACAGATCTTTGAGAAATTTCTTCCTTCAAAATTAAATAGACCTTATCAGATGTGAAAACGCACTTTGATTTTCTCCTTAACAGGCCCTTTTGAGATACACACAAGACTATCCAAGGAGAATAAGGTCTTGGTCTAGGAACCGAAATAACCACAGGTATAGGTTTAGAATGCAGATCTGAGGAACAGAGTGCAATTCAAGGGCAGGACAGCAGGCACACCCAGGAAATTCTTGGTTATATCTTTGGCAGTTTAGCCTCTCTGCATGTCAGTTTCTTCTACCTAGAGAAAGATGGGTTGGGTTGCAAAATGGAGATGGGTGCTGTCACAAGGCATGACTTACAAAATCACTTCCTTCATAACTGGAACTTTGTTTGTTTGTTTGGATGTTTTTTGGGTGGGAGTGATGAGCTATCGTGTATATGGGCTAATCTGCACATCTCTTACTGGTGAACATCTCTTTCTGGGTACCCAGGAATCAGATCCTAAACTCACAAAATTGCCAAAAATGATGTGTTAGAGCAGCGAATCATTTCACTTGGTTGAAAAAATATTAACACTTCTCTTCATGACTGTTACCAAATATTGTGTGTGGCTCCTGCTTTTGCCATTTGGAATGACTTACCAGCTAGCTGTTCTTTATTGATTGACCACTTTCAGATGCTAAAAGCAAAGAAGATGGAGAGGGAAAGTAGAAATCACCATGTTTGATCCTAAATATAGAGTTGTGTTTGCCTGTTCCAATCTCAGAAATCTAATCCTTGTCTGGTTAATCTAATAACAAATAAATGCCATCTGTGCCTATTGGTGTATTTTAATAGAAACACATAATCTGTTTTGGTGACTACTTGAACTCATGTAGTGCATATGGAGTCCAGTTTCTTCTTGTCTTCCTATTCTTATTTGGAATGTTTGCTTGGTTGAGTGGAAGTTAATCACCCCAATTAAAATGGGGGTAATTAAAAAAAAACTACTGTAACAGAATATGTTTGGGAGTTGTAAAAGTTTTTTCATTGACAAAATCAGAATTTAATAGGATCGTGTTACATGCTGGTGGCAGAAATCAGAGTCAGCAAAGCTTGCAAAAACAGATCTTTTTTTTAGCACTTTGATGAGAGCAGCAATGTATTGTTTGTTTATTTTTTAAATTTTATAATTAATTTAATTTTATATATCAGCTACAGATTCCCTGGTCCTCCCTCCTCCTGCTCCCCTGTCCTCCCCCCATTCCACCCCAATTCCCATCTCCTCCAGGGCAAGGACTTCCCTGAGGATTCAGCTCAGCCTGGTAGATTCCACCAAGGGGGGTCCAGTCCCCTCCTCCCTTCACACAGGCTGAGCAAAGTGACCCTTCATAGGCCCCAGGCTCCACAATGCCAGCTCAGGCAAAAAGGACATGTCCTAGTCCCACTGCCTGGGGGCCTCCCAAACAGTTCAAGCTAATCAGCTCTCTCAATTATGTAGAGGACCTAATCCAGTTGGGGGCTCCTCAGCTATTGTTTCATAGTTCATGAGTTTCCACTAGTTTGGCTATTTGTCACTGTGCTTTTTCCAATCACGGTCTCAATATCTCTTGCTCATATAATCCTCCTCTCTCTCACAGATTTGACTCCTTCAACTCCACCTGGGGCTTGGGTGTGGATCTCTGCATCTGCTTCCATGAGATGGATGAGAATTCTGTCATGCCAGTTCAGGTGTTTGGCCATCCAATCACCAGAGTAGGTCAGTTCAGGCACTCTCTCAACCATTTCAAGTAGTCTATCTTGGTATCTTGGTGGATTTCTGGGGACCTCTCTAGCACTTTGCTTCTTCCTGTTCCCATGGGGTCTTCATTTATCATGGTATCTCTTTCATTGTTTTCCTTGTTCATTCCTGATCCAGCTGGGACCTCCTGCTCCCCTAAGCTCTCTTTCCCCCTACTCTTGCCCTTCACCCCCCACCCCCAGCCCTCTTGACCAGTTTACTCATGTATATCTTATCTATTTGTCTGTCGCTGGCAATTCCTGTGTGTTTCTTTGGGTCCTCTTTACTAGGTGGCCTCCCTGAAGTTGTGAGTTGTAGTCTGGTTATCATTTGCTTTACTTCTAGTATCTACAAATGAGTGAGCACATACATATACCCAAGGAATGCTCAATCATACCACAAGGGCACATGCTCAGCTATGTTCATAATAGCATTGTTTGTAATAGCCAGAACCTGGAAACAACCTAGATGCCCTTCAACTGCAGAATGGATTAATAAAATGTGGTAACTATACACAATGGAGTACTACTCAGCAGAGAAAAACAATGACATCATGTTTGCAGGCGAATGGATGGAATTAGAAAAAAATATCCTGAGTGAAGTAACTCAGACTCAGAAAGACAAACATGTTTTTCTAATTTCTTATGTTCTATATGTGTATTTTGGATATTAGACCTTTATCAGGTGAGAATTTTTGTTTTATTTATCTGATTTCTTGTGTTCAGTTACTATATTTTGGATATTAGAACTTTATCAGAGCGAATTTTGGTGTTATTTAATTTATTGTGTTCAATAACTGTATGTCTGATATTAGAACTTTATCAGAGGAGAATTTTTGTTTTATTTAACTAATTATATCCAATATGTATGATTTTGATATAAGACCATTATCAGATGTGAGTTTTTCTTCTGTTTATCTGATTTCTTTTGTTTAATAAGTATATTTTGGATGTTGGACCTTTACTGAGGAGAAATTTTGTTTTTTCTAATTTCTTTTTTCCATATGTATATTTTAGATGTTAGAATTTTAACACATCAGAATTTTTTCTTTATGTAATTATGTTTAATATTTAATTTTCAATTAATTAGAATTAAATTAATTTTGTATTTAATTTATCTGATGAGAATTTTGTTTTATTTATCTGATTTCTATTGTTTAATAGATGTATTTTGTATATTAGAAATTTACATGTGAAATTTTTGTTTATCATAATTTATTGTGTTCCGTAAAATTATGTTGGATATTAGATCTTTATCAGGTGACACTTTTTGTTTTATATACCTGATTTCTTGTATTCAATATATTTATTTTGGATATTAGAAATTTAAGGGTGTGAGTTTTTTTAATATAATTTCTTGTGTTTAATAATTATATTTTTGATATTAGACCATTATCTGATACGAATTTTGTTTTATTTCCCAGATACGTTATGTTCAGTGTGTATATTTTAGAAATTAGACGAAACAAATGAGAATGTTTGATTTGTTTAATTTCTTCTGTTCAATATGCATATTTTGCATATTAGACCTACTGGTGAGAATTTTGTTTTTTCTTATTTCATGAATTCAGTATGTATATTTTGATATAGACCTTCAGATGAGAATATTTCTTCTCTATATATGATTTCTTGTGTTCAGGATGCATATTTTTGATATTAGTTCTTTATAAGGTGAGAATTTTTATTTAATTAATTTCTTGTATTCAGTATGTATATTTTGGATATAAGACTTTTATCAGATGATATTTTTATCGATCTAATTATGTTCAATATGGATATGTTTGATATTAGATTTTTATAAGTTCAGAAATTTTTTTAAATTTAATTTCTGGTGTTCAATAGTTTATTTTTCATATTTAATCTTTATCACATGAGAATTTTGTTTGGTTTTTCTGATTTCTTGTGATATATATATATATATGTGTATGGACAATATGTACATTTTGAATATTCATTTTGTGTTTTATGAAGTTCATATTTTGTGTTCAATATGAATATTTTGTATATTAGAACTTCATCTGATTTCTTCTGTTCAACGTGGATATTTGAGATATTAAACCTTTAACAGATGAGAATTTTTAGTTTTATTTATCTGTTTTCATGTTTTCAGTAGGTATATTTTTTATAATAGACATTTATCAGGTGAGAATTTGTGTTTTATTTTATGTCTTTTGTTCAATAAGTATAGTTTTCATATTAGACCTGTATCACAGGAGAATTTTGTTTTGTTTTTCTGATTTCTTATTTTCTATATATATTTTTTCAATGTAAGACCTTTATTAGGTGAAAATTTTTGTTTTATTGATGTGATATCTTGTTTCCTTATGTATATTTTGCATACTAGACTCTATAAGTTGAGAATTGTCATTTGTTTATATGATTTCTTAAGTTCAATATGCAAATTTGAGATATTAGACCTTTATCAGATGAGAATTTTTGTTTTATTTATCTAATTATGTTCCATATGCATATCTTTAACATTAGTACTTTATCAGATGAGAATTTATCTTTTGTTTAATAACTTGATTACAGTATATATATATTGGATATTTGAGTTTTTCTCTCATTAATTTCAAGATGGCTTTTGTCTTGCCAAAAATTGCCTTTATTATGTTTAAGTATGTTCCTTGTATTTCTTCTTTCTACAAGAACTTGAGGGAATCATGGAAGGGTGTTGGATTTTGTCAAAGGCTTTTTCAGAGTGTAATGGGAATATCATGTATTTCTTTTCTTTCAGTTTGTTTATATGATGGATACACTCACTGATTTTTGTCTGTTGAACTATGACTGCATTTCTTGGATGAAGCCTAGTTGATCATGGTGGATGATATTTTGATGTGTTCTTGAATTTGGTTTGCTAGTATTTCATTGAGTATATATGCATCTATGTTCATGAGGATTGTTTGTTCTGTAATTATGTTTATTTGTTGTATCTTTGGTTGACTTGGGTAATTAAATCCTCATAAAGCAATTTAGCAATATTCCTTCTGTTTCTAGTGTGTGTAACAATTTAGATATATCAGTATAAGCTATTCTTTGACATTCTGGTAGAATTCTGTGCTGAAACCATCTGGCCCTGGGCTTTTATTGGTTGACAAACTTCTACTATTTCCTTAGGGGTTATAGGTCTATTTAAATTGTTTATCTGGTCTTGATTTAGTTTGTGCTTTGGGTACTTATTCAGAAAATTATCTATTTCTTTTATTTTATAATTTAATTTAATTTTACATATCAGCCATGGATTCCCCTGTATTCCCCCATCCCTACCCTACCTTCCCCCGAGCCCACCCCCCATTCCCATCTCATCCAGGGCAAAGATTCCCCTGGGGATTCAGCTCAACCTGGTAGATTCAGTCAGGCATTTCCAGTCCCCTTCTTCCAGGCTGAGCGAAGTGTCCTTGAATAAGCCCCAGGTTCCAAACAGCCAGCTCATGTAGTAAGGACAGGTCCTGGTCCCACTGCATGGGTGTCTCCCAAACATTTCAAGCTAATTAACTGTCTCGTTTATCCAGAAGGCCTGATCCAGTTGGGACTCCTCAGCTATTCAATCACAGTTCATGTGTTTCTGTTAGTTTGGCTATTTGTCCATGTGCTTTTTCCAATCTTGGTCTCAACAATTCTCACACATACATCTCTCCTCTTTCTTGCCAATTGAACTCCTGCAACTTCAGCTGGGGCCTGGCTGTGGATTTTTGCATCTGCTTCCCTCGGTCATTGGATGAGATTGCTAGCATGACAATTAGGGTGTTTGGCCCTCCAATCAACAGACTAGGTCAGTTTGGGCTTTCTCTAGACCATTGCCAGGAGTCTACAGTGGGGGTATCTTTGTGGATTTTGGGAGACCTCTCCAGAACTTTGCTTCTTCCTGTTCTCATGTGGTCTTCATTTATCATGGTCTGTTATTCCTTGTTCTCCCTTTCTGTTCTTGATCCAGCTGGGATCTCCTGCTCCCCTAAGCTCTCTTTCCCTCGAAACTTGCCCTTCATTACCCCGACTCACGTCCACGTTGTTCTTAGGGATCTCATCAATTTCTCTGCCATTGTGGTGATCCCTGTGTCTTTCTTAGGGTCCTGTTTTCAAGGTGGCCTCTCTGGAGTTGTGAGTAGCAGTCTAGTCATCTTTGTTTTACATCTAGTATTCTCCTTCGAGTGAGTACATACCATGTGTGTCTTTCTGAGTCTGGGTACCTCACTCGGGAGGATTTTTTTCTAGATCAATCCATTTGCCTTCAAACCTCATGATGTCTTTGTTTTTCTCTGCTGAGTAGTACTCCATATATATATATATATATATATATATATATATATATATATATATATATATATATATATATATATATATATCTCAAGATATTAAACAAAAATTCTTACATAATAAAGAACTAATATCCAATATATACATATTGAACACTAGAAATCAAAGAAATAAAACAAATTATCTCTCCAGATAAATGTCTAATATCCAAAATATACATATAGAACACAAGAAATAAAGTAAATAATATAAAAATTCCCATCTGATAAAGGTTTAACATTCATAATATACATATTGAACACAAGAAATCAGAAAAACAAAACAAAATTTTTCATACAATAAATGTCTAATATAAAAAATATACATACTGACAACAAGAAATCAGATAAATAAAACAAAAATTCTCATCTGATCATGGTCTAATAACCAAAATATACATATTGAACACAATATACCTGTTAAATAAAACAAAAAATCTCATATCATGAAAGTCCAATATCTATATTACATATATTGAACACAAGAAATCAAATAAATAACAAAAAAATTCTCATCTGATATAGGTCAAATATCCAAAATACACATATTGAACTTAATTAGATAAATAAAACAAAAATTCCCCTCTGTTAAAGGACTAATATCAAAAAAATACACATTGCGCTGAAGAAATCAGATAACACAAAAATTCTGATCTGATAAAGGTCTAATATCCAAAATATACATAGTGAACATAATTAGCTCAATAAAACAAACATTTTCAAGTGATAAAATTCTCATATCAAAAACATACATATGGAAAAAAAGAAATTAAATAAAGAGAAGAAGAGAGAGACCTGTGCAAAATGGCGCCGGCTTTTTAAAGAGTGAGCTGCGCATGCATACAGGACTGCATGAGGCTACTCCACACATGCGCGTAGATTACATGGCAGCGTGTGCTTTACACAACCATGTAAAGCCACGGAATCCTAGTCACATGAGATGTTCTGACCTGGAAATGGCTATTTTGAACCGGAAATAACTAGGCGGTCCACCAGGAAAGCCCAACCGTGTGGACATGTTTTGATTTCCTATCACATTTCCCACGAAGGGATCCTAAATATTGAATTATTCCCACTTTGAGGGAAAAATAGACAACAAAATTTTAAGCTCTCAGCTTACTTGCTTGTTCAGCCAGCAACAGTGAGGCCTACCTGGCAACTTCCTGTAATTCAGATGCAGCTGCTCTGTGCTGGCAGGCAGAGAGAGTTCAGAGCTCTAGCTATCCTGAAACTTCTACATCGGAAAGAGCCCTTTCTTCTGCCATTGCCACTGGGAAGAGGCTTTTCTCTTTCCTTCACCCTTCCTCTTAAAGGCCCCAAAATCTTTAGGCCTAGTTTCAAAAAATTTTCCCCTTTTGACCGGGAAAATCCTTTTTACTTGATTAAAATTTTTTCCCTTTTCTAACGGGAAATTTCCTTTCCTTCCCTCTTCTCTATTGGGAAGATTTCCTTTTTATATTAAATCTTTAGCCATCTTGCCCTTTCCTAACTTTGGTGCCTTCCTGCTTCAGCAGTCCAATTAACTCTGAGCTACCTGCACCCATTTCAATTCACCCTTAGCTTCTCTTTTTTCTTTAAATTGCTGGTGCCAGACTTACCCAGGTGTCCATCAGCTCTTCCCTTCTTTCTTGGATCTCGGTGGGACCTCCATTTGTTGCGGTAGTGCCCGCACTACCACCACCCATTCACCATGTCCATGCAAGGGGCTGTGGATCCAAAAACAGAGACAAAGACAGCGAGTCATTCATGTCAGGGGATGCCAAATGCTGTTTATTGAAGAAGGGAGGAAACCTTAAATACAGGCTTACAGCACAATGGAGGAACCCTGGAGGGCAGAAGTTCAATACTGAATGTTCTACATACTTGCATCTAAGCTGTTTACACCAAATGCAGGATACACAAACAAAGAACTTCCCTTAAGCATTCAGGAGGGTTGGAGGCCAGCAGGGAATCAGCATAGGGAGGACTTCAAGGTCAAGGTCAGGCAATCAGGGCTGCACTTACCCAACTTGGAAGTTCCAGGGTACTACATAAGCCCAGTGTGACGAGGTGCTCTTGTCACTCAGGACTCACTAGCCAATCATGCTCCAGGCGACCTGCCAGTCAGAAGTTATGTGGGGGTCTTTCAGGCCTCTTGCTTCAGAATTGGCTTAGAACAGAATCTGTCCCTGTTGTTTTGTGTGCTAGCTGTGAGCGTTGCTGATGCGAGCTGAGCATAGAACACAGCCGAGCTGGAAAAGCACAATATCCTGAGCCAAGGGCTGCTGTCCCCAGACAGGGAGGAGTGCTCAGTTGAGTCATGGGAGTCAGTGTGTTGGGTCCTCCCCTTGCTGGGTGGGAGTAGGTTGTCAGATGCAAAGTTCTCTTTGTTCTTGCCTTCTGCTGTGTTGTCCTTCATGGTCTCATTCATCCTGCATGTTCCAGTGTGGATCTTGGTGGTGCTGAAAAGTCTTTGCAATTGTTGGGGCCAGCTGGCAGCCTCTGAATAACTTCACTCTGTTGACTGAATCTGTGCAGAACATTGAGAGAAGGACTGTTCTTTGAAATGTCCCTGTTGACATCACTGTGAAATGCCAGCACCACATGTGTGATGTTTCTATGGAACACAGATTTCCAAACTCAAAGAGGCCTGATCCCTCACTTATATTCCAGAAGTTCTATACTTTGAACATTTAACATTAAGATTTAAAAATCAACTGGAATTAATTTTAGGAGCTTTTAAACATTATTTCCTGTGTAAAGTTGCACTCCAATGCTAAACTGTGATGTAGAAGAGTAGAATTGATGGTAATAGAATTGATGGTACATATTCTTAGGAGACATTGGTTCACAAAGCAGAATTTAGTTAAGAAAAGACTGCCTCACAAATACCCAAAGATAAGTACTCTGCTAACCATGCCAGTTAGTAATATTATGATAAGATGTAAAAGTTTGTTCCCCAGGATTAACCAGCTATATTCCATAACATGGGAGACAACTCTAATTTATAACCAGTAGAAAGACCCATTCTTCCATTAAAAACCTGGCCTCTAATATGCTGCTCAAGAGACCATTACAGGCTCACAACCAACATTAAGTCCTACTATGCCATGGAGGTATATTAATTCTACAAATGGGAGTCTCCAGTCTTTTTGAAAAGCAGTTTTGAGTAAAGGTCTCCTACATTGGTTGAGGTAGACTTGAACCTTCTCTGTAGCTCCACAGAGCATTGCTTTTATTATCCCCCAATTAATCAAGTTAAATACTGTATTACACATCTGTACCACCACAGAGTTCTAAAATTACCAGTTTAAGACACATAGTGGACTGTCCATTGCACAACAGGGAGAGAAAATGTGTGGAAAATGGCTTCTTCCTTCAGACTAGAAGATCAGGAAGAGTGGAATTGACCTGCAGACGGGTGGTGAGGCCTGCAGACAGGGGTGGGGCCTGCAGACAGGTGACAGGCCACTATGCACACTTAGGGGACATTAGACTAGGCAATAGCTTGATCACAGAATGAAGTTGAGTACAGTGAGCTGCAGAGTCTCCATTACAAAGACAGGTTGATGGGGCATGGTGAATGACTTTCTCTATAATTTCTCTCCATGTTTGAATTTCTCCTATGCGGATGAAGACAGACACTATTGGCTGGTGTACAGTTTATGGAGGATAGCTTGAACAACTAATTATTCAGTTTCCAAATAGCAAAATCTCCTATGGAGATATGTGCAATCCTTCTTGATACATTGAAGTCTGATGACAGGTTCAAGATACAGGCCATTGGCTGTAACTCCATGTGTTAGATTACAGCACTCAGTTGCTATCATTTTTCGTGGGACAAAGTCATACAGTCTCTTATAATGGTATTCACTCTTCCATGGAGGTGCCTACCCTGATTCAAAGTCAGTATAGCTACATGTGCTTTCAATCATTTTTGTCACTTTAAAACATCAATTATTGGTATCCTTTTAAATATACATTTTATTTTAATACATTACTGATAATTTTTTCTATGTTTCCCAGTTTAAGAATTTTATTCCACTTTTTTCTTAACTGGTGTTTGTTTATGTATTTATTTATGTCAGTTTGTAGCAGTGCTTATCAACCTTGGAGGTCATGGCTCCCTTTGGGGAATCCAATGAACCTATAACAAGACTGGCCTTAGACTGTGAGAAAGTGCAGGTATGTATATTATAATTTTAACAGGAACATAGTTATCAAGCAGCAGTGAAAATAATTTTGTAGTTGGGGGTGTCACCACATCATTAGAAACTGTATTAAAGTGTCACAGCTTTAGGAAGGTTGTGACTCATTGGTTCAGGTCAATATCTCTTGTAGATTAGGCTATCCTCACACAATATAATTTAGAATTACTTTGAACACCTAATCCTGCCTCTGCCTTCCAGTGCTGGAAAGAGAGTACTGCCACTCCATATAGGCTGGTCCTTGTCTGGTATGTGGGAAGGAAAAATAGACCAGTAAATGAGTATCCTCTAACTTCTCTAGATTTTATTGTTAATTTACAAATGAAGTCAAACTTGTGTAAGAATTGAGTTCACTGACCAGCTGTCAAGCAGGTATAGTTATGGCAGAGAGAGGGATGAGGAAGAAAGAGGGTGAAAACTTTCCTGCTGGGATCGTAGTTGACCTTAGCAATGAGTTTTGAGATAATTAATGTTACATGATCAATGAATGTTCTTACTGGTCATTTCTTGGGTCTACAGACCAGACAATCAAGAATCTGGATAAAGAACTGAAATTTTGTGAAACCAAATTAGAGCAGTTACACCATTTGAACCTAAGAAGTAGAACTGGATAGAATGGTGTGGCCCTACCTAACATGACTGTGTTTTCCAGGTTTAAGATGTGTACCCCAAGAAACATGGTGTTAGTAGTACTTGGTGTCCCCTAATACAAATCCCTGGTCTCTGGAGCACATGGCCATAAAGTCTGTTACAACTTTAGAGATTATAATTACATTGTTATCACTATGTCTTCCCTGCCTTCAAACCCTCCCATAGACCCTTCATTGTGTTCTAATCCAGGGATTCTTTTTGTTTAAGAACAGTTACTGTTTGCATGTTACCTCTGTTTGGTTGTAGGACTTACCAGCTATGAAGCAACAGGTTGGTTGCCCTGGACATTTAGTATGAAATGCAGTGTGTACTCATAGGACCCTGTGCCTTGGAAGAAATACAGGAAGTGCTCTAGGACATTAAAGAATTTTACTAAGCTACCAAATCCCATTATTAGTGGCTTATCCAATCAGAGTGTGGAAGGACTAACCTGGGAGGGTTATTTTCTCTGAGTCCTTTGAACTCTGCTTTCCCAGTAGGGAAACTTCTAATGTCCTGAAGCCCAGCTGAGTGGTCCTAGCTGATGAGGGACTCTGGGGAGGGTTATCAATGAGGAACATCAGCAGGAGGGAGCTTCCAGTTTCTTTCCAAGAATCTGCTGTTTTTCTGCTGTAGGGAACTGTAAGGAAGTCCACAAGCCATGCCATGGTGAGTGTAGCATGTTCAGAGCAGGTCTGCTGAGCTGTCTTTTCTGCTGGGAGTTGGATCAACCATGATGCAGACTGGTTTTGTTGGTCCATGTGGCAACCTGGGCAGTAGTCCTTGTTCTCTGAGCCTTCCTTTGCATGGACTTCCTGGATATGTGGAGACTCTGCAGCTCTGGCTTGGGAAGGTATGATGCTTATAATATCACTATCCAGTGTGCACTTATGGTGCAGTTTTTAATGTGCAGTGGGAAGACAGATTGGAGAACACTCAAGGTCTGGTTTCTAGAAGTTCTGAACATTGCACTCCACTTTCAGGTTTGTCTTATAAATATTACAAATAGTTTAGAAACCACTTAAGGTTGGTATTATGGATTGTTTTTCAGCAATACATGATTAGAATGCTTCTACCTTTGCTACAACCATCCACAATGGTATGATTTGGTGAAGTTTAGTTCCAGGGGACAAATGCAGTTTCTGATCTGCATAGATTTCTCATGTGAGTGAGGGTAGGAGACACTAGTGGTGTAGCAGTCCTATGTCAATAGACCCTTGCCCAAGCCCCTGCATGATACCCATCTTGTGTTGCACACTGGACTTCTAAATGCCATGACTCATTTGGAGATGGAATTACTCTTTCACAGCGGAGGCATCTAAGATTATGGTTGATACCAATTGTGATTACAGTTATGAGGTAGCAAGAAAAATAATTTTATGGTGGAATTTCACAACATGAGGAATTGTATTTAATGGCTATGGCATTAGGAAGGTTAAAAATAGTAGTTCTAGAGGCTATTAAGTATGACAATATGGGGTGGGGAGTAGCTAACAGTTTCTTTCTCTGTTGGCCAAGCTGAGAACGAGAAGCATAAGACAAAGCACTACTTGCTAAGGAAGCATGCAAAGAGGCAGAAAGACTGGAACCAGAGCTTCAGACTATGCAGTGCAGCAACAAGGAAAGCCAGTGATGGCCATTGCACAATGCTGTGGTCCCCTGAAAGACAGGCACTTAACAATAGAAGACTGACTCCTCCTCGGCCAGATCATTTAATTTCTCTGAGACCTTGGTGTCCTCATTCTTTAAGCTCTGCATGTGTGACATGACCTGCTTATGCTCAAACTTAACCTTTTCATACAAAGGATTTGGCTGGTGGTAGGTCCTGGGCCTAGAGGTAAAGAATTCCATGAACATAGGCCTCAAGTATCACAGACATTCAGGGTATGTTTTAGACTACTGGTTGTCATGGGATGCCACATACTGTCTCCTAAGTACTGGGAATTTCAGCCATTTATTAAAATTTCTATTGTAGGGAAAAGGGGCTGACTAAAAAAACCCCATTCTGGCTTGGCAGTGGAGGTGCATGCTTTAAATTCCAGCACTCAGGAGGCAGAACCAGGTGCATCTCTGTGAGTTCAAAGCCAGCTTGGTCTCCAAAGCAAATTCCAGGAAAGGCACAAAGCTACACAGAGAAACCCTGTCTTGAAAAATAAAATAAAAAAAAACAAAAAAAAAAAAACCAACACCACCACCAACAACAAAAACCCACTCAGATCCTGGATCCCAGAACTAGGGAAAGAAGATTCAGATCAGGGCAGAAAGAAACTCAGTTTGGCTCAGTCAGATCAGAGCAATCACTGCCCCTGGCCAACTGATTTGTAAAACCAAATGATCACAGAGCAGGACAGTAGAACTCTGGGCCCCAAGTCACCGCCAAAACATCTTGTTTAAACCACCCTGCCTGGTCAGTTAGAAAAAAAAAAAAAAAGGCTGTTCTCTCTACCCCGGTAGAGGCAGCTCCTTCCCTAGATACCTCCTTCCCAAATAAATATCTTTATCTAGAGTTTTGGGTGTGAAGACATTTATTCACTGAAGTAGAGAAGATCCTCATTGAGACATCCCTCAGTGGACAAAAGAGAGAGCTAAAAGAGCATAGCAAAAAGGAGCTGAATAGACAATCTTTGCAGAGACATCACTCAGTGGACAGAGCAATAACAAACTAAAAAAAGTACCACTTTTCTGCAGAGCCACAGGACATTGCTACATTTCTACAGGGGTTTCCCTTATTGCAGAGTGAAGCAAAAGAAGCAATATCTTAGCCCAGAGAAGCAAATTTCTGCTAGGAAGCCCTATTAGGAGGGGGCTGAGCAAAGGTCAGCTGTAGCAGCTTTCCAGGAGAGGAGAAGAATTGCTGGATCATGCAGGGAGATCATCCCTCAAAGATCTAGGCCTGAATTTCCCAAGAAGTCAGAAAAATTTCCCTTCCAGGGTTGGGCTGCTTCTTTGCAGTCCAGCTGTCAGAGCTGTGCAAAACAGCTCCAGGTCTCTGGGACACCTTCAGGGCAGAGCTGTTTTGAGGACCTTGAGGTGTCCAGGATACCTCCCCCTCCAGAACTAAACTGTCTCCTTGCATTTCCAGCCATTAGAGCTGAGCTAAACAGCTCCAGTGTCCAGGACACCTGCAGAGCAGAGTTGATGTTCTGAGCAACTCAAGGTGTGTGGGATATGTCACCCTCCAGGGCTAAACTATCTCTTTGCAGTTCCAGCCATCTGAGCTGTCCTAAGCAGCTCAAAGTGTTGCCTGACTACTCAGGTTGTCAGGACAGCTTTCTCCATAGTTGTTGCAACCAATTTACTTACATTGTTGGTGCCAAAACACAGGACCAAACCCACAGAGTTTCAAACAACTTACTTACAGCTATCCTGACCTTAGGCCAGGAGAGGCAGGCTGTTTAGATGATGGGAGGTAGAGCTGCATGAGCACTCTTAGTAGAGAAACAGCTGTCTAAGAATTTCCATAGTGTCTACTCCACAGGTGTATATCCTCCAGAATCTGTAAAGACGGACTTGGTCCTCTTCCAATATCCAGAATGAAATCACTCTTGCTCCCCAACAAATGCCCTGATGAAAACAGCCTGCTTCCCAATCCACTGTCAGGGATGAAATCAGCCTGTCTCACAGGAGTGTGAGCTAGGCTGATTTTATACCCACACTGCAGGGAAACCCGGGCCGAATTAATCAGGGCACTGGAGGGGGAGCCATGTCCATTTTCTCTGACGCAGGAAGGGGAGACAGGCCGATTTGAATGATTTCATCCCTCCCTTGTCAGAGATGAAATCAGCCTGGTTCCCCTTATCCTGGAAACTGGAGTGGGAGCTAGGCCAATTTTTTCTGGAAACTGGAGTGGGAGTCAGACTGATTTTACACCAGCACTGCAGGGGAACCTAAGCCGATGTAATCAGGGCACTGTAGGGGTACACATACCGATTTCATCCCTGACACTGGAGGGGGAGCCATGTTGATTTCATCCGGACACAGGAAGTTGAACCATGCCAATTTATTTAGGGCACTGGTGGGGGTGACCCAGTCCGATTTCAGCATGGACACTGGACGACGAAGCAGGCTGGTTTCAACAGGGCTCTCGAGGCTGAATCAGGCAAATTTCATCAGGTTCCCCCTCAGTGCCCTGATGAGATCGGCTTGGCTCTCCCTCCAGTACCCTGATGAAATCTGCGAGGGTCCCTCTCCAGTGCCCTGATGAAATAAGCCTGGCTCCCCCTACAGTGTACAGGATGAAATTGGCCTGTTTTCACCTCCAGTGCCCTGATGAGAACAGCCTGTGTCTCCCTCCAGTGTCAGGGATGAAATCACGCTGGGTGCCCCTCCCGTGTCCTGATGAATTCGGCCTGCATCCACCTCCAGTGTCCAGGATCAAATCGGCCTTGGCTCCCCCTCCAGTGTCCTGCATGAAATCCTCCTGGATCCCCCTCCAGTGCCCTGATGAAATCAGCCTGGCACCCCTTCAGTTTCCTTATGAAATAGGGTTGGCTCCTCCTCCATTGCCCTCATGAAATCTGCCTGGCTCCCTCTCCATTGTCACAGATGAAATCGGCCTAGCTCTCCCTCCAGTGCCCTGATGAAATCGGTCTTGATCCTCCTCCAGTGCCCTAAGGAATTCGGCCAGGCTCCACTTCCAGTGTCCTGATGAAATCAGGCTGGCTCCCCATCCAGTGCCCTGATGAAATCGGGTTGGCTCCCAATCCAGGGTTGGGTATAAAATCAGCCTTGCTCCCCCTCCAGTGTCAGGGATGAAATCAGCGTCGCTCAACCTGCATTATCAGGATGAAATCAGCATTGGTCCTCTTCTAGTGCCCTGATTAAATCGGCCTGTCTCCCCGTCTAGTGTCCAGGATGAAATCGGCCTGGCACCCCCTCCAGTGTTCTGATAAAATCGGGAGCCAGGCCGAATTCATCAGGGTAACAATGGAAGCCAGGCTGACTTCATCTGAGGACTAAAAGGGAAGACAAGCCAATTTTATCAGGGCACTGGAGGGGGAGCCAGGCAGATTTCATCACTGACCCTGGAGGGGGAGCCAGGCCGATTTCCTTAGGGCCTGGCACCCCTCCACTGCCATTATGAAATCAGCCTGGCTCCCCCTCCAGTGCACTGTATGAAATAGGCCTTGCTCCCCCTCCAATGTCATGCTGATTTCATCAGGTCACTGAAGGGGTCACCATTCCTGCAGGCCAGGTTATTAGGCCGAACCAGAGGAGGCACCACCTGAAAGACCAATGGGGACAAGAGAGGAAGGAGACCAGGCGCATAAAGAAAGACAGAGTCAGTTTGAGTCACGTCAAGGTCTCATTTATTGCAAAGTGAAGCAAGCTTATATACTGGTGGATATGAGGGGAAGGGAGGAAGATGAAAAAATTGTTAGAAAAGGGTTCAGGATGAGGTCTCTTTGATCCAGTGCTTAAGCAACCCATCAATCAATTAGAAAAAGGGTTAAGGAGAGGTCTCTTTGGTCCAATGCTTGAACAACCGATCAATCAATTAGAAAAGGGTTAGGGAGAGCTCTCTTTGGTCTGGAGCATGGCACCTATTGCCATATTGATGGACTTGGAAATGTTATGATCAAATGAGTCTACATCGCTACACAGCTTAATCATGCCATTCAGGTCCATAGCCTTAGTTTTGCCCCTCAAGGCCGCCCTGCAGGCTGCATTGGCATTTTCTATGGCTAATTGCTAGACCACAATATTTTCTAAACCATCTTTACCCAGGATTCTTTCAGCCACTTCTAGCAGCCTGGCAACGAACTGGGCGTAGGGTTCGCTGTTGCCTTGGACTATCTTAGACAGGGAGGTGGTGGCTCCTCCTGTTGCAGGCACAGCTCACCAGGCCGCCAGCGCTGCTTGGGCTGTCTGAGCCAGAAGCCCTGCTGGGAGTTTCCGTTGTATTTCCTCTGTGGCATATTTGCCCCTCCCCATAATCTTATCAGAAGACGATGAAGCCATCTGAGGACTTTTCTAATTTATGACGGCCTGTGTTTCAGCTGTGTCTATAAACTCGGCCTTCCAGGTTAAAAATTGACTCCGAGTAAGCACTGATTGAACCACCTTATTCCATTCATGAGGCAACAGATTACCCCCTTGCCCCAGCCCTTCAAGAATTGAAATTGTGAATGGCACACTAATACCATAATTTTTGACTGCTGAGTGCAAATCCTTTAGATGTTTTATTTTTAGTTTTCTATATATAACTTGGTCAGTGCCATCACCCTCTTGTTCCTCCACCAGGTCCTCCTCCTCTCCCTCAGAGGCCAAGGGCCTCTGTTCCCCAATCTCAGTATCTCTGTCAGCACCCTGAGTGGTGTCTGCCTGTTCCCCTGCATCCTGGGATTGAGCGCCAGATCAGGTCATTACTGGGAAAGAGAGGGACACTGCAGTCAGTGCTCTTTTGGTCTTGCCTACATTTATTGCAAAGTAAAGCAAGCTTATGTACTGGTGGATATGAGGGGAAGGGAGGGAGATAAAAAAATTGTTAGAAAAGAGTTCAGGATGAGGTCTCTTTGATCCAGTGCTCAAGCAACCGACCAATCAATTAGGAAAGGGTTGGGGAGAGGTCTCTTTGGTCCAATGCTTGAACAACCAATCAATCAATTAGAAAAGGGTTAGGGAGAGGTCTCTTTGGTCCAATGCTTTGAACAACTGATCAATCATACATACTCCATGAAGTTTAATCTAAAAGTACACTTTGTGGTTTTTCCGGGAATGATTGTTTTTGCAATTCAATGGGTGCACTTATGCCAGATCATCCAAGCAAGAAAAGTCAAGGCACAGCTATCCAATTTTTTGTTCCCAACAAAAGGGTTTCCAAGCCTATTTCATACCTGACATTGGAGGGGATGCCAGTCCGATTTCATCAGGGAATTGTAGGGGTACACATTCCTGTTTCATCCCTGATAGTGGAGGGGGAGCCAAGTTGATTTCATCTGAACACTGGAGGGGGAATCAGGCCAATTTCACCCCAGATACTGGAGAGGTAGCCAAGCCGACTTCATCTGGAAACTGAAAAGGGAGCCATGCCAATGTCTTCAGGACTCTGCAAGGGGATCCAGGATGTCTTCATCAGGGCACTGGTTGGGGAGCCATGCCGATTTTACCCATGAGTTGGAGGGGCAAGCCAGTCCGAATTCATCAAGGAACTGGAGGTTAAGCCAAGCTGATTTCATCAGGGCACTGCAGGGGGAGCCTTGGTGGTTTCATCAGGGCTCTGGAGGATGAGTCAGGCAGATTTCATCAGGGCACTTGAGGGGGAGACAGGCTGATTTCATCCCTGACACATGAGAGGGAGCCAGGCCAATTTCATCTGGACAGGGTACCCCTACAGTGCACTGATGAAATCGGCCTGGCTCCCCCTCCAGTGTCAAAGATGAAATTGGCCTGTCTCCCCTCCAGTGCTTTGATTAAATTACCCAGGGTAAGGGATGAAATCGGCTTGGTTCCCCCTCCAGTGTCCAGGATGAAATTGTCCTGGCTTTCCCTCCCTTGTCCCGGATGAAATCAGCCTGGCTTCCTCTCCACAGTCCGGTATGAAATCGGCCTGGGTCCTCCTCCATTGTCCAGGATGAAATCAGCCTGGCTCCCACTCCAGTTCCCTATGAATTTGGCCTGGGTCCCCGTCCAGTGTCCAGAAGAAATCGGCCTGGCTCCCCCTCCTGTGTGCAGCATGAAATCGGCCTGGCTTCCCCTCCAATGCTCTGATGAAATCATCCTGGATCCCCACATGTGCCCTGGTTAAATGGACATGGCTCCCCATCCAATGCTCTGATGAAATTGGCCTGGATCCCCTCCAGAGCCCTGATTAAATTGGCCTGTTTCCCCTCCAGTGTCCTGATGAAGTCAGCATGTCTACCCTTTCAGAGTCCAGGATTACATTGGCCTGGGTTTCCCTCCAGTGACCTGATGATATTGGCATTGCTCCCCCTCCAGTGACCTGATGAAATCGGCCTGGCTCCCTTCCACTGCCCTGATGAAATTGTCCTGGTCCCCCCTCCAGTGTCAGGAATGAAATCGGCCTGGAGCCCCCTCCAATGTCTAGGATGAAATCAGCCGTTTTCCCCCTCCAGATCCCTAATGAAATCGGCCTTGGTCACCCTCCAATATCCTGGATGAAATCTGCCTGGCTTCCCCTCCAGTGCCTTGTTGAAAGCGGCCTGGCTCCACCTCCAGTGTCAGGGATGAAATCAGCCTCGCTCCTCCTTTAGTGCCATGATGAAATCGGACTTGTTTCTCCTCCAGTGTCCAGAATGAAATTGGCCTGGTTCCCTGAAAAATGCCCTGGTAAAAATGTCCTGCATCCCCCACCACTGTCAGGGATGAAATCATCCTGTCTCCCGATCAAGTGTCAGGGATGAAATAGGCCTGGCTCCGCCTCTAGTGCCCTGGTGAAATCGGCAAGGCTCCCCCTCCAGTGTCAGGGATAAAATCGGCATGGCTCCCCCTCCAGTAAACTGATGAAATCGGCCTGGCTCCCCCTGCAGAGCCCTGATGAAACCAGCCTGGCCCCCTCAAGTGTTGGGTATAAAATCACCCTGGCTCCCACTCCAGTATTTGGGATGAAATTGGCCTGGCTCCCCTTTCAGTGTCCAGGATGAAATCAGTCTGGTTGCCCCTCCAGTGTCCTGAAGAAATCGGCCTGGGTCCCCATCCTGTGTCAGGGTTGAAATCGGCTTGGTTCCCCCTCCAGTTCCCTGATGAAATCGGTCTGTCTCCCACTCCAGGGTAAGGGATGAAATCGGATTGAATCTAACTACAGTGTCCTGATAAAATCGGCCTGGCTCCCCCTCTTGTGCCCTGATGAAATTAGCCTGGCTCCCCCTCCAGTGCCCTCATGAATTAGGTGAGGGTCCCTCTCCAGTGCCCTGATGAAATCAGCCTGGCTTCTCCTCCAGTGTACAGGATGAAATTGGCCAGGGTCCACCTCCAGTGCCCTGATGAAAATGGCCTGGGTCTCCCTCCAGTGTCCAGGATGAAATCAGCCTGAGTGCCCCTCCAGTGCCCTGATGAAATTGGCCTGGCTCCCCTCCAGTGTCAGGGATGAAATCTGCCTAGCTCTCCCTCCAGTGCCCTGATGAAATCACCATGGCTCCCCCTCCAGTGTCCAGGATTAAATCCGTCTGGCTCCTGCTCCAATGCACTGAAGAAATCAGCATGGCACCCACTCTAGTGCCCTGATTTAATCGGCCAGTTTCCCCTCTAGTATCAGGGATGAAATCGGCTTGGTTCCCCCTCCAGTTCCCTGATGAAATCGGCTTGGCACACCCTCTAGTGCCCTAATTGAATCGGCCTGGCACCCCCTCCAGTGCTCTGATGAATTTGGCCTGGATCCCCTCCAGGGCCCTGATGAAATCAGCCTTGGTCCCCCTCCAGTGCCCTGATGAAATCGGCCTAGCTCCCCCTCCACTGTCAGGGACCCTCCAGTGTCAGGGAAGAAATCAACCTGGCTCTCCCTCCATTGCCCTGATGAAATTGGTCTGGATCCCCTCCAGTGCCCGGAATAAATAGGCCTGGCTCCCCCTCACAGTGCTCTGATGAAATCAGCCTGGATCCCCTCCAGGGCTCTGATTAAATCAGCCTGTTTCCCCTACAGTGTCCTGATGAAATAGGCATGGGACCACCTGCAGTGAGGGTATAAAAGCAGCCTGGCTCCCGCTCCAGTGTATGGATGAAATCAGCATGGTTCCCCTCCACTGTCCGGATGAAATCAGCCTGCCTCCACTCATGTGTCAGAGATATAATCGCCCTGTCTCAACCTCAAATGCCCTGATGAAATTGGCCTGACTTATCCTCCAGAGCCCTGATGAAACCAGCCTGGCTCTCCCACCATTGACCATACTGAAATTGAACTGGGTCCCCCACCATTGCCCTAATGATATAGGCCTGGCTCCACTTCCAGTGTGCAGATGCAATCATCCAGGCTCCTTCTCCGTTGTTAGGGATGAAATTGGCATGTGTCAGCCTGGGTACACATCCAGTGGCAGGATGCAATCAGAATGGGCACTCCTCTGGTGCCCTGATGTAATTGGACTGGGTAACCCTCCAGTGCTCTGTGGAAATCGACCTGGCTCCCCCTCCAGCATCAGGAAAGAAATTGGCATGGCTCTCCCTCCAGTGCCCTGATGGATTCGTCCTGGGTTTCCCTGCAGTGTAGGTATAAAATCAGCCTGGACCCACTCCTGTGTCAGGGATGAAATCAGCCTGGCTCCCCCACTTGTATCTGGGATGAATTTGGCCTGGATCCCCCTGCAAACATGGGTGAAATCAGCCTGGCTTCCCCTCCAGTGCTCTGATGATATCAGTCTAGCTCCTACTCAATTGTCAGGGATGAAATCAGCCTGGCTCCCCTGCCAGTGTAAATGATGAAATTGGCCTTGCTCCCCATCCAGTGTCCATGATGAAATTGGCCTGCCTCACCCAGAGTGCCCTGATCAAATTGGCCTGTGTACCACACCAGTGTCAGGGATGAAATCGGCCTGGCTCCACCGCCAGTGTACAGGATGAAAGAGGCATGCATTCCCCCAAAGTGCCCTGAGCAAGTCGACCTGCCTCCCCCTCCAGTGTCATGGATGAAATCAGCCTGGCTAATCCTCTAGTGCCCTGATGAAATCAGCTTAGCTACTCTTCCAGTGTCCAGGAAGAAATCGGCATGATTCTCCCTCCTGTGCCCTTATGAAATTGGCCTGGATCCCCCTCCAGTGCCCTGATGAAATCAGATTGTCTCCCCTCCATTGACTGGATGAAATTGTCCTGGATACCCCTACAGTGCACTGATAAATGGACCGGGTTCCCCCGGCAGATTCAGGGAATAAATCAGACAATATTCTCTCCAGTGCCCTGATGAATTCACCCTGTTTGTTCTCCAGTGCCCTGATGAAATCAGCCTGCATACCCTTCAAGTGTCCACTATAAAATCGGCCTGTGTCTCCCTCCTGTGCCCTGATGAAATGGGCCTGGTTCCTCCTGCAGTGCAGGTATAAAATCAGCCTGGTTCTTCCTTCAGTGAGCGGTCTGATATCAGCCTGGCTCCCACTACAGTGTCAGGTGTGAAACCTGTCTGTCTCCCCATCTAGTGCTGTGTTGAAGTTGGCCTGTCTCCCCCTCCAGTGTCAGTGATGAAATTGGTCTGGCTGCCCCTCCAGTGTCTGGGTTGTAATTGGCCTGGCTCCTCTCCAGTTTCAGGGATGAAATCGGCTTGGCTCTCCCTCCAGTGTCAGCAGGGAAACAGGCTTGTCTCTCCCTCCAGTGCCCTGAATAAATCAGCCAGGGTATACCTCCAGTGTCCTGATGTAATCAGACTGTGTAGGCTTGCAGTGCCCTGATGCGATTGGACTGGGAACCTCTCCAGTGCCCTATTGAAATAAGCCTGACTTCCTCTCCAGTGTCAGGGATGAAATCGGCCTGGCTCCCCCTCCAGTGGCTTCATTAAATCGGCCTGGCTCCCCATACAGTGTCAGGGAGGAAATCAGCCTGGCTCCTCCTACAGTGCCCTGATGAAATTCACCTGGGTTTCTCTGCAGTGTGGGTATAAAATCCGCCTGGCTCCCACTCATGTGTCAGGGATGAAATCAGCCCAGATACCCCTTCAGTGTCCAGGATGAAATCAACCTGGCTCACCCTCAAATGATCAGGATGAAATCAGCCTGTTCTCCCCCTCCCCCCAGTGTGCAGGATGAAATCTCCGTGGCTCCCCCACCAGTATCTGGAATGAAATCGGCCTGGCTCACCGTTCAGTGTCCAGGATGAAATCAGTCTGGGTGCCCCTCCAGTGCCCTGAAGAAATCTGCCTTAGTCCCACTGCAGTGCGGGTATAAAAGCAGCCTGGTTCCACCTCCAGTGTCCAGATGAAATCAGACTGGCTCCCCATCCAGTGTCCTGAAGAAATCGCCCTGGCATCCCTTATAGTGCTCAGATGAAATTGGCCTGGCTCCCACTTTGGCCCTGATGAAATCAGCCTGGTTCCCAATCTTGCCCTGATGAAATCTGCCCGGATCCCCCTCCAGTGCCCTGATGAAATAAGCTTGGGTCCCTGTCCATTGCCCTAATGAAATCAGCCTTGCTCCCCCTCCAGTGTCCACATTGAAATTGGCCTGGGTTCCCCTACAGTGCCCTAATGAAATATGCCTGGTTCCCCTCAAATGCCCTGATGTAGTTGGCCTGGGTCTCCTTCCAATGTCCTTATAAAATTGGCCTTGTTCCCCCTCCTCTGCCCTGAGAAAATCGGCCTGGCACCCCCTCCAGTGTCAGGGATTAATTAGCCAGAAACCCCCACCAGTGTTCAGGATTAAATCAGCCTGGGTTCCTCTCTACTGTCCAAGTTGAAATCTGCCCACCTCCCCCTAAAGTGCCCTGATCAAGTTGGCCTGCGTCCCCCTCCAAAACAGGGATGAAATCAGCCTGGGTCCCTCTCCAGTGTCATTGATGAAATCAGCTTGGCTAATCCTCTTGTGCCCTGATTAAGTTAGCTTGCTACCCTTCCAGTGTCCTGGGTGAAATCGGCATGGTTCTCCCTCCTGTGCCCTGATGAAATCGGCCTGGATCCCCCTCCAGTGCCCTGATGTAATCAGCTTGGCTTCCCCCAGTATCTGGGATGAAATCAGCCTGGCTCTGCCTTCAGTGTACAGGATGAAATCAGTCTGGGTACCCCTCCAGTGCCCTGAAGATATCGGCCATTTTTCCCCTGCAGTGAGGTTATAAAAGCAGCCTTGGTCCAGCTCCAGTGTGTGGATATATTTGGACTGGCAACCTCTCCAGTATCCAGGATGAAATCAGACTTTCTCCCCTGTCAGTGTCTGGGATGATATCAGCCTGGCTGCCCATCCAGTGTCAGGGATGAAATAGACCTGGCTCCCCTCCATTGCCCTGATGAAAACGGCCTGGGTACCCCTCCAGAGTCAGGGTTTCAATCGGCCTGTCTCCCCTTCCAGTGCACTGATGTAAATGGCCTGGGGCCCCCTCCAGTGTCCAGGATGAAATCATATTGGCTCTGCCTTCAGGGCCCTGAAGAAATCAGCCTGGCTCCCCCTCCAGTGTCAGGGATGAAATAGGCCTGGGTCCCCCTTCAGTGCCTTGATGTAATCGGACTGGATACACTTCAAGTCCCCTGATGTAATTGGCCTGGCTCCCCCTCCAGTGTCAGGGATGAAGTCATCCTTGCTCCCCTTCCAGTGCCCTGATGTAATCGGACTGGATCCCCCTCCAGAGTCAGGGATGATATCAGTCTGTTTCCCCCTCCAGTGTTCCGATTATCATCAGCCTGTCTCCCCCTCCAGTGTCAGGTATGAAATCGGCTTGGCTCTACCTCCATTGTCAGTGGTGAAATCTGACTGTCTCCCTCTACAATGCCCTGTTGAAATCGGCCTGGCTCCACCTCCATTGTCAGGGATGAAAATAGCCTGGCTCTCCCTCCAGTGTTAGGGATGAAATTGGCATGGCTCCCCTCCACTGCCCTGATGAAATTGGCCTGGCACACCCTCCAGGGTCCTGGAAGAAATGGGCATGTCTCCCTCCTGTGTCAAGGATGAAATAGGCCAGGCTCCCCATCCACTGCCCTGATGAAATTGGGCCGGTACCCCCTCCAGGGTCCAGGAAGAAATGGGCTTGTCTCCCTCCAGTGTCTGGGGTGAAATCGGCCTGGCTCCCACTCCAGAGTCAGGATGAAATCAGCCTGTGACCACTTCCTGTGTCAGGGATGAAATCTGCCTGTCTCCCTTCAAGTGCCCTGATGAAATCTGACTGACTCCCCCTCCAGTGTCAGGATGAAATCTGCCTGGCTCCCCCTACAGTGCAGGGATGAAGTCGGCCTTGCTCCCCCTTCAGCATCATGGATGAAATCAGAATGTATCCCCCTCCAGTGCCCTGATGAAATTGGCCTGGTTCTCTCAGCTGTGTGGGTATAAAATCAGCCTGGCTCCCCCTCCAGTGCACTAAAGAATTTGACCTGGCTTCCCTTCTGGTGCTCAGATGAAATTGGCCTGGCTCCCACTTTTGCCCTGATGAAATCTGCCTGCATCCCCCTCCAGATCCCTGATGAAATAAGCCTTGGTCCAAGTCCACTGCCCTAATGAAATCGGCCTGGATCCCCCTCAAGGGTCCAGGATGAAATCAACCTGGCTCATCCTACACTGTCCAGGATGAAATCGGCCTGGGTACCCCTCCAGTGCCTTGCTTAAATCGGCCTGGCTCTCCCCCCTCAGTGTCAGGTATGAAATCTGCATGGCTACCCCTCCATTGCCCAGATGTAATCAGCCTGGGTTTTCCTGCAGTGTGCGTATAAAATCACCCTGGCTCCCACTCCTGGGTCAGGGATGACATTGCCCAGGCTCTCCCTCAAGTGTCCAGGAGAAATCAACCTGGCTCACCCTCGAGTGACAAGAATGAAATCGGCCTGGCTCCCGCTCCAGTGTCCAGGATTATATCACCCTGGCTCCCCCACCAGTATCTGGGATGAAATCGGCCTGTGTCCCCCTCCAGTGCAGGTATGAAATCAGCCTGGCTCCTCCTCCAGTGCCCTGAGGAAATTTTACTGATTCCCGCTCCAGTGTCTGGGATGAAATCAGACTGGCTCTGCCTTCAGTTCCCTGATGAAAGCAGCTTGGATCCCCCTCCGGTGCCCTGATCAAATTGGCCTGGTTTCCCTCCAGTGTCCAAGAAGAAATCACCCTGGCTCTCCCAACAGCATCTGTGATGAAATCAGCCTGGCTCCCCCTCCAGTGCAGGCATGAAATCGGCCTGGCTTCCCCTCCACTGCCCTGAGGAAATCATCCTGATTCCCCCTCCAGTATCCACGATGACATCAGACTGGCTACATCTTCAGTGCCCTGATGAAATAGGCTTGGTTTACCCTGCAGTATGGGTATAAAATCAGCCTGGCTCCAACTCCTGTGTCCAGGTTGAAATCGGCATGTCTCCACCTCCATTTTCCAGGATGAAATAAACCTGGCTTACCCTCCAGTGTCCAGGATGAAATCGGCCTGGGTCCCTCTCCAGTGCGTGATGTAATCAGCCTGGGTTCTCCTCAAGTGTCCAGGATGAAATCAGACTGGCTTCACCTTCAGTGTCCTGATGAATGTGGCCTGGCTCCTGCTCCAATGCCCTGATGAAATCTGCCTGCCTCCCCCTCCAGTGTCAGGGATGAAGTCAGTCTGGCTCCCCCTCCAGTGCCCTGATATAATCAGACTTGGTCCCCCTCCAGTGTCCAGGATGATAACAGACTGGCTCCACCTTTCATGCCCTGATGAAAGCTGCCTGGCTCCCAATCCAGTGCCATGATGAAATCGACCTGCCTCCCCCTCCAGTGTCAGGGATGAAATCAGTCTGGCTCCCCTTCCAGTGTATGGGATGAAATCGGGCTGGCTCTCCCTCCTGTGTCAGTGGTGAAATCAGCCTGTCTCCTCCTCCACAGCCCTGATGAAATCAGCCTACCTCACCCTCCAGTGTCAGGGATGAACTCAGTCTGGCTCCCCTTCCAGTGTCCTGGATGAAAACGTCCTGGCTCCCCCTCCAGTGTCCAGGATGAAATCACCCTGGCTCTCCCCGTGTATCTGGGATGAAATCAGCCTGGCTCTGCCTTCAGTGTACAGGATGAAATCAGTCTGGGTGCCCCTCCAGTGCCCTGAAGATCTCAGCCATTTTGCCTCTGCTTTGTGGGTATAAAAGCAGACTGCATCCAGCTCCAGTGTCTGCATATATTCGGACTGGCTCCCTCTCCAGTGTCCAGGATGAAATCAGACTTTCTCCACCGCCAGTGTCTGGGATGATATCAGCCTGGCTCCCCCTCTAGTGTCAGAGATGAAATCAGCCTGGCTTCCCCTCCATTGCCCTGATGAAATTGGCCTGGGTCCCCCTCCAGAGTCAGGGTTTAAATCGGCCTGGCTCCCCTTGCACTGCCCTGATGTAAACGGCCTTGGTCCCTCTCCAGTGTCTGTGATGAAATCAGACTGGCTCCCCCTTCAGGGCCCTGAAGAAATCAGCCTGGCTAGCACTCCAGTGCCCTGATGACATCAGTCTGGCTCCCCCTTTAGTGTCTGGGATGAAATCAGTCTGTCTCCCACTCCAGTGTCTGGGATGAAATAGGCCTGGCTCCCCCACCACTGCCCTGATGTAATCAGAATGGGTACACCTCCAGTTCCCTGATTTAATCGGCCTAGTTCCCCCTCCAGTGTCATGGAGGAAGTCATCCGTGCTCCCCTTCCAAAGTCCTGATGTAATTGGCCTGGCAACCCCTCCAAGATCACGGATGATATCAGTCTGGTTCCCACTCCAGTGTTCCAGTTGTCATCAGCGTGGGTCCCCCTCCAGTGTCAAGAATGAAATCGGCTTGGCTCTCCCTCCATTGTCAGTGGTGAAATCAGACTGTCTCCCCCTACAATGCCCTAACTTATTTGGACTGAGTACTCCTCCAGTGCCCTGTTGAAATCGGCCTGGCTCCCCCTCCAGTGTCAGGGATGAAAATAGCCTGGCTCTCCCTCCAGTGTTAGGGATGAAATTGGCATGGCTCCCCCTCTAGTGCCCTGATAAAATTGGCCTGGCACCCCCTCCAGGGTCCAGGATGAAATGGGCATGTCTCCCTCCAGTGTCTGGGATGAAATCTGTCTGACTCCCCCTCCCATGTCAGGATGACATCAGCCTGGCTCACCCTCCAGTATCCAGGATAAAATCACCCTGGTTCTTCCACCAGTATCTGGTATGAAATCAGCATGGCTACCTTCCAGTGCAGGGATGAAATCCACCTTGCTCCCCCTCCAGCGTCAGGGATGAAAATGGCATGGGTCCCCCTCCAGGTCCCTGATGAAATCGGCCTGGTTTTCCCTGCTGTGGGGGTATAAAATCTGCCTGGCTGCCCCTCCAGTGCCCTGAAGGAATTGGACTGGATTCCCTTCTAGTGCTCAGATGAAATCGGCCTGGCTCCCACTTTTGCCCTGATGAAATTAGCCTCCTTCCCAATCTTGCCCTGAGGTAATCTGCCTGGATCTCCTTCCAGTTCCCTGTTGAAATAAGCCTGGGTCCATGTCCAGTGACCTAATGAAATTGGCCTGGCTCCCCCTCCAGGGTCCAGGACGAAATCAGCCTGGCTCACTCTCCACTGTCAGGGATGAAATCGGCCTGGCTACCCCTCCAGTGTCAGTGGTGAAATTGGCCAGTCTCCTCCTCCACTGCCCTGATGAAATCGGCCTGGCTACCCTCCAGTATTGGGAATAAAATCACCTTGGCTCCCCCACCAGTATCTGGCATGAAATCGGCCTGGCTCCCACTTCAGTGTACAGGATGAAATCCGTCTGGGTGCCCCTCCAGTGCTATGAAGATATCCGCCAGATTTCCCCTGCAGTGCAGGCATAAAAGCAAAAAGGGTCCAGCTCCAGTGTCTGGATATATTCGGACTGGCTCCCTCTCTAGTTTCCAGGATAAAATCAGACTTTCTTCCCCCACCAGTGTCTGTGATGATATCGGCCTGGCTCCACTTCCAGTGTCAGGGATGAAATCGGCCTGGCACCCTCACCAGTGCCCTGATGAAATCTACCTGGGTACCCCTCCAGAGTCAGGGTTTAAATCGGCCTACTCCCCTTCCAGTGCCCTGATGTAAACTGCCTCGTTCCCACTCAAGTGTACAGGATGAAATCAGACTGGCTCTGATTTCAGGGCCCTGAAGAAAGGGGCCTGACTAGCCCTCCAGTGCCCTGATGAAATCAATCTGGATCCCCCTCCAGTGTCAGGGATGAAATCAGTCTGGCTACCACTCCAGTTTCCGGGATTAAATAGCCCTGGCTCCCCCTCCAGTGCCCTGATGTAATTGGACTGGGTACACCTCCAGTTCCCTGATATAATTGGACTGGCTCCTCATCCAGTGTCAGGGAAGAAATCAGCCTGGCTCCCCCTCCAGTGCCCTGATATAATCTGCCTGGCCCTCCCTCCAGTGTCATGGATGATATCATTCTGGTTCCCCTTCAGTGTCCTGGATGTCATCAGCCTGGCTCCCCCTCCATTGTCAGGGATAATATTCGCTCTGCTCTCACTCCATTGTCAGTGGTGAAATTGGACTGTCTCCCCCTACACTGCCCTGACAAAATCAGATGGGGTAACCCTGCAGTGCCCTGTTGAAATTGGCCAGGTTCCCCCTCCAGTGTCAGGGATGAAATCAGAATCACTCTCGCTCCAGTGTTAGGGAAGAAATCGGCATGGCTACCCCTCTAGTGCCCTGATTAAATTGGCCTGGCTCCCCTCCACTGCCCTCATGAAATTAGCCTGGCTCCCCCTCCAGGGTCAAGGATGAAATGGGCATGGCTCCCTCCAGTGTCTGGGGTGAAATCGGCCTGGCTCCCACTCCAGAGTCAGGATGAAATTGGCCTGTGACCCCTTCCTGTGTCAGGGATGAAATCTGCCTGTCTCCCTTCAATTGCCCTGATGAAATCTTTCTGACTCCCCTTCCAGTGTCAGGATGAAATTGGCCTGGCTCCCCCTCTAGTGTAGAGGATGAAATCACCCTGGCTCCCCCACCAGTAACTGGCATGAAAATGGCATGGGTCTCCCTCCAGTGCCCTGATGAAATAGGCCTGGATTTCCCTCCAGTGTGGATGTAAAATAAGCATAGCTCCCACTCCTCCTTCCAGGATGAAATCGTCCTGTCTCCCCCTCCAAGTCCTGCATGAATTCAACCTGGGCCACCCTACTCTGTCTGACAAGAAATCGGCCTGGCTCACCTTTCACTGTCCGGGAAGAAATCAGCCTGGCTACCCCTCCAGTGTCCATGATGAAATCTACCAGACTCACTCTCCAGTGACCAGGGTTAAATCAGCCTGTCTCCCTGTCCAGTGTAGGGACGAAATCGGCCCGGCTCCTCCTCTATTGCCCTGATGAAATCGGCCTGGGTTTCCCTGCATTGTGGGTATAAAATCAGCCTGGCTCCCACTCCTGGGACAGGGATGAAATCAACCGGGCTCACCCTCAAGTGTCCAGGATAAAATCAACCTGGCTCACCCTCCAGCGCAGGGATGCAATCGGCCTGGCTCCTCCTCCAGTGCCCTGAGGAAATCATACTGATTCCCCCTCCAGTGACTGGAATGAAATCTGACTGGATCCCCCTTTAGTCCCCTGATAAAAGAGGCCTAGATCCTCCTCCCAGTCCCTGATCAAATCGGTCTGGCTTCCCCTCCAGTGTCCAGGATGAAATCACCCTGGCTCCTCCACCAGTATCTGGGAAGAAATCGGCCTGGCTCCCCTTCCAGTGCAGGGATGAAATCTTCCTGGCTTCCCCTCCACTGACCTGATGAAATCATCCTGATTCCCCTTCCAGAATCCATGATGAAATCAGACTGGCTAAGTCTTCAGTGCCCCGATGAATTAGGCCTGGGTTTCCCTGCAGTATGGGTATAAAATCAGCCTGACTCCACATCCTGTGTCTGGGATGATATCGGCCTGCCTCCCCCTGCAGTTTCCAGGATGAAATCAACCTGTCTCACCCTCCAGTGTCCGGGATGTAATCGGCCTGGCTCCCCCTACAGTGCACTGATTTAATCGTCCTGGGTCACCATCAAGTGTCCAGGAGGAATTCAGACTGGCTCCACCTTCAGTGCCCTGATGAAAGCAGCCTTGCTCCCGCTCCAGTGCACAGATGAAATCGGACTGCCTCCCCCTCCAGTGTCAGAGATGAAATCAGTCTGGCTCCACCCCAAGTGCCCTGATGTAATCAGATTGGCTCTCCCTCCATTGTCAGTGGTGAAATCCGACTTTCTCCCCCTACAATGCCCTGATGAAATCGGACTTGGTACCCCTCCAATGCCCTGATGAAATTGGCCTGGATACCCCTCCAGAGTCAAGGTTTATATCTGCCTGGCTCCCCTTCTAGTTCCCTGATGTAAACTGACTGGGTCCCACTAAAGTGTCTAGGATGAAATCAGACTGGCTCCCTCTCCACTGTCAGGGATGAAATAGGCCTGATCCCCCTCCAATGCCCTGATGTAATCAGACTGGGTACACCTTCATTTCCCTGATGAAAGTGGCCTGGCTAGCCCTCCAGTGCCGTGATGAAATCGGTCTGGCTCCCACTCCAGTGTCCAGGATAAAATAGGCCTGGACCCCCTCCAGTGCCCTGATGTAATAGGACTGGGTACACCTCCAGTTCCCTGATGTAATCAGCCTGTCTCCCCCTCCAGTGTCAGGGATGATATCAGTCTCGTTCCCCCTCCAGTGTCCCTGATTTAATCAGCCTGGCTCTCCCTCAAGTGTCAGGGATTAAATCAGCTTGGCTCTCCCTCCATTGTCAGTGGTGAAATCGGACTGTCTCTCCTACAATGCCCTGATGAAATCATGCTGGCTTCCCTCCACTGCCCTGAGGAAATTGGCCTGGTACCCCCTCCGAATTCCAGGATGAAATGAGCATGGCTCCCTGCAGTGGTTGGGGTGAAATCGGCCTGGCTCCCCCTCCAGTGTCAGGGATGAAATCACCCTGGATCCCACACCAGTATCTGGGATGAAATCGGCCTGGTTCCCCTTCAGTGTACAGGATGAAATCAGTCTGCGTGCGCCTCCAGTACCTGAAGATATTGGCCAGTTTTCCCCTGCATTGTGGGAATAAAACAAGCCTGGGTCTAGCTCCAGTGTCTGGGATTATATCGGCCTGGCTCCCCCTGCATTGTTGGGATGAAATAAGACTGGAAACATCTTCAGTGCCCTGCTGAAATAGGACTGGGTTTCCCAGCTGTGTGGGTATAAAATCAACCTGGCTCCCACACCTGTGTCCAGGATGAAATCGGCCTGTCTCCCCCTCCATTTTCCAGGATGAAATCAATCTCACACATCCTCCAGTGTCTGGATAAAATCGGCCTGGCTCCCCCTCCAGTGCCATGTTGTAATCGGCCTGGGTCCCCCTCCAGTGTCCAGGATGAAATCAGACTGACTCCACCTTCAGTGCCCTGATGAAATCAGCCTGGCTCCCTTTCCAGTGCCCGGATGAAATCAGCCTGCCTCACCCTCCAGTGTCAGGGATGAAATCGGAATGGGTCCCCCTCCAGTGTCAGGAATGAAATCATCTGGCTCTCACTCCAGTGTCCGGGATGAAATAGGCCTGGCTCTACCTCCAGTGTCAGGATGAAATCGGCCTGGATCCACCTCCAGTGCAGGGATGATATCACCCTGGCTCCCCCTCCAGTGTCCAGGATGAAATCACCCTGGCTTCCCCATGAGTATCTGTGATGAAATCGGCCTGGCTCCCCCTTCAGTATAGAGGATGAAACCTGTCTGGGGGCCCCTCCAGTGTCCTGAAGATATCGGCCAGTTTTCCCCTGCAGTGCCAGTATAAAAGCAGCCTGGGTCCAGCTCCACTGTCCAGATATATTCGGCCTGGCTCCCTCTCCAATGTCCAGGATGAAATCAACATGGCTCCCCTGCCAGTGTCTGGGATGAAATTGGCCTGGCTCCCCCTCCAGTGCAGGGATGAAATCGACCTTGCTATACCTCCAGCAACAGGCATGAAATAGGCATGGGTTCCCCTCCAGTTCCCTGATGAAATCGCCCTGGTTTTCCCTGCTGTGTGGATTTAAATTCATCCAGGTTCCCCATCCAGTGCCCAGATGAAATCATCATGTTTCCCCCTCCAGTGTCCGGGATGAAATCGGCCTGGCTCCCCCTCCAGGGTCCAGGATGAAATCAGACTGACTCCACATTCAGTGCCCTGATGAAAGCGGCCTGGCTCCCTTTCCAGTGCCCGGATGAAATCGGCCTGCCTCATCCTCCAGTATCAGGGATGAAATCGGAATGGCTCCCCTTCCAGTGTCAGGGATGAAATCATCTGGCTCCCACTACAGTGTCTGGGATGAAATAGGCCTGGCTCCCCCTCCAGTGCAGGGATGAAATTGACATCGCTACACCTCCAGCATCAGGCATGAAATAGGCATGGGTTCCCCTCCAGTTCCCTGATGAAATCGGCCTGGTTTTCCCTGCTGTGTGGATTTAAATTAAGCTTGGTTCCCCATCCAGTGCCCAGATGAAATCATCATGTTTTCCCCTCCAGTGTCGGGGATGAAATCAGACTGGCTACAACTTCAGTGCCCTGCCGAAATGGGACTGGGGTTCCTAGCACTGTGGGTGTAAAATCAGCCTGGCTCCAACTCCTGTGTCCGGGATGTAATCGGACTGTCTCCCCCTCCAGTATACAGGATGAAATCAACATGGCGCACCCTCCATTGTCCTGGAAGAAATAGGCCTGGCATTCCCTCCAGTGCCCTGATGTATTGGGCCTGGGTCCCCCTCCAGTGTCCAGAAAGAAATCACCCTGGCTCCCCCACCAGTAACTGGGATGAAATCGTCCTGGCTCCCCCTTCGGTGTACAGGATGAAGTCAGTCTGGGTGCCCCTCCAGTGCCCTGAAGATATCCACCAGTTTTCTCCTGCAGTGTGAGTATAAAAGCAGCCTTGGTCCAGCTCTAGTGTCTGGATATATGTGGACGGGTTCCCTCTCCAGAGTCCAGGATGAAACAGACTGACTCCCCTGCTAGTGTCCGGTATGATATCTGGCTGTCTAACCATCTATTGTCAGGGATGAAATCGGCCTGGCTCCCCCTCCAGTGCCCTGGTGAAATCCGCCTGAGTACCCCTCCAGAGTCAGGGTTTATATTGGCCAGGCTTCCCTTCCAATGCTCTGATGTAAACTGCCTGGGTCTCCCTCCAGTGTCCAGGATGAAATCAGACTGTCTTGTACTCCACTTTCCAGGGTGAAATAGGCCTGGCTCCACCTCCAGTGCCCTGATGTAATCGGACTGTGTACACGTCCAGTTCCCTAATGAAATCGGTCTGGCTAGTCCTCCAGTGCCCTGATGAAATCGGTCTGGCTTCCACTCCAGTGTCCTGGATGAAATAGGCCTGGCTCCCCCTCCACTTCCCTGATGTAATCGGACTGGGTACACCTCCAGTTCCCTGATTTAATTGGCCGCCCCCCCACCCAGTGTCAGGGATGAAATCGGCCTGGCTCCCCCTCCAGTGCCCTGATGTAATTGTCCTGTCACCCCCTCCAGTGTCAGGGATGATATCACAGACTGGATACCCCTCCAGTTCCCTGATGTAATTGGCCAGTCTCCCCCTCCAATGCCCTGATGTAATTGGACTGGATAACCCTCCAGTGCCGTGATGTAGTCGGTCTGGCTTCCCCTCCAGTGTCAGGGATGAAATCAGCTTGGCTCCCCCTCCAGTGCCCTAATATAATCGGCCTGGCTCCCCCTCCAGTGTCAGGCATGATATCAGTCTGGTTTCTATCTCCAGTGTCCTGGATGTAATCAGTCTGGCTCACCGTATAGTGTCAGTGGTGAAATCGGCCTGGATCACCCTCCAGTGTCAGGGATGATATCTGTCTGGTTCCCCTCCAGTGCTCCAGATGTAAACAGTCTGGCTCTCCGTCCAGTGTCAGGGATGAAATCGGCCTTGCTCTCCCTCCAGTGTCAGTGGTGATATCGGACTGTCTCCCCCTACAATGCCCTGATGAAATCGGACTAGGTACCCATCCAGGCCTTGTTGAAATTGGCCTGGATCCCCTCCAGTGTCAAGGATGAAATCAGCCTGGCCCTCCCTCCAGTGTTAGGGATGAAATAGACATGGCTCCCCCTCTAGTGCCCTGATGCAGTCAGACAGGCTCCCCTCCTCTGCCCTGATAAAATTGGTCTGGCACACCCTCAAGCATCCAGGATAAAATGGGCATATCTCCCTCCACTGTCTGGGGTTAAATCAGCCTGGCTCCCACTCCAGAGTCAGGAAGAAATCAGCCTGGGTTTCCCTGCTCTGTGGGTATGAAATCAGCCTGTCTCCCCCACCAGTGCCCTTATGAAATTGGCCTGGTTCCCCCTCCACTCTCAGAGATGAATTCAGCCTGTTTCCTTTTACAGTATCAGGAATGAAATTGGCCTGGCTCCTCCCCCAGTGCCCTGATGAAATCGGAGTGCCTCCCCCTCCAGTGCCCTGATTAAATTGTCCTGCCTCCAGCTCCAGTTCTCTGATGAAATCAGCCTGGCACCCCCTCCAGTGTCAGGAATGAAATCAGACAGGCTCCCCCTCCTTTGCCCTGATGAAATCAGACCAGCGCCCCCTCCAGTGTGAGGGATGTAATCGGCCTGGCTCCCTCTCCACTGTCCAGGATCAAATAGGCTTGGCTCCCATTCCAGTGCCCTGTAGAATTTGGCCAGACTCCCCCTGCAGTGCCCTGATGAATTCTGCCAGGCTACCCCTCCATTGCACTGATTAAATCGGGCTGTCTCCCCTTCCTGTGCCCTGATGAAATCTGCCTGGCGCCCCCTCCAGTGTTGAGTATAAAATCATCCTGGGTCCAGTGTCAGGGATGAAATCAGCCTGGAGCAATCTGCATTGTCAGGGATGAAATCAGCATGGGTACTCTTCCAGTGTTCTAATGAAATCGGCCTGTCTCCCACTACAGTGTCCAGGATGAAATCAGCCTGGCTCCCCCTCCAGTGTCCTGTTAATATTGACCTGGCTCCTCCTCCAGTGCCCTGATAAAATCGGCCTTGCTATCCCTCCAGTGCACTGATGAAATCAGCCTGGCTCCCCCTCCAGTTTCAAGTATGAAAGCAGCCTGGCTCCCCCTCCAGTGCCCTGATGAAATTGGCCTGGATCAACCTCCAGTGCCTTGATGAAATCGGCCTGGCACCCCCTACAGTGTCAGGGGTGAATACAGCATGGCACCCCCTCCAAAACCCTGGTGAAATCGGCATTGCTCCTTTTCCAGTTTCCAGATGAAATCATCATGGCTCCCCCTCCAATTGAGGGATGAAATCGGCCTCAGTTCCCCTGCAGTGCCCTGATGAAAAAGGCCTGTGTTTCCCTACAGTGAAGGTATAAAATCAGCCTGGCTGCCACTCCACTTTCAGGGATGAAATCAACCTGGCTCACCATCCACGTCCAGGATGACATCAACCTTGCTCCCGCTCCTGATTCCAGGATGAAATCACCCTGGCTCCCCCACCAGTATCTGGGATGAAATCGGCCTGGATCCCTTTTCTGTGTCCAGGATGAAATCAGTCTGATCACACCATAAAAACTAAAGAAAGCATCAGGAACATTTTCTCCCTGTTTAAGTAATTTGTTGATGTCTTTTCCAACCTTATTCCAAGTTAGTGGGTGAATCCCTGGGCCATTAACTACCAGCCAAGGGCACTTCTCCTCCACAAAACAGAAGAATTTTATCAGATCCTTTTTTTTTAACTCTTAGTCCTCTCTCCCTGAGATTGCCCTTCATTCCTTTAATAAAAAGAAACTCTTTTGATAATCCTTTGCCCATGGCTATGGGACGACTGTGCTTACCTCAAGACTCTCCCAGGTTGCATGAGTGATGCAGTCTGGGCATCTCTACCTTGCTTCTCTACATTGCGTTGTCTGGAGCTCCGTCTATCCGTCCGGTAGGCCACCGTGCCTCAGGCCCCACGTTTAGGCGCCACTTGACCCGTCCTGCAGGCCAGGTTATTAGGTCGGACCAGAGGAGGCACCACCTGAAAGACCAATGGGGGAAAGAGAGGAAGGAGACCAAGTGAATAAAGAAAGACAGAGTCAGTCTGAGTCACGTCAAGGTCTCATTTATTGCAAAGTAAAGCAAGCTTATATACTGGTGGATATGAGGGGAAGGGAGGGAGATGAAAAAAATGTTAGAAAAGGGTTCAGGATGAGGTCTCTTTGGTCCAGTGCTTAAGCAACCCATCAATCAATTAGAAAAAGGGTTAGGGAGAGGTCTCTTTGGTCAGTGCTCAAGCAACCGATCAATCAATTAGAAAAGGGTTACGGAGAGGTCTCTTTGGTCCAATGCTTTGAACAACTGATCAATCAAACATACTCCAGGAAGTTTAATCTAAAAGTACACTTTGTGGTTTTTCTGGGAATGATTGTTTTTGCAATTCAATGGGTGCACTTATGCCAGATCATCCAAGCAAGAAAAGTCAAGGCACAGCTACCCAATTTTTTGTTCCCAACAAAATGGTTTCCAGGCCTATTTCATACCTGACAGTGGAGGGGGAGCCAGTCCGATTTCATCAGGGAATTGTAGGGGTACACATTCCTGTTTCATCCCTGACAGTAGAGGGGGAGCCATGTTGATTTCATCTGGACACTGGAGGGGGAACCAGGCCAATTTCACCACAGATACTGGAGGGGTAGCCAAGCCGACTTCATCTGGAAACTGAAAAGGGAGCCATGCCAATGTCTTCAGGGCTCTGCAAGGGGATCCAGGCCATCTTCATCAGGGCACTGGATGGGGAGCCATGCCGATTTTACCATGAGTTGGAGGGGCAAGCCAGGGCGGATTCATCAAGGAACTGGAGGTTGAGCCAAGCCGATTTCATCAGGGCACTTCACGGGGAGCCTGGCTGGTTTCATCAGGGCTCTGGAGGATGAGTCAGGCAGATTTCATCAGGGCACTCGTGGGGGAGACAGGCTGATTTCATCCCTGACACATGAGAGGGAGCCAGGCCAATTTCATCCTTGCTCTCCCTCCAGTGTCAGTGGTGAAATCGGACTGACTCCCCCTACAATGCCCTGACGAAATCAGACTGGGTGCCCATCCAGGCCTTGTTGAAATCGGCCTGGCTCTCCTCCAGTGTCATGGATGAAATCAGCCTGGCTATCCCTCCAGTGTTTGGGATGAAATAGACATAGCTCCCTCTCTAGTGCCCTGATCAATCGGGCAGTCTCCCCTCCACTGCCCTGATAAAATTGGTCTGGCACACCCTCAAACATCCAGGATAACATGGGCATGTCTCCCTCCACTGTCTGGGATGAAATCAGCCTGGAGCAATCTGCATTGTCAGGGATGAAATCAGCATGGGTACCCTTCCAGTGTTCTAATGAAATCAGCCTGTCTCCCACTACAGTGTCCAGGATGAAATTGGCCTGGCTCCCCCTCCAGTGTCCTGTTAATATTGACCTGGCTCCTCCTCCAGTGCCCTGATAAAATCGGCCTTGCTATCCCTCCAGTGCAGTGATGAAATCGGCCTGGCTCCCCCTCCAGTTTCAAGTATGAAAGCGGCCTGGCTCCCCCTCCAGTGCCCTGATAAAATTGGCCTGGCTCCCCCTCCAGTTTCAAGTATGAAAGCAGCCTGGCTCCCCCTCCAGTGCCCAGATGAAATCAGCCTGGCACACCTTCTAGTTCCCTGATGGAATCAGCCAGTCTCCCCCTCCAGTGTCAGGGATGAAATCAGCTTGGTTCCTCCTCCAGTTCCCTGATGAAATCGGCCTGTCTCTGTCTCCAGTGTAAGGGATGAATTCTGCATGTTTCCCCTCCAGTGCCCTGATGAAATCTAACTGGCTCCCTCTCCAGTGCCCTAATGGATTTGGCCAGTCTACCCCTCAGTGCCCTAATGAAATTGGCCTGGCTCCCCCTTCAGTGCCCTCATGAAATCAGTGAGGATCCCTGTCCAGTGCACTGATGAAATCAGCCTGGCTTCCCCTCCAGTGTACAGGATGAAATTGGCCTGGTTCCACCTCCAGTGCCCTGATAAAATCGGCCTGAGTCTGCCTTCAGTATCAGGGATGAAATCAGCCTGGGTCCCACTCCAGTGCCCTGATGAAATCAGCCTGGGTCCTCCTTCAATGTGCAGGATTAAATCGGCCTGGGTCCCCCTCAAGTGTCCTGCATGAAATCTGCCTGTCTCTGTCCCCAGTGCCCTGATGAAACCTGCCTGGCACCCCTCCAGTGCTCTCATGAAATCGGCTGGAAATCGGCCTGACTCCTCCTCTAGTGTCAGGGATGAAATTGGCCTAGCTGTCCCTCCAGTGAACTGATGAAATCAGCATGGCTCCCCATCAAATATCAGGGATGAAATCGGCCTGGGTCCACCTCCAGTGTCAGGGATCAAATCGGCCAAGCTCCCGCACCAGTGCCCTGTTGAAATAGGCCTGACTCCCCCTCCAGCACCCTATGATATAAGCCTGGCTCTCCCTCCAGTGCCCTCATGAAAGCAGTGAGGATCCCTCTCCAGTGCAATGATGAAATCAGCCTGGCTTCCCCTTCATTGTACAGGATGGAATTGGCCTGGTTAAACCTCCAGTGCCCTGATAAAAACAGCCTGAGTCTGCCTCCAGTATCAGGGATGGAATCAGCCTGGGTCCCCCTCCAGTGCCCTGATGAAACCGTCCTAGCTCCCCCTCCAGTTCTCTGATGAAATCAGCCTGGAACCCCCTCCAGTGCCCTGAAGAAATTAGACTGGTTTCCCCTCCAGTGTTAGGGATGAAATCGGCCTGGCTCCCACTCTAGTGTCCAGGTTTAAATAGGCCTGGCTCCCCATCCAATGCCCTAAGGAATTTGAACAGGTTCCCCCTGCAGTGCCCTGATGAAATCAGCCTGGCTCCTCCTCCATTGCATGGATTAAATATTCTGGCTCCCCTTCCAGTGTCCTGATGAAATCGTCCTTGTGCCTTTTCCAGTGTTGAGTATAAAATCAACCTGGCTCCCCCTCCAGTGTCAGGGATGAAATCGGCCTGGATAACCCTACATTGTCAGGGATTAAATCAGCTGGGTCCCTTTCCAGTGCCCTGAAGAAATTGGCCTGTCTCCCCTTACAGTGTCCAAGATGAAATTGGCCTGCCTCCCCCTATAGTGTCCTGATAAATTCAGTCTGCCTCCTCATCCAGTGCCCTGTGGAAAAGGCTTGGCTCCCCCTCCAGTGCCCTGATTAAATTGGCCTGTTTCCCCTCCATTGCTCTGATGAAATCAGCCTGGCTATTCTTCCAGTGTCCAGGATGACATCTGCCTGGGTTTCCCTCCTGTGCCCTCATGAAATCGGCCTTGCTCACCCTCCAGTATCCTGAAGAAATCGGGTTTTCTCCCTCCAGTGTCTGGATGAAATCAGCATGGCCCCCCTCCAGTGTCAGGGATGAAATCAGGGCACTGGAGGGGGAGCCTGTACGAATTCCTTAGGGCATTGGAGGGGGAGCCAGGCCGATTTCATCAGGGCACTGGAGGGGGAATCAGGCCAAATTCATCAGGGCACTGGAGTGGGAGCCAAGCCTATATGAACCTGGAGAGTGGAGAAGGAGCCAAAGGGGGTTTTATCCCTAACTCTGGGGCAGGAGCCAGTGTGATTTCATCAGGGCTCTGATGGGGGAGCCAGGCTGATTTCATCTGGACAGTGGAGGGGTAGCCAGGCCGATTTCATCAGGGCACTGGAGGGGGATGCAGGCCTATTTCATACTGGACACAGGAAGGGTAGCGAGGCTCATTTCATTGGGACACTGGAGGGGCATCCAGGCTGATTACATTCCTTGACACTGTAGGGGGAGACAGGACAATTTCATTAGGTCATTGGTGTGGGATCCAGGCCGATTTCGGCATGGACACTGGAGAGGGAGCCTGGCTGGTTTCATCAGGGTTCTGGAGGGGGAGACAGGCCGATTTCATCAGGACACTGGAGTGGGAGACTGGCTGATTTCAACCTTGACTTTGGAGGGGGATCTAGGCCAATTTCATCCCTGGCACTTCAGGGATATCCAGGTCCATTAATCAGTACGCTGTAGGGTTATCCAGTCTGATTTCCTCCACTCAATGGAGGGGGAGCCAAACCGAATTCATCAGGGCACTGGGGGGGGGGGTAACCATGCCGATTTCCTGCAGGACACTGGAGGGGAGATTAGCCGATTTAATCCCTGACACTGGAGCGTAACACAGGCTGTTTTCATCAGAGCACTGGAGGTAGACCCTGGCTGATTTCATCCTTTACACTGGTGGAGGAGCCAAGCTGATTTCATCAGGGCACTGGAGATGGACCCTGACTGATTTCATCAGGGCACTGGAGGAGGAACCAAGCCGAATTCCTCCCTGACACTGGAGTTGGAGACTGGCCAATTCCATCAAGGCACTAAAGGGGTACACAGGCTGATTACATCCCTGCCACTGGAGGGGGACCCAGGTAGATTTGATCTGGGCACTTTAGAGGGAGGCAGGTATATTTCAACTTGGACACAAGAGGGGAAGCCAGGCCTATTTCATCCTGAACACTGGCAGGGGAACCAGGCCAATTTCATCCCTGACATGGAGGGGGAGACAGTCTGATTTCATTCGGGACACTGGAGGGGGAACCAGGCAGCTTTCATCAGGGCACTTGAGGGAGAGGCAGGCTAATTTCATCCTGGACACTGGACATGTAGCCAGGCTGATTTCATTAGGGCACTGGACGGATACCCAGGCTTCTTTCATCAGGGCACTCCAGGGGGATCCAGGCAGATTTCATCAGGGCAAGAGAGGGGACGATGCTGATTTCATCAGGGCAAAAGTGGGAGCCAGGCCGATTTTATCTCAGCACTAGAAGGGAAGCCAGGTCGATTTCTTCAGGGCACTTGAGGGGGAGCCAAGCAGATTTCAACAGGGCACTGGAGGATGAGCCATGGTGATTTCATCCCTAAAATTGGAGGGGTATCCAGGCCGATATCATCCAGGACACTGGAGGGGGAGCCAGTCTGATTTCATCTTTAACACAGGAGTAGTAGCCAGTCCGATTTAATCTTGACACTGCAGGTGGACCCAGGCAGCTTTTATACCCTCACTGAAGGGGGACTAAGGCCGATTTCTTCAGGGCACTTGAGTGGCACACTGACTGATTTCATTCAGGACACTGAAATGGGAGCCAGGCCGATTTCAACCCAGATACTGGTGGGGGAGCATATGTGATTTCTTCCTGGACACTGGAGGGGGAGACAGGTTGATTTCATCCTGATCACGCGAGGGTGAGGCTGGCTGATTTCATCCTGGACACTGAAGTGGGAGCCAGGCCGATTTCATCCCTGACAGAGAAGTGGGAGACAGGCTGATTTAATACCCACACTGCAGGGAAACCAAGGCTGAATTCATCAGGGCACTGGAGGGGCAGCCATGCCGAATTCATCCCTGACAATGGGGTGGTGCCAGGCCGATTTCATCCTGTAAATTGGCATGGGAGCCAGACAAATTTCATTCCTGACACTGGAGTGGGAGCCAGGCTGATTTTACCCCTGACACTGGAGGGGAAGCCAGGTAGATTTCCTCAGGGAACAGTAGGGGGAACCAGGCCAATTTTTTAGGGCATTGGAGGGGACCGAGTCCGATTACATCAGGCCACTGGAGGGAGACCCAAGCCGATTTCATTAGGGCACTGGAGGGGGATCCAGGCCGATATCATTAGGGCACAGGAGGGAGAACCTTGCTGATTTCATCCTGGACACCGGAATGGTAGCCAAGCTGATTACCTCAGGGCACTAGAGGATTAGCCAGTCCAATTCATCAGGGCACTGGAGGCATACCCAAGCCGATTTAATCAGGGCACTGGAGGGGTTGACAGGACAAATTCACCAGTGACACTGGAGGGAGAGCCAAGCCATTTTCATCCCTGACACTAGAGGGAAACAAAGCCAATTACATCAGGGCACTGGAGAGAGATCCAGGCCGATTTCATCAGGGCACAGGAGGTAGAATCATGCTGACTTCATCCAGGACACTGGAAGGATAGCCAAGCAGATTAAATCAGGGCACTAGAGGATTAGCCAGGCTGATTTCATGCCTGACACTGGAAGTGGAGCCAGGCCGATTTCTACATGGCACTAGAGGGATCCCCAGTCCAATTAAATCAGGCCACTGGAGGCATACCCAGTCTGCATACATCAGGGCATTGGAGGTGTACCCAGGCCGATTATATCAGGGCACTAGAGGGGGAGACAGGATGATTTCAACAGGGCACTAGAGGAGGAGACATCCTGATTTCACCCCTGACACTGGAGGGGGAACCAGACCAATTTTATCCCGTACACTGAAGGGGGAACCAGGCTGATTTTATACCCGCACTGCTGGAGGACCCAGAACGATTTTATCAGGGCACAGGAGGCAGACACAAGCCAATTTCATAATGGACACTGGAAGCGTAGTCAGGCTTATTTCATCAGGGCACTGGAGAGGATCTAGGAAGATTTCTTCCCTTACACTGCAGGGGAACCCTGGTCCATTTATCAGTGCACTGTATGGGTATCCAGGATGATTTCTTCTGGTCATTAGAGTGGGATCCAGGCTGATTTCATCAGGGCACAGGAGGGATACCCATGCTTAATTCCTCCTGGACATTGGAATTGTAGCCAAGCTGATTTCATCAGGGCACTAAAGCATTAGCCAGGCTGATTTCATCCATGACACTGGAGGGGGACCCAGGCCAATTTCATCACTGACACTGGAGGGGGACTCAGGCCAATTTGATCAGGGCACTTTAGGGGGAGGCAGGCAGATTTCAACTTGGACACTGGAGGGGGAGTCAGGCTGAATTCATCTTGGCACAGGATGTGGAACCAGGCGAATATCATCAGGTCACTGGATGGGGACCCAGGCCGATTACATAAGAGTACTAGTCGGGGATCCAGGCCAATTTTATTAGGACACTGGTGGGGGACCCAGGCCAATTTCAGCATGGACACTGGTGGGTGAGCCAGAATGATTTCATCAGAGCACTGGAGGGGGCCTAAGGATGAATACATCAGGGCAATGGAGGGGGAGACAGGCTGATTTCATCCCTGACAAAGGAGGGAGAGAGAGTCCAATTTCATTCCAGACACTGGAGGGGTAACTAGGCAGCTTTCATCGGGGCACTGAAGGGGGAGCCAGGCAAATTTCATACTGGACACTGGACGTGTAACCAAGCTAATTTCATTTGGGCTCTGGATGAGGACCCAGGTTTATTTCATTAGGGCTCTGGAGGCGGGTCCAGGCAGATTTCATCAGGGCAAGTGTGGGAACAAGGTTGATGTCATCAGGGCACTGGATGGCGAGAGATGCCGATTTCAACAGGGTATTAGAGGGGCAGACAGGCCGATTTCACCCCTGACACTGGACGGGAAACCAGGCCGATTTCATCCCACACACTGAAGGGGGAACCAGGCTGATTTTATACGTGTACTGCAGGAGTACCCAGGATGATTTCATCAGGGCACAGGAGGGAGACACTGGCCGATTTCATAATGGACACTGGAAGTGTAGCCAGGCTGATTTCATCCATGACATTGGAAGGAGGCCCAGGCCGATTTATTCCCTGACACTGGAGGGGGACACAGTTCGATTTGATCAGGGAACTTTCCAGTGAGGCAGGCTGATTTCATCTTGGACACTGGAGGGGGAGCCAGGCCGATTTCATGCTGTATACAGGTGGGGGAGTCAGGCAGATTTGATCAGGGCACAGGCGGGGAAGCAAGGCCGATTTCATCCCTGACATGGAGGGGGAGCCAGTCTGATTTCCGCATGGCACAGGAGGTGGAACCAGGCCTATTTTATCAGGGCACTGGAGGAGGACACAGGCCGATTTCATCAGGAAACTGGAGGGGGACCCAGGCCAATTTCATTAGGGCACTGGAGGGGGTGTTATGCCAAATTCATCAGGGCACTGGAGGGGGAGACATTCCAATTTCATCCCTGACAAAGGAGGAGGAGCCAGGCCAATTTCATCAGGGCACTGGAGGCATACCCAGTCCAATTTCATCAGGGTACTTGAGGGGGAGAAAGGCCGATTTCACCACTGACAGTGGAGGGAGAGCCATTCCCATTTCATCCCTGACACTGGAGGAAGAACCAGACTAATTTAATCAGTGCAGGGGAGGGGAGGCAAAAAGGATTCATCAGAGCACTGGAGGGGGAGCAAGGCTGATTTCATTCCTGAAACTGGATGGGGAGCCAGGACAATTTGATCAGCGCACTGGAGGGGGAGCCAGACCAGTTTCATCAGGGCAGTGGAGGGGGAGCCTGGCTGATTTCAATGGCACTGGAGGGGGATCCAGGCCAATTTCATGCAGGACACTGGAGGGGGTGCCAAGTCGATTTGATCTTGGACACCGGAGGGGGACACAGGCTGATTTGATCCCTGACACTGGAGGGGGAACCAGGCCAATTTCATCCCTGACACAGGAGTGGGAGACAGGCTGAATTTATACCCACACTGCAGGGAAACCCAGGCCAAATTCATCAGGGCACTGGAGGGGCAGCCATGCCGATTTCATCCCTGACACTGAAGTGGGAGCCAGGCCGATTTCATTAGGGCACTAGAGTGGGAGACAGGCCGATTTCGCCCCTGACACTGGAGGGGGAGCCAGGCCGATTTCCTCCTGGACAATGAAGGAGGAACCAGGCTGATTTTATACCTGCACTGCTGGAGGAACCAGGCTGATTTCATCAGGGCATAGGAGGGAGACACAGGCCGATTTCATAATGAAAACTGGAAGGGGAGCCAGGCTGATTTCATCAGGGCACTGGAGAGCATCTAGGCCTATTTTATCCCTGACACTTCAGGGGGACCCTGGTCCATTTATCAGTGCACTGTGGGGTTATCCAGTCCAATTTCATGCAGTCAATGGAGGATGAGCCAAACCGAATTCATCAGGGCACTGGAGGGGTAACTAGGCCAATTTCATACAGGACATTGGAAGGGGAACCTTGCTGATATGATCCCTGACACTGGAGGGGAACCCAGGCCATTTCCATCAGAGCACTGGAGGTAGATCCTAGCTGATTTCATCCTGTACACTGGTGGAAGAGCCAAGCTGATTTCATCAGGGCACTGGACAGGGACCCTGGCTGATTTCATCAGGACACTGTAGGGAGAGCCAGGCCGATTTCATCAGGGCACTGAAGGGGAGACTGACCATATCCATCAGGGCACAGATAGGGTGCCAGGCAGATTTCACTGAGGCACTGTAGGGGGAACCAAGTCGATTTCATCCCTTACATTGGAGGAAGAGACAGTCTGATTTCTTCGGGGAACTGGACAGGGAAACAAGCCGATTTCATCCCTGACACTGGAGGGGGAGACTGGCCGATTCCATCAGGGCACTGAAGGGGGAGATAGGCAGATTTCATCCCTGACACTGCAGAGGGACCCATGTCCATTTATCAGTGCACTGTAGTGGTATACAGGGTGATTTCATCTGGTCACTGGAGGGAGAGCCATGCCTATTTCATCCTGGAAACTGGAAGGGTAGTCAAGCTGATTTCATCAGGGCACAAGAGGATTACCCAGGCTGATTTCATCCATGACACTGGATGGGGACCCAGTCCGATGTCATCCCTGACACTGAAGGGGGACACAGGCCTATTTGATCAGGGCACTTTAGAGGCAGTCAGGCAGATTTTATGTTGTACACTTGAGGGGGAGCCAGGCGGAATTCATCCTGTACACTGGAAGGGTAGCCAAGCTGATTTCATCAGGGCACTAGAGGATTAGTCAGGTTGATTTCATCCCTGACACTGGGGGGATAGCCAGGTCGACTTCAACAGGGCACTGGAGAGGTACCCAGTCCAGTCACATCAGGGCACTTGAGGCTTACCCATTTTGATTACATCAGGGTAAAGAGGTGTACACAGACCAATTAAATCAGGGTACTGGATGGGGAGACAGGCTGAATTCACCACTGACACTGGAGGGAGAGCCAAGCCGATTTCATCCCTGACACTGGAGGGGGAGCCAAGGCGATTTCATCTGTGCACTAGCAGATTAACCAGGATGTTTTCATCCCTGACACTGGAGGGGGAGCCAAGCCGATTTCAACAAGGCACTGGAGGGTTACCCAGTTGAGTTACATCAGGGCACTGGATGTGTACCCAGGCCAATTATATCAGGGTACTGGAGGGGGAGATAGGCCAATTTCAACACTGACACTTGAGGGAGATCCAAGCCTATTTCATTCCTGACACTGGACTGGGAGTCAGGCTGATTTCATCCTGGACAGTGGAGGAGGAGCCAGAGTGATTTCATCCATGACACTGCAGGGGGAGACAGGCCGATTTCAACAGGACACTAGCGGGGTAGACAGGCCGATTTCACCCCTGACACTGGAGGGGGAACCAGGCCAGTTTCATCCCGCACACTGAAGGGTAAACCAGGTTGATTTTATACCTGCACTGCAGGAGGAACCAGGATGATTTCATCAGGGTAAAGGAGGTTGACACAGGCCAATTTCATATTGGACACTAGAAGGGTAGCCAGGCTGATTTTAGAGCACTGGAGGGGAAACAGGGAGATTTCACCAGGGCACTGGAGAGGATCTAGGCCTATTTCATCCCTGACACTTCAGGGGGACCCTGATCCATTTATCAGTGCACTGTGGCATTATCAAGTCCAATTTCATCCAGTCAATGGAGAGCATCTAGGCCATTTTCATCCATGCACAGGAGGGAGAACCATGCCGAATTCAACCTGGACACTGGAAGGTTAGCCAAGCTAGAGGATTAGCCAGGCTGATATCATCCATGAAACTGGAGGGGGACACTGACCAATTTCATCCCTGACACTGAAGGGGGACGCAGGTCGATTTGATCTGGGCACTCTAGGGGGAGGCAAGTAGCTTGGACACAGTAGGGGGAGAGAGGCCGATTTCATCCTGAACACTGGCAGGGGAGCCAGGCCAATTTCATCCCTGACACTGGAGGGCGAGCCAGGCTGATTTCCTCAGGTCACAGGAGGGGAAACAAGGCAGATTTTATCAGGGCATTGGAGTGGGACCCAGGCCGATTACATCAGGGCAATGGAGGGGGACCCAGGCCGATTTCATTGTGGCACTGGAGGGGGGTCCAGGCTGATTTCATCAGTGCAAGTGAGGGAATCAGTCCAATTTCATCAGGGCAGTAGTGGGAGCCAGGCTGATTTCTTCTGAGCACTAGAAGGGAAGGCAGGGCGATTCCTTCAGGGCACTGGAGGGGGAGCCAAGAATATTTCAACAGTGCACTGGATTGGAAGCTAGGCTGATTTCATCCCTGACTTTGGATGGAAGCCAGTCCGATTTTACCTCTGAAACTGGAGAGGGAGCCAGGCAGATTTCATCCCTGACACTGTAGGATTACCCAGGCTGATATCATTCCGGATACTCAAGGGGGAGCCAGGCTGATTTCATCCTGGACACTGGAGTGGGAACCAGGCTGATTTCATTAGGGCACTAGAGGGGACCCAGGCTTATTTCATCAAGGCACTGGAGAGGGAGCCAGGCAGATTTCATCAGGGTAAGAGGGAACCAATCCGATTTATCTGATCACTAGAAGGGAAGCCAGACTGATTTCAACAGGGCACTAGAGGGGAGCCAGGCAGATTTCTACATGGGACTGGAGGGAGAGCCAGGCCGATTTTATCCCTGACTCTGCAAGGGGACCCAGGCCGATTTCATCAGGGCACTGTTTTTGTATCCAGGCCAATTTCATCCCTGACAAGGAGGGAGAGCCAGGCACCTTTCATCCCTGACATTCGAGGGGAAGCCAGGCCAATACCATCCCATACACTGGAGGGAGAGCCAGACTGAATTCATCCTGGAAACTGGAGGGGGAGCTAGGCCGATTTCATCCCTAGTCTGGAGGGGGAGCCAGGCTGATTCTATACCTGCACTTGGGGGACCCATGATGATTTCATCAGGGCACTGTATGGGTACCCAGGCCTATTTCATCCCTGACACTGGAAAGGGAGCCAGAACGATTTTACCTGGATACTGGAGGGGGGCCATGGTGATTTTCTGAGGGCACAGGAGGAGGAACCAGGCTAATTTCATCAGGGCACTGGAGGGGGATCCAGGCCGATTACATCAGGGCACTGGGGGTTGGGGGGAACAAGGCCGATTTCATTAGGGCACTTGAGGGGGACCCACGCTGATTTCAACATGGTAACAGGAGGGCTATCCTGGCTGATTGCATCAGGGTGCTAGAGGGGTATTAAGGCCAATTTCATCAGGGCAATGTAAAGTTATCCAGGCTGATTTCATCTCTGACAAAGGAGGGGGAGCCAGCCTGATTTCATGCCGGACACTGGAGGGGGAGCCAGGCCACTTTCATCCAGCCACTGGAGGGGGAGCCTGGCTGATTGCATCAGGGCATGGAGGCAGAGCCAGGCTGATTTCATCAGGGCACAGGAGTGGGAACAACCCGATTTCATCAGGGCCCTTGAGGGTGACCCAGGCCAATTTCATCCTGGACACTGGACATGTAGCCAGGCTGATTTCATTAGGGTACTAGGGGTGTGGGGAACCCAGGCTTATTTCATCAGGGCACTGGTGCAGAAGCCAGGCTTATTTCATCAGGGCAAGAGTGGGAACAAGGCTGATTTCATCTGTGCACTAAAAGGGAAGCCATGTTGATTTCATCAGGGCACTGGAGGAGGAGCCATGCAGATTTTATCTTGACATTGGAATGGGAGCCAGTCAGATTTAAACAGGGCACTAGAGGGTGAGCCAGGCTGATTTCATTCCTGACACTGCAAGGAGACTGAGGCTGATTTCATCAGGGCACTGAAGGGGTATCCAGGCCTATTCCATACCTGACACTGGAGAGGAAGCCAGTCCGATTTCATTAGGGCACTGGATGGGGACTAAGGCTGATTTCAGCATGGACACTCTGGGGAAGCTAGGCTGATATCATCAGGGCAATGGAGGGGTCTAAGGCTGAATTCATGAGGGCACTGGAGGTGGGAGACAAGCCAATTTCATCCCACATGATGGAGGGGAAGCCAGCCTATGTCATAAGGGCACTGGAGGTGTACCCAGGCCAATTTCATGAGGGCACTGGCGGGGGAGCCAGGCCATTTCATTGTTGACACTGGAGGGGGACCCAAGTCCTTTTATGAGGGCACTGTAGGAGTATCCAGGCCGATTTTATCTGGTCAATGGAGGGGGAGCCAAGTTGATTTCAGTGCACTAGAGAGGGACCCAGTCCGATTTAATCAGGGCACAGCAGAGAGACCCAGGCCGATTTCATGAGGGAACTGGAGTGGGAGCCTTGCCGATTTCATCCTGGACACTGGAGGAGGACCCAGGCCGATTTCATACCGGACTGTGGAGGGAAGCCAGGCTGATTTCATCAGGGCACTGGAGGGGGAGAAAGGCCAATTTCATCAGGGACTTGGGGGATGAGCCAGGCTTATTTCATCCCGGACAAGGGGGGGGGGTAATAGGCTGATTCCATCAGGGCACTGCAGAGGGACACAAGTTGATTTCATCTCTGACACTGGAGGAGGAGCCCAGCTGATTTCATCAGGGCACTAGGGGGGTGATCCAGGCTCATTTGATCCCGGACACTGGAGGATGAATCAGGCTGATTTTATCAGGGAACTAGAGAGGGAACCAGGCTGATTTCATGCCTGACACTGGAGGAGGAGCCAGGCCAATTTCCTCAGGGCATAGGAGGGGAGGGCAGTCAGATTTCATCAGGGCCCTGGAGTGGGAACCAGGCCGATTTCATCCTGGACACTTGGTGTGTAGCCAGGCTGATTTCATTAGGGGAAGGGGGGGAGGGGTACCTAGGCTTATTTCATCAGGGGATTGGTGAGGAAGCCAGGCCGATTTCATCAGGGCACCAGTGGGAGCCAGGCCGATTTCATCAGGGTACTGGAGGGAGAGCCAGGCCGATTTCATCAGGGCACTGGGAGGGGGTAGCCATGCTCATTTCATCCCGGATACTGGTGAGGGAACCAGGCCGATTTCATCAGGGCACTGGAGAGGGACCCAAGCTGATTTGAGCAGGGACACTGGAGGGGGACCCAGGCTGATTTCATCAGGGCACTGGAGGGGGAGTCAGTCCAAACACATCAGGGCACTGGAATGGGAGACAGGCCGATTTCATCCCTGACAAAGGAGGGGGAAGCAGGCCGCTTTCATCCGGGACACTGTAGGGGGAACTTGGCAGCTTGTATTAGGGCACTGGAGGGGGAGCAAGCCCGATTTCATCCTGGATACTGGACATGTATACCAGCTGATTTCATTAGGACACTGGAGGGCAAGCCAGGCCGATTTCATCAGGGCACTGGAAGGGATCCAGGCCGATTGCATCAGGGTTCTGTAGGATTGTACAGGCTGATTACAATCCTGACACTGGATGGTGGGCCAGTCTGATTACATCCAGACACTGGAGGGGGAACTTGGCAGCTTTCATTAGGGCACTGGAGGGGGGCAGCCCGATTTCATCAGGGCAAGAGTGGGAGCCATGCCAATTTCATCAGGGCAAGAGTGGGAGCCAGGCCAATTTCATCAGGGCAAGAGTAGTAGCCAAGCCTAATTCGTCCAAGCACTAGAAAGGAAGCCAGGCTGATTTTTGTCAGGACTCTGTATGGGTGTACAGGCAGAATACATCCCTGACACTGGATGGGAGGGCCATGTTGATTTCATCAGAAAACAAGATGGGGAGCCAGGCTGATTTCATAAGGGCACTGGAGGGGGAGCCAGGCCAATTTCATTAAAGACAGTGGAGGGGGAGCCAGGCTGATTTCATCCAGACAATGCAGGGGGGAGCCAGGCTGATTTTATACCTGCACTGTTGGAGGACCCAGGCTGATTTCATCAGGGCACAGGAGGGAGACCCAGGCTGATATCAGGGCACTGGAGCGGATCTATTCCGATTTCATCCCTGACACTGCTGGGGAATGTGGTCCATTTATCAGGGCTCTCTGGTGGTATCCAGGCTGATTTCATCCATTCACTGGAGGAGGAGCCAAGCCGAATTTATCAGGGCACTGGAAGGGGACCCAGGCCAATTTCATCAGGGCAATGGAGGGGGAGCCATGCTGATTTCATGCTGGACACTGGAGGAGGAGCTAGGCTGACTTCATCTTGGAAACTGGAGTGGGAGCCAGGTGGATTTTTTCTGGACACTGGAGGAGAAGTCAGACTGGTTTTACACCAGCATGTAGGGAGACCCAAGCCGATTTCATCAGGGCACTGGAGTGGTAAAAATGCCGATTTCACCTGACACTGGAGGGGGAGCCATGTTGATTTTATCTGGACATAGGAAGGGGAGCCAGGCCGATTTCATTAGGGCACTGGTGGGAGGACCCAGTCTGATTTCAGCATGGACACTGGAGGACCAGCCACTTTTGCCCTGATGAAATTGGCCTAGCTCCCATTTTTCCCTGATGAAATCAGCCTGGTTCCCACACTTGCCGTGATGAAATCTTCTTGGCTCCCCCTCCAGTGCCCTGATGAAATAAGCCTGGCTACCTTTCCAGTGTCCTTTATGAAATCAGCCTGTGCCCTGATGAAATAAACCTGGATTCCCCTGCCTTGGATACCCCTCCAGTTCCCTGATGAAATAGGCCTGGCTCCCCCTCCAGTGTCAGGGATGAAATCATGCTTGTTCCCCCTCAAGTACCCTGATGATATTGGCCTGGGTATCCCTCCAGTGCCCTGATGTAATCGGACTGGCTCCCCCTCCAGTTTCAGGTGTGAAATTGGCCTGGCTCACCCTGCAGTGAACTGATGAAATTGGCCTGGATCCCTCTCCAGTGCCTTGATGAAATCGGTCTGGTTCCACCTCCAGTGCCTGGATGAAATCAGCCTGGCTCTCCCTCCACTATCCATGATGAAATTGGCCTGGCTCCCCCTCCAGTGTCATGGATGAAATCAGCCTGGCTTCCTTTCTCATGCCCTTTTCAAATCGACCTTAATCCCCCTCTAGTGCCCTGATGAAATCAGCCTGGCTAGCACTCCTGTGTCCATGCTGAAATCAGCCTAGGTCACCCTACAGTGCCCTAATGAAATCAGCCTGGATCCCCCTCCTGTGTCAGGGATGAAATCGGCCTGGATACCCCTAAAGTGCCCTGATGAAATCGGCCTGAGCCCCTTGCAGTGTCAGGGATGAAATCGGCCAGGCTCAACCTCCATTGCCCTGTTGAAATCGGACTGTCTCCACCTCCAGCGCCCTGTTGAATTCGGTCTGACTTGACCTTCAGTAGCATGATGATATCAGCCTGGCTCCCCCTCCAGTGTCCATGCTGAAATCAGCCTGATTCCCCCTCCAGTGCCCTGATTAAATCAGCCTTGCTCCCCCTCCTGTGCCCTCAGGAAATCAACATAGCCCACCTCCAGTGTCCAGATGAAATGTTCTGGCTCATCTTCCAGTGTCATGGATGAAATAGGCCTGGGTACCACTACATTGCCCTGATGAAAACAGCCTGGGTCCCCCAAGTGTGGGTAAAGAATCAGCCTGGCTCCCACTCCAGAGTCTGGATGAAATCAGCCTAGCTCCCCCTCCATTTTCCAGGATGAATTGTATCTGGCTCCCATCCTGTGTCAGGGATGAAATCGGCCTGTCTCCCCATCCAATGCCCTGATGAAATTGGCCTGGCTCCCCATACAGTTTCAGGGTTGAAATCTGCCTGGCTCTCCCCCCAGTGCCCTGATGAAATTGGCCTGGCTTCCCTTCTGGTGCCCTGATGAAATCGGCCTGGCTCCCACTCTTGCCCTTATGAATTCTGCTGGGCTCCTGCACCATTGCCCTAATGAAATAAGCCTGGGTCCCCCGCCCAGTGACCTATTGAAATCAGCCTGGCAAAATGTCAAGTGTCCAGGATGAAATCGACCTGGGTCCCCCTCCAGGGCCCTGATGAAATCTGGCTGCCCTCCCATCCTATGGGCTGAGGAAATTGGCCTGGCTCCCCCTCCAGTGTCCAGATAAAATCAGCCTGGCTCCCCCTCCTGTTTTAGGCATGAAATTGGCCTGTCTCTCCATCCAGTACCCTGATGAAATCAGCCTGGCTCCCCCTCCAGTGACAGGGATGAAATCACCTTTGGTCCCTCTCCAGTGTTCTGATGAAATTGGCCTGGGTACCGCTCCAGTGCCCTGATGTAATTGGACTAGCTACCCCTCCAGTTTCAGGGGTGAAATTGGCCTGACTTGTCCTCCAGTGAGCTGATGAAATCAGCCTGGATTCCTCTCCAGTGCCTTGATGAAATCGGTCTGGCTCCACCACCAGTGCCTGGATGAAATCAGCCTGGTTCACCATCCACAATCCGGGATGAAATTGTTCCGGCTCCCCCTCCAGTGCCCTGATGAAATCGGCCTGGGTCCTCCTCCAGGGACCTGATGAATCAGCCTGGTTCCCCCTCTAGTGTCCAGGATGAAATCAGACTGGGTCCCCCACCAGTGCCAAGGTGAAAGCAGCCTGGCCACCCCTCCATTGCCCTGAAAAAATAAGCCTGTGTCGCACTCCTGTGCCCTGATGAAATCAGCCTGGCTCTGCCTCCAGTGCCCTGATTCGTTAGGCCACTCCCCCCCTCTAGTGGCCTGTTGAAAGCAGACTGGCTCCCACTCCAGTGTCCTTGATGAAATCAGCCTGGCTCCCCCTATTTTGTCAGGGATGCAATAAGCCTGTCTCCACCTCTAGTGCCCTGATGAATTCGGCCTTAGTCCCCCTCTAGAGCCCTGTTGAAATCAGCCTGGCTATCCCTCCTGTGTCCACGCTGAAATCGGCCTGTCTCCCCCTCCAGTGCCTTCATGAATTTGGCCTGACTCCCCATTCAGTAGCATGATGAAATCAGCCTGGCTCCCCCTCCAGTGTCCATGTTGAAATCGCCTGGTTCCCCCGCCAGTGCCCTAATGAAATCGGCCTGGGTCCCCCTCCAGTGCCCTGATGTAATTGGCCTAGGTCCACTTCCAGTGCCCTGATGAAATCTGCCTGGTTCCCCCTCCTGTGTCCTCAGGAAATCGGCATGGTTCCCCTCCAGTGTCCAAATGAAATTGGCCTGGCTCCCCCCTCCAGTACCCTGATGAAATAGGCCTGGCTCCCCCTCTAGTGCACTGATGAAATCGACCTGGGTCTCTCTCCAGGGACCTGATGACATAAGCCTGGTTCACCCTCCAGTGTCCGGGATGAAATCAGACTGGGTCCCACTCCAGTGTCATGGTGAAAGCAGCCTGGCTTCCCCTCCAGTGTACAGGATGAATTCAGCCTGGCTGCACCACATTTATCAGGGATAGAATCGGCATATCTCTCCCTCCAGTGCCATGATGAATTTGGCCTTAGTCCCTCTTGAGTGCCCTGATGAAATCAGCATGCTTCCCCCTCCAGTGTCCATACTGAAATCAGCCTGTGTCCCCCACCATTGCCCTGATGAAATCAGCCTGGCTCCCCTTCAAGGTCAGGGATTAAATTGGCCTGGATACCCCTACAGTGTCCTGATGAAATTATCCTGGGTCACCTTGCAGTGTCAGGGATGAAATCTGCCTGGCTCCCCCTCCAGTGCTCTGTTGAAATCTGCCTGGCTCCCCCTCCTTTGTCAGGGATGTAATTGGCCTGTCTCCCCTTCCAGTGCCCTGATGAATTCGGTCTTAGTCCCCCTCCAGTACCCTGATGAATTGATTCTGGTTCCCCCTCCAGTGCCCTGATGAAATCGGACTTGTTCCTTCTCCAGTGTCCAGAATGAAATAGGGATGGCTCCTCCTCTTGTGTCCAGGATGAAATCGGCCTGGCTTCCCCTCCAGTGCCAGGGATGAAATCTACCTCTGTGCACCTACAGTGCCCTGATGAAATCGGCTGGTATCCCCCTCCAGTATCCGGGATGAAACCCTCCTGGGTACCCCTCCAGTACCCTGAAGAAATAGGCCTGATTAACCCTCTAGTGCCAAGATGAAATCAGCCTGTCTTACCCTCCAGTGACCATGCTGAAATCAGCCTAGGTCCTCCTCCAGTGTCAGGGATGAAATCGGCCTGGATACCCCTTCAGTGGCCTGATGAAATCAGCCTGGGTCCACTTGCAGTGTCCCAGATGAAAACTACCTGGCTCCCCTGCCAGTGTCCAACATGAAATTGGCCTGGCTCCCGCTATAATGTCCAGGATGAAATCATCCTGGCTCCCCCTCCAGTGTCAGGGATGAAATCGGCATCGATACCCCTACAGTGTCCTGATATAATCAGCCTGGGTCCCCCTCCAATGTCTTGATGTAATCGGCCTGGGTCCCTGTCCAGTGCCCTGATGAAATTGGCCTGGTTCCCCCTCTTGTATTCTCAAGAAATTGGCATGGCTCCCCTCCAGTGTCCAGGTAAAATCATTCTGTCTCCCCCTCCCGTGTCAGGGATGAAATCGGCCTGGTTCCCGCTCCAGTGTCATGGAAGAAATCAGCCTGGTTAATTCTCTAGTGCCCTGATGAAGTCAGCTTGGCTACCCTTCCAGTGTCCAGGATGAATTTGGCATGGGTCTCCCTCCTTTGCCCTGATGAAATCGACCTGGATCCCACTCCAGTGACTGGATGAAAACAGCCTGGCTAACCCTACAGAGCACTGATAAATGGACCTGGGTCCCACTGCAATGTCAGGAATAAAATCGGCCTAGATCCTCTCCAGTGCCCTGATGAAATCGCCCTGTTTCCCCTCCAGTGGCCTGATGATATTAGCCTGGCTACCCTTCCAGTGTCCATTATGAAATCAGCCTGTGTCTCCCCTATGTGCTCTGATGATATCGTCCTGGGTCCTCCTGCAGTACATGTATATAACCAGACTGGATCCCACTTCAGTGTGTGGGATGAAATTGGCCTGGTTTCCCCACCAGTGTCAGGGGTGACATCGGCCTGTCTCCTTCTCTAGTGCCCTGATATAATCTGCCTGGGTACACCTCCAGTGCCCTGATGTAATCGGACTGGATAGGCCTGCAGTGCCCTGATGTAATTGGACTGGCTACCCCTCCAGTGCCCTGTTGAAATCGACCTGGCTGCCCTTCCAGTGTCGGTGATGAAATCAGCCTGGCTAATCCTCTAGTGCCCTGATGAAATATGCTTGGCTACACTTCCAGTGTCCAGGATGAACTCGCCATGGTTCTCCCTCCTGTGCCCTGATGATATCAGTCTGTGTCCCTCTCCAGTTCCCTGATGAAATCGGCCCGGCTCTCCCTCCATTGTCAGTGGTGAATTCAGCCTGTCTCCCCTCCCCCAGTGCACTGATTAAATCGGCCTGGTTACACCTCCAGTGCACTGATGTAATCAGATAGGTTACACATCCAGTGCCCTGATGTAATTGAACTGGGTACCCCTCCATTGCCCTGCTGAAATTGGCCTGTCTCCCCCTCCAGTGTCAGAGATGAAATCTGCCTGGCTAATCCTCTAGTGCCCTGATGAAATCACTATGGCTACACTTCCAGTTTCCAGGATGACATCGTTATGGTTCTCCCTCTTGTGACCTGATGAGATGGCCCTGGATCCCCCTTCAGTGCCCTGATGAAATCGGCTTAGATCTTCATCCATTGACCGGATGAAATCGGCCTGGATACCCTTACAGTGCACTGATAAATGGACCTGGGACCTGCAAATCAAAACAACTCTGAGATGCCAATTTACACATGTCAGTATGGCTAAGATCAAAAACGCAGAAGACAGCTTATGCTGGAGAGGATGTGGAGCAATGGGAACTCTCCTCCACTGCTGATGGGAATGCAAGCTTGTACAGCCACTTTGGAAATCAATATGGCGCTTCCATAGAAAAGTGCGAATCAATCTCTCCCAAGACCAAGCTGTAGCACTCTTGGGCATATACCCAAGAAATGCTCAATCATACCACAAGGGCATTTGCTCAGCTATGTTCATATCAGCATTGTTTGCAGTAGCCAGAACCTTGAAACAACCTAGATGCCCTTCAACTGAGGAATGGATAAAGAAAATATGGTACATATACACAAAGGAGTACTACTCAGCAGAGAAATACAATAACATCATGAGGTTTGCAGGCAAATAGAGGGATCTAGAAAAAATCATCCTGAGTGAGGTAACCCAGACTCAGAAGGACAAACATGGTATGTACTCACTCATAGGAGGATACTAGATATAAAAGAAAGATGACTAGACTGCTACACAACTCCAGGGAGGCTACCTAGAAAATGGGACACTAGGAAATACACAGAGATCACCCAATGACAGTGAAATGAATGAGGTCTACATGAACAACTTGGATGGCAATGGGAGTAATGAAGGGCAAGGTTTGAGGGAAAGAAAGTTTAGGGGAGCAGGAGGTCCCAGCTTGATCAAGAACAGAAAGGGAGAACAAGGAATAACAGACCATGATAATTGAAGACCACATGAGAACAGGAATAGGCAGAGTGCTGGAGAGGTCCCCAGAAATCCACAATGATACATCCTCTGTAGACTGCTGGCAATGGTCGAGAGAAAGCCTAATCTGATCTAGGTTGGTGATCTGATGGCCAAACACCCTAACAGCCATGCTAAAACTCTCATCCAATAACTGATGGAAGTGGATGCAGAGATTCTCTGCTAGGCCCCAGGTGGAGCTCCAGGTGTCCAATTGTCGAGAAAGAGGAGGGATTGTAAGAGCCTGAATTGATGAATCCAAGATTGAAAAAGTGCAGGGACAAAGGAATGGAAGCACATGAATTATAAACCAAAGGTTGTGGAGCCCACAGCTGGATCAGGACCTCTGGATAAGTGAGTCAATTGAATAGCTAGAACTACTTGTGAGGCATCCATGCTGTGGGACCGGAACCTGTCCTTAGTGCATGAGCTGACTTATTGGAACCTTGGGCTTTTACAGGGACACTTTGCTCAGCCTGGAAGGAGGGGACTGGACCTGCCTGTACTGAATCCACCAGGGTGAAATGAATCCCCACAGGAGTCTTGGCCCTAGAGTAGACGGGAATGGAGGGAAGATGATGGGGAAAAAGTGGGGGTGGAGGCAAGAGTGTGGAGGACAGGAGAACCCATGGCTGATGTGTAAAATTAAAACACCAATATAACAATAATAAAAAATGTTACAAAAGAAAATCGACCACATACTTGGCCACAAAGAAATCTCAACATATACATTCTGTCTGACCACCATGGTTTAAAGTTTGATTTCAACAACAACAAAAACTGCAGAAAATATACAATCTCATGGAAACTGAAAAATGCTCAACTGAATCACCAATGGGTTAAGGAGTAAATAAAGAAAGAAATTAAAACTTCCTAGAGGTCAATGAAAATGAATACATCACATTCCCAAACTTATGGGTCACTATGAATACAGTGCCATAGGAAAATTCATAGCACTATATGCCCCCATAAAGATGTTGGAGAAATCTCACACTAGTGACTTAACAGCACACCTGAAAGCTCTAGAACAAGAAGAAGCAATGTCTCCCAGGAAGAATAGATGCCTAGAAATTATCAAATTGAGAGCTGAAATCAATAAAATAGAAACAAAGAGAACAATTCAAAACTTAATGAAACAAATTTGGTTCCTTGAGAAAATCAATAAAATAGACTAGCCCTTATCCAAACTAACCATAGGACAGAGAGAGAGAGAGCATCCAAATTAACAAAATCAGAAATGAAAAGGGGGACATAACAACAGACAATGAGGAAATCCAGAGAATCATCAGGTCATACTTCAAGAGCCTCTACTTCATAAAGCTGGAAAATCTAAAAGAAATGGATAATTTTCTGGATAGGTACCACATACCTAAGTTAAATCAAGATCAAATAAACCATTTAAATAGTCCAATAACTTCTAAGGAAATAGAACCAGTCAATAAAAGTCTCCCAATCAAAAATAGCCAAGAACCAGATGGTTTCACTGCAGAATTCTACCAGATCTTCAAAGAAGACTTAATACCAATACTCTTTAAATTGTTCCACACAATAGAATCAGAAAGAATATTACCAAACTCCATCTTAGAGGCTACAATTACCCTGATTCCTAAACCAAACAAAGATGCAACAAAGAAAGAGAACTACAGACTGATCTCCATCATGAACATTGATGCAAAAATACTCAATAAAATGCTGGGAAACAGACTCCAAGAGCACATCAAAACAATTATCCACTACGTTCATGTAGGATTCATCCCAGGGATTCAACGGTGGTTCAACATATGAAAGTCCATCAATGTAATACTCCATATAAACAAAATCAAAGTAAAAAAACACATGATCATCTCACTAGACACAGGAAAGGCATTTTTCAAAATCCAACACCCCTTGATGATAAAGGTCTTAGAGACATCATGAATACAAGAAACCCTCTTATACAAAATAAAGGCAATTTACAGCAAACCTACAGCCAACAACTGTAGTGGGTAACCATTCCAGCCTAGGCCTGGAAGTTCCAATCCCCATTGAGGCTTTGGTAATGGTCATGCCTACAAGGCAGTGATGAGAGAGGATGCTGAAGACCCAGGATCAAGAAGAGAGGCTTCTCTTGGTTCCAGCACTTTGGATGCTGGAGGTAGACTGAGCATATTTCTCCAGAGTCCACTGCCAAACTGTGCAGTTCCTTTCCCAGACCCTGCAACCTATCCCTTCATTTGTAAGTTACACCACATAATAAACCTCCCTTTTAAGTATGTGGCTTGACCTTAATAATTTCACTAATATTTGGCGCCCAACGTGGGGCATGAACCCATTACCCTGGGATTAAGAGTCCCATGCTCTACTGACTGAGCTAGCTGGGCTAACTCAGTACTTTCCTTACGGAAAGAAAATATGTCTCAAACAAAAAAAGGGAAAAAAAGAAATGGAATGGATAGGTATAAAATATTATGGTATAGTATATTACATTAGTAAACAAATTTACTAAAATAGCAGCCTTAGGTAATTTGCACTGTTGTGAATTCTTTTTTTTTTGGGGGGGGGGGAAGAACTACATTTCCCACAGTGCCTTTCTCTATGTCACAGAAATACATTTACAACAGAGCCTTTCTCTGTTTCATTAGAACTTCCTTTCTCATAGTGCCTTCCTTGGTGACAGCTGAGTTGTATTTCCCACAGTGCCTGTCTCTATAACATTAGAAATACATTTCATACAGTGCCTTTTTCTACATCATCATACTACATTTTCCACAGTGCCTTTCTTGGTTTCATCTAAACTATATTTCCCACAGTTCCTTTGGGTACGTCATCACAATTACATTTCCTATAGTTCCTTTCTCTAAGACATCAAACTTCCTTACCCAAAGTTCTTTTCTTTGTGTCATCAGAACTACATTTCCCACCTACCTTTCTTTATGTTATCAGAACAGCATTTCCTGCAGTGCCTTTCTCTACATCATCAGAAATTCATTACCTACAGTGCCTTTCGCTACATCATCAGAACTACATTTCCACAATTCCTTTCTCTATGACATCAAATTACCTTTCTCATACTTCCTTTCTCTATGACATCAGAATTACATTTCCCACAGTTCCTTTTTTACATAACTAGAGCAACATTTCCCACAGTCTTTTTCTGTGTCATCAAAACTACATTTCCCACATTCCTTTCTTTATTTCATCAGAACTACATTTCCCACATTCCCTTATTTTATTTCATCAGAAATTCATTACCCACAGAGCCTTTCTCATGTCATGAGCACGACATTTCCCACAGTTCCTTTCTCTGTGTCATCATACCTACATTTCCCACAGTACCTTCACCTATTTCACAGAAGTATGATTTTCATAATTCCTTTCTCTGTTTCAACAGATCAATAGTACCCACAGTTCCTTTCTTGGGGTCATCTGAGCGACATTTCCCACTGTACCTATGTGTATGTCATCAGAACAACATTTATCTCAGTTCCTTTCTATATGTTATCAGAACTACATTTACCACAGTGTCTTTCTCTGTGTCATCAATTCTGCATTTCCCACAATGCCTTTCTCTGGTTTATCAGAGCGACATTTCCCACAGTGCTTTCCTCAGTGATATCTGAACTACATTTCCCACAATGCCTTTGGTTATGTCATCAAAACTACATTACCCAAAGTTCCTTGTCTTAGTCACAGCACTACATTTCCCACAGTTTTTTTCTTTATGTCATCAGAACAACATTTCCTGCAGATACTTTCTCTATGGCATCAGATGATCATTACACACAGTGCCTTTCTCTATGTCATCAGAACTACATTTCCCAGAGTGCCTTTCTCTTTGTCATCAGATCTATATTTCCCACAGTTCCTTTCTCTGCGTCATCAGAACTACATTTCTTACAGTGTCTTTCTCTGTGACATACGAACTACAATTATCACACAGCCTTTCTCCTTCTAATCAGAACTACATTTCCCATAGTGCCTTGCTCTACATCAGGAGAATTACATTTCCCACAGTGCCTTTCTATGTTTCATCAGAACCATATTTTCCCCAATGCCATTCTTTGTGTCACCAAAACAACATTTCCTACAGTCCCTTTCTCCATGGCACCACAACTACATTTCCAACACTGCCTTTCTTTAAATCATGAGAAATACATTTCCCACAGTGCCTTTCTCTACATCATGAGAATTACACTTTGCACAGTTCCTTTCTCTACATCATTGGAATGACATTTCCCAAAGTGTTTTTCTCTGTGACATAAGAACTGCATCTCCCTCAATGTCTTTTTCTGGGTCATCATAACTATATTTCCCTCAGGGCCTTTCTCTATTTCATCAGATCAACATAACCCACAGTGCTTATTTCATTGTCATCTGGACTACATTTCCCACAGTTCCTGTGTGTACATCATCACAACTACATATCCTGCAGTTCCTTTTTCTACATCATCAGAACTACATTTCCCACAGTGTTTTTCTCTGACAAAAGAAATACATTTCCCACAGTGTCTTTCTCCATCTCATCAGAACTACATTACCTAAAGTTGCTTGCTCTGTGTCATCATAATTATATTTCCCACAATGCCTTTCTCCATGTCACAGAAATATATTTCCTATAGTGCCTTTCTCAGTGACATCTGAACTACATTTTCTGCAGTTACTTTGTCTACATCATCAGAAACTCATTTCCTTCAATTTCTTTCTCCACATCATCAGCACTACATTTCCTACAATTCCTTTCTTTATGATGTCACACCTTCATTACTCAAAGTTCCTTTCTCTATGTCATCACAACTACATTTCTACTGTATGACTTCAGAACTACATTTCCCACAATGACTTTTTATACATCATCAGACAGACTTACATTTCCCACAGTGATTTTTTCTACATCATTACAACTATATTTCCCACTGTGCCTTTCACTACATCCTCACAAGAAAATTTCCCACAGTGCTTTTTCTACATCATCAGAACTGCATTTCCCAACCTTCCTTTTTCCATGAATTCAGAATTACATTTGCCAGTGTTCCTTTCTCTACATCTTCATGACTTCAGTACCGACACTGCCTTTCTAATGACTATGTCATTAGAACATTTCTCATATTTCCTTCTCTGTGTCATCATAACTCCATTTGCCAAAGTTCCTTTCTCTATGTCATCACAACTACATTTCCCAAAATGTCTTTCTCTACGTCATCACATATACATTCCCACACTTACTTTCACTACATCATCAGAACTATATTTACCACAGTTCCTTTCTCTTTGCAATCAGAACTACATTTCCCACACTTCCTTCTCTGTGACCTCAGAACTACATTTACCACAGTGCCTTTTCTATGTCATCTAAACAATATTTCCCACAGTTCCTGTATTTACATCATCAGAAATACATTTCCTACAATTAATTTTTTATAACATCATAACTACATTTTTCACAGTTCCTTTCTATGACAACAGAACTACATTTCCCAAACGTCCTTTCTCTAAGTAACAGAACTACAATTCCCACAGTGCCTTTTTCTATGTCATCAGAAATGCATTTCTCACCATGAGTTTCTCAGGTTTATCAGATATACATTGTTTACAGGGCCTTTATCTACATCATCAGAACCTCATTTTCCAAGGTGTCTTTCACGGTGTGATCTGAACTATATTTCCCACAGTGCCTCTATGACATCAGAACTACATTTCCCACAGTTCCTTTCTCCATGTCACCAGAATTGTATTTCTCACAGTGTGCTTCTCTGGGACATTAGAACTACATTTCCCACAGTTCCTTTCTCTGTGTCATCACAACAACTCTTCCCACAGTGCCTTTCTCTGTTTCATCAGAATGACATTTCCCACAGTGCCTTTCTCTGCATCATAACAACTTCTTTTCCAAAAGATACTTCATTTACATCATCAGAACTACATAACCCACAGTTTCTTTCTCTATGTCTTCAGAACTTCATTTCCCACTGTGCCTTTCTCTGTGTCAACAAAACTACATTTCCCACAGTTCCTTTCTCTACATCATCAGACATTAATTTCCCATAATTTCTTTTTCTGTGTCATTTGAAATCATTTCCCACACTACTTTTCTCAGCTTCATCACAACCACATTTTCCACTCTTCCTTTCTCTGTGTCACATAAATTCATTTCCCATATTGCCTTTCACTCTTTCATCAGATTGGCATTACTCACAGTGCCTTTCTCCATCTCATCAGAACTTCCTTACCCAAAGTTCCTTTCTCTGTCTCACCTTAACTACATTTCCCACAGTGTCTTTCTCTTTGTCTCAGAAATATATTACCCACAATGCCTTTCTATATCTCACCAATGCTACATTTCCCACAGATTTTTTTTCTCAATGTCAACAGAACTGCATTTCCCACAGTACCTTTCTCTGTTTCTTCATATTGACATTTCCCACAGTTCCATTCTAGGTGTCATCTGAACTACTTTTCCACAGTTCCTATCTCTACCTCATCAGAAGTACATCACCAAGAGTGCCTTTCTCTGTGATACAGAACTATATTTCATACAGTACATTTCTCTTTTTCATCAGATCGACATTACTCACAGAGCCTTTCTCGGTGTCATCTATACTATATTTCCCACAATTCCTATGTGTATGTCATCACAGCTACTTTTATCACAGTTCCTTTAATTCATCATCAGAACTATATTACCCAAAGTTCCTTTCTTTGTGCCATCAGAACTACATTTCCCACAGTGCCTTTCTGTGTGTCACCAGAATTACAATTTCAACAGTGCGTTTCTGTCTGTCATGTGAACTACATTTCCTTGAGTTCCTTTATTTACATCAAAAGAAACACATTTCCCAGTTTCTTTCTCTACATCATCAAAACTACATTTCCCACAGTGCCTTTCTATAAGTCATCTAAACCACATTTCCCACAGTGCCTGTCTCTATGTCTTATTAACTACAATACCCACAATCCTTTTCTCTATGTCATCATAAATACATTTCCCACAATGCCTTTGTCAGGGTCATCAGAACCACATATTACATTTCATTTTCTACTGCATCAGTACATCATTTCTCACAGTGCCTTTCACTGTGTGATCTGAACTTCCTTCCCCATATTGCCTTTCTGTATGACATCACAACTACATTTTCCAAAGTGCCTTCCTCAGTGTCATCTTAACTTCAATGACTGTCTATGACATCAGAACTACATTGTCCATCTTGCCTTTGTCTACATCATCAGAAATACATTTTCAAAAATGCCTTTCTCTTCATTTTCAGAACTACATTTCCCACAGTGCGTTTCTCTAAGTAACAAGACTACCTTTCCAACAGTGCTTTTCTCTGTTTCATCAGAACTAGATTTCCAACAGTTCCTCTCTCTCTGTCATCAGAACTACATTTCCAACAGTGCCTTTCTGTATGTATTAAGAAAAACCTTTCCCACAGTTCCTTTCTTTATGTCATCAGAACTACATTTCAACAGTTCTTACATCTACATCATCAGACCTACATTGCCTTTTTCCATGTCATCACAAGTATATTTCCCACATTTCTTTTTCTGTGTCATCGGAACTTCATTTCCCCCAGTTCCTTTATTTACATCATCAGAAATACATTTCCGACAATACTTTTCTTTGTCATCAGAACCACATTTTCTAAAGTTTCTTTCTTGAGATCACCAGAACTTCATTACCCACAGTGCCTTTCTCTATGTCATGAGAACTACATGGTCCACAGTACTGTTCTTTTTGTCAAAAAAACTACATTTTTGATTCTTCCTTTCTCTTAGTCCTCAGAACTATATTTCCCACAGTGCCTTTCTAAGTGTCATCAGAAATAAATTTCCCTTACTTCCTTTCTCTATGACATCAGAACTACATTTCCCACACTTCCTTTTCTGCCATCAGAACTACATTTCCCACAGTGTCTTTCTATGTGTCACCAGTACTACATTTCCCACACATGATTTCTCTATGACATCAGAACTACATGTCCCACAATTCCTATGGTTACATCACCAGAACTACATTTATCCCAGTTCCTTTTTCTGTGTCATCAAAACTTCATTTACCACAGGTACTTTCTCTATGTCACAGAAATACATTTCCCACTGTTCTTTCTCTATGTCACAGAACTACATTTTCCAACTTCCTTTTCCTGTGACAACAGAACTACATTTCCCAGAGTTATTTTAACTACATGATCAGTACTACATTTCCCTCAGTGTCTTTCTCTGGGGCATGAGAACAACCTTTCCCACAGTGCCCTTCTCTACATCATCATAACTACATTTTCCACAGTGCCTTTGACAATATGACAAGAAAACCTCTCCCACACAGCCTTTCTCTGCTTCATCAAATAGACATTTTCCACCATGCATTTAGCTAGGTCATCAGAACTACATTTCCCACAGCGCCTTTCTCTGTTTCATCCAATTACCATTACCTACTGTGCCTGTCTCCATGTCATCTGCAGTACATGTTACTGAATTCCTATTTGTATGTCATCACAGCTATATTTCCTGCAGTTCCTTTCTCTGTGTCATCAGAACTACACTTTCCACAATGTCTTTCTCCTTCTCATCAGAACTACATAACCCAAAGTTCCTTGCTCTGTGTCAACATAACTATATTTTCCAAAATGCCTTTCTCTATGTCACAGAGATACATTTCCCACAGTGCCTTTCTCTGTGTCATCAAATCTACATTTCCTAAAGTTCCTTTCTCAAGGTCATTAGAACTGTCTTTCCCACAGAGTCTTTCTCTATGTCGTCAGAACAAGATTTCACAACTTTACTTTATTTATGTCATCAGAACTCCAATTCCTACAGTGCCTTTATATACATCATCAGAACTACAGTTCCCACAATGTCTTTTTCTGGGTCATCATAACTACATTTCCCTCAGGGCCTTTCTCTAAGTCAGAGAAATACATTTTCCACAGTACCTTTCTCTGTTTTATCAGATCAACATTACCCACCCTATCCTTCTTGTCATCTGAACTACATTTCTCACAGTTCCTTTCTCTGTGTGACCAGAACTACATTTCCCACAGAGCCTTTCTCTGGTTCATCAAAACCACATCTTACAGGACCTTTCTCTACATCATCAGAGCATATTTTTCACCAGTGTCTTTTACTGGAATATCAGAATTACATATTCCACAGTGCCTTTATCTATGTCTTCAGAATTGAATTACCCATAGTGCCTTTCTGTATGAAATCAGAACTACATTTCCCACAGTGACTTTTTATACATCAACAGAACTACATTCCCCACAGAGCCATTCTTGATGTTATCAAAACTTCAGTAGCCATTGTGCTTCTATCTACGTCATCAGAACATCATTTTCTACAGTGCATTCCTCATTTTCATCTGAACTACTTTACACATAATGCCTTTCTCTACATCATCACAATTAAATTTACCACAGTTCTTTTTCCTATGTTATCAGAACTAATTTCCCAAAGTGTCTCTTTCAGCATAAGTACTACATTTCCCACAGGTCCTTTCTGTAGGTCATCAGAATGCCATTTTCCTCAGTTCCTTAATCTATATCATTAGACCTACATTTCCCACAGTGCCTTTCTCTGATTCATCAAAAATACATTTCCCACATTGCATTTCTCTGGTTCATCAAAACCACATCTATTTTTTTTAAAGGGGAAGTATCTGAAAGATTTTTGTTTATAAGTCCTTTTCTTAAGATTTATTTATTTATTATGTATAGCGTGTTCTGTTTGCATTTACCCCTGCAGGCCAGAAGAGGGAGCCAGATCTCATTACAGATGGATGTGAGCCACCATATGGGTGCTGGGATTTGAACTCAGGACCTCTGGAAGAAGAGCCAGTGTTCTTAACCACTGAGCCATCTCTCCAGCCCTAAAACTGCAACTTACAGGGCCTTTCTCTAATCATCAAGGCATATTTTTCACCATTGTCTTTCACTGTAACCACAGAACTACATTTCCCACAGTGCCTTTCTCTACATCAACAGAACTACATTTCCACGATGGCCTTTCTTGAGTCATCAAACTAAATTTCCCACAATGACTTTTTTCTAGGTCATTATAAGTACATTTTGCACAGTTCCAATCTCTACTTCATCAGAACCACATTTTCCACATTGGCTTTGTCTTTGTCAGAGAAATGCATTTCCCACAGTGCCTTTCTCTGTTTCATCAGAACAACATTTCCAACAATTACTTTCTCTGTGTCACAAGAACCACATTTTCTGCAGTTCCTTTCTCCATGGCATCAGAACTACATTTACAACACTACCTTTCTCTACAACATGAGAACTAGATTCCCCACAGTTCCTTTCTCTACATCATCATAACTACATTTCCCTCAGGACCTTGCTCTAAATCACAGAAATACATTTCCCACAGTGACTTTCTCTGTTTCATCAGATCAACATTACCCACAGTGCCTTTCTCAGTGTCATCTGAACTGCATTTCCCACAGTTCCTATGTGTACATCACAACTACATTTCCCACAGTTCCTTTCTCTACATCATAGGAACAACATTTCCCACAGTGTCTTTCTCTATGACACAAGAAATAAATTTCCCAAAGTGCCTTTCTCTATCTCATCAGAACTACATTACCCAAAGTTCCTTGCTCTGTGTCATCATAACTACATTTCCCACAATGCCTTTCTCCATGTCACAGATATACATTACCTTCATTGCCTTTCTCAATGACATCTGAACTACATTTTCCACAGTTCCTTTGTCTACATTAACAGAGCCTCATTTCCCACAGTCCCGTTCTCCATGTCATCAGTACTACATTACCCACAGAGCCTTTCTTGTGTCATCAGAATGACATTTCCCACAGTGCCTTTCTCTCTTGCATGAGAACAACTTTTCCCAAAGAACCTTTCTCTGTGGTATCAGAATTATGTTTAAAGAGCTATATTCTCTACGTCATTAGAACTACATTACCCACAGTTTTTTTCTCTTCATCATTAGCATGATATTAGTTCCTTTCTCTAAGACATCAAATCGATATTTCCCACAGTTCCTTTCTCAATGTCATCAGAACAACATATCCCATCTTGTCTTAATCTACAAAATCAGAACTGCATTTCCCACACTTCTTTTCTCTACCACATCAAATCCCCATTTCCACAGTGCCTTTCTCTATGTCATCATAATTACATTTCCCACAGTGCCTTTCTCAGTGTCATCAGAACTACTTTTCCCACAGTGCCTTTCACTGTGACGTCAGAACTACATTTACCACACTTCCTTTCTCTATGTCATCCAAACAACATTTCCCATGGTGTCTTTCTCTGTGACATAAAATCTAAATGTCCCACAGTCCCTTTCTCTATGTCATACATTTCCTACAGTGCCGTTTTTTCTTATATCAGAACAATATTTATTATACTTCCTTCCTTGGTTCATCTGAACTGCATTTCCCAGAGTGCCTGTCTCTATTGGATCAGAACTACATTGCCCATCTTGCCTTTATGTCCATCCTCAATAATACATTCCCCACAATGCCTTCCATGGAGTCATCAGAACTACATTTCCCACAGTGCCTGTCTCTATGGCATCAGAACTACATTGCCCATGTTGTCTTTATCTACATCATCAGAAATAATCTTCCCATAGTTCCTTTATCTAATCATAAGATCTGAATTTCCCACACTTCCATTCTCTATGTCATCAGAACTACATTTCCCAATCTTACTTTCTGTACCTCTTCAGTACTACATTTCCCACATTGCCTTTCTCTGTGTCATCTGAAATACATTTCCCATTGTGGCCTGTTTTGATGAAAACAGAACATTTCCCACAGTTCTTTTCTCTAAATCATGAGAACTACATTGTCCATAGTATCTTTCTCCTTGTCAACAGAACTACATTTCCCATTGTTCATTTCTGTATGTCATCTGAACTGCATTTCTCACAGTGGCCAATCCCTAAGACATCAGAATGCAATTTCCCACAGTGCCTTTGTCTTTGTCATCAGAACTGCATTTCTCACGGTGCCTTTCACTACATCTTCAGAACTACATTTTCCACACTGCCTTCTCTATGTCATCAGAAATATGTTTTCCATAGTTCTTTTTCCTAAGTCTACAGTACTACATTTAGCACAATTCCTTTCTCTATTTTACCATAACTACATTCCCCACAGTTACATTCTCTGTGTCATCTGAACTACATTTCCCACAGTGCCTTTCTTGGTGACTTCAGAACAAATTGCCCACAGTGCCTTTCTCTAAGTCACAGAACTACATTTCTCACAGTTCCTTTCTCTGTATCATCAGAACATCATTTTCCAAAGTGACTATCACTTTGTGATCTGAAGTACATTTCCCACAGTGATTTTCTATGTCTTCATAACTACATTACCCACTGTGCCTCTCTCAATGTCATGAGAACTGCATTTCCCACCTTGCCTTTATTCATGTCATCCGAACTACTTTTCCCATAGTGCCTTTCTCTATGTCATGAGAACATCATTGTCCACAGTACCTTTCTCCTTGTCATCATACTACATTTCCCCCTGTTCTTTCTCTACATGCTGTGAACTACATTTCACAGAGTGCCTTTCTCTATCATCAGAACTAGATTTCCCACAGTTCCTTTCTTTATGTTATCAGAACTACATATCTCATAGTGTCTTTCTCCATGTAATCAGAACTTCATTTGCCATAGTTTCTTTCTCTTTTACATAAGAACTACATTTCCCTCAGTGCCTTTCTCCATGCCATCAGAACTACATTACCCAATGTTCCTTTCTCTATGACATCATAACTACATCTCCCACAGTGCCTTTCTCAGTGTGAACTGAACTACATTTCCCATAGTTCCTATGTGTTCCTCATTAGAACTTCATTTCCCACAGTTCCTTTCTCTACATTCGCAGAAGTACATTATCCTCAGTCTCCTCCCCTTCTCATAGGAAATTCATTACCCACAGTGCCTTTCTCTGTGCCATAAGATCTACATTTCCCATAGTTCCTTTCTCTATGACATGAGAATTTCATTTGCTACACTTCCTTTCTCTGACATCAAAACTAAATTTCCCACAGCTCCTTTCTGTATGTCATGAGAACTACATTTCCCACCTTTATTTTATGTCATCAGAACTCCATTTCTCACACTGATTTTGTATACCTCATCATAACTACATTTCCCACAATGCCTTTCTCTATGGCACAGAAATATACTACCCACAGTGCCTTTCTCGGTGTCATCTGAACTAAATTTCCCACAGTACCTATGTGTACGTCATCAGAACTACATTCATCACAGTTCCTTTCTCTATGTTTTCAGAAATACATTTACTACACTGCCTTTATCTGTGTCATCAGAACTACAATTCTCAAAGTTCCTTTCTCTGTGTCACAGAACTACATTTCCATCAGTTCCCTTTTCCACACCATCAGAACTGCATTTCCCACAGATTCTTTCTCTAGGTCATCTGAACTACTTTTTCCACCTTTATTTTATTTATATTATCAGAACTCTATTTCTCAGTACCTTTCTATATCTCATCATAACTACATTTCCCACATTTCCTTTCTCTACGTCACAGAAATACATTACCCAAAATGCGTTTCTCTGCTGTGGATATCACTCTGTATAAGTAAAGTGCTGATTGGCCAGTAGCCAGGCAGGAAGGTTAGGGTAAGCAGGACAAGGAAGAGAAGGCTGGGAACAGGAAGGTGGAGAGGGAGACACTGCCAGCTGCTGCCATGAGAAACAACATGTAAAGACACCCATAACTCATGAGCCATGTGGCAAAGTATAGACTAACAGAAATGGGCTAAATATAAGAGTAAGAGCTAGACAATGGTAGGCCTGAGCTAATGGTCAAGCAGTTTAAATAATGTAAGTGTCTGTATGATTATTTTATACGTGGGTTGTGGGACTGCATGGGGCTTAGTGGATCCTGGAGAGAAGCTCTACAACTACATTTCTCAGTGTCATCAAAACTGCATTTCCCACAGTACCTATGTGTATGTCATCAGAACTACATCGATCACGATTTCTTTCTCAATGGTATCAAAGCTACATTACCCAAAGTTTCTTTCTCTGTGTCATCAGAACTACATTACCCACACTTCCTTTCTCTATGTCACAGAACTATATTTCTCATACTTTCTCGATGACATCAGAAATACATTTCTCACAGTTCTTTTCTCTAAGTCATCAGAACAACATTTCCTATAGTGACTTTCTCTGTGACATAAGAACTAGATATCTCACAGTGCCTTTGTCTATGTCAGAGAAATACATTTACAACAGAGCCTTTCTCTGTTTCATCAGAACTTCCTTTCTCATAGTGCCTTCCTTGGTGGCATCTGAATTGTATTTCCCCCAGCGTATGCCGCTATGCCATCAGAAATACATTTCATACTGTGCCTTTATCTACATCATCAATACTACATTTTCCAGAGTGCCTTTCTCAGTGTCATCTGAACTACATTTCCCACAGTTCCTTTGGGTACATCATCACAATTGCATTTCCCACAGTTCCTTTCTCTATGACATAACAACTTCCTTACCCAAAGTTCTTTTCTCTGCGTCATCAAAACTGCATTGCCCATCTTCCTTACTTTATGTCATCAGAACTGCATTTCCTGCAGTGCCTTTCTCTGCATCATCAGAAATTCATTACTCACAGTTCCTTTAGCCACATCATCAGAAATTCTATTCACAGAGTGCTTTTTTCTATGTCATCAGAACTACATTTTCCGCAGTTCCTTCCTCTATGACATCAATCTATTCTCCCCAGGCTTCCTTTCTCAATGACATCAGAATTACTTTTCCCACAGTTCCTTTCTTTACATAATTATAACATTTCCAACAGTGTCTTTTTTTTGTGTCATCAGATCTACATTTCACACATTCCTTTCATTATGTCATCACACCTACATTTCCTACAGTCCCTTTCTCTATGTCATCAGAATTTCATTACCCACAGAGCCTTTCTCATGTCATGAGGACCACATTTCCTACAGTTCATTTCTCTGTTTCATCATAACTACATTTCCCACAGTAACTTTTCCTGTTTCACAGAAATATATTTTTCACTGTGCCTTTATCTGTTTCATCAGATCAACAACATCCACAGTTCCTTTCTTGGTGTCATCTGAGATACATTTCCAACAGTACATATGTTCCATCAGAACTACATATATCATGGTTACTTTCTTTATGTTATCAGAACTGCATTTACCACAGTGCCTTTCTCTGTGTCAGCAGAACTGCATTTCCTACAGTGCCTTTCTCTACATTACAGTGACTTTCTATGGGACATAAGAACTATATTTTCCACAATTCCTTTCTCTATGTCACAGAAATACATTTCCCACAGTGCCATTCTCTGTTTCATCTGAGCGACATTTCCCACAATGCCAGAACAACATTTCCTATAGTCCTTTTCTCCATGGCACCACAACTACGCTTCAAACACTGCCTTTATCTACATCATGAGAACTACATTTCCCACAGTGCCTTTTTCTATGTCATCAAATGACATTTTCCACCGTCTTTCTCTATGACATGAAAAATACATTTCCCACAGTGCCTTTCTCCATCTCATCAGAACTACATTACCTAAAGTTTCTTGCTATGTGTCATAACTACATTTCCCACAATGCCTTTCTTTATGTGACAGAAATATATTCCCTTCATTGCCTTTCTCAGTGACATCTGAACTACATTTTCCACAGTTCCTTTGTCTACATCATTAGAACCTCATTTCCCACAGTTCCTTTCTTCACGTCACTGGCACTACATTACCCACAGAGCCTTTCTTGCAACATCAGCACTACATTTCCCAAAGTTCCTTTCTCTATGTCATCAGAACTACATTTCACACATTACTTTCTTTGTGTCTTCAGAACTTTATTTCCTTCAGTGCCTTTCACTATGTCATCAGAAATTCATTAACCATAATGATTTTCTCTCTGTTATTAGCACTACATTTCCAACACTGCCTTTCTCTGTTATAAGAACTACATTTCACACAGTGCATTTTTGTATGTTACAGAAATACACTACCCACTGTGCCTGTCTTAGTGTCATATGAACTACATTTCCCATTGTGCATATGTGTATCTCATCAGAACTATTTATCACAGTTCCTTTCTATATGTCATCAGAACTACATTAACAAAAGTTCCTTTTGCTTTGTAATAAAAACTACATTTACCACAGTACCTCTGTCAGTGTCATCAGAACTACATTTTCCATAGTTCTTATGTGTACATCATCAAAACTACATTTCCTACACTTCCTGTTTTTATGTCTTCAGAACTACATTTCCCACCTTTACTTTATTTATGTCATCAGAACTACGTTTCTCACAGTGTGTTTCGATACATCATTATAACTACATTTCCTATAATGCCTTTCTCTATGTCAACAGAACTACATTACCCAAAGTTCCTTTCTCTTTCTCATCAGAATTACATTTCCAACAGTTCCTTTCTCTTCATCATCTGAACTACATTGCCCACAGTGCCTTTATTTAAGTCATTAGAACTTCATTTCTGACAGTGTCTTTCTCTACGTCATCAGAAAATCATTATCCACAGTGCATTGTCTATATGACTTCATAACTACATTGCCCATCTTGCCTTTATCTATATCATCAATAGTAGATTTCCTCAGTGACTATCTTTGTGTCATCTGAACTACATTTCCCACAGTTCCTATGTGTATATCATCACAACTTCATTTCCCACACTTCCTTTCCCTATGTCACAGAAATACATTACCTACTGTGCCATTCTCGATATTAGAACTACATTTCCCACAGTTCTTTTCTCTATGTCATCATAACTAAAATTCCCACAATGGCTTTCACTCAGTGACAGAACAACCTTTCCCACAGTGCATTTCTCTGCTTCATCAAATCGGCATTTCCCACCATGCCTTTAGCTAGGTAATCATACCTACAATTCCCACCTAGCCTTTCTTCATGTCATCAGAACTCCATTTCTCATATTGGCTCTCTACATCATAGTAACTACATTTCCCACAGTGCCTGTATCTATGTTATCACAACTACATTTCTACAGTGCCTTACTGTATGACTTCAGAACTACATTTCCCACAGTCACTTTTTCTATGTCATTACAACTATAGTTCCTACTGTGCCTTTCACTATATCATCACAAGTAAATTTCCCACAGTGCCTTTTCCTACATCACCAGAACTACATTTCCCAGCCTTCCTTTTTCCATGCATTCAGAACTACATTTGCCAGTGTTCCTATCTCTACATCATCATGACTTCATTACCCACAGTGCCCTTCTCTATGTCATTAGAACACTTCCCTAGTTCCTTTCTCTGTTTCATCCTAACTCCATTTTCCACAGTTACTTTCTTTGTGTCATCAGAACTGCATTTCCCACAGTGCCTTTCCTTTCACTGTGTCATCAGGACTACATTTCCACAGTGCCTTTTTCTATGTCATCAGTACTACATTTATGACAGTGCATTTTTCTTGTCATCACAATTACATTTGCCACAGTGCATTTCTCTATATTCTCAGAACTATATTTCCCACTCTGCCTTTCTGTATATTAGCAGAAAAATATTTCCCACAGTGCCTTTACCTACATCATCAGAACTAATTTTCCCACAGTGCCATTTTCTGCATTATGAGAATTACATCACCCACAATTCCTTTCTCAACGTCATCAGAACTAAATTTTCCACAGTGCCGTTCTCTGCATCATGAGAACTACATGTCCCAATGTACCTTGCTCTATGTCATTAGAACAATAATACGCACTGTTCCTTTTTCAGTGTTATCAGAAGTACATTTCCCAGAGTGACTTTCTATATGCCACAGAAACACATTACACACAGTGCCTTTCTCTATTTAACAGAAATACAGTTCCTTTCTGGTTTATTAGATTGGCATCAGTCACAGTGCATTTATCAGTGAGATCCGAACTACACTTCTGAAAGTTCCAATGTGTCCAACATTAGAACTACATTTACAGAGTTCCTTTCCCTACATCATCCAAACTACATTCCCCACAGTGCCTTTCTCTGTGTCACAGAACAACATTTCTCACAGGGCCTTTATCTGTCTCATCAGAACTACATTACCCATAGTTTTTTTTTATCTGTGTCATCACAACTACAATTCCCACAGTGCATTTATTACACAGAAATACATTTTCCACTGTGCCTTTCTCTGTTTCAGCAGATCAACATTACCCACCATTTCTTTCTTGTTGTCATCTGAACTACTTTTTCCACAGTTCCTATGTGTACATAACCAGAACTACATTTATCAAACTTCCTTTCTCTGTCATCAGAACTACATTACCCACCATTCCTTTCTCTATGTCATCACAACTACATTGCCCACAGTGTGTTTTTCTGTGTCACTAGAGCTACATTCCCCATAGTGCTTTTCACTGGTTCATGAGAACCACATCTTACAGGGACTTTCTCTGCATCATCATAGATTATTTGTCCACTGTGTCTTTCACTGGGATATCATAACTACATTACCCACAGTGCCTTTCTGTATGAAATCAAAACTATATTTCCCACAATGACTTTTTATACTTATCATAACTTCATTTCCCACAGTGCATTTCTCCACATCATCAGAACTACATTTCTCACAGTTTCTGATTCTCCTTCATCAGATCGACATTTCCCACAGTGCCTTTCTCTGTTACATCAGAACTACATTTCCCACAGTGCCCTTCTCTGTTTCATTAGATAGACATTTCCCACTGTGCCTTCCCCAGTGTCATCTGAACTACATTTGCCACCGTGCCTGTCTCTATGACATCAGAACTACATTGCCCATCTTGTTTTTATCTACATCAAAAGAATTGTATTTCCATCAGTTCTTTTATCTACATCAACAGAAGTACATTTCCCACAGCGCCTTTTTCAGTGTCATTGGAAATAAATTTACCAGAGTTCTTTTCTCTCTGTCTTCAGAACAACATTTCCCACAATGCCTATATCTACCTCTTCAGTTCTACATTTCTCACAGTGCCTTTTGCTCTATCATCAGAACTACATTTCCTCAGTGCTTTTCTATACATCATCAGAACTAAATTTCCCTCAGTGACTTTCTCTAGGTCATCATAAGTACCTTTCCCACAGTCCTATTCTCTATGTCATCAGACCTACATTTCCCAAAATTCCTATCTATATTTCATCATAACTACATTTCCCAAAATGCCTTTATCTGTGTCCTCAAAACTTCTTTCACACTATGCCTTCTTCTCTGTCATCAAAAGTACATTTCCCACAGTGCCTTTCTCAGTATCATCAGAACTACATTTCCCCCAGTTACTTTAGTTACATCATCAAAATTACATTTACCAGAGTTTCTTTCTCTATGTCATCAAAACTACATTTCCCACAGTTCCTTTCTCTATGACATTAGAAATACATTTACCACAGTGCCTTCCTCTGCTTGATCAGATCCACATTTCCCACTGTGCCTTTCTCTGCATCATCAGAGCTACATTTATCACAGTTCCTTTCTCTTTGTCATTGGAACTTCATTTCCCACTGTGCCTTTTGCTGTTTCATCAGAATGACATTTCTGAGAGTTCCTTTCTTGGTGTCATCTGAACTACATTTTCCACAGTTCCTTTCTCTACATCATCAGATCTACTTTTCCCACAGTGCCTTTCTCTGGTTCATCAAAGCCACATCTTACAAGGGCCTTTTTCTATATCATCAGAGTGTATTTTTTCTCAGTGTGTTTCACTGTGACCTCAAAACTACTTTTCCCATATTGCTTTTCAATATGAGGGCATGAATACATTTCCCACAGTTCCTTTCTCTATGATATCAGAAATACATTTGCCACAGTTCCTTTCTCAGTGTCACCAGAACTACATTTCTTACTGAACCTTTTGTTATGACATTAGAAATTCATTTCCCAGACTGCCTTTCTTTATGTTGTTAGAACTACAAGTCTCACTGCGTATTTTTCCATGACATAAAAACTACATTTCCCACAATGCCTTTCTCTGTATCCTCATAACTACACTTTGCAGAGTTCCTTTCTCTATGTTATCAGAACTACATACCCCACAGTGCCTTTATTTGTTACATCAGAATAACACTTCCTTCAGTGCCTGTCTCTGATTCATCAGATCCAAATTTCCCACAGTTCCTTTCTCTGCATCATCAAAACTACATTTTTCAGAGTACCTTTTCTTACATCATCAGAACTACATTTCCCACAGTTCCTTTCTCTACATCATCACTTGAAACTTCATTTCCCACTGTGCCTTTCTCTGTATCATCAGAACTACAATTCCCACTATGCCATTCACTTTTTAATCAAATCAATATTACCAACAGTGCCTATCTTGGTGTCATAGGAACTACAGTTTCCACAGTTCCTATGTGTATGTCATCAGAACTATATTTCCAACAGATCCTTTCTCTAAATCACCAGAACTACATTTCCCACAGTATTTCTCTGGTTCATCAAACCCCATCTAATAGTGCCTTTCTCTATATCAACAGGGCATAATTTTCCACAGTGTCCTTCCCTGTGACCTCAGAACAACATTTCCCACAGTGACTAAAATACATAATCAGAACTACATTTCCCACAGTTTAATTCTCAATGATGTAAGAACTACATTTCCCACAGTGCCTTTCTCTGTGTCATCAGAACTACATATATATATCTTGTAAATTTTGATATAAAATTCATACTTTAAGAAAAGTTTAAAGAATCAGAATAGAATCAAATAATTGAGATTAGTAAGAGAATAGTCCCTTAATTAATTTGGTTTTCCTCCTGTCCCATGTCAGAAGATGGCTCTTTCTTCTGGTATGATACAGGGAGTTTTCATTTTCCTTTTAACAACATGATTGAGTTTAAAGGAGGAGAGAGCCATTCTCCAACTCCAAAATCAGCTTGAAGCTTTAATTGAACTGGGACTACAAGAAGACCAAGAGTTTTAATTTTTTAGAGAAGAGCAGAAACAAACATTTAGAAAGATTTATGAAATTTTATAGATGATATACCAATGGGCCATTTTACCCTTTTTCCTGGAACAGATGATTTGTCCTTTTTCTTCAGTTGTCTCATTTGTCCAGTGTTCTTCAGATTCCTTAGCCTTCATTCTCCTAAAAGACAAAAACAAAACCCTTTCCCCAAGACGAATTTTGGGGAGGACCCCTTTTGGCGAGTTACATCTGATTAAATGAAAAGGCATGTATTAATGGTATGAGTGAGTTTAAACTGGATGGTCATGTTGGTTGATGAACTATCACCTCCTCTAATTAAGAGGACTCTCTTGTTCAAATCGAACTTTTATCAGTTTTGATGGTACCCACAGCTTATCTTCTCCTGCAGAAACAAAAGCAAAACCTCATCCCCAATGTAACACATACCCTGGTTTCCATTCTGAGGTCAGCACATCCTTGAAGTATATAGGCTGATTTAATTCTGTTGTTTTTTCTATTAACCAATGTCTCTCTGCAGCTGTTGTTCCTTTCTCATTAGCATTGAGAAAATTCAAAGTTAATAGAGCATTGTGCAGTCTATTTCTGGGGGTTTTTGTTCCCCGTTTCTGTTTATTTATCATGTCCTTTAGAGTTCTGTTGGATCTTTCTATAACTGCTTGGCCTGTAGGATTATGTGGTATACCTGTAATATGCTTTATATTATAATAAGCAAAAAAAACTGTTTCATTTTAATAGAGACATATGCTGGAGCATTGTCATTTTTAATTTGCGCAGGTATACCCATGATGGCCATAACGTCTAGCAAATGTGTGATTACAGAATCAGCTTTTTCAGAACTCAAAGCAGTTGCCCATTGAAATCCTGAATAAGTATCGATAGTATGGTGTACATATTTCAATTTTCCAAATTCTGCAAAGTGAAACACATCCATCTGCCAGATTTCATTCCTCTGAGTACCCTTTGGGTTACATCCTGCTGGTAATGGTGTCTGACTGTAGAAGGAACAAGTAGGACATTTCTTTACAATTTCCTTGGCTTGTTGCCAGGTTATGGAAAAATCCTTTTTTAAAGCTTTACTATTGACATGATGTTTCTTATGAAATTCTGAGGCCTCCAGCACATTTCCTATCAATAATTTATCAATCTCATCATTTCCTTGTGCTAGATGGCCTGGCAGACCAGGATGGGATCGGATGTGAGTTATATGTAAAGGATGACTTCTTTCCCTGATTGTATCTTGTAATTGAATAAATAGTGAAGTTAATTCTGAAGCATCTGGGATAAATTCTGCAGTCTCAATATGTAATACCACTCTTTCAGCATACTAAGAGTCAGTAACTATATTGAGAGGTTCTGAAAAATCCATTAATACCAACAGAATAACATACAATTCTGATTTTTGAACTGAATTATAAGGACTTTGAACCACTTTACTTAAATTTTCTGATTTGTAACCTGCCTTTCCTTGTTTGTTGGCATCTGTATAAAATGTCCTAACTCCAGATATGGGTTTGTCATGTACAATTCGAGACAAGATCCAATCAGCTCTCTTTATAAGATCAATTCTATTGCTTTTAGGATATTTGCTGTTAATTTCTCCCAAAAAATTACTGCAAGCTCTTTGCCAAGGTTCACTTTCTGTCCATAATTTTTCAATGTCCTCTTTAGTTAAAGGTACAACAATTTCTGCTGGGTCTATTCCTCCTAATTGACGAAGTCTCAATTTTCCTTTCAAAATTAAGTCAGAGATTTTTTCCACATAAGTTTTTAATTTTTTTATTTGGTTTATTTGGTAAAAATATCCATTCCAATATAATATCTTCTCTCTGCATTAATATTCCTATAGGAGAATGCCTAGAAGGTAAAATAACAAAAATGCAATCCAGCTTTGGATCAATATGATCTACATGTCCTTCATGTACTTATTTTTCTACCAAGGCCAATCCTTTCTCAGCTTCAGGTGATAATTCTCTTGGACTATTTAAGTCCTTGTCACCTTCTAAGGTTTTGAACAAATTATTCAGTTCATCATTTTTTACCCCAACAATAGTTCGTAGATGAGAAATGTCCTCAAATAATCTTTGAAAGTCATTAAGAGTCTGTAGGAGATCTCTCCTAATTTGTACCTTTTGAGGTCTAATTTTTTGTAGCACTATTTTATATCCTAAATAATTAATAGAATCTCTTCTTTGTATCTTTTCAGGAGCAATTTGTAATCCCCAGCAAGGCAATATTTTCTTTACTTCTTCAAACATTCTTTCTAAGGTATCTGCATTTGAGTCAGCTAGTAAAATATCATCCATATAATGATAAATTATAGATTTAGGAAATTTTTTACGTATCATTTACAAGGGCTGTTGTACAAAATATTGGCACAAAGTTGGACTATTCAACATTCCCTGTGGGAGGACTCTCCATTGAAATCTTCTAACCGGTTGAGAATTATTGTAAGTAGGCACCGTAAAAGCAAATCTTTCTCTGTCTTTTTCTTGTAGGGTTATTGAAAAGAAAGAAGTCTTTTAATTTGATAACTATGAGAGGACATCTTTTAGGTAACAGAGTGGGCAAAGGATTTCCAGATTAAAGAGAGACCATTGGCTGAATTACTTTGTTAATTGCTGTAAGGTCTGTTACCATTCTCCATTTACCAGATTTCCTACAGTATCTGTCTCTATGACATCAGAACTATGTTGCCCATCTTGTCTTTATCTACATCATCAATACTACGTTTCCCACACTTACTTTATCTTCTGTATGTCACATAACTACATTACCCACATTCCTTTCTCTGTGTCACAGAACTACATTTCTCAAACGTCATTTCTTGATGACATCAGAATTACATTTCCTACAATTCCTTTGTCTATGTCATCACAACAACATTTCTCACATTGAATTTCTCTGTGACATAAGAAACACATTTCTCAGAGTGCCTTTATCTATGTTACAGAAATACAATTCCTACTGTGCCTTTCTATTTTTCATAGAACTACCTTTCTCATAGTGCCTTCCTTGATGACATCTGAACTACATTACCCACATTGCCTCCTTCAGAGACATTTGAACTACATTTCCTACAGTGCCTGTCTCTATGCCATCAGAACTACATTGCCCACAGAGCCTTTCTTCTATCATCAGAACTTCATTTCCCACTGTTCCCTTCTCTGTGTCATCAGAACTACATTTCCCACTTTCCTTTCTCTATGTGATAAGAACTACATTTCCCACATTGCCTTTTTCTATGTCACCGAACTACATTTCCCACAGTGCCTTTATCTGTTTCATCAGAGCAACATTTACCACAGTGCCTTCCTCAGAGTCATTTGAAATACATTTTATCAGAACGACCTTTTCCACTGAGCATTTATCCATGGAATTAAACTACATTTCCAACACTGCCTTTCTATACACCATGAGAACTACATTCCCCACAGTTGAGAACTACATTCCCCACAGTTCCTTTCCCTGTGTCATCAGAACTACAATTCCCACAGTATCTTTCTCTGTGACATAAGAAATACATTTAACATAGTGTCATTTTCTGGGTCACCATAACTACAATTCCCCCAGTGCCTTTCTCTAAGTCACAGAAATACATTTCACACTGAGCCTTTCTATATTTCATCACAACAACTTTACCCATAGTGCCTTTATTAGTGTCTTCTGAAGTACATTTCCCACAGTACCTATGTGTGTCATCAGAACTACATTTTTCACAGTTCCTTTCTCTATATCATCAGAACTACATTACCCAAAATTCTTCTCTTGCCCTCAGATCTACATTTCTCACAGACCTTTTTCTATGTCACATAACTACATTTCCCACATTAATTTCTCTATGTCACAGAACTACATTTACCACACTTCCTTTCAATATGACATCAGAATTACACTTCCAACAGTGCCTTTCTCTACATCATCAGAACAACGTTATCCACACTGTCATTCTCTGTGACATAAGAATGATATGTCCCACAATTTCTTTCTCTATGACATCAGAAATACATTTCCCACAGTGCCTTTCTCTGTTTCAACAGAGCAACATTTCCCACAGTGCCTTCCTTGGTGACACCTGAACTACATTTCCTCAATGCCTGTCTCTATGACATCAGAACTACATTGTCCACCTTGCCTTTATCTACATCATCTATCCCTCGTTTCCCACTGTGCCTTTCTCAGTGTCATCTAAACTATGTTTCCCACAGTTCCTTACTTTATGACATCACAACTACATTACAGAAAGTTCCTTTCTTTATGTCATCAGAATTTCTTTTCCCACAGTGCCTTTCTCTGTGTCATCAGAAATTCATTATCCATGATGCCTTTTTGTGTGTCATTAGATATACATTTCCCAAAGTTCCTTTATCTCAGACATCAGGACTACATTTCCCACAGTTCCTTTTTCTTTGACATCTGAATTACATTTCCCACAGTGGCTTGCCCTACAACATCAGAAATATATTTCCCTCATTTTCTTTCTCTATATCATCAGCATTTCATTTCCTACAGTTCCTTTCTCTACGTCATCAGTCTTCATTTCCCACAGCTCCTTTCTGAACATCACCAAAACTACATTTCTCACAGTGTCTTTCTCTGGGACATAAGAACTACATTACCCACAGTTCCTTTCTCTGTGTCATCATAACTACATTTCCCACAGTACTTTTCACTATTTCACAGAAATAAATTTTCCCAGTGCCTTTCTCTGTTTCATCAGGTACAAGTATCATCAGAACTACATTAACCACAATTCCTTTCTCTCTCTCATTAGAACTACATTTCCACCATTTCCTGTATTTACATCATCAGAACTACATTTCCCACAATGGTTTTCTAACATCATCAGAACCACATTTCCCAGAGTGCCTTTTTCTACATCATCAGAATTATATTTACCACAGTTCCTTTCTTCATGGCATCAGAACTACATTACCTACAGTTGATTTCTCTTTGTCACACCACTACATTTCTTAAAATACATTTCTCTATGTCATCAGAACTACATTTCCCACAGTTCCTTTCTCTATGTCATCAGAACTACATTCCCTACTCTTCCTTTATATACCTCAACAGAACTACATTTCTCACAGTGTGTTTCTCAGTAACACAAGAGCTACATTTCCACAGTGCGTTTCTCCATCTCATCAGAACTTAATTTCCATCACTTTCTTTGTCAATGATATCAGAAGTACATTTCCCACAGTGCCTTTATCTATATCATTAGTCTTACAATTCCCACAGTTCCTTTCTCTACATCATCAGAACTACATTATCCACCATGCCTTTCTCTGTGACATAAGAACACTATTTCCCACAGTTCCTATAACTGTGTCATAATAAGTATATTTGCCACTGGTCCTTTCTCTACATCATCAGAAGTACATTTCCCACAGTGCCTTTAGCTACATCATCTGAGCTACATTTGCCACAGTACCTTTCTCTACATCATCAGAACTACATTTCCCACAATGGCCTTTCTTGGGTCATCAAACTACATTTCCCACAGTGACCTTTTTCTAGGTCATCATAAGTACACTTTCCACAATTCCAATCTCTACTTTATCAGAAGCACATTTCCAACAGTGGCTTTCTCTATGTATTCAGAACTATATTTCCCAAAGTGCTTTTCTCTTTGTCCTCAAATCTTCTTTCCCACTATGCCTTCCTCTCTGTCATCAGAAATACATTTCTGACACTGCTTTTCTCTACATCCTCAGAAACACATTTCCCACAGGTCCATTCTCAATGTCATAAGAACCACAAATCCCATAGTCCCTTTATTAAGATATCAGAACTGCATTTCCCATGTGCCTTTCACTACCTCATCACAACTATATTTCCCACAGTTCCTTTCTCTATTTAACCCAAACTACATATCCCACATTTCCTTTATATGTTTCATCAGAATAACATTTCTGACACTTCCTACTCAGTGACATCAGAACTACATTTCCCGCATTGCCTGTGTCTATGACATCAGAACTACACTTCCCACAGATTCGTTCTCTATGTCTTCAGAACTACATTACTCACAATGTTTGTCTTCACTTTTTCTTAGCTACATTACCCACAGTGACTATTTATACATTATCCAAACTTCACTTCCCACAGTGCCTTTCTTTACATCATCAGAACTACATTTCCAATACTGCTTGTCTCTCCATCATCAGATTTTCATTTACAAAACTTCCTTTCTCTATGTCATGAGAACTACATTACCCACAGTTACTTTCTCTACATCATCATAAATGTGTTTCCCATAGTGCCTTTCTCAGTGTCATCAGAACTACATTTCCCACAGGGCCTTTCTCTGTGTCATCTGAACTAAATTTCCCACACTTTCTTTCACTATGGCATTGGAACTACACTTCCCACATTGCCTTTCTCTGTTTAATCAGAATGACTTTACCAACAGTTACTTTCTTGGTGTCATCTGAACTACATTTCCCACAGTTGCTATATGTACATCATCAAAACTACATTCCAACAGTTCGTTTCTCTATGAATCAGAACTACATTACCCAAAGTTTCATTCTCTAAGTCATCAGAACTAAATTATCCACAATGCCATTTTCTATGTCATCAGCTCTGCATTTCTGAGAATTCCTTTCTCTACCTCATCACAACTACATTTCCCTCAGTTTCTTTCTCTACATTATCAGAACTTCATTTCCCACAGTGTCTTTCTCTATGACATAAGAATTACATTTACCATAGTGCCTTTCTCCATCTCATCAGAACGACTTTGCTCAAAGTTCCTTGCTCTGTGTCATCAAAACTACCTTTCCTACAATGCCTTTCTCTGTGTCAAAGAATACATTACCTACTGTGACTTTCTCAGTATCAAGTGAACTTCATTTCCCACATTACCTATGTGTATATCATGAGAACTACATTACCCAAAGTTCCTTTCTCTGTGTCATCAGAATTACAGTTCCCACACTTCCATTCTCTGACATCAGCACAACTTTTCCATGATTTCTTGTATCTAAGTCATCAGAACCTCATTTCCCACAGTGCCTTTTTCTGGGGCATAAGAACTATATTTCCCACAGTGGCTTTCTATGTGTCATCAGAATTGCATTTCTCAGAGTGTCTTTCTCTCAGATATCAGAACTAGCTTTCCAATTGTTCCTTTCTCTATGACATAAGAACTATATTTCATACAGTGCCTTTCTCCATCTCATCAAAAGTACATTACCCAAAGTTCCTTGCTTCCTGTCATCATAAATACATTTTCTACAATGCCTTTATCTATCACAGAAATTCATTACCCACAGTGGTATTCTTGGTGTCATCTGAACTACATTTCCCAAACTACCTATGTGTACATCATCAGAACTACATTTATCACAGCTCCTTTATCTCCATCATCAGAACTAAATTACCAAAAGTTCTTTTCTCTTTGTAATCAGAACTACATTTCCCACAGTTCCTTTCTCGATGACATCAGAATCACATTTCCCACAATGCCTTTCTATATGTAATCATAACACATTTCCCAAAAGAGCCTGTCTCTTTGACATAAGAAATATATTGTTCATCTTGCCTTTATCTACATCATCAGTACTATGTTACCCTTAGTGCCTTTCTAGGTGTCATCTGACCTACATTTCCCACAGTTCCTTTCTCAGTAACACCAGAAATAAATTTCCTTCATTTCCTTTCTCTATTTCATCAGAACTTCATTTCCCATACTTCCTTTCTCTAGATCATCAGTACATCATTTCCCACAGAGTCTTTCTCTATGTTACCACAACTACATTTCCACAGTGCCTTTCTTTACATCTTCATAATTACATTATCCTTAATGCCTTTTGGTATGACATGAGAAATACAATTCCCACAGTATTTTTCTGTACATCATCAGAACTACATTTCCCACAGAGTCTTTCTCAATTTCATCAGAACTACATTTCACACAGTCCCTATCTCTCTGTCACCACAGCTACATTTCCATAGTGCCTTTCTTGGAACCGTCAGAACTAATTGCCCACAGTGCCTTTCTCTAAGTCACAGAACTACATTTTAAACATTGCCTTTATCTACATCATTAGAACTGCATTTCCCACACTTTCTTTCACTATGACATCAGTACTACATTACCTGAAGTTCCTTTCTCTATGATATCAGAACCACATTTCCCAGAGTGTCTTTCTCTATTTCACAGAAATACATTTCTCATAATGCCTTTCTCACTTTCATCAGAACGACATTAATCACAGTGCTTTCTTTGGTATCATCTGAACTGCATTTCCCACAGTTTCTATGTGTACATAATCAGAGCTACATTTATTACAGATCTTTTTCTATGTTCAATAACTGCATTTCCCACAATGCCAGTCTCTACATCATCAGAACTGCATTTCACACACTTCCTTTCTCTGGGTTATCTGACCCACGTTTCTGATAGTGTCTTTATCTACATCATCATTACTACAATTCCCACAGCCCCTTTCTCTGTGTCATCTGAATTACATTTCCCACAGTACCTATTGTTATATCATAAAAACTACTTTTCCCACAATGCCTTTCACTATGTGACAGAACGAGCTTTCCCACAGTGCCTTTCTCTTCTTCATCAAATCAACATTTCCAACCATGCCTTTAGCTAGGTCATAAGATATACATTTCCCAAGTCCCTTCTTTTTGTATGAGAACTACATTTTCCACTGTGCCTTTCGCTGTGTCATTCACACATCATTTCCTGCAGCGCTTTTCTCTGGAACATCAATACCACATCTTACAGGGTCTTTCTCTACATCATCAGAGCATTATTATTTACAGTGTGATCTGAACTTATTTCCCACAGTTCCTTTCTGTGTATCACCAGAACTATGTTACCCACAGTGCTTTTCATCACATTTTCATAACAACATTAACAACAGTCACTATTTATACATCACCAGAACTATACTTCCCATGGTGTCTTTTTCTTTATTTTATTTTTTTCTGGAGCTGAGGACTGAACCCAGGGCCTTGTGCTTGCTAGGCAAGTGCTCTACTACTGAGCTAAAGCCCCAACCCATGGTGTCTTTTTCTATATCCTCAGAACTATAGTGTCTGTCTCTATGTCATCAGAATTTCATTTACCACGGTTCCTTTCTCTATGACATCAAAACTACATTACCCAAATTTCCTTTCTCTGTGTCATCATAACTACATTTCATTTAGTGCCTTTCTCAATGATATCAGAATGATATTTCCCACAGTGCCTTTCTCTGGGTCATAATATCTATATTTCCTACAGTACATTTCTCTATTTCCAGAAATCTATTTCTCAAAGTGCCTGTCTCTGTTACATGAGATTGATATTACCAACATTTTCTTTCTTGGTGTCATCTGAACTTCATTTCCCACAGTTCCTAAGTGTATGTCATCAGAACTTCATTTACCACAGTTTCTTTCTCTATGTCATTATAACTACAATACCCACAATGCCTTTCTATATGTCATCACAACTCTATTTCAACAGTTCCTTACTCTGTATCATCTGAACTTCATTTCCAACACTTCCTTTCCTGTCATCAGAAAGATGTTATCCACAATGCCATTTTCTACGTCATCAGAAGTACACTTCCCACAGTTCCTTTCTCTACATCATCCAAACTACATTTACCAAAGTTCCTTTCTCTATGACATGAAATCTACATTACCCAAATTTCCTTTCTCTGAGTCATGATAACTCTATTTCCCATGGTGCCTTTATCTATGACATCAGAACTCAAATTCTCAGAGTTCCTTTATCTATGTCATCAGAACTACATTTCCCACTGTGGCTTTCTCTGTGGCATAAGAAGTACCTTTCTTACATTGCCTTTCTGTTCATCATAACTACATTTCCCACAGTGAATTTCACTAAGTGAAAGAATAACCTTTTCCACAGTAGCTTTCTCTGTTTCATTAGAATTATATTTTTCACAGTAACTTTCTCTATGTCATCAGAACTATACATTTCACTTTTGCTTTATTCATGTCATCAGAACTCCCTTTTTCACAGTGCCTTTGTACACATCATAATTACTACATTTCCCATAGTGCCTTCCTCCATGTCACAGAAATACATTACCCACAATGCCTTTCTCAGTGTCACCAGAACTACATTTCCACAGTGCCTTTCTCTACATCTTCAGATGAACATTTCCCACAGGGCCTTTCACCATGATATCACAACTACATTTCCAACAATGCCTTTTTCAAAGCCATCAGAACTACATTTCTCACAGTGCCTTTCTGTATGACATCAGAATCACATTTCCCACAGTGACTTTTACACCTTCACCAAAACTACATTTCCAATGGTGCTTTTCTTTGTGTCATCTGAACTACATTTCCCACAGTGGTCTTTCTTTTATATCATCAGAACAGCTTTTACTTCAGTGCCTGTCTCTATGTCTTCCGAACTTCATTTACCACTGTTCCTTTCTTCATGGCATCAGAACTACATTTCCCACAGTTAGTTACTTTCTCTACATAATCATAACTGGATTTCCCAAGTGCCTTTCACAAGGTGACAGAACAACCTTTCCCACAGTACCTTTCTCTGCTTTATCACATCGACATTTTGAACCATGTTGTGAGCTAGGCAATCAGAACTACATTTCCTACAGTCCCATTCTCTATGTTAGCAGAACTACATTTCCCACAGAGCCTTTATTTATGTCAGCAGAACTTTTCCCATACTGCCTTTCTCTGTTTCTTCAGAATGACTTTTCCCACAATGCCTTTTTCTTCAACATCAGAACTTCATTTCCCACTGTTCCTTCCTTCATGGCATCAGAACTTCATTCCCGCCAAATCCTTTCTCTACATCATCACAGTTCATTTTCATGTCATCACAAATACATTTCCTACAGTGACTTTCTGTATGTCATTAAAACTTTATTTCCCACACTGCCTTTGTCTAATCATCAGAACTACATTTTCCATAGTTCTTTTGTCAAAGTCTTCAGTACTATATTTCCCACAATACCTTTCTCTACTTCACCATTACTATATTTCCCACTGTGCCTTTCTCTGCTTAATCATAACTGCATTTCCACAGTGCCTTTTTCTACATCATCAGAACTGCATCCCACACTTGTTTCTCTATGACATCAGTACTACACTTCCCAGAAGGCCTTTCTTTATTTCACAGGAATATATTTCCCACAATGCCTTTCTCTCTTTCATCAGAATGACATTACTCACTGAGCTTTCTGGTGTTATCTCAACTACATTTCCTACAATTCCTATGTGTATTTGAACAGAACTACATTTCCCAAAGTTCCTTTCTCTGTCACCAGAACTGTATTTCCCACAATTCCTTTCTCTGTGTCAATTGACCCACATTTCTTATAGGGCCTTTCTCTACATTATGAGAACATTTTTCACAGAGTCTTTCACTGGGTGATCTTAACTACATTTCCCACACTGCCTATCTGTATGTCTTCATGACTACATTATCCACAGTGTCTTTCTGTATGTCATCAGAGCTACATTTCCCATAGTGACTTTTTCTATGTCATCAGAACGACATTTCCCACAGAGACTTCCTCTATGACATCAGATATTCATTTTCCTCTGTGCCTTTCTCTACATCATCAGTACAACATTTCCCATATTGGCATTCTTGGTGTCATCTGAAGTACATTTCACAAAGTTTCTATGTGTATGTCATAAGAACTACATTTCCCACTGTCCCTTTCTCTATGACATCAGAACTACATTATCCAAAGTTCCTTTCTCTTCATCATCAGAACTAAATACCCAAAGTGACTTTGTCAATGCCATCTAAATTACATTTCCCACATTGTCTTTCTCTCTTTCATCAGAATGACATTTCCCACATTGGCTTTGTCTTTGTAGTCAGAAATACATTACACAGATTGGCTTTCACTGCATCTTCAGAATTACATTTCCCAGAATGCCTTTCTGTACATCACAGAATTACATTTCCCATGCCTTTTTCAATGTCATCAGAACTAAATTTCCCACAATGTCTCTCCCAGTATCATCAGAACTACATTTCACAAAGTTCCTTTATTTAAATCCTCAAAACTACCTTTCCCCAACTTACTTTTTCACCATCATCAGAACTACATTTCCCATAGATCCTTTCTCTTTGTAATCAGATCTACATTTCCCACAATTCTTTTCTCTGTGACATTAAAACTACATTTCCCACTGTGCCTTTCTCTACATCAGCAAAGCAACATTTCTCACATTTCCTTTATTTATATCATCAGAACTACATTTCCCACAGTTCCTTTCTATGACATCAGAACTACATTTCCCTAACTTCCTTTCTCAAAGTAACAGAACTACAATTCCCACAGTGCCTCTTTCTATGTCATCAGAAATGCGTTTCACACAGAGCATTTTTCTGGTTCATCAGACCCACATTGCTTACAGGGCCTTTCTCTACATCATCAGAACATCATTTTCCACAGTGTCTTTCACTGTGTGATCTGAACGATATTACCCACAGTGCCTTTCTCCTTGTCATCAAAACTAGACTTCCCAGAGTGCCTTTCTGTATGACATCAGAAGTACATTTCCCACAGTGCCTTCTCTGTCTGCTTCATCATAACTATATTTCCCACAGTGCCTTTCTCTGCATCATGAGAACTACATTTCTCACAGTGCCTTTCTCTGTGTCTTCAGAATGATATTTCCCACATTGCCTTTCTCTGCACCTCCAGAGCTACATATCACACAGTTTCTTTACTTACATCATCAGAAATACATGTCCCACTCTTTCTTTCTCTATAACATCAGAACTTCATTTCCCACATTTCCTTTCTCCATGTCATCAGAACTACATTTCTCACAGTGTGATTCTTTGGGATATTAGAACTACATTTCCTACAGTTCCTTTGTCTACATAATCAGAACCTCATTTCTCACAGTTCCATTTCCACGTCATCAGCACTACATTACACACAGATCCTTTCTTGTGTCATCAGAATGTCATTTCCCCCACTGCCTTTCCCTATTTCACTGAACTATACTTCCCACAGTGCTTTTCTCTGTTTCATCAGATCAACATTATCCACCGTTACATTCTTATTAGTATCTGAATTACATTTCCCACAGTTCTTATGTGTACGTCATCAGAAATACATTTCCCACAGTGCCTTTCACTGCATCATCTGATCCACATCTTCCACTGCCTTTCTCTGCATCATAAGAACTACTTTTCCAACAGTTCCTTCATTTACATCATCAGGACCCACAGTTCCTTTCTCAATGTCTTCAGAATTTCATTTCCCACTGTGCTTTTCTCTGTGTCAACAAAACTACTTTTCCCACAGTTCTTTTCTCTATGTCATCAGACCTTAATTTCCCATAGTTTCATTCTCTGTGCCATAAGAAATAATTTCCCAAAGTGCCTTTCTTTGCTTTATCAGATCCACATTATCCAATGTTCCTTTATCTGTGTCACAGAAATACATTTCCCACAGTGCTTTTCTGTGTTTCATCAGATCAACATTAGCCACATTGCCTTTCTTGGTGTCATCTGAACTACATTTCCCACAGTTCCTATGTGTACATCATCACAATTACATTTCCCACATTACCTTTCTCTACATCATCAGAACAACATTTCCCACAGTGTCTTTATGACATAAGAAATACATTTCCCACAGTGCCTTTCTCCATCTCATCAGAACTACATTACCCAAAGTTCCTTGCTCTGTGTCATCATAACTACAATTGCCACAATGCCTTTCTCTATGTCACAAAAATACATTTCCCACAGTGCCTTTCTCTGTTTCCTCAGAGCAACATTCCCCCACAGTGCCTTCCTCAGACACATTTAAACTACATTTCCCACTGTGCTGTCTCTATAATCAGAAGTACATTGCCAATCTTTACTTTATTTACATCATCAATACTACATTTCCACAGTTATTTTCTCAGTGTCATCTGAACTACATTTTCCACAGTTCCTATGTGAATGACATCAGAACTACTTTTCCCATTGTTCCTTTTTCTACTTCATCAGAACTATATTTCCTGCAGTTCCTTTCTCTAGATCATCAGAACTACATTTCCCACAATGCCTTTCTCTATGTCACAGAAAGACATTACCTATAGTGCCTTTCACAGTGTCATCTGAACTATATTTCCCACAGTTCCTTAGTCTACATAATTAGAACCACATTTCCCACAGGCCCATTCTCCACATCATCAGCACTACATTACCTACAGAGCCTTTCTTGGGTCATCCAAATTATATTACCCACAATGCCTTTGTCTACATCATCAGAACTACATTCATCAGAGTTCCTTTCTCTGTGTCATCAAAATGTCATTTCCCACAGTGTCTCTCTCTTTGACATAAGAACTACAGTTTCCACAATGCATTCCTCCATCACATCAGAACTACATTACCCAAAGTTCTTTGTTTTTTCTCATCATAACTACATTTCTCACAATGCCTTTCTCTTTGTCACTGAAATACATTACCCACTGTGCCTTTCTTGGTGTCATTTGAACTACATTTCCAACAGTTCCTATGTGTATGTCATCAGAACTACATTTCCCACAATGTGTTTCTCTATGTCATTATAACTTCATTTCCCACAGAGTCTTTTTCTGTGACATCAGAACTACATTTCCCACAGTGCCTTTCTCTATGTCAGAGAACTACATTTCCTACATTCCTTTCTCTATGTCAGAGAACTACATTTCCTACATTCCTTTCTCTATGTCAGAGAACTACATTTCTGAAACTTCCATTCTCAATGACATCAGAACTACATTTCACACAGGTCCTATCACTCTGTTATCAGAGCAATATTTCTCACAAGTTTTTCTCTAAGTCATCATAATTTCATTTCCCACAGTGCCTTTCTCAGTGTCATCTGAACTACATTTCCTAGTGTTCCTATGTATTCATCCTCATAACTACTTTTAGCAAAATTTCCTTCTTTATGACACCACAACTACATTACCCAAAGTTCCTTTCTTTATGTCATCAGAACTACATTTCCCAAAGTGCATTCTCTGTGTCATCAAATCTACATTTCCCACAGTTGCTTTCTCTGTGACATCATATCTACATTTCCTACAGTGTCTTTTTCTTTGACATGAGAATTACAATTATCACACAGCCTTTTCCTTTCTTATTAGAACTACATTACCAAAAGTTCGTTTGTCTATGTCATCATAATGACATTTCCCACAATGCCTTTCTCTGAGTCACCAGAATGACATTTCACACTGCCCCTTTCTCCATGACATCAAAACTACATTTCCAATACTGCCTTTCTCTATATTATGAGAACTACATTCCCCAAAGCACCTTTCTGGGTGCCTTCAGAACTCCATTTCCGACAGTGTCTGATGAGATGAAGAAAGGCACTGTAGGAAATGCAGTTCTTATGCCTCAGAGGAAGAAACTATGGGAAATGAAGTTCTGACGATATAGAGAAAGGAACTCTGGAAAATGTAGTTCTGATGACATAGACTTAGGAATTGTGGAAATTGTAGTTGAGATGACACAAAGAAAGGAACTGTCAGTAATGTTGATCTGATGAAAGAGAGAAAGGCACTGTGGGAAATGGATTTCTCTGAAATAGAGAAAGACACTGTGGGATATGTAGTTCTGATGATGTAGTGAAAGGAATTGTGAGAAATGTAGTTATGATGATGCAGAGAAAGGCACTGCGGGAATTGTTGATCTGATGAAGCAGAGTAAGGAACTGTGGGAAATGTAGGTCTCTCACATAGTGAAAGGCACTGTGGGTAATGTAGTTCTAATGAGGAAGGGAAAGGAACTGTGGTAAATGAAGTATTGATGACGTAGAGACAGGCACTAATGGAAAGGTAGTTCTGATGATGTATAAAAAAGTCAGTGTGGGAAATGTTGTTCTGGTGACATACATAAAAGAACTATGGAAAATGTTGATCTGCTGATACAGAGAGAGGCACTGTGGAAAATGTAGTTCTGTCACAGTGAAAGGCACTATGATATGTAGTTGTGAAGACATAGAGAAGCCACTGTGAGAAATAGAGTTTTGATGATATGAATAAAGGCATGGTGGGAAATGTAGTTTTCATGACATAGAGAAAGAGACAGTGGGAAATGTAGTTCTGATGTCCTAGAGAATGGAAGTGTGTGAAATGTAGTTCTGTGACATATAGAATGGCACTGTGTGAAATGTAGTTCTGATTACAAAGAGAGAGGAACTTTCGGTAATGTAGTTTTGCTGTCAAATAAAAGGGAACTGTGGGAAATGTAATTCTGATGATGTACAGAAAGGCACTGTTAGAAATGATGTTCTGATGAAATAGGGAAAGGCAATGTGGGAAATGTAGTTCTGATAGTGTAGATAAAGGCACCATGGGAAATGTTTTTCTGCTAATATACAGAAAGGCACAGTGGGAAGTGTATCTGAGGACATAGAGAAATGCACTGTGGGAAATATATTTGTGATGACATGAAAAATGTCACCGTGGAAAATATAGTTCTAATGACATAGATAAAGGCACTGTGGAAATGTAGTTGTGGTGACACAGTGAAAGGAAAGGCATTGTGGGAAATGCAGTTCTTATGATGTATAGATAGGAGCTTTTGGAAAATTTAGCTATGGTGATGTAGATAAAGTAATTATGGGAAATGTAGTTCTAATGACATAGAAAAAAGCATCTGTGGAAAATGAAGTTCTGATCACCTAGCTAAAGGAATGATGGGAAATGACAATTTGATGAAGCAGAGATATGCACTGTGGAAAGGTTTTTCTGTAACATTGTGAAAGGCATTGTGGGAATTTTAGTTTTGATGACATAGAGAAAGGAACTGTGGGAAATGTAGTTATGATGCAATAAAGAAAGGAACTGTGGGAACTGCAGTTCTGATAATGTAGAGAAAGGAACTATGGGAAATGTAGTTGTGATGTCCTACAGAAAGGCAAATTGGGTAATGTAGTTCTGAGGACTGAGTGAAAGGAACAATGGGAAATGTAGTTATGTTGACTATGAGAATGGTACTGTGGACAATGTAGTTCTCATGACATAGTGAAGGGAACTGTGGGCAATGTTGTTCTGTTGTTGTAGAAACAGGCCACTATAGGAAATGTATTTCAGGTGACACTGAGAAAGGCACCTTGGTAAATGTTGTTCTGATGACATAGAGAAAGGCACTGTGGGAAATGTAGTTCTGGTGATGTAGAGAAAGGCCCTGAGGGAACTGTAGTGCTGAGAACATAGAGAAAGGCATTTTTGGAAAGGTAGTTCTTATGATGTACATATAGGCAAGATGGGCAATGTAGTTCTGAATTCATTGCGACAGGCTCCTCTGGGAAATGCAGTTCAGATTTCTCCATGGAAGACATTCGGGAAATGTAGTACTAATGATGTAGATAATGGCAAGTTGGGAAATGTAGTTCTGATGACATGGAGACAGGTATTGTAGGAAATGTAGTTCTGATGTCACCAAAGGAGGCACTGTGGGAATGTCCTTCTGATGAAACTGAGAAAGAAATTGTGGAAAATGTAGTACTTGTGATGTAGGTAAAGCCTAGATAGGCAATGCATTTGTGAGGTCATAGAGTCAGGCATTGTGGGAAATATAGTTCTGATGACACTGAGAAAGGAACTTTGATTAATGTGGTTTTGAGGATATAGAGAAAGGAACTGTGGCAAATGCAGTTCTGATGTTATAGAGAAAGTAAGTGTAAGAAATGTAGTTCAGATGTCATTGAGTAAGAAACTGTGGTAAATGAAGTTCTGATGACACCAAGAAAGGAACTTTGGGTAATGTAGTTTGGATGATGTAGAGAATGGAGCAGTGGTAAATATACTTCTGATGACTTACACATAGAAAATGTGGGAATTGTAGTTCGGATGAAGCAAACAAAGGAAATGTTGGTAAGTTTGATCTGATGAAACAGAGAAAGGCACTGTGGTAAATATATTCTGTGACATAGAGACAGGCACTGTGGGTAATATATTTCTGATGAAACAGAGAAAGGAACTTTGGGAAATATAGTTCTAATGAGATGGAGAAAGGAACTGTGATGAATGTATTTCTTATGTCACAGGGAAAGACACTGTGGGAAATGTAGTTCTGATGTTGTAGAAAAAGGAACTGTCGGAAATCTAGTTCTGATGATGCAGAGAAAGGCACAGTGGGAAATAAAGTTCTGGTACCATAGAGAAAGGACTGTGGGTAATGTAGTTCTAATGTCTTAGAAAAAGGTGCTGTGATAAATGAAGCTCTCATGATATAGACATAGGAACTGTGGGAAATTGTGTTCTGATGACAATGTGTCAGGAATTATTGGAAACGTAATTCTTGTAACACAGAGAAATGCACAGTTGGAAATGTAGTTCTGATTTCATATATTAAGGAACTGAGTAAATGTAGTTGTGATGACATAGACAAAGGCACTGTGGGTAATGTAGTTCTCATGACATAGAGAAAGGAAATGTGTGAAAATGAGTTCTGATAACATGAATAAAGGCAAGGTGGGAAATGTAGTTCTGATGATGTAGAGAAAGGCAAGATGGGAAAGATGTCATAGACAGAGTCACTGTGGGAAATGTAGTTCAGATGACACCTTGAAAGTCCCCATGAGTAATGTTGATCTGTCGAAACCATCAAATCACTGTGGCAACTGTAGTGCCATGAATTAGAGAAAGGCATTGTGGGAAATGTAGTAGTGATAATGTTGATAAAGGCAAGAAGTGTAATGTAGTTCTGATGTCATAGAGACAGTCCACTGGGTAACATGTAGTTCAGATGACACCAAGAAAGGCACTGTGAGAATTTCAGTACTGATGATGTAGATAAAGGAATGATGGGCAACATATATCTGATGTCATAGAGACAGTCACTGTGGGAAATGTAGTCCTGTGACATAGAGAAAGAAAGTGTGGGAAATGTAGTTCTGTGACATAGTGAATGGCACTGTGGGAACTAGTTCTGATGAGTTAGGCAAAGCACTGTGGCCAATGTAAGTCTGAGGACATAGAGATAGGTAAGAGGGGAAATGTAGTTCAGATGTCATAGAGACAGGCACTTGTGGGAAATGTAGTTAATTAGACTCCCTGGAAGGCAGTGTGGGAAATGTCATTCTGATGAAACAGAGAAATGTACTGTGAGAAATGTAGTTCTGATGATTTAGAGAAAGGACTAGTGAAAATGTAGTTCTGCATACATAGGAAAAGGAACTGTGGGAAATGTAGTTCTGCTGACATAGAGAAAGACAGTGTTGGAATTGCTGTTCTGATGCCATTTAGAAACGCACTGTGGGAAATGTAGTTCAAGGAGGAAAATGTAGTTCTGGTGACACAGAGAAAAGCACTGATGGTAATGTTGTGCTGATGATTAGGTAAAGGCAATGTGGGAAATGTAGTTCTGAAGAAACAGAAAAAAGGCACTGTGAGAAATGTAGTTCTGATGATTAGATAAAGGCAAGATGGGAAATGTATTTCTGATGTCATAGAGATAGTCCACTGGGGGAAATGCACTTCAGATGATAAGAAAGTCACTGTGGGAAATGTAGTTCTGATGATGTAGATAAAGGCAAGATGGGCAATGTAGTTCTGAAGTCATAGAGACAGGCATTGTGGGAAATGTAGTTAATTAGACTCTGAGGAAGGCAGTGTGGGAAATGTCGTTCTGATGAAACAGAGAAACGCACTGTGAGAAATGTAGTTCTGATGATTTAGAGAAAGGTACTCTCAGTAATGAAGTTCTGATGATGTAGAGAAAGGAACGATGGCAAATGTAGTTCTGAATATGTAGAAAAAGTCACTGGGAAATGTAGTTCTGATGATGTAGTAAAGGAAATGTGATAAATGTATTTCTGATGACATACACATAGGAACTGTGGAAAATGTTTTTCATATGACATCTCGAAAGGCACTCTGAGAAATTTTCAACTGATGAAACAGAGAAAGACACTGTGGGAAATGTATTTCTGTGACATAGAGAAAGGCAATGTGGGAAATATAGTTTTGATGACACAGATAAAGGAACTTTGGGTAAAGTAGTTCTGATAAGAAAGATAAAGGTCCTGTGGGACATGTTGTTCTGTGACACAGAGAAAGGCACTGTGGTAAATGTAGTAATGATGACAAAGGGAAAGGAACTGTGGTAAATGTAGTTCTAAATATGTACACATAGAAATGTAGGAAATATAGTTCAGATGGCACAGAGAAAAGCACTTTGAATAATGGTGATCTGATAAAACAGAGAAAGGTACTGTGGGAAATGAATTTCTGTTACATAGAGAAAGGCACTGTGGAAAATATACTTCTGCGACATAGAGAAAGGCACTATGGGAAATGTAGTTCTGATGACATTGAAAAAGGAACAGTAGGTAATATTATTCTAATGACATAGAGAAAGGAATATTGGGAAATGTCGTTCTGATGTTGTAGATTTCAGTCCCTGTGGGAAAAGTAGTTCAGATATCATACAGTAATTTTAGTGGATAGACATCCCAGCATTGGCCTGGAAGTTCCAACCCCCACTGAGGCTTCGGTAATGGTCACGCCCACAAGGCGGGGCAGAGGAGGAAGTGGAAGACCAAGGATCGGGAAGAGCTCTCTCACTTGGTTCCCGGACTCTGGACGCTGGAGGTAGACCGAACAGAGTTCTCCAGAGAACACCGCCGGACTGTGCTATACCCTTGCCAGACCCTGTAACCTACCCCTTTATTTGTAAGTTACCCCACAAAATAAACCTCCCTTTTAACTACGTGGAGTAGCCTTAATAATTTCACCAATATCTGGCGCCCAACGTGGGGCAAATTCCAAAGGCCCAGGCGGCTCCCTCCCTCAGCCTCCTCTCTGGCTGGCGGGTACCTAAACCTGCCTGCAAAGTTCCATTTAACCAGGGGACACCTACATGGTTCCATTCCCGAAAAAGGGAGCAGCTAGTCCAGTCTCAGTTCCCTAGCTTATCCCCCAGACCAGCGAAAACCACTGTGAGTGAGATCTTCCCACTCCTCCAAGTGCCGTTTCCCCGCCATCTTGGCTCCTGCCTTCAGCTACTGCCAGCCAAGGTTGCCAGCAGGCCCTGCTTTGGAGCTATACCAACGCCTCCTGCTGGCTGAAAAGTGCTACTGCACCCCTGAAAACCACGGAAAGGTAAGCTTCTTTCAAGTAAAAGTACTTGATAATTTTACACCTTAAAACTGACTAACAAATTTTGAGTAATTCTTGTAATATGGCTGACAACATTACCTCACAAGAATTTAATAACCTTTTTGCCTGTATGATGAATGACATTTTCCTGGAAATATACGACCTCCCTAAGACATATCTGGCCTGTACCATTTTGACATTCATTGTAATAATTCACACAGTGTTCAAACACTGGTTTAATAATAAGAACAAACATGAGTCATTATTGGGACTGATACAGGCTTTAAAAGATAACAATGAAGGCTTGCAGAAAAAGATTCTGTCTATGGAATCTGCTGACCAGGACTTACATAAAAAGATTCTCTTTCTGGAATCTGCTAACCAGGAATTACAGGTTTTAAAAGATAGCAATGAAGGCTTACAGAAAAAGATTCTCTCTCTGGAATCTGCTAACCAGGATTTACAGGTTTTAAAAGATAGCAATGAAGGCTTACAGAAAAAGAGTCTTTCTCTGGAATCTGCTGGCCAGGACTTACATAAAAAGATTCTCTCTCTGGAATCTGCTAAACAGAATTTACAAAACAAGCTTGTACCCAAAATTGCTTTTATTGATAATAAATATGAGTATTTAATGGATAGAACACTAACTCTCCAGAGTGAAGTTGTAGCTACTCAGACAATATATAAGGAAGAAAAATTATCATTACTTGATAAGATAAGGTCCATGGAATCATGTGTTTCAGAAGAACATAAAAACTTCCATGATTCCATGAAAAATCTGGAATCCCTTACAAGAGAGGAGGTTTACTCCCTGGAACAGACCCTAGGTGCTCGTTTACAAGCCCTGGAGGAAACTCTCAATAAACATGACAAGGGACCTAATAAGCAGAAGGGCAAGACCATACAGGTTGTAACATCTCCAAATGGCTCTCATACAATGGCTTATCCTGTTATCATCCATGAGAAGCCAGCAGATGACACACACCCCGAGCCATATACGACATATACATTACAACCAATTTCAACAAGGGACTTTAAAAATATAAAGGAAGCAGTAGTTACATATGGGATACACTCCACATACGTAAAACAGATGTTAAATTCGTGGTCTACCTCACATAGAATCATTCCAGATGACTGGCATCAGTTAATTTCAGCTGTTCTAGAATATAGCCAGCAGTTACAGTGGAAAAGCTGGTTGAGAGAAGAGGCAAGAAATTTAGAACAACAAGGTAAACTCAGAGGTTTTGAGTTCTGCCAAGATCAAATACTTGGTGAGGGATGTTTCGCTGACAGGAATGTACAAGCCATTTATGATGAGCATACAATATCCCTATGCCGTACAGCAGCGCTAAATGCTTGGGAAAAAATTCCAGAACCTAGAAAAGCAACTGAGGTATACACAAAGATATTTCAGGGACCACATGAACCCTTCACTGATTTTTTACAAAGGCTGAACAAAGCTATGACAAAAGCTGTATCAGATAAAGAATTAAGAAAAGTATTAACTGAGTCCTTGGCATTCGACAATGCTAATGCAGAATGCAAAAGAATACTTACACCATTAAAGATCAGATCAGCTCCTTTGGAAGAATGGATTCAGTATACTAATAGTGTTGACTCTGTTAACTACAGTAATGAGGCTTGGATAGGAGAGACAAATCCCAGAGGTGTAAGAAGGCCCCATGGTACCAAATGTTTTAAATGTGGTACACCAGGTCATATAAGTAAAAACTGTACATGGGGTAATCCTAGAAGTAATACTCCTTCTAGGAATAGCCTAAACAGAAGACCCCAACCACCTCCTGGATTATGAGGAAGATGTGGCAAAGACCGACATTGGACCAGTGAGTGCAGATCAAAAATAGATATACGAGGCAACCCTTTAGTAGCGGGAAACGCCTCAGGGGGCCTCTTGCAGGCCCCCAAATCAAATGTGGTAAGAACATTCCCAGCCACTGTGGAAGACATTCCTCTCCAGGACAACTGAATAAACCAATGTCTAATGTAAAAACTGATACTGCAATGGATGATAAAACAGCTCTGATAGATGAATCACAGTTTACAAAGAACACAATAAGACAAATATTTTGGCAGACTTCCATAAATGAACAAAGGCCAAAGCTTAGAATTCGAATTAATGGCTTGGTTCTGGAGGGCCTGGTAGACACAGGTGCGGACGTGACTGTAATTACACCAAAATCATGGCATCCAAATTGGCCTCTTCAAGAGGTAGATGTCCAACTTTTAGGAATTGGCACCCTATCTCAGATAAAACAGAGTGCGAGATGGGTTGAATGCATAGGGCCAGAAGGACAGAGAGGAAGGCTGAAGCCATATGTAGCAAATGTAGCAGTAAATCTATGGGGCCAAGATCTGTTACAAAAGTGGAATACTCAGATTAAAATTCCTACACTCTCAGAAAAGGAATACAGGCCAATGCATGTTTCTAGGAATAATATCATAAAATGCTATAAAAAACAGTCACCAACCATTCAGGCTGTACACAAACAGAGCACAACTGCTGTTGAACTCTCAGAAGTAACAACTGCCTTACCTTTAAAATGGCTAACTAATAAACCTGTCTGGGTTGGACAGTGGCCTTTGACAAAAGAGAAGCTACAAGCTTTAGAACAGCTGGTTCAAGAGCAGTTAAATGCTCAACACATTGAAGAATCTACCAGCCCTTGGAATTCTCCTGTATTTGTTATTTAAAAAAAGTCTGGTAATTGGAGAATGCTGACAGATCTGAGAGCTATTAATAAAGTAATTCAGCCAATGGGCTCCCTACAGACTGGAATGCCCTTGCCCTCTCTGCTACCCAAAGAATGGCCTATAATAGTTATTGACTTAAAAGACTGTTTCTTTAACATACCATAACTAGAAAATGATAGAGAAAAATTTGCCTTCACAGTTCCTAATTATAACAATTCTCAGCCAGTCAAGAGATATCAATGGAAGGTCCTCCCACAGGGAATGTTAAACAGCCCTACCTTATGCCAATACTTTGTGCAAAAACCATTGGAGTTAATTCGTGTAAAGTTTCCATAATCCATAATTTATCACTATATGGATGATATCCTATTAGCAGATCCAAAGTTAGACACATTAGAAAGCATGTTTGAAGAAGTAAAAAAAGTTTTGCCTCGCTGGGGACTGCAAATTGCTCCTGAAAAAATACAAAGAGGAGATTCTATTAATTACTTAGGATATAAGATAGAGTTACAAAAAATTAGACCCCAAAAGGTACAACTGAGGAGAGATCGATTAAAGACTCTTAATGATTTTCAAAAGTTGTTAGGAAGCATTTCCAACTTATTGGGTATCATGGGAATACCCAAAGATGGACTACAAAATTTGGCTAATACTCTAGAAGGGGACAAAGAATTAAATAGTCCAAGAGAATTATCAGCCGAAGCTGAGAAGGAATTGGCTCTAGTAGAAAAGACAATTCGAGAAGCACATGTGGATCGTGTGGATCCAGAACTTAAATGTATTCTTGTCATATTCCCCTCCAGACATTCCCCCACAGGTATTTTGATGCAGAGGGAAGATATTATATTGGAATGGATATTCCTACCACATAAACCAAATAAGAAATTAAAGACTTATATAGAAAAGATCTCTGATTTGATTCAAAAAGTTAAATTAAGACTTCGTCAGTTGACAGGAATGGACCCAGCAGAAATTGTAGTACCTTTAACTAATGAGGAAATTTCATCACTATGGAAAGATAATGAATACTGGCAGAGAGCCTGCAGTAACTTTTTGGGAGAGATTAACAACCATTATCCCAAAAGCAAGAGAATAGAATTCATAAAGAAGACTGAATGGGTCCTTCCTCACATTGTACGACACAAGCCAATTTCTGGAGTCCTCACATTCTATACAGATCCAAATAAATCAGGGAAAGCAGGATACAAATCAGGAGACTTAAGTAAAGTGGTACAAAGTCCATACAGCTCTGTACAAAAGGCAGAACTGTATGCCATTCTTATGGTACTGATGGACTTCACAGAACCCCTCAATATATTCATTGACTCTCAATATGCAGAGAGAGTTGTTTTACACATTGAAACTGCTGAATTTATTCCTGATAATACAGAATTAACTTCATTATTCATACAATTGCAGGAAATCATCAGAAAAAGGGAACATCCTATATATATAACACATATCAGATCCCATACAGGTCTGCCAGGACCTCTAGCACAAGGTAATGATGAGATTGATCAGTTACTAATAGGTAATGTGCTAGAAGCCTCAGAATTTCATAAGAAACACCATGTAAATAGCAAAGGTTTGAAGAAGGATTTCTCCATTACTTGGCAACAAGCTAAGGATATTGTGAAAAAATGTCCTACTTGTTCCTTCTATAACCAAACTCCATTACCTGCAGGAAGCAATCCAAAGGGTATACAAAGAAATGAAATTTGGCAGATGGATGTGTTTCATTTTGCAGAATTTGGAAGATTAAAGTATGTACACCATACCATTGACACCTATTCAGGATTTCAGTGGGCAACTCCTATGAGTTCTGAAAAGGCTGATTCTGTGATTACACACCTATTAGAAGTTATGGCCATCATGGGAATACCTGTACAAATTAAGACAGACAATGCCCCAGCATATGTCTCCAATAAAATGAGACAGTTCTTTGCTTATTACAATATAAAGCATGTTACAGGTATACCACACAATCCCACAGGCCAAGCAGTCATAGAGAGATCCAATCGAACTTTAAAGGATATGCTAAATAAACAGCAACAGGTAACAATGACTCCTAGAAATAGATTGCATAGTGCTTTATTAACCTTGAATTTTCTCAATGCTGATGAGAAAGGAACAACAGCTGCGGAGAGACATTGGACGACAGACAAAACTCCTGAGCTAAACCAACCGGTTTATTTCAAAGATGTGTTGACCTCAGAATGGAAACCTAGATATGTCCTAAGTTGGGGAAGGGGTTTTGCTTTTGTTTCCACAGGAGAAGAAAAGGTATGGATACCAACAAAATTAATAAAAATTCGATTCGAACAGGAGAAACCCCTTGATGAGGAGAAGTAAAAGATCATCCACCAATGTGACATCTCTTCAGGTTGTAAGAAAAATTTAACAATCAAAGGTTGGGGTAGGGTTCTGTTTTTGTCTTTCCAGGATAATGGAAATACCCATCTTCCAGAAATCATAAGGCCTTGGATATCCAGATGTTTACAGCAGAAAGAAAGAATCTATTGGTACCAATCTACACAGGGTAAGATATCACTGTCTAACACCTATATCTCTATCAATCTAGAATAATTGTGGTTCCAATTTAATTATAAACCAAGCTGGCTTTGGAGATGGAATTGGCTCACTCCTTCTCTAAACCCAAGCATATTGATAAAAGAAAAGGTTGAGAGATTCTTCAGTCCCATATCAGAAGAGCCCTCTGGTGTGAGACAGAAGGAAACCAATTATAAGAGACCATTATCTTCAAGATTCTAATTCTCTCCATGCTTACTCTTGATTTCTTGGAATCCTTTCTTACATGTCATGACATCTTTAAATCCAAACCTTCCATTCTGATAAAAAATAAGTTTTTTCCAATAGCAATTTCTGAAGTCTCCAGAAGGAAGATGGGGCCCCAACAACAACTCTACCCAATCCAGAATGATGCCATGGTAATCATCATCATACTACACTTCTTGCCAAAATTTCAGACAATCTTACCCATTACTCTGAGAGTTGCTGCAGAATCTACAGTTAGTATAACTGAGATTTAACTATCTGAGCTTTCTCACAATACCCAACAGAGATACCATTGCCCCCTAAACAGCAGGAAGCAATTCTAAGAAAACGACGCCCCTTCTCCCTAAAGTTTCATATTTCTCAGGGTTATGGATAATGGTTCTAGGGTTGGGGGTGGAAGAAACTGTTAAACTCAGTACTCTCCTTAAGGAAAGAAAATATGTCTGAAAAAAAGGGGGGAGGGAAGAAGAAATGGAATGGATAGGTATAAGATATTATGGTAGACTGTCTTATACATTAGTAAACAAATTTAGTAATATACCAGCCTTTGCACTGTTATGAATTCTTATATGTTGATACAAATATAAACTTTTTACATTCCTATTTAAGATAATTTGTATATTAATACAAATACAGAACTATGTTTGTTATATTGTACATATATTTTTACTCTTATGTGAAATATTTGTATATTGATACAAATGTGAATTTATATCTGTCATACTGTATGTATGTTCTACTTCTGTTTAAGATATTCTGTATACTGATATATATTTAGGATCATTATCATATTGCATATTGCACTATACATTCCTACCTCTGTTAAAGATATTTTGTGTATTGTCACAATTTAAAGTCATTGTCCTTTTACTGTGCATTTGCTTACAGACTGTTTGCCTTATTTATAGGAAGCTTAGTCCTTAGGTTGTTTAGGTAGATAAGACTTACGTAGTTATTGTCACCTGTGCTTGTCAACTCTATAATTATGTTAGTTAGGTTATCCAGATTAATAAATACATAGGTCAGATGGACAGGTAATCTTCAAACACTTCATGGACCTAGAGAACATGGCATTTAAATGACTTAGAATTCTGTTGATGTGAGACATAATTGCTCCTGGCAGCACCAATTTGTTCCCGAGAGAATGTTGGGCTTCTAAGACATTTCCATTTGGAAGTTTGTCTTCTTGGCACAAAATGGCCTACTGGGCAAAGAACTGCCCTTGCCTCAACTGCTGACAGTACAAATGCTGTCCTTTCTGGACAAGCGGGACACAAGGAATGTGACCACTATACTTTTCCAAGACAGGGTAAGATGGTCTTTCAGAATTCCTGCTTCTGAAAATGGTCTGTCAGATACTCTAGGCCTGTAGCCAATTTGAATGCACCAACGATGCTGAGAAACATTAGGTGACTGTCCAGGCTGCTAGCTGTCTCTGTCTACTCTTGCAAGACTCCTGAAAGTTGCTTGCGTCCTTCTCCCATTTCTCAGGTATTATTATATTCCTTCTCAGGTCTTTGATCAGGTTGGAGATTAGCAGTTATAGTTAAAACTTAGTATATATACATATATAATATCTTAGGATATATTAAGTTTTAGACTCAGGTTCTTTAGGATAGGACACCTTTTGGAATGATCTTTGTAACACGCCACCTACCCATGCCCTAGACTTCCCTGGATTTTACTATGTGTTTTTTACTTGATATTGTTTGTACTTATTGTAATTCCAACTTATCTAGGTCATTATCCCTCATTACTCCTAGACAATATTTGATAACCATCTCTTTGTATATAGTCTTTGTATTAGGTTAGAACTTTCTTATTTAGACAAAAGGGGGAGATGTAGTGGATAGACATCCCAGCATTGGCCTGGAAGTTCCAACCCCCACTGAGGCTTCGGTAATGGTCACGCCCACAAGGCGGGGCGGAGGAGGAAGCGGAAGACCAAGGATCGGGAAGAGCTCTCTCACTTGGTTCCCGGACTCTGGACGCTGGAGGTAGACCGAACAGAGTTCTCCAGAGAACACCGCCAGACTGTGCTATACCCTTGCCAGACCCTGTAACCTACCCCTTTATTTGTAAGTTACCCCACAAAATAAACCTCCCTTTTAACTACGTGGAGTGGCCTTAATAATTTCACCAATAGTAAGTCACTGTAGGAAATTGTGTTGTTATGATGAAGAGAGCCAATGTGAGAAATGGAGTTCTTATGAAATGAAAAAGGAACTGTGGGAAATGTTGTTCTGATGAAACAGAGAAAGGCACTGTGGAAGTTATTGTTTTGGTGAAACAATGAAAGGCACTGTGGGTAATGTAGCGCTGATGACGTAGAGATAGGAAGAGTATGAAAATTTATTTCTGATGATGTAGATAAAGGAACTGTGGGAAATGTATTTCTGATGACAAAACAAAGGCACTTTGGGAAATGTTGTTCTAATGAAGCAGAGAAAGGTACTGTGTGAAATATAGTGCTGTGAGTTATAAAATGTTCTGATGACATAGAGAAATGCACTGTGGGTAATGAAGTCATGATGACATAGAGAAAGGAATGTTGGCTAATGTGGATCTGAGTATATGGAAAAAGGAAGTGTAGGAAATGTAGTTCTGTTGACATAAGGAAAGAAACAGTATGAAATGTAGTTCTGGTGACACAGAGAAAGGAACTCAGGGAAATGTAGTTCTGCCACATAATGAAAGGCACTGAGGAAATGTAGCTTTGATGATGTAGAGAATGGTACTGTGGGAAATGTATTTCTGATGATGTATCAAAAGTCACCTTGGGAAAAGTAGTTCAGATGTCATACAGAAAGGCACTTTGGAAATGTAGTTACAATGATGTACAGAGCCAATGTGAGAAATGGAGTTCTTATGACATGAATAAAGGCAAGGTGGGAAATGTAGTTCTGATGACACAAGGAAAGAAACTTTGGGTAATGTAGTTGTGATGTCATAGAGAATGGAGCTGTGGGAAATGGAGCTCAAATATCTCTGAGGAAGGCACAGTGGGAAGTGTTGCTCTGATGAAACAGAAAGGAGCTGTAGCAAATGTCGTTCTGATGACACAGAGAAAGACACTGTGGGAAAAGTAGTACTAATGACACCAAGAAAGGCATCATGGAAAATGTACTTCTGATGACACAGAGCAAGGAACTTTGGGTAATATAGTGCTGATGAGATGGAGAAAGGCAATGTAGGAAATGTTATGCTGATGGTGTGTGAATGGTACTGTGGGGAATGAGGTTATAAAGTCATAAAGAAAGGTACTGCAGGAAATGTACTTCTGATGTCATAGAGAAAAAAATGTGTGGGAAATGTTGTTCTGATATCTTAGAGAAAGGCCCCATGGGAAATGTAGTTCTGATGGCACATAGAAAGGCATTGCAGGAAATTTAGTTCTTATTCCCCAGAGAAAGGCATTGTGGGAAATGTAGCTCTGATGATATAGATAAAAGAACTCTGGGAAATGTAGCTCTGATGTCATAGAGAAAGGAAGTGTGGGAAATGAAGTTATGATGACACAGTGAAAGGAACTTTGGGTAATGTAGTTCTGATATAATGGAGAAATGCACAGACAGAAATGTAGCTCTTATGTCAAAGAGATAGACATTATTGGAAATGAAGATTTGATGACACAGAGAAACTAACTGTGGGAAATGTAGATCTGATGATGTAGACAAAAGGAACTTTGGGAAATTTAATTCTGATGGCACAATAAAGTAACTGCAGGAAATATAGTTCAGATGACATATGTATAGGAACTGTGGGAAATGTCATTGAGATGACACCGAGAAAGACACTGTTGGTAATGTCTATCTGATGAAAAAGAGAAATGCACTATGGTTAATAAATTTTTGTGACTTAGAGAAAGGCCCTGAGAAAATGTAGTTGTGATGAAACAGAGAATGGAATGTGGGAAATGTAGTTCTGTGACAAAGCAAAAGTCACCATGGGTAATGTAGTTCTGATGCTTTTGAAAAAGGACGTGTGATAAATGTAGTTCTGATGACGTATTCAAGGGTACTGTGGGAGATGTAGTTTAGATGACACTGAGAAAGGCACTGTGGGTAACATTTTTTCTGACATAGATAAAGGCATTGTGGAAAATATAGTTCTCAGGACACAGAAAAAGGCACTGTGGAAATGAAGTTGTGATGACATAGAGAAAGGCATTGTGGGAAATGAATTTATGATGATGTACATACAGAAAGGCACTGTGAGAAATGGAGTTCTGATGAAGAATAAAACAAAGGTGGGAAATGAAGTTATGATGACATAGAGAAAGGACTGTGTGAAATATAGTTCTAATGAAACAGAGAAAGACTCTGTGGAACAGGTTATTCTGTCCCCTAGTGAAATGCACTGAGGGAAATGTAGTTCTGATGAGGTAGAGAAAGGCACTGTGGGAAATGTAGTTGTGATAACATAGAAAAAGGCATTGTGGGTAATTTAGTTCTGATGACTTAGAGAAAGGAACAGTGGGAAATGTAGTTCTGATGACTTTGAGAAAGGCACTTTTGGACATTTAGTTCTAAAGATGTAGAGAAAGGAATTGTAGAAAATGTAGTTCTGATGACGTACACATAGGAACTCTGGGAAATGATATACTGATGATGTAGAGACAAGCACTATAGGAATTGTGGTTTTGAAGACTTACAGAATGGCACTGTGGGTAATGTAGTTCTAAAGAAGTAGAAAAGGGAACTGTGGGAAATGTAGTTCTGATGTTAGTGTGAAAGACATTGTCAAAAAATATGCTCTCAAGGTATAGAAAAAGGCCTGCTAAGATGTGGTTTTGATGAACATAGAAAGGCACTGTGGGAAATGTAGTTCTGATGTCACAGAGAAAGATACTTTGGAAATGTAGATCTGATGATGTAGAAAAAGGCACAAGGGAAATGCAGTGATGATGACATAGAAAAAGTAACTGTAGAAATGTTCTCATTATGTAGATAAAGGCAAGATAGGCAATGCATTTGTGATGTCATATAGTCAGGTATTGTGGGAATTTTCATTCAGATGACACCATGGAAGGCACAGTGGGAGATGAATTTTGGATCAAGTAGAGAAAGTAAATATGGGAAATGGAGTTCTGATGTTTAAAATAAAGTAACTTTCAGATATGTAGTTCTGAAGACCTAGAGAAAGTAATGGTAGGTAATGATGTTCTGATGACATAGAGACAGGCACTATAGGAAAGGAGGTTTCGATTATGTGGAGAAAGGCACTGTGGGAATTGTAGTTATGATGACACACAAAAGGAGATGAAGGTAATATTGATGTGATGAGATGCAGAACAGCACTGTGGGAAATGCAGTTCTTATGCCACAGACTAAGAAACTATGGGAAATGCCATTCTGATGAGGTAGAGAAAGGAACTGTGGGAAATGTAGTTCTGGTGACAAAGAGAAAAGTACTATGGGAAATGTCAATCTGATGAAACAGAGAGGGCACTGTGGGAAATGTAGTTCTGTTGATGTAAATAGGAGAACTGTAGGACATATAGTTCTGATGACATAGAGAAAGGCAATATGGGAAATGTAACTGTGATGACATGGAAAAGGCACTGTGGAAATATTGTTTTGCATACATAGAGAAAGGCACTGTGGGAAATGTAGTTGTGATGATATAGAGAAAGACTGTGGGAAATTTAGTTCAGATGATGTAGAGAAAGACACAGTGGGAAATGTATTTCTGATGTCATACAGAAAGGCACTGAAGGTAATGTAGTTGTGAAGACATAAAGAAAGACACTGTGGGAAATGTAGTTCAGATCACACAACACTGTGGGAAATTATGTTCTGATGTTGAGAAATGACCTGTATGTAATGTGGAACTGAAGACCCAGAGAAAGTCACTGTGGAAATGTTGTTGTGGCAACATAGAGAAAGACACTGTGGGAAATGTAACTATGATGACACAAAGAAAGGAACTGTGGGAAATATAGTTCAGATGACACCAAGAGAGGGACTGTGGATAATATCGATCTGATGAAACAGACAAAGGTATGGTGAAAATTGAATTTCTGTGACATAGGGAAAAGTACTGTGGGAAATGTAATTATGATGACACAGAGAAATGTGGTATGGGAAATGTAGTTCTTATATTAGAGAAAGACCCTGTATGAATGGTAGTTCTGATGACATAGAGAAAGGAAATCATGGAGATTTATTTCTGATTACACTGAGAGAGGCACTGTGGGATATGTAGTTCTGATGACATTGAAAAAGAAACTATGAAAAATGTCATTCTGATGTCACAGAGAAAGGAAATGAAGTTTTGATGACATAGAGAAAGGAACTGAGGGAAATTTATTTCTGATGAAACAGAGAAAGAAACTGGAGGAGATGTAGTCCTGATGATTTAGAGAAAAGAACTGTGGGATATGTTGTTCAGAGTTAGAAAAAGGCATGAAGGTCAATGTAGTTTTGATATCATGAAGACAGGTCCTGTGAGAGATGAAGTTCAGATGTCACCAAGGAAGTCACTGTGGGAAAAATCATTCTGATGAAACAGTAAAAGGCACTGTGGGAAATGTAGTTCTGATTAGGTAGAGAAAGGAACTGTGTGAAAAGTATTTCTGAAGACAAAGAAAGCGGCAATGTGGTTAATGTAGTTCTAATAACATAGAGAAAGAAACTGTGGTAAATGAAGTTCTGATGACATACAGACAGGCACTATAGGAAATGCTGTTCTGATGATGAATACAAAGTCACTGTTGGTAATGAAATTATTAATATGTAAAGAAAGGCACTGTGGGTAATGTAGTTCTGATGACATAGAGAAAGGATGTGTGTAATATCAATCTGAAGAAACAGAGAAAGGCACTTTGAGAAATATATTTCTGTGAAATAGAGAAAGGCACTGTGGGAAATGTTGTTATTGTGACCCAGAGAAAATAACTCTGGGCAATATAGTTCTGATGACATAGAGAAAGTCACTATAGGAAAGGTAGTTATGATGACACTGAGAAAGGAAGTGTGGTAAATGAAATTTTGATGACATAGAGACAGGCAGTATAGGAACAGTAGTGGTGATGATGTAGAGAAACGCACTGTGGCAAGTGTAGTTCAGATGATGTATAAATACTCACTGTTGGTAATGTAGTTATGATGATGTGAAGAAAAGCATTGTGGGTAATATAGTTCAGAAGACATAATAAAAGGCATTGTGGGGAATGTAGTTCAGATCACTCATTGAAAGACTGTCAAAAAATATGCTCTGATGATGTACAGAAAGGCCCTGTTAGATGTTTTGATGAACCAGAGAAAGGCACTGAGGGAAAGGTTGTTTGGATAACATAGACAAAGGCACAGTCATAAATGTAGTTATTATGAGTTAGAGAGAGCCAGTGTAGAAATGGAGTTCTTATGACATGAATAAAGACACTCTGGGAAATGCAGTTCTCATGACATAGAGAAAGGGACTGTGGGAAATGTAGATCTGATCATCTAGCTACAGGCTTGGTGGAAAATGTCGATTTGATGAAGAAGAGAAAAGCACTGTGGGAAATGTAGTTTTGTCTCATAGTGAAAGGCATTGTGTGAAATGTAATTATGATGACATAGAGAAAGGAAATTTTGGAAATGTATTTCTCATGTCATGGAGAAAGAATGTATGGTTAATGAGGTTCTGATGACATAGTCAAAGGCCACTGAGGGAAATGTAGTTCAGATGACACAAAGAAAAGCACTGTGGGAAGTGTAGTTCTGATGATGTAGATAAAGGCGAGATGGGAAATGTAGTTCTGATTTCATAGAGGTAGGCACAGTGGGAAATGTAGTTCAGATGAAACAGGAAAGAAAAGGTGGGAAATGAAGTTCTAATGATGTACATAAAAACAAGATAAGCAATGCATTTGTGATGTCATACAGTCAGTCATTGTTGGAAATGTAGTTCATGTGACACTATGGAAGGCACTGTGAGAAATGTAGTTCTGATGTCATAAAGAAAAGAATTGTGGGAAAAGTAGATCTGATAAAACAGACAAATGCACTATGGGTAATGTAGTGCTGATGAAGTACACATAGAAACTGTGGGAAATGTAGTTCTGATGACACTTAGAAAGGCACTTCAGGAAATGTAGTATTGATGATGTAGATAAAGGAACAATGGACTATGTATTTCTGATGTGATAGAGAAAGGCACATTGAGAAATGTATTTCATATGTCATAGAGACAGGCACTCTTGTGAATGTACTTCAGATATCACCAAGGAAGGAACAAAGAGAAATGTTGTTTTGATGACAGAGAAATGAAGTGTGGGAAATGTAGTTTTGATTATCTACACATAGGTACTGTGGGAAACGTAGTTCAGATGACTCATGATAAACAATGTTGGACATGTCAATATGATGAAATAGAGAAAGGCACAGAGGGTAAAGTAGTTATGATGACCCAGAAAAAGACACTATGGGAATTGTAGTTCTTATGTCACAGAGAAAGACACTGTGGGAAATGTCATTCTGATATCACAGAGAAAGGCACTATGGGAAATGATTTTCCTATGAAGTATAGAAAGGAACTGTAGGAAATGTAATTCTGATGTCATAGAGAAATGATATGAGAGAAATGTAGGTCTGATGTCACAGATAAAGGCACTGTGGGAAAGGCAGTCATTATGCCCAAGATGAAGGCACTTTGGGAATTGTAGTTCTGATGTCATAGAGAAAGGAAGTGTGGGAAACATAGTTAGGATAACACAGGGAAAGGAAGTATGGTGAATATAGTTCTGATGAAATGGAGAAATGCAGAGTGGGAAATGTAGCTCTCATGTCACAGAGAAAGACACTGAGGTAAATGAAACTCTGATGACACAGAGAAAGGAAATGTGGGTAATGAAGTTGTGATGACATTGACAAAGGAACTGTGGGAAATGTAGTTCTGATGACTCAAGAAAGGCTCTGTGGGTAATATGTTTCTGTGACATAGAGAAAGGCATCAGGGAAATGTAGTTAATGATGAAACAGAGCAAGGAACTTTGGGTAATGTAGTTCTGATGAGATGGAGAAAGGCATTGAGGGAAATGTAGTTCTGATGATGTAGAGAAAGGAAATGCAGGAAATGCAGTTGTGATATTGTGCACATAAGAAATGTCAGAAATGTAGTTAAGATATCCCCAAGAAAAGCATTGTGGGTAATGAAGATGTGATGAAACAGTGAAAGGCAATGTGTTAAATCTAGTTCTTCTGCAATATAGAAAGACACTGTGGGAAATGTAGTTCTGATGACATAGAGAAAGGAACTGTGGGAAATGTAGTTCTGATGTCATAGAGAAATCATGTATGGGAAATGTAGTTTTGTTGTCTGAGAGAAAGGCACTCTGGGAAATGTAGTTCTGATGACACAGAGAAATCCACTCTGGGTTATGTAGTTCTTATGCCCCAGAGAAAGGCACTGTGTGAAATTAGGTTCTGATGACCTTGATAAAAGAACTCTGGCAAATGTTCTAATTCAAAGAGAAAGGAAGTGTGAGAAATGTAGTTATGATGACACATTGAAAGGAACTTTGGGTAATGTAGCTCTGATGAAAGTGAGAAATGCACAGTGGGAAATTTATCTCTCATGTCACAGAGAAATATACTGTGGTAAATGAAATTCAGATCTCATAGAGAAATGATGTGTGGGAAATGTAGTTCTCATGACTTAGACAAAGTAACTGTGGGAAATGTAGTTCTGACACAAGAAAGGCTCTTTGGATAGTGAAGTGCTTATGACTTGGAGAAAGAAACTTTGGGAAATGAATTTCTGATGATGTAGTGAAAATAATGTGGAAAATGTACTGAGAAAGGCAATGTAGGTAATGTATTTCTGTGACATAGAGAAAGGCATTGTGGGAAATGTAATTATGATGACACAGAGCAAGGAATTGTGGGAAATGTATTTCTAATGAGATGGAGAAAGGCACTGTGGGAAATGTTGATCTGATGAAACAGATAAAAGCCCTATCAGAACTGTTTTTCTGTGACTAAGTGCAAGGCCCTGAGGGAAACATAGTTATGATGACAGAGAGAAAGACACTGTGGGAAATTAAGTTCTGATGATATAGAGAAAGGAACTGTGGGAAAAGTAGTTCTCATGATGTAGAGAAAGGTAGTTTTTGAAATGTAGTTCTGATGCCATGGGGAAAGGAACTGTAAGAAACATCATTCTGTTGACCCAGAGAAAGTAATTGTGGGAAATGTTGTTGTGGTGAGATAGAGAAAGACACTGTGGGAAATGTCATTAGGATGACACAGAGAAAGGTACTTTGGTTATGTAGTTCTGATGAGAAGGAGAAAGTATGTGTGATTATTGTAGTTCTTATGTCACAGAGAAAGACATTGTGGGAAATGTAGTTTTTATGTCACAGAGAAAGGAACTTTGGGAAATGCAGTTCTGATGACACAGAAAAGGCACTGTGGGAAATGTACATCTTATGTTATAGAGAAAAGCACTGTGGAAAATGCAGCTCTGATGCTATAGAGAAATGATGTGTTGGAAATTAGTTCTGATGTGTTAGAGAAAGGCACTGTGGGAAATGTAGTTCTGATAACAGAGAAAGGAATTTTCAGAAATGTAGATCTGATGTCATAGAGAAAGGCTAGGTGTGTAATGAATTTCTGATAATGTAGAGAAAGGGACTGTAGGAAAAGCAGTTCTAATGACATAAAGAAAGGAATGTGGGAAAAGTAGTTCTGTGACCTAGCTAAAGGTATGTAGGAAAATGTCTATTTGATAAAGCAGAGAAAGGCACTGTTGGACAGGATGTTCTGTCACTTTGTTAAAGGCACTGTGGAAAATGTAGTTATGATGATGTAGAGAATGGCACTGTGGGAAAGGTTATTATCATGCCCCAGAGAAAGACAGTGTGGGAAATTTAGATTTGACAACAAAGATGAAGGAACTCTGGGAAATGTAGTTCTGTTTTCATAAAAAAAAGGAAGATGGGAAATGTAGTTATGAGGACACAGAGCAATGAACTTTGGGTTCATTTCATTCTGATGAAATGGAGAAAGGCACTGTGGGAAATGTAGTTCTTCTGTCATAGAGAAAGACAATGTGAGAAATGTAGTTCTCATGACGTAGAGAAAGTCATGTTGTGCAATGTAGTTCTGATTTCATACAGTCAGGCACTGTGGGAAATATAGTTCAGATGACACCAAGAAAGGCCCAATATGAAATGAGGTTCTGATGTTATAGAGAAAGGAAGTGTGGGAAAAGTAGTTCTGTGACATAGAGAAAGCCATTGTTGTAAAGGTAGTTCTGAAGATGTAGATAAATGCAAGATAGGCAATGTAGTTCTCATATCATAGAGACAGGATCTGTGGGAAATGTCGTTCAGATGTCATAGAGAAATTGTGTGGTAAATGTAGTTCTGATGTAACAGAGAAAAGCACTGTGGAAAATGTAGTACTTATGCCCCAGAGAAAGGCATTTTGGGAAATGTAGCTCTGATGACGTACATAAAAGAACACTGGGAAATATCATTCTGATGTCATAGAGAAAGGAAGTATGGGAAATGTAGTTATGATGACACAAAGAAAGGAACTGTGGGTAACATAGTGCTGATGAAATGGAGAAATGCAGAGTGGGAAATGTAGCTTTCATGTCACAAAGAAAGACACTGTAGTAAATTAAATTCAGATTTCATAGTGATATGATGTGTGGGAAATGTAGTTCTGATGTCATTTAAAAAGGAAATGTGGGAAAGTTAGTTATGTGACATAAAGAAAGACACTGTGGGAATTGTAGTCTGTGCCACAGAGAAAGGCACTGTGGGAAATGAAGTTCTGATAACACAGAGAAAGGAACTTTAAGTAATGAGTATTTTGTTAACTTAAAGTACTGAGGACATAGAGAAAGGAACTGTGGGTAATGAAATTCTGATGATGAACACATAAGCACTGTGGGAAATGTAGTTCAGACAAAACAAAAAAGTCACTGTGGGCAATGTAGTACTGATGACATAGACATAGTCACAGTGAGTAATGATGATCTGATGACATATAGAAAGGAACTGTGGGGAATATAGATCTGATGACATAGAGAGAGGAACTGTGGGAAAAGTGGTTCTGATGAAACTGAGAAAGGAAGTATGGGAAATGTAGTTCTGATGACACAGAGAAAGGTTCTGTGATAAATGTAGTTCACATGATGTAAACATAGGATCAGTGGGAAATGTAGTTGAGATGACACCAAGAAAAGCACTATGTGAAATATAGTTGTGTGACATAGAGCAAGACCCCAAGGAAAATGTAGTTCTGATGACCCAGAAAAAGTCACTGTGGGAAAAGTAGTTCTTATGTCACAGAGAAAGACACTCTGGGTAATGTAGTTCTGATGATGTAGAGAAAGGCACTGTTGGAAAATGTAGTTCTGCTGCCATGGAGAACGGGACTGTGCAAAATATAATTGTGATGACACAGGAAAAGGCACTGTGCGAAATGAAGTTCTGATGTCATAGAGAAAGGAACTATGGGAAATGTAGATCTAATGATGAAGAGAAAGTCACTGTAGGACATGAAGTTCTGAAGATGAAGTGAAAGGCACTGTGTGTAATGTAGTTCTGACAACAAAGACAAAGGCAATGTGGGAAATGTAGTTCCTATGCCTCAGACAAAAAAAAAAAAACACTGGGAAATGAAGATTTGATGACACATAGAAAGGAACAGTGGCAAATGTAGTTCTGATGACACAGAGAAAGGAAATGTTGGAAATATCGTTCTGATGTCTTAGTGAAAGACACAATGGAAAATGTAGTTCTGATGACAAAGGACCTGTGAGGAATAGTTCTGAAGGTGAAAATAAAGGAACAGTGGGAAACGTAGTTCTGATGATGTAAAGAAAGCACTGTGGGAAATATATTTCTGCTAATATATAAAAAGACACTGTAGGAATTGAAGTTCTGAAGACACAGAGAAAGGCACTTTGAAAGTGTAGTTGTGATGACAAACAGAAAGGCCCTATGGGGAATGAAGTTTTAGTGACACTGAGAAAGGCACTTGGGTAATGTAAATCTGATGATGTAAATTAAGGATTTGTGGGAAATGTAGTTTTGATGAAATAGAGAAAGGAAGTGTGGGAAATGTAGTTATCATGACACAGAGAAAGGAACTTAGGGTAATGAAGTTCTGATGATGTAGAGAAAGGCACAGTGAAAAATGTAGTTCTGGTGACACTGAGAAAGGCACTTGGGTAATGTACATCTGATGATGTAAATGAAGGATTAGTGGGAAATGTATTTCTGATGGCACAGGGAAAGACATTGTTTGAAATGTAGTTCTGATGACAGGGAGAAAGGCACTGTGGGAAATGTAGTTCTGATGACCCAGAGAAAGGCACTGTGGGAAATGTCATTTTGATGACATAGAGAAAGGCACTATGGGAAATGTAGTTATGATGATGTAGAGAAAGGAACTGGGGTAAATGAAATTCTGATGATGTAGAGACAGACAGTATAGGAAAAGTACTTCTGATGATGTAGAGAAAGGCACTATGGGAAAGGTAGTTCAGATCATTCAGTGAAAGACACTGTGGAAAAATATGCTCTGATGATGTAGAGAAAGGCCCTGTAAGATGTGGTTTTGATGAAACAGAGAAAGGCACCGTGAGAAATGGAGTTCTTATGACTCAAACAAATTCAAGGAGGGAAATGTAGTTCTCATGACTTAGAGAAAGGGATTGTGGGAAATGTAGTTCCGATATCATAGAGAAATGAACTTTGATTAATGTAGTTCTGATGACATACAGAAAGGAAGTGTGTGTGGGAAAGGCAGATCTGATGTCAAAGAAAAAGGAACTGTGGGAAATGTAGTATTTATGACACAGAGAAATGCACAGTGGAAAATGTGGTTCTGATCAAGTAGAGAAAGTTACTGTGGGAAATGTAGTTCTGATGATGTAAATAAAGAAACTTTTGGATGTTTAGTTCTGATTACATAGAGAAAGGCACTATGGGAAATGTATTTAAGATAATATACAGAAAGGTACTTTGGAAAATGTAGTTCTGATGAAGCAGAAAATGTCACAGTGGGAAACGAAGTTCTGTCAACTAGTGAAAGGCACTGTAAGAAATAGAGTTCTGATAAGGTAGACATAGGATCTGTGGGAAATGAAGTATTGATGACCTAGATAGAACCACTATAGGAAAAGTGGTGTTGATCATGTAGAGAAAGGCACTGTGGGAAATGTAGTTCTCATGGTATAAAAAAAGAAACTGGGAAATGTAGTTGTGATGACACAGAGAAAGGAAGTTTATGTAATGTAGTTCTGATAAGATGCAGAAAGGAACTGTGATAAAAGAAGTTCTGATGACATAGAGAATGGCACTGTGGGAATTGAACTTCTGTTGATGTAGAGAAAGGAACTGTGGGAAATGTATTTCTGATAACACTGAGAAAGTCACCATGGGAAATTATTCTGATGATGTAGAGAAAGGAACTGTGGGAAATGAGGTTCTGATGACCTAGAGAAAGGCCTTGTGGGAAATGTAGTTATAATGATACAGAGAAAGTAACTGTGGCTAATTAGTACTGAAGAGATCCAGAAAGGCACTGTGGAAAATGTTGTTCTTATGGTACAGAGAAAGAAACTATCGGAAATGAAATTCTGATGTCATAGAGAAAGAAAATCTGGGTAAAGTAGTTCTGATGATGTAAATAAGGGAACTGTGGTAAATGTAGTTCTTATGACACAGAAAAAGGCACTGTGGGAAAAGTTGATCTGATAAAGCAGAGAAGTGCATTGTGGGAAATGTAATTATGATGACACAGAGAAAGGAAATGCGGGAAATGTAGTTCTGATGATGTACACATAGATACTGTGGGAAATGTAGTTCATATGAAACCAAGAAATGCTCTGTGGGACATGTCAATATGATGAAACAGAGAAAGGTACTATTGGTTATGTATTTCTAATGTCCAAGAGAAAGACACTGTGAGAAATGTAGTTCTGATAACATAGAGTAAGGCATTGGAATAATGAAGTTCTAATGACACCAAGAAAGGAACATTGATTTATGTAGTTCTGATGACCTGGATAATGGAACTGTGGCACATGTAGTTCTGATCTCATAGAGAAAGGCACTGTGGGAAATGTCGATCTGATGAAGCAGAGAATGGCACTCTGGGAAATGAAGTTTTTATGTCACAGAGAAGACGCTGTGAGAAATGCAGTTCTGATTATATATAGAAAGGCACTGTGAGTAATGTAGTTCTGATGTCATAGAGGAAGAAACTGTGGGAAATGAAGTTCTGATGATGTAAATAAAGAAACTGTGAAATGTAGTTCTGATCTCATAGAGAAAGGAACTGTTGGTAATGAAGTTCTGATGATGTAGAGAAAGTAAGTGTGTGAAATATAGTTCTGATGATGTAAATAAAGGAACTTTGGGAAATGTAGTTATGATGACATTGAAGAAGGCATTGTGGGAAATGTAATTCTGTGATTGAGGGAAAGGCACTGTGGGCAATTACTTCTAATGACACCAAGAAAGGGACTGTAGAAATGTAGTTTTGATGACAGAGAATGGCACTCTGGGAAATATAGTTCCTGTGTAGTAGAGAAAGGCACTATGGGAAATGAAGTTATCATGTAATACAGAAGGCACTGTGGGAATGTAATAGTGATTACATGGAAAGGCTACTCTGGGAAATGTAGTTCTGATGTCATAGAGAAAGGTACTGTGGGAAATGTACTTCTTATGTCACAGAGAAACACACTATGGGAAATGTAGTTGTGATATCATAGAAAAATGAATTGTAGGAAATAGAGTTCTGATGACATACACATAGGAACTCTGGGAAATGTAGTTCAGATGACACCAAGAAAGGCACTGTGAGAAATGAAGTATTGATTATGAAGATAAAGGCAAGATGGGCAATGTAGCTGTGATGGCATAGAGACAGGCACTGTGGGAAATGTAGTGCAGATATCACTGAGGAAGGCATTATGGGAAATGTTGCTCCGATGACACCAAGAAAGGCGCTGTGAGGAATGACCATCTGATGAAAAAGTGAAAGGCACTGTGGGAAATATATTTCTGTTGAATAGAGAAAGGTACTGTGGGAAATGTAGTTCTGATGTCATAGAGAAAGGAAATGTGAGAAATGTAGTTCTGATGATGTAGAGAAAAGAACTGTGAGCAATGCAATTCTAATGTTGTAGAAAAAAGAAGTGTGGCAAATGTAGTTCTGTGACACAGAGAAAGAAATTGTGGGAAACATAGTTATGATGACATAAAGAAAGGAACTTTGGGTAATGAAGTTCTAATGACAGAGAGAAAGGAACTGTGGGAAATGATGTTCTGATGACCTAGATACAGGCACTATAGGAAATGGGGTTTTGATTATGTAGAGAAAGGTACTGTGAGAAATAAAGTTATGATGAGACAGAACAAGGAACTTTGGGTAATATAGTTCTGATGACATAAAGAAAGGAACTGGGATAAATGTGGTCTGATGATGTACAAATAGGAAATATGGGAAGTGTAGTTCAGATGACACTAAGAAAGGCACTGTAGGTAATGTCAATGTGATGAAACAGAAAGGCCCTGTGGGAGATGCATTTCTGTGGCACAGAGAAAGGCACTGTATGAAATCCAGTTCTGATTACACAGAGAAAGGAATTTGGCTAATGTAGTTTTGATGGGATATAGAAAGGAAATGTGGGAAATACAGCTCTTATGTCACAGAAAAAGTCACTCTGGAAAAAAAAAGAGTTCCTATGACACAGAGAAAGGCACTGTGGGAAATGTAGTTATTTTGACCTTGAGAAAGGCACTGTGGGAAAAATAATTTTGAGACACAGAGCAAGGAACTATGAGTAATGTAGTTCTGCTGAGATGGATAAAGGCACTGTGGGAAATGTATTTCTTATGTCATAGACAAGGACACTGTGGGAAATGTAGTTCTGATGACTAAGAGAAAGGAACTGCAGGAAATGTATGTGTGATGACGTACACATAGAAACTGTGGGAAATGTAGTTCAGATGACAATGCAAAAGGCACTGGGGGTAATGTTGATCTGATGAAAGAGAGAAAGGCTCTAAGTGAAATGTATTTCTGTGACTTACAGCAAGGTTCTGAGGGAAATGTAGTTATAACGACAGAGAGAATGACACTAAGGAAAATGTAGTTCTTATGTCACAGAGAAAGACACTGAGAAATATAGTTCTGATGACATAGAGAAAGGAAATATGGTTATTAATTATGGATGATGTAAAGAAAGGTACTTTAGGAAAAACAGTTCTAATGACATAAAGAAAGGATTGTGTGAAATGTAGTTCTGTGACATAGAGAAAGGGACTGTGGGAAATGTAGTTCTGATTACAAAGAGAAAGGAACTTTTGGTAATGTTGTTGTGATGTCATAGAGAAAAGAACTGTGGGAAATGTAGTTCTGATGATGTACACATAGGAACTGTGGGATGACACCTAGAAAGTCACTGTGGGTAATGTAGTGTTGATGATGTAGCTAAAGGCAAGATGGGCAATTTAGTTCTAATGTCATAGAGACAGGCACTGTGGTAATTGCCATTCAGATGGTAACAAGGAGGGAACTGAGGGAAAAGTACTGATGATGTAGATAAAGGCAAGTTGTGCAACATAGTTCTAGTGTCATAGAAACAGGCACTGTGGGAAATATAGTTCAGATGATACCAAGGAAGGCCCAGTGGGAAATGTGGTTCTGATATTATAGAGAAAGGCTCTGTGGGAAATGTAGTTCTGTGACATAGAGAAAGAACTGTGGGAAATGTATTTCTGTGACATAGAGAAAGTACTCTGGAAAATAAAGTTTTAGTGACACAGAGAAATGAACTGGGATAAATGAAGTTCTAAAGATGTAGCCATAGGAACTGTGGGACATGTAGTACTGATGTCATAGAGAAAAGATGTATGGGAAATGTAGTACTGGTGACACAGAGAAAGGCACTGTGGGAAATGTAGTTCTGATGACATAGAGAAAGGAAATAAGGAAAATTTATTGCTGATGACACTGAGGAAGGTACTGTGCAAAATGTAGTTTTTTGTCATAGTGCAGGAAATTGTGAGAAATGTAGTTCTGAGGTCATAGAGAAAGGAACTGTGGGAAATGTAGTTCTATTTACATAGAAAAAGGAACTGTGGGAAATGTAGTTCTGATGATGTAAATAAAGGAACTATGAGAAATGCAGTTCTGATGACACTGGGAGAGACATTGTGGAAATGCATTTCTAATGACATAGAGAAGGGCATGGTAGTAAATGTTTAATTGATGAACCAGAGAATGGCTTTGGGCAAAATGTAGTACTGAAAGGCACTGCGGGAAATGTAATGGTGATGACATAGAGAAAACAACTGTGGGTAATGTAATTCTGATGCCATGAAGAAAGGAAGTGTGGTAAATGAAGTTCTGATGACATAAAGGTGACTTAAGAAATGTAGTTATAATTACAAGGAGAACTGTACAGTGGATAATGCTATCATACATAGTAAAGGGAAATGTGGGATATGTTGTTCTCATGGCTATGAAAATGCACTGTGGGAAATATATTTCTGATGTCATATTGAAAGGCACTGTGGGAAATGTAATTATGATGACATGGAGAAAGGCACTGTGGAAAATATATTTCAGATCACACAGTGAAAGATACTGTGGAAAATGATGTTCTGATGATGTAGAGAAAGGCCCTGTAAGAAATGTGGATCTGATGAACAGAGAAACACTCTGTGGGAAATACCTTTTGATGACATAGAAAAAGGGACTGTGGGAAATGTACTTCTTATGTCACAGAGAAAGGAAGTGAGGGAAAGATAATTCTGAATATGTAGAAAAAGGCACTGTGAGAAATACATTTGTAATGTCATACAGAAAGGCACTGTGGACAATGTAATTATGAAGATGTTAAGAAAGGCCCTGGGGGAAATGTAGTTCAGATCACACAGTGAAAGACAATGTGTAAAACGATGTTCTGATGATGAAGAGAAAGGCCCTGTAAGAAATGTGGATCTGATGAACAGAGAAACACTCTGTGGGAAAGGCCTTTTGATGACATAGAAAAAGGGACTGTGGGAAATGTAGTTCTTATGTCACAGAGAAAGGAAGTGAGGGAAAGATAATTCTGAATATGTAGAAAAAGGCACCGTGAGAAATACATTTGTAATGTCATACAGAAAGGCACTGTGGACAATGTAATTATGAAGATGTTAAGAAAGGCCCTGGGGGAAATGTAGTTCAGATCACACAGTGAAAGACAATGTGTAAAATGATGTTCTGATGATGAAGAGAACGGCACTTTGATAAGTGCAGTTCTGGGACATAGAAAAAGGCACTGTGGGAAATGTAGTTCTTATGTCAGGGAGAAAGACACAGTGGGTAATGTATTTTGGATGACATAGAGAATGGAACTGTAATAAATGTACTTCTGATGACATACACATAAGAACTGTGGGAAATGTAGTTCAGATGACACCAAGAAAGAACTGTGGGTAATGTCATTCTGATGAAAGAGAAAAAGGCATTGTGGGAAATGTAATTCTGTGAAATTGAGAAAGGCACTCTGGGAAATGTAATACTGATGTCATAAAGAAAGGAACTGTGGGAAATGCAGTTCTGATTACACAGAAAAAGGCACTGTGAAAAAATGGTGTTCTGTGACTTACAGAAAGGCAATGTGGACAATTAGTTCTGACAACACCAAGGAAGGCACTGTGGGAAATGTAGTTCTGATGACACAGAGAAAGGCACTGTAGCAAATGTATTTGTGATGACACAAAAATGAACTGTGATGATGTAGAGAAAGGCACTGTGGGAAATGTAGTTCTGATGTCATGAAGAAAGGAACAGTGGGGAATGAAGTTCTGATGTCATACATAAAGGCACTGTGGGTAATGTAATTATGAAGATGTAGACAAAGGCACTGTGGGAAATGTCATTCTGATGAAACACTGAAAGCCACTGTAGGAAATATATTTCTGTGACATAGAGAAAGTCACTGTGGGAAATGTAGTTCTTATGCCACAGGAAAGACACTGTGGGATATGTTTTCCAGATGATGTAGAGAAAGGAACAGTAGGAAAAGTAGTTCTGGTGATGTAGAGAATGGAAGTGTGGGAAATGTAGTAAAGATGACACAGATAAAAGGATTGTGGAAACGAAATATGGAAATATGGATGATGTAGGTAAAGACAAGATGGGCAATGCAGTTATGATGGCATAGGGACTTGCACTGTAGCAAATGTAGTTCAGATGTCACCGCACTGTGGGAAATGTTGCTCTGATGAAATGGAGAAATGCACTGTGGGAAATGTAGTTATTATGTCACAGAGAATGTAACTGTGGAAAATGTAGTTCTGATGTCAAAGATAAAAGAGTTTTGAGAAACATAGTTCTTATTACATAAAGGCACAGTGGGAAATGTAGTTCTGATAAAGTAGTGAAAGTAATTGTGGGAAATGTAGTTCTGATTACCTACAGACACTGTAGGTAATGAATTTCTAATGATGTAGACAAAGGCATTGCAGGAATGTAGGAAATGAAGTTATGGTGACACAGAGAAAGGAACTGTGGGAAATGTATTTCTTATGTCATAGAGGAAGACACTGTGGAAAATGTAGTTCTGGTGTCTTAGCAAAAGGATCTGTGGGAAATGTAGATTTGATGTCATAGAGAAATGATGTGTGGGAAATGAAGTTCTGATATCGTAAAGAAATTTACTATTGGAAATCTAGTTCTGATCATGTAAAAATGCAACTGTGGGAAATGTAGTTTTGGTGACAGCAAGAAACTGTTTCTGATGAAACAGAAAAAGGCACTGTGGGAAATGTAGTTCTGATTACCCAGAAAAGGGCGCTGTGAGAAATGTAGTTCTTATGTCACAGGGACAGACTCTGTGGTAAATGTAGTTCTGATGACTTAGAGAAAGGAAATGTGGGGAATATTGATCTCATGATTTTGAGAAAGGCAGTGTTGGATATGTAGTTCTGATGCCATAGAGATAGGGACTGTGGAAAATGTAATTGTGATGACAGAGAAAAAGTCACTGTGGGAAATGTAGCTTTTGTGTCACAGAACAAGGCATTGTAGGAAATGTCGATCTGATGAAACAGAGAAAGGAACTGGGGGAAAGGTATTTCTGTTGATGTAAATGAAGGAACTGTGGGAAATGAAGTTCTGATGACATAGAGAAAAGCACTGTGGGAAATATAGTTCTGTTGATGTAAATAAAAAAAAACTTTGGGCAATGTAGTTCTGATGGCATAGAGACAGGCACTGTGGAAATGTAGTTCTGATGAGGCCAAGAAAAGCACTGCAGGAAATGTAGTTCTTATGTCACATAGAAAGTAATTTTGGTAAATGTAATTCTGAAGTCATAGAGAAATGAAGTGTGGGAAATGCAGTTCTCTGAGATACAGAAAGGAAGATGGGAAATGTAGTTCTGTGACTTATGGAAATGCAGTTCTGATTTGATAGAAAAAGGCCGTGCTTGAAATGTAGTTCTTATCATACAGAAAAAGGCACTGTGGGTTCTAAAGTGCTGATAATGTAGAGAAAGGACCTATGGGAAATGTAGTTCTGAAGATGTAGTAAAAGACACTGTGGGAAATGTAATTTTGATCACAGGGAAAAAGGCACTGTTGGAAATGTAGTTCTGATAGAAAAGAGAAAGATGTTCCAGGTAATGTAGTGCTGACGATGTAGAGATGGAACTTTGGGAAATGTAGTTTTGGTGATGTAAACATAGGAACTGTGGGAAATGTAATCTGGATGACAGCAAGAATGGCACTGTGGGAAATGTTGTGATGAAACAGAGAAAGGCAGTATGGGAAATGTTTTTTGGATGATAAAGTGTACGCACTGTGAGAAATTGAGTTATTATGACATAAATACAGGCAAGATGGGAAATGTAGATCTGATGACAGGGAGAAAGGCACTGTTGGAAATGTAGTTCTAATGAAGGAGTGTAGGAACTATGGGAAATGTAGTTATGATGACATAGACATAGGAACTGTGGGTAATGATGTTCTGATGAGGTAGAGACAGACACTATAGGAAATGTGGTTTTGATTACAGAAAGGAAGTATGGAAAATACAGTTCTTATGTTATAAAGAAAGGAAGTGTGGGAAATGTAGTTCAGTGACATAGAGAAAAAAACTGGGAAATTTATTTTGGTGACATACAGAAAGGCACTATGGGAAATGTAGTTTTGATGTTGTAGAGACAGGCATTTTGGGAATTATAGTTCAGATGACTAAGAAGAAGGCACTGTGGGTAATGGATTTCTGATGACCTTGAGAAAGGAACTTTAGAAATTCTGGTTCTGATGATGGAGAGAAAAGGACTGTGGGAAATGTAGTTCTCATGTTGTAAAAAAAACGAATTTGGGGAAATGTGGTTCTGATGACATAGAAAAAGGAAGTGTGGTAAATAAGTTCTGTGACAATGAAAAAGAAATGTAGGAATTGTAAATGTGATGATGCAGAAAAAAGTCACTGTTGAAAATGTAGTTCTGATAACATAGAGAAAGGCACTGTGAGTAATGTAGTTCTTATGTCACTGAGCAAGAAACTATGGGAAATGAAGTTCTGATGACACCGTGAAAGGAACAAGGGGTAGTCAACTTCTGATGGGGTAGAGGTAGAGACTGTGGGAAATGTCTTTCTGTGATACAGAGAAAGGCATTGTGGGAAAAGTAGTTGTGATGACACAGAGAAAGGAAGTTTGAGTAATGTATTTCTGATGAGATGGAGAAAGGCACTGTGGGAAATGTAGTTCTGATGAAGCAGAGAAAGGCTCTGTGGGAAATGTAATCATTGTGACACAGAGAAAGGCACTATGGGAAAGGTAGTTCTGTAACATAGTGAAAAACACCATGGGAAATGTAGTTATGACATAGAGAAAGATACTTTGGATAGTGTAGTTCCAATAATGTAGAGATAGGAACTGTGGGTAATGTAGTTCTAATGGCATGCAGAAAGGAACTGAGAAAAATGTTGGTCTGATGATGTAGAGACAGGGACTTTAGGAAATGTAATTTTGATTACATAGAGAAATTCACTGTGTGAAATGTAGTTCTGATGTCAGTGTGAAAGACACTCACTGTGCAAAAAATGCACTGATGATGTACAGAAAGTCCCTGCAAGATGTGGTTTTGATGAACCAGAGAAAGGCCCAGTGGGAAATGTAGTGCTGATGACACTGAGAAAGACAGTGGGAAATGAAGTTTTGGTGACAGACAAAGGAACTGTGGGAAACGTAGTTCTGATGACATAGAGAAAGACACTGTGGGAAATGTAGTTCTGAAGTCACTGTGACAGACACAGTGTTAAAATATGCTCTGATGATGTAGAGAAAGGCCCTGTAAGATGTGTTTTTGATGAACCAGAGATAGATAATGTGGGAAATGCAGTTCTGGGACATAGAGAAAAGTACAGTGTGAAATGTAGTTCTGATGACGTAGAGAAAGGCATTGTGAGATAGGAAGTTGTGATGATGTAGATAAAGGCAAGATGGTCAACGTATTTCTGAAGTTATAGACAGGCCCCTCTGGGAAATGCAGTTCAGAAGTCACTAAAGATGGCACTGTGGGAAATGTCATTCTGATGCGAAACAGAAAGAAGTTGTGTGAAACGTAGTTCTCATGATGTAGAGAAATGCAAGACAGGCAATGCATTTGTGATGTCATAGAGTCAGGCACTGTGGTAAATGTAGTCTGATGACACCAAGAAAGAAACTTTGATTAATGTATTTCTGATGATGTAGAGAAAGGAACTGTGGCAAATGGAGTTCTGATGTCATAGAGAAAGGAACTGTGGGAAACGTAGTTCTTATGAAACAGAGAAAGGCACTGTGAGAAATGTAGTGCAGTGAATTAGAGAAAGGTATTGTGGAAAATGAAGTACTGATGATGTAGACAAAGGCATAAGCTATTTGTGATGTCATAGGGACAGGAATTTAGGAAATGTAGTTAAGATGACACCACAGAAGTAAATGTGGGAAAAGTCATTTAATGAAACTGAGAGAGACACTGGTGGAAATGTATTTCAGTGACATAGAGAAAGGAAAAGTGGGAAATCTAGTTTGAATGACATAGAGAAAGGAATTGTCATAAATGTAGGTCGGATGACATAGAGAAAAGAACAGTGAGAAATGTAGTTCTGATGACATAGGCATAGGCATTGTAGGAAATGTAGTTCTGCAAACATAGATAAAGGCAAGAGGGGAAATGTACTTTGGATATCATAGAGACAGGCCACTGTGGGAAATGTAGTTCTGATGACATAGAGAAAGGGACAGTGTTAAATGTAGTTCTGAATATGTAGGAAAGGAACTTTGGGAAATGTAGTTCTTATGACATAGGCATAGGCACCATAGGAAATGTAGTTCTGAGGACATAGATAAAGGCAGGGGGGAAGGTAGTTTGGATGACATAGAGACAGTCCACTGTGGGAAATGTAGTTCAGATGACACCAAAACAGGCACTGTGAGAAATATCAACCTCATGAAACAAAGAAAGGCTCTGTGGGAAATGTAATTCTGATGACATAAAGAAAGGAACAGTGTTAAATGTAGTTCTGAATACGTAGAAAAGGACCTGTGGGAAATGTAATTCTGATGACGTAGAGAAATTCACTGTTGGAAATGGAGTTCTGATGCCATGGAGAAAGGCACTATGGGAAATGTAATTGTGATAACACAGAAAAAGTCACTGTGGGAAATGTATTTCAGATGATTGAGATAAAGCCAAAATGGGCAATGTATTTCTGATGTTATAGATACAGGCACTCTGGGAAATGTAGTTTGGATGACATAAAAAAGGAACTGTGATAAATGTTCTGCTATCATAAAGAAAGGCATTGGTGACTCAGAGAAAGGCATAGTGGGAAAAGTATTTCAGTTACATAGAGAAAGGCACTGTGGGAAATATATTTTTGATGATACTGAAAAAGGTGCAGGGGGTAATATTGTTCTTATGACATAGAGAAAGGAACATTGGGAAATGTAGTTCTGATGTCATGGATGTTGGTCCCTGAGGGAAATGTATTTCTGATGACAGGTAGAAAGGAGCTGTGGAAAATATCCTTCTAATGATGTACATATAGGAACTGTGGGAAATGTAGTTCAGATGACACCAAGATGGGAATGATGGGTAATGTTGATGTGCTGAAACAGAGAAAGGCACTGTGGGAAATGAATTTCTATGAAATAGAAAAAGGCACTGTTTGAAATGTAGTTGTGATGACACTGTGAAAGGCACTGTGGAAATGTAGTTGTGATGATGTAAATAAAGGAATTGTGGGAAATATAGTTCTGATGATGTTGAGAAAGGTACTATGGATAATGAGTATCTGATGACGTGGAGAAAGGCACTGTGGGAAATGTAGTTTGGGTGACACAGAGAAAGTCAATGTTGGTAAAGTAGTGCTGATGATGTAAATAAAAGCACTGTTGCAAATGTAGTTCTGATGATGTAGAGGAAGGCTCAGTGGAAAATGTAGCTCTGAGGAAAAAGAGAACAGAACTTTGGGAAATGTAGTTAAGATGACAGCAAGAAAGGCACTGTGGGTAATGTATTTCTGTGACATAAAGAAAGGCACTGTGGGAAATATAATTATGATGACATAGAGAAAGTTGCTGAGTGTAATGTAGTTCTTATGTCACACAAAAAGGCACTGTGGGAAATGTAATTCTGTGATGTAGAGAAAGGTATTGTTGGAAAGATAATTCTGATCATGTGGATAAAGGCAAGATGGGCAGTGTAGTTCATAGTGAAAGGCATTGTGGGAAATGTAATTAATGTGACACAAAAAAGGCAGCTGGGGGTTGGAAAGGGTGATAAAAAGCTGAGGTTTGAGAAGGGTAACTAGCAGCTGGGGGTTGGAAAGGGGGCAAAATTATCTTTAGACTGCTTCCTGCTGGATTAGGGTGCCAAGGTTCTTGGGACAGTCTTGACCTTCTTCCTCAGGATGTAACCATGTTCTGCAGATCTCTGGCTTTGTCAATAGGGGCTGGTAATGCTGTAATATTAACTGGTTCAGAGTTTGGCTAGAAATGTTTGGTTCCTTCCCAAATAAACCTCTTTCTCAAAAGAATTTTGGGTGTGAAGATCTTCATTGACTGGTGAACAGAAGAGCCTTGCTAGGATGTCCCATTGTGGACAGAGCATGAGCAGAAGAACCTTGCTGGGATGCCCCACAGTGGACTGAGCAAGGGGGAGCTGAGCAGAAGAGCCTTGCTGGGATGTCCCATAATGGACTGAGCAAAGGGGACTGAACAGAAGAACTTTGCTGGGATGTCTCATAGTGGACTGTACAAGGGGAAGCTGAGCAGAAGAACCTTTCTGGGATGTCCCACAGTGGACTAAGCAAGGAGGAGCTGAGCAGAAGAACCTTCCTGGGACTTCCCATAGTGGCACAGTGGACTGAGCGAGAAAGAGCTGAATAACACTGAGCCAGAGGCTGTGGCTCTCCAGGAGAAGAGCAGGATTGCTGTGTCCTGTGGGCAGACTATCCCTCATCACACGAGGTAAATCCTGACTTTCCAGAAGAGTCAGCATACCCTTCCTTGCTGAAGCAGTTCCAGGCCTGAGTCTCCCAAGAAATCAGAAAACCTTCCTTTCCAAGGTTGGGCTGTTTTTTTGCAGTCCCAGCCATCACAGCTGGGCTTAACAGTTCCAGGTCTCCTGGCCACCATCAGGGCAGAGCTCTTGTTCTGAATAGCTCGAGGTCTCCAGGATATGTCGCCCTCTAGGGCTGAACTGTCTCCTTGCATTTTCAGCCATCAATTTACTAACATTTTGGTGACAAAACCTGGTACACCAAACCCAGTGTTTTGAAGTTTACTTACACTGTCACAAAGTGAAATGCACTATAAGAAATGTAGTTATAATAATATAGAGAAAAGACCTGTGGGTAATGTAGTCGTGAAGAGATGGAGAAAAAACTAGGAGAAAAGAACTTCTGATGATGTAGACATAGGAACAGTTGTTGGAAATGCCGCACTAATGACATAGAGAAAGGCACTGTGGGAAATGTTGTTCTGATGATGTAAATAATGGCATTGTGGGGAATATAGTTCTGATGATGTATAAAAGTCCCTGTGGGAAATGTAGTTCTGATGATATACAGAAAGCCAGTGTGGGTAATGTAGTTCTGAAGATGTAGAGAAAAGCACTCTGGGAAATGTAGTTATGGTGACCCAGAGAAAGGCACTGTGGGAAATGCAGTTCTCAGGATGCAGAGAAAGAAATTCTGTTAAATGTAGTTCTGATGACGGACACATAGGAACTATGCGAAATGAAGTTCAGATGACACCAAGAAAGGCACTGTGTGTAATGTCAATATGAAGAAACAGAGAAAGGCACTGTGGGAAATGCAGTTCTGAATGACGTAGAAAAGACATTTTTGGAAATGTATTTATGAATATGTAGTAAAGATACTTTGGGATTTGGAGTTCTCACAACAAAGACAAAGGCACTGTGGGAAATATCATTCTGAAGAAAGAGAGAAAATGCACTCTGGGCAATGAAGTTCTGTGACTTAGAGAAAGGCACTATGGGAAATGTAATTCTGATGACATAAGGAATGGCACTGTGGGTAATGAAGTTTTGATGATGTAGAGAAAGGAACTGTGGGAAATATAGTTCTGTTGAAGTAGATAAAAAACCATGGGAAACGTAGTTCTTATGTCAAAAAAACAGATAGTGTGGGAAATGTAGTTCTGATGACACAGAGAAAGGAAGTGTGGGAAGTGTAGTTCTGATGACATAGAGAAGGGAGAAATGAAGTTCTGCTGATATAGAAAAAGGAACTGTGGGAAATGTAGTTGTGATGAAGTAAATGATGGAAGTGTGGAAAATGTAGTTCAGATGATGCAGAGAAAGGCACTGTAGGAAATGTTGGTCTTATGAAGCAGAGAAACACAATGTGGGAAATGTAATTATGATGACATAGAGAAAAGCCCTTAGGGAAATTTAGTTCTTATGTTACATATAAAGACACTGTTGGATATGTAATTCTGTGACATAGAGAAAGGCACTGTGAAAATATAGTTCAGTGACAAAGAGAAACGCATGTTTGGAAATGTAGTTTTGATGATGTAGATAAAGGCAAGATGGGTAATATAGTTCTGATGTCAAAGAGACAGGCACTGTGGGAAATGTAGTTCAGAGGTCAGTCACCAAGGAAGGCACCATTGAAAATGAGGTACAGATGATGCAGATTGAAGCAAGATAGGCAATGCATTTGTGAGGTCATCCAGTCAGGCACTGTAGGAAATTTAGTTCAGATGACACTAAGGAAGGCATTCTGGGAAATGTTGTTCTGATGACACAGAGAAAGGAAAAGTGGGAGACATAGTTGTGATCAAGTACAGAAAGTAAATGTGGGAAATCTAGTACTGATGATGTAAATAAAGAGGAAAAAATATAAATTTAGAGAAAGGGACTGTGGGAACTGTAGATGTGGTCACCTAGCTAAACACATGGTGGTATATATTGATTTGATGAAGCAGAGAAAGGCACTGTGGAAAAGGTTGTTCTGTCACATAGTGAAAGGCATTGTGGGAAATGTAGTTATGATGACATAGAGAAAGGAAATTTTGGAAATGTAGTTCTCATGAAGTGGAGAAAGAGACTCTGGTAAATGAACTTGTGATTATGGAGAGAAGAGGAACTGTGTGTAACGTAGTTGAGAAGACACAAAGAAAAGCACTGTGGGAAATGTAGTTCTGATGATGTAAATAAAGGAACTTTGGGATATACAGTTTTGATGATGTACAGAAAGGTACTATGGGAAATGTTTTTGTGACAATATAAAGAAACACACTGGAGGAAATGTATTTCTGATGATGCAGAGAAAGGAACTGTGGTAAAAGTAGATCAAATAAAACAGAGGAATGCACTATGGGAAATATAGTGCTGATGACACAGAAAGGAACTGTGGGAAATGTAATTCTGATGTCATAGAGAAAGGAATTTTGAGAAATTTAGTTCAGATGATGTACACGTATGTACTGTGGTAAATGTAGTTTAGATGACACCAAGAAAGGCACTGTGGGTAATGTATATCTGTGATCTAGAGAAAGGCATTGTGGAAAATGTAGTTATGATGACACAGAGCAAGGAAGTTTGGGTAATGCAGTTCTGATGAGATGGAGAAAGGAACAGTGGGTAATGTCAATCTGATGAAAAAGAGAAAGGCAATGTGTGAAATGAATTTTGTGACATAGTGAAAGGAACTCTGGGAAATGTAGTTCTGAGGATGTAGAGAAAGGCTCTGAGGGAAATATAGTTAGGATGACTAGGAAAAAGGAACTGTGGGAATTGTAGTTCTGATGATACAAATAAAGAAACTGTGGGAAATGTAGTTCTGAGTACACAAAGAAAGGCACAATGGGAAATGAAGTTCTGATGACAAATAAAAGGAACTCTGTGAAATGTAGTTCAGTTACATAAAGAATGGCACTGTGGAAAATGTTTTAATGACACAGAGAAAGGAACTGTGGGAAAAGTCATTCTGTTGACACAGAAAAAGACCTTGAGGGAAATGTAGTTCAGATGACTACAGAAAGGCACAGTGGAAATGGAGATTTGATGAGGTGGAGAAAGGAAAAATGGGAAATGTAGTTCTGATATCATAGAGACAGGCATTGTGGGAAATGTAGTTCAGATGACACTATGGAAGGCATTGTGGGAAATGTAGTATTGATGATGATGAGAAAGGCAAGATGGTCAATGTAGTTCTTATGCAATACAGACATGCACTGTGGGAAATGGAGTTTAGATGACACCAAGAAAGATAGTGTGATAAATGCAGTTATGATGAAACAGAGCTAGGCATTGTGGGAAATATATTTCTGTGACATAGAGAAAGGCACTGTGGGAAATTTAGTTCTTATGTCACAGAGAAAGACACCATGGGAAATGTTCAAATGATGTAGTGAAAGAAACTGTTGGAAATGTAGTTCTGATGTCATAGGGAAGGGAAGTGTGTGAAATGTGGTTTGATTTCATAGAGAAAGGCACTGTGGGAAAAGTCGTTCTGATGACACAAACAATGTAGTTCTGATGTCATAGAAAAAGGCACTGTGGGAAATGTGTTTCTGTGAATTAAAAATGGCACTGTGGTTTAATGTATTTCTTTGACATAAAGAATGACACAGTGGGTAATTTAGTTCTTAAGTCACAGAAAAAGACACTGTGGGAATTGTTGTTCAGCTGATGTAGAGAAAGGAACTGCAGTAAATGAAGTTCTGTGGCCTAGGGAAAGGAATGTAGGAAATGTAGTTCAGATGACATAAAGAAAGGCACTGTGGGAAATGTATGTCTGATGATATACAGAAAAGCACTGGGGAAATGTAGTTGTGAAAATGTAGCAAAGGCACTGTGTGAAATGTAGTTCTAATGATGTAGAGAAAGGCTCTGTGGGTAATTTATTTCTGATGACTTAGAGAAAGGAACCTTGGGTAATGTAGTTCTGATATCATAGATAAAGGTACTGCTGGGAATTTAGTTCTGATGATACACATGAGGAACTGTGGAAAATTTAGTTTTGATGTCACCAAGAAAAGCACTATGGGAAATGTAGTACTGATGATGTAGATAATGGCAAGATGAACAATTAATTTCTGATGTCATGGAGACACTTGTGGGAAATCTAGTTCTGATGATGTAGAGGAAGGCACAGTGGAAAATGTAGTTCTGATGACTTAGAGTAAGTCTCTGTGGGAAATGTACTTGTGAGGACAAAAAGAACGGAACTTTGGGAAATTTAGTTTAGATGCCACCAAGAAAGTCACTGTGGAAAATGTATTTCTGTGACATAGAGAAAGGCATTGTGGGAAATGTAGTTAGGATGACACAGATTTTTTCATAATGTAGATCTGATGAGATAGAGGAAGGCATGGCAGGAAATGTACTTCTTGTATCATAGAGATGGAGAAAAGCATTGTGGGAAATCTTGTCCTTATGTCATAGAGAAAGGAACAGTGGGAAATGTAGACCTGATGACACAGAGAAAGGCACTGTGGATACTGAATTTCTGATGATGTTGAAAAAGGCACTGTAGGAAGTGTAGTTCTGGTACCACAGATAAAGGAACTGGGGGAATTGTAGTTCTAATGATGTCCACACAGGAACTGAGGGAAATGTAGTTCAGATGACAAGAAAGGTACTGTGGTTAATGTATTTCTGTGACTTGAAGAAGGGCACTGTGGGACCTAGTTATGATGCAACAGAAAGGAACATTGGGTAATGTGGTTCTGATGAGATGGAGAAAGGCACTGTGGGAAATATAGATCTGATGACATAGAGAAAAGCACTGTGGGAAATGTTCTTCTGATGATTTAGAGAAAACAATTGTGAGAACAGTTGTTCTGATGATCTTACTACAGGAACTGAGGGAAATGTAGTTCTGATGACATAGAGAAAGGCACTGTGGGAAATGCAGTTATGATATAGAGAAAGAAACTGTGGAAATGTAGTTGTGGTGACATAGAGAAAAGCTCTGTGTGAAATGTAATTATGATGACACAGAGAAAGACACTGTGGGAAATGAAGTTCTGACAAAATAGAGAAAGGCACTGAGCAAAATTTAGTTCGGATGATATAGAGAAAGACACTGTGGGACATGTATTTCTGATGTCATACAGAAGGCACTGAGGGTAATGTAGATATGAAGACGTAAGACAGACACTGGGAAATGTAGTTAAGATCAAAGAACACTGTGGAAAATGATGTTCTGATGTAGAGAAAGGACCTGTAAGAAATTTGGATCTGATGACCCAGAGAAAAAAATAGTGGGAAATGCAGTTCTGATCACATGGAGTAAAGGCACTATGTGAAATATAGTTCAGATGACATAAAGAAAGGAACTGTAAGAAACGTAGTTCGATGACTTAAAAATAGGAATAGTGGGAAATGTAGTTCAGATGACACCAAGAAAGGAACTGTGGGTAATGTCGATCAGATGAAACAGAGAAAGGCACTGTGAAATAGAGAAAGGTAGTGTGGGAAATGTAGTTATTATGACAATAGAAAATAACTGTGGGAAATGAAGTTCTTGTTTCCCCGAGAAAGGCACTGGGGAAATGTAGTTCTGATGACATGGAGTAAAGGCACTATGGGAAATGTAGTTCTGATGACATAGAGAAAGGAACTGTGGTGACATAGAGAAATGCACTGTGGGAAATGTAATCATGATGACATAGAGAAAGGCACTGTGGGAAATGTATTTATGGGGACATAGAGAAAGGAAACTTAGGAAAAGTAGTTCTGATGTCACAGAGAAAGGAGCTATGAGAAATGAAGTTCTGATATCATAGAGAAAGGAACTGTGGGAAATGTATTCATGATGTTATACATAAAAGAACTGTCTGTAATGTAGTTCTGATGACAATGAGAAAGGCAATGTGGGAAATGAAGTTCTGAGGATATAGAGAAAGGCACTGAAGGTAATGTAGTTCTCATAACGTAGTGAGGGGAACTGTGGGAAATGTGCTTTCTAATGTTGTAGTAAAAGGCAACTATGGGAAATGTAGTTCTGATGACTTTGAAAAAGACACAGTTAGAAATGGAGTTCTGATATCATGGAGAAAGGCACTATGGTATTGTATGTAGTTCTGATGATGTAGACACAGGAAGTGTTGAAAATGATGATCTGATGACATACAGACAGCCACTATAGGAAATATGGTTTTGATTATGTAGAGAAAGGCACTGTGGGGAATGTAGTTATGATGACATGAGAAAGGTACTTTAGGTATTGTAGTTCTGATAAGATGCAGAAAGGCATTGTGGGAAATGTAGTTCTTATGCCACAGAGAAAAAAACCTATGAGAAATGAAGTTCTGATGACACCAAGAAAGGAACAGTAGGAAATGTCATTCTGATAAAATAGAAAAAGGCACTGTGGGAAATGTATTTCTGTGACATGTATAATGGTAATGTGGGAAAAGTAGTTCTGGCAGATAGTGAAAGGCACTATGGCAAATGTAGTTATGATGATGTAGAGAAAGGAACTGTAGGTAATGTAGCTTTAATGGCATAGAGAAAGGAACGGTGGGAAATGATGTTCTGATGACATAGAGATAGAAACTGTAGGAAATGTAGTCCTGATGACATAACATAGGAACTCTGAGAATTTTAGTTCAGATGACACCAAGAAAGGAACAATCAGAAAAAATCTATGTGATGAAACCAAGAAAGAAACTATGGAAAATGTAGCTCTTATGTCAAAGAGAAAGACACTGTGCGAAACGTATTTCTGATGACGTCGAGAAAGGAACTGTGGGAAATGTAGTTCTGATGATGTAAATAAAGGAACTGTGGGAAATATATTTCTGTGACATAGAAAAAAGCACTGTGGGAAATGTAGTAATGATGACAAAGAGAAAGGAATTTTAGGTAATGTAGTTCTGATGCGATGCAGAAAGGCAATTTGGGAAATGTAGTTCTTATGCCACAGAGAAAGAAACTATTGGAAATGAAGTTCTGATGACTTAGAGAAAGGAACTCTGGGAAATGCAGTTAAGATGACCCCAAGAAAGGTATTTTTGATAAAGTTGATCTTATGACACAGAGAAAGGCACTGTGGGAAGTGTAGTTCTGTGACATACAGAAAAGCACTGGGGGAAATGTGGTTCTGATGTCTTAAAGAACGTGACTGTGTGAAATGTAGTTCTGACCATGTACAAAAAAGCACGGTGGTGAATGTAGTTTTGATGACATACACATAGGAACTGTGGGAAGAGTAGTTCTGATGACACCAAGAAAGGCACTGTGGGTAATATCAATCTGATGAAACAGAGAAAGGCACTGTGGTAAATGTAATTCTGATTACACAGAAAAAGTCACTGTGGGAAATGTAGTTCCGATGACTTAGAGATATGAACTGTGGGGAATGTTCTCATAATGTAGAGAAAGGCAGTGTTGGACATGTAGTACTGATGCCATGGAGAAAGGGACTGTGAGAAATGTAATTGTGATGACATGGAAAAAGGCACTGTGGGAAATGTAGTACTGGTGACACAGAGAAAAGCACTTTAGCAAATGTAGTTCTGATGATGTAGATAAAGGAAATGTGGGAAATGTAGTTCTTTTGTCATAGAGAAAGTCACCATGGAAATGTGTAGTATAGATGATATAGATAAAGGCAAGTTGGGCAATGTTGTTCTGATGTCATAAAGACAGGCACTGTGGGAATTGTATTTCAGATGACACAAAGAAAAGTACCGTGGGAAGTGTTGTTCTGATGATGTAGAAAATGTAGTTTTCATGTCATAGAGTAAGGCAATGTGGGTTATGTAGTCTTGATGATGCAGAGAAAGGCACTGTAGGAAATTTAGTTCTGTTGTTGTAGTAATAGGATGCTATGAAAATTTTATTTCAGATTACACTGTGAAAGGCACCATGGCAAATGTAGTTCTGTGACATAGAGAAAGGCACTGTGGGAAATGAAGTTCAGATCACACTGAGTAAGGCACTGTGGGAAATGCAGTTCTGTGTCATAGAGAAAGGAAACATGATAAATGTAGTTCTGATGATGTACACATAGGAACTGTGGGAGATGTAGTTCAGATGACAGCGAGAAAGGCACTGTGAGTAATGTTGTTCTGATGAAATAGAGAAAGGCACTGTGGGAAATGTATTTGTGATGAAACAAAAATGAACTGTGATGACACAGAGAAAGGAGCTGGGGGAAATGTAGTTCTGATGCCATGAAGAAAGGAACAGTGGGAAATGTAGCTCTGTTGAAGTAGAAATGACACTGTGGGAATTTTAGCTATGAAAATGTTGACAAAGGCCCTGTGGGAAATGTCATTCTGATGAAACCGAAAGGCACTTTGGGAAATGTTTTTCTGTGACATAGGGAAAGACACTGGGGAAATTTATTTCTTAAGTCACAGAGAGAGAGACACTGTGGGAAATATTGTTCTGATGATGTAGCGAAAGGAAGTGTGGGAAATGTACCACTGTGACATAGAGAAAGGAATGTGGAAAATGTAGTTCTGTCACAAAGAGAAACACAATGTGGGAAAAGTAGTTCTGATGATGTCCACATAGGAACTCTGGGAAATGTAGTTCAGAAGACACCAAAAAGGCACCATGGGAAACGAAGTATTGATGATGTAGATAAAGGCAATATGGGCAATGTAGCTCTGATGGCACAGAGACAGGCACTGTGGGAAATGTATTTTATGATGACACAAAGAAAGGAACTGTGGAAAATGTAGTTTCGATGATGTATAAAAAGTCACTGTGGGAAATGTAGTTCTGAAGAGAAGAGAAAGACACTGTGGAAAATGTAGTTCTGAGAATATAGAGAAAGGAAGTCTGGAAAATGTAGTTATAATGACACAGAGAAAGGCATTGTGGAAATGTATGTTTTATGTCACAGAGCCAGACACTGTAAAAAATGTAGTTCTGATGACATAGAGAAAGGAACTGTGGGAAATGTAGATGTGATGACATAGAGAAAGGAACTGTGATGAATGTAGTTGGGATGAAGTATACAAAGGAACTGTGGCAAAAGTAGTTTAGATGATGCCAAGAAAGGAACTTTCAGTAATCTCAATCTGATTAAAAAGGGAAATGCATTGTGGGAAGTGTAGTTCTGGTGACACTGAGAAAGGAACAATGGGAAATGTAGCTCTGATTTCATAGAGAAAGGAACTTCGGGTAATGTAGTTCTGATGACGCAAAGAAAGGTACTGTGGGAAAAATCGATCTGAGGAAGCAGAGAAAGGCACTGTGGGATATGTAGTTCTGAGAACAAGGAGAAAGGGACTGTGAAAATATAGTTGTGGTGATGTAGAGAAAGGCACTGTGGGAAATGCAGTTTTGATGACATAGAGAAAGACTCTGTTGGAAATGTACTTCGAATGATGTAGAAAAAAGCACTGTGGGAAATGTATTTATGATGTCATATAGAAAAGCACTGTGGGAAATGTAATTAGGATGACATAGAGAAAGGCACAGTAGAAAATGTAGTTAAGATCACACAGTGAAAGACACTGGAAAATGAAGTTCTGATGATGCAGAGTATGGCACTGTCAGAAATGTGGATCTGATGCACCAGAGAAACGCTCTGTGAGAAATGCATATCCAATGACATAGAAAAAGGCACTGAGGGAAAAGTTACTCTCTTACTCAGAGAAAGGAAGTGTGGGAAATATTGGGATGATGTCATAGAATGGAACAGTGGGAAATGTAGTTTTGATGAAATAGAGAAAGTAAGTGTGGGAAATGTAGTTCTGATGATGTAAATAAAGAAGCTGTGGGAAATGTAGTTCTGAAGTCATAAAGAAATGAAATGTAGGAAATGGAGTTCTGATTTCAAAGAGAAAGGAACTGTGGGAAATGTAGTTCTGATGATGTAAATAAAGGAACTATGAGAAATGCAGTTCTGATGACACTGGGAGAGACATTGTGGAAATGTAGTTCTGATGACACTGAAAAAGGCCCTGTGGGAAATGTAATTGTGTGACTTACAGAAGGCACTGTGGGCAATTAGTTCTGCTGAAATCAAGAAAGGCACTGTGGAATTATATTTGTGATGAATCAGAGAAGGTCACAGTGACCTTGATAGAGAATTACATGTCCACACGGTTGGGCTTGCCCCGCCTAACTATTTCTGGTTCAGAATAGCCATCTTGGGTCAGACATCTCGCGGGACCAGGACTCTGTGGCTAGCCATGTAATCTACGCGCATGTGTGGAGTACCCACAGGAGTTCCTGTATGCATGAGAAGCCCAACCTTTAAAAAGCCAGTGCCATCTTGCATGAGCCCCCCTTATCTCCTCACCCACATGTGTTTCACACAGGCCTGTCACCTCTATCCTCTTTAATAAAACTCTTATGTGGTCTTGTCATGTTTGGGACATGTTCCTAGCGCTGCTTAAATACTAACAAATATACTTCTAGTGAAGTAGAGAACGTCAATGTGTGAAATGTAATTGTGATGACATGGAAAAAGTCACTGTGGGAAATGTAGTTCTGTTGATGGAATTAAAGGAACTGTGGGAAATGTAGAGCTGATGATGCAGAGAAAGACACTGTGGAAAATGGAGTTCTGTCACATAGTGAAAGACACTATGGGAAATGTAGTTATGATGACAAAAAAGGAACCACGGGTAATGTAGTTCTACTGACATAGAGTAAGGAACTGAGGGAAATGATGTTCTGATGATATAGAAACAGGCATTAAAGGAAATGTAGTTCTGATGATATAGAGGAAGGGACTGTACGAAATGTATTTTTGATCACCAACTAACCGCATGGTGCAAAATGTTGATTTGATGAACCAGCAAAATGCACTGTGGGAAAGGTTTTTCTGTCACATTGTGAGAGGCACTTGAAAAATGTAGTTATGATGATGTAGAGAAAGGAACTGTGGGAAATGTAGTTCTGATACCATGAGGAAAGGAACAGTGGTTAATGTAGTTCTGATGACATAGAAACAGGCACTGTAGGAAAAGTTGTTCTGATGATGTAAAGAAAGAACACTGTGGAAATTACAGTTCAGATGACTCAAAGAAAAGCACTTTTGGAAACGTAGTTTTGATGATGTAGAAAAAGTCACTGTGGGAAATGTGGTACTGATGTCATCCAGAAAGGCACTGTGGTTAATGTAGTTATGATGACAAGTAGAATGGCATTGTGGGAAATATATTTCTGAGGACATAGAGAAAGGCACTGTGGAAATACAGCTGTAATGACATAGAAAAAGGCACTGTTCGAAATGTATTTCTGATGTCATACAGAAAGTCATTGTGGGAAATGTAGTTCTAGTGCCATAGATAAAGGCTCTGTGGGTAATTTAGTTCTGATGACGTGGAGAAAGGTACTGTGGGAAATGTATTTATGATGTTGTAGAAAAAGGAACTGTGGGAACTGTAGTTCTGATGACATAGAGAAAGGCATTGTGGGAAACGAACTTCAGAAGATATAGTGTAAGGCACTGTGAGTAATGTAGTTCTGATGACAAGGAAAGGCACTGTGAGAAATGTAGCTCCGTGACTTAGAAAAAGGCACTGTGGGCAATTAGTTCTGACAACACAAAGAAAGGCACTGAGGAATGGTAGTTGTGATGAAGCAATGAAAGGCACTGTTGGAAATATAGTTCTGATGACAAAGAGAAAGTCACTGTGGGAGGTAAAGTTATGGTGAATTTGAGAAAGGAATTGTGGGAAATGTAGTACTGATGACATAGAAAAAGCACTGTGGGAAAAGTACTTGGGATGACACAAAGATGAACAGTTATGACGTAGTGAAAGGAACTGGGGAAAATGAAGTTCTGATGCCATGAAGAAAGGGACAGCGGAAAATGTAATTCTGATGATATGGAAAAAAGCAATATGGCAAATGTAGTTCTGATGTCATACAGAAAGGCTTGTGGGTAATGTAGTTATTATATCACAGAGAAAGACACTGTGCAAAATGTTGTTCTGATGATGTAGAGAAAGGAACTGTGGAAAAAGTAGTTCTGATGACATAAAGAATGGTATTGTGGGAAATGGAGTTCAGTAACATACAGAAAGGGATGAGGGAAATGTATTTCTGTGTCAAAGAGAAAGGCACTAAGGGAAATGTAATTGTGATGTCGTGGAGATACAATCGTTGGGAAATGTAGTTCTGAGGAAGTATACATAGGAATTCTGGGAAATGTAGTTCATATGACACTGAGAAATCCATTTAGGGAAACAAAGCATTGATGATGTAGATAAAGGCATGATGGGCAATGTAGTTCTAATCTCATAGAGACAGGCACTATGGGAAATGTTGCTCTGATGAAACAGAGAAAGGCACTGTGGGAAATCTAGTTCTGATGATGTAAATGAAGGAACTTTCAGATATGTAGTTCTGATGATGTAGAGAAAGGAACTGTTGGAATTGCATATCTGTAACTTAGAGAAAGGCACTGTGGGAAATATAGTACTGATGACTTAGAGAAAGGAACTCTGAGAAATGTAATGTTAATGACAGAGAAAGGAACTGTGAGTAATGTAGTTCTAAGGACATAGGGAAAAGAACTGTGGAAAATGAAGTTCTTATGAAGTAGAGACATGCACTATAGGAAATGTAGTCTGATGACATAGAGAATGGCACTGTGGGAAATGAAGTTTGGATGATGTATAAAAAGTCACTGTGGGAAATGTAGTTCTAATGACATACAGAATGGCACTGTGGGAAATGTAGTTCAGATTACACAGTTAAATACACTGTAGAAAAATATGCTCTGATTATGTAGAGAAAGGCCCTGTAAGATGTGGTTTTCATCAACCAGAGAAAGGCACTCTGGGTATTGTAGTATTGATGACATAAAGAAAGGCACTGTGGGAAATGTAGTTATGATGACGTAGAGAAAGGAACTGTGGGTAAAGTAGTTATCATGACTAGATAAAGAACTATGGTAAATACAATTCTTTTAATGTAGAGACACGAAGTATAGAAAATGTAGTTTTGAGGACTTAGAGAAAGGAACTGTGGGAAATGTAGTTCTAATGACATTGAGGAAGGCACTGTGGAAAAGTTGTGGTCACATAGAGAGAGGCACTGTGGAAAATGTAATTATGATGACACAGAGAAAGGAACTGTGAGAAATGTAGCTCTGATGCCATGAAGAAAGGAATAGTCGTTAATGAAGTTCTGATGATGTAGAGAAAGGCACTGTAGGAAAGGTTGTTCTGATGTCATAGAGAAAGTCCACTGCAGAAAATGTAGTTCAGATGACATAAAGAAAAGCCCTGTGGGAAATATAGCTTTGGTGATATAGAAAAAGTCACTGTGGGTAATGTGGTTCTGATGTAATATAGAAAGGCACTGTGGGTAATGCTGTTTTGAGGACATAGAGAAAGGCACTGTGGAAATACAGTTGTGAGGACATAGAGAAAGGCACTGTGGGAAAAGTATTTTGAATGTCACACAGAAAGTCTCTTTGGGAAATATAATTGTGATGACATGGAAAATGTCACTGTGTGAAATGTAGTTCTGGTGACATAGAGAAAGCCCCTGTGGGTAATGTAGTTCTATTGTTGTATAGAAAGGAACTGTGGGGAATGTAGTTCTGATGACTTAGAGAAATGCATTTAGGGTAATATAGTTCTGAAGATGTAGTAAAAGCCACTATGTGTAATGTAGTTCTGACAACAAAGACCCTGTGGGAAAGGTCATTCTGATGAAACAGAGGAAGGCAATGTGAGAAATGTGTTACTGATGGTGAAGACAAAGGCCCTGTGGGTAATATACTTCTGATAACATAGATAAAGCAACTTTGGGTAATATCATTCTGATGTCATAGAGAAAAGAACAGTGGGAAATGTAGTTATGATGATGTAGATAAAGGCAAGATGAACAATGTATTTCTGATGCCATAGAGACAGGCACTGTGGGAAATGTCATTCTGATGATGAAGAAAGGCATAGAGGAAAATGTAGATCTGATGTCATAGAGAAAGACTATGTGGGGAATATAGTTCTGATGATGTAGAAAAAGTGACTGTAAGAAATGTAGTACTTTTGTCATACTGTTAGGGACTGTGGAGAAATGAAATTATGAAGATGTAAAGGAAGGCACTGTGGGAAATGCAGTTCAGATCACACAGTGAAAGACACTGTGCAAAATGATGTTCTGATGATGTAGCAAAATGCCCTGTAAGAAATGTGGTTCTCATGTCACTGAGAAAGGCACTGAGGAAAATGTAGTTCTGATGACTTAGAGTAAGGAACTGTGGGAAATGCAGTTCTGGGATGTAGAGAAAGGAACAGTGATAAATATAGTTCTGATGATGAACACATAGGAAATGTGAGAAATGTAGTTCAGATGACACCTAGAAAGAAATTGTGGGTAATGTCGTTCTGATGAAAGAGTGAAAGGAATTGTGGGAAATGTATTGTTGTGAAATAGAGACAGACACTCTGGGAAATGTATTTCTGAGTTCATAGAGAAAGGAACTTTGGGTAATGTAGTATTGATGTCATATAGAAAGGAAGTGTCAGAAATGCAATTCTGATGACATAGAATAGGGCACTGTGAAAAATGTAGTTCTGTGACTTAAGGGAAGGCACTGTGGGCCATTAGTTCTGAAAAAAACCAAGAAAGGAACTTTTAGAAGTGTAGTTCTGATGACAAATAAAATGTCACTGTGGGAAGTATAGTTATGGTGAAGTAGTGAAAGAAATTGTGGGATATGTTGTACTGATAATGTTGATAAAGGAACTGTGGGAAATGTAGTACTGAAGATACAAAAAAGAACAATGCGAAATGTAGTTCTGATGACACAGAGAAAGGCACGGTAGGAAATGTATTTGTGATGACACAAAAATGAACTGTGAGGGCATAGAGAAAGGAATTGGGGAAAATGAAGTTCTGATACCATTAAGAAAGGAACAGTGGGAAATGTAGTTCTGATGGTGTAGGAAAAGTCACTGTGGGAAATGCAGTTCTGATGTCATACAGAAAGGAACTGTGGGTAAAGTAGTTATGAAGAAGTAGACAAAGGCACTGTGTGAAAGGTATCTCTGTGACATGCAGAAAGGTACTGTGCAAAATGTTGTTCTTAAGTCACAGAGAGAGACACTGTCGGAAAGATTGTTCTGAAAATGTAGAGAAAGGAACTGTGGGAGAAGTAATAAGGACAATATAGAGAATGGAAGTGTGGGAAATGTAGTTCAGTGACATAAAGAAATGAATGTGGGAAATGTAATTCTGATGACATACACATAGGAACTTTGGGAAATGTAGTTCAGATGACACAAAGAGAGGCACTGTGGGTAATATGGATCAGATGAAACAGAGAAAGGCACTATGGGAAGTGTAGTTCTGATGGCATATAGAAAGGAAGTGTGGGAAATATAGATCTGGTGACACAGAGAATGAAACTGTGGAAAATGTAGTTCTTATGTGTAGCATAAATCTTAAAGAGTCTTATTAATAAGAACAAACCTGATGCCAGTAATTGTTGTGGATGCTGGAAGATCAGAGAAGCAGAACAAGTGACAGCTACTTCACCTCGCCAGTTCCTCAGCTGCTCTTGTTTCCTCAGACTGGATGCCTCTGAGTCCACATCCATAATGGATCTCATCTGAACTGCTGCTCCATAACCTAAAAGCTTAACCATCCAAATGCTCTATGAGCCAAATGCTTCTACTTTCTGCTCTTTACGCCTTATATAATCTTTCTACTTTCTATCATCACCCCCTGGGATTAAAGGCTGGATTTTTGGTATTAAAGGCATGTGTCACCATGCCTGGCTGTTTCTAATGTGGCCTCAAACTCAGAGATCCAGAGGTATTTCTGTCTCTGAAATATCAGAACTGCATTTCCCACAGTGCCTTTCTCTGTGACATGAGTACCACATTTCTTGCAGGGCCTTTCTCTCCATCATAAAATCATAAATTTCCACAGTGTCTTTCACTGGGTGATCTGAACTATATTTCCACAGTGTCTTTCTTAATGTCTTCATAATTACATTATCCACAGCACCTTTCAGTATGTCATCAGAACTACATTTCTCATAGAGGCTTTCTCTATGACATCTGATCTACATTTTCCTCTGCACCTTTCTCTACATCAACAGAACTACATTTCCCATATTACCTTTCTCTGTTTCAACAGAATGATATTTCCCACAGTGCCTTTATCTTTGTCATCAGAACTACATTACACACAGAGCCTTTCTCTATGTCACCAGAACTACATTTCCCACAGTCCCATTTTCCATGTCGTGACAATTACTTTTCCCACAGTGTCTTTCTCTATGTTGTCAGAACTAAAATTCACACCTTTGCTTTATATATATCATGTGAACTCCATTTCCTACTGTGATTTTATATACATCATCATAACTACATTTTCCACAATGCCTTTCTCTATGTCACAGAATTACATTACCCTTAGTGCCTTTATCGGTGTCATCTGAACAATGTTTCCCACAGTTTGTATCTGTATGTAGTCAGAACTACATTTATCACCGTTCCTTTCTCTATTTCATCAGAAATAACTTTTTCAAAGTACCTTTCTTGGTGCATCTCAGCTACATTTCCTACAGTGCCTGTCTCTATGACATTAGAACTAATTTGCCCATCTTGCCTTTAGCTCCATCATCAATAATACATTTCCACAGTGACTTTCTAGATGTCATCTAAACTACATTTCCCACATTTCCTTTCTCTATGACATCACAACTACATTGCTGAAAGTTCCTTTCTCCTTGTAATCAGAACTACTTTTCCCACATTTCCTCTCTCTATGACATCTGAATTACATTTCCCACATTCCCTTCTCTATGTTAAAGAACTATAATTCCCAGAGTTCCTTTGTCTATGTCATTAGAACTACATTCCCCACACTTCCTTTCTCTGTATCATCAGAATTTCATTTACCACAGTGTCTTTCTCTGACATAAGAGCTACATTTCCCAGTGTTCTTTTATCTATGTAATCAGAGCTACATTTGCCAAAGTGCATTTCTGTGGAGCATAAGAACTACATTTCATTTCACACTGTGCCTTTCTCTGTGTCATCAGAATGACATTTCCAAAAGTTCCTTTTTCTTTGTAATCAGATCTGCATTTCCCACAAATCTTTCTCCATGTGATCAAAATAACAATTCCCACACTGCTTGTCTCTTTGACATCAGGACTAAATTTCCCACAGAGCTTTTCTCTGTTTCATCAGAACTACATTTCCTACAGTGGCTTCCTCAGGGGCATCTGAAATACATTGCCCACAGTGCCTGTCTCTATAACATCTCATCTACATTGCCCACATTTCTTTTTTATGTTGTTATGACTGTTTTTCCTACAGTGACTTTTTCTACATCATCTGAAATTAATACCCATGGTGCCTTTCTCTATGTTATCAGATCTACATTTCCCACAGTGCCTTTCTCTGTGTCATCAGATCTACATTTACCACACTGCCTTTCTCTAAGACATCAGATGTACATTTCCAACAGTGACTTTTATACATCATCAGAACTACATTTCCCACATTGCATTTCTGTGTCATCAGAACTATATTACTCACAGTGCCTTTCACTACATCTTCAAAGCTACATTGACCACAGTGCCTTTCCCTATAATGTAGAACTACGCTTTCCACATTCATTCTTTGTAACATTAGAATTTCATTTCCCACATTTCCTATATCTACATCATCAAAACTACTTTTCCAACAGTGTCTTTCTCTGTGACATAAGAATAACTTGTCCACAGTGCCTTTCTCCAACTCATCAGAACTTCCTTGCCCAAAATTCCCCTCTCTGTGTCATCATAAATTCATTTCCCACAATGTCTTTCTCTATGTCAGAGAAATACATTACCCAGAATGTTCTCTCTATGGCATCAGAACTACATTCTCCACTGTTCCTTTCTTGGTGTCATCAGATTTTCAATTACCACAGTGAATTGCTCTCTGATCTACATTGCCCACATTCATTTCTTTATGTCATTATATGTTCATTTCCCCGAGTGCCTTTCTCTTTGTCATAAGAACTACATTTCCCACAGTTCCTTTCTCTTTGTCAGCAGAATTACATTTCCCACTGTGCCTTTTTGCTGTCTTCAGAACTACCTTTCTCACATTTTCTTTCAGTATGATGTCAGAACTACAATTCCCACTTTGCATTTCTCTGTTTTATCAGATTGATATTACCACAGTGCCTCTCTTTGTGTCATCTGAACTATTGTTCCCAAAGTTCCTATGTGTATGTAATCAGAACTACATTTCTTACAATGCAGTTCTCTCCATCATCAGATCTACATTACCCAAAGATCCTTTCTCTGTTTCATCAGAACTACATTGCCCACATAGCCTTTTGTATGATATCAGAACTATATTTTCCATAGTTCCTTTCTGTTTCATCAGAACATTTCCCACAGTGCCTTTCTCAGTGTCTTCCAGATTACATTTCCCACAGTTCCTATGTGTACATCACCAAAACTACATTTCCCACAGTTCTGTTTACTGTGATATCACAACTACTTTACACAAAGTTCCTTTCTCTGTGTCACCAGATCTACCTTTCCCGCAGTTCCTTTCTCAGTGTCATCTGAACTACATTTCCCACACTTCCTTTCTCTCTGACATCAGAATGACATTTCCCAGTATTCTTTTATCTATGTCATCAGAGCTGCATTTCCCAAAGTGCCTTTCCCTTTCTCTATGTCACAGAACTACATTTCCCACACATCTTTTCTTATAACATCAGAATTGCATTTCCCACAGTTCCTTTCTCTATGTCATCCCAACTTTTCCAAAAGTTTCTTTCTTTGCATCAACAGAACTACATTTCCCACATTGACTTTCTCAGTCTCATAAGAACTACATTTCCCACAGGGTATTTCTCCATGTCATCAGAATTACAATACCCAAAGTTCCTTGCTCTGTGTCATCATAAATACATTTTCCACAATGCCTTTCTCCATGTCACAGTAATATATTATCTACAGTGCCCCTCTCTGTGACATCACTACTACATTTCCCACAGTTCCTTTGTCTTCATCATCACAACCTCATTTCCTACAGTTCCATTTCCATGTCATCAGCACTATGTTATCCAAAGAGACTTTCTTAAGTCATCAGCATTACACTTCCCACAGTTCCTTTGTCTACATCATCAGAGCAATATTCCCCACAGTTCTTTTATATGTGTCATCAGAATTTCATTTACCACAGTGTCCTCCGTGACATATGAGATACATTTCCCACTGTGCATTTCTCCCTTTCATGACAACCACATTCCCCACAGTTCCTTTCTCTGTGTCATCCTAAATACATTTTCCACACTTCCTTTCTCTGTGACATCAGAATAACATTTCCTGCAGTGCTTTACTCTGTTTCATCAAATCAACAATACCCACAGCCCTTTTTTGGGGTCATCTGAATTACATTTCCCACTGTACCTCTGTGTACATCATCAGAACTACATTTCCCACTGTTTCTTTATCTATGTCACAGAACTACATTTCCCACACTTCCTTTCTTGATGACTTCAGAAATTCATATCCCATAGTTCCTTTCTCTATGACATCAGAACTACATTGCCCATCTTGCCTTTACCTATATCTTCAATACTATGTTTCCCACAGTGCTTTTCTTTTCTTTTTTTTTTTTCAGAGCTGAGGACCGAACCCAGGGACTTGCGCTTGCTAGGCAAGCGCTCTGCCACTGAGCTAAATCCCCAACCCTCCAACAGTGCTTTTCTATGTGTCATTAGCACTATATTTCCCACAGTTCCTTCCTCTATGACATCACACCTACATTACACAAAGTTCCTTTCTCTGTGTTATCAGAATTACTTTTCCCACATTCCTTTTTTATGTCATCAGAACTGAATTTCCTTCAGTCCCTTTCTCTATATCACCAGAAATTCATTACCCATAATACCTTTCTCTCTTTCATCAGCACTACATTTCCCAAAGTGCCTTTTTCTGTGTGATCAGAACTACATTGCCAATAGTTCCTTATTCTAGGTCATCAGAACTACATTTCACACAGTGCCATTCTATACATCATCATAACTGCATTTCACACAATGCCTTTATCTATGTCACAGAAATACCTTACCCACTATGCCTTTCTCAGTATCATCTGAACTACATTTCCCACAGTACCTATGTGTACATCATCAGAACTGCATTTATCACGATTCCTTTCTCTATGTTATCAGAACTACATTTCTCACAATGCCTTTCTCTGTGACATCTGAACTACATTTGCCACAATGCCCATCTCTATGACATCAGAACAACATTTCCCACAGTACCTGTGTACTCAGCAGAACTATTTATCACAGTTCCTTTCTCTATGTCATCAGAACTACATTTCCCACAGTGCCTTTCTCAGTGTCATCTGAACTACATTTTCCACAGTTCCTTTTTCTATGTTAACAGAACTAGATTTCTCACCCTGTCTTTCTATACATCATCATAACTACATTTCCTATAATGTCTTTCTCTATATCACCAGAGCTACATTATCCAAAGTTCCTTTCTCTTTCTCATGAGAATTACATTTGCCCCAGTGCCTTTCTCTATGTCACAGAAGTACATTTCCAAGAGTGCCTTTCTCTGTCTCATCAGAATTTCATTTCCCACAGTGTCTTTCTCTGTGACATGAGAGATATATTTCCCACAATACCTTTCTCCATCTCATCAGAACTACATTACTCAAAATTTTTTGCCCTTGTCATCATAACTACATTTCCCACAATGCCTTTCCATTTTTCATAGAAACACATTACCCATATAGACTTTCTCCATATCATCTGAACTATATATCCAACATTATCTATGTATGTCATCAGAATGACATTTATCACAGTTCCTTTCTCTGTGTCGTCAGAACTCTGTTACCAGAAGTTCCTTTCTCTTTGTAATCAGAAGTACATTTCCCTCAGTGCCTTTCTCTATGTTACAGAAGTACATTTCCTTAACTTCCTTTCTTGATGACATCAGAATTATATTACCCACAGCTCCTTTGTCTACATCATCAGAACAACAATTCTCACATTGTCTTTCTCTGTGACATAAGAAATATAACTCCCACAGTGCCTTTCTCTGTGTCACAGAAATACATTTCCCACATTGCCTTTCTCTGTTTCATGAAAATTACCTTTTCTCAATGCCTTCTTTGGTGACAGCTGAACTTCATTTACAAGAGTGCCTGTCTCTAGACATCAGAATTACATTTCCCACATTCTCTTTCTCTGTGTCATCAGAACTACATTTCCCACAGTTCCTTTCTCTGCATCACCAGATAGACATTTCCTACAGTTCCTTTGTCTGCATCATAACAACCTTTCCCATAGTTACTTTCTCTGCACCATCAGAACTCCATTTCCTACATTGTGTTTCTCCATCTCATCAGAACTACATCACCCAATGTTCATTTCTCTTTGTCATCAAAACTTCATTTCCCACAATGGCTTTCTCTATGGCACAGAAATTCATTTCCCACGGTGCCTTTCTCTGTTTCCTCAGATTGACATTACCAATATTTCCTTTCTTTTTGTCTTCTGAATTATAATTCTCAGAGCTCCTATGTGTATGTTATTAAAACTACATTTATCACAGTTCCCTTCTCTACATCATCTGAACTACATTACCCAAAGTTCCTTTCTTGTCTTTAGAACAGCAATTCCCACAGTGCCTTTCTCTGTGTCATCAGAACTACATATCCAAAAGTTCCTTTATTTACATCACCAGAACTACATTTCCCACAGTTCCTTTATTTGCATCATCAGAACTACATTTCCCACAGTTACTTTCTCTACTTCATCAGAACTAAATTTCCCATGATTACTTTGTCTATTTGATCAGAACCACATTTCCTACTGTGCCTTTCTCTGTGTCATAAGAATTACATTTCCCACAGTGCTTTTCTCTGATTCATTGAACTACATTTCCCACAGTGTCATTCATTACATCTTTCTAACTTCAATTCCCCCTATGCCTTTTTCTACATGGCAATTTTCTGTGTCATCACATTTACATTTCCCAGAGTTTGTACCCCCATGATATCAGAACCCCATTTCCCACAATTCCTTTCTCTTTGACATCTGAACTACAGTTCCCACAGTGCCTTTCTCTGTTTTGTCAGATCAACATTACTCACACTGACTTTTGTGGTGATATCTGAACTACATTTCCTACCTTGCCTTTCTCTACATCATCAGAACTTCATTTCTCCCCTGGCCTTTATTCATGTCATAAGAACTCCATTTCTCACAGTGCCCATATCTATGTTATCACAACCACATTTCCTCAGTGACTTAATAAATGACATCAAAACTACATTTCCCCTTGTGACTTTATATACATCATCAGCACTCCATTTTCCACTGTGCCATTCTCTGTGACATCAGAAATACATATTCTATAATTCCTGTCACCTCATCATCCAAACATCATTTCCCACAGTTCCTATGTCTATGTCATCAGATCTTCATTTGCTATAGTGCCGTTCTCTAAGTCATTAGAACAACATTATCCACAGTTCTTTTCTCTATATCATCAGAAATTCATTTCTCAAAGTACCTTTCCTGTGTCATTAGAACTACATTTCTTACAATGTCTTTCTCAATGACATAAGAACTACATTTCCCACAGTGCCTTTCTCTGTGTCCTCAGAAATACAATTACCACAGTTCCTTTCTCTTTGATATAGAAACTACATATCCCACAGTTCCTTTCTCTACATCATCAGACCATCCTTTCCCACAGTGCCTTTCTCCATCTCATTCTAAACTACACAACCCAAAGTTCCTTTCTCTTTGTCATCAGAACTACATTTCCAAAAGATCCTATTTGTATGTCACCAGAACTATATTTCTCACAGGTCCTTTCTCTATGTCATCTGAACTAAATTACTCAAAGTTGCTTTCTCAGTGTCATCAGAACAACATTTCCCACAGTGGCTTTCTTTACATCATCAGAACTACATATCCAAAAGTTCCTTTATTTACATAATCAGAACTACATTTCTCATGCCTACTTTCTCTATTTGATTAGAACTACATTTCTCACTGAGGCTTTCTCTGTGTCATCAGAACTACATTTCCCACGGTTCTTTTCTCTAGGACTTCTGAACTACATTTCTGACACTTCCTTTCTCTATGACATCAGAACTACATTCCCCACAGTTCCTTTCTCTATGTCATCAGAAGTACATTAATCAAAGTTCTTTTCTCAGTGTCATCAGTGCCTCCTTTGTTCACATCAGAAATACATTTCCTACAATGCCTGTCTCTATGTCATCATAACTACATTGCCCATCTTGTCTTTATCTACATCATCACTATTACATTTCCCACAATGCCTTCCTTGGTGACATCTGATCTACAGTTCCCAGAGGGCCCTGTCTATATGACATCAGAACTACATTGACTATTTTGCCTTTATCTACATCATGAGAACTACTTATCCAACAATGCAATTCTCTATGTTCTCAGAATTTCATTTGCCACAGTGCCTTTGTCTCTTTCATCAGAACTACATTACCCACAGTGCCTTTCTCAGTGTCTTCTGAAATACATTTCCCATAGAGGCCTGTTACTCCAAAAATAGAACAACATATACCACAGTTCCCTTCAGTATGTCATGAGAACTACATTGTCCACAGGTCCGTTATAATAGTCATAACATTTCCCACTGTTCCTTTTGTGAATTCCTCAGAACTACATTACCCTCATTGCCTTTCTGTCGGACATCAGAACTACATTTACCACACTAACTGTCTCTACATCATCAGAAACACTTTTCCCACTGTTCATTTCTCTGTGACATCAGAAATACAATTCCCACAGTTCCTTTCTTTATGGCATCAGAACGACATTTCGCACAGTTCCTATTTCTAAATGATCAGAACTACATTTACCACAGTTCCATTTTCTATGTGATCAGAATTACATTTCCCAAAGTTCTTTTTTCTATGTGATCAGAACTACATTTCCCACGGTGCCTTTCTCTGTTTCATCAGATACACATTATCCTCAGTTCCTTTCTTGGTGTAATCTGAACTACAATTCCCACAGTTCATAGAACTACATATATTGAAGTTCCTTTCTCTATGTCATCAGAACTACAAATCCCACTGTCCTTTCTCTATGTCATCAGAACTATATTTCTCCTAGGGTCTTTTATTCTGACATAAGAACTACATTTTCCACAGTGCCTTTCTCCATCTCAACAGAATTACATTAGCCAAAGTTTCTTTCTCTGTGACATCAGAACTACATTTCCCACATTCCTTTCTCTTTGTCATCAGAAATTCATTACCAACAAAGCCTTTCTCTATGTCTTCAGAACTACATTTAATAAGGTTTCTTGCTCTATGTCATCAGAACTACATTTCCCACAGTGCCTTTTATAACATATTTTGAACTACATTTCCCACAATACCATTCTCTACATCATCAGAACTACATTTGACAAGTTCCATTATCTACATTACCAGTATTATATTTTCCAACAGTTCCTGTCTCAGCATCATCTGTATTACATTACCCACAGTGCCTTTCCCTGTGTCACCAGAACTACATTTCCCACAGTGCCTTTCTCTATGTCATCAATACTACATTTCCCATAGTGCCTTTTATTACATCACCCCAATTACATTTCCAAAAATGCCTTTCTCTATGTTATCATAACCACTTTTCCCACAGTGCTTTTCTCTGCATCATCTGAACTACAATTCCCAAGGGTCCTTTCTCTGAGACATTAGATCTACTTTTCCCACTGTTCCTTTCTCTACATCATCAGAACTACATTTCCCACAAGTGCCTGTCTCTATGTCACAGAATGACATTTCCCACAGTACCTACCTTGGAGACATCTGAATTATGTTTCCCAACATTCCTGTCTCTACTACTTCAGAACTACATTGTCCATATTGCCTTTATCTACTTCATCTGTACTATGTTTCCCACAGTGCCTTTCTTGGTGTCCTCTGCAGTACATTTCCCATACTGTCTTTTTCTATGTCACACCACTATATTTCCCAAAGTACCCCTACATATGACGTCAGGACTTCATTTCCCATAGTTCTTTTATCTATAATATCTGAACTATATTTCCCACAGTGGCTGGCTCTACAACATCAGAACTACATTTCCCACAGTTCCTTTCTTATGTCACAGAACTACATGTACTACACACCCTTTGTGTATGACATCACAATTTCATTTCCCACAGTGCCATTCTCTGTGTCATTAGAACTACATATCTAAAAGTTCCTTTATTTACATCATCAGAACTCTATTTCCCATGGTTACTTTCTATATTTGGTCAGAACTACATTTCCCACTATGCCTTTCTCTGTATCATCAGAACTACATTTCCCACAGTTCCTTTCTCTATGACATCTGAACTACATTTCTGACACTTCCTTTCTCTATGACATCAGAACTAATTTGCCACAGTTCCTTTTTCTACATCATCAGAACTACATTAATCACAGTTCCTTTCTCGCTGTCATCAGAACTACATTTCCAACAATGCCTGAATGTATTAAACAACAAATTCCTTGACTATCTTGCCTTTATCTACATCATGAGAACTAAGTTTTCCACAGTTTTTTTCTAGTTTTCATTAGAATGACATTTCCCACTGTGACTCCTTTGGTGACAACCAAACTACATGTCCTACGATGCCTGTCTCTATCTCATCAGAAATATATTTCCCATTTTACCTTTATCTACATCATCAGTGATACATTACCCACAGTGCTTTCCTTGGTGACATCTGAACTACATTTCTCAGAGGAGACTGTCTCTATGACATCAAAACAACATTACCCATCTTGCCTTTATCTACATCAACAGAAATACGTTTCCAACAATGTCTTTCTCTGTGTTCTCAGTACTACATTCCCCTCGGTGCCTTTCTCTATGTCATCAGAATGACATTTCCCACAGTGCCTTTCTCTGATTCATCAGATCCAGATTTCCCACTGTTCCTATATTTACATCTACAGAACTATATTTGCCATAGTGCCTTTCTCTATGTCATGGAACTACATATCCCACTGTTCCATTGTCTACATCATCAGAACTACATTATCCAAAGTTCCTTGCTCAGTGTTATCATAACTACATTTCCCACAATGCCTTTCTATGTGTCACAGAAATACATTTCCCCCAATGAGTTTCTCTATGTCCATAGAACTACATTTCCCACAGTTCCTTTATTTACACCATCAAAACTACATTTACCAGAGTTCCTTTCTCTATGACATCATAAATACATTTCCCACAGTACTTTTCTCTATGACATCAGAAATTCATTTCCTAGACTTCTTTTCTCTATGACATCATAACTACATTTTCCACAGTGCCTTTCACTGTGTCTTCAGAACTATATTACCCACAGTACCTTTTTTATGACACCAGACCTCCGTTTCCCACAGTGCCTTCCTCTTTGTCATCAGAACTACATTTCTCACAGTTTCTTTCTCTGTGACATCAGTGTGATAGTATTGTGTTCCCTGAAATATTGTGGTGGCACATGCTTTTAATCCTAGAATTAGTGGTAGACTTCAACACCCCACTTTCACCTCTGGACAGATCAGCTGAATTGAAACTTAACAGAGACATAATGGACTTAACTGATGTTATGGCTCAAATGGACTTAATCGATACCTACAGAACATTCCACCCAAACAAAAAAGAATATAACTTCTTCTCAGCACCCCATGGCACCTTGTCTAAAATCGACCACATACATGGCCACAAAGCAAATCTCAACAGATACAAAACAACTGGAATAACCTCCTGGGTTCTATCAGACAACAATGGTTTAAAGTTAGATTTCAACGACAGAAAAAACTACAGAAATCCTACAATCTCATGGTAAATGAATAATGCTCAAGTGAATCACTAGCAGGTTAAGTAAGTAATAAAGAAAGAAATTAAAGACTTCCTTGAGATCAATGAAAATGAATAAACCACATACTCAACCTTATGGGATACTATGAAAGCAGTGCTAATAAAGAAATTCATAGGACTGAATGCCCACATAAAGAAGCTGGAGAAATCTAACACTAGTGACTTGACAGCACACCTGAAAGCCCTGGAAGAGGAAGAAGCAAAGTCTCCCAGGAGGAACAGAAGCCAGGAAATTATCAAATTGAGAGCTGAAATCAATAAAATAGAAATAAAGAGAACTATACAAAGGATTAATGAAACAAAGAGTTGGTTCTTTGAGAAGATGAACAAGATAGACAAGCCCTTATCCAAACTAACCAAAAGACAGTGAGAGAGCATCCAAATTAACAAAATTAGAAATGAAAATGGCCTCATAACAAAAGACAATGAGGAAATCCAGAGAATCATCAGGACATACTTCAAAAGCCTCTACTCCACAAAACTGGAAAATCTAAAAGAAATGGATAATTTTCTGGATAGGACCACATACCTAAGTTAAATCAAGACTAGATAAACCATTTAAATAATCCAATAACCCCTCAGGAAATAGAATCAGTCATTAAAAGTCTCCCAGCTAAAAAAAGCCCTGGACCTGGTAGCTTCACTGCAGAATTCTACCAGATCTTCAAAGAAGACTTAATACCAATACTCTATAAATTGTTCCACTCAATAGATACAGAAGGTATATTACCAAATTCCTTCTATGAGGCTACAATTACCCTGATTCCTAAACCAAACAAAGAAAGAGCGCTACAGACAAATCTCCCTCATGAACATTGATGAAAAACTACTCAATAAAATTCTGGCAAACAGACTCCAAGAACACACCAAAAAATTATTCACCATGATCAAGTACGATTCATTCCAGGGATGCAAGAATGGTTCAACATATGAAAGTCCGTCAATGTAATACACCATATAAACAAACTCAAAAAAATAAATAAATAAACCACATGATCATCTCAGCAGATGCAGAAAAGGCATTTGACAAAATCCAACACCCCTTCATGATTAAGGGCTTGGAGCAATCAGGAATACAGGGAACATAACTAAACATAATAAAGGCAATCTACATCAAGCCAACAGCCAACATCAAATTAAATGGAGAGAAACTCAAAGCAATACCACTAAAATCAGGAACAAGGCAAGGCTGTCCCCTCTCCCCATACTTATTCAATGTAGTACTTGAAGTTCTAGCCAGAGCTATAAGACAACATAAAGAGATTAAGGGGATACAAATTGGAAAGGAAGAAGTCAAGCTTTCCCTATTTGCAGATGACATGATAGTATACATGAGTGACCCAAAAAATTCAAACAAGGAACTGATACAGCTAATAAAAGCCTTCAGCAACATAGCGGGATACATGATCAACTCTAAAATATCAGTAGCCCTCCTGTATACAATACAAAAACAGTCTGAGTAGGAAATCAGAGAAACATCACCCTTTACAATAGCCACAATGATATAAAATGCCTTGAGTTTACACTAACTAAGCATGTGAAGGCCCTATATGGCAAGAACTTTAAGTCCCTGAAACAAGAAATTGAAGATGTCAGAAAACGGAAAAAGCTCCCAGGCTCATGGATAGGCAGAATTAACATAGTAAAAATGACAATCTTACCAAAAGTAATCTACAGATTCAATGCAATCCCCATCAAATTACCAACACAATTATTCACAGATCTGGAAAGAATAATACTCAACATCATATGGAAAAACAAAAAGCCCAGGATAGCCAAAAGAATCCTGTACAATAAAACAACCTCTGGAGGCATCACAATCCCTGAGCTCAAGCTCTACTACAGAGCTATCATAATAAAAACAGCTTGGTACTGGGCACAAAACCCGACATGTGGTCCAATGGCATCGAATTGAAGACCGTGACATTAACCCGCACACCTATGAACATATAATTTTTGACAAAGAAGCCAAAAATGTACAATGGAAAAAAGAAAGCATCTTCAACAAATGGAGCTGGCATAACTGGATGTCAATGTGTAGAAGGCTGCAAATAGATCCATATCTGTCACCGTGCACAAAACTTAAGTCCAAGTGGATCAAAGAACTAAACATAAATTCAGTTACTCTGAACCTGATAGAAGAGAAAGTAAGAAGTACTCTTGAATGCATTGGCTCTGAAGATAACTTTGAAAATATAACACCAGTAGCACAGACACTGAGAGAAACAATCAATCAATGGGACCTGTTGAAACTGAGAAGCTTTTGTAGAGCAAAGAACACGGTAAATAAGACAAAGTGACAGCCTACAGAATCGGAAAAGGTCTTCACCAACCCCACATCTGACATAGGGCTGATATCCAGAATATATAAAGAAATCAAGAAATTAGACATCAAAATGCCCAACAGTCCAATTAAGAAATGGGCTATAGAACTAAACAGAGAATTCTCCACAGAGGAAGTTCACATGGCTGAAAGACATTTAAGGAATTGCTCAAAATCCCTAATTATCTGGGAAATGCAAATCAAAAATGACTCTGAGATACCACCTTACACCTGTCAGAGTGGCTAAGATCAAAAACACAGAAGACAGCTTATGCTGGCGAGGATGTGGAGCAAGGGGAACTCTCCTCCACTGCTGGTGGTAATGCAAGCTTGTACAGCCACTTTGGAAATCAATATGTCACTTCCTTAGAAGTGGGAATCCATCTAGCCCAAGACCCAGCTATAGCACTCTTGGGCATATACCCAAGGAATGCTCAATCATACCCCAAGATTATTTGCCCAGCTATATTCATATCAGCTTTGTTAGTAATAGCCAGAACCTGGAAACAAACTAGATGCCCTGCAAATGAAGAATGGGTAAAGAAAATATGGTACATTAACACAATGGAGTAGTACTCAGCAGAGACAAACAATGACATCATGAGGTTTGCAGGCAAATGGATGGATCTAGAAAAAAAATCATCCTGAGTGAGGTAACCCATACTCAGATTGACAAACATGGTATGCTCTCACTCATAAGAGGATACTAGATGTAAACCAAAGATGACTAGACTGCTACACAACTCCAGGGAGGCTACCCAGTAATCGGGACCCTTGGAAAGACACAGGTACTACCCAATGACAGAGAAATGGATGAGATCTACATGAACAACCTAGACAACAGTGGGAGTAATGAAGGGCAAGATTTGAGGGAAAGAAAGCTTAGGGGAGCAGGAGATCCAAGCTGGATTAAGAACAGAAAGTGAGAATGAGGAATAACAGACCACGATAAATGAAGACAACATGAGAACATGAATAGGCAGTGTGCTCGAGAGGTCCCCAGAAATCCACAATGATATATCCTCTGTAGACTGCTGGAAATGGTCGAGAGAAAGCCTGATCTGACCTAGTCTGGTGATCAGATTACTAAATATGCTAACAGTCGTCTTGGAACTCTCATCCAATAACTGATGTAAGTGGATGCAGAGATCCTCAGCCAGGCCCCAGGTGGAGCTCCAGGTGTCCAACTGTTGAGAAAGAGGAGGGACTACAAGAGCATGAATGGTTGAATCCAACATTGCAAAAAGCACAGGGACAAATAGCCAAACGAATGGAAGCACATGAATCATGAACCAATGGCTGAGGAGCCCCCAGCTAGATCAGGCCCTCTGGATAAGTGAGACAATTGAATAGCTTGATCTGTTTGGGAGGCACCCAGTCTGTGGGACCAGGACCTGTCCTTAATGCATGAGCTGGCTCTTTGGAACGTTGGGCTTACACGTGCCCAGTCTTTAAGGAGGGGACAGGACCTGCCTGTACTGAATCCACCAGGTTTAAATGAATCCCCAGGGGCGTCTTGGTCCTGGAGTACTTGGGAATGGAGGGGAGGAGCTGGGTTGAAGATGAGGGTGGTTATGGGTAGGGGGAGGACAGGGGAACCCATGGCAGATGTATAATATTAAAACACATAATAATAATAAAAAAGGAAAATGAAATATAGTCAAGAGTTTAAGTATACAAAATTTAATTATTTAATATCTCATATAATTTACCTGAACTTAAGGATATCAAGCAATGCCAAGAATTACTAAAACTCATGAATCATCTTAGAGTCTATACCAATTGTGGTTTCAGAGCAGCAATACCATCAGAACTCAGAACTCAGGCCTCTGTCTACAGCCACTGAATCCAAATTTTCCCCGCAAGAAAATGCATTTGTGTGGTCCTAAGTTATACCAAACATTTGCTTATCCTTATGAGCAGACAGTCACAGTTACTACTAAGATACTTAAGAATGTTGTGATCAGACAAATGAGACAAAATTTAAATTCTAGAGGATACATAAATAGTATTTCAGAAAGCTATGATCAAAGTTAAACAGAAATTTGACATGGTTATGGACAATTGAATCATCAGGAAAGGAAAGGATCAGTTTTCTTTTGATAACCTGATAATGTTTCTTTCAGGGATTTTTGTGAGAGAGAATAGTGTGACCTCTAGTCATAATATATGTTCTGTGTTTGAATGTTAACTGCACCTCAGGCATAATTAATTTGCTTTTAAAATATGGATAATTGTAATAAAATCAAATATGAAAACAAAAACCACATAATTAAATTAAATAAATAAATAAATAAAACAATACAAAACAAAGTGTCTCTTCTGAAAAATGTCTAATATAAAAATATACATATTGAACACAGGAATTCAGATCAAAAACAAAGACTCTCATCTGAAAATGTCTAATATCCAAATTACATATATTGAACACAAGAAATCAGAAGAACAAAACAAAAAATTCTCATATAATGAAGGTCTAATACCAAAAATATACTCATTGAACACAAAAAAATTAAACATAACAAAAATTCTCACCTGATAAAATCTAATATAAAAACACATACATATTGAACGTAGTTAGATAAGTAAAGCAAAATTTCTCATCTGATAAATGTCTACTTTTCAAAATATACATATTGAACATCATGAGATAAATAAAACAAAAATTCTCACCTGATAAAGATCTAATATCCAAAACATACATAGTAAACACAGCATACCAGATAAATAAAACAAAAATTTTCATCTCATAGAGTTCTAATATCAAGAATATGTATATTCAACACAAGAAATTAGATAAATTAAATGAAAATTGTCATCTGATAGTTCTACATGAACAAACTGGGTGTATGGGGTGGCTTAGGGAGAGGAGTGGGGGATGAGAACATTGGGAAACAGGTAGGTCAACCTGAAACAGGGACAGAGTGGGAGCGCAGGGAGAAGATCCCATGATAAATGAGGACATCATGGAAATAGGAAGAGGCAGGCTACTCTGGAGGTTGTTGGGAATCCACAAGGATGACCCAACCTTGGTCTGCTGGCAGTGTTCCGGAGGGTGCCTGGACTGGTCTACTCTGGTAACCATGATGGGAGGATGCGCAGAGATGACCGGCCACACTAGGAAGCCCATGAACTGTGGACTGGTGGCCGTGGAGCCCCCATGGGACAAGACTAGGTCCTCTGAACACGGGAGATGGTTGTTTGGCACAAATTGTTTTGGGAGGTACCCAACCAGGGGGATCGGGATCTGTCCCTGGTACATGGACAGGCTTCTGGGAATCTGGTGCCTGTAGTGTGACACCTTGCACACCCTTGGTGCAGTGGCAAGGAGCTTGGACTTGCCTAGGCTCAGTGTGCTGGGCTCTGCTGACTCCCCATGAAAGACCTCAATTATGGGGATGTGAGGATGCAGGGTGGCTTGAGAAAAAAGGCTGGGGGTGGAACAAAGGAGGAAGGGGTAATCTGTGGAAGGTATGTCGAATGAGTACAAAATTTCTTAATAAAGAAAAATGAAAAAGAAATAAATTATACCAAAATTTAAAAATGAGCATATTGAAAGTAATTAGATAAATAAAACAATAACACATATCTGATAAAGGTATAGTATACAAAATATATATATTGAACATAATTAGATAAATTAAAAAATTTCTCATTTGATAAAGTCTAATAACCAAATTATACACGTTGAACACAAGAAATTAAGTAAAACAATAATTCTCATCTGATAAATGTCTAATATTCAAAATACAAATATAAAACACAGGATACTAGATAAATAAAACAAAAATTCTCATCTTCTACAGGTCTATCATCAAAAATATATGTAGTGAACACAAGGAATCAGATAAGTAAATACAAAACTCTGGTCTAAGAAAAGTCTAATATCTAAAATATATATATTGAACACAATAATTTAGAAAACCAAAAATTTATCAGTGGTAGATCTAGTATCAAAAATATACATATTGAACACAAAAAACCCAGAAAAATAAAATAAAAATTTTTATCTGATAATGGTCTAATATTGAAAATGGACATATTGAACATAATTAGATAAATAAAATGAAAATTCTCATCTGATAAATGTCTAATATCAAAAATATTCATGTTGAACAAATGAAATTAAAAAAATTATCTCCTGAAAAAACTAATATCAAATATACATATTGAACACAAGTAATCAAATGAAAAACAATAATATGCATAAGGTCCAATATAAAATATATATATTGATTATAATTAAATAAATAAAACAAAATTTTCCACCTGCTATAAGTCTACTATCTAAAAAATACAATTTGAACACAAGAAATAAGACCAGTAAATAAAAATTCTCATCTTCTAAAGTTTTAATATAAAAAATATACATATTGAAAACATTAAATCAGATAAAATAAAAATAGTTCTTATCTGATAAAATATAATATCCAAAACATATATATCGAACAGAAGAAATTAGATGACAAAATGAAAATCCTCATCTGTTAATGTCTAATATCAAAAATGTACATACTGAACACAAGAAATTAAACAAAAGAAAAATACTCACCTTAGAAAAAACTAATAGCTAAAATATGCATACTGAACATAAGAAATAAATATATATGACAAAAATGTTCATCTGATTAAGGAACAATATCCAAAATATACATATTGAACACTAGAAATCAGATGAATAAATAAAAAAATCTCACTGGATAACAGTTTATATCCAAAATATAGATATAGAACACAAGAAATTAAATAAAACAAAAATTCTCATCTGAAAAAGGTTGAATATTGACAATATATATACTTAAAACAAGAAATTAATTATATCAAAAATTCTCACCTGATAAAGGTCAGTATCCAAAATAAATCAGGTAAATAAATTAAAAATTCTCATGCAATAAAAGTCATATTAAAAATGTACATATTGTACACAATAAATTAGTAAAAAATCCAAAATTATCAGATGTAGGTTTCATATTCAAAATATACATATTGAAGCCAGGATACCAGATAATTAAAACAAAAATTCTCATCTTATACATGTCTAATATTAAAATTATGCATATCAAACACAAGAAATTAGAAAAATGAAATGAAAATTCTCCCCTGATTAAGGTCTCAAATCCAAAATATACCTATTTAACACAAGACATCAGAAAAAGAAACAAAATCCTCATCTGATAAAAATCAAATATTCAAAATATATATTGAACATGAGAAATTAAATAAAACAAAAATTCTCCTGATAGAGGTCTAATACCAAAAATATACATATTGAAGATAAGAAATCAGATCAATAAAACAAGAATTCTCATCTGATATAGGTGTAATATCTAAAAACATACATATTGAACACAATAAATTGGATAAATTAAACAAAAATTCTCATTTGATAAAGGTCAAATATCAAAAATATTGTTATTGAACATACAAAATTAGATAAAATTCTCACATGATACAGGTGTAATACCAAAAATACACATATTGAACACAAGAAATAAAATAAACAAATACACTTCTTGATGAATTTTTATATTGAAAATATACATATTGAGCATTAGAAATCAGATTAATAAAACAATTTTCATTTCCTATGTGTTATAGGAAAAATATACATGTTGAACATAAGAAATCCTATAAATAAAATAAAAATTTTTTTCTGAAGAAGGTCTAAATCAGAAATATAAAAAAGAACAAAAGTAATCAGAAAAACAAAAAAAAAAACCTCTAGTGATTAATGTTAAATATCCAAAATATCTACCTGAACATACAAGATTAGATAAAACAAAATTTCTCATGTGATAAAGGTCTGTCTACTATACAAAATATACATTTTGAACATAATTAGATAGATAAAACAAAAATTCTCATGTAATAAATGTCTAATATCCAAATATACCTCTATGGAACACAGGAATTCAACAAAAAAAAATAGTTATAGCCATAAAGTTCCCACATCCAAAATATACACATTCATACTAAGAAATCAGACAAACAAAATAAAAATTTTCATCTGATAAAGGTCTAATATTCAAAATATACATATTAAACACAAGAATATAAATAAAACCAACATTCTCACAGCTGATAAAGGTGTAATATGAAAAATATACATATTGAACACAAGAAATCAGAAAATTAAATTAAAATTCTCATCTAAAAAGTTCTAATATCCAATTTATACATATGGAACACAAGAAATCAGATAAATACAACAAAATCTCTCATCTCATATAGGTCTAATAGCAAACATATGCTATGTGGAAATCAATAAGTTAAATAAAACAAAAACTCTCATCAGTCAAAAGTCTAATATCCAAAATATAAACATTGATCCCAACAAATCCAACAAAAAACAAAAAAATTCTCTTCTGATAAAGGTGTAATACCAAAAATTATCATCTTATAATGTTCTAAAATTCTCACACAATAGAGGTCTTATATCCAAAATACACATATTGAATACAAGAAATCAAATAAGTAAAAAATTCTCATGTGATAAATGTCAAATATCAAAAATATACACTGACACAAAAAATTAAATAAAACATAAATTCTCATCTAATAAAGAACTTATATCCAAAATATGCATATTGAACCTGACAAATCAGAAAAAGAAAACAAAGTACTCATGTGATAAAGGTCAAATAAATTGTTTAACAAGTGTCCTTCTCAGTCAGCATTAAATCTATAATGTCCTGTGGCTAAGGAGACAAGGAGATGCAGGTACTTACTAAGAACTATAGCATACATAAATTTCTGATATTATTACCTTGAGTACATAAAGTTTCAGTAGGAGATAAACATTCAGTTCCACACATGGAAAGAACTAAAGGATGTCCTATCAATCAGAGAGAGATCTTTGGCTTTGGATGAAGAGTGTACTGAAGGCCTTCCTTTGTATCTCAGCAGTGGCTCCTGCAAAGGTCAGCTTGACTTCTAGTGTATTATGAGGAAAGATCATTAGCAGGGAAGCAATGTCAGTTCCCATGACATCTGCAGCTCTTCCCTGGACATTCTAATGTATCCTGGAGATCCCTGGCCACCTCTGTGATGTCACCTTTGCTGTGGCAATACCAAGTGGCTGTGGGAAATTTATTGAACATCTTCACCATTTACTGATGAACATGATGGCATACTGAAGAGTCTAGTTCAGGAAGAGAATGGAAAGAAAGGGTAGAGAGAACAGAGAGTGACAGAAGATAGCTGACCTTTTGCCTCAGTGTAAAACATCAAGAAAGAAATGGTCAAGGGAATTGTGTAATGAGTTCTGTGCAGGAAAAGAGAAGCTTCTTGGAGGAAGAGGGATTGAACTGAACCTTCCAGTAATGGGGCACAGAAAGCTGCAATCTCTGGGAACCAACACAGCTCCCTGCTTGTCATAGCTCTTGAAATTCAAGGTTTCCAGGATATTAATTTTTCTGGCTCAGAGGTCAGGAACTGGTAAGGCCAAAGCTTTATCCTGGGAACTCTTTGCTTTTGTTCCATTTGGGGGTAGGCATTGATTACTGAACATGAGACCAACATTAAAACGGGAGGGATTAATGAGGAGTGCCAATTTAAAGGCAGGACATCACTGTAGTTCAAGCACACTGGCTAACTTTTCGTACTTCCCAGTTGCTCTCTGTGTCCTAGGTTGTCAGTGAGGTGACATGTTGAGTCTGATGACAATGTTCTGCCCTTATATGTCTTCTCCATTAATAGTTATATGGTTAGAGTAACTGTCAAGGTATTTGTGGAATCTCAAAATGATGGAGGTGATTGTGAACTATGGCAATTTTCTCCTGACTCATAAACCCACATTCTTGTGGACTCGGCATCCAAGCTGAATTTTGAGACTGCAGCTGTGAATAAGCCTGAAGATCCTATCTCCTTCGTTACTTGGTGTATTGCTATGAAGGCAGAGAGAATAAGTTAGCTGAGATAACCACTTCCTTCAAATAGAGAAGACAGCTGAGTTTCCCAGAGGTGTCATCTGAAGCATGGGACAAAATAATTTCGGCTGTCACTGAGTCATTGGTAAATGAGCTTTCTGAAACACTTGATTAGGACTCAAGGTGGTCTGTCCATCCTCTTTGCCTTGTCATACTGCAAGATAATTTGTGTTCATCTACCCACAAGGAGCAACAGGGAGCCACCATCCCATCAAATCTTCCTCACCAAGATGCAGGTGAAGCAGAAGGTGCAGAGACTGATCAGTAAGCTACAGCAAATTCCCACAGAGAGAAATTAGAAGTGAGATTGCTTGATCTTTATCACAGAAGAGTACATGAAGAATAGGTTTTCATTCTTTCAACGCCTGTGGTTTCAATGTCAGGTCCACTCTATCATCATTAATTCATTTTATATAAGGTCTGTGTTTCTGGTAGGCTGCATCTTCAGGGTATGCCCTTGCCCAAAATCATGTCTCTGAATTTTTCCCAAAGGCAGACCCTCAAATGTGGGCAGGAATGACATGAGGATAAAGACTATTCTGCTCCCCCTACAAAGAAAGAAAAAAAGAGCCTGTGGCGTGGATAAAGAAAGTGTTGTACATATACTCAATGAAGTACTACTCAGCAGAGAAAAGCAATGACATCATGAGGTTTGCAGGCAAATGGATGGAATTAGAAAAAACATCCTGAGTGAAGTAACCTAGACTCAGAAAGACAAACATGTTTTTCTAATTTCTTTTTCTATGTGTATATATTGGAATTAGACTGTTATTAGGTGGGAATTTTTCTTTTATTTTTCTGATTTCTTGTTTTCAATTAGTCTATTTTGGATATTAGAACTTTATCAGAGGAGAATTTTGGTGTTATTTAATTTATAGTCTTCAATAACTATATGTCTGATATTAGACTTTTATCAGATGAGAATTTTGGTTTTATTTAACTAAGGATATCTGCTCTGTATATTTTGGATATGAGACCATTATCAGATGTGAGTTTTTCTTCTATTTATCTGATTTCTTATATTTAATAAGTATATTTTGTATATTGGACCTTCACTAAGGAGAAATTTTGTTTTTTCTAATTTCTTTGTTCTATGTGTATATTTTAGATGTTAGAATTTTAACAGATGAGAATTTTTGTTATATTTATCTAATTATGTTCAGTATTTAAATTTGGGGTGTTAGAATTAAACAGATGAGAATTTTTTGTTTTATATATGTGATTTATTCCATTCAATATGTTTAATTTTTTTCTTAGACCTACCAGTGAGAATTTTGTTGTTTCTAATTTTTTGATACCAGTATAAATATTTTGGATATTAGAACTTTATCAGGTGACAATTTTTGTTTTATATACCTGATATCTTGTTTTTAATATGTATATTTTGTATATTAGACTTTTATCACATGAGAATTTGTGTTTTATTTATCTGATTTCTAGGATTCAAAATGTATATTTTGTGTATTACCCCTTTAGAATTGGAGAATTTTTGTTTTATTTATTGGATTTCTTTTGTTTAATATGTATATTTTGGATATCACAGATTTATCATTTGAAAATTTTTGTTTCATTAAATTTCTTGTGTTTAGTAAGTATATTTTGGATATTAGACTTTTATGAGGTGAGAATTTTTGTTTTATTTCATCTTCTGAGTTCAGTATGGACATTTTTAAAGTTAGACCTTTATCAGTTGAGAATTTTTGTTTTATTTATCTGATTTCTTAGGATCTATGTATAGGTTTGTATATCAGACCTTTATCAGATGAGAATTTTTTATCCTATTTCTTGTGTTAAATATTTAAATTTTTGATATTTACATTTATTGGATGTGAAATTTTTCTAGTGTTCAATATGTATATTGTGTTTATTAGACTTTAATCATGTGGGAATTTCTCTTTTATTTATCTGATTTCTATTGTTTAATAGATGTATTTTGTATATGAGAATTTTACAAGGGAAAATTTAGTTTATTATAATTTATTGGCTTCAATAAAAATATGTTGGAAATTAGACCTTGATCAGGTGACAATTTTTGTTTTATATGTCTGTTTTCTTGTATTCAATATGTATATTTTGGATATTAGAAATTTAATGGTGTGAATTTTTGTCTTTTATAATTTTTTGTGTTCAATAAGTATATTTTTGATATTAGATGTTTATCTGATACGGTTTTTGTTTTATTTTCTGACATAATCTGTTCATTGTTTATATTTTGGATATTAGACCATAAGCAGATGAGAATATTTGTTTTTTTTTTAATTTCTTGTTTTCAATATGCATATTTTGCCTATTAGACCTACTGGTGAGAATTTTGTTTTTTCTTATTTCATAAATTCATGATGTATATTTTGATATAGACCTTTATCAGAAGAGAATTATTGTACTCTACATATGATTTCTTGAGTTCAGTATGGATATTTTGGATATTAGTGCTTTATAAGATCAGAATTTTTATTTAATTAATTTCTTGTATTCAGTATGTAGATTTTGGATATGACTTTAATCAGATGAGATTTTTATTTATCTAATTATGTTCAATATGGATATGTTTTATATTAGATCTTTATCATTTCTGAAGTTTTTATTTATTTTATGCTATTCAGTAGTATATTTTTCAAATTTGATCTTCATCACATGAGCATTTTCCTTTGTTTTTCTGATTTCTTGTGTTCTATATACATTTTGAATATTAGACCTTTATCAGTTAAGAAAATTTTTTAAATTTATCTGATTTCTTGTTTTCAATAGTATATTTGGGATATTAATCATTTGTCATGTAAAATTTTTTAAATTAATTTCCTGTATGCAGTATTTATATTTTGGTTATTAGACATTTATCACATGAGAATTTTTGTTGTATTTACATGATTTTTGAGATCAACATGTATATTTTTATATTTTATCTTTATCAGGTGAGAAATTTTGTTTTATTTATCTAATTAGGTTCCATAGGCATATTTGTGTCATTAGACATCAGATCAGAATTTTTCTATTATTTATTTTTTGTATTATGTGTATATATATATATAGGCTATTAGAGTTTTTATCAGGTGAGAATTTTTGTTTCATTTATGTGATTTCATGTATTCTACATGTATATGGTGGATTTTAGGCTTTTGTTAGGTGAGAATTTCTGTCTTTTTATTTCTTGTGTTCACTATATTTTCAATATTAGACATTTTATCAGATGACAATTTTTGTTTTATTTATCTAATAATGTCAATATGTATATTTTGAATATATATTTTGTGTTTTATGTAATTGATTTTTTGTGCTCAATATATATATTTTGTATATTAGACATTTATCAGGTGAGAATTTTTGTTTATTAAACTGTTTGCTTCTGTTCCACATGGATATTTGAGATATCAATCCTTTAGCAGATGAGAATTTTTTTATTTTACAGTAGGTATATTTTTTATAATAGACCTTTATCAGAACAGAATTTTTGTTTTATTTTATTATTGTTCAATAAGTGTATGTTTCATATGAGACCTTCATTACATGATAATTTTGTTTTTCTGATTTCTTGTTTTCTATGTATATTTTCAATATTAGACCTTTATTATGTGAGAATTTTTGTATTGATCTGAATTCTTGTGTCCTTATGTATGTTTTGCATTCTAGAACTTTATAAGATGATAATTTTTCATTTATATGATTTCTTGTGTTCAATATGTATATTTGAGATATTAGTCATTTATCACATGAGAATTTTTGTTTCATTTATCTTATTATTTTCCATATGCATATTTTTAATATTAGACCTTTATCAGATGAGAATTAATCTTTTGTTTCATTTCTTGTGTAAAGTATGTATATTTTGGTTATTTGAGTTTTTCTCCCTTTAATTTCAAGTTGGCTTGCTGTAAATTACCTTTATTATGTTTAGGTATGTTTCTTGTATTCCTTCTTTCTCCAAGACCTTGAGGGTATCATGAAGGGGTGTTGGATTTTGTCAAAGGCTTTTTCAGAATCTAATGGGAATATCATGTATTACTTTTCTTTCAGTTTGTTTATGTAGTTGGAGATCTTCTCTCCAGGTGCCACCAAGCCCCCCTGGTCCCATAACCCATGTATAAAATAATCATATGGACACTTATATTATTTAAACTGCTTGGCCATTAGCTCAGGCCTACCATTGTCTAGCTCTTACTCTTATATTTAGCCCATTTTTATTAATCTATAATTTTCTCATGGCTTACCAGTATCTTACATCTTGATATGGCCATGGCTGGCAGACTATCCCTCATCCTTCCTTTTCCAAGCCTTCTCCTCTTCCTTGTCCCACCTACCTTATCCTTCCTGCCTAGCTACTGTGCAATCAGTACTTTATTTATTTTAACCAATCAGAGCAACACATTTGATATACAGAACATCCCACAGCACTTCCCCTTTTCTTTTTTTTTTAAAGCAAGGTTTTAACTTTTATATAGTAAAATTTCAGAAAATAAAAAACAATTATCAAGCAAGAATTATAATTACAATATTAAAGAAGACATCCTATCTATCATATATTTGTGAGTCTAAGGTTTTATATCTAACTTATCTTTTATCATAACTGAGGAAATTATAACTATCTAGTCTTGAATCATATCAAAGGCCTCAGAAGGATATAATATTAACTGAGAAATAAAGCTTTAAAGCTTTATCAGGTGATGATTTTTTATTCAATTTAATTCCTTGTGCACAATATGTATGTTATTTGTGTTAGACCTTTATCAGATTTTAATTTTTGTTTTATTTACTTTATTGTGTGCAGAATCAATGTGTATATTATGGATATCAGACTTTATCTAATTAGAATATTTGTTTTATTCAATTAGTTCTTTTCATTATTTATATTTTAAATATTAGCCATTTATAGGATGAGAAATTTTGTTTAATTTAATTTATTTTATAATATATATATATATTTAATATTAGACCTATATCACGTGAGATTTTCATTTTCTTTTTCTGATTTCTAGTGTTCACTATGTATATGTGGGATCCTAGATCTTAATTTTGTGAGAATTTTTGTTTTATTTCTCTGATTTCTTGGGTTTAATATGTATATTTTGGTTATTTGACTTTTATCAGATGAAAAATTTTGTTTCGTTTAGGTTTTTCTGTTCAATTTGTATATTTTTATGTAACACATTTATTGTTTTATTTCTTTGGTTTCTAGGTTTCAATATGGACGCTTTGGATATTAGACCATTATCAGATGAGAATTTTTGTATTATTTATCTGATTTCTAGTGCTCAATATGTATATTTTTGATATTAGGCTTTATCAAGTGAAAATTTGGTTTTATTTGTCTAATATTTTGGGATAATGTATATATTTGGGATACTGGACACTTCTCAGGTAAGAACTTTGTTTTATTTAATTTCTTGTGTTCAGTTTGTATAGTTTTGGTACTGGATCTTTATCAGATGAGAATTTTCATGTTATCTGATTCCTTGGGATCAATATGTTTATTTTGGATGTTAGAACTTTATCAGGTGAGAAAATTTGTTAATTTATTTTTTTGTGTTCAATATATATGTATATATATATATCAGTTATTAGATTATAATCATATGACATTTTTGTTCTATTCAAGTTTTTGTTTACTATATATGTGTTTTTATATTGGACCTTTATCACATAAGAAATTTGTTTTCTGATTTCTGTTTTTTAGTGTGTGTGTTTTGGATATTAGACCTTTATCAGAAGAGATTTTTTGTTTCATTTACCTAAGTATGTTCAATATGTATATTTTGGGCAACATATATTTATCAGATGAGAGTTTTTTTATTTTTTCTGATTTCTTGTATTCAATATGTATATTTTGTATATTAGTCCTTTATTAGGTGAGAATTTATGTTTAACTTAATATTTTGTGTTCAATATCTATGTTTTCTATATGGACTTTATCATATCTAAAAAAGGTTACTAATCAAAGTAGACATTGAATATAATTAGATAAATTAAACAAAATTTCTCTACTCATACATGTCTAATATCCAAAATATAAGATAAATAAAACAAAAATTTTCATCCTTTAAAGGTCTAATATTCAAAATATACATATTGAACATAAGAAACTAGATAAATAAGACAAAATTTCTCATCCGATAAAGGTCTAATATCCAAAATATAAATAATGAATGCTAGAAACCAGATAGATAAAACAAATATTCTCACCTGATAAAGGTTTAATACCCAAAATATAAATATTGAACTTAAGAAATCAAATAAATAAAGCAAAATTCTCATCTGATAAAGTTGTAATATCAAAAAGATTCTTATTTAACACAAAAAATAGAAAAAACAGAATCTTGAAAAATAGGCCTATTATCCAAAATATAAATTATGAGCACATGAAATCAATTCAGAAAACAAAATTTTCATTGAAAAAGGTCTACTACCCAATATAGACATAGTAAATATAATTAGATAAATAAAACAAAAATTTTCATTTGATAATGTTTTAATATATATAGTTACATATTAAATCAAGAAATTAAAAAATAAAATTTTCTTCAGATACAGGAATAATGTTGAAAATATACATATAGTACATGAGAAATCAGATAAATAAAATAAATAAAACAAAAATGCTGATCTGAAATAGATGTATTATCAAAATTATACTTATTGAACACAAGAAATTAAATGAAACAAAATTCTCATCTGATAAAATTCTAATTTCCAAAATACACAGATTTAATCCAAGAAATCAGATAAATAAACAACAATTCTGCTCTGATAAAGGTCTAATTTCATAAACAAGATAAGACATTAGCAATATAAAACAAAATTCTCATCTGGTTTAGGTCTTATATCCAAAATATACATATTGAACACAAGAAAGTAAATGAAACAAAAATTCTCTCCTGATAAAAAGACTACATCCTAAATATACACATTGCAAATTAGAAACCAGATGAATGACACAAAAATTCTAATCTGATAAAGGACTAAAATCTCAAATATACACATTGTACCAAAGAAACCATATGAATAAAAAAATTCTCATCTGATAAATGCTAATATCCAAAATATACATATTGAACATAATTACATGAATAAAACAAAAATTCTCATGTGATAAATGTCTAATATCAAATATATACATATGGAAACCATATGTATATATATGTTTTATTTAATTTTTTTCAAGATTTGTTTTTTATTATATATAGAAGTATTCTTCCTGCATGTATCCCTGTAGGCCAGAAGAGAGCACCAGATCTCATTGCAAGTGGTTGTGAGCCACCATGTTGTTGCTGGGAATTGAACTCAGGACCTCTGGAAGAGCAGTCAGTGCTCTTAACCACTGAGCCATCTCTCCAGCACTTATTTGATTTTTTATGTTTAAAAAGTATATTTTTGATATTGACCTGTATCACAGGAGAATTTAGTTTTCTTTTTCTGATTTCTTGTGTTCAATATGTATATTCTGGATATGAGAAATTTTTCAAGTGAAAAATTATGTTTTCAATATGAATATATTTGACATTTGATCTTTATTACATGAGATTTTTTTTGTTTTTCTGATATTTGTGTTTAGTTTGGATACTCTGGCTATTAGATGTTTATCAGATGAGAATTGTTATTTTTTTCTAGTGTGCAATATGTACATTGTGTATATAGAACTTTTTCAGGTGAAAATTTTTGTTTAATTTAATTTCTTGTGTTCAATCTATATATTTAGGATATTAAACTTTTATCAAATGAGAATTTTTGTTTTATTTAATTTGTATTGTTCAATAAGAATGTTCTTCATATTTAACCATTATCACATGAAAATTTTCTTTTCTTTTCTTTTCATGATTTCTTGTCTTCCATATGTATATTTCGGATATTAGACCTTCATTATGTGAGAATTCTTTCTTTGTAGATCTGATTTCTTGTGTTCAATAAATATATTTTTGATATTCAACCTTTATCACATGATAATTTTGTTTTGTGTTTTGTGTGTGTGTGTGTCTGTGTGTGTGTGTGTTCAATGTGAATGTTTTTGATATTACACATTTATTAGATGAAAATTTTGGTACTATTTATCTGATTTCTTGATTTCAATATATATATTCTGGATATTAGACCTTTATCAGGTGAAAATTTTGTTTTATTTATCATATTATGTTCAATATATATATTTTGGATATTAGACCTCTGTGAGATAAGTGTTTTTGTTTTACTTATCTGATTTCTTGTGTTCAATATGTATATCTTGGATATGACATGTATCAGATGACTATTTGTTTTTTTTATATAATATCTTGATTTCAATGTGTATATTTGAGATACTAGCCCTTTATCTGATCATAATTTCTGTTTTATTTATCTGATAATATCTGATTTATTTATCTGATTTCTTGTGTTCAGTAAGTATATTCTGAATATTAGAACTTTATTACATGAGAATTATTCTTCTGTTTTTCTAATTTCTTGTTTAATATATATATATATAATTTGGATATTATACCTTTATCAGATGAGAATTCTTGTTTTATTTATCTTATTTCTTGGCATTAATGTGTTTATTTTTGGAATTAGAACTTAAAAATTGAGATTTTTTTGTTTTATCTAATTACTTGTGTTTAATATGTATATTTTAGATACGAGACTTTAATCAGATGAAATTTTGGTTTTATTGATCTGTTTTCATGTGATCAATGTCCATATTTTCGATATTAGATATTCATCTCAGAGAGAATTTTTTATTTAATGTTTTGTGTTCAACATTATATTTATGATATTTGACATGTATCACATGAAAATTTTGTTCATTTTATGATTTCTTGTGTTTAGTATGTATAATTTGGATATTAGACTTTTATCAGATGAGCATTTTTGCTTTATTTATTTGAATTCTAGTGTTCAACACATTTTTTATTAGACCTTTATCAGAGCATAATTTTTATTTTATTTAGTTTATTGTTTTGAGTATTTTTTTGCATTTTTTCATCTTTTTAGTTGTTATTCATTATATTTTTGTTTTAATTTTACACATGAGCCATGTGATCCCCTGTCCTACCTACTCCTGTCCCGGCCCTAACCTACCCCCCAGCCCCTCACCTACATTACCATCTCCTCCACGGCCAAGACTCCCTTTGGGGATTCATTTCAACCTGGTGGATTCAGTACAGGCAGGTCCAGTTCCCTCCTTCCAGGCTGAGCAAAGTGTCCCTGTGTAAGCCCAAGGTTCCAAACAGCCAGCTCATGCACTAAGGACAGGTCCCGGTCCCACAGCCTGGATGCCTCCCAAACAGTTCAAGCTAGTCAATTGTCTCACTTATCCAGAGGGCCTGATCCACCTCGGGGCTGCACAGCCTTTGGTTCATAATTCATGTGCTTCCATTCATTTGGCTATTTGTCCCTGTTCTGTTGCAATCTTGGTCTCAACAATTCTCACACATACAATCTCTTCTCTTTCTCACCAATTGGACTCCTGGAGTTCCACCTGGGGTCTGGATGAGGATCTCTGTATCCACTTCCATCAGTTATTGGATAAGAGTTCCAGCATGACCATTAGGGTGTTTGGCCATCCGATCACCAGACTAGGTCAGTTCAGGCTTTCTCTCAAACATTGCTATTAGTCTACAGTGGAGGTATCATTGTGGATTGCTGGGGGCCTCTCTAGCATTTTGTTTCTTCCTGTTCTCATGTGGTCTTCATTTATAATGGTTTTTTATTCTCTGTTCTCACTTTCTGTTCTTGATCCAGCTGGGACCTCCTGCTCCCCTAAGCTCTCAGTCCCTTGAACCTTGCCCTTTATTACCTCCATTCATGTCCAGGTTGTTCATGTAGATCTCACCCAGTTCTCTGTCATTGGGCAATCCCTATGTCTTTCTTAGGGTTCTGTTTTCTAGGTAGCCTCCCTGGTGTTGTGAATAGCATTTTGGTCATCTTTGTTTTACATCTAGTATCTTCCTAAGAGTGAGTACATACCATGTTTGTCTCTCTGAGACTGGGTTACCTCTCTCAGGTTGATTTTTTTCTAGATCCATCCATTTGCCTCCAAACCTCATGATGTCTTTGTTTTTCTCCTCTGAGTAGTACTCTATTGTGGATATGTACCACATTTTCTTTATCCATTTTTCAGTTGAAGGGTATCTAGGTTGTTGCCACATTATAGCTATTACAAACAATGCTGATATGAACATAGTTCAGCAAATGCCCTTGTGGTATGATTGAGCATTCCTTGGGTATGTGCCCAAGAGTGCTACAGCTGGCTACTGGGGGCAATGTATTCCCAATTTTCTAAGGAAGCTTCATATACAAGCTTGCGTTCCCACCAGCAGTGGAGGAGAGTTCCACTTGCTCCACATCCTCTCCAGCATAAGCTGTCTTCTGTGTTTTTGATCTTAGTCATTCTGACAAGTATAAGATTGTATCTCAGAATCAATTTGGTTTGCATTTCTCTGATGCCGATGGATGTTGTGCAAATTCTTAAATGTCTTTCAGCCATTTGAGCTTCTTCTGTTGAGAATTCTCTATTTAGTTCTGTAACCCATTTCTTAATTGGACTGTTGGGTACTTTGATGTCTAATTTCTTGGGTTTTTTGTTTATATATTCTGGATATCAGCCCTCTGACAGATGTGGGGTTTGTGAAGAACTTTTCCTATTCTGTAGGCTGTCACTTCGTCTTGTTTACCATGTCCTTTGCTCTAAAAAAGCTTCTCAGTTTCAACAGGTACCATTGATTGATTGTTTCTCTCAGTGTCTATGCTACTGGTGTTATATTTAGGAAGTGATCTCTTATGCCAAGGCATTCTAGACTACTTCCTACTTCTCTTCTATTAAGTTCAGAGTAACTGGATTTATGTTGAGGTCTTTGATCCACTTGGACTTAAGTTTTGTGCACGGTGACACATATGGATCTATTTGAAGTCTTCTACATGTTGAAATCCAGTTATGCCAGCACCATTTGTTGAAGATGCTTTCTTTTTTCCAATGTACAGTTTTGGCTTATTTCTCTTTTATTATTTTATTTATTCTTCAGTCATACAAGACATCCAAACTGCAGGTTTTCCTCCCTCCACTCATCTGAGTCCTCTCCATTGCTCCCTTCTTCACCAGATCCATTCCTCCTCCACTTCTCTTCAGAAAAGAGCAGCTATCGCTGGGTTATCAACCAAACACTGCATAACAAGTGACAATAAGACTAGGGAGGAACCTTCATATCAAGCCTGGATGAAGCAAGCTAGTAGGAGTTAAAGGATTTCAAGAGCAAGCAAATGAGTCAGATATACACCCCTGCTTCCTTTGTTAGAAGTTGTACAAAAACACCAAGCTATACAATAGTGACACATATTCAGAGGAACAAATGTGGACCCATACAGGTAGTAAATGGTATTTCAGTCACTGTGAGCCACTGTGAGCCCCTGTGAGCTCTACTTAGTAGATTCTCTGGGCTATGTTCTCTTCTTTCTTTTTAGTTAGGAAATTTGTTTTTTGAATCCTTTTTGGGATTTGAGCTGCTATTTTCCTCGTTCCATTCCTATTTTTCCTATGCTTGGTCTTTTAATAGTGTTCCAGGTTTCCTGGATCTTATGTTTCAGGACAGCTTTCAACTTAACATTTTCTTTCATCAATATAGCCATATCTTCTATCTTATGTTTAAAGCCTGAAATTCTCTATTCCATGTCTTGTGTTTTCTTGGTGATGCTTGGCTCTATAGTTCCTGTTTAAAAACCTAGGTTTTCATTTCTAGAACTTTTTCAGTTTATATTTTTTAATTGCTTCTCTTTCCATTATTAGATGATGAAGAGATCATTCATTACCATCAACTGTTTGTTTGGCTTTGGCTTTTTTTAAGGGATTGGTTAATTTTTTCCAATAGTACATTATTCCATTCTCTGCTTTCTTTAAAGGGATTCATGTACTTCCTCTTTAAGAACTCCTACCATCTTTATAATGTTTATCTTAATTGTCCTTCAACTGTGATGGAATACCCAGGTTTTTCTGTAGTATGAATCTGGTAGTGAAATATTGCTACAGCTATTGTTGATTATGTTCTTATGCTGGTGTCGAATTATCTGGATTTGAGATGATTGAGGGTATAGGTACTGATTTCTCAGTTTTTCTTTTTGGTAGGGTGTTTTCTTTTTTTTAACTTTCTAGACAGTGTTTCTCTGTGTAGCTTTATGCCTTTCCTGGAACTGTAGTTCTCTTTCTTTGTTGCATCTTTGTTTAGTTTAGGAATCAGAGTAATTGTAGCCTCATAAAAGGAGTTTGGTAACATACCTTCTGCTTCTATTGTGTGGAACAATTTAAAGAGTATTGGTATTACGTCTTCTTTGAAGATGTGGTAGAATTCTGAAGTGAAACCATCTGGTCCAGGGCTTTTTTTGGTTGGGAGACTTTTAATGACTGATTTTATTTCCTTAGGGGTTATTGGACTATTTAAATATTTTATCTGGTCTTCATTTAACTTAGGTATGTGGTACCTATCCAGAAAATTATCCATTTCTTTTAGATTTTCCAGTTTTGTGGAGTAGAGGTTTCCTCATTTTCTGTTATGTCCCCATTTTCATTTCTGATTTTGTTAATTTGGATGCTCTCTCTCTGTCATTTGGTTAGTTTGGATATGGGCTTGTCTATCTTGTTGATATTCTCAAAGAACCAACTCTTTGTTTCATTAATCCTTTGTATTGTTCTATTTATTTCTATTTTATTGATTTCAGCTCTCGATTTGATAATTTTCTGGCATCTCTTCCTCCTGGGAGACTTTGCTTCTTCCTGTTTAAGGGCTTTCAGGTGTGCTGTCAAGTCAATAGTGTGAGATTTCTCCAGCTTCTTTATGAGGACATTCAGTGCTATGAATTTCCCTCTTAGCACTGCTTTCATAGTATCCCATAAGTTTGGGTATGTGGTGTATTCATTTTCATTAATGTCTAGGAAGTCTTTAATTTCTTTCTTTATTTCTTCCTTAACCCATTGGTGATTCAATTGAGCATTATTCAGTTTCCTTGAGATTGTAGGATTTCTGTAGTTTTTTCTGTTGTTGAAATATAACTTTAAACCATGGTGGTCTGATAGAACACAGCGGGTTATTCCAATTGTTTTGTATTTGTTGAGTTTTGATTTGTGGCCAAGTACGTGGTTGATTTTAGAGAAGGTTCCATGGTGTGCTGAGAAGAAGGTATATTCTTTTTTCTTTAGGTGGAATGATCTGTAGATATCAATTAAGTCCATTTGAGCCATAACATCAGTTAAGTCCATTATGTCTCTGTTAAGTTTCAATTTGGCTGATCTGTCCAGAGGTGAAAGTGGGGTGTTGAAGTCTCCCACTATTAATGTGTGGGGTTTTATATGTGATTTAAGCTTTATTAATGTTTCTTTTACATATGTGGTTGCCCTTGTGTTTGGGGCATAAATGTTCAGAATTGAGACTTCATCTTGCTTGATCTTTCCTGTGATGAGTATGTAATGTCCTTCATCATCTCTTTTGATTGTTTTTAGTTTGAAGTCTATTTTGCTGGATATTAGGATGGCTACACCAGCTTGTTTATTAAGACCATTTGATTGGAAAGTCTTTTCCCAGCCTTTTATTCTTAGGAGGCCTCTGTCTTTGAATTTGAGGTGTGTTTCTTGTATGTAGCAGAAAGATGGGTCCTGTTTTCATATCCATTCTGTTAGTCTGTGTCTTTTTATAGATAAATTAAGTCCATTGATATTAAGGGATATTAATGACCAGTGATTGTTCGTTCCTGTTGTTATTTTTATTTTTTGGTGATAGTGTATGTTACTGCTGTGGTGTTATCTATTGCCTGTCTTTTCCTGGGTGTATCTGCCTTCCTTTGGTTGGAATTTTCCTTCTAGTGATTTCTGTAGGGCTGGGTTTGTGGATAAGTATTATTTAAATCTGGTTTTGTCTTGGAAGGTCTTGTTCACTCCATCTATGATGATTGAAAGTTTTGCTGGGTATATTAGTCTAAGCTGGCATCCATGGTCTCTTAGTGTCTGCATTATATCTGTCCAGGACCTTCTGGCTTTCACAATCTCCATTGAGAAATCAGGTGTTATTCTGATGGGTTTTCCTTTATAAGTCACTTGGTCTTTTTCCTTTGCTGCCCTTAATATTCTATCTTTACTCTGTACATTTAGTTGTTCAATTATTATGTGGTGAGGGGACTTTTTGGGGGGGTCTAGTCTGTTTGGTGTTCTATAGGTTTCTTGTATCTTCTTAGGCATTTCCTTCTTTATATTGGGAAAGTTTTCTTCTATGATCTTGTTAAATATATTTTCTGTGCCTTTGAGTTGGTATTCTTCTCCTTCCTCTATCCCTATTATTCATAGGTTTGGTCTTTTCATGGTGTCCCAAAATTCTTGGACATTTTGGATCATGACTTTGTTGGTTTTAGTGTTTTCTTTGACTGATGAGTCTATTTCTTCTACCGAATCCTCAATACCAGAGATCCTCTCTTCCATCTCTTGCATTCTCTTGGTTATCCTTGCCTCTGAAATACCTATTTGTTTACTCAGATTTTCTATTTCCAACATTCCTTCTGCTAGTATCTTCATTTTTTCTATTTCCCACTTCATGTCTTGGATTATCTCCCCTGCTTTTTCATGATTTTCATTCAAGGATTTATTGTTTTCTTCTGCTTCTTTTGTCCTTTCCTCTACTTTTTTATAGCGTTCTTCCTATTTTTTGTTTGTCTGTTCCTCTGCTTTATTTTTTATTTCTTCTATATAAGGCTGTAGGCTCTTCATGAGGTTAGTTATAAGGTTGTTTTCTTCTTCTTCTTCCATGTTCAGTTCTACCTGATGGAGAAGGGCTAGGTTCTGGTGATGCTGTATTGCTCTTTATTTTGTTGTATGTACTTCTGCCTTGACATCTGCCCATCTCCACTTGTGTTCGTTCTTGGTCTTATCAGTGTACTTGGTCCAGAAAGAGTTGACAGATTTAGGGAGCCTCTTTCTGGTCCAGATGGAAGCTCTGGGCCAGATGTGAACGTTGGTCCAGGTGAGAGTGCTGGCCATATAGGAGCTGGTGGGGCTGGACTCTGAGTCTTGGGAATTCCCTGATATCTCCTTATTTTGTCCAGATGGGAGCTCCTCTTGTCAAGATGGGAGTTCCTCTGGTCTCTGGTCCAGATGGGTGTTCCAGGATGGAAGCTTGGGGCTGGACTCTGATTCTCAGGAAGTGGCTGGGGTCTCCAGCAGATGGGTGTGGGGGCAGGGTGTGGAGACTGCAGCTTCTGCCTGCAGTCTTGGAAAAGGGGAGCCTTCCCACAAGGCCTGCCAATTGGCAGGAAGCTGGGGCCTCCTTGGTCAGGTCCTCTGGGAGTGGCCTTTGTCCTGTGGTGGGACCCAGGTGCAGTTCCCTCTCTGAGTATAACCCAGGCACTTAACTCTGGTCCAAATGGGAGTTCTGGGTGGAAGGCCAAAAATATACTTTTTGAACATAAAAAATTAAATAAGTGCTGGAGAGATGGCTCAGTGGTTAAGAGCACTGACTGCTCTTCCAGAGGTCCTGAGTTCGATTCCCAGCAACCACATGGTGGCTCACAACCACTTGTAATGAGATCTGGTGCTCTCTTGTGGCCTGCAGTGATACGTGCAGGCAGAGTACTTCTCTACATAATAAAAAAACAAGGGAGATTGCCATGAGCGCAAGATCCCCCTATAATGGCCACTGTCTGTTGTGCTTTGGCAGGTGGGTGTTTGGGGAAGTAAGTTTCAAAGAATGGTTTTTTTCCTGGAGGTTGATGATTTGTTTACTGGTTTTCCTGGTTTGTTTCCTGCTACTTTTTAGCAGAAGAAGCTTGGCCTTGGAGTTTCAGCATGGTATGATACTGCTCAGCAATGCAGGCTGTCTTTTTCTGAAGGTTTAGTTTCACTAGCATCATGTTATTCTGTAGCTCAGCCAGGGTCTGGTTCTGTTTGATGAGGATGTCATCACAGTTGGTCAGGGCTTGCCAAAGCTTTTCTGCCCCCATGCTGTGGCAGCAGGCCCTTTCTGCTGACTGGATAGACTACTCTTGTTTCTTAAGCTAAGTCCAAAGGATCCTTATATTCTTCTGGCCCTCCTCTAACTTCTTATCCACATCAATGATGAAGGGCTTGGCTGTTGGTGGTGGTTCTAACATTTCCTTATACCTCTGCAGCTCTTCAGTGGTGGAGCTTAGCTCTGCTTTGCATGGCTCTAGTTTAGCTTTAGTTTCCTGGAACTGCTGAGTGGAGCCAGAAACTGCCAGCCTTTGTGACAGTCTACCTCACTGCTTCTCCAGTCCCTGCCCCCACCCAGCTGCAGAACCCAGACTCCCACCACCAGAGAACACAACTCCACTCACTAGGTGCAACTTTGTTTCTCATAGAATGCTTTTGCTAATTTCTTTCAATGGTCATTTGCTTTAGCTGACTGTTCAGTCTCTGCACCTTCTGCTTCAAATGAATCTTGGAGAGGAAGGTTTGGTGGGATGGTGGCTCCCTGGTGCTCCTTGTGGGTAGATGTACACAAATTACCTTGCAGTATGACAATGCAAAGAGGATGGACAGACCACCCTGAGTCCTAATCAAATGTTTGAGAAAGCTTGTTTAACAATGATTCAGTGACAGCCCAAATTATTTTGTCCCATGATTCAGATGCCCCCTCTGGGGAACTCAACTGTCCTCTCTATTTGAAGGGAAGTGATTATCTCAGATATTTGGCTCTCTGTCACAGCACATACTCCAAGAAACCAAGGAGAGAGAGTCAGAAAAATTTGCCTTAGTTTACAATCACTCCAGTCATTTAGAGGTTGCCCAAATATCGGGACAGTTTTCACTAACCAAATAACTATTGATGGAGAAGACATATAAGGGCTGAACATGGTCACCAGACTCAACATGTCACCTCACTAATATCTCAGGGCTCACAAAGCAACTGGGAAGTACTTAAAGTTAGCTGGTATGGTGGAACTACAGTGATGTTCAGACATGAAATTGGCACACCTCATTAATCTCTCCTGATTGCATGTTGGTCTCATGTTCATTCCTCAGTGCCTATCCTCCAAAAGCAATAAAAGCAAAGAGTTCCCAGCATAAAGCTTTGGCCTTACCAGTTCCTGACCTCTGAGGGAAAACAATATCATGGAACCCTTGAATTTCAAGAGCCATGACACACAGGGATGTGCTGTTGGTTCCTAGAGCCTCCAGCTTTCTGTGACACATTATTGGAAGATTCAGTTCAAGACCACTTCCTCCAAGAAGCTTCTCTTTTCCTCCACAGAACTCATTTCACAATTATCTTGACCATTTCTTTCTTGATGTTTTACTCTGAGGCTGAAGGTCAGCTTTCTTCTGCCACTCTCTGTTCTCTCTACCCAATCCATTATCTTTCTGAATTAGACTCTTCAGTATGCCAACATGTTCAGAGTATATGGTGAAGACATTGAATAAATTTTCCAAGGGCATTTGGTATTGCCACAACATAGGTGACATCACAGACAATGCTAGGGCTCTCCAGGATACAATAGAATGTCCAGGGAAGAGCTGCAGATGTCGTGGGAACTGACATTGCTTCCCTGCTAATGAGCTTTCCTCATAATTCACTAGAAGTCAAGCTGACCTTTGCAGGAGCCTCTACTGGGATACAAGGGAAGCCCTTCAGCACCCACTTCATCCAAAGCCAGAGATCTCTCTCTAATTGATTGGACATTCTTTTGTTCGTTCCATGTGTGGAGCTGAATGTTAATCTCCTATTGAAATTTTATGTACACAAAGTAAAAATATCATAGAAATTTATATATGCTATAGTTTTTCATAACTTCCTGCATCTCCTTATCTCCTTAGTCACAAGACATTAAAGACTTAAGGCTGACTGAGAAGGACAATTGTTAAACAATTTCCTGTTAAAGAGTCTACAGGAAACAGCTAGGCAGAGTTATGCTAGAGGAAGAGGATGACATGGCCTAGGAACAAGTACACATATGGTCATGCAGCTCAGTGTGACTAAAATCTGTGTCATCAACATGTGTGTAGTGGTTGTTGTACTCACTGTTGAGTAGCTCAAAGTGTTCTGCTGTTACTGGGTAGTAAAGGTGTCCAGACAGTTGGAGCCTTCCACACAGAACATAAGTTTCCTATAAAGCAAAGTATATTCAGGAAATTCCTTTGCAAGCCCCTTCATATATAGGAACATAGAAAAAATGGTTCCACTGGACAGTCTAGATGATTTGTTCTTAATTTGTCCAATAGTCTGACCCTTTAAATTGTATTAACAGTAGTTCCTCTTCTTATGATGAACCCTAATTGTTTGATTGATTCTTAATTTTATGTTAGCTACTGTTATGAATCATAATTCAAATATTTGATGTGCAGGATATCTGATATGCATCCCCCAGTGGGATGGTGACCCACAGGTTGAGGACCACACTTCTGAATGCAGAAAGAAGTCTCCAGAAATCCTGACAGTGATGCTGGGGCAGTGTCATTCTTAATTTTTATTATCAGACTGAATTAAACTATTCACCTGGGAGGAGGGACCCTCAATGAGAAGTTATATAGATCAGATTTACTTTGAACATGTGTCTGTGGGATTTTGTTAATTGTTCATTGAGATAAGACTCCCTAAAATGGGCAAAATCATTTCATTGTCTGTAACCTGTCCTGTGTAAGTATGAAGAACATAGAGCATATTCATACCCAAACAAGAAGCATGTGTGCATTTGTTTATCTCTGCTCTTGGATGTGGATGTGATATGATTAGTTGAGTTCCTACCTTGATTTCTCTAAAATGGAACTATTACCTGGAATTGTGGGCGATGATAAATTTTTCCCATTCTAAGTTGCTGTGCCTGATAACTCAATGTAAAAAAGATGTTAAGAAAGCACTCTATGACAGAGAGGTTTTCACAAGTCAGTGAGATGTGTATTTCATGAAATGCTCAACAGCACCATGTCTGTCTCAGAAGAAGAGATCCTACTTGTTCATTATTTGACAGCACTCTTACCCTGCAAAGAAATGTCAAGAAACACAACAAAATCCACTAACAAGAGTTTTATTAAGACAGGGAAGAGAGAAAAGTCTGAGAGACCTGCGGAAAACACAAGTGAATAAAGAAGGTGTTGGAAACATGGCACCCACTTATAAAGGCTGGGCCGCACCTGCATACACAGGCCCATGTAGCTATTCCATGCATGCACATAGATCACATGGTTGCGCTGTGTGCTTTACACAACCATGCAAAGCCACAGGGTCCTGGTCATGTGAGATGTTTTGACCTAGAAATGGCTATTTTGACCTGGAAATGGCTATTTTGACCCAGAAATGTTTATTTTGACCTGGAAATGTCTAGGCGAAAGTGTCTAGGTCTTCTGGGCATGCACAATATGGGGGGTTCATAGTGAATCCCTATCACTATTTCTTCCTAAACCCAACCTGTGTTTCCCTGTTAAAGTTTTTCAAAGATACTGAGACACCCAAAGACTCAAAAACTTCTTCACCCTGTCAACAAATGTCCCCTGATATTGTCTTGCCATATCAAGTGCTGTGCTAAATTCTTCTAATGTGTTTTATACAACAAGCTTCACTTCAATGAATGTATTTTTCTTTGAATTTCCTGACCACTAAACTTTTAAGATATGGGGAATGACTTGGGCCTTAACTATGAATTTCCATCTTATGCTATGTCCTTCCATGAAGATCAGAAGAAACTCCTTAAAGCTGAGAGCAAAGTAGCAACTTAAATTGCAGGAATGAATGGGTGTAAGTAATGACTGGCAATGTGTGCACTTATTATTACCTTAGTTTGAATATTAACTCCAGGGCTGATGTACACACATCCCCATCAAAATTTCTCAGTGTCCCTTTAACTCTTGTGCCTCTTCATTAAGAGTTCTGTAAACAGATCTTTTACAAATTTCCTCCTTCAAAAGTAAATAGACCTTATCAGATGTGAAAAGTCACTTTGATTTTGTCCTTCTCCAAGGACATGTAACAGGCCCTTTTGAGCTACTGCCAAGGTTATCCAATGAGAATAAGGTCTAGGGTTAGGAACTGAAATAACCACAGATACAGGTTTAGAATACAATTCTGAGGAACAGAGTGCAAATCAAGGGCAGAACAGCAGGAATACCCAGGAAATTCTTGGTTATGTCTTTGGCACCTTAGGCTCTCAGCATATCAGTTTCTTCTACCAAGAGAAAGATGGATAGCAATGCCCCATGGAGATGGGTCTTGTCACAAGGCATGACCTACAAAATGTCTTCTTTAACAACTGGGACTTTGTTTGTTTGCACGTTTTTTGGGTGGGGGTGATGAGCTAGCATGTATATGAGCTAAGCTGCACATCTCTTTCTGGGAACAGAGGAATCAGATCCTAAACTTATGAAAAATGCTGAAAATGAAGCGTTAAAGCAGAGAATCACTTCACTTGGTTGAAAAAAATAACACTTCTCTTCATGACTCTTGTAGTGGATAGCCATCCCAGCATTGGCCTGGAAGTTCCAACCCCCATTGAGGCTTCAGTAATGATCATGCCCACAAGGCAGGGCAGAGGAGGGAGCAGAAGACCTAGGAGCAAGAGGAGGTGGCTCTCTTGGTTCCTGGACGCTGGACGCTGGAGGTAGACCAGCAGAGTTCTCCAGAGAACACCGCCGGACTGCTCTATACCTTTGCCAGACCCTGCAACCTACCCCTTCATTTGTAAGTTACCCCACAAAATAAACCTCCCTTTTTACTATGTGGAGTGGCCTTAATAATTTCACCAATATCTGGCGCTCACCTGGGGCAAATTCCAAAGCCCAGGCGGCTCCCTCCCTCAGCCTCCTCCTGGCTGGCTGGCACCTAAACCCGCCTGCAAAGTTCTATTTAACCAGGGGACACCTACATGGTCCCATTCCCGAAAAAGGGAACAGCTAGTCCAGTCTCAGTTCCCTAGCTTAGCCCCTGGGCCAGCGAAAACCGCTGTGAGTGAGGCATTCCCACTCCTCCCTGAGTGCCGGCTCCCAGCCATCTTGGCTCCTGCCTTCAACTGCCACCAGCCAAGGTCGCTAGCAGGCCTTGCTTTGGAGCTATACAAATGCCTCCTGCTGGCTGAAAAGTGCTACTGCACCACCCAAAACAACGGAAAGGTAAGCTTCTTTCTAGTAAAAGTACTGGATAATTTTACACCTTAAAACTGACTAACAAATTTTGAGTGATTCTTGTAATATGGCTGACAACATTACCTCACAAGAATTTAAAAACCTTTTTGCCTGTATGATGAATGACATTTTCCTGGAAATATACGACCTCCCTAAGACATATCTGGCCTGTACCATTTTGACATTCATTGTAATAATTCACACAGTGTTCAAACACTGGTTTAAGAACAAAGATGAGTCATTATTGGGACTGATACAGGCTTTAAAAGATAGCAATGTAGGCTTACAGAAAAAGATTCTCTCTCTGGAATCTGCTAACCAGAATTTACAAAACAAGCGTGTACCCAAAATTGCTTTTATTGATAATAAATATGAGTATTTAATGGATAGAACACTAACTCTCCAGAGTGAAGTTGTAGCTACTCAGACACTATATAAGGAAGAAAAATTATCATTACTTGATAAAATAAGGTCCATGGAATCATGTGTTTCAGAAGAACATAAAAACTTCCATGATTCCATGAAAAATCTGGAATCCCTTACAAGAGAGGAGGTTTACTCCCTGGAACAGACCCTAGGAGCTCGTTTACAAGCCCTGGAGGAAACTCTCAATAAACATGACAAGGGACCTAATAAGCAGAAGGGCAAGACCATACAGGTTGTAACATCTCCAAATGGCTCTCATACAATGGCTTATCCTGTTATCATCCATGAGAAGCCAGCAGATGACACACACCCCGAGCCATATACGACATATACATTACAACCAATTTCAACAAGGGACTTTAAAAATATAAAGGAAGCAATAGTTACATATGGGATACACTCCACATATGTAAAACAGATGTTAAATTCGTGGTCTACCTCATATAGAATCATTCCAGATGACTGGCATCAGTTAATTTCAGCTGTTCTAGAATATAGCCAGCAGTTACAGTGGAAAAGCTGGTTGAGAGAAGAGGCAAGAAATTTAGAACAACAAGGTAAACTCAGAGGTTTTGAGATCTCCCAAGACCAAATATTTGGTGAGGGATGTTTCGTTGACAGGAATGTACAAGCCATTTATGATGAGCATACAATATCCCTATGCCGTACAGCAGCTCTAAATGCTTGGGGAAAAATTCCAGAACCTGGAAAAGCAACTGAAGTATACACAAAGATATTTCAGTGACCGCATGAACCCTTCACTGATTTTTTACAAAGGCTGAACACAGCTATAACAAAAGCTGTATCAGATAAAGAATTAAGAAAAGTATTAACTAAGTACTTGGCATTTGACAATGCTAATGCAGAATGCAAAAAATACTTACACCATTAAAGATCAGATCAGCTCCTTTGGAAGAATGGATTCAGTATACTAATGGTGTTGAATCTTTTAACTACAGTAATGAGGCTTGGATAGGAGAGACAAATCCCAGAGGTGAAAGAAGGCCCCGTGGTAGCAAATGTTTTAAATGTGGTACACAGGTCATATAAGTAAAAACTGTACATGGGGTAATCCTAGAAGTAATACTCCTTCTAGGAATAGCCTAAACAGGAGACCCCAACCACCTCCTGGATTATTTAGAAGATGTGTCAAAGGCTGACATTGGACCAGTGAGTGCAGATCAAAAATAGATATACAAGGCAACCCTTTACTGGCGGGAAACGCCTCGGGGGGCCTCTTTCAGGCCCCCAAATCAAATGTGGTAAGAACATTCCCAGCCACTGTGGAAGACATTCCTCTCCAGGACAACTGAATAAACCAATGCCTATTGTAAAAACCAATACTGCAATGGATGATAAAACAGCTCTGATAGATGAATCACAGTTTACAAAGAACACAATAAAACAAATATTTTGGCAGACTTCCGTAAATGAACAAAGACCAAAGCTTAGAATTCGAATTAATGGCTTGGTTCTGGAGGGCCTGGTAGACACAGGTGCAGATGTGACCATAATTACACCAAAATCATGGCATCCAAATTGGCCTCTTCAAGAGGTAGATGTCCAACTTTTAGGAATTGGCACCCTATCTCAGATAAAACAGAGTTCGAGATGGGTTGAATGCATAGGGCCAGAAGGACAGAGAGGAAGGCTGAAGCCATATGTAGCGAATGTAGCAGTAAATCTATGGGGCCGAGATCTGTTACAACAGTGGAATACCCAGATTAAAATTCCTACACTCTCAGAAAAGGAATACAGGCCAATGCATGTTTCTAGGAATAATATCATAACATGCTATAAAAACCAGTCACCAACCATTCAGGCTGTACACAAACAGAGCACAACTGCTGTTGAACTCTCAGAAGTACCAACTGCCTTACCTTTAAAATGGCTAATAAACCTGTCTGGGTTGGACAGTGGCCTTTGACAAAAGAGAAGCTCCATTCTTTAGAACAGCTGGTTCAAGAGCAGTTAAATGCTCAACACATTGAAGAATCTACCAGCCCTTGGAATTCTCCTGTATTTGTTATTTTAAAAAGTCTGGTAATTGGAGAATGCTGACAGATCTGAGAGCTATTAATAAAGTAATTCAGCCAATGGGCTCCCTACAGACTGGGATGCCCTTGCCCTCTCTGCTACCCAAAGAATGGCCTATAATAGTTATTGACTTAAAAGACTGTTTCTTTAACATACCATAACTAGAAAATGATAGAGAAAAATTTGCCTTCAAAGTTCCTAATTATAACAATCCTCAGCCAGTCAAGAGATATCAATGGAATGTCCTCCCACAGAGAATGTTAAACAGCCCTACCTTATGCCAATACTTTGTGCAAAAACCATTGGAGATAATTCGTGTAAAGTTTCCACAATCCATAATTTATCACTATATATATCCTATTAGCTGATTCAAAGTTAGACACATTAGAAAGCATGTTTGAAGAAGTAAAAAAAAGTTTTGCCTCGCTGGGGACTGCAAATTGCTCCTGAAAAAAATACAAAGAGGAGATTCTATTAATTACTTAGGATATAAGATAGAGTTACAAAAAATTAGACCCCAAAAGGTACAACTGAGGAGAGATCGATTAAAGACTCTTAATGATTTTCAAAAGTTGTTAGGAAGCATTTCAACTTATTGGGTATCATGGGAATACCCAAAGATGGACTACAAAATTTGGCTAATACTCTAGAAGGGGACAAAGAATTAAATAGTCCTAGAGAATTATCAGCCAAAGCTGAGAAGGAATTGGCTCTAGTAGAAAAGACAATTCGAGAAGCACATGTGGATTGTGTGGATCCAGAACTTAAATGTATTCTTGTCATATTCCCTTCCAGACATTCCCCCACAGGTATTTTGATGCAGAGGGAAGATATTATATTGGAATGGATATTCCTACCACGCAAACCAAATAAGAAATTAAAGACTTATGTAGAAAAGATCTCTGATTTGATTCAAAAAGTTAAATTAAGACTTTGTCAGTTGACAGGAATGGACCCAGCAGAAATTGTAGTACCTTTAACGAATGAGGAAATTTCATCACTATGGAAAGATAATGAATACTGGCAGAGAGCCTGCAGTAACTTTTTGGGAGAGATTAACAACCATTATCCCAAAAGCAAGAGGATAGAATTCATAAAGAAGACTGAATGGGTCCTTCCTCACATTGTACGACACAAGCCAATTTCTGGAGTCCTCACATTCTATACTGATGCAAATAAATCAGGGAAAGCAGGATACAAATCAGGAGACTTAAGTAAAGTGGTACAAAGTCCATACAGCTCTGTACAAAAGGCAGAACTGTATGCCATTCTTATGGTACTGATGGACTTCACAGAACCCCTCAATATAGTCACTGACTCTCAATATGCAGAGAGTTGTTTTACACATTGAAACTGCTGAATTTATTCCTGATAATACAGAATTAACTTCATTATTCATACAACTGCAGGAAATCATCAGAAAATGGGAACATCCTATAGATATAACACATATCAGATCCCATACAGGTCTTCCAGGACCTCTAGCACAAGGTAATGATGAGATTGATCAGTTACTAATAGGTAATGTGCTAGAAGCCTCAGAATTTCATAAGAAACACCATATAAATAGCAAAGGTTTGAAGAAGGATTTCTCCATTACTTGGCAACAAGCTAAGGATATTGTGAAAAAATGTCCTACTTGTTCTTTCTATAACCAAACTCCATTACCTGCAGGGATCAATCCAAAAGGTATACAAAGAAATAAAATTTGGCAGATGGATGTGTTTCATTTTGCAGAATTTGGAAGATTAAAGTATGTACACCATACCATTGACACCTATTCAGGATTTCAGTGGGCAACTCCTATGAGTTCTGAAAAGGCTGATTCTGTGATTACACACCTATTAGAAGTTATGGCCATCATGGGAATACCTGTACAAATCAAGACAGATAATGCCCCAGCATATGTCTCCAATACAATGAGACAGTTCTTGCTTATTACAGTATAAAGCATGTTACAGGTATACCACACAATCCCACAGGCCAAGCAGTCATAGAAAGATCCAATCGAACTTTAAAGGATATGCTAAATAAACAGCAACAGGTAACAATGACTCCTAGAAATAGATTGCATAGTGCTTTATTAACCTTGAATTTTCTCAATGCTGATGAGAAAGGAACAACAGCTGCGGAGAGACATTGGACGACAGACAAAACTCCTGAGCTAAACCAACCGGTTTATTTCAAAGATGTGTTGACCTAAAAATGGAAACCTGGATATGTTCTATGTTGGGGAAGGGGTTTTGCTTTTGTTTCCACAGGAAAAGAAAAGGTATGGATACCAACAAAATTAATAAAAATTCGATTCGAATAGGAGAAACCCCTTGATGAGGAGAAATAAAAGATCATCCACCAATGTGACATCTCCTCAGGTTGTAAGAAAAATTTAACAATCAAAGGTTGGGGTAGGCTTCTGTTTTTGTCTTTCCAGGATAATGGAAATACCCATCTTCCAGAAATCATAAGGCCTTGGATATCCGGATGTTTACAGCAGAAGGAAAGAATCTATTGGTACCAATCTACACAGGCAATCTCTGAAGTCTCCAGAAGGAAGATGGGGCCCCAACAACAACAACTCTACCCAATCCAGAATGATGCCATGGTAATCATCATTATACTACACTTCTTGCCAGAATTTCAGACAATCTTACCCATTTCTCTAAGAGTTGCTGCAGAATCTACAGTTAGTCTAACTGAGATTTAACTATCTGAGCTTTCTCACAATACCCAACAGAGATACCATTGCCCCCTAAACAGCAGGAAGCAATTCTAAGAAAACGACGCCCCTTATCCCTTAGGTTTCATATTTCTCAGGGTTATGGATAATGGTTCTAGGGTTGGGGGTAGAAGAAATGGTCAAACTCAGTACTCTCCTTAAGGAAAGAAAATATGTCTCAAAAAAAAGGGGAAAAGAAGAAATGGACTGGATATGTATAAGATATTATGGTAGACTATCACATACATTAGTAAACAAATTTAGTAATATAGCAGCCTTTGCACTGTTATGAATTCTTATATGTTGATACAAATATAAACTTTTTATATTCCTATTTAAGATAATTTGTATATTGATACAAATACAGAACTATGTTTGTTATATTGTACACATATTTTTACTCTTATGTGAAATATTTGTATATTGATACAAATGTGAATTTATGTCTGTCATACTGTATGTATGTTCTACTTCTGTTTAAGATATTCTGTATACTGATATATATTTAGGATTATTATCATATTGCATATTGCACTATACATTCCTACCTCTGTTAAAGATATTTTGTGTATTGTCACAATTTGAAGTCATTGTCCTTTTACTGTACAATTGCTTACAGACTGTTTGCCTTATTTATAGGAAGCCTTACTCCTTAGGTTGTTTAGGTAGATGAGACTTACAGAGTTATTGTCACCTATGCTTGTCACCTCTATAATTATGTTAGTTAGGTTATCCAGATTTATAAATACATAGGTCAGATGGACAGGTAATCTTCAAACACTTCATGGACCTAGAGAATATGACATTTAAATAATTTAGAATTCTGTTGACGTGAGACACAATTGCTCCTGGCAGCACCAATTTGATCCCGAGAGAATGTTGGGCTTCTAAGACATTTCCATTTGGAAGTTTGTCTTCTTGGCACAAAATGGCCTACTGGGCAAAGAACTGCCCTTGCCTCAACTTCTGACAGTACAAATGCTGTCCTTTCTGGACAAGCGGGACACAATGAAAGCGACCACCATACTTTGCCAAGACAGGGTAAGATGGTCTTTCAGAATTCCTGCTTCTGAAAATGGTCTGTCAGATACTCTAGGCCTGTAGCCAATTTGAATGCACCAACGATACTGAGAAACGTTAGGTGACTGTCCAGGCTGCTAGCTGTCTCTGTCTACTCTTGCAAGACTCCCAAAAGTTGCTTGCATCCTTCTCCCATTTCTCAGGTATTATTATATTCCTTCTCAGGTCTTTGATGAGGTTGGAGATTAGCAGTTATAGTTACAACTTAGTATATATACATATATAATATCTTAGATAGAATATATTATGTATTAGACTCAGGTTCTTTAGGATAGGATACCTTTTGGAATGATCTTTGTAACATGCCACCTACCCACGCTCTAGACTTCCCTGGATTTTACTACGTGTTTTTTGCTTGATATTGTTTACACTTATTGTAATTCCAACTTATCTAAGTCATTATCCCTCATTACTCCTGGACAATATTTGATAACCATCTCTTTGTGTATAGTCTTGTATTAGGTTAGAACTTTCTTATTTAGACAAAAGGGGGAGATGTAGTGGATAGCCATCCCAGCATTGGCCTGGATGTTCCAACCCCCATTGAGGCTTCAGTAATGATCATGCCCACAAGGCGGGGCAGAGGAGGGAGTGGAAGACCGAGGAGCAAGAGGAGGTGGCTCTCTTGGTTCCAGGACGCTGGACGCTGGAGGTAGACCGAGCAGAGTTCTTCAGAGAACACCGCCGGACTGCCCTATACCTTTGCCAGACCCTGCAACCTACCCCTTCATTTGTAAGTTACCCCACAAAATAAACCTCCCTTTTAACTACGTGGAATGTCCTTAATAATTTCACCAATAGACTCTTACCAAATATTTTCCGTGGCTCCTGTCCTTTGCCGTTTGGAATGACTCACCAGCTAGCTATTCATTAACCATTTTCAGATAATAAAACCAAAGAAGATGAAGAGGGAAGATACAAATCAATATGTTTGATCCTAAATATAGAGTTGTGTTTGCCTGTTCCAATTTCAGAAATCTACCCTTACCTGGCTAATCTAATAACAAATAAATGCCACCTGTGCCCATTGATGTATTTTAATAGAAACACATAAACTATTTTGGTGACTTACTTGAACTCATGTAGTGTATAGTGAGTCCAGCTATTTTCTTCTTGTCTTTCTATTTTTATTCTTATTCTTCTTTTCTTGGTTGAGTGGAAGTTAACCACCCCAATGAAAATGGGGGGATTAAAAAAAATAAACTTCTGTAACAGAATGTTTGGGAGTTGTAAAAGTTTTTCATTGAAAAAAATCAGAATTTAAGATCATTGTGTTACATGCTGGGGTCAGAAATCAGGGTCAGCAAAGCTTGCAAAAACAGATTTATTTTAGCACTTTCATGAGAGCAGCACTGTATTTTGTGTTATTTTTATTTTATAATTAATTTAATTTTATATATCATCTACAGATTCCCTGGTAATCCCTCCTCCTGCTCCCCTGCCCTCCTCCCATTCCACCCCCATTCACATCTCCTGCAAGGACTCCCCTGAGGTTTCAGTTCAGCATTGTAGATTCAGTCAAGGGAGGTCCAGTCCCCTCCTCCCTTCACCCAGGCTGAGCAAAGTGTCCCTGTATAGGCCCCAGGCTCCACAAAGCCAGCTCAGGCAAAAAAGAACATGTTCTAGCCCCACTGCCTGGGGGCCTCCCAAACAGTTCAAGCTAATCAACTGTCTCACTTATCTAGAGGACCTGATCCAATTGTGGGCTCCTCAGCTATTGTTTCATAGTTCATGTGCTTCCACTAGGTGGGCTATTTGTCCCTGTGCTTTTTCCAACCATGGTCTCAATATCTCCTGCTCATATAATCCTACTCTCTCTCACTGATTGGACTCCCAGATCTCCACCTGGGACTTGGGTGTGGATCTCTGCATCTGCTTCCATCAGATAGATGAGAGTTCTATCATGACAGTTAGGGTGTTGGGCCATCCAATCACCAGAGTAGGTCAGTTCAGGCACTCTCTCAACCATTTCCAATAGTCTAAATTTGTGAATTTCTGGGGACCTCTCTAGCACTTTGCTTCTTCCTATTCTCATGGGGTTATCATTTATCATTGTATCTCTTTCATTATTTTCCTCCTTCATTCCTGATCCAGCTGAGACCTATTGCTCCCATAAGCTCTTTCCCCTGACCCTTGTCCTTCACCCTCCCCCACCCCCAGCCATCTGTATGGGTTTCCTCATGTAGATCTCATCTATTTGTCTGTCACTGGGCAATTCCTGTGTCTTTCTCAGGGTCCTCTTTGCTAGGTGACCTCCCTGAAGTTGTGAGTTGCAGTCTGGTTATCGTTTGCTTTACATCAAGTATCCACTTATGAGTGATTACATACATATACCCAAGGAATGCTCAATCATACCACAAGGACACATGCTCAGCTATGTTTGTAGCAGCATTGTTTGTAATAGCCAGAACCTGGAAACAACCTAGATGCCCTTCAACTGAAGAATAAATAAAATATAGTACTTATACATAATGGAGTACTACTCAGCAGAGGAAAAAATGACTATATATCTGATATAAGGCCTTTATCAGGTTAGAATTTTTGTTTTATTTAACTAATTATATCCACTGTGTATATTTTGGATATGAGACTATTATGAGATGTGAGTTTTTGTTCTATTTATCTGATTTCTTGTGTTTAATAAGTATATTTTGGATATTGGACCATTACTGAAGATAAATTTTGTTTTTTTCTAATTTCTTTGTTCCATGTGTATATTTTAGATGTTAGAATTTTAACAGATTAGAATTTTTGTTTTATATATCTGATTTATTCCATTCAATATGTTTAATTTCTATTTTAGACCTACCAGTGAGAATTTAGTTGTTTCTAATTTTTTGATATCAGTATATATATACTTTGGATATTAGAACTTTATCAGTTGACAATATTTGTTTTATTACCTGATATCTTGATTTTAATATGTATATTTTGTATATGAGACTTTTATGTATTTCTGGTGCCATAGAGAAAGGGACTGTGTGAAATGTAATTGTGATGACATGGGAAAAGGCACCTTGGGAAATATAGTTTTGGGGACACAGAGAAGGCACTGTGAGAAATGTAGCTCTGATATTGTGAATAAAGGAACTTTGGAATATGTAGTCATGATGAAGAAGTGAAAGTCACTATGGGAAATATATTTATGATAATATACAGAAAAGTACTTTGGAAAGTGTAGTTCTGATGAGGTAGAGAATGGCACTGTGGGAGATGATGTTCTGATGATGGGGTGAAAGGAACTGTGGAAAATGTAGTTCTGATGAGTTAGATAAAGGAACTGTTGGAAATGATGTTCTGATGACCTAGATGCAGACACTATTGGAAAAGGGTTGTTGATTACATTGAGAAAGATAATGTGGGAAATGTAGTTCTTATGGCATAATGAAAGACACTGTGGGAAATGTAGTTCTGATGACGCACAAAAAGGCTCTCTAGGAAATGTAGTTCTGATTACATAGAAACAGGAAGTGTGGGAAATGCAGTTCTGATGATGTAAATAAAAGAATTGTGGGAAATGTAGTTCTGTTGAGGCAGAGAAAGACAGTGTTGGAAATGTAGTTCTAATGACATAGGGAAAGGCTCTGTGGGAAATACAGTTCTGATGACAGAGAGAAAGCCATGTTGAGAAATATCAGTCTGATGAAGCAGACAATGGCACTGGGAAAAATGTAGCTCTGTCACATACAGAAAGGCACTGTGGGAAATGTAGTGATAATTACATAGAGAAAGCAAGTATGGGTAATGCAGTTCTAATATCATGAGGAAAGGAACTGTGAGAAATGTAGTTCTGAGGACATAGAGAAAGAAACAGTGGGAAATGTAGTTATGATGACAAGCAGAAAGGTACTGTGGACAATGTAGTCCTCATGACATAGTGAATGGAAGTGTGGGATATGTTGTTCTATTGTCATAGAAACAGGCTACTATGGGAAATATATTTCAGATGACACTGAGAAAGGCACTGTGGGAAATGTAGTTCTGATGACATAGTGAAAGGAACTTTGGGTGATATAGTTCTGATGAGATGGAGAAAGGCACTATGGGAAGTGTAGTTCTGATGACATAAAGCAAGAAACTGTGAAAAATGTAGTACTCTGACATAGAGAAAGGAAGTGTGGGAAATGTTCTGATGATGTAGATAAATGAACTGTGGGAAATGTAGTTCTGATGACATAGAGAAAATAACTGTGGGAAAATTAGTATAGATGATGTAGATAAAGGCAAGTTGGCAATGTAGTTCTGATGTCATAGAGACAGGCATTGTGGGAAATGTAGTTCTGCTGAAACAGAGAAAGGCAATGTGGGTAACGTTGTTCTGTGGGAAATGTAACTGTCATGTCATATAGAAATGAAGTGTGGTACATGTAGTTCTCTGACATACAGAAAGGAATGTTGGAAAGGTTGTTCACATGTCATAGAGAAAGGCACTGTGGTAAATGTAGTTCTGATGATGTACATATAGGAACTGTGGGAAATGTAGTTCTAATGACACAGAGAAAGGAAATTTAGGTAAATCAATTTTGCTTAGATGCAGAAAGGAAATGTGGGAAATGTAGTTCTCATGACACTGAAAAAGGCACTGTGGGACATGAAATTCTGATGATGTAAATAAAGGAACAGTGGGAAATTTCATTCTTATCATGCAGATACAGGCATTGTGGGAAATGTCGATCTGAGGAAGCAGAGAAAGACACTTTGGGAAATGTAGTTCTGACAAGATAGAGGAAGGCACTGTGGAAATGTTGTTGAGATCATATAGAGAAAGGCTCTGGGGGAAGAGTATCTCTGCTAATACATGGAAAGTCACTGTGGGAAATGAAGTCCTGAGGATACCAAGAAAGACACTGTGGAAATGTGGTTCTGTTGATATAAATAAAGGAACTGTGGAAAATAATGTTCTGATGATGTAGAGAAAGACAGTGTAGGAAATGTTATTGTGATTACAAGGAAAAAGACACTGAGGAAAAGGCAGTTCTGATGACATAGAGAAAGGCATTGTGGGAAATGTAGTTCTGAAGGTGTAGTGAAAGGCACTGTGGGAAATACAGTTCTGACAACAAACAAACGCTCTGTTGGAAATGTGTTTCTGTGACATAGAGAAAGGCACTGTGAGATATCTAGTTCTTATGTACAGAGAAAGTCATTATAGGAAATGTTGTTCTGATGACTTAGAGAAGGAAGTGTGAGAAATGTATTTCTGATGTCATCAAGAAAGAAAGTGTGGGTAATATAGTTATAATGATGGAGAGAAAGGAACTGTGGAAAATGTAGTTCTGATGAGGCTGCCATAGCAACTGTGGGAAATGATGTTCTGATGACATAGATAAGGCAATATAGGAAAAAGGGTGTTGATGACATAGAAAACGGCACTGCAGGAAATGTAGTTTTATGTCACAGAGAAAGTGAGTGTGGGAAATGTAATTCTGATGTCATAGAGAATGGAAGTGTGGGAAATTAAGTTCTCTGACATAGAGAAAGAAAGGTGGAAAATGTAGTGCTATGACATAGAGAAAGGCACTGTGGGAAATGTAGTTCTGATATGGTAGAGAAAGCCAGTGATGGAAATGAATTTCTGGTGATACAAAGAAATTCAGTGTGGGTTATATAGTGATGATAACATGGATAAAGGCACGGTGGGAAATGTAGTTCTGTTGATGTAAATAAAGGACCTGTGGGAAATGTAGTTCTGAAGACATAGTGAAAGACAATGTGGGAAATGCAATTTTGATGACAAGGAAAAAGGCACTGTGCGAAATGTAGTTCTGGTGACACAGTGATAGGCACTGTGGTAAATGTTCTTCTGATGACATAGAGAAAGGTACTGCAGGAATTGTTGATCTAATGAAACAGACAAAGGAACTTTTGGTAATGTAGTTCTGATGAGAAGGAGAAAGGACATATGATATTGTAGTTCTCATGGCACAGACAAAGACACTGTGGGAAATGTCATTCTGATAACTCAGAGAAAGGAACTGTGGGAAATGTATTTCTGATATCATAGAGAAAGGAACTGTGGGAATTGATTTTATGATGTCATAGATAAAGGCAATGAGGCAAATGTAGTTCTGAGGTCACAGTGAGAGACACTGTGGAAAGATATATTCTGATGTTATCGAGAAAGACCTGTAAGATGTGGATTTGATGAACCAGAGAAAGGCACTGTGGGAAATGTAGCTCTGGTGACACAGAGAAAGGCACTGTGGGAAGTGAATTATTGATGATGTATATAAAGGCATGCTGAGTTATGTAGTTTTGATAGCATAGAGACAGGCTCTGTGGAAAATGAAGTTCAGATGTCACCAAAGAAGGCACTGAGGAAAATGTAGTTCTTTTGAATTATATAAAGGAACAGTGGGAAATGAGGTTCTGATGACATAGAGAAAGGCACTGTGGGAAATGTAGTTCTGTTGATTTAAATAATAAAAATGTGGAAAATGAAGTACTGATGACATAGAGAAAGAACTTTGGAAATGTACTTTTGATGTCATAGAGAAAGAAACTGTGGGAAACATAGTTCTGGTGATATAAATAAAGTAACTTTGGTAAATGTCAATATGATGAAGCAGAGAAAGGAACTATGATAAATGTAGTTCTGATGTCAAAGAGAAAGGCACTGTGGGATATTTAGATCTGATGGCATAGAGAAACGCACTGTGGAAAACATTGTTCTGAGAATATAGAGAAAGGAACTCTGGAAAGTTTAGTTATGATGACACAGAGAAAAGCACAGTGGGAAATGTAGTTCTGATGTCACACAGACAGTTACTGTGGGAAATGTAGTTCTTTTGGCACAGAGAGATGAACTCTGGGAAATATATTTATGATATCATAGATAAAGGCACTGTGGGAAATGTAGTTCTGAGGTCACAGTGACAGTCACTGAAAAAATATGCTCTGATAATAAAGAGAAAGGCCCTGTAAACTGTGATTTTGATGAACCAGAGAAAGGCACGCTGGGTAATGTTGTTCCAATGATGTAGAAAAAGGAACGTTGGGAAATGTTGTTTTGATGACGTTGAAAAAGGCACTGTGGGAAATGTAGTTCTGTTGCCATACAGAAATGAAATGTGGGAAATGTAGTTCTGATTTCAAAGAGAAAGAAACTGTGGGAAATGTAGTTATGATGATTTAAATAAAGGAACTTTGGCAAATGTAGCTCTGATGACACTGGAAGAGACATTGTAGGAAATGTAGTTCTGATGATATTGAAAAAGGCACTGAGGGAAATTTAATTCTGTGACTTAGAGAAAGGCACTGTGGGAAATGTAGCTCTGATGAGATGAAGAAAGTCACTGTGAAAATGTACTTCTGTGACTTAGAGAAAGGCATTGTGGGCAATTAGTTCTAATGACACCAAGAAAGGCACAGTGGAAATGTAGTTGTGATGAAGCAGAGAAAGGCACTGTGGGAAGTGTAGTTCTGATAACATAGAGATAATCACTGTGTGAAGTTTAGTTATTCTGAAGTAGAGAAAGGAATTGTGGGAAATGTAGTACTGATGATGTAGATAAAGGAACTGTGGGAAATGTAGTAATGAAGTCTTAGAAAAAAGAATTATGGAAAGTGTCATTTTCATGATATAGAGAAAGGCAGTGTGGGAAAGAACGTTCTGAAGACAAAGAGAAAGAAACTGTAGAAAATGTCTTTGGGGTGACACAACAATAGTCTGTGAAAACGTAGAGAAAGGAATTGGGGAAAATGAAGTTGTGATGCCATGAAAAAAGGAACAGTGGGTAATGTAGGTATGAAGATATAGAAAAATGCACTGTAGGAAATGCCATTATGATGAAAAGTGAAAGGCAATGTGGGAAATATATTTCTGTGACATACAGAAAGGCACTGTGGGAAATGTTGTTCTGATGATGTAGTGAAAGGAACTGTGGGAAAAGTAGTACTGATGATGTAGAGAAAGGCCCTGTATGATGTGGTTATTATAAAACAAAAAAAGCACTCTGGGTAATGTAGTTCTGGTGACACAGAGAAATGTACTGTGGTTAATGTTGTTATGATGACATAGAGGAAGGAACTATGATATATGTAGTTCGAGGAAAGGTGGGAATTGTAGTTCAGATGACAGTATAAAAGGAACTGTCATTAATGTCAGTCTGATAAAACAGAGAAAGGCACTGTGGGAAATAAAGTTCTGATATCATAGAAAAAAGAGCTGTGGGAAATGTAGTTCTAATGACAGAGAAAGATACAGTGGGAAATATAGTTCTGATTAAGCAGTTTAACCCCAGCACATGGGAGGCAGAGGCAGTATGGATCTCTGTGAGTTCAAGGCAAGCCTGGTCTACAGAGCAACATCCAGGAAAGGCACAAAGCTACACAGAGAAACCCTGTCTTGAAAAACAAAAACAAAAACAACAAAAAATTCCACTTTTCTCTATAGTTTGGGTTTCCAATGTGCAATCAATTACTCAATTATCAGTGATTTACAAATGTACTGAGTGATCATTTCTTAGAATCCACTGACTAGGTCCCTTGTCCAGGAGATTGACATAGCCCCACTGAAATGTTGGTTCTGGACCCAGGACAAAGATCCTATTCTCCTGAACAATGTCCCTTATAACAGACCTTCATTACTACTTTGCACTTTCTTCCTTCCTAAGGCATGTAGAATCACTCATCATCAGAGAACAGAGTTCCCAAAACACTTTTGCATCTTTGATTTTCGTCATGGATTAAATTCTCAGTATCCTAGTGACACTTCAGGCTATTACTTAAGAAAGCAACTTCTTAATTCTCTTTGGGGTTTCTTTTTACCCTAAATTTTCTACTTGATTTTTACCTGCAGTTCTTATCAGACCTCTCTCTGAAGTTTTAAGCCTACCTGCCTTTATGGGATAGGGTAGTGACTGATCTGTTTTCTTCTGAAAGAATTAATTATCAGGTGGAAATTAATGGGATACCCTTCCAGAGGGCCACTTGTCAAGACCAAACTCTCAATAATAGACATATACGGTTGTATCAGTATTGTGCATGATAGTTCAGTAGAAATTTCTTCAAGAAATCTTTTCTTGAGTAATCAACCATTATGCCCCAATTATAGGAGATTGTAGCTATAGTTTTCTGGTCCTGTGTGGCTCAAAGAAAAGACAAATCTCTCTCGCCAAGCAGTCCCACAGTTGCTCAGACCCAACTGAGTAAATACAGAGCCTTATGTTGCTTACAAACTGCATGGCCATTGTAAGCTTCTTGCTATCTGTTCTTATATCTTAAATTAACCCATTTGTATTAATCTATAAGTTGCCACTTGGCTTGTGGCTTCCTGGAATCTTATCCTCTGCTTCTCACTGTGGCAGTGTCTCTCTGTTTCAGCCTTCTTCCTCCCAGAATTTTCTTCTCTACTTGGCCCACCTATACTTCCTGCCTGGCTAATGGCCAATCAGCATTTTATTTATACAGACTGATATCCACAGCAGAGGATCCAGATTAATTTCACCTAGAGTTACAAATAATGGGCCATAGTTAAATGATGTTTTCTATCTTAGATGTATATTTACAATACATAAATGAATGTACTACACCATGTTCATTAAAATAAGTGACACTTCCCTCAAGTTAAAAATTCACATGTAAATGAACAAAATTATGAGATCAGGCATTAAAGAAAAAACAGTTTCTGGATTAAATGAGTCATCCTTCCAGTTTTAAAAACTAGTGATTATTTGCTTATATAAGGACTAGTTTCATATTTACTTTCATGGATTCTAAGACCAGAAAGAATTTGCTGATGGTTGTTCATTTCTGTCTATAAAATTTTATTGCAGAAATTCTAATCTCAGGCTCATTTTAGGTAATTTATTTCTTAATGAGAAATTATGAATACAATTCATTACAAGTACCCAAATAATTCCTTCCTTGTTTGAATAGATTATAGTCTATTGCTTTCCTTTCCAGTATGTCTCTAGTTACAGATCTAAGTAGATTGGTGTGAGAATGAAGAAAATACAGACAGATATGACACTGAGGCTCAAAGGAAAGCTGGGGGCAGGTGTCTGTGTTCCCTGACGTGAAACCACAATACCTTAGATGCTTTGTGTCAGTAATACCTACATTCAAATAGATTTACTGCATGGTGATAATAGAAAGTCAGGGTTACTATCTAAAGCTATGTACATACTCATTCTTGACTCAACTCTGTATTTTCTATCTCTTTAGCCTTAAATTGTTCAGGCCTAAACATCTGAAAAGAGCAAATTATGGTAGAGAATTTTTTCCCCTAACTATTATCATCTTCATAAGATCACCAGAGGATTTATAATATTTCAAACCTCAAGTGACAAAGGAAAATTTCTGTGCCTTTTTACGTATGTCTATGTCTTGGTCATTGATCTAGATCTGCCCATGTAAACAGCTCTAGTTAATTCAAGGACATACTCAGGCCTTATTTTTTTCCTCATATATACTTTCGATGACTTAATATGTCATATTTTTCCTAAATCAATCATCTTTGTATTTTCATGACATGTTTTGGATATTTTCTGTAATGTAGTAATTGGTATGAATTATAGAATATCAGTATAAAATAAATACCCAAAATTCCACAGCAGCAGATATTGAATACAAGTTTTATTGTATTTATTGATAGAAAAAAATTGAGACATAATTAGGCATTTAAGATAATTTATATTATATTCTATAAAATCTAAAGTATTAGCAAAACAAAAACATTTATATAAAAGCTATAGCACTCTAAGATCAACATCCTATACCATAAAATATACAGCAAATAATACAGTGATTTTGACTTGACATAATTATCCTGGCATAAGTCTTCACACTTTAAATTATTGTTTCTTTCATATCTTGTCAAATTAATCCTATGTCATTTTAATATATGATTTTTGTGTAATTTTGTTGGATTCATTGCTGTTTATGTAAATTGTTTCCTAGGGAAATTTTGTGAACATAAATTTTATTTCCTGGTAAAAATATTTCTAAAATCATACCAAGCATATGGCTTTCTGATTTCACTTATCTGACATTGAGTAAGGTTTTAACTTGCCAAAGCTTTCCTTCTACTATCCATATTATAGAGAATCCTTTTATTGCATGAGTACTGTGGTAATAATAACCAATTGCGTTTGTTTCTTTCATGAATTGTCTGTCATTTTCTAAGTTTTTAGCTTCTTGTAAAGCATTTCTTTTTATATTCTATACATGTGTTAAGTTTCTTCCCTTTAGTGATACTCTATTGTGCTTGAGTATTTGAGGACTCCATAACACCGCATTCTTGATATTGTATGGGTTCTCTTTAATATGGATTATGTGATGATCTTCAAGATTTAAAAACCTAGATAAGGTTTTCCCACATGCTTTATCCAAAGTATGGTTTTAGGGACTTTATGCAGAGATGATCTGTGATAAAAGGACATAATACATAACACATTCATTAAAATTGTAAGGGTTCTGCCTTCAATGGGTCTTTAGTGTCCTTGAAGATGTGAATCATGGGCAAAGGGATGTCACATTCAGTATATTTTTAACTTTCTTCTCCATTTTGGATTTTTTGATGGACTTGAAGTGTTGAGACCCTGGTAAAGGACTTGTAACATTTTATACATCTATAATGATTCTCTCCTGTGTGGACTTTGGGATGGCTTTGTAGGTGTGAGATCTGCCTAAAGAACTTGCCCCATTCTTTACATCTCTAAGGATTTAATCCTGTATGTATTCTTTGATGAACTTGAAGTTTTGAGCATACAATGAAGGACTTTCCAGGTACATTACATTCATAAGGTTTTTCTCCAGTGTGTGTTCTTTGATGAACATGAAGGTTTGAGCTCTGAGTAAAGGACTTGCCACAATCTGAACATGTATAAGGTTTCTCTCCAGTGTGTGTTCTTTGATGAACTTGAAGATCTGAGCTCTGAATAAAGGACTTTCCACAATCTGAACATTTATAAGGTTTCTCTCCAGTGTGTGTTCTTTGATGAACATGAAGGTGTGTGCTCTGAGTAAAGGACTTTCCACAATCTGAACATTTGTAAGGTTTTTCTCCAGTGTGTATTCTTTGGTGAACCTTAAGTTTTGAGCGTACAATGAAGGATTTTTCACATACATTACATTTGTAAGGTTTTTCTCCAGTGTGTGTTCTTTGATGATCATGAAGGTCTGAGCGCTTAGTAAAGGACTTGCCACAATCTGAACATGTATAAGGTTTCTCTCCAGTGTGTGTTCTTTGATGAACTTTAAGTTTAGAGCCTACAATGAATGACTTTCCACATTTATTACATTTGTAAGGTTTTTCTCCAGTGTGTAATCTTTGATGAACTTTAAATTTTGAGCTATCATTGAAGGACTTTCCACATACATTACATTTGTTAGGTTTCACCCCAGTGTGTAATCTTTGATGCACTTTAAGTGTTGAGCCTCTGGTAAAGGACTTTCCACATGCTGTACATTTGTAAGACTTCAATCCAGTGTGCATTCTTTTATAAACATGAAGTGTTGATCTCTGAGTAAAGAACTTGTCACATATATTACATTTGTAAAGTTTATCTCTAGTATGGATCCTCTGATGAATTTTAAAATTTGAGGCCTTGTTAAATGACTTGCCACATTCTTTAAATGTATGAGGTTTCTCTCTAGTATGTATCCTCTGATGAAAATGAAGTGTTGAACTCTGAGTGAAAGAATTGCCACATGTTTCACACTTGAAAGGTTCTTCTCCAGCATCATTTCTCATAGGAAGGTGAACAGAAATGTCGAGGTCATAGGACTTGTCATACTCTGTACATTTGAAAGCATTCTTTTCACTGTGAATCTTACAATGAGCTCTATTTGAAAGGAACATGTCATGCTCTGGACATTTGTGTGATTCTTTTATCATATGGATTTTGTAATGCTCCTTAAGTACTGATAACTTAGAAAAAAACTTTCCACATATTTTACATTTGCATATTTTTTCTCCAGTATGAACCACATTAATTTTAAAGAGGTCTGAACATCTCCTGCAACTACTCCCAAATTTCTTATATTTTTGTCCAATACTGAATCTTGGATTCCATTCAAATTTTGAAGGATGGGTGAAATAGTTTTTAAATGCTTTGGATTTTGGTTGTTTCCCTTCAGTGTGTCTTGCGTCATTTTGAGTATTTGAATGGAAATTGCAGCATCTGATTGAAAATGATGTAGAGTGAGCTTTTTGAGGAGAAGCTGGAACTTCTTCATCTATTATATCAGGAATGCCAGTGATGGGTCTCACATAAAGATCATTTCTATCAGCACGTGATTCAGGTTCTTCATTGTCTGAACTACATGCCCAGAACTTCCTTATGTGTAATTCACCAAGGACATTACATCCAAACTGCTCTGATATTTTTCTTTGGCAAGGATCCTGTGTACACTCTTTTGGGAACAACTCATGAATGGGATAACAAAACAGAGCTGGAAGAAATGAAGGGCAATTATCTTCTAACTGTGTAGAATTATACAAAAGTAACATAGAAACCTTTACATAAAATGACACCAATATGAGGGAAGTAGCAAAGAGATGAAAGACAAATCCTCAGCACTTCTTCCATAAGGGATCAAAATCCAAAAATGATGAACATGGACAAGGTCATTTCACGAACTTGTATTTTATAATATGTAAAATTTGAAAAAGATCTGCTTTAAGCATGTCATGTAACCAGCAACTGTAAACATAATTCTTAGAATATGAAATGAAAATATTAGCCATTATTAAAAATATTCTGTTCATTTGGAAATTGTATTATCAATTTAGATCAAAACAAAAGGACCTTTACAATCACATAAATGATAAAATGATAGAAATAAAAAAAAATTCATGAATAGATTTTCTATGATTAATGTTCATTAATGTATATTAATATGTAGTTATTCAAGGAGAAAACAATAAAATGATTATGAAAAACATATATGTCTGTCAGGTCCACAGAGCTTTATGGACCTTAGGAGAGAATGTTTCAAAACATCCCCAATCACACTAATAATTCTTGAGGACTTTATTTCTTCAGATGCCTAAGTGTATCTTACATTTATAAAAGACTGGCCTTTCATCTCAGTATTTGGAAGCCAGTGGCTGGTGGATCTCTATGGTTATGAGGTTAGCCTGATCTACATATTCAGTTTCAGGACAATCAGGGCTATATGGTTACAGACCCTTTCTCAAAAAAGGAGATTAGTGAGAAAAATAAGTTATATGTTAGGGAAAGAAAGAGTGCCAATAGAGCAAATGTGGTCTCGTGTGACATGAAGATGGATATGTTTTTCCAATGTAACATTAATTGTCAGCAAAGCAAACCATGATCTTGGCCTCAGTATCTCTTGGCCTAGCATAACTAACTGATAGAACCATCCCAGATGGCTCATTAATGGGAATCACAATCTGGCTTTTTCTTAAAGTGCACTTCACTGACTTAAATGCAGAATATGAATAATGGCCAGAGTGCATAATAACCTAGGTTTTTTTCAAAGACTCTTAGATCTCTAATATGTTTTTAATCAAAAGCACACAAAAAGTTTGCTGGGCAAAAGTTTCACACGCTTTTAATCCCAGCACTCAGGAGGCAGAGGCAGGTAAATCTCTTTGAGTTTGAGGCCAGTATTACCTACAGAGCAAGTTCCAGGTCACCCTTGGTAGTTACATAGTAAAACTCTGTCACAACAACAACTAATTGATAAAAGACAAACATAATAAAATTTATATTTACAAAGTAGACGGCAATGTAGTACTCTGTTTCAAGGCAAAATATCAGAACTCAGAGTATATATGTGAAACACACATTTTGTAAATGTAAATTTAATTTAAATATTACTATACCATTTTATTTTAAGCTTATCACAGTCACTTTTCCTCTAACTGTTCTCATATCTCCAAATAAATAATAAAACCACCAGTTGAACATTGTTACTGTTATATATTTATGTATATAATTTTTCAAATATATATATATATATATATATATATATATATATATATATATATATATATATATATATACAAATTATATACAACTTCAAAATGTTAGTCCAGCTTCATTGTTAATGATTATATCATTTCTGGTATAACCATTTTGCATTAGACAAGCATCAATGGGGATAACCCATGACAAAGGGTCATTTTATTTGTCACACCATTCACAAGGTGTCCTTAGCTCTTTGATTAGGGGTTTGAGATATAGGGACACTATTAATTGGGAAACCATAATTCAGGATGGTTCTTCAGTTACAATGGAAGTAAACTTGGTAGAAATGGTGAAGGATTAATAACACCAAGGTTGTCTGTTAATTACTCAAGAAAACATAATTTTATATTTTTCTGTAATTCTACACCACATAAATATGTAAGACATAAAGGAAGTAATGATTTCCAGGTTGACAGTACCATACAAAAAAACAGAGATTAGCAACAACCTTAGCACAAAACATAAGAATCTTGATTTTAAGTTTCTGGTATAAAATAAATATTAAGTGTAATGAGGATACTATGACTTCTTTCTTTCCTATATGTATCCCCTTGAACTTCCTGTTATCATAGACTGACATTTAAACTTCAAGCAGAACATAGAACAATTATACAGAGAGTGGGTTTTCAGTTTTCTCCATTTAAAATGATTGTGTTGGTAAATACTTACAATAAACTTAATCTATTGAATGTAGTTAAGTCCCTCATGTTGAATTTTTGTAATGAAGGGATGTTGTATTTTGTCAAAAGCCTTTTCTGCATTTAATGGTGAGATCATTAGGTCTCTTTCTTATATTCTGCTCTAATATATTACATGTATTGATTTACTTATGGTGATTCCCATTAGCATCTCTTGGAGAAAGCAACCTTGATCCTAGTAGATAGTTATTTTGAGGTGTTCTTGAAATTGAAATTTCCATTTTGTCGTACAATTGGAAATGTATTGGTGTTAGTTTTTCTTTACTTATCTGGTGAGATTCTGTTCTGAATCCATCTGGATTTCTTAAGGTGAGGTTTTTTTTGTTCCTTCCATTCAATTTCAGAACAGGTGACATGATAAATTGTTTATGTCATTTGATTTATTTTTGTTAGGTTATATGCCAAGAAATCCATCCATTGGTTTTTGATATTATACGTATTGTAGGTGAATGAATGGAACTGAAAAAATTATTTTAAGTGACTTAAATCAGAAAGACAAATACTGTAGCTTTTCTCAAATTTGTGGATTTTCACTTTTAAGATTTTGGTCTCTATGTTTTCTATAGAGTTTAGGTTGCTAGGTTGAGGCCAATGGTCTTACATATTTTTATAGGAACAGCCTTAATAATATATTTCTCAAAGGCCCAGAAGAGAAACTATAAATGGTGAGAATTATTTTCAGAAAAAGAATTGAAGTACACCAAGCTCTTTGTCCATCTGCTTTATTCCTCCTGGATAAATTCCTATCTATACAACTACAGTTTTGTACTCAAGCATATTTCCTTTCTTGCATGATTTGTCTCTACCTTTGTCTGCTGTCTGCTCTAAGATTTATATTAATTCTCTCATCATAATTCTGCTTTATCTAGTTACTTCTCATCTCCTTCTTAACCATCTAGTACTTTCCTATCATCTTCCATCTTATGCTCAAGTTCTCTAGTCAAAATCCTCTCCAGTCAAAATCCTCAATATCCTCTCTTCATTCTCCTTATACCTCAGTTTCCCCTCTGTCTCTGAGATGCTCAGATATAAACCCAGGTCATTGCAATCTTCTGGCCAAGGAAGGTCAGCAAGGTTGGATTTCTATGGGGTCATCAAGGCAGGTAAGACTTTTCCTCAGGCAGTGACTGCCAGGCATTCTTTTACAACCCGAAACAGGAGAGGTAAAGGAGGAGTACAATTTAGAGCAAGTGATCAGTTAGAACATCAAGAAGGGGATCTATGTGCTCAGTCCACATTCCTAGAGGTGAGTAGGTAAGAAGGTAGAAGTCTATACTGTTAGTAAGGCTGTAGTAAAGGGGTTCTCACACTAGAATGCACAAGAAATAAAGCTATTCACTTGACTTAGAAGACAGGTGTTGTTTCATATGGCCTTGGATAGTTAAGTCTGTTCTGAGAGAGTACAGAGCTATCTCTAATAAGATACTTTTTTCCCTTTGGAGATGGTTCTGGTCAGATGCTGCTAATGACAAGAATTACAGGAACACTTGAGCTGGGGTTCTGGTAGTGCACATTGTCAGTGCAGAAGGTTATCTAAACATTCCATTAGTCAAGGGGAAATGGTGCCCAATAAATGATGGAAAAGGTACAATGGGACATTATAAATTCATAGCAGGAAATGGGTAATAATCAAAAGCCAAATATTTCCAAGGATTCCTGAGCCTCAGCTTGACTTCTGGAAGGCCCTTGGCTTCTTCCAGGTATTAGTTTTGTCATAATCAGATGAAATCCCACTTTATATATTTTTGGGGCTTGTAGCACAATGGAAATGGAGGGTTTTTTACCACAGAATGATGCTGAAATAATTATTGCAGCCAAGAAACTGAGACCAAATTGGTCATGGGCCCTAGATTAAAAAAAATATTATTATTCTGCTTAATGAACATGGCACTAAACTAGGGCTATATTGTTATGGCCATGGATTAACATATTACTCACCATTCAATAAAGAAGGTTAATACAGAGATTTTGAAGAATTAAGCCCTACCTAGGATTCCTTTATCTTAACCCTTGCATCATTGTTCAGACACCTATGAATAAATGATTGCAGAGAGAACATAAAGACCAAAAAATGATAAATGACTCTAGGGAAGAAGAGGTTTACAAACATTATAGGAACAATGGCCATACTATCACCAAGTCTGGGACAGAAAGTCCAAAACCTACACAAGCCCAATATTACAGACAAAATATCATCACATAAAATGGAAAGTGGACCCAAAATCACAACTTTGTGACAAGAACATATGTGCATAACCTAGCTTCAAGAAGTAAGAAAATCTGTTTTTCAATTGAGTAGTACCAGGGTATATCAATCACATTCAAAGTCTTATGTTCAGAAACAGTTGGTCAGCCCAAATATTCTTCGAATGTTATGAATTTTCTGTACTTTCTTGGACAGAGATGTGCTGTAGAAATTATGACATTGGATTGGTGTGGCACAAGGATGGTATGCAAGAAGGTAAAAGAAAAAATATATTAATCCAGCTATAATGTATAAATGTTTAAAAAAATGGAAGAACCCTAGATAACTAACATACAGGAGAAAATTTAGGACATTTATTGGAACACAAAATAAAGTCCCACATATATTGTAAAATTGCTATTGGCATACTAAATTTCATCCAATCACTATTTTGATGAAATGAGGAAAATATGGAAAATTTTCTATGTGCTGTATCCTAGTGTACTATTGTAAAGAAATTCTTAGGCATTGCTTCTAGTGAGGAGTTGTGCTAATCCCACTGCAGTTATGGTTTGCTTCTTGTTTTGTACTCTACATATAACCATTGTTTTCTTCCTCCTTACCTGATTCTCTGCCTTCTACTTCCTTTGGGTTCACAATCCAGGGTTCTTTATTCTGTTCCAGCCAGGTGACTAGCTCTGGTTTTGATACAGAAAGGCCTGTGCATTAGAACAGACATATGATAATTTATTTTACCTGATGGGGACCAGAGGTGGATTTTAACAGTGGCTTGTACACAGTGGATATGAAGTTACATAAGGTAAGATTCAGTAGTGAAGTCTTATTAGTACATACTTGACAGGTGTTTTAGGCTTTTAAGAAATGCATAATTTTAATTGTGTATGCATTTACCTTTTCGTATATTACCCCATTACATAAATAAAACTGTGGAAATCAGACTGTATTCACACATTTTTGCTACTGAATGATTGCCGAAAAAACAATTTGGGATTGAAGGGAGTATTTACTAAATTAATAGACCATATAGAATAAGAAATTTTCAATAAATACTGCACTCACCAATATCTAGTAATAATTGGGAGATGGGATTAACTGATAGAAAACAATTCAATACTAATGTAAGTTACCAGACATTCCTAGGTCTAAGCAGCAATTAGGAAAGAATTTATTCTCACCTACAGAAACCAGGTTGCTGTAGTTCTCCAGCATGACCTCTCTGTACAAATCCCTCTGAGATGTGTCCAGGCATTCCCATTCATCCTTGGAGAAATTGATGGCTACATCCCTGAATGTCAATGGACTCTGATGTGAAAATTCAATTTTCCTTTTTTATGATGGTTTGAGTCTTTATTTGCCGCATAAAAGTGATATTTAACTAAAGAACTCTCTGTTAACAGTAATCAATCTGCAATTTTTAAATGTTATATATTAAAAGGGAGGGTGTTGTGACTTTTTCATGAGATCAAAGTGCCCAGGATCTAAACATATCATGAAATATGTTTCTTTTATCCAAGATAAATAATGTCTGAAATTGTCTTCAGTAGGAATTCAGGTTCAATATTTGTCTTTAATATCATAAAATTTCTAAATAATTCAGATCATGAACTCATGTAGAAAAGGCATACTGGAAAATAAAAGAGGCAAGAAAGAGTGGAAAGCAGGATGTAGAACAGAAATGACAGTTATAATAAAGAATTTATATTAAAATATAAAAAACCCAAAAATACGGTTTTCCAGAATGAGGGACTATAGTGAAGGATGAGAGCTCTGCAGATGAAGCATTTATGTGTAGAATGTCATCAACCTGTCCCATCATTGTGCCTACATTTTCCTGAGAACAAGCCATCTGTTCTTCCCTTTTCTTAATGGATTCTCTCAGGAAGTTTGACAGTTTCAGCTTTCTGATGCTATCCTGTGTGCAAAGACAGAAGCACGTGCATTCCATGCTACCACACTCAGAGACCCTAATTGCTGTCTTTTGCCACAGCAGAGGTGCAGAAACCATGAATTTTTACTGACAGGTCAAAACTCAGTTTCTCCTTTCCTGCTTTGAGTGAGTCCACTATTCCTTCAGATAATGAAAATCTCTAAAACCTGAATATATGGCTTCTAAACCTCGCTTTATACTATACACATACATTTTAAATTGAGTCTAAACACAGCAGTAAAAAGTTGTAGTGACCCTTCCTCTCATTCCAGTTCCCTGAGATTGTTGATTAAAAAATAAATGACACCTGTATTAGAAACAGCAGACAGAATCTGAGGGGTAGCCAAAGCTAAAAGTATTCCTCACACTGGGTAAGTAATATATTTGTCTACTGGCACAGCAGGAAATTGATACCAGACCAGTGTCTCCAATGAAGCATTCCCTTTAATTTCTATGATCCATTCTTAAATTCCACCATTCTACAGTTTTCCAGTGAGACAAGTGATTAGATTCTCTCTTAAGTATATTTTAAACACTGAAAAAGCTTCTTTTGGAATCACTTGCAAATGGTGTATCTAAATAATGGCATCCCTGCACCCAGTTTAATACTTTTGATTGTTAATGAAGGCACTTCATCTCCAACCACCTTAACTGTCATTGTTGAGACTTTTTGACTATTTGTGAAATCAACATGAATGTAAGTACACTTTTCCTTCCAGTTCTTCATTAGTTTGTTATTTTTTTAAAATGGACTATATAACCATAGTATGTAGAATTGCACTAGCTCCCAGGGAAGTGATTATGAGGAGATGTCAGAACAACTAAGGGGCATTACATATTCATGGTAAGGGTAGTAGGTAGCAAAGAGAAATGATGGAATAGACTCTTTGAATCAATTCACAAATTAAGAACAGAAAACCGAAGAAAAGCTGCCTCATAGGATAATTTGATATGAACTTATGACTGGCAAATTCCAGTTGGAAGTTTGTATTTCATTTAAAAACTTCATCTTAGTATATAACACTGTATACTTTCATAGCAATACTGCTTTAAACATTATCCATTAACAGGAAAACATTCCATCCATTTTCACAGTGCCTCTTTCTCAGAACAATCTATAATTAACAAATAGATACTTGAATATATATTTGAAAGAAGCCATCATGGAATATATCTTCTTTCTCATTCATATGAGATGACTCAATACCATTTTAAGTAGGACAACTGTATGCATATGTATTTATATATCAAATGAATGTATTGTATATTAATGCAGAGAATACATTTTGAAAACGTAAAGTGAGAAAACAGTGGAAAGCAGCACACACTCATGTGACATTGCAAGAAGTTTACTTTGACAACAGCATTAGAAATAGAAAAAAAATCCTTGTAAAAACTGTGAGGTAATATAAATGTTTGGGATCACCAAAAAAGAAGCTTTTGTAGGAGAACAGGCAAGAAATCTCACCTCCATACATACATTTACCTGAGAAAAAGCCATCTCTCTTTTCCCTTCTGTCTGGATCCTCTCAGGAAACTTTATCTCAAAGATTCACCTTCCTGAAAATATATTGGATTTCAAAGCAAAAAAAAAAAAAAAAAAAATCAGCCTTGTCTACTTTCTACCACACTAAGAGACTGGAAGGAGGATCAAAAAGCTTACTCTCTGTACTTTACTGAAACAGAGAAGTAGAACAACATGAGCTCCCTGAAGCAGACAAAACTGAACTTTCTACGTTCATGCATTCATGTAGATAGACTGCTTGGCCAGTATAAATGACTTTAGTACAGACCTGGAAACATGGTTAAATTGACTTGCTAGAGCTAGCAGAATCAGGTGGGCATTTCAAATTGAGGCTGAACACAGCTGACATTGAGAAGCATTGAGGATTCTCACATTCTCTTTCTCTGAGGAGGTTGATTACAGTTGATTAAAATGAGGCTTCCATAGAGGATAACACACAGTATCTGTGGGGTATCTCAGATGAAAGTAATTCTTCAACTGGGTAAAATAAAATCTAGTTGCTTGTGTCCAAGAAGCATGAAGGCAATGTATTCCCCTCTAAAGTCTCCAATGATATTTCCCATTAGTTACCATAATGCAATTTATAATATTAAGATTCTGCAACTTTGCCAGGAGAACCATGATTAAAACTTTTCACAGAGTAATATTCACAATAAGATCATTTCACCTAGGAACACTTTTAAGTAATTATTGGTGAAAAATGAGGAGATGGGTGCTGGTGGTGCATGAATTTAATCCCAGGATTCAGGAGTCAGAGGCTAGTGAATCTCTGTGTGTTCAAGGACAGCCTGGTCCTCAAAGTGAGTTCCAGGAGAGGGGCAAAATCAACACAGAGAAACCCTGTCTTGAAAAATCAAAAAAAAGAAAGAAAGAAAATAAGAAAGGAAGAAAAATCATAGGAAACAAGTGCTATTTTTAGAGTATGTGAGTTCCTTAGAACCCTCTAATACCTTAAGATTTCAGTGAAAAACACTGAATTCCACCTTTTAACAATAATTTGGCAATTTTAACATATATTGATGGTTACAAAATGCCCTCCTAAATAAGGCTGATTTGCAAAACAGGACTTTATTAATATAATTAAAAGAGGAATTTATGGAACACTCCCTGGAAGTGACATTGACCACATAGAAATCTGCACATACTCAGTTTATCTTTGATTTCTACATAGTTGAATAGTAATTACTCAAACACCCCATTAATATTTGGAATTAATTAGACAAAATTTTGGTTTTTTGAGTATTTCTTGCACTAAGATAAGGCATTTCCTAGAATCAGGGCTGTATGTTATGTACGTCATTGTGTAGAAATGAAGAATGCCCAGGAACTCCATAGCATTGTTTAATTTTCCACATTGAATTTTCAGTTCCTACAACCTATGCATATTTTTTCAATTGAATTCTAATGAACACCAATTCCTCTCATTAGAAGAAAAGTCATAATTTTATAACTCCTAAACAGGTTAAAGAGAAACTACTCCTAAACTGAAGAAAATGCAATGAACTTCTCTGAATACAAAATTCTGCACCATAACCACCTCCTTTAAAATGAATAAACCGAGGCCAACCCCTAGCTCCTGTCTGCCTCAGAACTCCCATAGCCACGAGCCACGTGGCAAAGTGTAGATTAATAGAAATGGGCTAAATATAAGAGTAAGAGGTAGACAACAGTAGGCCTGAGCTAATGGCCAAGCAATTTAAATAATATGAATGTCTGTGTGTTTATTTTATAAGTGGTTTGTTGGACTAATAGGGCTTGGTGGGGGATGGAGAGAAGCTCTCCAACTACAAATGGCACCCAACGTGGGGCTAGAGTTTCCACCTAAAACCTGACCAAAAAAAAAAGATTCTAAAACAGAACTAATAACAGCTTTCTACTTGTCTCTCTCAAGTTAGCAGCAGCATGCCGGTTTGAGCTACTATGGCGGGTTCCTGGCATGTGTGTCTGACCTATAGTGTGTCGGGAATGAGGAGTCTACAAGCAGCACTTTACTCTGCTGCAGGGTGGATTTAGCACTTGCTAGTTTAAAAAAAAAAAAGGTTTCTGGGCTATGTGCTGTTTTGGTAAAACTGCTTCTGATAATTGATGGTACACATGGCTCCAGACCCAGAGCTGGCAGTAAACTGTACCACCACCATGTTGGGAAGCTGAGGTGGGCAGAGCAAGCAGCCACAGTGGTGTTTCAGTCTTACAAAGATGTATATTACACAGAGAATCTGGTTTATATTGTCTTTGGGATTTTTACCTACAAAAAGATTTGATCATAAGAGCTGTTGAGTTAAACAAATATGTACATTTTAAAGGTACCTTGACTTCAAAATTTGGATATAAGGATATGTTGCTTTGGAAAAGAGTCTCTACTTTTGTTTCCACAGAAAGCCAGATGCTGTGGATTTGTTCCAGATTAAGATACATCAGTTTTGATCAGCCAAGACCACCAGAAAGGTCTCCGATGACACCATGGCCCAGATGATCCAACATCCAAAATGGTTTCAAAATGGTTTCAAGGCTCAGAGGTTTACCCTCACGGACTACTCCATAATCCTAAAATTTTCTTTATGTTCCCATGAGATACAGCGCCCCCTTCAGCAGGAAGTAATAAGAAAAACTACACCCAAATACCCAGCTGGCTTTGGAGATGGAATTGGCTCACTCCTTCTCTAAACCTAGACATATTGTTTAAAAAAAAAAAGATTAAGAGATTCTTGTGTCCCAAATCAAAAGAGCCCTCTGGTGTGGGACAGAGAAAAACCAATATTTTTATTTAAAACAGGTTGATTATAAATGCGATCTCTTTCTAAAGAAGAAAAGGGGATATGATATAGATATAATTGTCTGAAAGGGTAGAATAAGGAACTTACTTCTAAAGAGCAACAACTTGTTTAAAATGTTTTACATTGGTATATATTTTAGTCTATTGATATAAACTTAAAGTTAATTTTATTATACTGTATGTATATATCTATTCTTGTTTAAGGTATTTTTGTACAGCTCATTTAAAATTATAATGGATAATTAAAATAGATTAATAATTAGTCATCTATGATAATCATACTTGTAGCCATGTTAGTTAAGTCTTCTAGGTATAAACGGAGATATTTCAGATAGATAGGTAACCTTCAAATACTTCAAAGACCTACAGAATATGGCATTTAAAATATTTTTAAAGTTAGACTTTCTGGACAGTGAGACATGTCTGCTCCTGGCAGCACCGATTTACTTCAGAGAGGAAGATGGGCATCAAAGACACTTCATATGGAGTTTATCTTCACCTTGGCAAAAATTGCCATTTGGGCAAGAAACTGTTCTTGCCTGGACTGCTCCATCAACTGGACATGCAGGACCCATACAAAGGTGACCACTGAACTTTGCTTGACAAAATGGTCCTTCAGGTTCCTGTTTTGCAGAGGAGACTGCCAGACATTCTACAGGACACTAAAAAAGTCACCAAGAGACTCTAGCCCTGTGGGCTGAAGACAAATGCCCTAACTTTACAAAGGAACATTAGGTGACTGTCCAGGCTGCCAGCTGTCTCTGTCTACTCTTGCAAGAATCCCGAAAAATGCTTACATCCTTCTCCTTGTTCTCAGGTAATATTGTATCATTCTGAGGTCTTTGATGTGGTTAAAGACTAGATAGTTATAATTTCCTCAGTTATGATAAAAGATAAGTTAGATATAAAACCTTAGACTCACAAATATAAGATAGATAGGATATCTTCTTTAATATTGTAACTGTAATTCTTGCTTGATAATTATTTTGTTATATGTAATTGTACTATGTAAAAGTTAAAACCTTGCTTTAAAAAAAAGAAAACGGGAAGTGCTGTGGGATGCTCTGTATGTCATATGTGTTTCTCTGATTGGTTAAAATAAATAAAGGGCTGATTGGCAAGTAGCCAGGCAGGAAGCATAGGGTAGGCGGGACAAGGAAGAGAAGAAGGTGGGGAAGTGAAGGCTGAGGGGAGACGCTGCCAGCCACTACCATGAGAGAAAAGACATAAGGTACTAGTAAGCCATGAGCCACGTGGCAAAGTATAGATTAATAGAAATGGGCTAAATATAAGAGTAAGAGCTAGACAATGGTAGGCCTGAGCTAATGACCAAGCAGTTTAAATAATATGAATGTCTGTGTGTTTATTTTATAAGTGGTTTGTTGGACTAATAGGGCTTGGCAGGGGCTGGAGAGAAGCTCTCCAACTATAATGCCCTGCCTTGAAATTGGCACACCTCATTAATCCCTCCTATTTTAATGTTGGTCTCATGTTCACTCATCAATGCCTATCCCCCAAATGGAACAAAAGCAGAGTTCCCAGCATAAAGCTTTGGCCTTACCAGTTCCTGACCTCTGAGCCAGAACAATTAATATCCTGGAAACCTGGAATTTCAAGAGCCATGTCAAGCAGGAGCTGTGTTGGTTCCAAGAGACTGCAGCTTTCTGTGCCCCATTACTGGAAGATTCAGTTCAAGCACACTTCCTCCAAGAAGCTTCCTTTTTCCTGCACACAACTCATTACACAATTATCTTGACCATTTCGTTCTTGATGTTTTACACTGAGGCTGAAAGTCAGCTTTCTTCTGTCACTCTCTGGTCTCTCTACACTTTCCAATCTCTTTCTGAAGTAGACTCTACTGTATGCCATCATGTTCATCAGTAAATGGTGAAGATATTGAATAAACTTCCCAAGGGTAGTTGGTGTTGCCACAACAAAGGTGACATCACAGAGGTTGCCAGGGCTCTCCATGATACAAGAGAATGTCCAGGGAAGAGCTGCAGATGTCATGGGAACTGACATTGCTTCCCTGCTAATGATCTTTCCTCATAATGCACTAGAAGTCAAGCTGACCTTTACATGAGTCTCTGCTGAGATACAAGGAAAGCTCTTCAGTACACTCTTCATCCAAAGCAAGAGATATCTCTCCAATTGATTGGACATTGTTTAGTTCTTTCCACGTGTAGAACTGAACGTTTATCTCCTACTGAAATTTTATGTACACAAGGTAATAATATCAGAAATTTATGTATGCTATAGTTCATTGTAAGTACCTGCATCTCCTTGCCTCCTTAGCCACAAGACATTATAGACTTAATGCTGACTGAGAAGGACAATTGTTAAACAATTTCCTGTTAATGAGTAAACAGGGAACAGCTAGGCAGAGTTATGCTAGATGAAGAGGTTGACACAGCCTAGGAACAAGTACTCATAGGAGTGGTATACAGTCATGGAGATCAGTGGGACTAAAATCTCTGTCATCACCATGTGTGTAGTTGGTATTTTAATTCTCTGTTGAGTAGCTCAAAGTGTTCTGCAGTTACAGGGTAGTAAAGGTGGACAGACACCTGGAGTCTTCCACACAGAACATGAGTTTCATATAGAGCAAAGGATATTCAGGAAAATCCTATGCAAGCCCCTTCATATGTAGTAACAGAGACACTAGGGTTCCACTGGACACTCTAAATTAATGGTTCTTAATTTTTCCAATTCTCTGTCTCTTTAAATAGCACTAACAATATATCCTCATGTTGTGATGAAACATAAACATTAAGTTAAGAAACACTAAGGACAGGTCAGAGTCCCACTGTCTGGGTGTCTCCCAAACACTTCTCCCCTAATGAATTTTTATATCCAAAATATACATACTGAGCATTAGATCAGACAAATAATACAAAAATTATTTTCTTGTATAGTTCTAATATCACAAATAATCATATTTAACACAGGACATCAGATAAATGAAACCAAAATTCTCATCTGATAAAGATCTAACAACCAAAATATACATACTGAACACAAGTAATCAGAAAAACCGAATATGTTCATTTGATTAAGTTCAATATCAAAAATATTGTTATTGAACATATGAAATTAGATAAAACAAAAATTCTCATTTGATAAAGGTCTAATACCCCAAATTTACATATGGAACACTGGAAATCAGATAAATAAAACAAAATTTCTCATCTGCTAAAGGTCTAATATCAAAAATATACATATTAAAGCCAAGAATCCAGATAAATAAAACAAAAATTCTCATCTGATAAGGGTCTATCATCCAAAATATACATATTGATAACAAGTAATCAAGAGCACCAAAAATTTTATGTGATAATGATAAAATATCAAATAATGTTATTGAACATAGGAAATTAGATAAAACAAATTTTCTCAACTTATAATGTCATAATATCCTAAATATACATATTGAACACAAGAAATTAAATAAAATAAAAATTCTTCCATAGTAAGTGACTATATCTAAAATATACATATTGAGCACTAGAAATCAGATAAACAAAATTAAATTATCATCTGATCAAGGTCTAATATCCAAACTATGCACATTGAACATATGTTACCATATAAATAAGAAATATATTGTCATTAGATAAAGTTCTTATATTCAAAATATACAAATTGAAAACAAGAAATCAGATAAAACAAACATTCAAACCTGATAAAGATCTTCATCCAAAATATACATATTGACCACAATTACATAAATAAAACAAAAATACTCACTGGATAAATGTCTAATACCCAGAATATATTATATATATAAAACAAGAAATCAGAAAAATTAGAACCAAACTTCTCATCTATTAAATGTCTAACATCCAAAACATTCACATTGAACATAAAATAACAGATACAAAACAAAATTCCCTCATAATTAAGGTTGAATATAAAAAATATATTCATTGAACACAATATATCAGATAAATAAAACAAAAATAGTCACATGATGAAGGTCTAATATCCAAAATATATATTTGGAACACAAGAAATCAGGAAAGGAAAAGAAAATTTTCATGTAATAATGGTCAAATATGAAAAATATTCTTATTGAACAATAGAAACTAAATAAAACAAAAATTCTCACTTGATAAAGGTCTAATATCCTAAATATATAGATTGAACACAAGAACTTATATAAAACAAAAAATTCTCACCTGATAATGGTCTATATACAAAATGTACATATTGTAAACTAGAAATAAAAAAATAATACAACCGTTCTCACCTGATAAACATCTATATCTAAAATATCCAAACTAAACACAAGGAATCAGAAAAACAAAAAAATCTCTTGTGATAAAGATCAAATATCAAATATATTTTATTGAGCATACAAAATTAGGTGAAACATAATTTCTCACCTGATAAAGTTCTAATATCCCAAATATATATATTGAAAACAAGAAATCAGAAAAAGAAATCAAAATCCTCATGTGATACAGGTCAATATCAAAAATATAGTTTTTGAACATAAAAAATTAAATAAAACAAAAATTCTCATCTGATGAAATTTGAATAACCAAACTATACCTATTCAATTCAAGAAATCAGAAAAATAAAACAAAAATTCTCACCTGTCAAAATCTAATATACAGAGAATACACATTGAACACAAGAAATTTGATAAATAAAACAAAATTCTCATCTAATGAAGATATAATATCCAAAATATTCATTTTGAACATAATTTGATAAATAAAATAAAAATTCATATCTGATAAAGCCTATGATCCAAAACATACACATTGAACTCAAGAAACTAGAAAAACAAACTAAATTTCTTATCTCATAAAGGTCTAATAAACAAAACATACACTTTGAACATAATTAAATAAATAAAACAAAAATTCTCCTGTGATAAATGTCTAATATCAAACATATAGTTACTGAACACAAGAAATTAAATATAATAAAAATTCTCATTGGATAATGGTCTAATATCAAAAATATAGATATTGACAACAAGAAATGAGTTAAAACAAAATCTTCAGCAATTACGGTCTAATATCCAAAATATACATATTGAGCACAAGACATCAGATAAGGAAACAAATATCGTCATCTGATAAGGGTTGACTATCCCAAATATACACATTGTACACAAGAAATGATTTAAATAAAGCAAATTTTTATCTGATAAAGGTCTAATGTCCAAAATATACATATTGGACAGACTTAGGTAAATAAAAAAATATTCTCATCTGATAAAGGTCTAATATCAAAAACATATATATTGAACACAAGAAAATGAATAAACAAATTTTCTCACCTGATATCTAATATCCAAAATAAACATATTGATCCCAAGGAATCAGATATATAACTTGAAAATTTTCATCTAATAAAGTTCCAATACCAAAAATATACAAATTGAAAACATGAAATTAAACAAAACAAAAAATAATAACTGATAAATGTCTAATATTCCAAATATACGCCTTATCCCAAAATATTAGGTAAATAAAACAAAATTCTCATCTGATAAATCCAAATATCCAGAATATACATATTGAGCACAAAAAATCAGAGAAATGAAACAAATTTCTCATGTGATATAATTCAAATAGAAAAAAAACTTACTCATTGAACAAAAGGAATTAAATAAAAGAATAATTCTTATCTGAGAAAAGTCATGTCCAAAATGTACATATTGAACAAAAGAAATCAGAAAAAGAGAGGAAAACTCTCATGTGATAAAAGTGAAATATTAAGAACATACTTATTAGACACAGCAATTTAATAAAACAAAAATATTCTCCCCTAATAAATTTTTATATCCAAAATATACATATTGAACACTACATCAGACAAATAATACAAAAATTATTTTCTGATATAGGTCTGATATCAAAAATATTCATATTGAACACAAGACATCAGATAAATGAAACCAAAATTTTCATCTGATAAAGGTCTAACATCCAAAATATATATATACTGAACAAAAGTAATCAGAAACACCAAATTTGCTCATGTGATAAAGGTCGACGTCAAAAATATTGTTATTGAACATATGAAATTAGATAAAACAAAAATTCTCATTTGATGAAAGTCTAATTTCCAAAATATACATATTGAGCACTAAAGAAAACAAATTTCTCATGTGATAAAGGTCTAATATTCAAAATATACATGTTAAAAATAAATTAAAAACAACAAAATTCTCTCTGGTAGGTCTAGTACACAAATTATACTTATTGAATGGAAATAATCAGATATATAAACAAAATTTCTCATCAGATAAAGGTCTAATACCCCAAATTTCAATATTGAACATAATTAGATAAATGAAACAAAAATTCTCGAATCTGTTAAAATTCTAACATCTAAAAAATACACATGGAACAAGAAATTAGAAAAAACAAAATTTCTCCTCAGTAAAAAACCAATATTCAAAATATACTTATTAAACATAAGAAAACAGATAAATTGAACAAAAACTCACATCTGATATTGGTCTCATATCCAAAATATACATAGTGGATAGAATTAGTTAAATAAAACAAAAATCCTCATCTTATAAATGTCTAATATCAGACATATAGTCATTGTTTTTTTCTGCTGAGTAGTACTCAATTGTGTATAAGTACCACATTTTATTTATCCATTTATTCATTTAAAAGGCATCTAGGTTGTTTTGTGGATCTGGTTATTACAAACAATGTTGCTATGAACATAGCTGCACATGTGCCCTTGTTGTATGATTGAGTATTCCTTGGGGATATGTATGTACTCACTCATAAGAGGATACTAGGTGTAAAGCAAATGATAAAACAGACTGCAACTCACAAATTCAGGGAGGCCACCGGGTAAAGAGGTCCCTTAGAAAGTCACAAAAATTGCCAAGCAACAGGCACATGTATAAAATCTAAATGAGCAAACTTGTCGAGATGGCTGAGGGCAGAGGTGAAGGACGAGGGTCAGGGGAAAGAGAGCTTAGGGGAGCAGGAGTTCTCAGTGGTTCAGGAACTAAGAAGGAAAACAATGAAAGAGATACCATGATAAATGAAGACCCCATGGGACTAGGAAGAAACAAAGTGCTAGAGAGGTCCCCAAAAATCCACAAAGATACCTCCACAATAGACTACTGGAAATGGTCAAGAAAGTGCCTGAACTGACCTACTCTGGTGATTGGATGGCCGAACACCCTAAATGTCATGATAGAACTCTCATCTGTCTGATAGAAACAGATGAAGAGATCTACACCCAATTCCCAGGTAGAGTTCTGGGAGTCCAATCAGTGAGAGAGAGGAGGATTATATGAGCAAGAGATATTGAGACCCTGGTTGGAAAAAGTACAGGGACAAATAGCCAAACTAATGAACACACATGAACTATGAACCAATAGCTGAGGAGTCCCTATGAAACTGGATCAGGTCCTCTAGATAAGTGAGACAGTTGATTAGCTTGAACTGTTAGGGAGGCCCCTAGGAAGTGGGACTGGCACCTGTCCTTAGTGCATGAGCTGGCTTTTTGGAGCCTGGGGCCTATGTTGGGACACTTTGCTTTGCCTGGGTAATGGAGGAGGGTACTGGACCTGCTACACAGATTCTACGAGACTGCCTGAACCCCAAGGGGATTCCTTGCCCTGGAGGAGATGGGAACGGAGGGTGGGTGGAATGAGGGGAGAGGAGGGGGATGGGAGGAGAGAGGACAAGGGAATACATGCTGATATAAATTTAAATTAATTATACAATTTTAAAAAATAAACAAAAAATACAGTGCTGCTCTCATCAAAGTGCTAAAAAATCTGTTTTTGCAAGCTTTGCTGACTGTGATTTCTGCCTCCAGCATGTAACATGATCACTAAAATTGTGATTTTTTTCACAGACAAAACTTTTGCAGCTCCCAGACATATTCTGTTACAGTAGTTTATTTAACAAAAAAGTGTATCCCCTTTTAACTGGGGCAGTTTACTTCCACTCAAACAAGCAAACCGTCTAAAAAGGAATAGCAAGACAGAGAAGAAAATATCAATAGTTGGACTCAATACACACTACATGAATTCTAGTAAGTCCCCGAAATCATTTTTGTGCTTCTATTAAAATACACGAATGGGCACAGGTGGCATTTATTTGATATTAGATTATCCAGATAAAGATTAGAATTCTGAGATTGGAACAGGCAAACACAACTCTATATTTAGGATCAAACATGGAGATTTCTAACTTTCCTCTCCATCTTCTTTGATTTTAGCATCTGAAAGTGATTAATGAATAAAGAATAGTTAGCTGTTGAGTCTTTCCAAATGGCAAAGGACAGGAGCCACGCACAATATTTGGGAACAGTCATGAAGAGAAGTGTTAATTATTTTTTCAAGCACGTGAAGTGATTCTCTACCCTAAAGCATCATTTTCAACATTATTTTTGTAAGTTTAGGATCAGATTCCTCTGTTCCCAGAAAGAGATGTTCACCAGAAACAGATGTACAGCTTAGCTCATATAAATGCTACCTCATCACCCCCTCCCCCCAAAAAACATTCAAACAAACAAAGTCCCACTTATGAAGGAAGTGATTTCATATGTCATGCCTTGTTACAGCACCCATTTCCATGGCGCATCCCAACCCATTTTTTCTAGGTAGAAGAAAGTGACATGCAGAGAGGCTAAACTGCCAAAGACATAACCAAGAATTTCCTGGGTGTGCCTGCTGTCCTGCCCTTGATTTGCACTCTGTTCTTCAGGCCTGCATTCTAAACCTGTACCTGTGGTTATTTCAGTTCCTAGCCCAAAACCTTATTCTTCTTGGATAGCCTTGAATGTAGCTCAAAAGGGCCTATTAAGTAGTAAATCAAAGTGACTTTCACATCTGATAAGGTCTATTTACTTTTGAAGGAGGAAATTTGTCAAAGATCTGTTTACAAAAACCTTAATGATGAAGCACAGAAGTTAAAGGGAAACCTAGAAGTTTTCAAAGGGATGTGTGTACATCAGACCTGGAGTTAATCTCCAAACTGAGGTATCTAGTGGACACATTGCCCGTCATTACTTACACCCCCACATACCTGGAATTTAAGGTACGACTTTGCTCTCAGGATTAAGGAGCTTCCTTTGACCTTCAAGGAAGGACATAACATAAGACTGAAATTCATAGCCACGGCAGTGAATTCAGATCCAATTCCCCAAAGCTGAAAAGTTTAATGGTCAGGAAACTAAAAAAAAAAAATACATTCATGGAAGTGATGCTTGTTGTATATAACACATTGGAAGAATTTAGCATAGCGCTTGATATGGCAAGACAATATCAGGGGACCTTTGTTGACAGTGTGAAGTCATTTGTGAGTCTATGGGTGTCTCTATGTCTTTGTAAAACTATGGCAGGGAAACACAGGTTGGGTTCAGGAGGAAATAGGATCTCTTCTTTTGAGACAAAGATGAGCATTTCATGAAATACACATCTCACTGACTTGTGAAAACCCCTCTGTCATAGAGAGATTTCTTAACATCTTTATTACATTACGTTATCAGGCACAGCAACTAAGAATGGGAAAAATTGATCATAGCCCACAATTCCAGGTAATAGTTCCAATTTTTGGAAATCAAGTTAGGAACTCAGGTAGTCATATGACATCCACAGCCAAAAGAAGAGATAAACAAATGACCCATTTGTTTATGCTTATGCTCTAGGTTCTTCATACTTACACAGTAGAGGTTGCAGAAAATGAAAGGATTCTGCTCAGTTTAGGGAGTCTTATCTCAATTAACAATTAATAAAATCCCACAGAGGCAAATTTAAAGTAAATCTTATCTATATGATTCCTCAGTGAGGATCCATCTTCCCAGGTGACTAGTTTCATTCAGTCTGATAATAAAAACTAAGAATCACACTGCCTCAGCATCACTTCCAGCATTTGAGGAGATTTCTGCCTGCATTCGGAGCTGTGGTCCTCAAGGTGTGCATCACCACCCCATTGGGGGTTCCATATCAGATATCCTGCACATCAAATATTTGAATTATGAATAATGACAGTAGCAATATTGTTTCATTGTTTCTTAACTTAATGTTTATGTTTCATCACAACATGAGGAAATATTGTTAGTGCTATTTAAAGAGACAGAGAATTAGAAAAATTAAGAACCATTGATTTAGTGTCCAGTGCAACCCTAGTGTCTATGTTCCTACATATGAAGGGGCTTGCATAGGATTTTTCTGAATATACTTTGCTCTATATGAAACTCATGTTCTGTGTGGAAGACTCCAGGTGTCTGTCCACCTTTACTACACTGTAACAGTAGAACACTTTGAGATACTCAACAGAGAGTAAAATACCCACTACACATGTGCTGATGACACAGATTTTAGTCCCACTGATCTCCATGACTGTATACCACTCCTATGAGTACTTGTTCTTAGGCTCTGTCATCCTCTTCCCCTAGCATAACTCTGCCTAGCTGTTCCTTGCTTACTCATTAAAAGGAATTTATTTAACAAGTGCCCTTATCAGTCATCATTAAATCTATAATATCTTGTGGCTAAGGAGACAAGGAAATGCGGGTACTTACAATGAACTACAGCATACATAAATTTCTGATATTATTACCTTGTGTACATAAAATTTCAGTAGGAGATGAACATTCAGTTCCACACATGGAAAGAAGTAAAGGATGTCCAATCAATTGTAGAGAGATCTCTGGCTTTGGATGAAGAGTGTACTGAAGGTTTTCCCTTGTATCTCAGCTCAGGCTCCTGCAAAGGTCAGTTTGACTTCAAGTGTATTATGAGGAAAGCTTATTAGCAGGGAAGCAATGTCATTTCCCATGACATCTGCAGCTCTTCCCTGGACATTCTCTTGTATTGTGGAGAGCCCTGGCAACATCTATGGTGTCACCATTGCTGTGGCAAAACCAACTGCCCTTGGGAAGTTTATTCAATATCTTCACCATTTACTGATGAACATGATGGCATACAGTAGAGTCTAGTTCAGAGAGAATGGAAAGTGTACAGAGACCAAATAGTGAGAGAAGAAAACTGACCTTCAAGAATGTCAAGAATGAAATGGTCAAGGGAATTGTGTAATGAGTTGTGTACAGGAAAAATGAAGCTCCTTGGAGGAAGTGTGCTTGAACTGAATCTTCCAGTAATGGGACACAGAAAGCTGCAGTCTCTGGGAATCAACACAGCTCCCTGCTTGACATGGCTCTTGAAATTCCAGGTTTCCAGGATATTAATTGTTCTGGCTCAGAGGTCAGGAACTGGTAAGGCCAAAGCTTTATGCTGGGAACTCTGCTTTTGTTCCATTTGGGGGATTGGCATTGATTAGTGAACATGAGACCAACATTATAACGGGAGGGATTAATGAAGTGTGCCACTTTCAAGGCAGGGCATCACTGTACTTCAACCACACTGGCTAACTTTGTGTTCTTCGCAGATGCTCTGTGGGTCCTAGGTTGTCAGTGAGGTGAATTTTTGAGTCTGGTGATCATGTTCTGCCCTTATATGTCTTCTCCATTACTAGTTATCTGGTTAGAGTAACCTGTCAAGATATTTTGGGAACCTGTAAATGACAGGGGTGATTGTGAAACTATGGCAATATTCTCCTGACTCATAAACCCACAGGCTTTTGGACTTGACATCCAAGCTGAATTTTGAGACTGTGGCTGGGAATAATCCTGAAGAGGCTATCTCCTTCGTTACTTGGAGCATTGCTATGAAGGCAGAGAGAATGAGTTAGCTGAGATAACCACTCCTTCAAATAGAGAAGACAGCTGAGTTTTCCAGAGGGGGCATCTAAAACATAGCACTAAATAGTTTGGGCTGTCACTGATTCATTGGTAAATAAGCTTTCTCAAACACCTAATTAGGACTCAGGGTGGACTGTCCCTCCTCTTTGCCTTGTCATACTGCAAGATAATTTGTGTTCATCTACCCACAAGGGTATATAAATCATTTTCTATAAGGTCTATCTATCTGGCAGGCTGTTTCTTCAGGGTATTCCTTTGCCCAAAATCATGTCTCTGAATTCTTCCCAAAGGCAGAACCTTAAATGTGGACAGGAATGACATGAGGATAAAGACTATTCTGCTCCCTCTAAAAGGAAACAAAATAGAGCCTGTGTGATGGATAAAGAAAGTGTGGTACATATACACAATGGAGTACTACTCAGCAGAGAAAAACAATGACATCATGAGGTTTGCAGGAAAATGGATAGAATTAGAAAAAATCATCCTGAGTAAAGTATCCCAGACTCAGAAAGACAATCATATTTTTCTAATATCTTGTGTTCTATATGTATATATTGGATATTAGACCTTTATCAGATGAGAATTTTTGTTTTATTTTTCTGTTTTCTTGTGCTCAATTAGTATATTTTGGATATTAGAACTTTATCAGAGGAGAATTTTGGTGCTATTTAATTTATTGTGTTCAATAACTAAGTGTCTGATATTATCCCTTTATCAGATGAGATTTTTTTGTTTTATTTAACTAATTATATCCACTATGTCTATTTTGATATGAAACCAATATCAGATCTGAGTTTTTGTTCTAATTATCTGATTTCTTGTGTTTACTAAGTATATTTTGTATATTGGACCTTTACTGAGGAGAATTTTTTTTCTAATTTCTTTGTTCCATGTGTATATTTTAAATTTTAGAACTTTAACAGATGATAATTTTTGTTTTATTTATCTAATTATGTTCAATATTTAAATTTGGGTCATTAGACCTTTATCTGATATGAATTTTTGTTTTATATATCTGATTTATTGCATTCAATATGTATAATTTTTATATTAGACCTACCAGTGAGAATTTTGTTGTTTCTAATTTTTTGATATCAGTTTATATATTTTGGATATTAGAACTATATCAGTTGACAATTTTTGTTTTATGTACCTGATATCTTGTTTTTAATATGTACATTTTGTATATTAGACTTTTATCAGATGAGCATATTTGTTTAATTTATCTGATTTGTAGGGTTCAACTTGTATATTTAGTATATTACACCTTTAGCATTAGAAATTTTTGTTTTATCTATCTGATTTCTTTTATTTAATATGTATATTTTAGACATCACAGATTTATCATTTTAAAATTTTTGTTTTATTAAATTTCTTGTGTTCAGTAAGTATATTTTGGATATTAGACCTTTGTCACATCAGAATATTTGTTATTTTTCATCTCCTGTTTTCAGTATGGATATTTTTAAAGTTAGACCTTTATCAGTTGAGAATTTTTGTTTTATTTATCTGATTTCTTGGGGTTTATGTATAGGTTTGTATATCAGTCCTTTATTAGATGAGAATTTTTTATCCTATTTCTTGTGTTAAATATTTAAATTTTTGATATTTACATTTATCAGATGTGAATTTTTTTCTTTTGTTTAATATGTATATTTTGTTTATTAGACTTTTATCATGTGGGAATTTCTCTTTTATTTATCTGATTTCTATTGTTTAATAGATGTATTTTGTATATGAGAATTTTACAAGTGAAAATTTAGTTTATTATAATTTATTGGGTTCAATAAATCTATGTTGGAAATTAGACCTTGATCAGGTGACAATTTTTGTTTTATGTATCTGTTTTCTTGTATTCAATATGTATATTTTGGATATTAGAAATTTAATGGTGTGAATTTTTGTCTTTTATAATTTATTGTGTTCAATAAGTGTATTTTTGATATTAGACCATTATCTGATAAGTTTTTTATTTTATTTTCTGATATAATCTGTTCATTGTTTATATTTCAGATATTAGACCATAAGCAGATGAGAATATTTGTTTTTTTTTTAATTTCTTGTTTTCAATATGCATATTTTGCCTATTAGACCTACTGGTGAGAATTTTGTTTTTTCTTATTTCATGAATTCAGTATGTGTATTTTGATATAGACCTTTATCAGAAGAGAATTATTATTCTCTACATATGATTTCTTGTATTCAGTATGCATATTTAGGATATTAGTGCTTTATAAGATCAGAATTTTTATTTAATTAATTTCTTGTATTCAGTATGTAAATTTTGGATATAAGACTTTTATCAGATGAGAATTTTATTTATCTAATTATGTTCAATATGAATATGTTTTATATTAGTTCTTTATCAGTTCTGAATTTTTTTATTTAATTTCTGTTATTCAGTAGTATATATTTCAAATTTGATCTTTATCACATGAGCATTTTCCTTTGTTTTTCTGATTTCTTGTGTTCTATATACATTTTGAATATTAGACCTTTATCAGTTATGAAATTCTTTAAAATTTATCTGATTTCTTGTTTTCAATAGCATATTTGGGATATTAATCATTTATCATGTGAAATTTTTTAAAGTAATTTCTTGTGTTCAGTATTTATATTTTGGATATTAGACATTTATCAGAAGAGAATTTTTGTTTTATTTACATGATATTTGAGATCAATGTGCATATTTTTATATTAGATCTTTATCAGGTGAGAATTTTTGTTTTATTTATCTTATTATGTTCCATAGGCATATTTGTGACATTAGACATTTAGCAGATCAGAATTTTTCTTTTATTTAATTTTTTTTGTATTTAGTATATATATTTTGGCTATTAGAGTTTTTATCAGGTGAGAATTTTTGTTTTATTTATGTGATTTCATGTATTCTACATGTATATAGTGGATATTAGTCTTTTGTTAGGTGAGAATTTCCATTTTTTTATTTCTTGTGTTCACTATATTTTCAATATTAGACATTTATCAGATGAGAATTTTTGTTTTATTTAGCTAATAATATCAATATGTATATTTTGAATATACATTTTCTGTTTTATGTAGTTGATTTTTTGTGCTCAATATATATATTTTGTATATTAGACATTAATCAGGTGAGAATTTTTGTTTATTAAATTGTTTGCTTCTGTTCAACATGGATGTTTGAGATATTAATCATTTAGCAGATGAGAATTTTTTGTTTTATTTTTCTGATTTCTTGTTTTCAATAGGTATATTTTTTATAATAGACATTTATCAGAACAGAATTTTTGTTTTATTTTATTTTTGTTCAATAACTCTATGTTTCATATGAGAACTTCATTATATGATAATTTTGTTTTTTTCTGATTTCTTGTTTTCTATGTATATTTTATATATTAGACCTTTATGTATATTTTGCATTCTAGAACTTTATAAGATGATAATTATTCATTTATATGTTTTCTTGTGTTCAATATGTATATTTGAGATATTAGACCTTTATCACATGAGAATTTTTGTTTTATTTATCTAATTATGTTCCATATGCATATTTTTAATATTAGACCTTTATCAGATGAGAATTAATCTTTTGTTTCATTTCTTGTGTACAGTATGTATATTTTGGATATTTGAGTTTTTCTCCCTTTAATGTCAAGTTGGCTTACTGTAAATTACCTTTATTATCTTTAGGTATGTTCCTTGTATTCCTTCTTTCACCAAGACCTTGAAGGTATCATGAAGGGGTGTTGGATTTTGTCAAAGGCTTTTTCAGAATCTAATGGGAATATCATGTATTACTTTTCTTTCAGTTTGTTTATATAGTTGGAGAGCTTCTCTCCAGGTGCCACCAAGTCCCTGTGGTCCCATAACCCACGTATAAAATAATCATATGGACACTTATATTATTTAAACTGCTTGGCCATTAGCTCAGGCCTACCATTGTCTAGCTCTTACTCTTATATTTAGCCTATTTTTATTAATCTATACTTTTCCATGTGGCTCATGGCTTACCAGTACCTTACATCTTGTCATGGCCACGGCTGGCAGTCTATCCCTCATCCTTCCTGTTCCCAGCCTTCTCCTCTTCCTTGTCCCGCCTACCTTATCCTTCCTGCCTAGCTACTGGCCAATCAGTAAATTTTATATTTTAACCAATCAGAGCAACACATTTGATATACAGAACATCCCACAGCACTTCCCCTTTTCGTTTTATAATAAACAAAAATTTCACATGTAAAGTTCTCATATACAAATTACATCTATTAAACAATAGAAATCAGATAAATAAAACAAAATTTCTCACAAGATAAAAGTCTAATTAACAAAATATACATATTAAACACAAGTAAACAAGAAAGACAAAACAAAAATTCTCATCTGATAAATGTAAATATCAAAAATAACTTTAAGAATATCCATACTGAACACAGGAAATGAAATATAACAAAAATTCTCACCTGATAAAAGTCTAATATCCAAAATATACTTACTGAAAACAAGAAATTTATAAAACCAAAAATTTTCAAATGATAAATCTGTGATGTCCAAAACATATCAATTTAACAAAAGAAATCAGATAAAAAAATAAAAATTCTCAAATGCTAAAGGTGTAATATAAAAAAATATACATGTTGAACCCAAGAAATCTCATCTGAGGGGAGGAGTTGGGGGGAAGGTGGGGTTGGGGGCAGGAGGGGGAGGAGAGGGGAACCCATGGCTGATGTATAAAAATAAAACACATTAAAAAAGTCTCATTCATGAAATATACATATTAAAAACAAGATATCAGGTAATAAACAAAAATTTCAACTGATCAATTTCTAATATCCAAAATATATATACTGATATCAAAAATGACAAACAACAAAATTCTCACTGGTAGGTCTAGTACACAAATTATACATATTGAATGGAATAAATCAGATATATAAAACAAAAATTCTCATCAGATAAAGGTCTAATAACCCAAATTTAAATATTGAACATAATTAGATAAATAAAACAAAAATTCACATGTGTTAAACTTCTAACATCTAAAATATACACATGGAAAAAAGAAATTAGAAAACAAAATTTCTCCTCAGTAAAGGTTCAATATCCCAAATACACATATTAAACACAAGAAATAAGATAAATAGAATAAAAACTCACATCTGGTCTCATATCCAAAATATACATAGCAGATATATTTAGTTAAACAAAACAAAAATTTTCATCTGATTAAGGTCTAATATCCAATATATACATATAGAAGACATGAAATTAGAAAAACATGATTGTCTTTCTAAGTCTGGTTTACTTCATTCAAGATGTTTTTTCTAATTCCATCCATTTGCCTGCAAACCTCATGATGTCATTTTTTTTCTCTGCTGAGTAGTACTCCATTGTGTATATGTACCACACTTTCTTTATCTATGCCACAGGCTCTGTTTTTGTTTCTTTTTAGAGGGAGCAGAATAGTCTTTATCCTCATGTCATTCCTACCCACATTTGAGGTTCTGCCTTTGGGAAGAATTCAAAGCCATGAATTGAGCAAAGCCATACCCTGAAGATGCAGCCTACCAGAAACACAGGCCTTATATAAAATGAATTATTGATGACAGAGTGGATCTGAGATTGAATACACAGGGTTTGAAAAATGAATACTTATTCTACATGCTCTATTCTGTGATAAGGAACAAGCAATCTCAATTCTAATTTCTTTCAAAGGTCATTTGCTGTAGCTTACTGGTCAGTCTCTGCACCTTCTGCTCCATCTGCATCTAGGTGAGGAAGATGTGGTGGTATGTTGGCTGCCTGGTGCACCTTGTGGATAGATGAAAACAAATTAACTTGCAGTATGATAAGGCAAAAAGGATGGACAGACCACCATGAGTCCTAATCAAATGTTTGAAAAAGCTTATTTACCAATGACTCAGTGACAACCCAAATTATATTTGCTTCAGATGTCCCCTCTGGTAAACTCAGCTGTCTTCTATATTTGAAGGAAGTGGATATCTCAGCTAACTCACTCTCTCTGCCTTCATAGCAACGCTTCAAGTAACAAAGGAGATAGCCTCTTTAGGCTTATTCAAAGCTGCAGAATCAGAATTCAACTTGGCTGCTGAGTCCACAAGAATGTGGGTTTATGAGTCAGGAGAAAATTACCATATTTCACAATCACCCCTGTCATTCAGAGGTTCCCCAAATATTTTGACAAGTTACTCTAACCATATAACTATTGATGAAGAAGACATATAAGGGCAGAACATGGTCACCAGAATCAACAAGTCACCTCAATGACAACCTAGGACACACAGAGTATCTGGGAAATACCAAAAGTTAGCCAGTGTGGTTGAAGTACAGTGATGCCATGCCTTGAAATTGGCACACCTCATTAATCCCTCCCTCTTTAATGTTGGTTTCATGTTCACTCCTCAATGCCTATCCCCCAAATAGAACAAAAGCGAAGAGTTCCCAGCATAAAGATTTGGCCTTACCAGTTCCTGATCTCTGAGCCAGAACAATTAATATCCTGGAAACTTTGAATTTCCAGAGCCATGACAAGCAGGGAGGCTCTGTTGGTTCCCAGAGACTTTAATTTTCTGTGCCCCATTACTGGAAGATTCAGTTCAATCCCTCTTCCTCCAAGGAGCTTCCATTTTCCTGCACAGCACTCATTGCACAATTCCCTTGACCATTTCTTTCTTGATGTTTTACACTGAGGCTGAAGGTCAGCTTTCTTCTGTCACTCTCTTGTCTGTCTACCCTCTCCATTCTCTTTCTGAACTAGACTCTTCACTATGCCATCATGTTCATCAGTAAATGGTGAAGATATTGAATATACTTCCCACTGGCAGTCGGAGTTTACAAAACATAGGTGACATCACAGAGGTTGCCCAGGATCTCCAGGATACAATAGAATGTTTAGGCAAGAGATGCAGATATCATGGAAACTGACATTGCTTCCCTGGTAATAAGCTTTCCTCTTGATACACTAGAAGTCAAGCTTACCTTTGCAGGAGACTCTGCTGAGATACAAGGGAAGCCCTTCTGTACACTCTTCATCCAAAGCCGGTGATCTCTCTCTAATAAATTGGACATACTTTAGTTCTTTCCATGTGTGGAACTGAATGTTTATCTCCTACTGAAATTTTATGTTCACAAGGTAATAATATCAGAAATTTATGTATGCTATAGTTCATTGTAAGTACCTGCATCTCCTTGTCCCCTTAGCCACAAGACATTACAGACTTATGCTGCCTGAGAAGGACACTTGTTAAACAATTTCCTGTTAATGAGTCTACAGGGAACAGCTAGGCAGAGTTATGCTAGAGGAAGAGGATGACACAGCCTAGGAAAAAGTACTCATAAGAGTGGTATACAGTCATGGAGCTCAATGGGACTAAAATCTGTGTCATTAGCATGTGTGTAGTGGGTCTTTTACTCTCTGTTGAATAGCTCAAAGTGTTCTGCTGTTCCTGGGTAGTAAAGGTGGCCAGACAGCTGGAGTCTTCCACACAGAACTTGAGTTTCCTACAAAGCAAAGGATATTCAGGAAAATCCTATGCAAGCCCCTTCATATGTAGGAATATAGACACTATGATTCCACTGGACACTGTAAATCAATGGTTCTTATTTTTCCTATTCTCTTATGCTTTAAATAGCACTAACAATAGTTCCTCATGTTGTGATAAACCTAAACATAAAGTTAAGAAACAATGAAACAATGTTGCTGCTGTTATGAATCATAATTAAAATATTTGATTGCAGGACATCTGATATGCAACCCCCAATGGGGGGGGGACCCACAGCTGGAGGACCCCAGCTCTGAATGAAGGCAGAAATCTCCTCAAATCTGCTGAGGCAGTGTGATCCTTAGTTTTTATTATCAGACTGAATGAAACTAGTCACCTGGGAAGAGGGACCCTAAATGAGAAATTATATAGATCAGATTTACTTTGAGCATGTCTCTGAAGGATTTTATTAATTGGAAATTGAGATAAGACTCCCTCAAATGGGCAGAATTATTTCATTGTCTGCAACCTATACTGTGTAAGCATGAAGAATCTAGAGCATAAGCATCAGCAAACAGGCAGGTTAGGTCATTTTTTTATCTCTGCTCTTGGAAGTGATATGGTTAGCTGAGTTCCTACCGTGATTTCCCAAAAATGGAACTATTACCAGGAATTGTGGGCTATGATCAATTTTTCCCATTCTTAGTTTCTGTATCTGATAACTCAATGTATTACAGATGTTAAGAAAGTTCTCTATTACAGAATGGTTTTCACAAGTCAGTGAGATGTGTATTTCATGGAATGTTTATATCTGTCTCAGAAGAAGAGATCCTACTTCCTCCTGCTCATAACCTGTGTTTCCATGCCACAGTTTTACAGAGAACCTATAGAGTTACAAACCTCTTCACCCAGTCAACAAGTGTCCCATTATTGTCTTGCCATATCAAGTACTATGCAAAATTGTTCCAATGTGTTATATACAACAAGCTTCACTTCAATGAATGTATGTTTCTTTGAATTTCCTGACCATTAAATTTTTCAGATATGTGGAATTGGGTTTGAATTCACTGTCTTGTCTATGAATTTCAATCTTATACTATGTCCTTCGTTGAAGTTCAGAAGAAGCTCCTTAAAGCTGAAAGCAAAGAAACACCCTAAATTCCAGGTATGTGGGGGTGTAAGTAATGACTGGCAATGCGCCCACTAATTACCTCAGTTTGGAGAATAACTCCAGGACTGATGTACACACATCCCTTTGAAAACTTCTTAGTTTCCCTCTAATTTCTGTGCCTCTTTGTTAAGGTTTCTCTAAACAGATCTTTGACAAATTTCTTCCTTCAAAAGTAAATAGAACTTATCCGATGTGGAAAGTCACTTTGATTTTCTTCTTAACAGGCCCTTTTGAGCTATATGCAAGGCTATCCAAGGATAATAAGGTCTTGGGTTAGGAACTGAAAGAACCACAGGTATAGGTTTAGAATGCAGGTCTGAGGGACAGAGTGCAAATCAAGGGCAGGACAGCAGGCACACCCAGGAAATTCTTGGTTATGTATTTGGCAGTTTAGTCTCTCTGCATGTCAGTTTCTTCTACCTAGAGAAAGATGGGTTGGGTTGCACCACGGAGATGGGTATTGTCACAAGGCATGACTTACAAAATCACTTCCTTCATAACTGGAACTTTGTTTGGTTGTTTGCATGTTTTTTGGGTGGGGGTGATGAGCTATCGTGTATATGTGCTAAGGAACCAGATCCTAAACTCACAAAAATGCTGAAAATGATGTGTTAGAGCAGAGAATCACTTCACTTGGTTGAAAAAATATTAACAGTTCTCTTCATGACTGTTCCCCAATATTGTGTGTGTCTCCCGCCTTTGCCATTTGGAATGACTCACCAGCTAGCAATTCTTTGTTGATTGACCAATTTCAGATACTAAATACAAAGAAGATGGAGAGGAAAAGTAGAAATCAACATGTTAGATCCTAAATATAGAGTTGTGTTTGCCTGTTCCAGTCTCAGAAATCTAATCCTTAACTGGTTAATCTAATAACAAATAAATGCCACCTGTGCCCATTGGTGTATTTTAATAGAAACACATAATCTATTTTGGTGACTTATTTGAACACATGTAGTGCATATTGAGTCCAGCTTTTTTCTTCTTGTCTTCCTATTCTTATTTGGAATGTTTGCTTGGTTGAGTGGAAGTTAATCACCCCAATTAAAATGGGGGGAATTAAAAAAAAATAAACTACTGTAACAGAATATGTTTGGGAGTTGTAAAAGTTTTTTCATTGACAAAATCAGAATTTAATAGAATCGTGTTACATGCTCATGGCAGAAATCAGATTCAGCATAACTTGCAAAAACTGATTTTTTTTTAGCACTTTGAAGAGAGCAGCACTGTATTTTTCATTTTTTTTAAGTTTTATAATTAAATTAATTTTGTATAACAGCTATATATTCCCTGGTCCTCCCTCCTCTTGCTCCCCTGCCCTCCTCCCATTCCACCCACATTTGCATCTCCTCCAGGGCAAGGACTCCCTGGAGGATTCACCTCAGACAGATTCAGTCAAGGGAGGTCCAGTCCCCTCCTCCCTTCACCCAGGTTGAGCAAAGTGTCCCTGCATAGGCCCCAGGCTCCACAAAGCCCGCTCAGGCAAAAGAGACATGTCCTAGTCCCACTGCCTGGGCATCTCCCAAACAGTTCAAGCTAATCAACTCTCTCACTTATCTAGAGGGCCTGATCCAGTTCCATGGGGGCTCCTCAGTTATTGTTTCATAGTTCATGTTTTTCCAGTAGGTGGGCTATTTGTCCCTGTGCTTTCTACAACCATGGTCTCAATATCTCTTGCTCATATAATCCTCCTATCTCTCACCTATTTGACTCCCACAACTTCACCTGGGGCTTGGGTGTGGATCTGTGCATCTGCCTCCATCAGATGGATGAGAGTTCTATCATGACAGTTCGGGTGTTTGGCCTTCCAATCACCAGAGTAGGTCAGTTCAGGCACTCTCTCGACCATTTCCAGTAGTCTATCATGGCAGTATCTTGTTGGATTTCTGGGGACCTCTCTAGCCCTTTGCTTCTTCCTATTCCCATGGGGTCTTCATTTATCATGGTATCTCTTTAATTGTTTTCTTCTTTGATCTTGATCCAGCTGAGACCTCCTGCTCCCCTAAGCTCTCTTCCCCCTGACCATTGCACTTCATTACCCACCTCCCACAAGTCACGTACAGTTTGCTCATGTAGATCTCATCCATTTGTTTGTTGCTTGGCCATTCCTGTGTCTTTACTAGGTACCCTCCCTGAAGTTGTGAGTTGCAGTCTGATTATCATTTGCTTTACAACAATATCACTTATGAATGAGTACGTACATATACCCAAGGAATGCTCAATCATACCACAAGTGCACATGCTCAGCTATGTTTGTAGCAGTATTGTTTGTAATAGCCAGAACCTGGAAACAACCTAGATGCCCTTCAACTGAAGAATGGATAAATAAAATGTAGTACATATACACAATGGAGTACTACTCAGCAGTGAAGACCAATGACATTATGAGGTTATCATGCAAATGAATGGAATTAGAAAAAAACATCCTGAGTCAAATCACCCAGACTCTGAGACACAAACATGTTTTTCTAATTTCCTGTGTTCTATATATTTTGGATATTAGAACTTTATCCGAGGATTATTTTTGTTTTATTTATCTGATTTCTTGTGTTCAATTAGTATATTTTGGATATTAGAAGTGTCTGTATGATTATTTTATATGTGGGTTGTGGGACCGCAGGGGCTTGGCAGAACCTGGAGAGAAGCTCTCCAACTACAAATGGCGCCCAATGTGGGCAAGAGTTTCCACCTAAAACCTGAGAAAAAACATTCTAAAATGGAGCTAAACACAGCTTCCTACTTGTCTCTCTCAAGTTAGCGGCAGCCTGCAGGTTTGAGCTATCATGGCGGGTCCCTGGCATGTGCGTCTGACCTACAGTGTGGTGGGAATGAGAAGTCGAGGAGCAGCACTTTTCTCTGCTGCATGGTAGATTTAGCCTTTGCTAGTAAAAAAAAAAAAAAGGTTTCTGGGCTATTCACTGCTTTGATAGAACTGCTTTTGATAGTTGATGGTACACATGGCTCCAGACCCAGAGCTGGCGGTAAACTGTATCACTGCCATGTTGGGAAGCTGAGGAGGGTGGAGCCAGCAGCCACAGAGGTGTTTCAATCTTACAAAGATGGATATTACACAAAGAATCTGGCTTGTGTTGTCTTTGGGATTTTTAACTACAGAAAAAGATTTGATCATAAAAGCTGTTGAGTTAAACAAATATGTAAATTTTAAAGACACCTTGACTTCAAAATTTGGATATAAGGGTATGTTGCTTTGGAAAAGAGTCTCTGCTTTTGTTTCCACAGAAAACCAGAGGCTGTGGATTTGTTCCAGATTAAGATACATCAGGTTTGGTCAGCCAAGTCCACCTGAAAGGTCTCCGATGACACAATAGCCCAGATGATTCAACATCCAAAATATTTTCAAGGTAACTGGCTCAGAGGTTTACTCTTACGGACTACTCTATAATCCTAAAACTTTCTTTGTGTTCCCATAAGATACAGCACCCCCCTCCAGCAGGAAGTAGTAAGAGAAACTATGCCCAAATTCCCAGCTGGCTTTGGGGATGGAATTGGCTCACTACTTCTCTAAACTCAGGCATATTGTTAAAAAAAAAAAAAAAGGTTAAGAGATTCTTGTGTCCCAAATCAGAAGAGCCCTCTGTTGTGGGATAGAGAATAGAGAAATACCAATATTTTTATTTAAAACAGGTTGATTATAAATGGGATCTCTTTCTAAAACAAGGGGGCATATGATATAGATATAATAGGAAGAAAGGGTAGATTAATGAACTTACTTTTAAAGAACAACAACTTGTTTAAAATGTCTCACATTGGTATAGATTTTATTTTATTGATACAAACTTAAAGTTAATTTTGTTATACTGTGTGTATATTTCTACTCTTGTTTAAGGTATTATGTTTGTACAGCTCATTTAAAATTATAATGGATAATTAAAATATATTAATAACTGGTCATCTATGATAATCATACTCGTAGCCATGTTAGTTAAGTCTTCTAGATATACACAGAGATATTTCAGATAGATAGGTAATCTTCAAATACTTCAAAACCTACAGAATATGGCATTTAAAATATTTTTAAAATTTAGACTTTTTGTACAGTGAGACATGTCTGCTCCTGGCAGCACCAATTTACTTCAGAGAGGAGAATGGGCATTGAAGACACTTCATATGGAGTTTATCTTCACCTTGGCAGAAATAGCCATTTGGGCAAGAAACTGTTCTTGCCTGGACTTCTCGATCGACTGTATGTGCAGGACCCATAGAAAGGTGACCACTAAACTTTGCTTGACAAAATGGTCCTTCAGGTTCCTGCTTCGCAGAGGAAACTGCCAGACATTCTACAAAACACTGAGAGAAGTGACTGAGAGACTAGTCCTGTGGGCTGAAGACAAATGCCCCAAATTTACAAAGGAACATTAGGTGACTGTCCAGGCTGCCAGCTCTCTCTGTCTACCCTGCAAGTCTCCCAAAAGTTGCTTGCATCCTTCTCCCATTTCTCAGGTAATATTATATCCTTCTGAGGTCTTTGATATGGTTGAAGTCTAGATAGTTATTTCCTCACTTATAATAAAAAATAAGTTAGATATAAAACCTTAGACTCACAAATATAAAATAGATAAGATATGTTTTTTAATATTGTAAGTGTAATTCTTGCTTGATAATTGTTTTGTTATATGTAATTTTACTCTGTAAAAGTTAAAACCTTCCTTAAAAACTAAAAGAAAAGGGGAAGTGCCATGGATATCGCTCTGTGTAAATAAAATGCTAATTGGCTGGTAGCCAGGCAGGAAGTATAAGCAGGAGAAGCAGAGAAGAGAATTCTGGGAATAGGAAGGCAGAGGGGGAGACTGCCAGCCGCTGCCAGGAGAAGCAACATGTAAAGACACCAGTAAGCCACAAGCCATGTGGCAAAGTATAGACTAACAGAAATGGGCTAAATGTTAGAGTAAGAGCTAGATAATGGTAGGCCTGAGCTAATGGCCAAGCAGTTTAAATAATATAAGTGTCAGTATGATTATTTTATACATGGGTTGTGGGACTGCAGGGACTTGGTGGAACCTGGAGAGAAGCTCTCCAACTACAAAAAGATATATGCCAACACTGCCCAGCAAAGCTTTGGATTCATGAGCTTGATAATCTCATTTTGATGCCTAGCACCCAGATGGAGGTTGATGCGAAGAACTCAAACCCAGATTTTATGCTTGGGCTGCACAAAAATACCTTGATATTGATGCCCACCAAGACTGTACAAATATTGCAATTCACACACTCTGTACACATATTCATACAGGAAATGAGTCCTGCTGAGGATATCACTATGTATAAATAAAATTCTGATTGGGCAGTAGCCATGCAGAAAGAATAGGTGGGACAAGCAGAGAAGAGAATTTTGGAACAGTGTAGTTGGAGAGCTTCTCTACAGGAGCCACCAAGCCCTGTTAGTCCAACAACCCACTTGTAAAATAAACACACAGACATTTATATTATTGAAACTGCTTGGCCATTAGCTCAGGCCTACTGTTGTCTCTTACTCTTATATTTAGCCCATTTCTGTTAATCTCTATTTTGCCATGTGGCTTGTGGCTTACCAGTACCTTATCTTTCTTGTCATGTTGGCTGCTGGCAGTATCGCCCTGCCCCAGACTCCACTTTCCAGAATTCTCCTCTTCCTTGTCCCACCTACCCTATACTTCCTGCCTGGCTACTGGCCAATCAGCACTTTATGTATGTTAACCCATCAGATCAACACATTTGACATACAGAACATCCCACAACAGAACAGGAAGGCAGAGCGGGAGACACTGCCAGCCACCACCATGACAAGAAAGATATAAGGTACTGGTAAGCCTTGAGCCATGTGGCAAAGAATAGATTTAAAGAAATGGGCTAAATATAAGAGAAAGAGCTAGACAATGGTAGGCCTGATCTAATGGCCAAACAGTTTAAATAATATAAGTGTCTGTATGTTTATTTCATAAGTGGATTGTTGGACTAACAGGGCTTGACGGGGGCTGGAGAGAAGGTCTCCAACTAGAAATGGTGCCCAACATGGGGCAAGAATTTCCACCTAAAACCTGAGAAAAAAGATTATAAAATGGAGCTAAAAACAGCTTCCTAGTTGTCTCTCAAGTTAGTGGCAGCTTGCCAGTTTGAGCTACTATGGTGGGTTCCTGGCATGTGTGTTTGACAAGCAGTAAGGAGAAATGAGACATCTACAAGTGACACATTATGCTATGTGGTGGATTTAGCCTTTGCTACTATTAAAAAAAAGTGGTTTCTGGGTTATGTGCTGCATTGATAAAACTGCTTCTGATAATAGATGGTACACATAGCTCCAGACCCAGAGCTGGTGGTAAACTGTACCACCACCACTTTGGGAAGCTGAGGTGGGTGGAGCCAGCAACCACAGAGGCATTTTAGTCTAACAACGGTGGATAGTACACAGAAAATCTGGTTTGTGTTATCTTTGGGATTTTTAACTACAAAAAAAAGATTTGATCATAAAAGCTGTTGAGTTAAACAAATATATAAATTTTAAAAGTACCTTGAATTCAAAATTTGTATCTAAGGATATGTTGCTTTGGAAAAGAGTCTCTGCTTTTGTTTCCACAGAAAGCCAGAGGATATAGATTTGTTCCAGATTAAGATACATCAGGTTTGACCAGCCAAAACCCCCTGAAAGGTCTCCCATGACACCATGGCCCAGATGATCCAATATCCAAAACGGTTTCAAGGCAACTGGTTCAGAAGATATACCCTCATGGACTACTCCATAATCCTAAAATTTTCTTTGTGTCCCCATAAGATACAGTGCCCCCCTCCAGCAAGAAGTAGTAAGAGAAACTACACCCAAATTCTCAAATATATCAAGCTGGCTTTGGAGATGGAATTGGCTCACTCCTCCTCTCACAACCATCTGTAATGAGATCTAGTGCCCTCTTCTGGCCTGCAGTCATATATATTGTATACAAAATAATAATAATAAATAAATAAATCTTTTAAAAAAATTTAAAAAGACATTCATTAAAAAAAGAAAATATATTAAATGTGAATAAATACAGTGAGTTTTATAGAACATATAGAAATGGATGTTTCAGAGATGAGGTGCAGAATCAAGGAATACTTAACCTGAAATTTGATAATAGGAACTAGATTAAAGATAAGTGATAGCCGGGCATCAGTGGCGCATACCTTTAATCCCAGCACTCCAGAGGCAGAGGCAGGTGGATCTCTGTGAGTTCGAGGCCAGCCTGGTCTACATAGTGAGCTCCAGGGAAGGTGCAAAGCTACACAGAGAAACCCTGTCTCAAAAAGCAAAACAAAACAAAACAAACAAACAAAAACAAAAACAAAAACAACAAAAAACGTGAGTGCATTTAACATTTGCATGATTCTAAGCATTTTAGAGATCAGGATTCCCATTTTATCAAGTAGTAGAGTTATATTTTCATGTAAATAAAAAACTACTATAGAACAATATATATGAATGTTTGACAGATTCAAATCCCCTTTAGATTGAGAATTTTTAAGTCTCAGTCAGTGTAGCATATTCAACAGTTAAGCATATATGTTCATCATATTTAGTGATTCATTGCTTCACTATATTTATTCACATTGCCAGGAAAAGAAATGATTATTTTTGAATCCCATACATAATAAATAAAAAATACTAAACAACTCTACAGACTATAAAACACATAGGGATATTTTTTAAAAAATAATTTCAGTCACTATTTATGGTATACCAAAATTTGAAAGTTGTTTCTTCATTTGTTGTTATTTTATGTTTTCAAAAATCTATTTTGATCATATATCTCCAAGTGTAATTTTTAATTAAATTACTGATTGGTTTCTTTGTAAACTATGCTAATCTTATACTGCTATAGCTTATATATAAACATTTTTGTTTGCTTATACTTGAGATTTTATAGAGTATATTATCGGGTTTTTTGAGCCCTTAATTATTTCCCATTTTTTTTCTATCAATAAATATAATAAAACTCGTGTTCAAATTCTCCTTTTCTGGAATGTTGGATATTTATTTTATACTGATATCCTATAATTAATGCCAATTACTTCATTACAGAAAATGTCCAAAACATTAATGAAAATACCATGCAGATTTTTTTAGGAAAAATATAACATATTCATTCATTGGAAGTATATATGGAGAAAAAAATAAGGCCTGAGTAGGTCTATAAGTTAAGTAGAGCTATTTACATGTTCAGATCTAGATCAAGGACCAAGACATAGACATATACAAAAAGGAAAAGAAACTTACCCTCATCACTTGATGCTTGAAACATTATAAATCCTCTTGACAGCTTAGAAGATGTTAATAGTTAGGGAAACAAAACTCTCCACCATAATTTGCTCTTTTCAGATGTTTAGGCCTCAACAATTTAAGGCTAAATACACAGAAAGAACTGAGATGAGTCAAATATGAGTGTGTACATAGCTTTAGATAGTAATTCTGCCTTTCTATTATCACTATGCAGTAAATATATTTGAATGTAGGTAGGTATTACTGACACAAAGCTTCTAAAGTGTTGTGGTTTCACCTCAGAGAACACAGACACCTGACCACAGCTTTTCTTTGGGTCCCAGTGTCATATTTGTCTGTATTTTCTTCATTCTCACACCAACCTACTTAGATCTGTAACTAGAGACATATTGGGCAGGAAAGCCATACACAATAGTCTCTTTTCAAAAAAGGAAGGAATTATTTGGGTGCTTTTAATGAATTGTATTCATAAAATCTCATTAAGAAAGAAATTGCCTACCAATGAGACTGAGATTAAAATTTCTGCAATAAAATTTTACAGACAGAAATTAACAAAAACAGCCATCAGCAAATTATTTCTAGTCTTAGAATCCATGAAAGTAAATATTAAACTAGTCCATATATTAGCAAATAATCACAACTAGTTTGCAAAACTGGAAAGATGACTCATTTAATACAGAAACTGTTGTTTCTTCAATGACTGATCCCATCATTTTGTTCATGTCCATGTAAATTCTTCAACTTGAAGAAAGTTTAATTTATTTTAATAAACATGGTGTACGACATTCATTGATGTAATACAAATATTCAACTAAGATAGAAAATTATGCACATCATTTAATTATGCCCCATTATTTCTAACTCTAGGTAAAATTAATGTGGGTCCCCTGCTCTGGATATTGCTCTGTATAAATAAAATGCTGATTGGCCACTAGCCAGGCAGGAAATATAGGCAGGACAAGCAGAGAAGAAAATTCTAGGAGAAAGAAAGCTGAGACAGAAAGACACTGCCAGCTACCACAATGAGAAGCAGATGTTAAGATATCAGTATGCCACAAGCCTCGTGGCAACTTACAGATTAAGAGAAATGGGTTGATTAAAGATATAAGAACAGTTAGCAAGAAGACTGCCATGGTCATACAGTTTGTAAGCAATGGTAGTCTCTGTGTGTTTATTTGGTTGGGTCTGAGCAGCTGTGGGACTGATGGTTGAGAGAGGTTTTTTCCTACCATGGGCCAGACAGGAGCAGGGAAACTATAGCTACATTTCCTGTAATTGGGGCATAATGGTTGATTACTCTAAAAAGATTTCTTGAAGAAATATTTCAGAACTAACTTGCAAAATACTGATGCAGCCATATCAAATAGGAAGCAGAAAAATCTGAATACCATCACAGCTGCCTGAAGAAGATCCAGAAAACCTGACCAGCAAAATGGCTGTCAAAACATTTTTCATTTTAATCTTGATATGTTGCATATTTCAGGACTTTTAATATTTGTACAATTTGGGAATATTGGATTGCTGGAAATTTTCTTATGAATGATTGTTGCCTTTTCCCAGGATTTCTGCTTCTAAGCTTCTCCAGCAAAGGCCTGAGCATACTACCCCTTCCACTTTTAGAAAGATAGCTTTATGTGTTTCACTGTCTTCATTAGCCTTGGAGATTTTAACATACATGTAGAAGCCAGAGTTCTCTTATGAGGACATGAAATATTCTTAAAACATCTGTCCCTGTATTTACTCAGTAACAAGATAATCAAACCAAAGTAAACTTACAGAGGTCAACAAGATTTGATGGGCTAGAGGAGCTGGCCATAGTTCAAATAGCAAGCCCTTTCCCCCTAACAATCAGACAATTACATGGCACATTCAGTATTAAAGTGAAATTAGCAAAAATTACTCCTGTCCCACACAGAAACATATATTGAGAGGCAAAGAATGATGTAAAAAGATGATAATAGAATGAGGTATCAAGAGCTCCCTTTATGATAAAAGTTAGCTCATGAAGAGTCATTGTGCTGTTTGTGACCAAGGAACACAAGAATGCCAGGATTAGATATATAAATAATTCCATAAGATATAAAATATAAATATTGTGCTATGCCAGAAATTGAATAATAACTGCAATAAATTTTACCAAGGGATTGTTCCTGTGCATTCTGAACATTAATAGTTAATAAATTGCTTGGGACATGGCAAATGCCTATGCTGGCATGGAAATTTCAATTTGGTCTAGAGTCTTTGAAGCCACAAAAGTTACCAACTTGAGAACAGGCTATCATATGCCAGTAGTTTATTTAAAAATTCGATTATGGGGTTGAAATTTATTGTAAAAGACAACTGTTTATCAATGATGTCTAAACTTGAGGAAAATTTTTATAAAAGATAACTCTATTCTGCCTTGGATTATCAATAATCACTAAACTTATCAACGCAGATGTTCAAGATTAGTTCAAACTTATGCCCAACACCAAATATTTTATGATCTATGTTTTGGAAAAACGTAAAGCTATCCCTGATTAATAAATTTTGTATAGACCATGGACAGATCCCAATCCCTCTGCCTGTGTGGCTGCCAAACAGTTCAAACCAAACAACTGCCTTCCATATCCAGAGGGCCTAGTCCAGTCCCATGGGGGCTCCATAGCCAACAGTCCACAGTTCATGGGCTTCCACTGGTATGGCCGGTCATCTCTGCATGTCCTCCCATCATGATCTCAATGTCCCCTGCCACAGTATCTCTCCTCTCTCCCATCAATTAGATTACTGGAGCTCAGTGTGGTGCCTGACTGTGGACCCCTGAACTTCCCTCCCCCAGTCACTGGACAAAGGCTCTATGATGACAGCTGATCACCAGAGAGACCGGTCCAGACATCCTCTGGATCATTGCCAGCAGACCAAAGTGGGGTCAACCTTTTGATCTCCTGAGAGACTCCCCAGAATCCTGCCTCTTCCTATTCCCATGATGTTCTCATCTGTCATGGCATCTTCCTCCCTGCCCTCCCACTCTGTCCCTGTTCCAGCTTGACTCTCCCATTTCCCTATGTTCTCGTCCCCCACTCCTCACCCTCTGTCACCCACGCCTACACTCAGTCTGCTCATGAATATCTCATCCACTTCTCTCTCACAGGGTCATCCATGTGTTCCTCCTAGGGTCTTTTCCGGTTAGCTAGCCTCTCTGGAGTTATGAGTTGCATCTGGCCCTCTCTTCCCTCATAATCTAGTATCCACTTATGAGTGAATACATACTATGTTTGTTCTTCTGAGTCTGGGTTACCTCACTCAAGATGATATTTTCTAGTATCATCCATTTGCCTGCAAATTCCATCATATCATTGTTTTTCACTGCTGAATAGTACTCCATTATGTATATGTGCCATATTTTCTTTATCCATTCTTCAGGTGAGGGGCATGTAGTTTGTTTCGAGGTTCTGGCTACTACAAATAATGCTGATATGAACATAGTTGAGCATGTGTCCTGGTGGTAACATTACAAATTCCTTAGGTATATGCCCAAGAAAGGTATAACTGGGTCTTGAGGAAGACTTATTCCCAACTTTTCTGAGAAATTGACATATTGATTTCCAGAGTGGCTGTACAAGTTTGCATTCCCACCAACAGGAGAGGAGTGTTCCCCTTGCTCCACATACTCTTCAACATAAGCTGTCTTAGGTGTTTTTGATCTTAGCCATTAAGATGGGTGTAAGATGGTATCTCAGAGTTGTTTTGATTTGCATTTCCCTGATGGCTACAGATGTTGAGCAATTCCTCAAATCCCTTTCAGCCATTGAGATTCTTCTGTTGAGAATTCTCTGTTTAGCTCTGTAGCCCATTTGTAATCGGATTGTCCAGTATTTTGAAGTCTAGCTTTTTTTTATTTCTTTATACATTTTGGAGATCAGCCCTCTGTCAGAAGTGGGATTGGTGAAGATCTTTGTCAATCCTGTAGGTTGTCATTTGGTCTTATTGACCATGTCCTTTGCCCTACAAAAGATTCTCAGTTTCAGGAAGTCCCATTAATTAATTGTCACTCTCAGTGTCTGTGCTACTGATGTTTTATATATATATGAAGTGTTCTCCTGTGACAATGCTTTCCAGACTACTTCTTAATTTCCCTTCTATCAACTTCAGTGTAACTGGGTTTAGGTTGAGGTCTTTGATCTACTTGGACTTGAGTCTTGTGCATGGTGACAGATAAGGATCTATTTGCAATCTACTGCATGTTGACATCCAGTTATGCCATCACCATTTGTTGAAGATACTTTTTTTCATGTTACATTTTTTACTTCTTTGTCGAGAATCATAGGTTCATAGGAGTGGATTAATGTCAGAGTCTTTAATTTGATTACATTCATCCACATGTTGGTTTTTAGGCAAGTACCAAGCTATTTTATTACCATAGATCTGTAGTAGAGCTTGCGGTCAGGGATCATGATGCCTCCAGAGGTTGCTTTATTTTACAGGATTCTTTTAGCTCTCCTATGTTTTTTTGGTTTTCCATATAAAGTTAATTATTTTTTTTCCTAGTCTGTGAAGAATTGTGTTCGGATTTTGATGAGGATTAAATTGAATCTTTAGATTGCTTTTAATAAATTTGCCATTTTTCTTTTTTTGTTTATTATTATGTGTTTTAATTTTATACATCAGCCATGGGTTCCCCTGTCCTCCCCCCTCCTGCACCCACACCCACCATCCCTCCATCCCCTCCCCTCCATTCCCATGTCCTCCAGGACCAAGACACCCCTCGGTATTCATTTAAACCTGGTGGATTCAGTACAGGCAGGTCCTGTCCCCTCCTTCCAGACTGAGCAAAGTGTCCCTATGTGAGCTCAAGGTTCCAAACAACCAGTTCATGCACTAAGGACAGGTCCTGGTCCCACAGACTGGGTGCCTCCCAAACAGATCAAGCTATTCAATGGTCTCACTTATCCAGAGGGCCTGATCCAGCTGGGGGCTCCACAGACTTTGGTTCATAATTCTTGTGCTTACATTCATTTGGTTATTTGTCCCTGTGCTTTGTGGAATCTTGGATTCAACAATTCACGCTCTTGCAGCCCCTCCTCTTTTTCAACAGTTGGACACCTGGCGGTCCACCTGGGGCCTGGCTGAGGATCTCTGCATCCACTTCCATCAGTTATTGGATGAGAGTTCCAAGACCACTGTTACGGTGTTTAGTCATGTGATCACCAGAATAGGTCAGATCAGGCATTCTCTCGACCATTGCCAGCAGTTTACAGAGGATATATCATTGTGGATTTCTGGGGACCTCTCGAGCACTCTGCCTATTCCTGTTCTCATGTGGTCTTCATTTATCATGGTCTTTTAATCCTGATTCTTCCTTTCTGTTCTTGATCCAGCTGGGATCTCCTGCTCCCCTAAGCTTTCTTTCCCTCAAATCTTGCCCTTCATTACTCCCACTGTCATCCAGGTTATTCATGTAGATCTCATCCATTTCTCTGTCATTGGGTGATCCCTGGGTCCTTCCTAGGGTCCCATTTTCTAGGTAGCCTCCCTGGAGTTGTGTAGAAGTCTAGTCATCTTTGTTTTACATCTAGTATCCTCCTATGAGTTAGTAAATATCATGTTTGTCCTTCTGAGTCTGTGTTACCTCACTCAGGATGATTTTTTTCTAGATCCATCCATTTGCCTGCAAACCTCATGATGTCATTGTTTTTCTCTGCTGAGTAGTACTCCATTGTGTATATGTACCATATTTTCTTTATCCATTCTTCAGTTGAAGGGCATCTAGGTTGTTTCAAGGTTCTGGCTACTACAAACAAAGATGATACAAACATAGCTGAGCGAATGCCCTTGTGGTATGATTGAGCATTCCTTGGGTTTATACCCAAGAGTGCTACAGCTGGGTCTTGGGGAGATGGATTCCCAAAAATTGCCATTTTTCTATGTTGGTTCTACCTATTCATGAGCATGGGAGGTCTTTCCATATTTTGATATCATCTTCAATTTCTTTCTTCAGAGACTTAAAGTTCTTATCATTCAGTTCTTTTTCTTGCTTAATTATAATTACCCAAAGTCTTTTATATTATTTGTGGCTATTGTAAAGGGTGATGTTTCTCTGATTTTTCAACCCATTTATCATTTGTATATAGGAGGGCTGCTGACTATTTTTAGTTAATTTTGTATCCTGCCACCTTACTGAAGGAGTTTAGCAGCTCTAGTTCCCTGGTAGCAATTTAGGGGTCATTTTTGTATACTATCATATAGTCAGCAAAAAATTAAAGTTTGACTTCTTCTTTTCCAATTTGTATCCCCCTGATCTTATTTTGTTGTCTTATTGCTCTATCTAGAACTTCAAGTACTGTGTGGAATAAGTATGGGGAGAGTGGATTGCCCTGTCTTGTTCCTGATTTTAGTGGAATCACTTTGAGTTTCTCTTCATTTAATTTGACTTTGGCTGTTGGCATGCTATAAATTGCCTTTATTATGTTTAGGTATGTTCCTTATATTCCTGATCTCTCTAGAACCTTTAGAGCAGACTATTAAGAAAGAGACCAAATGATCTTTTTATTAAATGCAGTAAAGGCTTTTGACAAATAGAGTATCCCTTATTGTAAAAATTCAACAGTGAGAGGAACATAACTACATAGCCCAGTAACAGACAAATGGATGATATCTACATAAGCAAACTGGACATGACTTCAGGGGGTGGGTAATGAAGTACAATGGTCAGGGGAAAGAGAGCTTAGAGGAGCAGGAGGTCTCAGCAGGATCAGGAATGAAAAAGGAAAACAATGAAAGAGACATCATGATAAATTAAGACCCCATGGGAATAGGAAGTAGCAAAGTGCTAGAGAGGTCCCCAGAAATCCACAAAGATATCACCACAATAGACTACTGGGAATGGATGAGAGAGTGCCTGAACTGAACTACTCTGGAGATTGGATGGCCAAACACCCTAACTGTCATGATAGAACTCTCATCTATCTGATGGAAGCAGATGCAGAGATCGACACCCAAGCCCCAGGTGGAGTTCTGGAGTCCAATCGGTGAGAGAGAGGAGGATTATTTAAGCAAGAGATATTGTGACAATGGTTGGAAAAAGCACAGGGACAAATACCCAAATTAGTGGAAACACACGAACTATGAACCAATAGCTGAGGAGTCCCAATGGAACTGGATCAGGCCCTCTGGATAAGTGAGACAGTTGATGAACTTGAACTTAGGAGGCCCCAAGGCAGTGGGACCTGGACCTGGACTTGGTGCTTGGGCTCACTTTTTGGAGCCTGGGGCCTATGCTGGGATACTTTGCTCAGCTTAGGTGAAGAGAGGAGGAGACTGGACCTGCCTTGACTGAATCTACCAGGCTGAGCTGAATCCCCAGGGGAGTCCTTGCACTGGAGGAGATGGGAATGGGAGGTGGAATGGGGAGAGAGGAGGGGGATGGGAGGAGGGAGGACAGAGGAATATATGCTGATATGTAAAATTAAATTAATTATAAAAATTTAAAAAAATAAAGTGCTTCTCCCATTGAAGTGCTAAAAAAATCTGTTTTTGCAAGCTTTTGCCCCAGCATGAAACACGATACTTTAAATTCTGGTTTGTTTTCAAAGGAAAACCTTTTGCAAGTCCCAAACATATCTGTTACAGTAGTTTATAGTAAAAAAAAATCCCCCCCCATTTTAATTGGGGCAGTTTACTTCCACTCAAACAAGTAAACCTTCCAAATAAGAATAGCAAGACAGAGAAGAAAATATTAATAGTTGGACTCAATATACACTACATGAATTCTAGTAAGTCACCAAAATCTTTTATTTGCTTCTATTAAAATACACCAATGGGCACAGATGGCATTTATTTGTTATTAGATTAGCCAGATAAGAATTAGAATTCTGAGATTGGATCAGGCAAACATAACTCTATATTTAGGATCAAACAAGGTGATTTCTACATTTCCTATCCATCATCTTTGCTTTTAGCATCTAAAAGTGGTTAATAAATAAAGAATAGCTAGCTGGTGAGTCATTCCAAATGGCAAAGGACAGGAGCCATGCACAATATTTGGGAACAGTCATGAAGACAAGTGTTGTTTTTTTAACTAAGTGAAGTGATTCTCTGCTCTAACGCCTCATTTTCAGCATTTTTTTCTAAGTTTAGGATCAGATTCCTCTGTTCCCAGAAAGAGATGTTCACCAGAAAGAGATGTGCACCTTAGCTTATATAAATGCTAGCTCATCACCTCTTTCCAAAACAAACAAACAAAAAAACACTCAAACAAACAAACAAAGTCCCACTTATGAAGGAAGTGATTTTATAAGTCATGCCTTGTGACAGCACCCATTTCCATGGCACATTCCAACGCATCATTTTCTAGGTAGGTAGAAGAAACTGACATGCAAAGAGGCTAAACTGTCAAAGACATAACCAAGAATTTCCTGGGTGTTCCTGCTATCCTGCCCTTGATTTGAACTCTGTTACTCAGACTTGCATTCTAAACCTGTACCTGTGGTTATTTCAGTTCCTAGTCCAAGACCTAATTCTAGGGCCTGTTAAGAAGAAAATAAAAGTGACTTTTCACTCCTGAACAGGTTTATTTCCTTTTGAAGGAGGAAATTTGTCAAAGATCTGTTTACAGAACCCTTAATGAAGAGGCACAGAAGTTAGAGGGAAACTAAGTTTTCACAGGGATGTATGTACATCAGCCCTGGAGTTAATCTCCAAACTGAAGTAACTAGTGGACACATTGCCAGTCATTAATTACACCTACACATACCTGGAATTTAAGGTGATACTTTGCTCTGAGCTTCAAGGAGCTTCTTCTGATCTTCAAGGAAGATTGAAATTCATAGTAAAGACAGTGAATTCAGATCCAATTCCACATATGTGAAAAGTTTAATGGTAGAGAATTCAAAGAAAATACATTCATTGAAGTGAAGCTTGTTGTATATAACACATTGGAATAATTTAGCATAGTACTTGAACTGGAAAGACAATATCAGGGGACATTTGTTGACAGGGTGAAGTGGTTTGTGAGTCTATGGGTATCTCTTTATCTCTGTAAACCTGTGGCATGGAAAGTCAGGTTGTGTTCTTGAGTTATCAGGCACAGCAACTAAGAATGTGAAAAACTGATCATAGCCCACAATTCCAGGTAATAGTTCCATTTTTGGGAAATCAAGGTAGGAACTTAGCTAATCATATCACATCCACAGCCAAGAGCAGAGATAAACAAATAACCCATGCTGCCTGTTTGCTAATAGTTATGCTCTAGGTTCTTCATACTTAACACAGTATAGGTTGCAGACAATGAAATGATTCTGCCCAATTTAGGGAGTCTTTTCTCAATTAAAAATTAATAAAATCCCTCGGAGACAGGGACAAAGTAAGTCTGATCTATATAAATCCTCATATACTGTCCCCCTTCCAAGGTGACTAGTTTCATTCAGTCTGATAATAAAAACTAAGAAACATACTGCCTCAGAATCACTGCCAGGATTGGAGGAGACTTTTTTGCCTGTATTCAGAGCTATGTTCCTCAAGCTGTGGGTCACCACCCCATTGGGGGTTGCATATCAAATATCCTGAAATTAAATAGTCGAATGTTGTTTCATAACAGTAGCAAAATTGTTTCATTGTTTTGTAACTTTATGTTTAGAGTTCGCTGCAACATGGGGAACTATTGTTAGTGCTATTTAAAGCATCAGAGAATTGGAAAAGTTAAGAACCATTGATCTAGAGTGTCCATTGGAACCCTAGTTTCTATGTTCCTACATTTGAATGGGCTAGCAAAGGATTTTTTTTAATATCCTTTGCTCTATAGGAAACTCATGTTCTGTTTGGAAGAATCCAGCTGTCTACCTAGTAACAGCACAACACTTCACCTACTCAACAGAGAGTAAACACTCACTACACACTTGCTGATGACACAGATTTTAGTACCACTGAGCTCCATGACAGTATACCACTCCTATGAGTACTTTTTCCTAGGCTATGTGAGCCTCTTCCTCTAGCAAACTCTGCCTAGTTGTTCCCTGTAGACTCATTAACAGGAAATTGTTGAACAAGTGACCTTCTCAGTCAGCATTAAGTATATAATGTCTTGTGTCTAAGGAGATAAGGAGATGCACGTACTTACAATGAACTAAAACATACATAAATTTCTGATATTATTACCTTGTGTACATAAAATTTCAGTAGGAGATAAGCATTCAGTTCCACACATGGAAAGAACTAAAGGATGTCCAATCAATCAGAGAGAGATCTCTGACTTTGGATGAAGAGTGCACTGAAGGGCTTCCCTTGTATCTCAGCAGAGTCTCCTGCAAAGGTCAGCTTGATTTCTAGCATATTATGAAGAAAGCTAATTAGCAGGGAAGCAATGTCAGTTCCCATGACAACTGCAGCTCTTCCCTGGACATTCTATTGTATCCTGGAGAGCCCTGGCAACCTCTGTGATGTGACCAATGTTGTGGCAATAACAACTGCCCATGGGAAGTTTATTCAATATCTTCACCATTTACTCATGAACATGATGGCATACTGAAGAGTCTAGTTCAGAATGAGAATGGAAAGGGTAGAGAGACCAAGTGACAGAAGAAAGCTGACCTTCAGCCTCAGTGTAAAACATCAAGAAAAAAATGGTCATAGGAATTGTGTAATGAGTTCTATGGAGGAAAATGGAAGCTTCCAGGATGTAGTGGGCTTGAACTGAATCTTCCAGTAATGGGGCACAGAAAGTGGGAGTCTCTGGGAACCAAGAGAGCTTCCCTGCTTGTCATGTCTCTTGAAATTCAAGGATCCCAGGATATTAATTTTTTTCCTCAGATGTCAGGAACTGGTAAGGCCAAAGCTTTATGCTGGAAACTCTTTGTTTGTGTTCCATTTGGGGATAGGCATTGATAAGTGAACATGAGACCACCATAAAAGAGGGAGGGATTAATGAGGTGTGCCAATTTCAAGGCAGGGCATCACTGTACTTCAACCACACTGGCTAACTTTTGGTACTTTCCAGATGCTCTGTGTGTCCTAGGTTGTCAGTGAGGTGACTTTTTGCATCTGGTGACTATGTTCTGCCTTTATATGTATTCTCCATCATTAGTTATATGGTTAGAATAACCTGTCAAGATATTTGGATAACCTCTAAATGATGGGGATGACTGTGAACTATGGCAATTTTCTCCTGACTCATAAACCCACAGGCTTGTGGACTTGGCAGCCAAGTGGAATTCTGAGGCTGCAGCTGTGAATAAGCCTGAAGAGGCTATCTCCTTTGTTACCTGAAACATTGCTATGAGGGCAGATAGAACCAGATAGTTGAGATGACCACTTCTTTCAAATAGAGAAGACAGATGAGTTTCCCAGAGGGCGTATCTGAAGCATGGGATGAAATAATTTGGGCTGTCACTTAGTCATTGGTAAATAAGCTTTCTCAAACATTTGATTAGGATTCAGGGTGGTCTGTCCATCATCTTTGCCTTACCATACTGCAAGTTAATTTGTGTTCATCTACCCACAAGGAGCAACAGGGAGCCACCATCCCACCAAACCTTCCTCACCAAGATGCAGGTGAAGCAGAAGGTGCAGAGACTGATCAGTAAGTTACAGCAAATTACTACTGAGAGAAATTGGAAGTGAGATTGCTTGATCTTTATCACAGAAGAGTACATGAAGAATAGGTTTTCATTCTTTCAACCCCTGTGGTTTCAATGTCAGGTCCACTCTATCATCATTAATTCATTTTATATAAGATCTGTGTTTCTGGTAGGCTGCATCTTCAGGGTATGTCTTTGCCCAAAATCATGTCTCTGAATTTTTCCCATTGGCAGAACCTCAAATGTGGGCAGGAATGACATGAGGATAAAGACTATTCTGCTCCCTCTAAAATGAAACAAAAACAGAACCTGTGGCATGGATAAAGAAAGTCTGGTACATATACACAATGGATATTTTGGATATTAGAACTTTATCAGAGGAGAATTTTGGTGTTATTTAACTTATAGTCTTCAATAACTATATGTCTGATATTAGACCTTTATCAGATGATAATTTTGGTTTTATTTAACTAAGTATATTTGCTCTGTATTTTTGAAAATGAGACCATTTTCAGATGTGAGTTTTTCTTCTATTTATCTCATTTCTTATATTTAATAAGTATATTTTGTATATTGGACCTTTACTAAAGAGAAATTTTGTTTTTTCTAATTTCCTTGTTCTATGTGTATATTTCAGATGTTAGAATTTTAACAGATGTGAATATTTGTGTTATTTATCTAATTATGTTCAGTATTTAAATTTGGGGTGTTATAATTTAACAGATGAGAATTTTTGTTTTATATATCTGATTTATTCCATTCAATATGTTTAATTTGTATCTTAGACCTACAAATGAGAATTTTGTTGTTTCTAATTTTTTGAAATCAGTGTATATTTTTTGGATATTAGAACTTTATCAGTTGACAAATTTTGTTTTATATACCTGATAACTTGTTTTTATTATGTATATTTTGTATATTAGACTTTTATCAGATGAGAATTTGTGTTTTATTTATCTGATTTCTAGGGTTCAACATATATTTTGTGTATTACACCTTTAGCATTTGAGAATTTTTGATTTATTTATTGGATTTCTTTTGTTTAATATGTATATTTTCTATATCACAGATTTATCATTTTAAAATTTTTGTTTCATTAAATTTCTTGCGTTTAGTAAGTATATTTTGGATATTAGACCTTTATGAAGTGAGATTTTTTGTTTTATTTCATCTTCTGTGTTCAGTATGGATATTTTTAAAGTTAGACCTTTATCAGTTGAGAATTTTTGTTTTATTTATCTGATTTCTTGGGATCTATGTATAGGTTTGTATATCAGACCTTTATCAGATGAGAATTTTTTATCCTATTTCTTGTGTGAAATATTTAAATTTTTGATATTTATGTTTATCAGATGTGAATTTTTGTTTTTTTCTTGTGTTTAATATGTATATTTTGTTTATTAGAATTTTATCATGTGGGAATTTCTCTTTTATTTATCTGATTTCTATTGTTTAATAGATGTATTTTGTATATGAGAATTTTACAATTAAAAATTTTGTTTATTATAATTTATTGGGTTCAATAAAAATATGTTGGAAATTAGACCTTGATTAGGTGATAGGTTTTGTTTTATCAATCTGTTTTCTTGTATTCAGTACGTATATTTTGGATATTAGAAATTTAATGGTGTGAATTTTTGACTTTTATAATTTTTTGTGTTTAATAAATATTTTTTTTATATTAGACCATTATCTGATAAGTTTTTTGTTTTATTTGTCTGATATAATCTGTTCAGTGTTTATATTTTGGATATTAGACCATAAGCAGATGAGAATATTTGTTTTTTTATAATTTCTTGTTTTCAATATGCATATTTTTCATATTAGACCTACTGATGAGAATATTGTTTTTTCTTATTTCATGAATTCAGTATGTATATTTTCATATAGACCTTTATCAGAAGAGAATTATTATTCTCTATGTATGATTTCTTATGTTTAGTATGCATATTTTGGATATTAGTGCTTTATGAGATCAGAATTTTTATTTAATTAATTTCTTGCATTCAGTATGTAAATTTTGGATATAAGACTTTTATCAGATGAGATTTTTATTTATCTAATTATGTTCAATATGGATATATTTCATATTAGATCTTTATCAGTTCAGATTTTTTTTATTTAATTTCTGGTATTCAGTAGTATATTTTTCAAATTTGATCTTTATCACATGGGCATTTTCCTTTGGTTTTCTGATTTCTTGTTTTCTATATATATTTTGAATATTAGACCTTCATCAGATAAGAATTTTTTTTAATTTATCTGATTTCTTGTTTTCAATAGTATATTTGGGATATTAATCATTTATCATGTGATATTTTCTTTTAATTAATTTCTTGTGTTCAGTATTTATATTTTGGATATTAGACATTTATCAGATGAGAATTTTTGTTTTATTTAACATGACTTTTTAGATCAACGTGTGTCATGACCGCTTCGACCAGCAAGGAAGACGCAACACTGAGCTCTCCTTTCAGCAGTTTACTCAGGAACCTTGAACAATCTTCTGACCCTGGGGAAAGCCTGCCCATGACCTAAATAGTCCCTGGGTGGCCAATCCCAGGCTGCCACATGGGTACTGCGGATAGGTCCAGGTTCACGGAAGCAAGCCAGATCCTAGGACCAAGCCAAATATGGAGTTGTTTACTCCCGAGAGCACTCAGCATTGGGAAGGTGGGGGCGGAAGCCAGTGCCATCTTATGGGTGTGGCTGTGTGCAGCTCTCTACAGTTCCCCCTTTTTTATTATAAACAAGCAGGCAAGAGTAGAGGTCCGATATCTGCGGAAAAAATTTAGGACAATGTACTGGTGTTTGTCCAGGTGTCATCCACCCAGAGAATGCTTGACCTGTCCAATACCCTTTTTTGCAGAGGTGGGAACTGGGGTATCAACCCACATGCAAACAGACATGCTCTTCTCGGGACTTGATCATGGCATGTGCCCTGAGTGCAGTGCACCAGCCTCGCATCCTGCACTTCAATAATCTTTAAGGGTGGCCAGCCAGGCCTGAGGGGACTGTCTTGCCTCTACGGCAGTGAAGGCTTGTATGATCATGGCTGTATTACGCTGTTGAGATACCCTGACTCTGCAGATGCACCACAGGCAAGCCAGGGAGACCAGCACCAAAAGGCCTGATAAGGCTCCCAAGCCCGCCCACTCCTTGAGATGATTCATGGCATTAGAGATCCATGTAGATAATCCTTTTGCCAGTCCACCCGGGTCGAGTTCACCGTGACAATAGCCACTCTCAGCTGTTCCATCAGGTTGTCGAACTGGCATCGGTCTCAGGAACATGGACAGTATCCCCCATCTGTTTTCCAGCATTCCCAGCTGCATTGTCACAAGGAAGAGCAGGAGGATCATCATTTTGACCACCGTGGATTTCCCCATACTGGACTCTTCTAGTGAGGCATTCGGGCACCCACACCAGATCTTGTTGATCCTGAGGGAAAACACAAACAGAACCTCGTGCCCATGTCAGCACAGGATCGGGCCTACGCCAGAGCCCTGTTAACACATCTTTCCATTTTACCCTCCTTTAGCTGTACCATGAGACTCATGATGCCTATCCGCTGCAGAATAGCCCTGAGCATCCAAATTTAAAAAATTAATGGTAAATAAAGCAAGAGAAAGTCTTTTCTTTGGGGTATGGCTGTGGCCTATTCCCCCTTTTTTGTTTTTGCAGGCATTCTTTTAATGTGTGGTGAGCACGTTCCATAATGCCTTGACCTTGGGGATTGTAGGGCAAGCCATGTACAAGTTGCACCTCCATCTGATGGCAAAAGGAGGCAAACTGTTGTCCCATGTAAGCAGGTCCATTGTCAGTCTTAAGTTGATGAGGTTTTCCCCAGGCCGCCCAGGCCTCCAAACAATGGGCAATAACATTGTGTGCCTTTTCCCCAGTCAAAGGTGTGGCATGCATGACGCCTGAGCAGGTGTCCACAGACACGTGCACATATTTTATGTGTCCAAATTCAGAGATGTGTGTCACATCCATTTGCCAGACCTTTAGCGGGAGTAGACCCCGGGGATTTACCCCAATACTGGGCGGATGTTGATAAACTACACATTGAGGGCAATCTAGAATCACTTGTTGAGCTGATGCTCGAGAAAGTTGAAACTTTTGTGGTAACGTTTTTGCATTGACGTGAGATGTTTCATGAAAGGTTCTGGCTCTGTCTAAGGCAGAGCTAATGAATATTTATTCCTTTCGAGTCCATTGATCTACTATATCATTACTTTTGCTCAGAGGCCCTGGCAGGCCTGTATGAGCTCTAATATGTTGGGGATAAAAGCAGGACTTCCTATGCCAAATCAATTGTTGCAGTTGTTGAAACAAAATGCAGACCGGACTGGAGCTTTTAACAGGTCCAGCTACTTCCAAAATTTTGAGGGCATTAATAACATAGGCAGAGTCTGATATCAAATTAAAAGGAAAAGGACAAGCCTTAAAGGCTTCAATCACTATCTTCAATTCTACAATCTGAGGGGAGCCAGGTTGAAATTGGTGTTGTACAGGCTCTTGTGTATCTATCATGTATATGCCACATCCAGTCTTAGATCCATCTGTAAACACATTTAGGGCATTAGGGATGGGCTGCAATGATGTTATCCTAGGGAATATCACCGGGTGTTCCTTAAAGAACCCTAATAGTGGGTGTTTGGGGTAATGGTTATCCATGCATCCAGTAAAGCTACATTGCAAAATGGCCCAATCATCTATTGTTTGAACTTGACGACCGGTATAAGGCACTATAATGGTAACTGGATCGACCCCAAAATACTGTAGGCATTGTTGGATTCCAATCATGGCAAGGTTTGCCATGGCAGTAGGGTAATGTTCAATGGATTTAGTTGGCGAAATCTTGGAATAAATCCAGAATAATGGCCCATCCTGCCATAACTACCTGGTGGGCTGGTAATAGGTAGGAAGGATACACAGAATAATGTCTTTACCTTCTTGTAACCTCTGTAAGAAGGCACCCTGTAACCTCTCTTCCACCTTTTGTAAAGCCTTCCATGCCTCCTCAGTTAATTTTCTTGGAGAATCTAATGCAGAATCCCCATTTAAGATGTTGTAAAGAGGCTTTAAGTCATAATTTGGTAACTTTAAATAACATCTAATCCAATTTATATCTCCTAACAATTTTTGAAAATCATTTAGGGTTCGTAAATTATCTTTTCTCAATTCCACTTTCTGTGGGATGATACATCTCTCATTAACCATTGCTACTAAATAATTAATAATTTTGTCCTTTTGTACCTTTCAGGGGCTATAAACAGCCCCCTCCCTTCAAGCATTTTGACCAGATCTACATAGGCTTGTTCCACCATTTGTGTTTTTTCTTAACCTTTAGGTCTTTAGATCTGAGCAGCTCATTAAGAGCCAAAAAAATTGGGTGCGAAGTAGAAGCGCCCATGTCTAAAACTTTTCAACCTTTTAAACAATGTTTCACTTTCACTCTTGGCAACCTTTTAAACAATGTTTCACTTTCACTCTCTCTTTGCCTACAGAGAAGAGCAAAAACCTCCCAGCTTTCACTTTCACTTTCGGCTCCTCCCACTCTCTCTTTGTCTACAGAGAAGAGCAAAAGCCTCCCCGCTTTTGTCGCAGGTTCCCAATTCACCCGGGAATTCCTTTAACCCTGCTTTTGTCACAGGTTCCCAATTTACCTGGGATTTCTTTTAACCCCGATTTTGTCGTGGATTCCCACCTTATCTGGGAACTTAAATGTGCACTGCCCTGACTGCAGAAAGTTCTGAGCCCTCCTTGAAAGTAGTGAAATTCCCTGTACGGGCCACCACTTGTCATGACCGCCTCGACCAGCAAGGAAGACGCAACACCGAGCTCTTCTTTCAGCAGTTTACCCAGGAACCTTGAACAATCTTCTGACCCCATGGAAAGCCCACCCACCAGACCTTACAAGACAAAATCAGATTTAAACAATACTTATCCACAAACCCAGCACCACAGAAAGCAATAGAAGGAAAATTCCAACCTAAGGAAGGCAGATACACCCATGAAAACACAGGCAATAGATAACACCACAGCAGTAAACCCCAAAGAAGAGAAGTACACACACACTACCACCAAAAAATAAAAATAACAACAGGAACGAACAATCACTGGTCATTAATATCCCTTAATATCAATGGTCTTAATTCACCTATAAAAAGACACAGACTAAAAGAATGGATACAAAAACAGGACCCATCTTTCTGCTGCATACAAGAAACACACCTCAAATTCAAAGACAGACACCTCCTAAGAATAAAAGGCTGGGAAAAGACTTTCCAATCAAATGGTCTTAAGAAGCAAGCTGGTGTAGCCATCCTAATATCCAGCAAAATATACTTCAAACTAAAATCAATCAAAAGAGAAGATGAAGGACATTACATACTCATCGCAGGAAATATCCACCAAGATGAAGTCTCAATCCCAAACACAAGGGCACCCACATATGTAAAAGAAGGATTACTAAAGCTTAAATCATATATAAAACCCCACACATTAATATTGGGAGACTTCAACACCCCAATTTCACCTCTGGACAGATTGGCCAAATTGAAACTTAACAGAGACATAATGGACATAACTGATGTTGTGGCTCAAATGGACTTAATTGATATCTACAGAACATTCCACCCAAACAAAAAAAGAACATACCTTCTTCTCAGCACCCCATGGAACCTTCTCTAAAATCGACCCCATACTTGGCCAAAAAACATATCTCAACAGATACAAAACAATTGGAATAACCCCCTGTGTTCTATCACACCACCTTGGATTAAAGTTCGATTTCAACTACAGAAATCCTACAATCTCATGGAAACTGAATAATGCTCAACCGAATCACCAATGGGTTAAGGAAGAAATAAAGAAAGAAATTAAAGACTTCCTAGAGATCAATGAAAATGAATACACCACATACCCAAACTTATGGGATACTACGAAAGCAGTGCTAAGAGGGAAATTCATAGCACTGAATGCCTACATAAGGAAGCTGGAGAAATCTCATGCTAGTGACTTGACAGCACACCTGAAAGCCCTTGAACAGGAAGAAGCAAAGACTCCCAGGAGGAACAGATGCCAGGAAATTATCAAATTGAGAGCTGAAATCAATAAAATAGAAATAAAGAGAACAATACAAAGGATTGATGAAACAAAGAGTTGGTTCTTTGAGAAGATCAACAAGATAGACAAGCCCTTATCCAAACTAACCAAAAGATAGACAGAGAGCATCCAAATTAACAAAATCAGAAATGAAAAGGGGGACATAACAACAGACAATGAGGAAATCCAGAGAATCATCAGGTCATACTTGAAAAACTTCTACTCCACAAACCTGGATAATATAAAAGAAATGGATAATTTTCTGGATAGGTACCACATACCTAAGTGAAATCAAGACCAGATAAACCATTTAAATAGTCCAATAACCCCTAAGGAAATAAAATAATTAATTAAAAGTCTCCCAACCAAAAAAAGCCCTGGACCAGATGGTTTCACTGCAGAATTCTACCAGATCTTCAAAGAAGACTTAATACCAATATTCGTTAAATTTTTCCACATGATAGAAGCAGAAGATATATTTCCAAACTCCTTCCATGAGGCTACAATTACTCAGATTCCTTAACTAAATAAAGATGCAACAAAGAAACAGAACTACAGACCGATCTCCCTTATGAACACTGATGCAAAAATACTCAATAAAATTCTGGCAAACAGACTCCAAGAACACATCAAAACAATTATCCACCATGATCAAGTAGGCTTTATCCCAAGGATGCAAGGGTGGTTCAACATATGAAAGTTCATCAATGTAATACACCATATAAACAAACTCAAGGGAAAAAAACCACATGATCATCTCATTAGATGCAGAAAAAGCATTTGACAAAATCCAACACCCCTTCATGATAAAGGTCTTAGAGCGATCAGGAATACAGGGAACATACCTAAACCTAATAAAGGTAATCTACAGCAAGCCAACAGCCAACATCAAATTCAATGGAGAGAAACTCAAAGCAATACCACTAAAATCAGAAACAAGGCAAGGCTATCCCCTCTCCTCCTTCTTTTTCAATATAGTACTTGAAGTTCTAGCCAGAGCTATAAGACACATAAAGAGATTAAGGGGATAAAAATTGGAAAGGAAGATGTCAAGCTCTCCCTATTTGCAGATGACATGTTAGTATACACAAGTGACCCAAAAATTCAACCAAGGAACTGATACAGCTAATAAAAACCTTCAGCAACATTGCAGGATACACGATCAACTCAAAAAAATCAGTAGCCCTCCTACATACAGTAGACAAACAGTCTGAGAAGGAAATCAGAGATACATCACCCTTTACAATAGCCAAAAATTGTATAAAATACCTTGGGGTTATGCTAACTAAGCATGTGAAGGACCTATATGACAAGAACTTTAAGTCCCTGAAAAAAGAAATAGAAGAAGATGTCAGAAAATGGAAAGATCTCCCATGCTCCTGGATAGGCAGGATTAACATAGTAAAAATGGTGATCTTACCAAAAGCAATCTACAGATTCAACGCAATTCCCATCAAATTACCAACACAGTTCTTCACAGATCTGGAAAGAATAATACTCAACTTCATATGGAAAAATCAAAAACCCAGGATAGCCAAAAGAATCCTGTACAATAAAACAACCTCTGGAGGCATCACAATCCCCGACCTCAAGCTCTACTATAGTGCTACTGTAATAATTACAGCTTGGTACTGGCATAAAAACCAACATGTGGATCAATGGAGTCGAATTGAAGACCCTGACATTAACCCGCACACCTATGAACATATAATTTTTGACAAAGAAGCCAAAAATGTACAATGGAAAAAAGAAAGCATCTTCAACATATGGTGCTGGCATAACAGGATGTCAATTTGTAGAAGGCTGCAAATAGATCCATATCTGTCACCGTGCACAAAACTTAAATCCAAGTGGATCAAAGACCTCAACATAAATCCAGCTACTCTGAACCTGATAGTAGAGAAAGTAGGAAGTACTCTTGAACACATTGGCATCAGAGATCACTTTCTAAATATAACACCACTAACATAGACACTGAGAGAAACAATCAATCAATGGGACCTGCTGAAACTGAGAAGCTTTTTTAGAGCAAATGACATGGTCAACAAGACAAAGCGACAGCATACAGAATGGGAAAAGGTCTTCACGAACCCCACATCTGACAGAGGGCTGATATCCAGAATATACAAAGAACTCAAGAAATTAGAGGTCAAAATGCCCAACAGTCCAATTAAGAAATGGGCTATAGAACTAAACAGAATTCTCAAAAGAGGAAGTTGAAATGGCTGCAAGACATTTAAGGAATTGATCAGCATCCCTAATTATCTGGGAAATGCAAATCAAAACGACTCTGAGATACCACGTTACACCTGGCAGAATGGCTAAGATCAAAAGCACAGAAGTCAGCTTATGCTAGAGAAAAGGTGGAGCAAGAGGAACTCTCCTCCACTGCTGGTGGCAATGCAAGTTTGTACAGCCACTTTGGAAATCAATATGGCACTTCCTTAGAAACTTGGGAATCCATCTCCCCCAAGACCCAGCTATAGCACTCTTGGGCATATACCCAAGGAATGCTCAATCATACCACAAGGGCATTTGCTCAGCTATGTTCATATCAGCTTTGTTCGTAATAGCCAGAACCTGGAAACAACCTAGATGCCCTTCAACTGAAGAATGGATAAAGAAAATATGGTACATATACACAATGGAGTACTACTCAGCAGAGAAAAACAATGACATCATGACGTTTGCAGGCCAATGGATGGATCTTGAAAAAATCATCCTGAGTGAGGTAACCCAGACTCAGAAGGACAATCATGGTATGTACTCACTCATAGGAGGATACTAGATGTAAAACAAAGATGACTAGACTGCTACACAACTCCAGGGATGTTACCAAGAAAATGGGACCCTAGGAAAGACTCAAGGATCACCCAATGACAGAGAAATGGATGAGATCTACATGAACAACCTGGATGACAGTGGGAGTAATGAAGGGCAATATTTGAGGGAAAGAAAGCTTAGGAGAGCAGGAGATCCCCGCTGGGTCAAGAACAGAAAGGGAGAACAAGGAATAACAGACCATAATAAATGAAGACCGCATGAGAACAGGAATAGCCAGAGTGCTGGAGAGGTCCCCCATAATCCACAATGATACATCTTCTATAGACTGCTGGCAATGGTCGAGGGAAAGCCTGATCTGACGTAGTCTGGTGATCAGATGGCTAAACACCCTAACTGTCATGCTGGAACTCTTGTCCAATAACTGATGGAAGTGGATGCAGAGATCCTCAGCCAGGCCGCAGGTGGAGCTCCAGGTGTCCAACTGTCGAGAAAGAGGAAGGTCTGCAAGAGCGTGAAATGTTGAATCCAAGATTGCAAAAAGCACAGGGACAAATAGCCAAACGAATGGAAGCACATGAATTATGAACCAAAGTCTGTGGAGCCCCCAGCTGGATCAGGCCCTCTGGATAAGTGAGACAATTGAATAGCTTGATCTGTTTGGGAGGCACCCAGTCTGTGGGGCCTGTACCTGTCCTTAGTGCATGAGCTGGCTGTTTGGAACCTTGGGCTTACACAGGGACACTTTGCTCAGTCTGGAAGGAGGGGACAGGACCTGCCTGTACTGAATCAACCAGGTTTAAATGAAACCCAGAGGTGTCTTGGTCCTGGCGGATTTGGGAATGGAGGGGAGGGGATGGAGGGAAGGTGGGTGTGGTGGCAGGAGGGGAGAGGACAGGGGAATCCATGGCTGATGTATAAAATTAAAACACCTAATAATAAAAAAAGAGAGAGAAAGAAATGCGCTATAGAACTAAACAGAGAATTCTTCATTTTGTGTTGTTTTGTATACACTTCCTGTATATTTGAGGCCCATTTTTTTCCATTCTTCTTATTTATTTATTTATTTATCTATCTATCTATTTATTTATTTATTTATTATATTTGTGTTTTAATTTTACATATCAGCCATATGTTCCCCTGTCCTCCCCCCTCCTGCCACAACCCCCACCTTCTCCCCAGCCTCTCCCCTCCATTCCCATCTCCTCCAGGGCCAAGACTCCCCTGGGGATTCAACTCAACCTGGATGCCTCCCAAGCAGTTCAAGTTATTCAATTGTCTCACTTATCCAGAGGGCCTGATCCAGATGGGTACTCCACTGTGTTTCCATTAGTTTGGCTATATGTCCCTGTGCTTTTCCAGTCTTGGTCTCAAGAATTCACATTCTTACAGTCCCTCTTCTTTCTCAACAATTGGAGTCCTGTAGCACCACCTGTGGCCTGGCAGAGGATCTCTACATCCACTTCCATCAGTTATTGGATGGTAGTTCCAGCACAACCATTAGGGTGTTTGGCCATCAGATCACTAACCAGAGTAGGTCAATTCAGGCCTTCTCTTGACCATTGCCAAAAGTCTACAGTGAATGTATCATTGTGGATTTCTGGGGACCTCTCTGGCACTTTGCTTCTTCCTGTTCTCATGTGGTCTTAATTTATCATGGTTTGTTATTCTTTGTTCTCCCTTTCTGTTCTTGATCCAGCTAAGATCTCCTGCTCCCCTAAGCTCTCTTTCCCTCAAACCTTGCCCTTCATTACTCCCAGTGTTGGCCAGATTGTTCATGTAGATCTCATCCATTTCTCTGTCATTTGACGATCCCTGTGTCTTTCTTAGGGTCCTGATTTTTAGGTAGCCTTCCTGGAGTTATGTAGCAGTCTAGTCATCTTTGTTTTACATCTAGTATCCTACTATGAGTGAGTACATACCATGTTTGTCTTTCTGAGTCTGGGTTACGTCACTCAGGATGACTTTTTTCTAGATCCATCCATTTTTGTTTTATTTATCTAATTATGTTCAAAATGTATGTTTTGTATATTAGAACTCCCAGAGATAAGCATTTTTGTTTTACTGATCTGATTTCCTGTGTTCAATATGTATATTTTGGATATTTATCAGATGAGAATTTGTTATGTGATATCTTGTGTTCAATGTGTATTTATCAGACACTAGCCCTTTATCTGATCATAATTTCTGTTTTATTTATCTGATTCTTGTGTTCAATAAGTACATTTTGAATGTTAGAACTTTATTACATGAGAATTTCTGTTCTATTTTTCTGATTTCTTTTGTTCAATATATATATTTTGGATATTATACCTTTATCAGATGAGAATATATTTTCATTTATCTGATTTCTTGTGATTAATGTCTTTATTTTGGGTATTAGAACTTAAAAGTTGAGAATTTTTTTATCTAATTACTTGTGTTCCACATGTATATGTTGGACATTAGAACTTTATCAGATGCGAATTTTTATTTATCTAATTGTGGTCAGCATGTATATTTGAGATATTAGACCATAATCCAGTTTGAATGTTTGTTTTATCTATTTCTTGTGTTCAATATGTATATTTTGAATATCAGAACTTTATCTAATGACGATATGTTTTTTATTTATCTGGTAATTTGGATATGAGACCTTTGGCAGATGAGAATTTTTTTTTATTTATCTGATTTCTTGGGTTCAATATGTATTTTGGATATTAGACCTTGATCAGATCAGAAATTTGTTTTGTTTAATTTCTTGTGTTCCATATGCATATTGTGCATAACAGACTTTTATCAGATGGAAATTTGTGTTTTCTTTATCTAATTATGTTCAATATGTATAATTTGAACATTAGAGCTTCATTAGATGAGAAATTTTGTTTTATTCATGTGATTTCTTGGGTCCAATACATATGCTGTTGAAATTAGAACATAATCAAATAAGAATTTTTATTTTTATTATCTGATTTTTTGTTCAATATGTATATTTTGATATTATATACCTATAATACTTGAAATTTTATTTGTCTAATTTTTGTGTTCAATATGTATATTTTAGGTATTAGGTCTTTATAAGATGAGAATTTTTGTTTCCTTGATCTAGTGTTAAATATGTATATTTTGGGTATTAAAATTTTTACCAAGAAAAATTTTGCATTCATCAGATGAAAATTTTTCTTTTAGGTATCTGATTTCTGGTTTTCAATGTGAGTTTTTGGTTATTAGACTTTTAACAGGTTAGTATATTTGTTTCATATAATTTCTTGTGTTCAATATGTATATTTTGGATATTAGATTTTAATCATATGAGAATTTTTTATTTATCAGTTTTCTTGTGAACAGTGTGTATATTTTGGATATTGGATCTTATCTGCAGAAAAATTTTCTTTCATTCAATTTATTTCAGTAATTATATTTTTGATATTTGAACAGTATCACATGAGAATTTTTTTCTAATAATGTGCTGGTTTACTATGTATATTTTGGATAGTAGGCTTTTATCAATTGAGAATTTTAATTTAATTTAATTTCTTTTGTTTAATAAGTATGTTTTTGCTATTATATTTTTATTAAATGAGAATTTTTGTTTTATTTGAATTCTTGTTTTCAATATGTATATTTTTAATATTAGATTTTTATCCGATAAAATTTTTGTTTTATTTAAATTATTGTGATCAGTATGTATGTTATGGTTATTAGACCTTAATCAGATGATAATTTGTTTCATTTACTTAATAATATGCTCTATGTGTATTTTTAATATTAAATTTCATTAGATGAGAATTTTTGTTTTATTTATTTGATTTTTTTGAGTTCAATATGTATGTTTGAAAACTAGACCTTTTTTAATTAGAATTTTTGTTTTTTTTAATCTGTTTTTTGGATTCAATAAGTACTTTGGATATTAGACCTTTATCAGGTAAGAATATTTGTTTTATTTGTCTAATTATGTTCAATATTTATATTTTTAATATTAAACTTTTATTAGATGAGAATTTTGTTTTGTTTATGTGATTTCTTGGGTCCAGTTTGTATATTTTAGATATTAGATATTTATCTGATGACAATTTTTGTTTTATTTATATCATTTCTTGTGCTCAATATGTAACTTTGGATATTAGACCTTTATCAAAAGAGAATTTTTCTTTATTTAATTATTTGTGTTCAATAAATATATTTCTGATATTAGACCTTTTTCAGACATGAATTTTTATTTTATTTATCTTATTTCTTCGTTCAATATAGATTTTGGATATTAGATCTTTTTTACAGGAGGATTTTCGTTTATTTATTTAATTATGTTTAAAATGTATATTTTTGTATTAAACTTTTATAAGAAGAGAATTTCTGTTTTATTAACCCAATTAAGTTTTATATTTATATTTTTGATATTTGACCTATATCAGATGATAATTTCTGTAGTATTTAATGGAATTCTTTTCTTCACTCTCTATTTTATGGATAATAGACCATTATCAGATGCAAATTTTTGTTTTAGTCGTCTGAATTCTTGTGTTCAACATATATATTTTGGATTAAGACCTTCATCAAGTGAAAAATAATTTTATGTAATTTCTTGTATTCAATATGTATATTTTTGATGTTAGTCCTTTATCAGATGAGAATTTTTGTTTTATTTATCAGATTTCTTGTTTCCACTCTGCACATTGTCAATTATATTTATTTGATTTCTTGAGTTCAATATGTATATTTTTGATATTATACCTTTATAAAATAAAATTTTTGTTTTCTTTATCTTATTTCTTGCATTCAATATGTATTATACATATTAGAAATTTATCAGATGATAATTTGTGTTTTATGTATCTAGTTCCTTGGGTTTCATATCTATTTTGGATGCTAGACCTTCATCATGTGAGAATTTAAGTTTTCCTTAGATTTTTGTGTCAATAACTATATTTTTTGTACTTGACTTTTATCACATGAGAATTTTGTTTTCTTTTTATGATTTCTTGTGTTCAATATGTATATTTTTTATGTTAGACCTTTTTAAGGTGATAAATTTTATTTTATTTATCTGATTATTTTATCTAATATGTATACTGTTGACATTAGTTAGCCCTTAATCAGATGAGAATTTTTGTTTTATTTTTCCAATTTCTTGTGTTCAATACATATTTTTTGTACATTAGACTTTTATCTGATGAAAATTTTTGTTTTATTTGTCTGTTTTCTTGTTTTAGATATATTATTTTGGATATCAGACAAGTATCAGAAAAGAATTTGTGTTTTTTAAATTTTGGTGTTCAATATGTATATTTTTGGTCCATTTTCATATGACAGTTTATGTTTTCTTTATCTGTCTTGTTCACTATGTATATTATGATAATAGACCTTTATCAGATCATATTTTTTGTTTTAGTTATCTGATTTCTTGGTTTCAATGTGTATTTTGGATATTAGGTCTTCATCAGATGAGATTTTGAAATATTTAATTAATAAATAAATTTATTTATTTAATTTTGGTTTTTTTGAGACAGGGTCTCTCCTTGTAGCTTTGTGCCTTTCCTGGTACTTGCTTTGGGGATCAGGCTGGCCTTGAATTCATAGATATCCTCCTGTTTCTGCATCCTGAGTGCTTGGCTTAAAGCCATGCACCACCACCACCTGGTGAATTTTTGAAATTTAGTCTTGTGTGTTCAATATGTATATTTTGGACACATAAATTCTCAGGTGATAATTTGATTTATTTGATTTCTTTTGTTCAATATGTACAGTTCTAATATTGGAACTTTACCTGATGAGATTTTTTGTTTTATTTAATTTCTTGTGTTCAATCAGTATATTTTTAATATTTGTCATTTATGAGATGAGAAAATTGTTTTTGTTTTATGATTTCTTGTGTTTTCTCTTTATGAGGTTTTGTGTTTAATATGTGTAATTTGGACTTTATCCAATGAGAATTTTTGTTTTGTTTATTTGAATTCTTTTGTTCCATGTATATTTTTTATATTAGACATTTATCAGATGAGAATTTGTTTAAAATTTAACTTCTTGTGTTCAATATTTATATTTTGGATATTAGACATTTATCAGAGAAATTTTTTTGTTTTTCTAATTTCTTTTGTTCATTAATTACATTTATGACATTAGACATTTATCAGATAATATATTTTGTTTCATTTATCTAATTATGTTCAATATGTATATTTTGGATATAGGACCTTTTTCACATAGGAATTTTTTATTTACATAATTATATTCAATATGTATATTTCAGATGTTAAACTGTTATTAGACGAGATAAATTATTGTTTTATTGAATTTCTTGTGTTCAGTAAGTACATTGTTGATATTAGACCTTTATCAAATGAGAATTTTTATTTATCTGATTTCTTGCATTCAATATGTATATATTTTGTATATTAGACCTTTATCCGATGACATTTTATGTTATATTTATCTGATTTCTTGGGTTCAATATGTAATTTTAGATAGTAGAACTTTATCAGAGGAGAATTTATTATATTTAATTGTTTGTGTTCAATATGTATATTTTTAATATTATACTTTTATCTCATCAGAATTTTTGTTTTACTTCTCTGTTATCTTGTGTTTAATATGGATATTAGACCATTATTAGGTGAGAATTTTTCTTTTATTTAATTTCTTGTGTTCAATAAGTACATTTTTGATATTAGACATTTATGAGTGTTTTTGTTTTGTCTGATTTCTTGTTTTCCTTATGTATATTTTTGATATTAGACATTTATCAGATGGGAAATTTTTAATCTTTCTGATTTCTTAGGATAAATGTGTGTATTTGGTGCTGCAAGCCACAGGAATATATCATAAGAACTCAGCTGTTTATGGTAAAGTCACTACCTGGAGGGATCAAGTATTTCCTCCAGAGGAAGCCAAATTCCAAGGAGTTTTTGGTGTTACTTGTTATATATCAGCTGTGTTCTGTCATGAGAATCATGTGTGCTTTCATAGTTTTCCCAATTGATTTTTCCCTAAGAAGGGCTAACAGTGTGAACTGGTCACTCTCTGGACATATACATTCAAGGTATTTGGAAAACAGCCTCAGGAAAAGCTACCTCTGGAATCAGATATCTTCCTTGGCCGCTTTCAAGGACTAGCAGTAACAACAGTCCACATGCAAGACTCCTGATTTAATGTAATTCCACAAGGAGACACCACCTGGGTCAAGAAGACATTAAATAACAGCTTTACACAATGTAGCTCTGACCCTCCTTCCTTACAGCCTTACTAATTTTATATACCTCTAACTCCTTACCTAACCACTTCTAGGAATATTTAGGGGACCCATGCTCATTTCATCCCTGACAATGCAGGGTTAGCCAGGCCAATTTCATCCCTGAAAATGCAGGGTGAGCCAGGCCGATTTCATCCCTGACACTGGAGGGGGAGCCAGGTTGATTTTACACCCAACACTGGAGTGGGCGCCAGGCCGAGTTCATCAGGGCACTGGAGGAGAAATCAGGCCAATTTCATCAGTGCAGTGGAGGGTCGCCCAGACTTATTTCATCCTGCACACTGAAAGGGGAGCCAGGCCGATTTCATCCCAGAAACTGGAGGGGGAGCCATGGTGATTTCATCCTGGATACAGAGGATGAGCCAGGCTGATTTCATCAGGGCACTGGAGGGGGAGCCAGGACGATTTCATAATGGCACTGGATGGGGAGACAGGCCAATTTCAGCAGGGCACTGGAAGAGGAGCCAGGCCGATTTCATCAGGGCACTGGAGGGGGAGCCAGGCCAAATTCATCAGGGCACTGGAGGAGGAGCCAGACCAATTTCATCCCTAACAATGGAGGGGGAGCCAGGCCTATTTCATCAGAGAACTGGAGGGGGAGCTTGGATGGTTTCATCAGGGCACTGGAGGGGAACCCAGGCTGATTTCATCCCTGACACTGGAGGGAGACACAGGCCCCTTTCATCAGGTCACTGGAGGTAGACCCAGGCCGATTTCATACTATACCCTGGTAGGGGAGCCAGGCTGATTTTATCAGGGCACTGGAGAGGGACCCTCGCTGATTCCATCAGGGCACTGGAGGGGGATCCAGATCGATTTCAGTAGGGCACTGGAGGGGGAATCAAGCCGATTTTATCCCTTATATTGGTGTGGGAGCCAGGCCAATTTCATCAGGACACTGGAGGGGGAACCAATCCAATTTCATAACTTACACTGGAGGTGGAGACAGGTCGATGTCATCAGGGAGATGGAGGGGGAACCAAGCCGATTTCATCCTGGACACAGGAGAGGGAGACTGGCCAATTCCATCAGGGCTCTAGAAGGGGTGCCAGGCTGATTTCATCAGGGCATGGAAGGGGGAGCAAGGCTGATTTGAATCTGGACACAGGAGAGGGAGCCAGGCTGATTTCATTCCAAACACTGAAGGGGGAGCCAGGCTGATTTCATCAGGACACTGGAGGGGGAGCCAGGCTGATTTCATCCCAGACACTGGAGGGGGACCAAGGAAGATTTCATCAGGGCACTGGAGGGGCACCCAGATTGATTTCATCCTGGACACTGAAAGGGGAGACAGGCCGATTTCATCCCAGATACTGGAGGGGTAGCCAGGGTGATTTCATGCTGGACACTGGAGGGTGAGCCAGGTTGATTTCATCGCTGACACTGAAGTGGCAGCCAGGCTGATTTTATACTTACACTGCAGGGAAACCCAGGCCTTTTTCATCAGGGCACTGTAGGGGAACTCAGGCCGATTTCATCCCTGACTTGGAGGGGGAGCCAGGCTGATTTCATCCCTGACTTGGAGGGGGAACCAGGCCAATTTCATCCCTGACTTGGAGGGGGAATCAGGCCGATTTCATCTGGAAACTGGAAAGGGAGCCATGCAGATTTAATCTTGGCTCTGGAGGGGGAGACGGGCAGATTTCATTAGGGCACTGGAGGGGGAGCCATGATGAAATCATCCCAGACACTGGAAGGGGATCCAAGGTGATTATTTCAGGACCCTGGAGTTAGAGCCAGGTTGATTTCATCAGGGCACTGGAAGGGGGGCAGGCTGATTACATCAGGGCACAGGAGGGGGACCCAGGCCGATTTCATCATGGACACTGGACTGGTAACTAGGCTCATTTCATCTGGGCAATGGAAGTGGACCCAGGCATATTTCATCAGGGCACTGTAGGGGTAACCAGGCTGATTTCATCCCTGACACTGGAGGTGGAGCCATGACAATTTCATCAGGGCACTGGAGAGGGATCCATGATGATTTGATCCCAGACACTGGAAGGGGATCCAAACTGATTATTTCAAGGCCCTGTAGGGTGAGCCAGGACAATTTTATCAGGGCAATGGAGGAGGAGCCAGGCTGATTTCATCCCTGACACCAGAGGGGGAGCCAGACTGATTTCATCAGTGCAATGGAGGGGAGAAAGGCAGATTTCTTCCCTGACAGAGGAAAGGGGACACAGGCCAATTTCATCCCTGACTCTGGAGTGGGAAACAGTCTGATTTCAACCCAGACACTGGAGGTAGACATACCCATTTCATCCTGGACCATGGAGGGGGAACCAGGCCAATTTCATCAGGGCAGTGAGGGGAGCCAGGCTGATTTAATCAGGGCACTGAGGGGGAGCCATACCGATTTCATCCCTAACACTGGAGGGGGAGCCAGGCAGGTTTCATCCTGGACCCTGGAGGAGAAATCAGGCCAATATAATCAGGGCAGTGGAGGGTCACCCAGACTGGTTTCATCCTGCACATTGAAAGGGGAGCCAGGCCGATTTTATCCCAGATTCTGGAGGGGGAGCCATGGTGATTTCATCCTGGACACAGAGGATGAGCCAGGCTGATTTCATCAGGGCACTGGAGGGGGAGCCAGGACAATTTCACAATGGCACTGGATGGGGAGAAAGGCCGATTTCAGCAGGGCACTGGAAAGAGAGCTAGGCCGATTTCATCCCTGACACTGGAGGGGAGCCAGGCCAATTTCATCAGGGCACTGGAGGGGGAGCCTGGCTCATTTCATAAGGGCACTAGAAATGTGCCAGGCCAATTTTATCAGGGTACTGGAGGGGGAGCCAGGCCGATTTTGTGCAGGACACTGGATGTGGAGCCCAGCCGATTTGATCCTGAACACTGGAGGTGGACATAGTCAGATTTCCTCAGTGTACTGGAGGGGGACCCAGGCTGATTTCTTCCTTGACACTGGTGGGGAACACAGGCCATTTTCCTCAGGGCACTGGAGGAAGACCCAGGCCAATTTCATCCTGTACACTGGTGGAGGAGCCAAGCTGATTTCATCAGGGCACTGGAGAGGGACCCTGGCTTATTTCATCAGGGCACTGGAGGGAGAAACAAGCCGATTTCATCAGGGTACTGAGGGGGAAACTGACCGTTTCCATTAGGACACTGGAAGGGGAGCCAGGCAGATTTCATCAGGGTACTGGAGAGGGAACCAAGCAGATTTCATCCCTGACACTGGAGGGGGACACTGGCCAATTCCATCAGGGCACTAGAGGTGGTGCCAGGCCCATTTTTCAGGACACTGAAGGGGGAGCCAGGCAGATTTTATCCTGCACACTGGAGAGGGAGTCAGCCCGATTTCATCCCTAACACTGGAGGTGGAGCCAGTCTGATTTCATCAGGGCACCAGAGGGGGAGCCAAACCAATTTCATCAGGGCACTGGAGGGGAAGCCTGGCTGATTTCATCAGGGCGCTGGAAGGGGAACCATGCCAATTTCATTCCTAACACTGGAGGTTGAGCCAGGCCAATTTCATCAGGGAACTAGAGGGGGAGCCTGGCTGCTTTCATACTTGAAATTGGAGGGGGAGCCAGGCCGAATTCATCAGGACACTGGAGGAGGAGCCAGACCAATTTCCTCCCTGACACAGGATGGGGAGATAGGCTGATTTCATCCCTGACAGTGGAGGGGAACCCAGGCCATTTTAATCAGTGCATTTGTTGGGGAGCCAGCCTGATTTCATCCTGGACACTGGAGGAGGAACAAGTCCGATTTCTTCATGGCACTAAAGAAGTACAGAGTCTGAATTCAGTACAGACACTGGATGGGGAGCCAGGCTGATTTCATCAGGGCACTGGTGGGGGAGCCTGGCCAAATTCCTTAGAGCACTCAAGGGGAAGCTAGACAGATTTCATCAAGGCACTGGAGGGGAGTCAGGCTGATTAAATCCCTGACACCCGAGGTGGAGCCAGGACAATTTCATCAAGGCACTGGTGGGGGAGCAATGATGAATTCATCCCATTCACTGGAAGGGGATCCAAGCTGATTATTTCAGGGCCCTGTAGTGGGAGCAAGGTCAATTTCATCAGGGCACTGGAGGAGGAACCAGGTCGATTTCATCCCTGACACAGGAAGAGGACACTGGCCTATTTCATCCCTGACTCTGGAGTGGGAGCCAGGCCCATTTCATCCCAGACACTGATGGGGGAGCCAGCCCCATTTCATCCTGGATCCTAGAGGGGGCACCAGGTCGATATCACCAGGGCACTGGAAGGGGAGCCATGCCAATTTCATTCCTAACACTGGAAGTTGAGCCAGGCCAATTTCATCAGGGAACTAGAGGGGGAGCCGGGCCGCTTTCATACTTGAAATTGGAGGGGGAGCCAGGCTGCTTTCATACTTGAAATTGGAGGGGGAGCCAGGCCGAATTCATCAGGGCAATGGAGGAGGAGCCAGACCAATTTTCTCCCTGACACAGGATGGGGAGACAGGCTGATTTCATCCCTGACAGTGGAGGGGAACCCAGGCCGTTTTCATCAGTTCATTTGTTGGGGAGCCAGCCTGATTTCATCCTGGACACTGGAGGAGGACCAAGTCTGATTTCTTCATGGCACTAAAGAAGTACAGAGTCTGAATTCATTCCAGACACTGGAGGGGGAGCCAGGCTGATTTCATCAGGGCACTGGAGGTGGAACCTGTCCGAATTCATCAGGGTACAGGAGGAGGCGCAGTCTGATTTCATCTTGGACACTGGAGGGGGAGCATGGCAGATTTCATAAGGACAATGGAGAGGGAGCCTGCCCGATTTCATCCCTGACACTGGAGGGGTGCAATGGTGATATTATCCTGGACAATGGATGGGAAACAGGCCAATTTAATCAGGGCACTAGATGGAATCCAGGTTGATTTCATCAGGGCTCTGCAGGGATGTACAGTCCAATTACATCCCTGACACTTGATGGGGGGTCAGGCCAATTTCATCAGGACACTGGAAGGGGAACCAGGCTGATTTCATCAGGTCACTGGACGGGAAGCCTGTCCGATTTCATCAGGGCACTGGAGGGGGCACCTGTCTGAATACATCAGGGCACTGGAGGGGGAGCCAGGTCAATTTCATTCCTGACACTGGAAAGGGTGCCATGCCGATAACATCCTGGACAATGGAGGGAAAGCCAGTCTAATTTCATCCTGGACACTGGAGTGGGAGCCAGGCCAATTTCTTCAGGGCACTGGAGTGACACCCAGACTGATTTCATCATTTACACTGAAGGGGGAGTCAGGCCGATTTCATCCCAGATACTGGTGGGGAAGCCAGGGTGATTTCATCCTGGTCACTGGTTCCACCTCCAGTGTCAGACATGAAATTGGCTTGGTTCCCCCTCCAGTTCCCTGATGAAATCGGCCTGTCTCCCCCTTCAGTGTAAGGGATGAAATCGGCTTGGCTCCCCCTCCAGTGCCCTGATGGAATTGGCCTGTCTCCCCATCAGTGTCCTGATGAAATTGTTCTGGCTCTCCCTGCAGTGCCCTGGTGAAATATGCCTGGGTCCCCCTCCAGTGCCCTGATGAAATGAGGCTGGCTATCTGTCCAGTGCCCAGGATGAAATCGGACTTGGTCCCCCTACAGTTAACAGATGAAATCAGCCTGCCCCCCTCCAGTGCCCTGAAGAAATCGACCTGGCTCCCCTCAATTGTCTGGTTGAAATCAGCCTGGCTCCCCCACCAGTGTCAGGGATGAAATCAGCATGTGAACCCCTACAGTGCCCTTATGAAATCGGCTTGGGTCCCCCTGCAGTGCTGATGTAAAATCAGCCTGACTCCCCTTCCAGTGTCCAGAAGAAATCGGACTGGCTCCCCTCCAGTGTGCAGCATGAAATCAGCCTGGCTTGCCCTCCAGTGCCCTGATGAAATAGGCCTGGCCCTCCCTGCAGTGTCAGGGATGAAATCATACTGGCTCCCCCTCCAGTGTCTGGGTTTAAATTGGCCTGTCTCCCCCTCCATTGTAAGGGATGAAATTGGCCTGGCTTTCCCTCCATTGTCAGTGGTGAAATCGGCCTGTCTCCCCCTCCAGTGCCCTGATGTAATCGGACTGGGTAGCCCTCTAGTGCTCTGATGTAATCGGACTGGGTTCCCCTCCAGTGCCCTGATTTAATTGGCCTGGTTCCACCTCCAGTGTTCAGATGAAATCGTCCTGGCTCTCCCTCCTGTGTCAGGGATGAAATCTGCCTGGGTATCCCTACAGTGCCCTGATGAAATTGGCCTTGGTCCCCCAGTAGTGTGGGTATAGAATCAGCCTTTCTCCCCCTCCAGAGTCTAGATGAAATCAGCCTAGCTCCCCCACCAGTGTCCATGATAAAATAGGCCTGGCTCTCCCTCCCTTGTCCTTGATGAAATCATCCTGGCTCTCCCTCCACTGTCTGGTATGAAATCAGCCGGGTTCCCCTTCCAGTGTCCCAGAAGATTTCAGACTGGGTCCTCCTCCAGTGTCCAGGATGAAATCGGACAAGCTCCCCTTCCAGGGTTCAAGATGAAATCAGCCTGGCACCCCCTCTAGTGCCCTGATGAAATCGGCCTGTCTCCCCCTCCAGTGTCAGGGATGAAATTGGCCTGGCTCTCCTTCCAGTGTCAGTAGTGAAATCAGCCTGTCTCCTCTTCCACTGCCCTGTTGAAATTGGCCTAGCTACCCTTCAATGTCAGGGATGACAGCTTGTCTCCCCTGTAGTGGATAGCCATCCCAGGATTGGCCTGGAAGTTCCAATCCCCATTGAGGCTTCGGTAATGTTCATGCCCACAAGGTGGGGTGGAGGAGGTAGAGGAAGACCCAGGATTGGGAGGAGGTCTCTCTCTTGGTTCTGGAAAGCTGGAGGCAGGAGGTAGACTGAGCAGAGTTCTCCAGAGAACACTGCCAGCCTGCGCCATAGCTTTGCCAGACCCTACAACCTATCCTTTCATTTGTAAGTTACCCCTCAAAATAAATATCCCTTTTAACTATGTGGAGTGGCCTTAATAATTTCACCAATATTTGGGGCTCACGTGGGGCAAATTCCAAAGCCCTAGGCGGCTCCTTTCCTCAGCCTCCTCCTTGCCCCCCTCCCCGCTCCCTGCTGGCAGGTACCTAAACCCACCTGCAAAGTTCCATTTAACCAGGTGACGCCTACATGGTTCCATTCCAGAAAAAGGGAACAGCTAGTCCAGTCTCAGTTCCCTAGCTTAGCCCCGAGACCAGCGAAAACCGCTGTGAGTGAGGCGTTCCCACTCCTCCCTGAGTGCCTGCTCCCCGCCATCTTGGCTCCTGCCTTCAGCTGCCTCCAGCCAAGGTCATCAGCAGGCCCTGATTTGGAGCTATATCAACGCCTCCTGATGGCTGAAAAGTGCCACTGCACCCCCTCAAAAAAAAAAAAAACTATGGAAAGGTAAGCTTATTTCAAGTAAAAATACTTGATAATTTTACACCTTAAAACTGACTAACAAATTTTGAGTAATTCTTGTAATATGGATGACAACATTACCTCACAAGAATTTAAAAACCTTTTTGCCTGTATGATGAATGACATTTTCCTGGAAATATACAACCTCCCTAAGACGTATCTGGCCTGTACCATTTGGACATTCATTGTAATAATTCACACAGTGTTCAAACACTGGTTTAATAATAAGAACAAAGATGAGTCATTATTGGGACTGATACAGGCTTTAAAAGAAAGCAGTGAAGGCTTACAGAAAAAGATTCTCTTTCTGGAATCTGCCAACCAGGATTTACAGACTTTACAAGGTAGCAATGAAGGCTTACAGAAAAAGATTCTCTTTCTGGAATCTGCCAACCAAGATTTACAGGCTTTAAAAGATAGCAATGAAGGCTTACAGAAAAAAGATTCTTTCTCTGGAATCTGCTGACCAGGACTTACAGAAAAAGATTCTCTCTCTGGAATCTGCTAACCAGAATTTACAAAACAAGCTTGTACCCAAAATTGCTTTTATTGATAATAAATATGAGTATTTAATGGATAGAACACTAACTCTCCAGAGTGAAGTTGTAGCTACTCAGACACTATATAAGGAAGAAAAATTATCATTACTTGATATTATAAGGTCCATGGAATCATATGTTTCAGAAAAACATAAAAACTTCCATGATTCCATGAAAAATCTGGAATCCCTTACAAGAGAGGAGGTTTACTCCCTGGAACAGACCCTAGGTGCTCGTTTACAAGCCCTGGAGGAAACTCTCAATAAACATGACAAGGGACGTCATAAGCAGAAGGGCGAGACCATACAGGTTGTAACATCTCCAAATGGTTGTCATGCAATGGGTTATCCTGTTATCATCCATGAGAAGCCAGAAGATGACACACACCCTGAGCCATATGTGACATATACATTACAACCAATTTCAACAAGGGACTTTAAAAATATAAAGGAAGCAGTAGTTACATATGAGATACACTCAACATATGTATAACAGATGTTAAATTCGTGGTTTACCTCACTGGCATCAGTTAATTTCAGCTGTTCTAGAATATAGCCAGGATTTACAATGGAAAAGCTGGTTGAGAGAAGAGGCAAGAAATGTAGAACAACAAGGTAAACTCAGAGGTTTTGAGATCTCCCAAGATCAAATACTTGGTGAGGGATGTTTGGCTAATGGGAATGTACAAGCCATTTATGATGAGCATACAATATCCTTATGCCATAGAGTAGATCTTAATGCTTGGTAAAAAAATTCCAGAAACTTGAAAAGCAACTGAGGTAAACACAAAATATTTCAGGGTCCGCACGAACCCTTCACTGATTTTTTACAAAGGCTGAACACAGCTATAACAAAAGCTGTATCAGATAAAGAATTAAGAAAAGTATTAACTGAGTCCTTGGCATTCAACAATGCTAATGCAGAATGCAAAAGAATACTTACACCATTAAAGATCAGATCAGCTCCTTTGGAAGAGTGGATTCAGTATACTAATGGTGTTGAATCTCTTAACTACAGTAATGAGGTTTGGATAGGAGAGACAAATCCCAGAGGTGAAAGAAGGCCCCGTGGTACCAAATGTTTTAAATGTGGTACACCAGGTCATATAAGTAAAAACTGTACATGGGGTAATCCTAGAAGTAATACTCCTTCTAGGAATAGCCTAAACAGAAGACCCCAACCACCTCCTGAATTATGTAGAAGATGTGGCAAAGGCTGACATTGGACCAGTGAGTGCAGATCAAAAATAGATATGCGAGGCAACCCTTTACTGGCGGGAAACACCTCAGGAGGCCTCTTACATTCCCAGCCACTGTGGAAGACCTTCCTCTCCAGGACAACTGAATAAACCAATGCCTAATGTAAAAACCGATACTGCAATGGATGATAAAACAGCTCTGATAGATGAATCACAGTTTACAAAGAACACAATAAAACAAATATTTTGGCAGACTTCCATAAATGAACAAAGACCAAAGCTTAGAATTCGAATTAATGGCTTGGTTCTGGAGGGCCTGGTAGACACAGGTGTGGATGTGACCATAATTACACCAAAATCATGGCATCCAAATTGGCCTCTTCAAGAGGTAGATGTCCAACTTTTAGGAATTGGCACCCTATCTCAGATAAAATAGAGTTCAAGATGGGTTGAATGCATGGGGCCAGAAGGACAGAGAGGAAGGCTGAAGCCATATGTAGCAAAAGGAGCAGTAAATCTATGGGGCTGAGATCTGTTACAACAGTGGAATACCCAGATTAAAATTCCTACACTCTCAGAAAAGGAATACAGGCCAATGCATGTTTCTAGGAATAATATCATAACATGCTATAAAAAACAGTCACCAACCATTCTTGCTTTACACTAACACAGTACAACTGCTGTTGAACTCTCAGAAGTACCAACTGCCTTACCATTAAAATGGCTAACTAATAAACCTGTCTGAGTTGGACAGTGGCCTTTCTGGAAAAGTGGGACACAAGGAAAGTGACCACTATACTTTGCCAAGACAGGGTAAGTTGGTCTTTCAGAATTCCTGCTTCTGAAAATGGTCTGTCAGATACTCTAGCCCTTTAGCCAATTTGAATGCACTACGATGCTGAGAAACATTAGATGACTGTCCAGGCTGCCAACTGTCTCTGTCTATTCTTGCAAGACTCCCAAAAGTTGCTTGCATCCTTCTCCCATTTCTCAGGTATTATTATATTCCTTCTCAGGTTTTTGATGAGGTTGAAGATTAGCAGTTATAGTTACAACTTAGTATATATACATATATAATATCTAAGATAGAATATATTAATTGTTAGACTCAGGTTCTTTAGGATAGGACGCCTTTTGGAATGATCTTTGTAACATGCCACCTACCCATGCTCTAGACTTCCCTGGATTTTACTATGTGTTTTTTGCTTGATATTGTTTGCATTTATTGTAATTCCAACTTATTTAGTTCATTATCCCTCATTACTCCTGGACAATATTTGATAACCATCTTTTTGTATATAGTCTTGTATTAGGTTAGAACACTCTTATTTAGACAAAAGGGGGAGATGTAGGGGATAGCCATCCCAGCATTGGCCTGGAAGTTCCAATCCCCATTGAGGCTTCAGTAATGGTCACGCCCATGAGGCGGGGTGGAGGAGAAAGCGGAAGACCCAGGATCGGGAGGTGGCTCTCTCTTGGTTCTGGGATACTGGATGCAGGAGGTAGACTGAGCAGAGTTCTCCAGAGAACACTGCCAGACTGTGCCATACCTTTGCCGGACCCTACATCCTATCTCTTCATTTGTAAGTTACCCCACAAAATAAACATCCCTTTTAACTACATGGAGTGGCCTTAATAATTTCATCAATACTCTCCCTCCAGTGCCCTGATGTAATCGGACTGGATACTCCTCCAGTGCCATGGTGTTATCGGACTGGGTACCCCTATATTGCCCTGTTTAAATTGGCCTGGTTCCCCCTCCAGTGTCAAAGGTGAAATCGGCCTGGCTCCCATTCCAGTACCTTGATTAAATCAGGATGGCTCCCCCTCCAGTACCCTGATGAAATAAGACTGGGTTTCCCTGCAGTGTGGGTATAAAATCAGCCTGGCTCCCTTTCCTGTGTCAGGGATGAAATCCGCCTGGCTCCCCCTCAGTGCTTTGATGAAATCGGCCTGGGTTCCCTACAGTGTGGGTATAAAATCAACCTGGATCACCATCCAGTATCTGGGATGAAATCGGTCTGGCTCCCTCTCCAGTGTCAAGGATGAAATTGGCCTGGCTCTCCCTCCAGTGTCAGGAATGAAATTGGCCTGAGTTGCACTGCAGTGTGGTTATAAAATCATCCTGGCTCCCACTAATGTGTCAAGGATGAAATCAGCCTGGCGCCCCCTCCACTGTCCAGGATGAAACCAACCTGGCTTACCCTATAGTGTCTGGGATGAAATCAGCCTGGTTCTCCCTCCAATGTCAGTGGTGAAATCAGCCTGGCACCCCCACCAGTGTCCAGGATGAAATCATCCAGGCTCCCCCAACAGTATCTGGGATGAAATCGGCCTGGCTCCCCCTTCAGTGTACAGGATGAAATCAGTCTGATGACCCTTGAGTGCCCTGAATAAATTGGCCCATTTCCCCTGCAGTGCAGGTATAAAAGAAGTCTGGGTCCAGCTACAGTGTCCAGTTAAAATCGGACTTGTTCCCTCTCCAGTGTCCAGGATGAAATCAGACTGGCTCCCCTTCCATTGTCTGGGTTGAAATCAGCCTGGCTCCCCCTCCAATGCCCTCATGAAATTGGCCTGGTTCCCCCTCTAGTGACCTAAAATAATCAGCTTGAATCCCCCTCTAGTGTCTGGGATAAAATCAGCATGTGTATCCCTACACTTCTGATGAAATCGGATTGGGTCCCCCTGCAGTGCTGGTGTAAAATCAGTCTGACTCCCTCTCCAGAATCTGGATAAAATTGTCCTGGCTATCACTCCAGTTTCCATGATGAAATTGGCCGGGATACCCCTCCAGTGTCCAGCATGAAATCAACCTGGCTTCTGCTCCAGTGCCCTGATTAAATTGGCCTGGGTCCCCTCCAGTGCCCTGATGAATTTGGCTTGGATCCCCTGAGAGTGACCACATGAAATCGGCCTAGATACCTCTACAGTGCCATAATATATGGACATCAGACCCCATGCAGTGTCAGGTATGAAATCGGCCTAGAATCTCCAGTGCCCTGATGGAATCAGCCTGGCTACACTTCCAGTGCCCAGGATGAAATCGTCCTGTATCCACCTCAAGTGCCCTCAAAAAATCAGCATGGCACCCTCTCCAGTGTCCATGCTGAAATCAGCCTGGTTCCCTGGCCAGCGTCCTAATGAATTCAGCCTGGCTCCCCCTCCATTGTCAGGGATGAAATAGGCCTGGATACCCCTAGTGTGTCCTGATGAAATCGGCCTGGGTCCCCTTGCAGTAACAAGGATGAAATGGGCCTGGCTCCCCCACCAGTGCCATGGTGAAATCAGCCAGGCATCCCTTCTAGTGCTTCGATGTAATCGGCCTGGCTCTTCCTCCAGTGCCCTGATGAAATAAGTCTCGGTCCCCCCTCCAGTGTCCTAATGAAATCAGGCTGGCTACATGCCCAGTGTTACTGCTGAAATTGGCCTGGGTCCCCTTGCAGTGTCAAGGATGAAGTCGTCCTAGCTCCCCCTCCAGTGAACTGTTGAAATCTGTCTGGCTCTCCCTCCAGTGCCCTGATGAAATAAGCCTGGCTTCCATTCTAGTGCTCAGATGAAATCAGCCTGGTTCCCACTCTTACCCTGATGAAATCAGCCTGGCTCTCCCTCCACTTTCCGGTGCGAAATCGGCCTGGTTCCCCTTCCTGTGTCCCTGAAGATTTCAGACTGGGTCCTCCTCCATTGTCCAGGATGAAATCGGACAGGCTCCCCTTCCAGTGTCCAAGATGAAATCTGCCTGGCACCCCCTCCAGTGCCCTGATGAAATCGGCGAGACTCCCCCTCCAGTGTCATGGATGAAATTGGCCTGGTTCCCTCTCTAGTGCCCTGATGTAATCAGCCTGGGTCCCCCTCCAGTGTCAGGAATGAAATCAGACTGGCTCCACCTTCAATGCCCTGATGAGAGCGGCCTGGCTTCCCCTTCCATGTTAGGGATGAAATCAGTCTGGCTCCCCCCCAGTGTCCGGGATGAAATCGGCCTGGCTCCCCCTCCTGTTTCTGGATGAAATCAGCATGTGTGCCCCTACACTGCTCTGATGAAATCGGATTGGGTCCCCCTGCATTGCTGATGTAAAATCAGTCTGACTCCTGCTCTAGTGTCTGTAAAAAATCGGCCTGGCTCCCACTCCAGTTTCTATGATGAAATTGGCCTCACTCCGCCTCCAGAGTCAGGGATGATATCAGCCTGGCTACACTCCAGTGTCAAGGATGAAATCGACCTGTCTCCCCCTCAATTGCCCTGATGTAATCGGAATGGGTACCCCTCCAGTGCCCTTATATTATCGGACTGGGTAGCCCTCTATTGCTCTGTTGAAATTGGCCTGGCTCCCCCTCCAGTTCAGGGATGAAATCAGCCTGGCTCCCCCTCCATTGCCCTGATGAAATCAGCCTGGCTACCCCTCCAGTGATCTAAAATAGTCAGCTTAAATCCACCTCTACTGTCTGAGATAAAATCATCATGGCTCCCCCTCCAGTACCCTGATGACATTGGCCTGGCTCCCGCTCCAGTGTCAGGGATGAAATTAGCATGTCTCCTTCTTGAGATCCATGTTGAAATCTTCCTGACTAATCATCCAGAGCCCTGATGAAACCAGCCTGTCTAATCCTCCACTGTCCATGCTGAAATCGGACTGGGTCCCCCACCATTGCCCTAATGAAATCGGCCTGGCTCCCGCTCCTGTGTCTGGATGAAATCAGCATGTGTACCCCTACACTGCTCTGATGAAATCGGATTGGGTCCCCCTGCATTGCTGATATAAAATCAGTCTGACTCCCCCTCCAGTGTCCGGAAAAAATCGGCCGGGCTCCCTCTCCATTGTCCAGCATGAAATCAAGCTGGCTCCCCCTCCAGTGCCCTGATTAAATTGGCCTGGGTCCCCCTCCAGTGCCCTGATAAATTCAGCTTGTCTCCCCCTCCAGAGACCGGATGAAATCGGCCTGGATACCTCTACACTGCCATGATATATGGACCTCGGGTGCCCTGCAGTGTCAGTGATGAAATTAGCCTAGATCCTCTACAGTGCCCTGATGAAATTGCCCTGTTTCAGCTTCAGGGCCCTCATGAAATCATCCTGGCTACCCTTTCAGTGTCCAGGATGAAACTGGCCTGTCTCCACCTCCAGTGCCCTGATGAAATCAGCCTGGCTTCCATTCTAGTGCCCGGATGAAATCGGCCTAGTTCCCACTCTTGCCCTGATGAAGTTCGCCTGGCTCCCATTCTTGCCCTGAAATCGACCTCGCTCCTCCTCCAGTGCCGTGATGTAATAGGCCTGGGTCCCCCTCCAGTGTCCAGGATGAAATCAGACAGCTTTCACCTTCAGTGCCCTGATGAAATCGGCCTTACTCCCCCTTCAGTGTAAGGTATGAAATCAGTCTGGCTCCCCCTCCAGTGTCCAGGATGAAATCGGCCTAGCTCCACCTCCAAGGGCAGGGATGAAATCGGTCTGGCTCTCATTCCAGTGTCTGTGGTGAAATCGGCCTGTCTCCTCCTCCAATGCCCTATTGAAATCGGCCTGGCTACCCTCCAGTGTCAGGGATGAAATCACCCTGGCTCCCCCTCCAGTGTCCAGGATGAAATTACCCTGCCTCCCCCACCAGTATCTGGGATGAAATCGGCCTAGCTCACCCTCAGTGTATAGGATGAAATCAGTCTGGGTGCCCTCCAGTGCCCTGATGAAATTTGCCTGGTTCTCCCTCCTGTGCAGATATAAATTCAGCCTGGCTCCCCCTCCAGTGCCCAGATGAAATCATCATGTTTCCCCCTCCAGTGTCCGGGAAGAAATCAGACTGGCTACATCTTCAGTGCGCTGATGAAATAGGCCTGGGTTTCCCTGCAGTGTGGGTATAAAATCTGCCTGGCTCCCACTCCTCTGTCTGGGATGAAATTGGCCTGTCTCCCCCTTCAGTTTCCAGGATGAAATCAGACTGGCTCCCTCCAGTGCCCTGTTGAAATCTGCTTGGCTCCCCCTACAGTGCCCAAAAGAAATTGGCTTGGCTTCCCTTCTAGTGCTCAGATGAAATCGTCCTGGTTCCCACACTTGCCCTGATGAAATTTGCCTGGATCCCCCTCCAGTTCCCTGATGAAATAAGCCTGGGTCCACATCCAGTGCCCTGATGAAATCGGCCTGGCTCCCCATCCAGTGTCAGGGATGAAATCTGCATGGCTGCCCCTCCAGTGCCCAGTTGTTATTGCCCTGAGTTTCCCTGCACTGTGGATATAAAATCAGCCAGACTCCCACTCCTGGGTCAGGGATGAAATCGCCCAGGCTCCCACTCAAGTATCTAGGATGAAATCACCTGACTCACCTTCCAGTGACCAGGATGAAATCAGCCTGGGTCCCACTCAAGTGTCAAGGATGAAGTCAGACTGGCTCCACATTCAGTGCCCTGATAAAGCCACCTGGATCCTGCTCCAGTGCCCTGTTGAAATCGTCCTTCCTCCCCCTCTATTGTCAGGGATGAAATCAGTCTGGCTCCCCCTCTAGTGTCCGGGATGAAATTAGCCTGGCTCCCCCTCCTATGTCAGGGTTGAAATTGTGCTAGCTCTCCCTCCTGTGTCAGTGGTGAAATTGGCCTGTCTCCTCCTCCACTGCCCTGATGAAATCGGCCATGCTACCCTCCAGTGTCTGGGATGAAATCACCCTGACTCTCCCTCCAGTGTCCAGGATGAAATCACCCTGGCTTCCCCACCAGTACCTGGGATGAAATAGGACTGGATCCCCCTTCAGTGTACAGCATGAAATCAGTATGGGTGCCCCTCCCTGAAGATATTGGCCAGTTCTCCCCTGCAGCGTGGGAATAAAAGCAGCCCAGGTCCAGCTCCAGTGTCCGGATATATTCGGACTGGCTCCCTCTCCAGTGTCCAGGATGAAATCAGACTGGCTCCACTGCCAGTGTCTGGGATGATATTGGACTGGCTCCACCAACAGTGTCAGGGATGAGATTGGCCTGGCTCCCCCTCCAGTGCCCTGATGAAATCAGCCTGGGTACCCCTCCAGAGTCAAGGTTTAAATAGGTCTGGCTCCCCTTCCAGTGCCCTGATGTAAACGGCCTGGTTATCCCTCCTGTGTCCGGGATGAAATCAAACTGGCTCCAACTTCAGGGCCCTGATGAAAGGGGCCTGGCTAGCCTTCCAGTGCCCTGATGAAATCGGTCTGGCTCTCCCTCCTGTGTCAGGGCTGAAATCAGTCTGGCCACCACTCCAGTGTCCAGGATTAAATAGGTCTGGCTCCCTCTCCAGTGCCCTGATGTAATCGGACTGGGCACACCTCCAGTTCCCTGATGTAATCGGCCTGACTCCTCATCCAGTGTCAGGGATGAAATCGGCCTGGTGCCTCCTCTAGTGTCAGGGATGAAATGGGCTTGGCTCTCCCTCCATTGTCAGTGGTGAAATCGGACTCTCTCCCCCTACAGTGCCCTGAAAAAGTCAAACTGGGTAACACTGTAGTGCCCTGTTGAAATTGGCCAGGCTCCCCCTCCAGTGTCAGGGATGAAATCAGCCTGGCTCTCCCTACAGTGTTAGGGATGAAATTGGCATGGCTCCCCCTATAGTGCCCTGCTGAAATCTGTCTGGCTCCCCTCCACTTCCCTGATGAAATTGGCCTGGCACCCCCTCCAGATTCCAGGACAAAATGGGCTTGGCTCCCTCCAGTGTCTGGGGTGTGATTAGCCTGGCTCCCACTCCAGAGTCAGGATCAAATCGGCCAGTGACCCCTTCCTGTGTCAGGGATGAAATCTGCCTATCTCCCTTCAATTGCCCTGATGAAATCTGTCTGACTCCCCCTCCAGTGTCAGGATGAAATTGGCCTGGCTCCACCTGCAGGTTCCAGGATGAAATTACCCTGGCTCCCCCACCAGTATCTGGGATGAAATCGGCCTGGCTCCCCCTCCAGTGCTGGGATGAAATCGGCCTTCCTTCCCTCCATCTTCAGGGATGAAATCGGCATGGGTCCTCCTCCAGTGCCCAGATGAATTCTGCCTGGTTTTCCCTGCTGTGTGGGTATAAAATCAGCATGGCTCCCCTCCAGTGCCGTGTTGAAATCGTCCTGATTCCCACTCCAGTGTCCGTGATGAAATAATACTGTTTACGTCTTCAGTTCCCTGATGAAATAGGCCTGGGTTTCCCTGCAGTGTGGATATAAAATCAGCCTGGCTCCCACTCCTCTGTCCAGGATGAAATTGGCCTGTCTCCCCCTCTCATTTTCAGGATGAAATCAACCTGACTCCCCCTCCAATGTCCAGGATGAAATCAACCTGTCCGACCCTACAGTGTCTGGCATGAAATCAGCCTGGCTCAACCTCCACTGTCCGTGATGAAATCGGCCTGACTACCCATCCAGTGTCCAGGATGAAATCAACCAGGCTCACCCTCCAGTGACCAGGATTAAATCAGCCTGTCTCCACCTCCAGTGTAGGGATGAAATCGGCCTGTGTTTCCCTGCAGTGTGGGTATAAAATCAGCCTGGCTCCCACTCCTGGGTCAGGGATGAAATCGACTGGGCTCTCCCTCAAGTGTCCAGGATGAAATCAACCTGGCTGACCCTCCAGTGACAAGGATGAAATCAGCCTGGCTACCCCTCCAGTGTCCAGGATTAAATCATTGTGGCTCCCTCACCAGTATCTGGGATGAAATTGGCCTGTGTCCCCCTCCAGTGTCAGGGATGAAACCCGCATGGCTGCCCCACCAGTGCCCATATGAAATAGGCCTATTTTTCCCTGCAGTGTGGGTATAAAATCAGGCTGGATCCCCCTCCCGTGCCCTGATCAAATCATCCTTTCTCCCCCTCCAGTACAGGGATGAAACCCGCATGGCTGCCCCACCAGTGCCCATATGTAATCGGCCTATTTTTCCCTTCAGTGTGGGTATAAAATCGCCCTGGCTCCCCCTCCAGTGCAGGGATGAAATCGGCCTGGCTCCCCCTCCACTGCCCTGATGAAATCATCCTGATTCCTCGTCCAGTGTCCGAGATGAAATCAGACTGGGTAAGTCTTCAGTGCTCTGATGAATTAGGCATGGTTTTCCTTGCAGTGTGTGTATAAAATCAGCCTGGTTCTCATTCCTGTGTCTGGGATGAAAACTGGAGGAGAACACAAGCCGTTTTCATCAGGGCACTGGAAGTAGACCCAGGCCGATTTCATCCTGTACACTGATGGAGGAGCCAAGCTGATTTCATCAGGGCACTGGAGAGGGACCCTGGCTGATTACATCAGGGCTCTGGAGTGGAAACAGTGCGGTTTCATCAGGGCAATGGAGAGGATCTAGGACAATTTCATGCCTGACACTGCAGGGGGACCCAGGTCCATTTATCAGTGCACTGTAGTTGTTAGCAGGCCAATTGCATCCAGTCAATGGAGGGTGAGCAAGCCGATTTCATCAGGGCACTGGAGGGGGATCCAGTGCGATTTCATCAGTGCACAGGAGGGAGACCCATGCCAAATTCAACCTGGACACTGGAAGGGTAGCCAAGCTGATTTCATCAGGGCACTAGAGGGTTAGCCATGCTGATATCATCCATGACACTGGAGAGGGACCCAGGCCGATTTCATCCCTGACACTGGAGGGGAACACAGGCCGATTTGATCTGGGCACTTTAGGGGGAGGCAGGTAGATTTCAACTTGGATACAGGAGGAGGAGCCAGTTCGATTTCATCCTGAACACTGGCTGGGGAGCCAGGCCAATTTCATCCTTGACACTGGACGGGGAGCCAGGCCAATTTCCTCAGGTCACAGGAGGGGAAACAAGGCAGATTTTATCAGGGCATTGGAGTGGGATGCAGGCCGATTACATCAGGGCCATTGAGGGGGACCCAGGCTGATTTCAGCATGGACACTGGAGGGGAAGGCAGCATGATTTCATCCAGTTACTGAGATGGGGAATCTAAGGCTGAATTCATCAGGGCACTTGAGGGGGAGACAGGCTAATTTCATCCTGAACACTGGACGTGTACCCATGCTGATTTCATTAGGGCACTGTACAGGGACCCAGGCTTATTTCATCAGGGCACTCCAGGGGAATCTAGGCAGATTTCATCAGGGCAAGAGAGGGGACGAGGCCAATTTCATCAGGGCAAAAGTGGGAGCCTGGCTAATTTCATCTGAGCACTAGAAGGGAAGCCAGGCCGATTTTTTCAGGGCACTTGAGGGGTAGCCAGGCAGATTTCAACAGGGCACTGGAGGAGGAGACATGCCAATTTCATCCCTGAAATTGGAGAGGGACCCAGGCCAATATCCAGGACACTGGAGGGGGAGCCAGTCTGATTTCATCCTGGACACTGGAGTGGGAGTCAGTTTGATTTTATCCAGACACTGCAGGTAGACCCAGGTAGTTTTTATACCCACACTGCAGGGAGACTAAGGCCAATTTCATCAGGGCACAGGAGGGGCATCCCTGCTGATTTCATCCCTGACACAGGAGGGGGTGCCTGGCCGATTTCATCCTGTAAACTGGCGGGGGAGCCAGGCCAATTTCATCCCTGACTGGAGGGGAAACCAGGCCAATTTCATCAGGGAACTGGAGGAGAAGACAGGCCGATTTCACCCCTGACACTGGAGGGGAAGCCAGTCTGATTTCCTCAGGGAACAGTAGGGGGAACCAGGGCGATTTTTTAGGGCATTGGAGGGGGACCAAGTCCGATTGCCTCATGCCACTGGAGGGAGACCCAAGCCGATTTCAGCATGAACACTGGAGGGGCGTGATGTTTATTTTCATCAAAGCACTGGAGGTGGATTAAGGCTGAATTCATCAGGGCACAGGAGCAGGAGACAGGTCGATTTCATCCCTGACAAAGGAGGGGGAGCCATTCCAATTTCATTCTGGACACTGGAGGGGGAAACCAGGCTGCTTTTGTACCCACACTGCCGGGGGACTAAGGCTGATTTTTTCAGGGCACTGGAGGGGCACCCAGACTGATTTCACCTGGGACACTGAAAGGGGAGCCAGGCCAATTTCATCCCAGATAATGGTGGGGGAGCCAAGGTGATTTCATCCTGACAACTGGAGGGGCAGACATGCTGATTTCATCCTGATCACTCTAGGGTGAGCAAGATTGATTTCATCCTGGACACTTGAAGCTGATTTCATCCCTGAAACAGGAGTGGGAGCCAGGCTGATTTATACCCACACTGCTGGGAAACCCAGGCCAATATCATCAGGGCTCTGGAGGGGAGCCATGCTGATTTCATCACTGACACTGGAGGGGGAGCCAGGCCGATTTCATCAGGGCACTAGAGGGGAAACAGGGCGATTTCATCAGGGCACTGGAGAGGATCTAGGCCGATTTCATCCCTTACACTGCAGGGGGACACAGGTCCATTTATCAGTGCACCATAGGAGTATCCAGGCCAATTTCATCCAGTCAATGAATGGGGAGCCAAGACGATTTCATCAGGGCACTGGAGGGGGATCCAGGCCGATATCTTTAGGGCACAGGAGGGAGAACCTTGCTGATTTCATCCTGGATACTGGAATGGTAGCCAAGCTGATTTCATCAGGGCACTAGAGGATTAGCCACGCTGATTTCATCCCTGACACTGGAGGGGGAGGCAGGCAGATTTCAACAGGGCACTGCAGGGGTACCCAGTCCAATACAACAGGGCACTGGAGGCATACCTAGTCTGATTTCATCAGGGCATTGGAGGTGTACCCAAGCTGATTTAATCAGGGCACTGGAGGGGTTGACAGGCCAAATTCATCACTGACACTGGAGGGAGAGCCAAGCCGTTTTCATCCCTGACACTAGAGGGGAACAAAGCCAATTACATCAGGGCACTGGAGAGGGATCCAGGCCGATTTCATCAGGGCACAGGAGGTAGAACCATGCGTACTTCATCCAGGACACTGGAAGGATAGCCAAGCATATTTCATCAGGGCACTAGAGGATTAGCCAGGCTGATTTCAGCCCTGACACTGGAAGTGGAGCCAGGCCGATTTCTACATGGCACTAGATGTGTCCCCAGTCCAATTAAATCAGGCCACTGGAGGCGTATCCAGTCTGAGTACATCAGGGCATTGAAGGTGTACCCAGGCCGATTATATCAGGGCACTGGAGGGGGAGACAGGACGATTTCAACAGGGCACTAGAGGGGGAGACATCCCTATTTCACCCCTGACACTGGAGGGGGAACCAGACCAATTTCATCCCACACACTGAAGGGGGAACCAGGCTGATGATATACCTGCACTGCAGGAGGACCCTGGACGATTTTATCAGGGCACAGGAGACAGACACGGGCGAATTAAATAATGGACACTGGAAGTGTAGTCAGGCTTATTTCAACAGGGCACTGGAGTGGAAACAGTACAGTTTCATCAGGGCACTGGAGAGGATCTAGGAAGATTTCATGCCTTACACTGCAGGGGAACCCAGGTCCATTTATCAGTGCACTGTATGGGTATCCAGGACGATTTCATCTGGTCATTGGAGTGGGATCTAGGCCGATTTCATCAGGGCACAGGAGGGATAGCCATGCTGAATTCATCCTGGATATTGGAAGGGTAGCCAAGCTGATTTCATCAGGGCACTAGAGGATTAGCCAGGCTGATTTCATCCATGACACTGGAGGGGGACCCAGGCCGATTTCATCACTGACACTGGAGGGGGACTCAGACCGATTTGATCAGGGCAATTTAGGGGGAGGCAGGCAGATTTCAACTTGGACACTGGTGTGGGAGCCAGGCTGATTTCATCTTGAACACTGTCATGGGTGCCAGGCCAATTTCATCCCTGACACTGGAGGGAGAGCCAGTCCAATTTCCGCATGGCACAGGAGGTAGAACCAGGCTAATATCACCAGGGCACTGGATGGGGACCCTGGCCGATTTCATTAGGGCACTGGAGGGGGACCCCGGCCAATTTCAGCATGGACACTGGTGGGTGAGCCAGAATTATTTCATCAGAGCACTGGAGGGGGACTAAAGACGAATACATCAGGGCAATGGAGGGGGAGACAGGCTGATTTCATCACTGACAAAGGAGGGAGAGAGAGTCCATTTTCATTCCAGACACTGGAGGGGTAATCAGGCAGCTTTCATCAGGGCACTGACTGGGGAGCCAGGCAAATTTCATGCTGGACACTGGACATGTAACCAAGCTAATTTCATTAGGGCACTGGATGGGGACCCATGTTTATTTCATTAGGGCTCTGGAGGCGGATCCAGGCAGATTTCATCAGGGCAAGTGTGGGAACCAGGTTGATATCATCAGGGCACTGGATGGGGAGAGATGCCGATTTCAACAGGGTATTAGAGGGGCAGACAAGTAGATTTCACCCCTAACACTGGACGGGAAACCAGGCCGATTTCATCCCACACACTGAAGGGGGAACCATGCTGATTTTATACGTGTACTGCAGGAGTACCCAGGACGGTTTCATCAGGGCACAGGAGGGAGACACTGGCCGATTTCATAATGGACACTGGAAGTGTAGCCAGGCTGATTTCATCCATGACACTGGAAGGAGAACCAGGCTGATTTCATCCTTGACACTGGAGGGGGACACAGTTCGATTTGCTCAGGGCACTTTCCGGTGAGGCAGGCCGATTTCCTCTTGGACACTGAGGGGTGGGGGGAGCCAGGCCGATTTCATGCTGTACACAGGTGGGGGAGTCAGGCAGATTTGGTCTCTGACACTGGAGGGGGATCCAGACCAATTTCATCAGGGCATAAGAGTGGAACCAGGCCTATTTTATCAGGGAACTGAAGGAGGACACAGGCCGATTTCATCAGGAAACTTGAGGGGGATCCAGGCCGATTTCATTAGGGCACTGGAGGGGGTGTCAACCCAAATTCATCAGGGCAATGGAGGGGGAGACATTTCAATTTCATCCCTGACAATGGAGGGGGAACCAGACTAATTTAATCAGTGCAGGGGAGGGGAGGCAAAAAGGATTCATTCAAGCACTGGAGGGGGAGCGAAGCTAATTTCATTCCTGAAACTAGATGGGGAGCCAGGAAAATTTGATCAGGGCACTGGAGGGGGAGCCAGATCAGTTTCATCAGGGCAGTGGAGGGGGAGCAAGGTTGATTTTAAGGGCACTGGAGGGGGATCCATGCCGATTTCATACAGGACACTGGAGGGGGAGCCAAGCCGATTTGTTCTTGGACGCTGGAGGTGGACATAGGCAGATTTCATCAGTGCACTTCGAGGGGGACCCAGGCTGATTTGATCCCTGACACTGGAGGAGAACACAGGCCGTTTTCATCAGGGCACTGGAGGGGCAGCCATGCCTATTTCATCCCTGACACTGGAGGGGGAACCAGGCCAATTTCATCCCTGACACAGGAATGGGAGTCAGGCTGAATTTATACCCACATTGCAGGGAAACCCAGGCCAAATTCATCAGGGCACTGGAGGGGCAGCCATGCCGATTTCATCCCTGACACTGGAGGGGGAACCAGGCCGATTTCATTAGGGCACTAGAGAGGGTGACAGGATGATTTTGCCCCTGACACTGGAGGGGGACCCAGGCCGATTTCCTCCTGGACAATGAAGGGGGAACCAGGCTGATTTTATACCTGCACTGCTAGAGGAACCAGGCCGATTTCATCAGGGCACAGGAGGGAGACACAGGCCGATTTCATAATGGAAACTGGAAGGGGAGCCAGCCTGATTTCATCTGGGCACTGGAAAGAATCTAGGCCTATTTCATCCCTGACACTGCAGGGGGACCCTGGTCCATTCATCAGTGCACTGTGGGGTTATCCAGTCCAATTTCATCCGGTCAATGGAGGGGGAGCCAATCCAAATTTATCAGGGCACTAGAGGGTTAACCAGGCCAATTTCATGCAGGACATTGGAGGGGGAGCCTAGCCGATTTGATCCCTGACACTGGAGGGGATCACAGGCCATTTCCATGAGAGCACTGGAGGTAGATCCTGGCTGATTTCATCCTGTATACTTGTAGAGTAGCTAAGCTGATTTCATCAGGGCACTGGAGGGAGAGCCAGGCCGATTTCATCAGGGCACTGAAGGGGATACTGACCATATCCATCAGGGCACAGATAGGGGGCCAGGTAGACTTCATTGAGGCACTGGAGGGGGAACCAAGTCGATTTCATCCCTTACATTGGAGGGAGAGACAGGGCAATTTCTTCGGGGAACTGGACAGGAAAACAAGCCGATTTCATCCCTGACACTGGAGGGGTGACTGGCTAATTCCATCAGGGCACTGAAGGGTGAGCCAGGCAGATTTCATCCCTGACACTGCAGAGGGACCCATGTTCATTTATCAGTGCACTGTAGTGTTATACAGGCCGATTTAATCTCGTCACTGGAGGGGGAACTAGGCTGATTTCATCAGGGCACAGGAGGGAGAGCCATGCCGATTTCATCCTGGACACTGGATGGGTAGTCAAGCTGATTTCATCAGTGCACAAGAGGATTACCCAGGCTGATTTCATCCATGACACTGGATGGGGACTCAGTCCGATGTCATCCCTGACACTGGAGGGGGACACAGGCCTATTTGATCAGGGCACTTTAGAGGCAGTCAGGCAGATTTTATGTTGTACACTTGAGGGGGAGCCAGGCGGAATTCATCCTGTACACTGGAAGTGTAGCCAAGCTGATTTCATCAGGGCACTAGAGGATTAGTCAGGTTGATTTCATCCCTGACACTGGGGGGATAGCCAGGTCGACTTCAACAGGGCACTGGAGAGGTACCCAGTCCAATCACATCAGGGCACTTGAGGCTTACCCATTTTGATTATATCAGGGCAAGATGGTGTACACAGACCAATTAAATCAGGGCACTGGATGGGAAGACATGCTGAATTCACCACTGACACTGGAGGAGGAGACAGGCCGATTTCAACAGGACTCTAGAGGGGGAGATAGGCCGATTTCACCCCTGACACTGGAGGGGAACCAGGCCAGTTTCATCCTGCACACTGAAGGGGAAACCAGGTTGATTTTGTACCTGCACTGCAGGAGGAAACAGGACGATTTCATCAGGGTACCGGAGGTTGACACAGGCCGATTTCATAATGGACACTAGAAGGGTAGCCAGGCTGATTGTAGGGCACTGGAGGGGAAACAGGGCGATTTCATCAGGGCACTGGAGAGGATCTAGGCCTATTTCATCCCTGACACTTCAGGGGGACCCTGGTCCATTTATCAGTGCACTGTGGGGTTATCCAGTCCAATTTCATCAGGTCAATGGAGAGCATCTAGGTTGTTTTCATCCGTGCACAGGAGGGAGAACCATGCCTAATTCAACCTGGACACTGGAAGGTTAGCCAAGCTGATATCATCAGGGCACTAGAGGATTAGCCAGGCTGATATCATCCATGAAACTAGAGGGGAAACTGACTGATTTCATCCCGGACACTGGAGAGGGATGCAGGCCAATTTGATCTGGGCACTTTAAGGGGAGGCAAGTAGATTTCAGCTTGAACACAGTAGGGGGAGAGAGGTCGATTTCATCCTGAACACTGGTGGGGGAGCCAGGCCAATTTCATCCCTGACACTGGAGGTGGGCAGGCCGATTTCCTCAGGTCACAGGAGGGGGAACAAGGCAGATTTTATCAGGGCATTGGAGTGGGACCCAGGCCGATTACATCAGGGCACTGAAGGGGGACCCAGGCCGATTTCATTGTGGCACTGGAGGGGGGCCCAGGCCAATTTCATCAGTGCAAGAGAGGGAATCAGTCCAATTTCATCAGAGCAACAGTGAGATCCAGGCCGATTGCTTCTGAGCACTAGAAGGTAAGGCATGCTGATTCCTTCAGGGCACTGGAGAGGGAGCCAAGCATATATCAACAGTGCACTGGATTGGAAGCCAGGCTGATTTCATCCCTGACTTTGGATGAGAGCCAGTCTGATTTTACCCCTGAAACTGGAGGGGGAGCCAGGCAAATTTCATCCCTGACACTGTAGGATTACCCAGACTGATATCATTCCCGACACTGGAGGGGTTGCCAGACTGATTTCTTCCTAGACATTGGAGTGGGAACCAGGCTGATTTCATTAGGGCACTAGAGGGGACCCTGGCTTATTTCATCAAGGCACTGGAGAGGGAGCCAATCCGATTTCATCAGGGCATGAGTGGGAGCCAGGCCGATTTTATCTGAGCACTAGAAGGGAAGCCAGGCTGATTTCAACAGGGCACTAGAGGGGAGCCAGGCAGATTTCTACATGGGACTGGAGGGAGAGCCAGGCCGATTTTATCCCTGACACTTCAAGGGGACCCAGGCCAATTTCATCAGGGCACTGTTTTTGTATCCAGGCCAATTTCATCCCTGACAAGGAGGGGAAGCCAGGCACATTTCATCCCTGACATTGGAGGGAGAGCCAGACTGAATTCATCCTGGAAACTGGAGGGGGAGCTAGGCCTATTTCATCCATAGTCTGGAGGGGGAGCCAGGCTGATTCTATACCCGCACTTGGGGGACCCATGACAATTTCATCAGGTCACTGTATGGGAACCCATGCCTATTTCATCCCTGACACTGGAGAGGGAGCCAGAATGATTTCATCTGGATACTGGAGGGGGGCCATGCTGATTTTCTGAGGGCACAGGAGGAAGAACCAGGCTGATTACATCAGGGCACTGGGGAGTGGGGGGAACCAGGCCCATTTCATTAGGGCACTGGAGGGGGACCCAGTCCAATTTCAGCATGGACACTGGAGGGGGAGCCAGGCTAATATCATCATGCTACTAAAGGGGGAGTCAGGCCGAATTCATCAGGGCACTGGAGGGGGAGCCTGGCTGATTTCATCACTGACACTGCAAGGGGACCCAGGCCGAATTCATCAGGGCACTGTAGAGGTATCCAGGCCAATTTCTTCCCTTACACTGGAGGGGGATCCAGGCCGATTTCATCCCTGACAAAGGAGGGGGAGCCAGGCTGATTTCATGCCGGACACTGGAGGGGGAGCCTGGCTGATTGCATCAGGGCATGGAGGCAGAGCCAGGCTGATTTCATCAGGGCACAGGAGTGGGACACAGGTTTATTTCTTCAGGTTACTGGAGGGGGAGCCAGGCAGATTTAATCAGGGCAGTGGAGGGGGACCCAGGCCAATTTCTTCATGGACACTGCAGAGGAATCCTGGCCGATTTGATCAGGGCACTGTAGGGTTATCCAGGCCGATTTCATCCCTGACACTGGATGGGGAGCCAAGCCTATTTCATCTGGACACTGTGGGGAAGCCAGGCTGATTTCATCAGGGCACTTGAGGGGGAGCCAGGCGGATTTCTTCAGGGTACAGGAGCGGGACCCAGGAGGGTTTCATCCTGGACACTGGATGGCGATCCCTGCCAATTTTATCAAGGCATTGTAGGTGTACCCGGGCGATTTCATCTCTGACACTGTAGGGGGAGCCAGGTAGATTTCATCCGGGATACTGCAAGTGGACCCAGGCCGATTTCATGAGGGGACTGAAGGGTTATCCAGGCCGATTTCATCCCTGATACTGGAGGGGGAGCCAGGCAGATTTCAGCATGGACACTGGAGGGGAAGACAGGCTGATTTCATCTGGACACTGGAGGGGTACCCAGGCCAATTTCCTCAGGGCACAAGAGTGTGAACAACCCGATTTCATCAGGGCCCTTGAGGGTGACCCAGGCCGATTTCATCCTGGACACTGGACGTGTAGCCAGGCTGATTTCATTCGGGCACTGGGGGTGTGGGGAACCCAGGCTTCTTTCATCAGGGCACTGGTGCAGAAGCCAGGCTTATTTCACCAGGGCAAGAGTGGGAGCAAGGCTGATTTCATAAGGGCAAGACTGGGAGCCAGGCTGATTTCATCTGTGCACTAAAAGGGAAGCCATGTCGATTTCATCAGGGCACTGGAGGGGGAGCCATGCAGATTTTATCTGGACATTGGAGGGGGAGCCAGGCAAATTTAAACAGGGCACTAGAGGGTGAGCCAGGCCAATATCATCCCTGACACTACAAGGAGACCAAGGCTGATTTCATCAGGGCACTGAAGGGGTATCCAGGCCTATTCCATACCTGACACTGGAGGGGGAGGCAGTCTGATTTCATTAGGGCAGTGGACGGGGACCAAGGCTGATTTCAGCATGGACACTCTAGGGGAAGCTAGGCTGATATCATCAGGGCAATGGAGGGGGACTAAGGCTGAATTCATCAGGGCACTGGCGGTGGGAGACTAGCCGATTTCATCCCGCATGCTGGAGGGTGAGCCAACCTATGTCATAAGGGCACTGGAGGCAGACCCAGGCCAATTTCATGAGGGCACTGGCGGGGGAGTTAGGCCATCCTTGACACTGGAGGGGAACCCAAGTCCTTTTATGAGGGCACTGTAGGAGTATCCAGGCCGATTTCATCTGGTCAATGGAGGGGGAGCCAAGCCGATTTCAGCGCACTAGAGAGGGACCAAATCCGATTTAATCAGGGCACAGGAGGGAGACCCAGGCCAAATTCATGAGGGAACTGGAGTGGGAGCCAGGCTGATTTAAACCTTGACACTCAAGGAGTACCCAGGCCGATTTCATACCGGACTGTGGAGGCAGAGCCAGGCTGATTTCATCAGGGCACTGGAGGGGAACCCAGGCCAATTTCATTAGGGCACTGGAGGGGGGCACAGGCCGATTTCATCCCTGACTCTGGAGGGGAAGCCAGGCCGATTTCATGCTGGACAGTGGAGGGGGAGCCAGGCTGATTTCATACAGGACACTGGAGGGGGAGACATGATGATTTTTTCCCACACACTGGAAGGGGATCCAAGCTGATTATTTCAGGGCCCTGGAGGGGGAGCCAGGCCAATTTCATCAGGGCACTGGAGGGACACCCAGTCCGATGTCATCCTGGACACTGGAAGGCTAGCCAGTCTGATGTCATCAGGGTACTGGAGGGGAAACAGGCCGACTTCATCAGGGCACTTGATGGGAAGCAGGCCGAATTCATCAGGCACTCTAGAGGTGTTCATGCTGATTGAAATCCTGACACTGGAAGGGTAGCCAGGCTGGTTTCATCAGGTCTCTGGAGGAGGAATCAGGCCGATTTCATCAGGGAACTGGAGAGGGAACCAGGCTGATTTCATCCCTGACACTGGAGGGGGAACCAGGCCGATTTTATCTGGACACTGGAGGGTGAGCCAGGCCAATTTCCTCAGGGCATAGGAGGGGAGGGCAGCCAGATTTCATCAGGGCCCTGGATTGGGACCCAGGCTGATTTCATCCTGGACCCTGGATGTGTAGCCAGGCTGATTTCATTAGGGCAAGGGGGGAGGGGTACCCAGGCTTATTTCATCAAGGCAAGAGTAAGAGCCAGGCCGATTTCATCTGAGCACTAGAAGGGAAGCCAGTCTGATTTCATGAGGGCACTGGAGAGGGACCCAGGCAGATTTCATCCCTGACAATGGATGGGGAGGCAGGCTGATTTCAACACTGAACTGAATGGGGAGACAGGCCTATTTCATCCCTTACACAGGAGGGGGAGATAGGCCAATTTCATCCCTGACACTGGAGGGGGACCCAGGCCAATTTCCTCAGGGCACAGGAGTGGGAGCAGCCAGATTTCATCAGGGCCTTTGAGGGGCACCCAGGCTGATTTCATCCTGGACACTGGATGTGTAGCCAGGCTGATTTCATTAGGGCACTGGGGGTGTGGGGAACCCAGGCTTTATTCATCAGGGCAAGAGTGGGAGCAAGGCCAATTTCATAAGGGCAAGAGTGGGAGCCAGGGTGATTTCATGTGAACATTAAAAGGGAAGCCAGGCCATTTTCATCAGGGCTCTGGAGGGGGAGCCCGGCAGATTTTATCTGGACATTGGAAGGGGAGCCAGGCAGATTTCAACCGAGCACTGGAGGGTGAGCCAGGCCAATTTCATTCCTGACACTGCAAGGAGACCTAGGTCGATTTCATCAAGGCACTGAAGGGGTATCCAGGCCTATTCCATACCTAACACTGGAGGGGGAGCCAGTCCGATTTCATTAGGGCACTGGACAGGGACCGAGGCTGATTTCAGCATGGACACTCTAGGGGAAGCTAGGCTGATATCATCAGGGCAATGGAGGAGTCTAAGGCCAAATTCATCATGGCACTGGAGGGGGAGACAAGCTGATTTCATCCCTGACAAAGGAGGGGATGCCAGGCCGATTTCATCCCACATGCTGCAAGGGGAGCCAGGCTGATTTCATAAGGGCACTGGAGGCAGACCCAGGCTGATTTCATGAGGGCACTGGCATGGGAGTCAGGCCATTTCATTTCTGACACTGGAGGTGGAGCCAGGACATTTTCATCAGGGTACTGGTGGTGGATACAGGCTGATTTCATACCTGACACTGGAGGGGGAGCCAGGAAATTTCATCAGTGTACTGGAGTGGGAGACAGGCCGATATCATCCCTGACTGGAGGGGGAGCCAGCCCAATTTCATCCTGGACTCTGGTGGGGGAGCTAGGCTGATTTCATCCAGGTCACTGGAAGACGACCCAGGCCAATTTATCTTGACATTGGAGGGGGTGCCAGGCTGGTTTTATACCTGCACTGCAGGAGGATCCAGGCCGATTTCATCAGAGCACAGGAGGGAGACCCAGGCCAATTTCATCCTGGACACAGGAATGGTAGCCAGGAGGATTTTATCAGAGCACTGGAGGGGAAACAGGTCGATTTCATCAGGGCACTGGAGAGGATCTAGGCCGATTTCATCCCTGACACTGAAGGGCAACCCAGGTCTTTTTTTCAGGGCACTGTAGGGTTATCCAAGCTGATTTTATCCAGTCAGTGGAGAGGGAGCTAAGCCAATTTCATGTCACTAGAGGGTGAACCAGTCTGATTTATTCAGGGCACAGGAGGGAGACCCAGGCCGATTAAATCCTGGACACGGGAGGGGTACCAGGCTGATTTCATCCTGGACATGGAGGAAGACCCAGGCCGATTTAATACTGGACAGTAGAGGGGGAGCCAGACTGATTTCTTCTGGGACAAGGGAGGGAATGCCAAGCTGATTTCATCCTGGACATTGGTGGGGGAACTGAGCTGATTTCTTCTGGACTCTGGAGGGGGATCAAGGTTGATTCTATACCTGCACTACTGGGTGAACCTGGCAGATTTCATCAGAGCACTGTAGTGGTACCCAGGCTGATTACATCCCTGACACTGGAGTGGGAGCCAGTATGATTTCATCTAGACACTGGAGGTGGAGCCAGTCCAATTTCATTAGGGCACAGGAGGGGAACCCAGGCCAAATTCATTAGGGCACTGGAAGGGAAGATAGGCAGATTTCAGCATGAACACTGGAGTGGGAGCAAGGCCAATTTCTTCCCTGACAAAGAAGGGAGAGCCAGGTCAATTTCATCCTGGACACTGGATGGGGAACCAGGCAGTTTTCATCAGGGCACTGGAAGGGGAGCCACTCCAATTTCATCCTGGACACTGGGCGTATTGCCAGGCTGATTTCATTAGGGCACTTGAGGGGCACCCAGGCTTATTTCATCAGGGCTCTGGAGGGGGATCCATGCCGAATTCATCAGGTCAAGAGAAGGGGCCAGGCCGATTTTATCAGGGCAAGAGTGGGAGCCAGGCAGATTTCATCAGAGCACTAAAAGGGAAGCCAGGCCAATTTCATCAGGGCACTGGAGGGGGAGCTAGGCAGATTTCAACAAGAAACTGGAGGGGGAGCCAGGCTGAATTCATCCCTCACACTGCAACGGACCCAGGCAGAATTCATCAGGGCACTGTAGGGGTATCCAGGCCAATTTCATCCCTGACACTCTAGGGGGAGCCAGGCTGATTTCAGAATGCACACAGAAGGGCTAGCCAGGCTGATATCATCAGGCCACTAGAGGGGGCTAAGGATGAATTCAAGAGGACACTGGAGGGGTTGCCAGGCCGATTTCATCCCTGACTCTAGAGGGAGAGCTAGTCAGATTTCATCCCGGACAGTGGAGAGGGAGCCAGGCTGATTTCATCCAGACACTAGAGGGGAAGCCAGGCTAATTTCGTTCCTGTACTGAAGGAGGACCCATGCTGAATTCATCAGGGCACAGGATGAAATCAGCCTGGCTCTGCCTCCATGCCCTGATGCAATCAGTCAGGCTCCCCCTCCAGTGGTTTGATGAAAGCGGCCTGGCTCCCCCTCCAGTGTCCAGCATGAAATTGGCCTGGCTCCCCCTACTTTGTCAGGGATGAAATCGGCCTGGATACCTCTGCATTACCCTGATGAAATCGGCCTTAATACCCGTCTAGTACCCTGATGCAATCAGCCAGGCTAGGCCTCCTGTGACCATGTTGAAATCAGCTTGGGTCCCCCTCCAGTGCCCTAATGAAATTGGCCTGGATCCCCCTCCAGTGTAAGGGAAGAAATCGGCCTGGATACCTCTACAGTGCCCTGATGAAATCGGCCTGGGTCCCCTTGCATTGTCAGGGATGAAATCGGCCAGGCTCTCCCTCCAGTGCCCTGATGAATTAGGCCTGACTCCCCCTTCAGTAGCATGATGATATTCGCCTGGCTCCCCCTCCCTTGTACATGCTGAAATTGGACTGGGTCCCCCTCCAGTGCCCCATTGAAAACGGCCTGGTTCCCTCCACTCCCCAATGCCCTGATGTAATCGGCCTGGGTCCCCCTCCAGTGCCCTGATGAAATCGGCCTGGTTCCTCCTCCTGTGCCCTCAGAAATTCAGCATGGCCCCCCTCCAGTATCCAGATGAAATCGTTCTGGCTCCCTCTCCAGTGTCAGGGATGAAATAGGCCTGGGTTCCCATACAGTGCCCTGATGAAATCGTCATGGTTCCCCCAAGTACGGGTATAGAATCAGCCTGGCTCCCCCTCCAGACTATGGATGAAATTGGCCTAGCTCCCCCTCCAGTTTCCAGGATGAATTCATTCTGGCTCTCCCTCCAGTGTATGGGATATCGGCCTGGCTTCCCATTCCAATGTCAGGGATGAAATGTGCCTGGCTTCCCCTCCTTGTCAGGGATGAAATTGGCCTGGATACAAAACCAGTGCCCTGATGAAATCGGCCTGGGTCCTCTTTCAGTGTCAGGGATAAAATCGACCTGGCTCCTCCTCCAGTCCCATGTAGAAATCTGCCTGGCTCCCCTCTAGTGCCCTGTTGAAATCAGCCTGGCTTCCCTTCTAGTGCTCAGATAAAATCGGCCTGGCTCCCACTCATGCCCTGATGACATTGGATTGGCTCCCTCTCTTGCCCTGATGAAATCTGCCTGGCTCCCTCTCCAGTGCCTTGATGAAATAAGCCTGGGTCCCCTCTAGTGCCCTAATGAAATCAGCCTGGTTCCCACTCCAGTGTCCAGGATGAAATCAGTCTGGCTCCCCATTCAGTGTCGGGAATGATATCAGCCTGGGTAATCCTACATTGTCAGGGATGAATTCTGCCTGGCTCCCCCTCCAGTTTCAGGGGTAAAATTGGACTGGCTCCCATCCAAAGTCAGGGATGAAATCAGCCTGGCTTCCAATCCAGTGCACTGTTGAAATACGCTTGGCTCCCCCTCCAGTGCCCTAAAGGGATTGACCTGCCTTCCCTTCTAGTGCTCAGAAGAAATCGGCCTTGCTCCCACTGTCACTCTGATGATATTGGACTGATTCCCTGTCTTGCACTGATGAAATCGGCCTGGGCCCCGTTCCAGTGTCATGGATGAAATCACTCTGGTTCCTCCTCCAGTGTCCAGGATGAAATCAGCCTGGCTCCCAGTCAAGTGTCAGGGATGAAATAGGCTTGGATCTCCCTCAAGTATCAGTGGTGAAATTGGCCTATCTCCCCCTCCAGTACCCTGATATAATTGGCCTGGGTACACATCCAGTGCCCTGATGTAATTCTACTGGGTAACCCTCCAGTGCCTTGTTGAAATTGGCCTGGCTCCCCCTCCAGTGTCAGGGATGAAAACATCCTGGTTAATCTGCTAGTGCACAGATGAAATCAGCTTGGCTCTCCCTCCAGTGTCAGTGGTGAATTCAGCCTGTCTCCCCATAAAGTGCCCTGACTTAATCGGTCTGTGTACACCTCCATGCCCTAATGTAATCAAAATGGGTAAGCCTCCAGTGCCCTGATGTGATTGGACTGGGTACCTCTCCAGTGCCCTGTTGAAGTCGACCTGGCTATTCCCCCAGTGTCAGGGATGAAATCAACCTGACTAATCCTCTAGTGCCCTGACGAAATCAGCTTGGCTACCCTTCCAGTGTACAGGATGAATTCCGCCTGGCTCCCCCTCAAGTGTACAGCATAATATCTGCCTGACTGCCTCTAAAGTGCCCTGATCAAATAGGCCTGTGTCCCCCTCCTGTGTCAGGGATGACATCGGACTGGGTCCCCATCCAGTGTCATGGATGAAATCGGCCTGGGTAATCCTCTAGTGCCCTGATGAAATCAGCTTGGCTACCATTCCAGTGTCCAGGATGAAATCAGCAAGGTTCTCCCTCCTGTGCCATAATGATATCGGCCTGGATCCCCATCCATTGGCTGGATGAAATTGGCCTGGATACTCCTATGGTGCACTGATAAATGGACCTGTGTCCCCCTGCAGTGTAAGGGATGAAATCGGCCTAGATCCTCTCCAGTGCCTTGATGAAATCACCCTGTTTCCCCTCCAGTGCCCTGATGAAATCAGCCTGTCTACCCTTCTAGTGTCCATTATGAAATCCACCTGTGTCTCCCTCCTGTGCCCCGATGAAATCGACCTGGTTCCTGGTCTGCAGGTATAAAATCAGCCTGCTTCCCCCTTCATTGTCCAGGAGGAAATTGGCCTGGGTACCCTTCCCGTGTCAAGGGGGAAATCGGCCTGTTTCCCCCTCTAGTGCCCTGATGAAATCGGCCTGGTTCCCCCTCCAGTGTCAGTGATGAAATCAGCATGGCTCCCCTCCAGAGCCCTGATTATATTGGCGTGGGTTTCCCAGCAGTGTGGGTATAAATCAGCCTGGCTCCCACTCCTGTTTAAGGGATGAAATCAGCTTCAGTGTCCAGGATGAAATCAACTTGGCTCACCCTAGAGTGATCAGGATGAAATCAGCCTGTCTGCCCCTCCAGTTTTCAGGATGAAATCACCTTGGCTCCCCCACCATTATCTGGGAAGAAATTGGCCTGTCTCCCCTTTCAGTGTCCCGGTTTAAATCAGTCTGGGTGCCCCTCCAGTGCCCTGAAAAAATCAGCCTTAGGCCCCCGGCAGTGTGGGTATAAAAGCAGCCTGGTTTCCCCCTCCAGTGTCCAGAATGAAATTGGAATGGCTCCCCCTCCTTTGTCAGGGATGAAATCAGCCTGTCTCCTGCTCCTGTGCCCTGATGAATTCAGCCTTAATCCACCTCCAGTTCCTTGATGAAATCAACATCACTCCCCTCCAGTGTCCATGCTGAAATCGGCCTGGGTCCCCCTCCAGTGCACTAATTAAATTGGCTTGGGTCTCCCTCCAGTGGCATGAGGTAGTCAGACTGTGTCCCCCTCCAATGCCCTAAAAAATCAGCCTGGTTCCCCCTACTGTTCCCTGAGGAAATCGGACTGGCTTCCCCTCCAGTGCCCTGATGAAATCGGCCTGGGTCCCCCTCCAGTGTCAGGGGTGAAATTGGCCTGACTCCCCCTCCAGTTTACAGGATGAAATCGGCCGTGCAGCCCCTCCTGTGTCAGGGATGAAATCGGCATGGATGCTCCTCCAGTGCCCTGATGAAATCGGCCTGGGTTTCCCTGCAGTGTGGGTATAAAATCAGCCTGTCTCCCACTCCTGTGTCAGGGATGAAATCGGCCTGGCTCCCATTTCAGTGTCCTGGATGAAATCAGTCAAGGTGCCCCTCCAGTGCCCTGAAGAAATCGGCCTTAGTCCCTCTGCAGTGAGGGTATAAAAGCTGCCTGGGTCCACCTGCTGTGTCAAGATTAAATCGGAATGGCTACTACTCCTGTGTTAAAGATGAAATCACCATGGCTCCCCCTCCAGTGTCCTGGATGATATCAGCCTGGATACCCCTCCAATTTTAGGGATGAAATCACCATGGCTCCTCCTCCAGTGCCCTGTGAAAATCTGCTTGGCTCCCCCTCAAGTGCCCTGAAGAAATCGACCTGGCTTCCCTTCTAGTGCTGAGATAAAATCAGCCTGGCTCCCACTTTTGCCCTGATGAAATCGGCATTGTCCCCTCTCTTGCCCTGATGAAATCTGCCTGGATACCCCTGGAGTGCCCTGATGAAAGAAGCCTGGGTATCCGTCCAGTGCCCTAATGAAATCAGCCTGGCTACATGTCCAGTGTCCAGGATGAAATTAGCCTGCCTCTCCCTCAAGTGCCCTGATGAAAGCTGCCTGGTTCCCCCTCCAGTGTCCCGAATGAAATCAAACTGTCTCCCCCTCCATGTCAGGGATGAAATTGGCCTGGTTCCCCTGCCAGTGTTCAGGATGAAATAGGCCTGGCTCCCCCTCTTGTGTCCAAGTTGAAATATACCTGCCTCCCTCTAAAGTGCCCAGATCAAATCGACCTGCGTCCCCCTCCAGTGGCAGGGATGAAATCGGCCTGTGTACCCCTTTAGTGCCTTGATGGAATTGGCCAGTCTCCACCTCCAGTGTCAGGGAGGAATTCGGCTTGGTTCCCCCTCCAGTGCCCTGATGAAATCAGTCAGGGTCCATCTCCAGTGCCCTGATGAAATCAGCTTGGCTCCTCCACCAGTGTAAAGGATGAAATCAGCCAGGGTCTACCTCCAGTGCTCTGATGAAAACAGCCTGTGTTACGCTCCAGTGTCAGGGATTAAATCGGCTAATCTCCCCTCCAGTGTCCTGCAGGAAATCAGCCTGGTTACCCCTCCAGTGCCCTGATGAATTTGGTTTGGCTCCCCCTCCATTGAGTGGATGAAATCAGACTGGATAACCCTACAGTGCACTGATTAATGGACCTGGGTATCCCTGAAGTGTCAGGGATGAAATTGGCCTAGATCCTTTCCAGTGCCCTGATGAAATTGCCCAGTTTCCCCTCTAGTGCTCTGATGAAATCAGCCTGGCTTCCCTTCCAATGTCCATTATGAAATCGGCATGAGTCTCCCTCCTGTGCCCTGATGAAATCAGCCTGCAGTGCAGGTATAAAATGAGCCTGGTTCCCCCTTCATTGTTCCAAAAGAAATCGGCCTGGGTCCCCCTCAAGTGTCAGGGGTGAAATTGGCCTGTCTCCTGCTCTAGTGCCCTGATGAAATTGGCCTGGCTCCCCCTCCAGTGTCAAGGATGAAATCGGCATGGCTGCCCCTCCTGTGCCCTGATGAAATCGGCCTGGGTTTCCCTGCAGTGTGGGAATAAAATCAGCCTGTCTCCCACTCCTGTGTCAGGGATGAAATCGGCCTGGCTCCCCCTTTAGTGTTCAGGATGGAATCAACCTGGATCACCCTCGAAGTGATGAGGATAAATCAGCCTGTCTCCCCCTCCAGTGTCCAGGATGAAAACACCCTGGCTCCCCCACCAGTATCTGGGATTTAATCGGTCTTGCTCCCCTTTCAGTGTCCAGGACGGAATCAGTCTTGGTGCCCCTCCAGGGCCCTCAAGAAATGTGCTTTAGTCCCCCTGCAGTGTTGGTATAAAAGCAGCCTGGGTCCACCTCCAGTGTCCAAGATGAAATCAGACTGGCTCCCCCTCCAGTATCCTGGTTGATATTGGCCTGAATCCCCATCCAGTTTCAGGGATGAAATTGGTATGGCTTCCCCCGCCCCCACAGTGCAATTTTCAAATCTGCTTGAATCCCCTTGCAGTGCCATGAAGAATTCAGCCTGTCTTCCCTTCTAGTGCTCAGATGAATTCGACCTGGCACCCACTATGCCCTGATGAAATCCGCCTGGTTCCCATTCTTGCCCTGATGAAATCTGACTGGATCCCCCTCCAGTGCCCTGATGAAATAAGCCTGGATCCCCGTCCAGCACCACAATGAAATGAGCCTGGCTACATGTCCAGTGTCCAGGATGAAATTTGCCGGGCTTCCCTTCCTGTGCCATTATGAAAGCTGACTGGTTCTCCCTCCAGTGTCTTAAATGAAATCAAATTGGCTCCCCCGCATTTGTCTGGGATGAAATCGGCCTTTCTCCCCCTCCAGTGGCCTGATGAATTCAGCCCTAGTCCCCCTCCAGTGCCCTGATGAAATCATCCTTGCTCCCCCTCCAGTGTCCATGCTGAAATCAGCCTGTGGCCCCCTCCAGTGTCCTAATGAAATCAGTCTGGGTCCCCCTCCAGTGCTCTTTTGTAATCGGCCTGGGTCCCCCTCCAATGCCCTGCTAAAATCTGCCTGGTTCCCCATCCTGTGCCCTGAGGAAATCAGCCTGGCTCTCCTTCCAGTGTCAGGGAAGACATTGGCCTGGATCCCCTGCCAGTGTACAGGATGAAATCGGCCTGGCTCCCCCTCAAGTGAAATCACCTAGGGTTCCCATCCAGTGTCATGGTGGAAATTAGCCTGGGTAATCCTCTAGTGCCCTAATAAAATCAGCTAGGCTACCCTTCCAGTGTCCAGGATGAAATCAGCATGGGTCTCCCTCCTGTGCCATGAAGATATCGGCCTAGATCTCACTCCAGTGACCAGATGAAATCGGCCTGGATACCCCTACAGTGCAGTGATAAATGGACTTGCAACTCCCTGCAGTGTCAGGGATGACATCTGCAAGGCTCTGCCATCAGTGTCCTGATGAAATCGGCCTGGCACCCCCTCTAGTGCCCTGATGGTATCAGTCAGTCTCCCCCTCCAGTGTCAGGGATGAAATCAGCTTGCTTCCCCCTCCAGTTCCCCGTTGAAATTGGCCTGTCTCCCGATCCAATGTAAGGGATGAAATCATGTTGGTTCCCCCTCCAGTTCCCTGATGAAATCTACCTGGCTCCCCTCCCAGTGCCCTGATGGAAACAATCAGTCTCCCCCTCAGTGCCCTAATGAAATCGGCCTGGCTCTCCCTCCAGTGACCTGATGAAATCAGCCAGGGTCCCTCTCCAGTGCCCTGATGAAATCAGCTTGGCTCCTCCACCAGTGTACATGATGAAATCGGCCTGGGTCTACCTCCAGCGCCCTGATGAAAACAGCCTGTGTTCTCCTCCAGTGTCAGGGATCAAATCAGCCTAGATCCCCCTCCAGTGCACTAATGAAATCTGCCTATGTCCACCTCCAGTGTCCAAGATCAAATCGGCTTGGCTCCCCCTCCAGTGTCCTGCATGTAATCGGCCTGGCACCTCTCTAGTGCCCTTAAAATCAGCCTGGCTCCCCCTCCATTGCCCTGCTGAAATTGGCCTGGCTCCGCCTCCAGTGCCCTGATCAATTTGTCCTGGCTGACCATCCAGTTTCAGGAATGAAATCAGCCTCACTCCCCCTCCAGTGCCCTGATGAAACCTTTCTGGCTCCCCTCCACTGCCCTGATTAAATTGGCCTGGTTATCCCTCCAGGGTCCAGGATGAAATCACCCTGGCTCCCTCTCCAGTGTTCGGAAGATATCGAAATGGCTCCCCCTCCAGTGTCCTGATGAAATCGGCCTGGCTCCCCCTCCAGTATCAGGGATGAAATTGGCCTGGCTCCCCCTCCAGTGCCCTTATGAAATCAACCTGGTTCCCCCTACACTGTCAGGGATGAAATCAGCCTGTCATCCTGTCCAATATCAGGGATGAAATTGGCCTGGCTCCTCCTCCAGTGCCCTGATGAAATCGGCCTAGCTCTTCCTCCAGTTTCAAGTATGAAAACCCCATGCTGCCCCTTCAGTGCACTGATGAAATAAGCCTGGCTCAACCTCCACTGCCTTTATGAAATGGGCCTGTCTCCCCCTCCAGTATCAGGGATGAAATCTGCATGGCATCCCCTCCAGAGCCCTGATGAAATCAGTCTGCCTGCCGTCCACTGCTCTGCTGAAATTGGCCTGGTTCCCCCTCCAGGGTCCAGGATGAAATGGGTCTGGATCCCCTCAGGTTCCCTGATGAAATCGGCCTGGGTCCCCCTACAGGGCTCTGAAATAATCAGCTTGGATCCCCTTTCTGTGTCTGGGAAGAAATCGTCATGGCTCCCCCTTCATTGCCCTGATGAAATTGTACTTGATCCCCCTCCAAAGTCAAGGATGAAATCGGCCAGTCTCCCACTCCAGTGTCCTGATGAAATCGGCCTGTCTCCCCCTCCGGAACTCTGATGAAACCAGCCAGGCTCCCCCTCCAGTGTCTATGCCGAAATCGGCCTGGATCCCACACCAATGACCTAATGAAATCGTCCTGGCTCCCGCTACAGTGTCAGGAATGAAATTAGCCTGGATGCCCCTCCAGTGTCCCAATGAAATGAGCCTCACTACCCTTCCTGTGTCCAGTATGAAATAGGCCTGCATCCCCCTCCAGTGCCCTGATGAAATCGGCCTGGCTACCCCTCCACTGTCTGGATGAAATCAGCCTGGCTCCCCCATCAGAGCCCTGATGAAATCACACTGGCTCCCGCTCCAGAGTTAGGGATGAAACCCCCTTTGGCTCCCTCTCCACTCTCCAGGTTCATATAGGCTTGGCTCCCCCTCCAGTGCCCTGATGAATTTGACCTGATTCCCCCTCCAGTGCCCTGATGAAATCGGCCTGGCTCCCCCTCCAATGCCCTAAGGAATTCGGACAGGCTCCCCCTCCAGTGCCCTGATTTCATTCCTGACACTGGAGGGGGAGCCATGCTGATTTCATCCGGACACTGGAGGGAGAAAGCCTGATTTCATCAGGATACTGTAGGGTGAGCAAGGCCAATTTCATGAGGGCACAGGAGGGACACCCAGGCGGATGTGATCCTGGACACTGGAAGAATAGCCAGGCTGATTTCATCAGGGTAATGGAGGGGAAACAGGCCGATTTAATCAGGTCACTGGATGGAATCCAGGGCCCAGTAGGGCTATACAGGCCAATTACATCACTGATACTTAATGGGGGGGCCAGACCGATTTCATCTGGACACTGTAGCGGGAGCCAGGCTGATTTCATCAGGGCACTGGAGGTGGAGCCATGCCAAATTCATCAAGGCGCTGGAAGGAGGCCAGGCAAATTTCATCTGGGCACTGGTGGGGGGGCAAAGGAAGATTTAACCCCTGACAGTGGAGGGGGAGCCAGGCAAATTTCATCAGGACACTGGAGGGGGAGCCAAGCCTTTTCCACAGGGCACTGGATGAGGAGGCAGACTGAATTTATCAGGACACTATAGGGGGAGGCAGGCCGATTTCATCTTGGACACTGTAAGGGGAGACAGGCCAATTTCTTCAGGGCACTGGAAAGGGACCCATGCTGATTTAATCCCTGACAATGTAGGGTTAGCCAGGCTGATTTCATCCCTGACACTGGAGGGGGAGCCAGGTTGATTTTATACTCAATACTGGAGAAGGCGCAAGGCCAATTTCATCAGGGCACTGGAAGGGGAGCCAGCGGATTTCATCCATGCAATGGAGGGGGAGCCAGGCTGATTTCATCAGGGCACTGGAGGGGGAACCTGTTCGAATTCCTTAGGGCATTGGAGGGGGAGCCAGGCCTATTTAAACCTGGACAGTAGAGTGGGAGCCAGGCCGATTTCATCCCTAACACTGGAGGGGAAACCAGTCTAATTTCTTCAGGGCACTGGAGGGGGTTCCAGGCTGATTTCATCAGAGAACTGGAGGGGGAGCTAGGACAGTTTCATCAGGGCACTGGAGGGGGACCCAGGCTGATTTCATCCCTGATAATGGAGGCAGACTCAGGCTGTTTTTATCAGGGCACTGGAGGTTTAACCAGGGCCAATTTCATCCTGTACAATGAAGGGCAAGCCAGGCTGATTTCATCATTGCACTGGAGAGGGATCCTCACTGATTTCATGAGGGCACTGGAGGGAGAGCCAGGCTGATATCATAGGGTGCTGGATGGGGAGCCAGGCCTATTTCATCAGGGCACTGGCGGGGGAGCCTGGCTGATTTGATCCCTGACACTGGAGGTGGACCCAGGCCGATTTCATCCCTGATATTTGAGGGGGAGCCATGCTGATTTCATCAGTTCACTGGAGGGACAGCTAGGCCAATTTCATCCCTGACACTAGAGGAGGAGTCAGGCCGATTTCCAGCTGATTTCATGAGAGCACTGGAGGGGTGCCAGGCAGGTTTCATCAGGGCACTGGAGGTTTAACCAGGCCAATTTCATCCTGTACAATGAAGGGGAAGCCAGGCTGATTTCATCATTGCACTGGAGAGGGATCCTCACTGATTTTATGAGGGCACTGGAGGGAGAGCCAGGCTTATATCATAGGGTGCTGGAGGGGGAGTCAGGCCTATTTCAACAGGGCACTGGCGGGGGAGCTTGGCCGATTTGATCCCTGACACTGGAGGTGGACCCAGGCCGATTTCATCCCTGATATTTGAGGAGGAGCCATGCTGATTTCATCAGTTCACTGGAGGGACAGCTAGGCCAATTTCATCCCTGACACTAGAGGAGGAGTCAGGCTGATTTCCAGCCGATTTCATGAGAGCACTGGAGGGGTGCCAGGCAGGTTTCATCAGGGCACTGGAGGTTTAACCAGGCCAATTTCATCCTGTACAATGAAGGGGAAGCCAGGCTGATTTCATCATTGCACTGGAGAGGGATCCTCACTGATTTCATGAGGGCACTGGAGGGAGAGCCAGGCTTATATCATAGGGTGCTGGAGGGGGAGTCAGGCCTATTTCAACAGGGCACTGGCGGGGGAGCTTGGCCGATTTGATCCCTGACACTGGAGGTGGACCCAGGCCGATTTCATCTCTGATATTTGAGGGGGAGCCATGCTGATTTCATCAGTTCACTGGAGGGACAGCTAGGCCAATTTCATCCCTGACACTAGAGGAGGAGTCAGGCCGATTTCCAGCCGATTTCATGAGAGCACTGGAGGGGTGCCAGGCAAGTTTCATCAGGGCACTGGGGACAGAGACAGGCAGATTTCATGCAGGACACTTGAGGGGGACCCAGGCCGATTTAATCCTGCACATTGAAGGAGGACCCAGGCCGATTTCATCAGGGCACTGAAGTGGGACCCAGGCTGATTTCATCCCTGATACTGAAGGCAGACTCAGGCCGATTTTATCAGGGCACTGGAGGTGGAACCAGGCCAATTTCATCCTGTACACTGGAGGGGAAGCCAGGCTGATTTCATCAGTGCACTGGACAGGGATACTCACTGATTTCATGAGGGCACTGAAGGGGGAGCCAGGCCGATTTCATTAGGGCACTGAGGGGTAGAATGGCCAAATCCATTAGGGCACTGGAGGGGGAGCCAGTTAGATTTCATCAGGGCACTGGAGGGGAAACATGCAGAATTCATCCCTTACACTGGAGACAGAGACAGGCCGATTTCATCAGGGAAGTGGAGGAGGAACCAAGCTGATTTCATCCCTGACACTGGAGGGGGAGACTGGCTGATTCCATCAGGGAACTAGAAGGTGTGCCAGGCTGATTTCATCTGGGCATTGGAGCAGGAGCCAGGCTGATTTCATCAGGGCACTGGAGGGGCACCCAGACTGATTTCATCCTGGACACAGAAAAGGGATCCAGGCCGATTTCATCCCAGATACTGGTGGGGGAGCCAGGGTGATTTCATCCTGGAATCAGGAGCAAGAGCAAGATTGATGTCATCCTGGATGTGGATGGTGAGCCAGGTTGATTTCATCCCCGAAAGTGGAGTGGCAGCCAGGCTGATTTCATACCTTCACTGTAGGGAAACGTAGGCCTTTTTCATCAGGGTACTGCAGGGGAACTGAGGCCCATTTCATCCCTCAATTGGAGGGGGAGCCATGATGATTTCATCTGGAAACTGGAAAAGAAGCAATGCCGATTTCACCAGGGTTTTAGAGGGGGTGCCATGCCATATTCACCGCTGACACTGTAGGGGGTGCCAGGCCGATTTCATCAAGGCACTGGAGGTTGATCCAGGCCAATTTCATCAGGGCACTTGAGGGGGTCCCAGGCTGCTTTCATACTTGAAACTGGAGGGGGAGCCAGGCCAATTTTATCAGGGCACTGGAGGGGGAGCCAGGCCGCTTTCATACTTGAAACTGGAGGGGGAGCCAGGCCGATTTCATCACTGCACTGGAGGGATAGCAAGGCCGATTTTATCAGGGCACTGGAGGAGGAGCCAGGTCAATATTAACAGGACACTGGAGGGGGAGCCAGGCCAATTTCATCCTGGACACTGTAGTGGGAGACAGGCTGATTTCATTAGAACACTGGAAGGGTACCCATGCTGATTTCATCCCTGACAATGCAGATTGCTCCAGGCTGATTTCATCCCAGACAGTGGAGGGAGACATGCCCATGTTATCCTGGATGCTTGAGGGTGTGCCAGACCAATTTTATCAGGGCAGTGGAGGGGAGACTGCCCGATTGATCAGGGCACTAGAGAGGGAGCCATGTCTATTTCATCCCAAACACTGGAGGGATAGCCAGGCTGATTTCATCCATGACACTGGAGGAGAGCCAGGCCGATTTCAACAAGGCCTGGATGGGCACCCAGTCTGATTTCGTCAGGGCATTGTAGGGGGAGTCAGTCCGATTTCACCACTGACACTGGAGGGAGAGCAAGGATGAAATTGGCCTGGCTCCCTCTCATGTGTCAGGGATGAAATCAGCCTGTATCCCCCTCGAGTGCCCTTATGAAATCTGCCTGACTCATCCTCCAGAGCCCTGATGAAACCAGCCAGGCTCCCCGTGAAGTGCCCTGATGAAATCGGCTTGGCTCAACCTCCAGTTCCTTGATGAATCCGCCCTGGCTTGCCCCTCCAACTCATGGTAAAATCGGCATGGCTCTCCATCCAGTGCCCTGATGAAGATGGCCTGGATCCCCTTGCAGAGCCCTGAAGACATTGGCATGGCTCCCTTTTCAATTTCCAGATGAAGTCGGCTTGGCTACCCCTCCAGTATCTGTGGTGAAATTGGCCTAGTTCCCCCTCCAGTGTCCAGATGAAATCAACATGGCTCCCCCTCTACTGTCAGGGATGAAAGAGGAATGTGTACCCCTACAATTCCCTGATGAAATCAGACTGGCTCCCCCTCCACTGTCAGGTATGAAATAGGCCTGGAAACCATTTTGTTGGGAACCAAAAATTGGGTAGCTGTGCCTTGACTTTTCTTGCTTGGATGATCTGGCATAAGTGCACCCATTGAATTGCAAAAACAATCATTCCCAGAAAAACCACAAAGTGTACTTTTAGATTAAACTTCATGGAGTATGTTTGATTGATCAGTTGTTCAAAGCATTGGACCAAAGAGACCTCTCCCTAACCCTTTTCTAATTGATTGATTGGTTGTTCAAGGATTGGACCAAAGAGACCTCTCCCTAACCCTTTTCTAATTGATTGGTCGGTTGCTTGAGCACTGGACCAAAGAGACCTCATCCTGAACCCTTTTCTAACATTTTTTCATTTCCCTCCCTTCCCCTCATATCCACCAGTATATAAGCTTGCTTTACTTTGCAATAAATGAGACCTTGACGTGACTCAGACTGACTCTGTCTTTCTTTATTCACTTGGTTCCTTCCTCTCTTGCCCCCATTGGTCTTTCAGGTGGTGCCTTCTCGGGTCCGACCTAATAACCTGGCCAGCAGGATGGGTCAAGTGGCGCCTAAACGTGGGGCCTGAGGCACGGTGGCCTACCGGACGGATAGACGGAGCTCCAGACAACGCAATGTAGAGAAGCAAGGTAGAGATGCCCAGACTGCATCACTCATGCAACCTGGGAGAGTCTTGAGGTAAGCACAGTCGTCCCATAGCCATGGGCAAAGGATTATCAAAAGAGTTTCTTTTTATTAAAGAAATGAAGGGCAATCTCAGGGAGAGAGGACTAAGAGTTAAAAAAAAAAGGATCTGATAAAGTTCTGTTTTGTGGAGGAGAAGTGCCCTTGGCTGGTTGTTAATGGCCCAAGGATTCACCCACTAACTTGGAATAAGGTTGGAAAAGACATCAACAAATTACTTAAACAGGGGAGAAAATGTTCCTGATGCTTTCTTTAGTTTTTATGGTGTGATCAGACTGATTTCATCCTGGACACAGAAAAGGGATCCAGGCCGATTTCATCCCAGATACTGGTGGGGGAGCCAGGGTGATTTCATCCTGGAATCAGGAGCGGGAGCAAGGTTGATGTCATCCTGGACGTGGATGGTGAGCCAGGTTGATTTCATCCCTGAAAGTGGAGTGGCAGCCAGGCTGATTTTATACCTTCACTGTAGGGAAACACAGGCCTTTTTCATCAGGGCACTGCAGGGGAACTGAGGCCGATTTCATCCCTCAATTGGAGGGGGAGCCATGATGATTTCATCTGGAAACTGGAAAAGGAGCAATGCCGATTTCACCAGGGTTTTGGAGGGGGTGCCATGCTGTATTCACCGCTGACACTGTAGGGGGTGCCAGGCCGATTTCATCAAGGCACTGGAGGTTGATCCAGGCCAATTTCATCAGGGCACTGGAGGGGGAGCCAGGCCGCTTTCATACTTGAAACTGGAGGGGGAGCCAGGCTGATTTCATCAGTGCACTGGAGGGATAGCAAGGCCGCTTTTATCAGGGCACTGGAGGAGGAGCCAGGTCAATATTAACAGGACACTGGAGGGGGAGCCAGGCTGATTTCATCCTGGACACTGTAGTGGGAGACAGGCCGATTTCATTAGAACACTGGAAGAGTACCCATGCTGATTTGATCCCTGACAATGCAGATTGATCCAGGCTGATTTCATCCCTGACACTGGACCCAGGATGATTTTATACTCAACACTGGAGGGGGCGCCAGGCAGATTTCATCAGGGCACAGGAAGGGGAGACAGCCCGATTTAATCAGTGCAATGGAGGGGTAGCCTGGCAGAATTCATCAGGGCACTGCAGGGGGAGTCTGGCCAAATTCTACAGGGCCCTGGAATGGGAGCCAAGCCTATTTGATCCTGGACAGTGGAGAGGGAGCCAGGCCGATTACATCCCTCACACTGGAGGGGGCGCTGGTCTGATTTCATCAGGGCAAAGGAGGGGGAGCCTGTCTGATTTCATTCCTGACACTGGAGGGGGTGCCAGGCTGATTTCATCAGAGAACTGGAGCTGGAGGCAGGACAATTTAATCAGGGCACTGGAGGGGGAGGCACTCCGATTTCATCAGGGCACTGGGGGAGGAGCCAGGCCAATTTCATTCCTGATACTGTAAAAGGAAACAGGCTGAATTCATCTCTGAGAGTGGAGGGGGAACCAGGCCAATTTCATAAGGGCACTGGTGGGGGAGACAGGCTGATTTCATACCCACAGAGCAGGGAAACCCAGGCTGATTTCTTCCTGACTCTGGAGTGGGAGCCAGGCTGATTTAACCCCAGACAGTGGAGGGAGATATGCCCATTTTATCCTGGATGCTTGAGGGTGTGCCAGACCAATTTTATCAGGGCAGAGGAGGGGAGCCTGTCTGACTGCATCAGGGCACTAGAGGGGGAGCCATGTCTATTTCATCCCTAACACTGGAGGGAGGGCCAGGCTGATTTCATCCTTGACACTGGAGGGGATCCAGGCCAATTTCAACAAGGCCTGGATGGGTACCTAGTCCGATTTCATCAGGGCATTGTAGGGGGAGACAGTCCGATATCACCACTGACACTGGAGGGAGAGCAAGGCCGATTTCATCCCTGACACTGGACGGAGAGCCAGACTGTTTACATCTGGAGCACTGGAGGGGAACCAGACAGATATCATCCCTGACACTGGAGGGTGATCCAGGCCGATTTCACCACTGACACTATATGGTGAGCCAGACTGATTACATCCAGGACACTGGAGATAGAAACCAGACTGATATCATGCCTGACACTGGAGGGGGAGCCAGGCCGATTATATTAGGGCACTGGAGGGGGAGCCAGGCTGATTTCATCCCTGACACTGGAGGGGAAGCCAGACCGACTACATCACGGCACTGGAGGGTTATCCAGTCCAATTACATCAGGGCATTGGAGGGGGAGACTGGCCAATTACATCAGGGAACTGGAGGGGTACCCAGTCTGTGATATCATCCCTGACACTGGAGGGGGTGACAGGACAATTACATCAGGGCACTGGAGGGGGAGCCAGGCCGATTTCATCCCTGACACTGGGTGGGGGGGGCGGCCAATTAAATCAGGGAACTGGAGGTGTACCCAGTCCGATTACATCAGGGAATTGGAGGGGGAGCCAGGCCTATTTCATCCAGGACACTGGAGTGGAAGCCAGACCGATTTCATCAGGGCACTGGAGGACTAGCCAGACTGATTTCATTAGGGAACTGGACGTGTACACAGTCCGATTACATCAGGGCACTGGAGGTGGAGCCAGGCCTATTTCACCCTGGAAAGTGGAGTACAAGACAGTCTGATTTCATCCCGGACACTGGAGGGAGACCCAGGCAGTTTACATCAGAGCATTGGAAGGGAAGCCAGGCCAATATAAACCCTGACTCTGGAGGGGTACTCAGGCGGATTTCACCAGGGCACTGGAGGGGGAGCCAGGCCGATTTCATCCCTGACAATAGATGGTTAGACAGCCAGATATCATACCGGACACTAGCAGGGGAGTCAGTCTGTTTCATCCTGGACTCTGGAGAGGGAACCCGTCCACATATATCCAGACACTAGAGCTGGACCAAGGCTGCTTTTATACTCACACTGCAGGAGAAAACTGGTGGATATCTTCAGGGCACTGGAGGGGCACCCAGACTGACTTCATCCTGTACACCGAAGGGGGAGCCAGGACGATTTCATCCCAGTTACTGGTGGGGGAGCCAGGGTGATTTCTTTCTGGACACTGGAGGGGGACCCAGGCCCAATACATCAGGGCACTGGAGGGAATGCCAGGCCTATTTCTTCCAGGACAATGGAGGGTGCGCCATGTTGATTTCATCCTGTATACTGGAGGGGGAGACAGTCCGATTACATCCCGGACACAGGAGTTGGAGCCAGGCTGATTTTACACCCACAGTGCTAGGAACCCCAGTCCCATTTCGGCAGGGCACTGAAGTTGTAGCCAGTCTGATTTCATCCCCGACACTGGAGGGGAAAACATGATGATTTCATCTGGGCACTGGATGGGGAACCAGGCTTAATTTAAATCCACACAGCAGGGAAAACCAGGCCGATTTCATCAGGGAACTGGAGGGGAACCCATGCCTATTTCATGCCTGATGCTGGAGGTGTAGCGATGTCAATTTCATCCCTGCACTGGAGGGGGAGCCAGGCCTATTTCATCCCAGACACTGTAGTGGGAGCCAGATGATTTCATCCCTGACACTGGAAGGGGAGCCATTCCGATTTCATCCCTGACACTGGAGGATGAGGCAGGCCGATTTCATCCGGGCACTGGAAAGGGAGCCAGGCCGCTTTCATCAGGGCACTGAATGTGGAGTCAGTCTGATTTCATCCTGGACCCTGGAGGGGGAGCCAGGCCGATTTCATCCTGGACACTGGAGGGGGAAACATGATGATTTCATCTGGGCACTGGATGGGGAACCTGGATGAATTTAAATCCACACAGCAGGGAAAACCAGGGCGATTTCATCAGGGAACTGGAGGGGAACCCATGCCTATTTCATGCCTGTTGCTGGAGGTATAGCAAGGTCGATTTCATCCCTGCACTGGAGGGGGAGCCAGGCCAATTTCATCCCAGACACTGGCAGGGGAGCCATGTTGATTTCATCCTGGACATTGGAGAGGGAGCCAGGCCGAATATATCTGGACAGTGGAGCTGGACCCAGGCTGCTTTTATACCGGCACTGCAGGGGAAAACTGGCCGATATCTTCAGGACACTGGAGGGGCCCCCAGACAGGTTTCATCCTCTACACTGAAGGGGGAGCCAGGCCGATTTCATCACAGATACTCATGGGGAAGCCAGGGTGATTTCATCCTGGACACTGGAGGGGGAGCCAGGGTGATATCATCCCTGCACTGGAGGTGGATCCAGGCCGATTTCATCCTGACACTGGAGGTAGAGCCAGGCCTATTTCATCCCGGACACTGGAGTGAGAGCCAGATGATTTCATTCCTGACACTGGAGGGGGACCCATTCTGATTTCATCCCTGACACTGGAGGGTGAGGCAGGCTGATTTCATCTGGGCACTGGAAAGGGAGCCAGGCTGATTTCATCAGGGCACTGAAGGTGGAGTCAGTCTGATTTCATCCTGGACACTGGAGGGGGACCCAGGCCGATTACATCATGGCACTGGAGGGGGAGCCATGCCGATTTTATCCAGACACTGGAGGATGTGTGAGATTGATTTCATCCTGGAAAATGGAGGAGGAGACAGGCCGATTTCATCCTGGACACAGGTGTGGGAGCCAGGTTGATTTTATACCCACACAGCTGGGAAACCCAGTCCTATTTCAGCAGGGCACTGAAGATGTTGCCAGTCTTATTTCATCCCAACAATGCAGGGGGAGCCAGGCCGATATAATCCCAGACACTGGAGCTGGACCCAGGCTTGTTTTATTCCCACAATGCAGGGGAAAACTGGCCAATATCTTCAGGTACTGGAGGTGCACGCAGACTGATTTCATCCTGTACACTGAAGGGGAACCAGGCCTATTTCATCCCAGATACTGGTGTGGGATCCAGGGTGATTTCATCCCTGACACTGGAGGGGGAGCCAGGCCGATTTCACCCCAACAACTGGAGGGAGCCATGCCCATTTCATCCTGGAATTCGGAGGGGGTACCAGGCCAATTTCCTCAGGGCAGTGGAGGGAAGCCAGCATGATTTCATCAGGGCATTGTAGGAGAGACAGTCCGATTTCACCACTGACAATGGAGGGAGAGCCAAGCTGATTTAATCCCTGACACTTGAGGGAGAGCCAGGCTGATTAAATCAGGGACACTGGAGGGGGAACGAGACTGATATCATCCCTGACACTGGAGGGGGAGACAGGCTGATTACATCAGGGAACTGGAGGTGTACCCAGTCCTATTACATCAGGGCACTGGAGGGGGTCCAGGCCTATTTTATCCTGGACACTGGAGTGGGAGCCAGACCGATTTCATCACGGCACTGGAGGGCTAGCCAGGCCACTTTCATCAGGGAAATGAAGGTGTACCCAGTCTGATTACATCAGGGCATTGGAGGGGGATCAGGCCTATTTCATCCCTGACAGTGGAGAGGGAGCCAGTCTGATTTCATCCTAGACACTTTAGTGGGACCCAGTCAGTTTACATCAGGGAACTAGAAGGGGAGCCAGGCAGATATAAACCTTGACTCTGGAGGGGTATCCAGGCCAATTTCATCAGGGCATTGGAGGGGTACCAAGTCCGATTTCATCAGGGCATTGTAGGGGGAGAAAGTCGGATTTCACCACTGACAATGGAGGGAGAGCCAATCTGATTACATCAGGGCACTTGGGGTGGAGCCAGACTGATTTCATCTCTGACACTGGAGGGGGAGGCAGTCCGATTTCATCTGTGCACTGGAGTGGGAGCAAGGCTGCTTTTATCAGGGCACTGAAGGTGGAGCCAGTCTGAATTCCTCCTGGACACTTGATGGTGACCCAGGACGATTAAATCAGTGCACTGTAGGGGGAGCCAGGCCGATTACATCCCGGACACTGGAGGGTGAGACAGGTTGATTTCATCCTGGAAACTGCAGGGGGAGGCAGGCTGATATCATCCCAGACACAGGATGTGGAGTCAGGCTGATTTTATACCCATACTGCAGGGAAACCCAGGCCTAATTCATCGGGGCACTGAAGACTTAGCCAGTCTGATTTCATCATGGATTCTGGAAGGGGAATCAGGATGATTTCATCAGGTCAGTGGAGGGGAAGCCAGGAAGATTTCATCCCTGCACTGGAAGGGGAGCCAGGCCGATTTCTTCCCAGATACTGGTGGAAGAGCCAGGGTGATTTCATCCTGGACACTGGAGGGGAAGCCAGACCGATTTGATCAGGGACTGGGAGGAGGATCTAGGCCTCTTTTATCAGGGGACTAAAGGGGGATCCAGTCAGATTTCATTCCAGTCACTGGAGGGGGAATCAGTATGATTTCCTCAGGGCACTGGAGGAGGAGCCAGGCCGATTGCATCCCTGCGCTGGAGGGTGAGCCAGGTTGATTTTATCCTGGACACTTGAGGGTGAGCCCGGTTGATTTCATCCCTGTCCCAGGAGTGGGAGCCAGGCTGATTTTATACCCACAATGCAGGGAAACCCAGGCCGATTTCATCAGGGCAATAGAGGAGGAGCCGGGCCGATTTCGTCCCTACACTGGACAGGGAGACAGGCTGATTTAACCCTGGTCACTGGAGAGTGAGTCTGGTTGATTTCATCATGGACACTGGAGGGGTAGCCAGGCTGATTTCTTCCCGGACAGTGAAAGGTGAGCCAGGCCGATTTCTTGTCAGACAGAGTAGGGTGGCCCAGGTTGAATTCATGCAGGACTTGGAGGGGGAGACAGGACGATTTCATCCTGGAAGGAGGAGTGGGAGCTATGCTTATTTTACATCCACACTGGAGGGAAATCCAGGCCTATTTCATCAGGGCACTGGAGGGAGACCCATGCCATTTTCATGCCAGATACTGGTGGGGGAGCCAGGGTGATTTCATCCTCTACACTAGAGGGGGAGCCAGGCCAATTTCATCCTGACACTGGAAGGGGAGTCAGAAAGATTTCATCAGGGCAATTGAAGGGAGACAGGCAGATTTCATCCCTGACACAGGAAGGGGTCACAGGCCAATTTCATCCTGACTCTGGAGTGGGAGCCAGGCCGATTTCACCCCAGACACTGGAGGGAGCCATGCCCATTTCATCCTTGACCCTGGAGGGGGAGCCAGGCTAATTTCATGAGGGCAGTGGAGGGGAGCCAGGCCAATTTAATCAGGGCACTAGAGGGGTAGCCATGCCGATTTCTTCCCTAACACTGGAGCGAGAGTGATTCTGATTTCATCCCTGACACTGGAGGGGGAACCTGGCCAATTTCAACAGGGCACTGCAGGGTTACCCCATCTGATTTTGTCAGGGCAGTGTAGGGGGAGACAGTCCAATTTCACCACTGACAATGGAGTGAGAGCAGAGCCGATATCATCCCTGACAATGGAGGGGGAGCCAGGCTGATGACATCCAGGACACTGGAGGGGGAACCAGAATGATATCATCCATGACACTGGAGGGAGGGCCAGGCAGATTATATCAGGGCACTGGATGGGGAGCCAGGCTGATTTCTTCCCTGACACTGGATGAGGAGCCAGTCCAATTATATCAGGGAACTGGAGGTGTACCCAGTCCAATTACATCAGGGCACTGGAGGGGGAGCCAGGGCTATTTAATCCCGGAAACTGGAGTGGTAGCCAGACTGATTTCATCCCTGACACTGGAGGGGGATCCAGATTGATTTCATCAGGGCACTGGAGGGCTAGTCAGGCCCCTTTCTTCAGGGCCCTGAAATCAGAGCCAGTCTGATTTCATCCTGTACACTTGAGTGGGAACGAGGCAGTTTACATCAGGGCACTGGAAGGGGAGTAGGCCGATTTAAACCCTGACTCTGGAGGGGTACCCAGGTAGATTTCATCAGGGCACTGGTGAGGGTGCCAGGCCGATTTCATCCCTGACACTGGAAGTGGAGCCAGGCCGATATCATCACAGACACTGGTGGGGGAAGAAAGTCTGATTTTATCCTGGAAACTAGAGAGGGAGCCAGTCCGAATATATCCAGACACTGGAGCTGGACCCTTTTTGCTTTTATGCCTGCACTGCAGGGGAAATCTGGCGGATATCTTCATAGCACTGGAGGGGCACCCAGACGGATTTCATCCTGTACACTGAAGTGGGAGCCAGGCCGATTTCATGCCAGATACTGGTGGGGGAGCCAAGGTGATTTTATTCCCAATACTGGAGGGTAGCCAGGCCGATTTCATCAGGGCAGTGGAGGAGGAGACTGGCCAATTTCACCACTGACACTGGAGGGGTAGCCAGGCCGATTTCATCCCTGACAGTGGAGAGTGAGCCAGGCTGATTTCGTCCTGGACCCCGGAGGGGGAGCCAGGCCAATTTCATTAGGTCACTGGACATGGACCCAGGCTTATTTCAACAGGGAACTGGAAGGAGATCCAGGCAGATTACCTCAGGGCAAGATTGGGAAGGAGGCTAATTTCATCAGGGCAAAAGTGGGAGCCAGGCCGATTTCATCTGAGCACTAGAAGGGAATCCAGTCCAATTCCTTCAGGGCACTGGAGGGGCAGCCAGGCAGATTTTATACCCCCACAGCAGGGAAAACCAGGCCGATTTCATCAGGGACCTGGAGGGGGACCCATGCCATTTTCATCCCTGACACTGGAGGGGGAGCAAGGTGGATTTCATCCCTGCACTGGAAGGTAGCCATGCTGATTTCATACCAGATACTGGTGGAAGAACCAGGGTGATTTTATCCTGGATACTGGAGGGTGAGCCAGGCTGATGTCATCCTGACATGGGAGGGGGAGTCAGACAGATTTCACCCCAGACACTGGAGGGAGACGTGCCCATTTCATCCTGGACCCTGGAGGGGGTGCCAGGCCAATTTTATCAGGGCACTAGAGGGGGAGCCATGCCAATTTCATCCCTAACACTGGAGGGAGAGCCAGGCTATTTTCATCCCTGACACTGGAGGGGGAGCTAGGCCGATTTCAACAGGGCACTGGAGGAGTACTCAGTCCAAATAAGTTAGGGCATTGTAGGGGGAGACAGTCTGATTTCACCACTGACAATGGAGGGAGAGCCAAGCCGATTTCATTCTTGACACTGGAGGGGGACCCACGCTGATGACAACTGGAACACTGGAGTGGGAACCAGACTGATATCATCTGTGATCTTGGAGGGGTTGCCAGGCCAATTACATCAGGACTTTGGAAGGGGAGCACGGATGACTTCCTCCATGACATTGGAGGGGGAGCTAGGCCGATTAAATCAGGGAACTGGAGGTGTACCCATTCTGATTACATCAGGGCAGTGGTGGGGGAGCCAGGCCTATTTCATCCCAGACACTGGAGTGGGAGACAGACTGATTTCATCCCAGACACTGGAGGGGGAGCCAGACTGATGTCATCAGGGCACTGGAGTGCTAGCCAGGCTGATTTCTTCAGGGCCCTGAAGGGGGAGCCAGTCTGATTTCATCACAGACACTGGAGAGGGACCAAGGCCGTTTACATCAGGGCAGTGCAAGGGGAGCCAGGCCGATTTAAACCCTGACTCTGGAGGGGGACCCAGGCCAATTTCATCAGGGCAATGGAGGGGAAGCCAGGCTGATTTCATCTCTGACACTAGAGGGGGAGCCAGGCTGATATCATCCCAGACACTGGCGGTGGAGAAAGTCTGATTTCATCCTGGACACTGGAGAGGGAGCCAGTCCGAATATATGCAGACACTGGAGCTGGATGCAGTCTGCTTTTATACCCACAAAGCAGAGGCAAAATGGCTGAGATCTTCAGGGCACTGGAGGGGCACCCAGACTGATTTCATCCTGTACACTGAAGGCGGAGCCAGGCTGATTTCATCCCAGATCCACGGGGAGAGCCAGGGTGATTTCATCCTGGACACTGGAGGGGGAGCCAGGACGTTTTCATCCAGGACACTGGAAGGGGAGCCAGACTGAGTTCATCCCTGACACTGGAGGGTGAGGTAGGCTGATTTCATCAGGGCTGTGGAGGAGGAGACAGGCTGATTTCACCACTGACACAGGAGGGAGAGCCAGCCCGATTTCATCCCATACACTGGAAGGGGAGCCAGACTGATTTCATCCCTGACACTGGAGGGGGAGGCAGGTCGATTTCATCATGGCACTGGATTGGGAGCCAGGCAGCTTTCATCAGGGCATGAAAGGTGGAGCCAGTCTGTTATCATCCTGGGTACTGGAGGGGGACCAAGTCTGATTATATCAGGGCACTGGAGGGGGAGCCAGACTGACTTCATCCCTGACACTGGAGGGGGAGGCAGGCAGATTTCATCAGGGCATTGGAGCAGGAGCCAGGCCACATTCATCAGGGCACTGAAGGTGAAGCCAGTCTGATTTCATCCTGGACACTTGAGAAGAACCCAGGCTGATTACATCACGCACTGGAGAGGGACCCAGGCCGATTTCATCCTGGACACTGGAGGGTAAGCCAGGTTTATTTCATCCTGGAAAATCGAGGTGGAGACATGCCGATTTCAACCTGGACACAGGAGTTGGAGCCAGGCTGATTTTATACCCATACTGCAGGGTAAACCAAGCCTATTTCATCAGGGCACTGAAGATGTAGCCAGTCTGATGTCATCGTGGATACTGGAGGGGGAATCAGGATGATTTCCTCAGGGCAGTGGAGGGGAAGCCAGGCCGATTTCATGCCTGCACTGGAGGGGGAGCCAGGCTGATTTCATCACAGATGCTGTTGGGAGAGCCAGGGTGATTTCTTCTTGGACACTGGAGGGAAACCAGGCCAATTTGATCAGGGCACCGGAGGGGGATCCAAGCTGCTTTCATCAGGGAACTGAAGGCAGAGCCAGTCTGATTTCATCCCAGACACTGGAGCGGGAATCAGTAAAATTTCCTCAGGGCACTGGAGGAGGAGCCAGGCTGATTTCATACCTGCACTGGAGGGGGACACAGGCCGATTTCATCCCAGATACTGGTGGGGGAGCCAGGGTGATATAATCCTGGACACTGGAGCGGGAGCCAGGCCGATTTCATTCTTGTCACTCGAGGGTGAGCCAGGTTGATTTCTCCTGGACACTTGAGGGAGAGCCTGGGCAATGTCATCCCTGACCCAGGAGTGGGAGCCAGGGTGATTTTATACGCACACTGCAGGAAAACCCAGGCTGATTACATCTGGGCAATGGAGGGGTAGCCATGCAGATTTCATACCTGACACTGAGGGGGGAGAGCCAGGCCGATTTAAGCAAGGCACTGGAGGGGTACCCAGGCCGATTTCATCCTGGACAGTGTAGGATGAGCCAGGTTGATTTTATCCTGGACCCTTGAGGGGGATCCAGGCCGATTTCATTAGGGCAGTGGACTTGGACCAAGGCTTATTTCATCAGGGATCTGGAGGGGGATGCAGGCAGATTTCATCAGGACAAAAGTGGGAGCCAGGCCAATATCATCTGAGCACCAGAAGGGAAGCCAGGTCAAATTCTTTAGTGCACTGGAGGGGGAGCCAGGCTGATTTTATACCCACACAGCTGGGAGAACCAGGCCAATTTCATCAGGGCACTGGAGGGGGATACATTCTGATTTCATTCATGATGCTGAAGGGGGAGCAAGGCCGACTTCATCCCTGCACTGTAGGGGGAGCCAGGCAGATTTCATCCTGACACTGGAGGGGGAGTCAGTCAGATTTCATCAGGGCAATTGAAGGGAGACAGGCAGATTTCATCCCTGACACAGGAAGTGGTCACAGGCTGATTTCATCCTGACTCTGGAGTGGGAGCCAGGCCGATTTCACCCCAGACACTGGAGGGAGACAAGCCCATTTCTTCCTGGACCCTGGAGGGGGTACCAGCCCAATTTCATCAGGGCAGTGGATGGGGAGCCTGGCCTATTTCATCCTTGACACAGGAGGGAGACATGCCCATTTTTTCCAGGACCCTGGAGGGTGTGCCAGGCCAATTTCATCAGGGCAGTGGAGGGGAGCCATGCCAATTTCATCCCTAACACTGGAGGGAGAGCCAGGCTATTTTCATCCCTGACAATGGAGGTGGAGCCAGGCCGATTTCAACAGGGCATTGTAGAGGGAGACAGTCAGATTTCACCACTGACAATGGAGGTAGAGCCAAGCCGATTTCATACCTGACACTGGAGGGGGAGACAGGCTGATGATATTCGGAACACTGGAGGGGGAAACAGACTGATATCATCCCTGACTCTGGAGGGGGATCCAGGCCGAATACATCAGGGCACTGGAAGGGGAGCAAGGATGACTTCATCCCTGACACTGGAGGGGGAGCCAGGCCAATTACATCAGGGGACTCGAAGTGTATCCAGTCCGATTACATCAAGGCACTGGAGGGGGAGCCAGGCCTATTTCATCCCTGACACTGGAGGGGGAGTCAGGCTGATTTCTTCAGGGCCCTGTAGGCAGAGCCAATATGATTTCATCCTGGACACTGGAGGGGGCCCCAGGCCATTTACATCAGTGCACTGGAAGGGGAGACAGGCCAATTGAAACCCTGACTCTGGAGGGGTACCCAGGCCGTTTTCATCAGGGCAATGGAGGGGAGCCAGGTCTATTTCATCCCTGACACTGGAGGGGCAGCCAGGCCGATATCATCCCAGACACTGACAGGGGAGAAAGTCTGATTTCATCCTGGATACTGGAGAGGTTGCCAGTCCAAATATATCCAGACACTGGAGCTGGACCAAGGCTGCTTTTATACCCTCACTGCAGGGGAAAAATGGCCAATATCTTCAGGGCACTGGAGGGGTACCCAGACTGATTTCATCCTGTACACTGAAGGCAGAGCCAGGCTGATTTCATCCCAGATACTGGGGGAAGCCAAGCTGATTACATCAGGGCACTGAAGGGGGATCCAGGCCAATTACATCAGGGCACAGGAGGTAGAACCATGCCGATTTCACCCAGGACACTGGAAGGGTAGCAAGCTAACTTAATCAGGGCACGAGAGGATTAGCCAAGCTGATTTCATCAATGACACTGGAGAGGGACCCAGGCTGATTTCATCCCTGTTTTGGAGGGGGACACAGGCCAACTTGATCAGGGCACTTTAGGGGGAGGTGGGCAGATTTCAACTTGGACAGTGGAGAGGAACCCAGGCCGATTTAATCCTGAACACTGGTGGGGGTTTCTGGCCAATTAATCCCTGACACTGGAGGGGGTGCCAGGCCGATTTTCTCAGGGCAGAGGAGGGGGAACAAGGCCAATTTTATAAGGACATTGGAAGGAGACCCAGGCCGACTACATCAGGGCATTTGAGGGGAACCAGGCATATTTCATTAGGGCCCTGTAGGGGGACCCAGGCCAATTTCAGTGTGGACACTGGAGGGGGAGCAAGGCTGATTTCATTAGGGCAATGGACAGGGACCCAAGCTTATTTCATCAGGGCACTGGAGGGGGATCCGGGCAGATTTCATCAGGGCAAGATTGGGAACCAGGCTGATTTCATCAGGGCCAAAGTGGGAGCCAGGCCAATTTCATCTGAGCACTATAAGGGATGCCAGGGCGATTTCTTCAGGACACTGGATGGGGAGCCAGTCTGATTTCATCTGGACACTGGAGGTGGAACCAGGCTGCTTTTATACCCTCACTGCAGTGGGACTAAGGCAGATTTCTTCAGGGCACTGGAGGGGCACCCAGACTGATTTCATCCTGGAAACTGAACGGCGAGCCAGGCCGATTTCATTCCAGATACTGGTGGGGGAGCCACGGAGATTTCATCCTGCACACTGGGGGGAGGGGGAGAACAGGCTGATTTCATCCTGATCATTTGAGGGTGAGCCAGGTTGATTTCATCCTGGACACTGAAGGGGTATCTGGGCTGATTTCATCCCTGACACATGAGTGGGAGCCAGGCGGATTTTATACCCACACTGCAGAGAAACCCAGGCGAATTTCATCAGGGCACTGTAGGAGGAGCCAGGCTGATTTCCTCCCTGACACTGTATGGGGAGCCAGGCCGATTTAATGAAGCCACTGGAGGGGGAGCCAGGCCGATTTCATCCCTGACACTGGAGAGGAAGTCAGGCTTATTTCAACAGGGCACTGGAGAGGTTCCCAGTCCAATCGCATCAGGGCACTGCAAGCCTACACAGTCTGATTACATCTGGACACTGGAGGTATACCCAGGCTGATTTATTCAGGGCACTGGAGGGAGAGACAAGCCTCTTTCCCCAATGACACTGGAGGGAGAGCCAAGCCGATTTCATCCCTGAAAATGGAGGGGAGCCAGGCCAATTACAACCCAGACACTGGAGGGGCAGCCAGACCAATTTCATCACTGACACTGGAGGGGGAGACAGGCCAACTTCAACACAGCACTAGATGGGGAGACAGACAGATTTCACACCTGACACTGTAGTGGGAGCCAGGCTGATATCAGACCGCTTACTGAAGGAAGAACCAGGCTGATTTTATACCTGCACTGCAGGAGGAACCAGGCCCATTTCATCAGGGCACAGGAGGGAGACACAGGCCGATTTTATAGTGGACACTTGAAGGGTATCCAGGCTGATTTCATCAGGGCACTGGAGGACAAACAGGGCGAATTCATCAGGGCACTGGAGAGAATATTGTCTGATTTATTCCCTGAATCTGCAGGGGGAACCCGGTCCATTTATCAGTGCACTGTAGGGGTATCCAGGACAATTTCATCCAGTCAATGGAGGGGAGACAATCTGATTTCATCAGGGCACTGGAGGGGGATCCAGGCCAATTTCATAAGGGCACAGGAGGGAGAATCATGCCGATTTCTTCCTGGACACTGGAAGAGTAGCTAAGCTGATTTCATCAGGGCACTAGAGGATTAGCCAGGCTGATTTCATCCATGACACTGGAGGGGGAGGCAGGTCGACTTGCTCAGGGCACTTTGGGGGAATGCATGCCTCTTTCATCCTGTACACTGGCGGTGGAGCCAGGCCGATTTCATCCCTGACACTGGTGTGGTACACAGGCCAATTTGATCAGGGCACTCTGGGTGAGGCAGGCCAATTTCATCATGGACACTGGATGGGGAGCAAGGCCAATTTCATCATTTACACTGGCAGGGGAGCCAGGCTGATTTCATCCCTGACAATTGAGTAGGAGCTAGACTGATATCATCAGAGCACTGGAGGGGAAGCCAGGCTGATTTCACCCATGTTTGCAGGGGGATCCAGGCCAAATTCATCCCAGATACAGGTGGGGGAGCCAGGCTGATTTCATCCCTGACACAGGAGTGGGAGCCAGGCTGATTTTATACCTACACTGCAGGGAAACCCAGGACAAATCCATCAGGGCACTGGAGGGAGAGCCATGCCAATTTCTTTCCTGATGCTGGAGGGGGAGCCAGGTCGATTTCCACAGAGCACTGGAGGGTTACCCAGTCCAATTACATCAGGGCACCGGAGGAGTGCCCATTCTGATTGCATCCTGCCACTGGATGTGTACCCAGGCCGACACATGCCAATTTCATCCCTAACAATGGAGAAGGAGCCTGGCTGATTGCATCTGCACACTGGAAGTGGAGCCAGGCCTATATCATTAGGGCAATGGTGGGAGACCCAGTTCAATTTCAGTATGGTCAATGGTGGGAGAGCCAGGCTGGTTTCATCAGGGCTCTGGAGGATAAGTCAGGCCGATTTCATCAGGGCATTTGAGGTTGAGACAGGGCGATTATATCTCTGACACATGAGTGGAGGCAGGCTGATTTCATCCGGACAGTAGAGGGGAACCATGCTGATTTCATCCATACACTGGAGCGGGAGCCAGGCTGCTTTTATACCCACACTGCAGGTGGTCCCATGCCTATTTCATCAGGACACTGTAGGGGAAACAGGCTGATTTAATCAGGGCCCTGGAGGGGATCCAGGCTGATTTCATCAGAGCACTGTGAGGGGGAGCCAGGCCTATTTCATCCCTGACACTTGATCGGGAGACAGGATGATTTCATCCCTGACAGTGGTGGGGGATGCAGGACATTTTTACCAGGGCATTTTTCAGGGAACCAGGCCAATTTCATTCTGGACACTGGAGGAGAAACAAGTCCGATTTCATCATGGCACTAAAGGAGGAGCGAGGCTGATTTCATCCCTGACACTGGAGGTGGAGCCAGGCCGCTTTCAACAAGGCACTGGAGGGGAAGCCAGGCAGATTTCATCCAGGATATTGGAGGGTGACCAAGGCCGATTTCATTAGGGATCTGGAGGGGGAAAACGGCTGATTTCATCCTGGACATTGGAGGGGGCTCCAGGCCGATTTCATTCCTGACACTGGAGGGGGGACCAGGACAATTTAATCAGGGCAGTGGAAGGGAGCCAGGCCGATTTCATCAGGTCACTGGAGGGGGAGCAATGCCAATATCATCAGGTCACTGGAGGGAAACCCAGGCCAATGTAATCCTGGACTCTGAAAGGGTAGACATGCTGACTTCATCAGGACACTGGAGGGGAAACAGGCCAATTTAATCAGGGCTCTGGAGGGGATCCAGGCCAATTTCATCAGAGCATTGGATGGGGAGCCATGTCCATTTAACCAGGGCACATGTGGGGATCCAGGATGATTTCATCAGAGCATTGGAGGGGAAGCCAGGCCGATTTCATGCTGCACACAGGAGGGGGAGCCAGGCCGATTTCATACCGGACTGTGGAGAGGAAGCCAGGCTGATTTCATCCGGGACAAGGGAGGGAAAGCCAGGACGATTTCATTCTGGACACTGGAGGGGGAACCAAGCCGATTTCATCCCTTACCCTGGGTAATTTAATCAAAGCACTGGAGGGGAGACAGGCCAATTTCATCTTTGACACTGGAGGGGGAGCCAGGCCGATTTCATCAGTGCACTGTAGGGGTACCCTGTCCGGTTGAAATTGGCCTGGCTCCCTCTCATGTGTCAGGGATGAAATCGGCCTGTCTCCCCCTCAAGTGCCCTGATGAAATCTGCCTGACTCATCCTCCAGAGCCCTGATGAAACCACCAAGGCTCCCCCTGCAGCGCCCTGATGAAATCAGCTTGGCTTAACCTCCAGTTCCTTGATGAATCCGCCCTGGCTTGCCCCTCCAACTCATGGGTAAAATCGGCATGGCTCCCCAACCAGTGCCCTGATGAAGATGGCCTGGATCCCCTTGCAGAGTCCTGAAGACATTGGCATGGCTCCCTTTTCAGTTTCCAGATGAAGTCGGCTTGGCTACCTCTCGAGTATCTGGGGTGAAATTGGCCTGATTCCCCCTCCAGTGTTCAGATGAAATCAACTTGGCTCCCCCTCCACTATCAGGGATGAAACAGGAATGTGTACCCCTACAATTCCCTGATGAAATCAGACTGGCTCCCCCTCCACTGTCAGGTATGAAATAGGCTTGGAAACCCTTTTGTTGGGAACAAAAAATTGGATAGCTGTGCCTTGACTTTTCTTGCTTGGATGATCTGCCATAAGTGCACCCATTGAATTGCAAAAACAATCATTCCCGGAAAAACCACAAAGTGTACTTTTAGATTAAACTTCATGGAGTATGTATGATTGATCAGTTGTTCAAAGCATTGGACCAAAGAGACCTCTCCCTAACCCTTTTCTAATTGATTGATTGGTTGTTCAAGCATTGGACCAAAGAGACATCTCCCCAACCCTTTCCTAATTGATTGGTCGGTTGCTTGAGCACTGGATCAAAGAGACCTCATCCTGAACTCTTTTCTAACAATTTTTTCATCTCCCTCCCTTCCCCTCATATCCACCAGTATATAAGCTTGCTTTACTTTGCAATAAATGAGACTTTGACGTGGCTCAGACTGTCTCTGTCTTTCTCTTTGCGCCTGGTCTCCTTCCTCTCTCGCCCCCATTGGTCTTTCAGGTGGTGCCTCCTCGGGTCCGACCTAATAACCTGGCCTGCAGGACGGGTCAAGTGGTGCCTCAAAGTGGGGCCCTAGGCATGGTGGCCTACCAGACAACAGATAGATGGAGCTCCAGACAACGCAAGGTAGAGACGCCCGGACCGCATCACTCCTGCAACCTGGGAGAGTCTTGAGGTAAGCACAGTCGTCCCATAGCCATGGGCAAAGTATTATCAAAAGAGGTTCTTTTTATTAAAGAAATGAAGGGCAATCTCAGGGAGAGAGGACTAAGAGTTAAAAAAAAAAAGGAACTGATAAAATTCTTCTGTTTTGTGGAGGAGAAGTGCCCTTGGCTGGTAGTTAATGGCCCAGGGATTCACCCACTAACTTGGAATAAGGTTGGAAAAGACATCAACACATTACTTAAACAGGGAGAAAATGTTCCTGATGCTTTCTTTAGTTTTTATGGTGTGATCAGAGATATTTAAAAAGAGGCAGAGGGAGACGGGCATGCTTCACATGTATTAGCCCTTGCAGAGGATTTTCTCTCAGACTCCTCCTGCCCGACACCCGATAATGAGTCCGGAGCCATGGCGGCTGTTCCGCCAAAGAACAAAAGTAAAAGGGAGAGGGCTGCTTCACCCCTGGCAGCCACTCCGCCTGAGACTAATGGGGACATTGAGATCACAGGCAGCCCTGCGGCTGCCCCAGCCTCGAGTGCTCCCTCCCTTATTGATGAGCCTATCCCTGCCGCTGAATTAATCCCTCCTTTATTAAAGCCTCCCGGCCTGATCAAATCCTATAAAAAGATTTACCCTGTCATTCATAAGAATGCAGCAGGCGATAACTGACTTGACCCTTCTTCAGAAATCAGCCTGCAAGAAGCGGCAGCATGTTACAAAAGAGAGAAATATGCTCCCCCTCCCCTCTCTCAGCCCCAAGCCTTTTTTGCCAGCTGCCAAACAGGCATCAGGAGCCTTCACTGGCACTCTCTGCCTGCCTATGTCACTCCCACTCCCTACTACCCGAGCGCTCCCATTCATAGGGAGACAATAACAGGACAAACCAGCCCCGCTATACCTGGAATGCAGGGTCTCTTAGAGACCACGGAATCCCTTCTAAACCAGATCACCAATTTGAAGAATGTCCTCTCTATGAAAAGAGAATTGAGAAATCTTACCCAACAGATACAGGAATTATAAGCCAACGTTACAGGAGATGCTGACATCACCCTTCCCGCACTCACCCTTCCCACCACCTTTGGAAATCCCCCTCACACAGACCCCCAGCTCAGGAGCGGGACAGGGGACTGAGAGGGCTGGTGCCCACCAAAGACACAGATTAAACCAAAAGTAGGCAAGACCAAAAGAGCACTGACTGCAGTGTCCCTCTCTTTCCCAGTAATGACCCGATCTGGCGCTCAATCCCAGGATGCAGGGGAACAGGCAGACACCACTCAGGGTGCTGACAGAGATACTGAGATTGGGGAACAGAGGCCCTTGGCCTCTGAGGGAGAGGAGGAGGACCTGGTGGAGGAACAAGAGGGTGATGGCACTGACCAAGTTATACATAGAAAACAAAAAATAAAACATCTAATGGATTTGCACTCAGCAGTCAAAAATTATGGTATTAGTGTGCCCTTCACAATTTCAATTCTTGAAGGGCTGGGGCAAGGGGGTAATCTGTTGCCTCATGAATGGAATAAGGTGGTTCAATCAGTGATTACTCGGAGTCAATTTTTAACCTGGAAGGCCGAGTTTATAGACACAGCTGAAACACAGGCCGTCATAAATTAGAAAAGTCCTCAGATGGCTTCATGGTCTTCTGATAAGATTATGGGGAGGGGCAAATATGCCACAGAGGAAAAACAATGGAAACTCCCAGCAGGGCTTCTGGCTCAGACAGCCCAAGCAGCGCTGGCGACCTGGTGAGCTGTGCCTGCAACAGGAGGAGCCACCACCTCCCTGTCTAAGATAGTCCAAGACAACAGCGAACCCTACGCCCAGTTCGTTGCCAGGCTGCTAGAAGTGGCTGAAAGAATCCTGGGTAAAGATGGTTTAGAAAATATTGTGGTCTAGCAATTAGCCATAGAAAATGCCAATGCAGCCTGCAGGGCGGTCTTGAGGGGCAAAACTAAGGCTATGGACCTGAATGGCATGATTAAGCTGTGTAGCAATGTAGACTCATTTGATCATAACATTTCCAAGTCCATCAATATGGCAATAGGTGCCATGCTCCAGACCAAAGAGATCTCTCCCTAACCCTTTTCTAATTGATTGATTGGTTGTTCAAGCATTGGACCAAAGAGACCTCTCCTTAACCCTTTTTCTAATTGATTGATGGGTTGCTTAAGCACTGGACCAAAGAGACCTTGTCCTGAACCCTTTTCTAACAATTTTTTCATCTTCCTCCCTTCCCCTCATATCCACCAGTATATAAGCTTGCTTCACTTTGCAATAAATGAGACCTTGACGTGACTCAAACTGACTCTGTCTTTCTTTATGCGCCTGGTCTCCTTCCTCTCTTGTCCTCATTGGTCTTTCAGGTGGTGCCTCCTCTGGTCCGACCTAATAACCTGGCCTGCAGGACTGGTGACCCCTTCAGTGACCTGATGAAATCAGCATGACATTGGAGGGGGAGCAAGGCCTATTTCATACAGTGCACTGGAGGGGGAGCCAGGCTGATTTCATAATGGCAGTGGAGGGGTGCCAGGCCCTAAGGAAATCGGCCTGGCTCTCCCTCCAGGGTCAGTGATGAAATCTGCCTGTCTCCCCCTCCAGTGCCCTGATAAAATTGGCTTGTCTTCCCTTTTAGTGCTCAGATGAAGTCGGCCTGGCTTCCATTGTTACCCTGATGAATTCGGCCTGGCTCCCGATTTTATCAGAACACTGGAGGGGGTGCCAGGCCGATTTCATCCTGGACACTAGACGGGGAGACAGGCCGATTTAATCAGGGCACTAGAAGAGGACCAATGCTGATTTCATCCTGATAATGCAGGTTGAGCGACGCCGATTTCATCCCTGACACTGGAGGGGGAGCAAGGCTGATTTTATACCCAACCCTGGATTGGGAGCCAACCCGATTTCATCAGGTCACTGGATGGAGAGCCAGCCTGATTTCATCAGGACACTGGAAGTGGAGCCTGGCCGAATTCCTTAGGGCACTGGAGGGGGATCAAGACCGATTTCATCAGGGCACTGGAGGGAGAGCTAGGCCGATTTCATCACTGACAATGGAGGGGGAGCCAGGCAGATTTCATGAGGGCAATGGAGGAGGAGCCAAGCCTATTTCATAAGGAAACTGAAGGGGTGCCAGGCTGATTTCATCAGGGCACTGGAGGGGGATCCAGGAGGATTTCATGCAGGACACTGGAGGGGGAGCCAAGGCCGATTTGATCCTGGACACTGGAGGTGGATGCAGGCCGAATTCATCAGGACACTGGAGGGGCACCCAGGGTGATTTCATCCCTGACAGTGGAGGGAGACACAGGCTGTTCTCATCAGAGCACTGGAGGTGGAAACAGGCCAATTTCATCCTGTACACTGTAGGGGGAGCCAGGCTGATTTCATCAGGGCACTGGAGAGGGACCCTCGCAGATTTCATCAGGGTACTGGAGGGAGAGCCAGGCTGATTTCATCAGGGCACTGAGGGGGAACCTGATGAAATTGGCCTGATTCAGCCTCGAGAGCCCTGTTGAAACCAGCCTGCTTCGTCATCCAGTGTCCATGCTGAAATCGGACTGGGTCACCCCCACCAGTGCCCTAAATAAATTGGCATGGTTCAACTTCCTGTGTCTGGATGAAATCAACATGGCTCCCCCTCCAGTGTCAGGGATGAAATCGGTATGTGTACCCCTACAGTGCCCTGATTAAATCGGCTTAGGTTCCCCTGCAGTGCTGGTGTAAAATCAGTCTGACTCCCACTCCAGTTTCCAGAAAAAATTGGCCTAGCTCCCACTCCAGTTTCCAGGATAAGGGGAACCAGGCTGATTTCATCTCTGACAAGGGAGGGATGAAATCATTCAAATCGGCCTGTCTCCCCTTCCTGCGTCAGAGAAAATGGACATGGCTCCCCCTCCAGTGCCCTGATTAAATCGGCCCGGGTTTCCCTGCAGTGTGGGTATAAAATCAGCCTAGCTCACACTCCTGTGAGACAGGCTGATTTCATCCCTGACAGTGGATTAGGAAGCAGGCTGTTTTCATCAGGGCATTTGTTGGGGAGCAAGGGTGATTTCATTCTGGACATTGGAAGAGGACCAAGTCCGTCTTTACAGATTCTGGAGGATATACACCTGTGGAGTAGACACTATGGAAATTCTTAGACAGCTGTTTCTCTACTAAGAGTGCTCATGCAGCTCTACCTCCCATCATCTAAACAGCCTGCCTCTCCTGGCCTAAGGTCAGGATAGCTGTAAGTAAGTTGTTTGAAACTCTGTGGGTTTGGTCCTGTGTTTTGGCACCAACATTGTAAGTAAATTGGTTGCAACAACTATGGAGAAAGCTGTCCTGACAACCTGAGTAGTCAGGCAACACTTTGAGCTGCTTAGGACAGCTCAGATGGCTGGAACTGCAAAGAGATAGTTTAGCCCTGGAGGGGTGACATATCCCACACACCTTGAGTTGCTCAGAACATCAACTCTGCTCTGCAGGTGTCCTGGACACCTGGAGCTGTTTAGCTCAGCTCTAATGGCTGGAAATGCAAGGAGACAGTTTAGTTCTGGAGGGGGAGGTATCCTGGACACCTCAAGGTCCTCAAAACAGCTCTGCCCTGAAGGTGTCCCAGAGACCTGGAGCTGTTTTGCACAGCTCTGACAGCTGGACTGCAAAGAAGCAGCCCAACCCTGGAAGGGAAATTTTTCTGACTTCTTGGGAAATTCAGGCCTAGATCTTTGGGGGATGATCTCCCTGCATGATCCAGCAATTCTTCTCCTCTCCTGGAAAGCTGCTACAGCTGACCTTTGCTCAGCCCCCTCCTAGTAGGGCTTCCTAGCAGAAATTTGCTTCTCTGGGCTAAGATATTGCTTCTTTTGCTTCACTCTGCAATAAGGGAACCCCCTGTAGAAATGTAGCAATGTCCTGTGGCTCGGCAGAAAAGTGGTACTTTTTTTAGTTTGTTATTGCTCTGTCCACTGAGTGATGTCTCTGCAAAGATTGTCTATTCAGCTCCTTTTTGCTATGCTCTTTTAGCTCTCTCTTTTGTCCACTGAGGGATGTCTCAATGAGGATCTTCTCTACTTCAGTGAATAAATGTCTTCACACCAAAAACTCTAGATAAAGAGATTTATTTGGGAAGGAGGTATCTAGGGAAGGAGCTGCCTCTACCGGGGTAGAGAGAACAGCCTTTTTTTTTTCTAACTGACCAGGCAGGGTGGTTTAAACAAGATGTTTTGGCAGTGACTTGGGGCCCAGAGTTCTACTGTCCTGCTCTGTGATCATTTGGTTTTACAAATCAGTTGGCCAGGGGCAGTGATTGCTCTGATCTGACTGAGCCAAACTGAGTTTCTTTCTGCCCTGATCTGAATCTTCTTTCCCTAGTTCTGGGATCCAGGATCTGAGTGGGGTTTTTTTTTTGTTGTTGTTGTTGGTTTTTTTTTTTTTTTTATTTTTCAAGACAGGGTTTCTCTGTGTAGCTTTGTGCCTTTCCTGGAATTTGCTTTGGAGACCAAGCTGGCTTTGAACTCACAGAGATGCACCTGGTTCTGCCTCCTGAGTGCTGGCATTTAAGGCATGCACCTCCACTGCCAAGCCAGAATGGGTTTTTTTTAGTCAGCCCCTTTTCCCTACAATAGAAATTTTAATAAATGGCTGAAATTCCCAGTACTTAGGAGACAGTATGTGGCATCCCATGACAACCAGTAGTCTAAAACATACCCTGAATTTCTGTGATACTTGAGGCCTATGTTCATGGAATTCTTTACCTCTAGGCCCAGGACCTACCACCAGCCAAATCCTTTGTATGAAAAGGTTAAGTTTGAGCATAAGCAGGTCATGTCACACATGCAGAGCTTAAAGAATGGGGACACCAAGGCCTCAGAGAAATTAAATGATCTGGCCGAGGAGGAGTCAGTCTTCTATTGTTAAGTGCCTGTCTTTCAGGGGACCACAGCATTGTGCAATGGCCATCACTGGCTTTCCTTGTTGCTGCACTGCATAGTCTGAAGCTCTGGTTCCAGTCTTTCTGCCTCTTTGCATGCTTCCTTAGCAAGTAGTGCTTTGTCTTATGCTTCTCGTTCTCAGCTTGGCCAACAGAGAAAGAAACTGTTAGCTACTCCCCACCCCATATTGTCATACTTAATAGCCTCTAGAACTACTATTTTTAACCTTCCTAATGCCATAGCCATTAAATACAATTCCTCACGTTGTGAAATTCCATCATAAAATTATTTTTCTTGCTACCTCATAACTGTAATCACAATTGGTATCAACCATAATCTTAGATGCCTCCGCTGTGAAAGAGTAATTCCATCTCCAAATGAGTCATGGCATTTAGAAGTCCAGTGTGCAACACAAGATGGGTATCATGCAGGGTCTTGGGCAAGGGTCTATTGACATAGGACTGCTACACCACTAGTGTCTCCTACCCTCACTCACATGAGAAATCTATGCAGATCAGAAACTGTATTTGTCCCCTGGAACTAAACTTCACCCAATCATACCATTGTGGATGGTTGTAGCAAAGGTAGAAGCATTCTAATCATGTATTGCTGAAAAACAATCCATAATACCAACCTTAAGTGGTTTCTAAACTATTTGTAATATTTATAAGACAAACCTGAAAGTGGAGTGCAATGTTCAGAACTTCTAGAAACCAGACCTTGAGTGTTCCAATCTGTCTTCCCACTGCACATTAAAAACTGCACCATAAGTGCACACTGGATAGTAATATTATAAGCATCATACCTTCCCAAGCCAGAGCTGCAGAGTCTCCACATATCCAGGAAATCCATGCAAAGGAAGGCTCAGAGAACAAGGACTACTGCCCAGGTTGCCACATGGACCAACAAAACCAGTCTGCATCATGGTTGATCCAACTCCCAGCAGAAAAGACAGCTCAGCAGACCTGCTCTGAACATGCTACACTCACCATGGCATGGCTTGTGGACCTCCTTACAGCTCCCTACAGCAGAAAAACAGCAGATTCTTGGAAAGAACCTGGAAGCTCCCTCCTGCTGATGTTCCTCATTGATAACCCTCCCCAGAGTCCCTCATCAGCTAGGACCACTCAGCTGGGCTTCAGGACATTAGAATTTTCCCTACTGGGAAAGCAGAGTTCAAAGGACTCAGAGAAAATAACCCTCCCAGGTTAGTCCTTCCACACTCTGATTGGATAGGCCACTAATGATGGGATTTGGTAGCTTAGTAAAATTCTTCAATGTCCTAGAGCACTTCCTGTATTTCTTCCAAGGCACAGGGTCCTATGAGTGCACACTGCATTTCATACTAAATGTCCAGGGCAACCAACCTGTTGCTTCATAGCTGGTAAGTCCTACAACCAAACAGAGGTCACATGCAAACAGTAACTGTTCTTAAACAAAAAGAAGCCCTGGATTAGAACACAATGAAGGGTCTATGGGAGGGTTTGAAGGCAGGGAAGACATAGTGATAACAATGTAATTATAATCTCTAAAGTTGTAACAGACTTTATGGCCATGTGCTCCAGAGACCAGGGATTTGTATTAGGGGACACCAAGTACTACTAACACCATGTTTCTTGGGGTACACATCTTAAACCTGGAAAACACAGTCATGTTAGGCAGGGCCACACCATTCTATCCAGTTCTACTTCTTAGGTTCAAATGGTGTAACTGCTCTAATTTGGTTTCACAAAATTTCAGTTCTTTATCCAGATTCTTGATTGCCTGGTCTGTAGACCCAAGAAATGACCAGTAAGAACATTCATTGATCATGTAACATTGATTATCTCAAAACTCATTGCTAAGGTCAACTACGATCCCAGCAGGAAAGTTTTCACCCTCTTTCTTCCTCATCCCTCTCTCTGCCATAAGTATACCTGCTTGACAGCTGGTCAGTGAACTCAATTCTTACACAAGTTTGACTTCATTTGTAAATTCACAATAAAATCTAGAAGTTAGAGGATACTCATTTACTGGTCTATTTTTCCTTCCCACACACCAGACAAGGACCAGCCTATATGGAGTGGCAGTACTCTCTTTCCAGCACTGGAAGGCAGAGGCAGGATTAGGTGTTCAAAGTAATTCTAAATTATATTGTGTGAGGAAAGCCTAATCTACAAGAGATATTGACCTGAACCAATGAGTCACAACCTTCCTAAAGCTGTGACACTTTAATACAGTTTCTAATGATGTGGTGACACCCCCAACTACAAAATTATTTTCACTGCTGCTTGATAACTATGTTCCTGTTAAAATTATAATATACATACCTGCACTTTCTCACAGTCTAAGGCCAGTCTTGTTATAGGTTCATTGGATTCCCCAAAGGGAGCCATGACCTCCAAGGTTGATAAGCACTGCTATAAACTGATATAAATAAATACATAAACAAACACCAGTTAAGAAAAAAATGGAATAAAATTCTTAAACTGGGAAACATAGAAAAAATTATCAGTAATGTACTAAAATAAAATGTATATTTAAAAGGATACCAATAATTGATGTTTTAAAGTGACAAAAATGATTGAAAGCACATGTAGCTATACTGACTTTGAATCAGGGTAGGCACCTCCATGGAAGAGTGAATACCATTATAAGAGACTGTATGACTTTGTCCCACGAAAAATGATAGCAACTGAGTGCTGTAAACACATGGAGTTACAGCCAATGGCCTGTATCTTGAACCTGTCATCAGACTTCAATGTATCAAGAAGGATTGCACATATCTCCATAGGAGATTTTGCTATTTGGAAACTGAATAATTAGTTGTTCAAGCTATCCTCCATAAACTGTACACCAGCCAATAGTGTCTGTCTTCATCCGCATAGGAGAAATTCAAACATGGAGAGAAATTATAGAGAAAGTCATTCGCCATGCCCCATCAACCTGTCTTTGTAATGGAGACTCTGCCGCTCACTGTACTCAACTTCATTCTGTGATCAAGCTATTGCCTAGTCTAATGTCCCCTAAGTGTGCATAGTGGCCTGTCACCTGTCTTCAGGCCCCACCCCTGTCTGCAGGCCTCACCACCTGTCTGCAGGTCAATTCCACTCTTCCTGATCTTCTAGTCTGAAGGAAGAAGCCATTTTCCACACATTTTCTCTCCCTGTTGTGCAATGGACAGTCCACTATGTGTCTTAAACTGGTAATTTTAGAACTCTGTGGTGGTACAGATGTGTAATACAGTATTTAACTTGATTAATTGGGGGATAATAAAGGCAATGCTCTGTGGAGCTACAGAGAAGGTTCAAGTCTACCTCAACCAATGTAGGAGACCTTTACTCAAAACTGCTTTTCAAAAAGACTGGAGACTCCCATTTGTAGAATTAATATACCTCCATGGCATAGTAGGACTTAATGTTGGTTGTGAGCCTGTAATGGTCTCTTGAGCAGCATATTAGAGGCCAGGTTTTTAATGGAAGAATGGGTCTTTCTACTGGTTATAAATTAGAGTTGTCTCCCATGTTATGGAATATAGCTGGTTAATCCTGGGGAACAAACTTTTACATCTTATCATAATATTACTAACTGGCATGGTTAGCAGAGTACTTATCTTTGGGTATTTGTGAGGCAGTCTTTTCTTAACTAAATTCTGCTTTGTGAACCAATGTCTCCTAAGAATATGTACCATCAATTCTATTACCATCAATTCTACTCTTCTACATCACAGTTTAGCATTGGAGTGCAACTTTACACAGGAAATAATGTTTAAAAGCTCCTAAAATTAATTCCAGTTGATTTTTAAATCTTAATGTTAAATGTTCAAAGTATAGAACTTCTGGAATATAAGTGAGGGATCAGGCCTCTTTGAGTTTGGAAATCTGTGTTCCATAGAAACATCACACATGTGGTGCTGGCATTTCACAGTGATGTCAACAGGGACATTTCAAAGAACAGTCCTGCTCTCAATGTTCTGCACAGATTCAGTCAACAGAGTGAAGTTATTCAGAGGCTGCCAGCTGGCCCCAACAATTGCAAAGTCTTTTCAACACCACAAAGATCCACACTGGAACATGCAGGATGAATGAGACCATGAAGGACAACACAGCAGAAGGCAAGAACAAAGAGAACTTTGCATCTGACAACCTACTCCCACCCAGCAAGGGGAGGACCCAACACACTGACTCCCATGACTCAACTGAGCACTCCTCCCTGTCTGGGGACAGCAGCCCTTGGCTCAGGATATTGTGCTTTTCCAGCTCAGCTGTGTTCTATGCTCAGCTCGCATCAGCAACACTCACAGCTAGCACACAAAACAACAGGGACAGATTCTGTTCTAAGCCAATTCTGAAGCAAGAGGCCTGAAAGACCCCCACATAACTTCTGACTGGCAGGTCGCCTGGAGCATGATTGGCTAGTGAGTCCTGAGTGACAAGAGCACCTCGTCACACTGGGCTTATGTAGTACCCTGGAACTTCCAAGTTGGGTAAGTGCAGCCCTGATTGCCTGACCTTGACCTTGAAGTCCTCCCTATGCTGATTCCTTGCTGGCCTCCAACCCTCCTGAATGCTTAAGGGAAGTTCTTTGTTTGTGTATCCTGCATTTGGTGTAAACAGCTTAGATGCAAGTATGTAGAACCTTCAGTATTGAAGTTCTGCCCTCCAGGGTTCCTCCATTGTGCTGTAAGCCTGTATTTAAGGTTTCCTCCCTTCTTCAATAAACAGCATTTGGCATCCCCTGACATGAATGACTCGCTGTCTTTGTCTCTGTTTTTGGATCCACAGCCCCTTGCATGGACATGGTGAATGGGTGGTGGTAGTGCGGGCACTACCGCAACAAATGGAGGTCCCACCGAGATCCAAGAAAGAAGGGAAGAGCTGATGGATACCTGGGTAAGTCTGGCACCAGCAATTTAAAGAAAAAAGAGAAGCTAAGGGTGAATTGAAATGGGTGCAGGTAGCTCAGAGTTAATTGGACTGCTGAAGCAGGAAGGCACCAAAGTTAGGAAAGGGCAAGATGGCTAAAGATTTAATATAAAAAGGAAATCTTCCCAATAGAGAAGAGGGAAGGAAAGGAAATTTCCCGTTAGAAAAGGGAAAAAATTTTAATCAAGTAAAAAGGATTTTCCCGGTCAAAAGGGGAAAATTTTTTGAAACTAGGCCTAAAGATTTTGGGGCCTTTAAGAGGAAGGGTGAAGGAAAGAGAAAAGCCTCTTCCCAGTGGCAATGGCAGAAGAAAGGGCTCTTTCCGATGTAGAAGTTTCAGGATAGCTAGAGCTCTGAACTCTCTCTGCCTGCCAGCACAGAGCAGCTGCATCTGAATTACAGGAAGTTGCCAGGTAGGCCTCACTGTTGCTGGCTGAACAAGCAAGCAAGCTGAGAGCTTAAAATTTTGTTGTCTATTTTTCCCTCAAAGTGGGAATAATTCAATATTTAGGATCCCTTCGTGGGAAATGTGATAGGAAATCAAAACATGTCCACACGGTTGGGCTTTCCTGGTGGACCGCCTAGTTATTTCCGGTTCAAAATAGCCATTTCCAGGTCAGAACATCTCATGTGACTAGGATTCCGTGGCTTTACATGGTTGTGTAAAGCACACGCTGCCATGTAATCTACGCGCATGTGTGGAGTAGCCTCATGCAGTCCTGTATGCATGCGCAGCTCACTCTTTAAAAAGCCGGCGCCATTTTGCACAGGTCTCTCTCTTCTTCTCTTTATTTAATTTCTTTTTTTCCATATGTATGTTTTTGATATGAGAATTTTATCACTTGAAAATGTTTGTTTTATTGAGCTAATTATGTTCACTATGTATATTTTGGATATTAGACCTTTATCAGATCAGAATTTTTGTGTTATCTGATTTCTTCAGCGCAATGTGTATTTTTTTGATATTAGTCCTTTAACAGAGGGGAATTTTTGTTTTATTTATCTAATTAAGTTCAATATGTGTATTTTGGATATTTGACCTATATCAGATGAGAATTTTTTTTGTTATTTATTTGATTTCTTGTGTTCAATATATGTAATATAGATATTGGACTTTCATGATATGAGATTTTTTGTTTTATTTAACGGGTATATTGTGTTCAATATGTATATTTTGGTTATTAGACCATGATCAGATGAGAATTTTTGTTTTATTTATCTGATTTCTTGTTGTCAGTATGTATATTTTTTATATTAGACATTTATTGTATGAAAAATTTTGTTTTGTTTTTCTGATTTCTTGTGTTCAATATGTATATTATGAATGTTAAACCTTTATCAGATGGGAATTTTTATATTATTTACTTTATTTCTTGTGTTCTATATGTATATTTTGGATATTAGACATTTATCTGGAGAGATAATTTGTTTTATTTCTTTGATTTCTAGTGTTCAATATGTATATATTGGATATTAGTTCTTTATTATGTAAGAATTTTTGTTTAATATCTTGAGTTTTATATATATATATATATATATATATATATATATATATATATATATATACATGGAGTACTACTCAGCAGAGAAAAACAAAGACATCATGAGGTTTGAAGGCAAATGGATTGATCAAGAAAAAAATACTCCCGAGTGAGGTACCCAGACTCAGAAAGACACACATGGTATGTACTCACTCGAAGGAGAATACTAGATGTAAAACAAAGATGACTAGATTGCTACTCTCAACTCCAGAGAGGCCACCTTGAAAACAGGACCCTAAGAAAGACACAGGGATCACCACAATGGCAGAGAAATTGATGAGATCCCTAAGAACAACGTGGATGTGAGTCGGGGTAATGAAGGGCAAGTTTCGAGGGAAAGAGAGCTTAGGGGAGCAGGAGATCCCAGCTGGATCAAGAACAGAAAGGGAGAACAAGGAATAACAGACCATGATAAATGAAGACCACATGAGAACAGGAAGAAGCAAAGTTCTGGAGAGGTCTCCCAAAATCCACAAAGATACCCCCACTGTAGACTCCTGGCAATGGTCTAGAGAAAGCCCAAACTGACCTAGTCTGTTGATTGGAGGGCCAAACACCCTAATTGTCATGCTAGCAATCTCATCCAATGACCGAGGGAAGCAGATGCAAAAATCCACAGCCAGGCCCCAGCTGAAGTTGCAGGAGTTCAATTGGCAAGAAAGAGGAGGGATGTATGTGTGAGAATTGTTGAGACCAAGATTGGAAAAAGCACATGGACAAATAGCCAAACTAACAGAAACACATGAACTGTGATTGAATAGCTGAGGAGCCCCAACTGGATCAGGCCTTCTGGATAAATGAGACAGTTAATTAGCTTGAAATGTTCGGGAGACACCCAGGCAGTGGGACCAGGACCTGTCCTTACTACATGAGCTGGCTGTTTGGAACCTGGGGCTTATTCAAGGACACTTCGCTCAGCCTGGAAGAAGGGGACTGGAAATGCCTGACTGAATCTACCAGGTTGAGCTGAATCCCCAGGGGAATCTTTGCCCTGGATGAGATGGGAATGGGGGGTGGGCTCGGGGGAAGGTAGGGTAGGGATGGGGGAATACAGGGGAATCCATGGCTGATATGTAAAATTAAATTAAATTATAAAATAAAAGAAATAGATAATTTTCTGAATAAGTACCCAAAGCACAAACTAAATCAAGACCAGATAAACAATTTGAATAGACCTATAACCCCTAAGGAAATAGTAGAAGTTTGTCAACCAATAAAAGCCCAGGGCCAGATGGTTTCAGCACAGAATTCTACCAGAATGTCAAAGAATAGCTTATACTGATATATCTAAATTGTTACACACACTAGAAACAGAAGGAATATTGCTAAATTGCTTTATGAGGATTTAATTACCCAAGTCAACCAAAGATACAACAAATAAACATAATTACAGAACAAACAATCCTCATGAACATAGATGGATATATACTCAATGAAATACTAGCAAACCAAATTCAAGAACACATCAAAATATCATCCACCATGATCAACTAGGCTTCATCCAAGAAATGCAGTCATAGTTCAACAGACAAATATCAGTGAGTGTATCCATCATATAAATAAACTGAAAGAAAAGAAATACATGATATTCCCATTACACTCTGAAAAAGCCTTTGACAAAATCCAACACCCTTCCATGATTCCCTCAAGTTCTTGTAGAAAGAAGAAATACAAGGAACATACTTAAACATAATAAAGGCAATTTATGGCAAGACAAAAGCCATCTTGAAATTAATGAGAGAAAAACTCAAATATCCAATATATATATACTGTAATCAAGATATTAAACAAAAGATAAATTCTCATCTGATAAAGTACTAATGTTAAAGATATGCATATGGAACATAATTAGATAAATAAAACAAAAATTCTCATCTGATAAAGGTCTAATATCTCAAATTTGCATATTGAACTTAAGAAATCATATAAACAAATGACAATTCTCAATTTATAAAGTCTAGTATGCAAAATATACATAAGGAAACAAGATATCACATCAATAAAACAAAAATTTTCACCTAATAAAGGTCTTACATTGAAAAAATATATATAGAAAATAAGAAATCAGAAAAACAAAACAAAATTCTCCTGTGATACAGGTCTAATATGAAAACTATACTTATTGAACAAAAGACATAAAATAAAACACAAATTCTCACCTGATAAATGTCTGTTATAAAAAATATACCTACTGAAAACATGAAAACAGATAAATAAAACTAAAAATTCTCATCTGTTAAAGGTTTAATATCTCAAATATCCACGTTGAACAGAAGAAATCAGATGAAGTTCTAATATACAAAATATTCATATTGAACACAAAATATGAACTTCATAAAACACAAAATGAATATTCAAAATGTACATATTGTCCATATATATATATATATATATATATATATATATATATCACAAGAAATCAGAAAAACCAAACAAAATTCTCATGTGATAAAGATTAAATATGAAAAATAAACTATTGAACACCAGAAATTAAATTTAAAAAAATTTCTGAACTTATAAAAATCTAATATCAAACATATCCATATTGAACATAATTAGATCGATAAAAATATCATCTGATAAAAGTCTTATATCCAAAATATACATACTGAATACAAGAAATTAATTAAATAAAAATTCTCACCTTATAAAGAACTAATATCAAAAATATGCATCCTGAACACAAGAAATCATATATAGAGAAGAAATATTCTCATCTGAAGGTCTATATCAAAATATACATACTGAATTCATGAAATAAGAAAAAACAAAATTCTCACCAGTAGGTCTAATATGCAAAATATGCATATTGAACAGAAGAAATTAAACAAATCAAACATTCTCATTTGCTTCGTCTAATTTCTAAAATATACACACTGAACATAACGTATCTGGGAAATAAAACAAAATTCGTATCAGATAATGGTCTAATATCAAAAATATAATTATTAAACACAAGAAATTATGTTAAAAAAACTCACACCCTTAAATTTCTAATATCCAAAATAAATATATTGAATACAAGAAATCAGGTATATAAAACAAAAAGTGTCACCTGATAAAGATCTAATATCCAACATAATTTTACGGAACACAATAAATTATGATAAACAAAAATTTCACATGTAAATTTCTAATATACAAAATACATCTATTAAACAATAGAAATCAGATAAATAAAACAAAATTCTCATCAGATAAATTAAATACAAAATTAATTTAATTCTAATTAATTGAAAATTAAATATTAAACATAATTACATAAAGAAAAAATTCTGATGTGTTAAAATTCTAACATCTAAAATATACATATGGAAAAAAGAAATTAGAAAAATCAAAATTTCTCCTCAGTAAAGGTCCAACATCCAAAATATACTTATTAAACAAAAGAAATCAGATAAACAGAAGAAAAACTCACATCTGATAATGGTCTTATATCAAAATCATACATATTGGATATAATTAGTTAAATAAAACAAAAATTCTCCTCTGATAAAGTTCTAATATCAGACATACAGTTATTGAACACAATAAATTAAATAACACCAAAATTCGCTCTGATAAAGTTCTAATATCCAAAATATACTAACTGAACACAAGAAATCAGATAAATAAAATAAATAGAACATAAGAAATTAGAAAAACATGTTTGTCTTTCTGAGTCTGAGTTACTTCACTCAGGATATTTTTTTCTAATTCCATCCATTCGCCTGCAAACATGATGCCATTGTTTTTCTCTGCTGAGTAGTACTCCATTGTGTATAGTTACCACATTTTATTAATCCATTCTTCAGTTGAAGGGCATCTAGGTTGTTTCCAGGTTCTGGCTATTACAAACAATGCTATTATGAACATAGCTGAGCATGTGCCCTTGTGGTATGATTGAGCATTCCTTGGGTATATGTATGTGCTCACTCATTTGTAGATACTAGAAGTAAAGCAAATGATAACCAGACTACAACTCACAACTTCAGGGAGGCCACCTAGTAAAGAGGACCCTAAGAAACACACAGGAATTGCCAGCGACAGACAAATAGATAAGATATACATGAGTAAACTGGTCAAGAGGGCTGGGGGTGGGGGGTGAAGGGCAAGAGTAGGGGGAAAGAGAGCTTAGGGGAGCAGGAGGTCCCAGCTGGATCAGGAATGAACAAGGAAAACAATGAAAGAGATACCATGATAAATGAAGACCCCATGGGAACAGGAAGAAGCAAAGTGCTAGAGAGGTCCCCAGAAATCCACCAAGATACCAAGATAGACTACTTGAAATGGTTGAGAGAGTGCCTGAACTGACCTACTCTGGTGATTGGATGGCCAAACACCTGAACTGGCATGACAGAATTCTCATCCATCTCATGGAAGCAGATGCAGAGATCCACACCCAAGCCCCAGGTGGAGTTGAAGGAGTCAAATCTGTGAGAGAGAGGAGGATTATATGAGCAAGAGATATTGAGACCGTGATTGGAAAAAGCACAGTGACAAATAGCCAAACTAGTGGAAACTCATGAACTATGAAACAATAGCTGAGGAGCCCCCAACTGGATTAGGTCCTCTACATAATTGAGAGAGCTGATTAGCTTGAACTGTTTGGGAGGCCCCCAGGCAGTGGGACTAGGACATGTCCTTTTTGCCTGAGCTGGCATTGTGGAGCCTGGGGCCTATGAAGGGTCACTTTGCTCAGCCCGTGTGAAGGGAGGAGGGGACTGGACCCCCCTTGGTGGAATCTACCAGGCTGAGCTGAATCCTCAGGGAAGTCCTTGCCCTGGAGGAGATGGGAATTGGGGTGGAATGGGGGGAGGACAGGGGAGCAGGAGGAGGGAGGACCAGGGAATCTGTAGCTGATATATAAAATTAAATTAATTATAAAATTTAAAAAATAAACAAACCATACAGTGCTGCTCTCATCAAAGTGCTAAAAAAAAGATCTGTTTTTGCAAGCTTTGCTGACTCTGATTTCTGCCACCAGCATGTAACACGATCCTATTAAATTCTGATTTTGTCAATGAAAAAACTTTTACAACTCCCAAACATATTCTGTTACAGTAGTTTTTTTTAATTACCCCCATTTTAATTGGGGTGATTAACTTCCACTCAACCAAGCAAACATTCCAAATAAGAATAGGAAGACAAGAAGAAACTGGACTCCATATGCACTACATGAGTTCAAGTAGTCACCAAAACAGATTATGTGTTTCTATTAAAATACACCAATAGGCACAGATGGCATTTATTTGTTATTAGATTAACCAGACAAGGATTAGATTTCTGAGATTGGAACAGGCAAACACAACTCTATATTTAGGATCAAACATGGTGATTTCTACTTTCCCTCTCCATCTTCTTTGCTTTTAGCATCTGAAAGTGGTCAATCAATAAAGAACAGCTAGCTGGTAAGTCATTCCAAATGGCAAAAGCAGGAGCCACACACAATATTTGGTAACAGTCATGAAGAGAAGTGTTAATATTTTTTCAACCAAGTGAAATGATTCGCTGCTCTAACACATCATTTTTGGCATTTTTGTGAGTTTAGGATCTGATTCCTGGGTACCCAGAAAGAGATGTTCACCAGTAAGAGATGTGCAGATTAGCCCATATACACGATAGCTCATCACTCCCACCCAAAAAACATCCAAACAAACAAACAAAGTTCCAGTTATGAAGGAAGTGATTTTGTAAGTCATGCCTTGTGACAAGACCCATCTCCATGTTGCAACCCAACCCATCTTTCTCTAGGTAGAAGAAACTGACATGCAGAGAGGCTAAACTGCCAAAGATATAACCAAGAATTTCCTGGGTGTGCCTGCTGTCCTGCCCTTGAATTGCACTCTGTTCCTCAGACCTGCATTCTAAACCTATACCTGTGGTTATTTCAGTTCCTAGACCAAGACCTTGTTCTCCTTGGATAGTCTTGTGTGTATCTCAAAAGGGCCTGTTAAGGAGAAAATCAAAGTGCGTTTTCACATCTGATAAGGTCTATTTAATTTTGAAGGAAGAAATTTCTCAAAGATCTGTTTACAGAAAACATAATGAAGAGGCACAGAAATTAGAGGGAAACTAAGAAGTTTTCAAAGGAATGTGTGTACATCAGACCTGGAGTTATTCTCCAAACTGAGGTAACTAGTGAACACATTGCCAGTCATTACTTATACCCCCACATACCTGGAATTTAGGATGTTTCTTTGCTCTCAGCTTTAAGGAGCTTCTTCTGACCTTCAAAGAAGAACATAGTATAAGAGTGAAATTCATAGTCAAGGCAGTGAATTCAAATCCAATTCCAAATATCTGAAAACTTTAATGGTCAGGAAATTCAAAGAAAAATACATTCATTGAAGTGAAGCTTGTTGTATATAACACATTGGAACAATTTTGCATAGTACTTGATATGGCAAGACAATAACGGGACACTTGTTGACTGGGTGAAGTGGTTTGTCACTCTATAGGTTCTCTGTAAAACTGTGGCATGGAAACATAGGTTATGTTCAGGAGGAAGTAGGATCTCTTCTTCTGAGACAGATATAAGCATTCCATGAAATACACATCTCACAGACTTGTGAAAACCATTCTGTCATAGAGAGCTTTTTTAACATCTGTAATACATTGAGTTATCAGACACAGCAACTAAGAATCGGAAAAATTGATCATAGCCCACAATTCCAGGTAATAGTCCCATTTTTGGGAAATCACGGTAGGAACTCAGCTAACCATATCACTTCCAAGAGCAGAGATAAACAAATGACCTATCCTGCCTGTTTGCTAATGCTTATGCTCTAGATTCTTCATGCTTACACAGTATAGGTTGCAGACAATGAAATGATTCTGCCCATTTTAGGGAGTCTTATCTCAATTTCCAATTAATAAAATCCATCAGAGACATGCTCAAAGTAAATCTGATCTATATAATTTCTCATTTAGGGTCCCTCTTCCCAGGTGACTAGTTTCATTCAGTCTGATAATAAAAACTAAGAATCACACTGCCTCAGCAGATTTGAGGAGATTTCTGCCTTCATTCAGAGCTGTGGTCCTCAAGCTGTGGGTCACTACCCCGTTGGGGGTTGCATATCAGATGTCCTGCCCATCAAATATTTTAATTATGATTCATAACAGTAGCAACATTGTTTCATTGTTTTTTAACTTTATGTTTAGGTTTCATCACAACGTGAGGAACTATTGTTAGTGCTATTTAAAGCATCAGAGAATTGGAAAAATTAAGAACCATTGATTTACAGTGTCCAGTGGAATCATAGTGTCTATATTCCTACATATGAAAGGGCTTGTATAGGATTGTCCTGAATATCCTTTGCTCTATAGGAAACTCAAGTTCTGTGTGGAAGACTCCAGCTGTCTGGCCACCTTTACTACCCAGTAACAGCAGAACACTTGAGCTATTCAACAGAGAGTAAAAGACCCACTACACACATGCTGATGACACAGATTTTAGTCCCACTTAGCTCCATGACTGAATATCACTCTTATGAGTACTTTTTCCTAGGCTGTGACAGCCTCTTCCTCTAGCATAACTCTGCCTAGCTGTTCCCTGTAGATTCATTAACAGGAAATTGTTTAACAAGTGTCCTTCTCAGGCAGCATAAGTCTATAATGTCTTGTGACTAAGGAGACAAGGAGATGCAGGTACTTACAATGAACTATAGCATACATAAATTTCTGATATTATTACCTTGTGAACATAAAATTTCAGTAGGAGATAAACATTCAGTTCCACACATGGAAAGAACTAAAGGATGTCCAATTGATTAGAGACAGATCTCCAGGTATGGATGAAGAGTGTACAGAAGGGCTTCCCTTGTATCTCAGCAGAGTCTCCTGCAAAGGTAAGCTTGACTTCTAGTGTATCAAGAGGAAAGCATATTAGCAGGGAAGCAATGTCAGTTCCCATGACATCTGCAGCTCTTGCCTGGACATTCTATTGTATCCTGGAGATCCTGGGCAACCTCTGTGATGTCACCTATGTTTTGTATACTCCAACTGTCCATGGGAAGTATATTCAATATCTTCACCATTTACTGATGAACATGATGGCATAGTGAGGAGTCTAATTCAGAAAGAGAATGGAGAGGGTAGAGAGAACAGAGAGTGACAGAAGAAAACTGACCTTCAGCCTCAGTGTAAAACATCAAGAAAGAAATGGTCAAGGGAATTGTGTAATGAGTGCTGTGCAGGAAAAGGGAAGCTTCTTGGAGGAAGAGGGATTGAACTGAATCTTCCAGTAATGGGGCACAGGAAGTTAAAGTCTCTGGGAACCAACAGAGCTTCCCTGCTTGTCATGGCTCTGGAAATTCAAAGTTTCCAGGATATTAATTGTTCTGGCTCAGAGATCAGGAACTGGTAAGGCCAAAGCTTTACGTTGGGAACTCTTGGCTTTTGTTCCATTTGAGAGATAGACATTGATGAGTGTACCTGAGATCAACATTAAAATGGGAGGGATTAATGAGGTGTGCCAATTTCAAGGCAGGGCATCACTGTACTTCAACCACACTGGCTAACTTTTGGTACTTCCCAGATGCTCTGTGTGTCTTAGGTTGTCAGTGAGGTGACTTGTTGAGTCTGGTGACCATGTTCTGCCCTTATATGTCTTCTCCATCAATTGTTATATGGTTAGAGTAACCTGTCAAGATATTTGTGGAACCTCTTCATGACAGGGGTGATTGTGAACTATGGCAATTTTCTCCTGACTCATAAACCCAGAGACTTATGGACTCGGCAGCCAATTTGAATTCTGAGACTGCAGCTGTGAATAAGCCTGAAGAGGCTATCTCCTTCATTACTTGGAGCATTGCTATGAAGGCAGAGAGAATGAGTTAGCTGAGATAACCACTTCCTTCAAATAGAGAATACTGCTGAATTTCCCAGGTGGGTATCTGAAGCAAGGGACAAAATAATTTGGGCTGTCCCTGAGTCACTGGTAAATAAGCTTTTTCAAACGTTTGATTAGGACTCAGGGTGGTCTGTCCATCCTCTTTGCCTTGTCACACTGCAAGTTAATTTGTGTTCATCTACCCTCAAGTTGCAACAGGGAGCCACCATCCCACCAAACCTTTCTCACCAATATGCAGATGAAGCAGAAAGTGCAGAGACTGACCAGTAAGCTACAGCAAATGACCACTGAAAAAATTAGCAGTGAGATCACTTGATCTTTATCACTGAAGAGAGCAGGAAGAGTAGGAATTCATTCTTTGAAACCCTGTGTATTCAATTTTAGGTCCAATCTGTTATCAATTCATTTTATATAAGGTCTGTGTTTCTGGTAGGCTGCATCTTCAGGGTGTGCCTTTGCCCAAAGTCATGTCTGTGAATTCTTTCCAAAGGCAGAAACTCAAATATGGACAGGAATGACATGAGGATAAAGACTATTCGGCTCCGTCTAAAAAGAAACAAAACAAAGCCAGTGGCATGAATAAAGAAAGTGTGGTACATATACACAATGGAGTACTACTCAGCAGAGAAAAACAATGACATCATGAGGTTTGCAGGCAAATGGATGGAATTAGAAAAAACATCCTAAGTGAAGTAACTCAAACTCAGAAAGACAAACAGGTTTTTCTAATTTCTTGTCTTCTATATGTTTATATTGGGTATTAGACATTTATCAGATGAGAATTTTTGTTTTCTTTTTCCTAATTTCTTGTGTTCAATTAGTATATTTTGGATGTTAAAATTATCAGAGGAGAATTTTGGCGATATTTAATTTATTGTGTTCAATAATTATATGTTTGATATTAGACCTTTATCCAATGAGATTTTTTGTTTTATTTAACTAATTATATCCAATATGTATATTTTGGATATGAGACCATTATCAGAGGTGATTGTTTATTCTTTTTATATGATTTATTGTGTTTAATAAGTATATATTGGATATTGGACCTCTACTGAGGAGAAATTTTGGTTTTTCTAATTTCTGTGTTCCATGTGTATATTTTTGATGTTAGAATTTTAACAGATGATAATTTTTGTTTGATTTATCTAATTATGTTCAATATTTTAATTTAGGGTATTAGACCTTTAACTTTTGATAATTTTTGTTTTATATATATGATTTATACCATAAGATATGTATAATTTGTATCTTAGACCTACCATTGTGAATTTTATTGTTTTTTTATATCAGTATATATATTTTGAATATTAGAACTTTATCAGTTTATTGTTTTATTACCTGATATCTTTTTTAATATTATATTTTGTATATTAGAGGATTTTTTTAAATAAATATTTTTTCTTTATTATGTGTTTTAAATTTTATGCATCAGCCATGGGTTCCCTTGTCCTCCCCCCTCCCACACCCACACCCACTTTCCCCCTAGCCCCTCCCCTCCATTCCCATGTCCTCCAGGATCAAGGCACCCCTGGGGATTCATTTAAACCTGGTAGATTCAATACAGGTCCTATCACCTCCTTCCAGACTGAGAAAAGTGTCCCTGTATAAGCCTAAGGTTTCAAACAGCCAGCTCATACACTAAGGACAGATCCTGGTCCCACAAACTGGATGCCTCACAAACAGATCAAGCTATTCAATGGTCTCATTTATCCAGAGGGCCTGATCCAGCTTGGGGCTCCACAGCCTTTGGTTCATAATTCATGTGCTTCCATTCGTTTGGCTATTTGTCCCTGTGCTTTTTTCAATCCTGGATTCAACAATTCACGCTCTTGCAGACCCTCCTCTTTCTCGACAGTTGGACACCTAGAGCTCAACCTGGGGCCTGGGTGAGGATCTCTGCATCCACTTCCATCAGTTATTGGATGAGAGTTCCAAGACGACTGTTAGGGTGTTTGGCCATCTGATCACCAGACTAGGTCAGATCAGGCTTTAACTTGATCATTGCCAGCAGACTACAGAGGATATATCATTGTGGATTTCTGGGGACCTCTCGAGCACTCTGCCTATTCCTCTTCTCATGTGGTCTTCATTTATCATGGTCTGTTATTCTTCATTCTCCCTTTCTGTTCTTGATCCAGCTGGGATCTCCTGCTCCCCTAAGCTTTCTTTCCCTCAAATCTTGCCCTTCATTACTCCCACTGTCATCCAGGTTGTTCATGTAGATCTCATCCATTTCTCTGTCATAGGGTGATCCTTGGGTCTTTCCTAGGGTCCCGTTTTCTTGGTAGCCTCCCTGGAGTTGGGTAGCAGTCTAGTCATCTTTGTTTTACATCTAGTATCCTCCTATGAGTGAGTACATACCATGTTTGTCTTTCTGAGTCTGGGTTACCTCACTCAGGATGATTTTTTCTAGATCCATCCATTTGCCTGCAAACCTCATGATGTCATTGTTTTTCTCTGCTGAGTAGTACTCCATTGTGTATCTGTACCATATTTTCTTTTGTTCATTCTTCAATTGAAGAGCATCTAGGTTGTTTCCAGGTTCTAGCTATTACAAAAAAAGCTGATATGAACATAGCTGAGCAAATGCCCTTGTGGTATGATTGAGCATTCCTTGGGTATATGCCCAAGAGTGCTACAGCTGGGTCTTGGGGGAGATGGATTCCCAATTTTCTAAGGAAGCGCCATATTGATTTGCAAAGTGGCTGTGCAAGCTTGCATTCTCACCTGCAGTGGAGGAGAGTTCCCCTTGCTCCAATCCTCTCCAGCATAAGCTGTCTTCTGTGCTTTTGATCTTAGCCATTCTGACATGTGTAAGTTGGTATCTCAGAGTTGTTTTGATTTGCATTTCCCGGATAATTAGGGATGTTGAGCAATTCCTTAAATGTCTTTCAGCCATTTGAACTTCTGTGGAGAATTCTCTCTTTAGTTCTATAGCCCATTTTTTAATTCGACTCTTGGGCATTTTGATGTCTAATTTCTTGAGTTCTTTATATATGTATATGTATATTTATATAAATATTTTTATATTAGACTTTTCAGAGGAGAATTTTTTTATTGATATTGTTTCTTTGGTACAATGTGTGTAGTTGGGATTTCAGTCCTTTATCAGATAAAAATTTTTGTATTATTTATCTGATTTCTAGTTTTCAAAATGGATATTTAGGATATACTCTTTCATCAGTTGAGATTTTTTGTTTCATTTGCTTTCTTGTGTTCAGTATGTGTATTTTGGATATAAGACCTACATCAGATGAGAATTTTGTTTTATGTAACTAATGTCTTGTCTTGTTTTTGAAATTAGACCTTTATCAGTCAGAATTTTTGTTTATTTATCTGGTCTCTTGGATTAAATTTGTGAATTTTGCAAATTAGAACTTTATCAGATGAGAATTTTCTTTCATTTAATTTCTTGTGTTCAATAAGTATATTTTTGATAATACACCTATATCAGATAAGCATTTCTTTGTTTGTTTTCTTTTTTTTTAAGACAGTGTTTCTATGTGTAGGTTTGTGCCAGTCCTGGATCTCGCTCTGTTGACCAGGCTGGTCTCAAACTCACAAAGATTCCCCTGGCTCTGCCTCCTGAGTGTTGGGATTAAAGACATGCACAACCGCCATCCAGCTAGCATTTTTGTTTTATTTATTTTATTTATCTGATTTCTCATGTACAATATGTATATTTTCAGTATTACTCCTGTATCCGGTGAAAAATTTTGTTTAATTGTCTAATTTCTTGATTTCTATATGTAACTATAGATATTACAACTTTATCAGATGAAAATTTTTGTTTTGTTTATCTAATTATATTTACTATGCTATATTGGATATTAGACCTTTGTCAAAGGAAATTTTTTGTTTTCTGATTCTGTTTTCTTGTGCTCATAATGTATATTTTCAATAATAGGTCTACCTTTCAGAATTCTGTTTTTTCTAATAATTTGTGTTCAATAAGAATATTTTTGATATTAGACCTTTATCAGATGACAATTTTATTTATTTGATTTCTTAAGTTCAATATTCATATTCTGAGTATCAAATTTTATCATATGAGAATATTTGTTTTATCTCTTTGGTTTCTAGCATTCATTATTTATATTTTGGATATTAGACCTTTATCAGATGAGAAATTTTGTCTCATTTATCTAGTTTCTTATGTTCAATATAATAAAGTTCTACTGTCCAAAATATACATATTATACATACTTATGTAAATGAAAGAAAAATTCTCTTCAGATAAAGGTCTAATCTCCAAAATACACATACTGAACACAAGAAATCAGAAAACAAATTTTTTATGTGATAACGGTGAAATATAAAATCATACAAATTGTACACAAGAACTTAAATAAAACAAAAATTCTCATCTGATTATAGTCTAATATCAAAAAAATACATATTTAACACAAGAAAATGAATAAACAAATTTTCTCACCTGATACCTGATATCCAAAATAAACATGTGGATCCCAAATAATCAGATAAATAAAATGAAAATTTTCATCTGATAAAGGTTCAATACCAAAAATATACATTATGAGCACAAGAAATTAAAGAAAACAAAAATTGTTACCTGATAAATGTCTAATATCCCAAATATACACATTATCCCAAAATATTCGATAAATAAAACAAAATTCTCATCTGATTAAGCCTAATATCCAAAATATACATATTGAGCACAAGAAATCAGATAAATAAAATAAATTTCTCATGTGATATAACTCAAATAGAAAAAATACTCATTGAACAAAGGAAATTAAATAAAAGAATAATTCTTATCTGAGAAAAGTCTTATATCCAAAATATACATATTGAACACAAGAAATCAGAAAAAGAGAAGAAAATTCTCATGTGATAAAAGTAAAATATTAAGAACATAATTATTGATCACAAGCAATTAAATAAAACAAAGAATTCTCCCCTAATAAATCTTTATTTCCAAAATATACATGTTGAGCACTAGATAAGACAAATAATACAAAAATTATTTTCTGATATAGGTCTAATATAAAAAAATGTTCATATGGAAAAAAAGACATCAGATAAATGAAACCAAAATTCTCATCTGATAAAGGTCTAAAATCCAAAATATATATACTGAACACAAGTAATCAGACACACTAAATTTGCTCATGTGATTAAGGTCAATATTAAAAATATTGTTATTGAACATATGAAATTAGATAAAACAAAAATTCTCATTTGATAAAGGTCTAATACCAAAATATACATATTGAGCACTAAAAGTCAGATAAATAAAACAAAATTTCTTATCTGCTAAAGGTCTAATCCCAAAAATATATGTAGTAAAGAATCCAGATAAATAAAACAAAAATTCTCATCTGATAAAGATCTAATATCCACAATATACATTGATAACAAGTAATCAGAAGCACCAAATATTCTTATGTGATAATGGTAAAATAAAATATTGTTATTGAACATAGGAAATTAGATAAAACAAAATTTCTGAGTTTATAATGGTCTAATATCCCAAATACACATATTGAACACAAGAAATTAAATAAAATAAAAATTCTTCCATCATAGATGGCTATATCCAAAATACACATACTGAACACTAGAAATCAGATAAATAAAATTAAATTCTCATGTGATCAAGTTCTAATATCCAAAATATATATATTTAACACAAGAAATCAGGTTAAAGAAATCAAAATCCTCATGTGATAAAGGTCAAATATCATAAATATAATTATTGAACACAAGAAACTAAATAAGATAAAAAATCTCCCCTGGTAAAGCTCTAATATCCAAAATGTACATATTTAACACAAGAAATTAGAAAAGGAGAACAAACTCTTCATGTGATAAATGTCAAATTTGAAAAACATACTAATTGAACACAAGAAATTATAAGAAATATTCTCAACTGATAAATTTCGAGTATAATATATATATATATGTATATAACACAAGAAATTAAATAAAATAATGACAATCTCCTGATAATGATTTATATTCAAAATAAACATATTGAACATACAAAATTATCTAAAACAAAATTCGCATCTGATAAAGGTCTAATATGCAAAATGTACATACTGAACACAAGTTATCAGAAAAACCAAAAATTCTCATGTGATAAAAGTCAAATATCAAAAATATTGTCATTGAACATATTAAATTAGATTTAAAAAGTTCTCATCTGATAATGGTCTAATATCAAATATATACATATTAAACACAAGAAATCAGATAAATAAAACAAAAATTTCACCTGATACAGGTCTAATACCAAAAATATACACACTGAATACAAGAAAAAAAAACAAATATTCTCCCTGATGAATTTCTATATTGAACATATACATATTGAGCATTAGAAATCAGATTAATAATACAATTTTCATTTGGTATATGTCTTATAGCAAAAATAGACATATTGAAAATAAGAAATAAGATAAAAAAATTTTCATCTGAAAAATGTCTAAAATCAAAAATATACACACTGAAAAAAAGTAATCAGAAAAACAAAAAAATCGCTGGTGACAAACATTAAATATCCAAAATATCGATCTGAACATATAAAATTAGATAAAACAAAAATTATCACCTGATGAAGGTCTAGGCTCCATGGACAAGAAGAGCGGGTCTGTCCACCAGGGACAACAGGGATGCGGCTTAGAGGGGTTGGGACTCAGTAGCTCCTTAACCAGCTTGAAAAGTCGAGCAGCTCGCGCTGCATGGGACTTAGCTCCCCCTCGCAGCCGCTGTCCTCGGATGAGTAGGCGGGTGCTCACAGCCCCTTGCTCCGCAAGCCGCCGCTGCAGCGCGAACATATTCTACTGCAGAGCGCAGCGTCTCCACCTTACTCAGCTTCTTGCTGGCGCCGGGTGGGCACGTGCTGCCGCAGCGCCTGGAAGCCCAATTGACCAGCTTCACGCGGTTGCACTTGCGCTCCTTGTGAGGTGCCACGGCCGCCGAGCCGACCCCGGCTTCAGTTGCTCCAAATCTGCGGTGGCGGCTGCAGGGCAGCAGTTCCGGGGATGCGGGTCTCCGCTGGGTAGCGCGAGTTCCAGCGACTCCAGGCAAGGCGGGCATGAGTCGCCATCCATCAAGCTGGCATTCAGCCCTTGGGCACCTGCTAGGAGTTTCTGGGTGCTACAGGAAAAATGCCCACGAGGAACCGGGTTAGGTGGGAAGCGAATGGTCTCACCTCCACCGGTCTCAGGCAGGGCACTGCTGCAGGATTTCCTAGGGCACCAGTCGCTGGCTTTCTGGAGCCCTAGGACCCCGTGATGTACAAGGGCCAAGAATAGGGAAGAGTGGTACGCTAGTGTTCCGTGCTTGCGGTCAGACCTCCCCTGGTCTCCAAAAACGTAGTTATTTAACACAAGAAATTAAATAAAAAAATAGTTCTCTCCTGGTAAAGGACTATATCCAAATTTTACATATTGAGCCCTAGAAATCAGATAAATAATACAAAAATTCTCATCTGATAGAGGTCTATTATCAAAAAATATATCTTGAACACAAGAAATCAGAAAAATAAAACAAAAATTTCTCATCTGATAAAGGTGTAATATCCTAAATATACAGATTAAGCAGAAGAAATCAGAAAAACAAAACAAAATTTCTCATGGAACAAAGGTCTAATATCAAAAATACACATATTGACCAGAAGAAATTACATAAAACAAAAATTTTCATCTGATAAATTGAAATATCCAAAATATGCATACTGAACCCCAAAAATCAGAAAAATAAAACAAAGCTTCTCATCTGATGAATGTCATATATCCAAAATATGCATATGGAACACAAGAAGTCTATAAAAAAATTATCAGCAGTAAAATGCTGATATGCAAAATATAAACATTAATCCCAAGAAATCAGATAAATAAAAAAATTGTTATCTGATAAATGTCATATATCTAAAGTATATATATTGAACAAAAAAAATTAAATAAAAAATTCTCATCTGATAAAGGTCTATTATCAAAAATATACATATTTAACAAAAGAAATCAGGTAAATAAAACAAAAATTCTCATCTGATAAAGGTATAATAACCAAATATACATATTAAACACAAGATATCAGAAAAACATATCAAAATTTCTCATGTTATAAAGGTCAAATATCAAAAATGTATATATTTAACACAAGAAATTACATAAAACAAAAATTTTCAACTGATTAATTGAAAGATTCAAAATATATCTGATTTCTGGTTGTCAATGTGAATAATTCAGATGTAGACTTTACAACTTTATCAGATTAGAATTTTTGTTTCAGTTATCTTTTTTATATTATATGTATATTTTGGGTATTAGACCTTTATCTGATAAGAATTTTTGTTATATTAATTCGATTTGTTGGGTTCAATACATATCTTTTGGATATTAGATTTTTCATCAGGTCAGAATTTTTATTTAATGTCTTGTGTTTAAGATATATAATTTTGATATTAGAGCAATATCAAATGAGAATCTTTTTACTATTTACCTGATTTCTAGTTTTAAGTATGTATATTTTGTATAGACCTTTATCAGATGAGAATCTTTGTGTTATTTAATTTGTTGTGTTCAATGTGTTTGTTTTTGATATTTGACAATTGACATGAAAATTGTACTTTCTTTTTATTTGTTTTCTTCAACATGTATATTTTGATATGAGCTCTATCAGTAGGGAAATTTTGTTTTACTTAATTTTTTATTTTCAATAGGGTTAGGGTTAGATTTAGGCTTTGTATAAGGTTAGTGTAGAGGAGTATGTGGTTAGGATTATGATTAGATCTAATCTTGCGGTCAGTTTAGGGTTAGTGTAGGTGACTTTGTAGTTAGGGTTAGCATTAGATTTAGGCTTGTAGTCAGGTTAGAGTTAGGGTAGGCGAGTTTGTGGTTATTTTTATTTTTAGATTTAGTCTTGGAATCAGGTTAGGGTAGGTGAGTTTGTGGTTATGGTTAGGGTTAGATTTAGGCTTGGGGTCAGGTTAAAGTTTTGGTAGGCGAGTTTGTGGTTTGGGTTTGTTAGGGTTAGGTTTAGGGTCATGTTAGTGTTAGTATTACAGTTAGGGTTTGGGTCAGGTTAGGGTTAGGTTGAGGTTATGGTTAGGGTTAGGCCTTCTGTCATGATACCATTAGGGTAAGGCAGTTTGTGGTTAGAGTTTTGTGTTTGGGTTTGGTTTAAGGTCAGGTTAGTGTTAGGGTTAGTCTTAGGGTTCTGTTCAGGTTAAGGTTAGGGTCATGTTAGGGTTAGGGTTATGCTTGTGTCAGGTTAGGGTTAGGATTAGGCTTTGTGTCAGGTTAGGGTTATGGTTAGTGTTAAAGTTATGTGTTTAGTTAGTCATTGTGGTTATTTGTTAGTTCCAGCCATGACCTTTGCCCTCCTCAGGTGTCCTGTTTCCTCCACTCTCCGGTCAGAAGGTAACTTCCTGTTCCCTCTTTATACCATCAGTAGGCTTCCCATGATGCATTTCTCTATGACATCACCACATATGGACTACATGTCTCCATATCCCTTTCTCTATGACATCATTACATATGAACTACATTTCCTGTGATCTTTTCTCTACGATGCCATTACATGTGGACTAGATCTCCCATAATGCCTTTCTGTATGTCATCATTACATATGGACTCCATTTCCCAGGATTCCTTGCTCTATATTTTCTCTGTGTTTGACTTCCTCTTTCTGGATGCCTCCCCAGGGTTAGGGTTAGGGTTAGGATAGGGGAGTTTGCGGTTAGGGTTAGGGTTAAGTTTAGGGTTAGGTTTAGGGTTAGCATTAGGTTTAGGGTTAGGATAGATAATTTGAGGTTAGGTTTAGGGTTAGATTTTGGCTTAGGGTCAGGTTCGGGATTCTGCAGTGCTTTTTGTGATTATGGTTATGGTTAGAGTAGTGGAGTTTGTGGTTAGCGTTAGGGTTAAATTTAGGCTCTGAGTCAGGTTAGGTTTAAGGTAGTGGAGTTTGTGGTTAGGATTAGGGTTAGATTTAGGGTTCTGGACATGTTATCGTTAGTATAGGGTGTTTGTGGTTAAGGTTCAGGTTAGATTTATTCTTAGGGTCATGTTATGGTTTGGGTAGGGCTTTTGTGGTTAGGGTTATGGTTAGATTTATGTTTTGGGTCAGGTTAGTGTTAGGGTAGGGGATGTTTTGGTGAGGGTTAGGGTTTACTGTTGGTTAAATCCAGGGCTCTCCTTTGCCCTCATCTGTTTTCCTGTTTCCTCTTCTGTAAAGTTAGTAGAAAACTTCCTGTTTCTTCTTTATACCACCAGTAGTCTTCCTATGATGCATTTCTCTATGGTATCACTACATATGGACTACATTTCCCATGATTCCTTTCTCTTTGAAATCATTTCAGATCGACTACATTTCAGACTACATTTCCCAGGATTCCTTGCTCATAATGTCCTCCTGTCTGCAGTGTGTCCTGTCCACAGTGTGTCTTCCTGGTGGACTACATTTCCCCTAATGCCTTTCTCTATGACATCATTACATATGGTCTACATTTCCCAGGATTCCTTGTTCTGTTTTGCCTCCACCTGTTTTGCTTCTTATCCCAGGATGCCTTCTGTCTACCTTAGCATTGTACTAGAAAATCCATTTCCCATCTTGGCTCTCAAGTCATTAGGAAACGTCCTCTTCCCTTTTTAGAGCATCAGTACCTATAGTTCTTTACTTCCCAGCATGCATCTTGGATTATTTCCCAGGATGCCTTTCATGACACAGTGTGGATCCGACTCCATTTCCCACTATTCGTTTTGGGTACTGAGTATGATACTGGAAACTTCATTTCCCATCATGTCTCTTGGATGGTTTCCTTGTTTACTTTTCATTATACCATCACTATGATGGACTCCATTTCCCAGGATGCCTTTCTCTACAGCATCAGTACATTTCAGACTCCATTTGAAAGGATGCCTTTCTCTAAACAATCACTACATTCTGGACTTCACTTCCCAGGATGCCTTGCTCCACAGCACCATGACACTGTGGACTCCATTTTCCTGGTGTCCTGTGTCCTCAGGATTTTCCTCTTTTCTTCAGCAGGTGTCCAGGGCCCTCAGCAGGTGCCCTGACCTTCTGCAGGATTGTGGTGCCTCAATGGGTGGGGTCAGGGTCATGGGTTCAGGGTTACAGGTAGAGTCAGTGGGTCAAGGTCTGGGGGTCAAGGTCAGGGGGATAGGTAAAGGGTTCACATTTAGGGTTTCTGTCATGGGGTAGGGTAAGGCTTAGGTTAAATTTAGCTTAGGGTTAATGGTTATGGTTAGGGTTAGTGTCAGAGTGTTAGGTTTATGGTTAAGGGTAGAGTTAGGTTAGCGTCAGGGGGTCACTGTTCGGGTTAGGGTTAGTGGTTAGGTTTATGGTTAGTGTTTAGATTTAGGGTTAGGATTAGGGTTATGGTTATGGTTAGGGATAGTGGTTAGGTTTATGGTTAGTGGTTAGGTTTAGGGTTAGGGTTTGTGGTTATGGTTATTGGTTACTGTTAGTGACTAGATTTAGTATAAGTGTTAGGGTTATGTTTGGGTTGTTATTATGGTTATGGTTAGTGCTTAGGATTTATGGTTAGTGGTTAGTGGTTAGATTTAGGGTGAGCTTTGCCCACAGCAGTTGTCTCTGACCCTCCTGAGGTGTCCTGTGTCTCTGCTCTGGGGTTAGAATTAAACTTCTTGTTCCCTCTTTATAGCATCATATGCTTTGGATACATTTCCCAGGATGCTTTTCTCAGTAATTGTCATCCATTCCAAACTACATTTTCCCAGCATGCCTCTTGGGTCGTTCCACAGGATGCCTTTGATGACACCATCACTGTGGATTGGACTCCATTTCCCAGGATTCCCTTTCAGTACATTAGGATGGTTCTAGATACTACATTTCCCATCATGCCTCTCAGGTAACTTTCCAGGATGACTTTGATGACACCATCACTCTGGATTGGACTCAATTTCCCAGGATTCCATTTCAGTACATTAGGATGGTTCTAGAAACTGCATTTCCCATCATGCCCCTTGGATGGTTTCCTAGGATCCCTTTCCTTAGAGCATTGCTTCATATTGGATTCCATTTCCCAGGATGCCTTTCTCAGTATTGGTCATGTATTCCAAACTACATTTCCCATCATTCCTCTCAGGTCACTTTCCAGGATGCCTTTGATGACAACCTCAATGTGGATTGGACTCCATTTCCCAGGATTCCCTTTCAGTATATTAGGATGGTTCTAGAACCTGCATTTCCCATCATGCCTCTCTGTTCATTTCCCAGGATGCCTTTGATGACACCATCAGTATTATTTGGACTCTGTTCCCCAGAATTCCCTTTCAGTACATTAGAATGGTTCTAGAACCTGCATTTCCCATTGTGCATCTTGGATGGTTTCCTAGGATCCCATTCCTTAGAGTATTGCCACATGTTGGACTCAATTTCCCAGGAAGCATTTCTTGGTATTGTTCGTGTATTCCAAACTACATTTCCCATCAGGACACTCGGGTAATTTCCCAGGATGCCTTTCACTACAGCATCTTTTGGAGTTCATTTCCCAGGATGCCTTTCTGTATATGACCATGAAATTAAGGACGTTATTTCCCAGCATGCCTTTCTCTGTAGCATCAGTATATTATTTACATGAATTTTCATAATGCCTTTCTCTATAGAATCACTGTTTGGACCTCATTTGCCTGGATGCCTGTCTCTGTATCCTCACTTCCTTGTGGACTTCATTTCCCAGTATGCCTTTCTCTACAGCGTCATACTGTGTTCTACTTCAGTTCCCAGGATGCCTTGCTCCACGGCAACATTTAGGGTTAGGGTTAAAGTTTAGGGATTGGTTTGTGGTTATATTAAAGGGTTGGGTTAAGTCTTTGGGGTTTTGTTTAGCTTTAGGGTTTCGTTGTGTGTTTATATTCAGGGTGTCAGGCTTAGGGTTAGTGTTGGTGTTAATGGTTAGAGTCAGGGTCAAGGTCAGTGTTAGGGTTAGGGTCAGGGTCAGTGTTAGGGTCAATGTCAGGGTCATGGTCGGGTTCGGGGTTAAGGTCAGGGTCAGGGGCAGGGTCAGGTTCGCTGTTAGGGTTGGGGTTGGGGTTAGGGTCAGGGTCGGGTTTGGGGTTCGGGTTAGGGCCAGGGTCAGTGTTAGGGTCAGTTTCAGGGTCAGGGTCTGGTTTGGGGTTTGGGTTAGGGTCAGTGTCAGGGTCAGGGTCTGGTTTGGGGTTAGGGTTAGGGGCAGGGTCATGGTGTGGGTTAGGGTTAGGGTCAGGGTCGGATTTGTGCTTAGGGTTACAGTCTGGGTTAGGGGCAGGGTCAGTGTCAGGGTCAGGGTCAGGGTCTGGTTCGGGGTTAGGGTCAGGGTCAGGTTCGGGGTTCAGGGTTAGGGTTAGAGTCAGGGTCGGGTTTGGGGTTATGATTACAGTCTGGGTTAGGGGCAGGGTTAAGGTTAGTGGTTAGTTAGGGGCGTTCTTTGCCCTCAGCAGGCGTATCTAACCCTCATCACATGTCCTGTGGCCCCCATTCCTGGGTCAGAAGGAAACTTCCTGTTCCCTCTTTTTAACATCAGCATGTTTGGACTCCATCAGTATGTGTTGAACTACATTTCCCATCATGCCTCTTGGGTCTTCTCCCCGGATGTCTTTCTTTACAGCATCAGTATGTGTTGAACTACATTTCCCATCATGTCTCGGGTCTTCTCCCAGGATGTCTTCCCTTACAGCATCAGTACATGTTGAACTACATTTCCCAGGATTCCTTTCTCTGTAGTGTCTCTCTATTAAAAAGTACATTTCTAATCATGGCTCATGGGTCATTTCCCAGGATGCTTTTCTCTGTATTGTCCATTTATTCCAAACTACATTTTCAATCATACCTATTTGCTTCAGAACGTAACTTCCTGTTTTCTCTATATACCGTGAGTGTGCTTTGGACTCCATTTCCCAGGATGCCTCTCTGTGTAGTGTCTATTCAAAACTACATTTCCCATCATGTTCTCAAATCATGTCCCAGGATGCCTGTCATTATAGATCACCATCTGTTGGACTCCATTTCCCAGGATGACATTCTGTGTACTGTCTGTCTATTTCCATCATGCCTATGAGGTCATTTCCCAGGATGCCTTTCTGTGTAGTGTCTGTCTATTTCCATCATGCCTATGAGGTCATTTCGCAGGATGCCTGTCATTATAGATCACATTCTGTTGGACTCCATTTCCCAGGATGCGTCTCTGTGTAGTGTCACTCTATTGAAATGTACTTCCTGGAGCATGAGATATGCAGAGAGCAGCCTCCTGGGAAATGACGGAAGGGGCATGATGGGAAATTTAGTTCCTAGAACATGAGAAATTCAGAGAGGCCTCTCTATGGCATCATTGTATTTCAGACTCCATTTCCCAGGATACCTTTCTCTAAACCATCACTCCATTCTGGACTTCACTTCCCAGGATGCCTTGCTCCACAGCACCATGACACAGTGGACTGCATTTGCCAGGTGTCATGTGTTCCCAGGTTTTTCCCCTTTTCTTCAGCAGGTGTCCAGGGCCTTAGCAGGTGTCTAGGGCCTCAGCAGGTGACCTGACCTTATGCAGGGTTGTGCTGCCTCAGCAGTGTGGGGTTCCGGTTCAGGGGGTCAGTGTCAGGCTTAGGTTAAGGTTAGGTTAGTGTTAAGGCTTATGTGTTTTTAGGGTTAGGGTTAGTGTTTGGTTCAGGGTTTAGTTTCAGGGCATTAAGGTTATGGTTATGGTTATGGTTAAGTTTATGGTTATGGTTAGGGTTAGCATTAGGTTTAGGGTTATGGTTAGTGTTAGGGTTAGGTTTAGGGATTTGGTCGGGGTTTAGATTCAGGGCATTAAGGTTATGGTTATGGTTATGGTTAGGATTAGGTTTTAGGGTTATGGTTAGGGTTAGGGTTAGTGTTTTGGTAGGGGTTTAGTTTCAGGGGGTTATGGATAGGGCTATGTGGTACAGGGGTTTATGGTCAACGTTTGAGGATTTGTGGTTAGTTTTAGGCTTGTGTCAGTGTTAAAGTTTTCGGAATTTTAGAGTTATGTTAAGCGGCAGTTTGTAGTTATTATTAGGACTAGTGGTTAGACTTAGAATCGTTCTCTGCCCTCACCCGGGTTAGGGATGCAGTTAGTGTTAGGGTTAGGGTTAGATTTAATGGTTTGGGTTAACGTTAGCGTTAGCGCTAGTGTTAGAGTTAGTGGTTATGGTTATGGTTACTTGTTAGGGTTAGTGGTTAGATTCAGAGAATCCTTTACCCTCTGCAGGCATCTCTGACCCTCATCAGGAGTCCCGTGTCCTCTGCTTTCAGGTCAGAAGGAAACTTCCTGGTTCCTCTTTACAGCATCAGGGTTAGGGTTATGGTTAGGGTTAGGGTTAGTGTAAGAGTTAAGGTTAGGGTTAGTGTAAGAGTTAAGGTTAGGGTTAGGGTTAGGGTTGGGTTAGTGTTTGTTTAGGGTTAGAGTTATGGTAGTGGTTATGGTTATTGGTTATGGTTAGGTGCGTCCCTTTCCCTCAGCAGGTGTCTCTCTGACCATCTGCTGGTGTCCTGTGTTTTAGGGTTAGGGTTAGGGTTAGGGTTAGGGTCAGGGTTATATTAGGGTTAGGGTTGAGGAGTTTGTGGTAGTTAGATGGTTAGTTTTAGTCTCCGGGTGAGGTTAGAGTTGGGGTAGGGGAGTTTGTGGTTAGTGTTAGGCTTAGTTTTGTGCTTAGGGTCAGGTTATGGTCAGGGTTTGTGTTTGCGGTTATAATTATGGTTATTTTTAAGTTTTGGGTCAGGTTAGTGTTGCAGTAGTGGATTTTGTGTTGAGGGTTAGGGTTTTCTGTTGGTTTAATCCCATGGTGACCTTTGCACTCATCTGTTTTCCTGTTTCCTCTTCTGTAAAGTTAGAAGAAATCTTCCTGTTTCTCCTTTATACCATCAGTAGTCTTCTCATGATTCATTTCTCTGTGGTATCACTACATATGGACTTCATTTCCCATGATTCCTTTGTCTTTGATTTCATTTCATATCGACTACATTTCAGACTACATTTCCCAGGATGCCTTGCTCAAAATGTCCTCCTCTCCACTGTGTGTCTTTCTGGTGGACTACATTTCCCCTAATACCTTTCTCTATGGCATCATTACTTATGGACTATATTTCCCAGGGTGCCTTGTGCTCTATTGCCTCCACCTGTTTTACTTCTTATCCCTGGATGCATTTCTGTCTACCTTTGCATTGTACTAGAAACTCCGTTTCCTGTCCTGGCTCTCACATCATTAGGAAACATCCTCTTCCCTTTTTAGAGCATCAGTACCTGTTGTTCTTTATTTCCCAGCCTGCATCTCGGGTCATTTCCCAGGATACCTTTCATGACACAGTGTGGCTCAGACTCCATTTCCCACAATTGGTTTTCAGTGCATGAGTATGATACTGGAAACTTCATTTCCCATCATGCCTCTTGGTTGGTTTCCTTGTTTGCTTTTCATTATACCATCACTATGATGGACTCCATTTCCCAAGATGCCTTTCTCTAAATCATCACTCCATTCTGGTCTCCATTTCCCAGGATGCCTTTCTCTAAACCATCACTCCATTATGGACTCCATTTCCCAGGTGTCCTGTGTCCCCAGGTTTTTTCCCTTTTCTTCAGCAGGTTTCCAGGGCCCTCAGCAGGTGACCTGACCTTCTGCAGGGTTGTGGTACCTCAGCGGGTGGGTTCAGGGTCATGGGGTCAGGGTTAGGGGTAGAGTCAGGGGTCAAGGTCTGGGGGTTAGAGTCATGGGGTCAGGGTCAGGGGGTTAGGTTAAGGGTTCACATTTCGGGTTTGTGTCATGGGGTTGGGTAAGGCTTAGGTTAAGGTTATCTTAGGGTTAATGGTTACAGTTAGGGTCAGGGGGTCAATGGTTAGGGCTAGGGCTAGTGTCAGAGTGTTAGATTTAGGGTTAAGGGTTAGAATTAGGTTATTGTTAGTGTGTCACTTTTAGGGTTAGGGTTATGGTTATTGGTTAGGTTTATGGTTAGTGTTAGGGTCAGGGTGTCACTAAGAGGGTTAGGTTTAGGTTTAGGTTTATGGTTAGTGGTTAGGTTTATGGTTAGGATTAGTGTTAGTGTTAGGTTTAGGGTTAAGGGTTAGAGTTAGGTTAGGTTCAGGGTGTCACTGTTAGGGTTAGTGTTAGTGGTTATGATTAGGGTTAATGGTTAGGTTTATGGTTAGGGTTGGTGTTAGTGTTAGGTTTAGGGTTAAGGGTTAGAGTTAGGTTAGGTTCAGGGTGTCACTGTTAGGGTTAGTGTTAGTGGTTATGATTAGGGTTAATGGTTAGGTTTATGGTTAGGATTGGTGTTAGTGGTAGTGTTAGTGTTAGGGTTAGGGTTATTGTTAGTGGTTAGTGGTTAGATATACAATGTGCTTGGCCCTCAGCAGGTGTCTCTGACCCTGCTGAGGTTTCCTGTGTCTCTGCTGTGGGGTCAGAATGAAACTTTCTGTTCCCTCTTTATAGCATCATATGCTTTGTATTCCATTTCCCAGGATGCCTATCTCTGTAGTGGTCACCCATTCCAAACTACATTTCCCATCATGCCTCTCGGGTCATTCCCCAGGATGCCTTTGATGACATCATCAGTGTGGATTGGATTCCATTTCCAAGGATTCCCTTTCAGTACATTAGGATGGTTCTAGAACCTGCATTTCCCATCATGCCTCTCGGGTAAATTTCCAGTATGTCCTTGATGACACCATCAGTATGATTGGACTCCATTCCCCAGCATTCCATTTCAGTACATTAGAATGGTTCTAGAACCTGCATTTCCCATCATGCCCCTTGGATGGTTTCCTAGGGTCCCTTTCCTTAGAGCATTGCTTCATGTTGTACTCCATTTCCCAGGATGCCTTTCTCAGTATTGGTCGTGTATTCCAAACTACATTTCCCATCAGGACACTTGGGTCACTTCCCTTGTTGCCTTTCCTTATTGCATCAGTGTTTTAGACTCCATTTCCCAGGATGCCTTTCTCTACAGCATCATTTGGACTTCCTTTCCTGGGATGCCATTCTCTACAGCATCACTACATTTCAGACTTCATTTCCCAGGGTGCCTTTCTCCACACATTAGTATAGTTGGACTCAATTTCCCAGGATGCCTTTCTCCACAGCACCATGACATGTTGGACTGCATTTCCCAGGTGTCCTGTGTCCTCAGGAGTTTCCTCTTTTCTTCAGCAGGTGTCCAGGGCCCTCAGAAGGTGTCCAGTGCCTCAGCTGGTGATCTGATGTACTCCAGGGTTGTGGTGACTCAGTGAGTTGAGGTTATTGTCAGGGGTCAGGGTCAGGGTGGGGTTCAGTGTCAGGGTCAGGATGTCAGGGTCATGTTCTTAGGGTTACTGGTAGGGTGAGGGAGTTATTGTTTGAGTTAAGTGTTACTGATTTTTATGGTTAGGGACAAAAGGGTTAGGGTCAGCAGGTTAAGTTAGGGAGATGGGTTAGGGTTAATGTTATGGTTAATGGTTAGTGTTTAGGGTTAGATTTATGTTGAGTGGTTAGGGTTAGTGGTTAGGATTAGGGGCATCCCTTGTTCTCAGCAGGTGTCTCTGACCCTCTGCACTTGTCCTGTGTCCTCCACAATCACACTGTTCCTCTGCAGGTTCCTGTTCATCAGCAGTGTGTTTCCCATCATGCCTCTCAGGTCATTCCCCAGGATGCTTTTGATGACACCATCACTGTTGATTTGACTCCATTTCCCAGGATTCCCTTTCAGTACATTAGGATGGTTCTAGAAACTACATTTTCCGTCATGCCTCTCAGATAACTTTCCAGGATGCCTTTGATGATACCATCACTGTGGATTGGACTACATTTCTCAGGATTCCCTTTCAGTACATTAGAACAGTTCAAGAACCTGCATTTCCCATCATGCCTCTTGGATGGTTTCCTAGGATCCCTTACTTAGAGCATTGCTTCATGTTGGACTCCATTTCCCAGGATGCCTTTCTCGGTATTGTTCATGTATTCCAAACTACATTTCCCATCAGGACACTCAGATCATTTCCCACGATGCCTTTCCTTATAGCATCAGTATTTTAGACTCTATTTCCCAGGATGCCTTTCCCGCTCCAGTGTCAGGATGAAACCAGCATTGCTCCCCCTCCAGTGCCCTGATGTAATTGGCCTAGGTTTCCCTGCAGTGCGGGTATAAAATCAGCCTTACTCCCACCCCTGGGTCAGGGATGAAATCGCCCACGTTTGTCCTCAAGTATCCAAGATGAAATCAACCTGGCTCACCCTCCAGTGACCAGGATGAAATCTGCCTGGCTCCCCCTCCAGTGTCCAGGATGAAATCACCATGGCTCCCCCACCAGTATCTGGGATGATATCGGCCTGGCTACCATCCAGTGCAGGGATTAAATCTGCCTGGCTTCCCTGCCAGTGCCCTGATGAAATCGCCCTGAATCCCCCTCCAGTGTCCGGGATGAAATCAGACTGGCTCTGCCTTCAGTGCCCTGATGAAAGCGGCCTGGATGCCCCTCCCTTGCCTAGATAAAAACGGCCTGGCTCCCCCTCCATTGTCCAGTATGAAATCAGCCTGGCTCTGCCTCCAGTGTCAGGGATGAGATTGGCCTGGCTCTCCCTCCAGTGTCAGTGGTGTAATCGGCCTTTTATCCCTCTCCACTGCCCTGATGAAATTTGCTTGGCTATTCTCCAGTGTCAGGGATGATATTGGCCTGTATCCTGCTCCAGTGCCCTGATGTAATCAGACTGGGTACCCCTCCTGTTCCCTGATGTAATTGGCCTGGCTCCCCCTGTAGTTCCCTGATATATTTGACCTGGCTCCCCCTCCAGTGTCAGGAATGGTATCAACCTGGCTCCCCCTCCAATGTCAAGGATGAAATCGGCCTGGCTCTCTCTCCAGTGTCAGTGGTGAAATCTGCTTTTCTCCCCTACCACTGCCCTGATGAAATTGGCCTGGCTACGGTCCAGTTTCGGGGATGAAATCGGCCTGTCTCCCCCTCCATTGCACTGATGTAATCGGACAGGGTACCCCTCCAGTGCCCTGAAGTAATCAGACTGCATACCCCTCCAGTGCCCTGTTGAAATCATCCTTGCTGCTCCCCAGTCCCTTGATTAAATCTGCCTGTCTCCACTTCAGGCATCAGAGATGAAACCAGCATGGTTCCCCCTCCAGTGCCCTGATGAAATAGGCCTGGATTTCCCTGCAGTGTGGGTATAAAATCAGCCTGGCTCCCACTCCTGTGTTAGGGATGAAATCAGCCTGTCTCCCCATCCAGTGTCCAGGATGAAATAGGCCTGGGTTTCCCTGCAGTGTGGGTATAAAATCAGCCTGGCTCCCACTCCTGTGTCAAGGATGAAATCCGCCTGGCTCCCTCTCCAGTGTCCAGGATGAAATCAACCTGGCTCACCCTCCAGTGATCAGGATGAAATCAGCCTGGCTCCCTCTCCAGTGTCCTGGATGAAATCACACTGGCTCTGCAGGATAAGTCAGGCCAATTTCATCAGGGCACTCCAGCTTGAGACAAGCTGATTTTGTCCCTGACACATGAGTGGAGCCAGGTCGATTTCATCTAGACAGTGGAGGGGAGCCATGCTGATTTCATCAGGACACTAGAGGGGGATCCAGGCTGATTTTATAGCCACACTGCAGGTGTTCCCAGGCCTATTTCATCAGGGAACTGTAGTGGTACCCACCCCGATTACATCCCTGGCACTGTAGGAGAAACGAGGCTGATTTCATCAAGAAACTGGAGTAGGAGACAGGCCAATTTCTACTAGACACTGGAGGGGGAACAAGGCTAATTTTATACCCGCACTGCAAGTGGTCCCTGGCCTATTTCTTCAGGGCTCTGTATGGGTACCAACTGTGATTACATCCATGACACTGGAGGGGGAGCCAGGCTGATTTCATCCGGACACTGGAGGGGGTGCCAGGCCAATTTCATAAGGGTACAAGAGGGACACCCAGGCTGATGTCATCTTGAACACTGGAAGGGTAGCCAGGCTGATTTCATCAGGGCACTGGAGGGGAACAGGCCGATTTAATCAGGGCACTGGATGTAAACCAGGCCAAATTCATCAGGGATCCATAGGGCTGTACAGGCCAATTACATCCCTGACACTTAATTGGGGGCCAGGCTGATTTCATCCAGACACTGGAGGGTGAGCCAGGCTGATTTCGTCAAGGGACTGAAAGGGGAGCCTGTCCGATTTCATCAGGGCACTGGAGGTGGAGACAGGCCGATTTCATCAAGGCACTGGAGGGGGACCAGGCCAATTTCATCCCTGACGCTGGTGTTGGAGCCAGGCCGATTTCAACAGGGTACTGGAGGGGCACCCATTCCGATTACATCAGGGCACTGGAGGGGTACCCAGTCCGATTTCATCAGGGCACTGGAGGGTGAGCCAGGCCGATTTCCTCCCTGACTTTGGAGGGTGAGCCAGGCCGAATTCAACCCGGACAGTGTAGGGGAAGCCAAGCTGATTTCATCCAGGACACTGGAGGGGGAGCCATGATGATTTCATCTGGACACTGGATGGAGAGCTAGGCTGATTACATATACCTGAACTGCAGGAGGACCCAGGCCGATTTCATCAGGGTACAGGAGGGAGAACCAGGCAGATTTCATCCTAGAAACTGGAAGGGTAGCCATGCTGATAACATCAGGGCAGTGGAGCGGAAACAGGGTGATTTTATCAGGGCACTAGAGAGGATATCGGCCAATTTCATCACTGACATTGCAGGGGGACCAAGGTTCATTGTTAAGGGCACTGTAGCGGTATCCAGGCTGACAACATCAGGGCACTGGAGGGGGAGTATTGATGAAATTTTTTATTCCACTCCATGTAGTTAAAAGGGATGTTTATTTTGTGGAGTAACTTACAAATGAAGAGATAGGTTGTAGGGTCTGGCAAAGGTATGCCACAGTCTGGCAGTGTTCTCTGGAGAACTCTGCTCAGTCTACCTCCTGCGTTCAGCATCCCAGAAACAAGAGAGAGCCCACCTCCGGATGCTGGGTCTTCTGCTTCCTCCTCCACCCCACCTTGTGGGCATGACCATTACTGAAGCCTCAATGGGGATTGGAACTTCCAGGCCAATGCTGGGATGGCTATCCACTACATCTCCCCCTTTTGTCTAAATAAGAATGTTGTGACCTAATACAAAACTATATACAAAGAGATGGTTATCAAATATTGTCCAGGAGTAATGAGGGATAATGACCTAAATAAGTTGGAATTACAATAAGTGCAAACAATATCAAGCAAAAAACACATAGTAAAATCCAGGGAAGTCTAGAGCATGGGTAGGTGGCATGTTACAAAGATCATTCCAAAAGGTGTCTTATCCTAAAGAACCTGAGTCTAATACTTAATATATTCTATCTTAGATATTATTTATGTATACATAATAAGTTGTAACTATAATTGCTAATCTTCAACCTCATCAAAGACCTAAATGGGAGAAGGACACAAGCAACTTGCAGGAGTCTTGCAAGAATAGACAGAGACAACTGGCAGCCTGGACAGTCACCTAATGTTTCTCAGCATCGTTGGTGCATTCAAATTAGCTACAGGCCTAGAGTATCTGACAGACAATTTTCAGAAGCAGGAATTCTGAAAGACCATCTTACCCTGTCTTGGCAAAGTATAGTGGTCCCTTTCCTTGTGTCCCCTGTGTCCAGAAAGGCCACTGTCCAACTCAGACAGGTTTATTAGTTAGCCATTTTAAAGGTAAGGCAGTTGGTACTTCTGAGAGTTCAATAGCAGTTGTACTCTGTTATTGTAGAGCATGAATGGTTGGTGACTGTTTTTTATAACATGTTATGATATTATTCCTAGAAACATGCATTGGCCTGTATTCCTTTTCTGAGAGTGTAGGAATTTTAATCTGGGCATTCTACTGTTGTAACAGATCTTAGCCCCCTACATATGGCTTCAGCCTTCCTCTCTGTCCTTCTGGCCCTATGCATTCAACCCATCTCGAACTCTGTTTTATCTGAGATAGGGAGCCAATTCCTAAAAGTTGGACATCTACCTCTTGAAGAGGCCAATTTGGATGCCATGATTTTGGTGTAATTATGGTCACATCCGCACCTGTGCCTACCAGGCCCTCCAGAACCAAGCCATTAATTCGAATTCTAAGCTTTGGTCTTTGTTCATTTATGGAAGTCTGCCAAAATATTTGTTTTAGTGTCTTCTTTGTAAACTGTGATTCATCTATCAGGGCTGTTTCATCATACCATTGCAATATCGATTTTTACATTAGGCATTGGTTTATTCAGTTGTCCTGGAGAGGAATGTCTTCCACAGTGGCTGGGAATGTTCTTACCACACTTGATTTGGGGGCCTGCAAGAGGTCCCCTGAGGTGTTTCCCACCAGTAAAGGGTTGCCTCGCATATCTATTTTTGATCTGCATTCACTGGTCCAATGCCAGCCTTTGCCACCTCTTCTACATAATCCAGGAGGTGGTTGGGGTCCCCTGTTTAGGCTATTCCTAGAAGGAGTATTACTTCTAGGATTACCCCATGTACAGTTTTTACTTATATGACCTGGTGTACCACATTTAAAACATTTGGTACCACGGGGCCTTCTTTCACCTCTGGGATTTGTCTCTCCTATCCAAGCCTCATTACTGTAGTTAAGAGACTCAACGCCAATAGTATACTGAATCCATTCTTCCAAACGAGCTGATCTGATCTTTAATGGTATAAGTATTCTTTTGCATTCTGCATTAGCATTGTCGAATGCCAAGGACTCAGTTAATACTTTTCTTAATTCTTTATCTGATACAGCTTTGGTTATAGCTGTGTTCAGCCTTTGTAAATAATCAGTGAAGGGTTCGTGTGGACCCTGAAATATCTTTGTGTATACCTCAGTTGCTTTTCCAGGTTCTGGAATTTTTCCCAAGCATTTAGAGCTGCTGTATGGCATAGGGATATTGCATGGTCATCATAAATGGCTTGCACATTCCTGTAAGCAAAACATCCCTCACGAAGTATTTGATCTTGGGAGATCTCAAAACCTCTGAGATTACCTTGTTGTTCTACATTTCTTGCCTCTTCTCTCAACCAGCTTTTCCATTGTAACTGCTGGCTATATTCTAGAACAGCTGAAATTAACTGATTCCAATCATCTGGAATGATTCTATGTGAGGTACACCACGAATTTAACATCTGTTTTACATATGTGGAGTGTATCCCATATGTAACTACTGCTTCCTTTATATTTTTAAAGTCCCTTCTTGAAATTGGTTGTAAAGTATATGTCCTATATGGCTCAGGGTGTGTGTAATCTGCTGGATTCTCATGGATGATAACAGGATAAGCCATTGTATGAGAGCCATTTGGAGATGTTACAACCTGTATAGTTTTCCCATGTGCTTTATCCAATGTACGGTTTTATTGAATTTATGTAGAGATGATCTGTGGGAAAAGGACATAATACATAACAAATCCATTAAAATTGTAAGGGTTTTCTCTTCACTGGGTCTTTAGTGGCATTGAACAGGTGAATCATGTGCAAAAAGCCTGTCATATTCAGAGATGGCTCATCAATTAAAGGGTAGGCTCACAACAAAAAATAATCTGTATATTTTTAAATTTCTTCTCCATTTTGGATTCTTTGATGGACTTGAAGTATTGAGACATTGGTGAAGGACTTGCCACATTTTTACATCTTTAATGTTTACCTCCTGTGTGGACTTTGGGATGGCTTTGTAGATGTGAGATATGCCTAAAGAAATTGCCCCATTCTTTATATTTCTAAGGATTTATTCCTGTATGTATTTTTTGATGAACATGAAGGTTTGAGCTCTGAGTAAAGGACTTGCCACAATCTGAACATTTATAAGGTTTCTCTCCAGTGGGTGTTCTTTGATGAACATGAAGGTCTGAGCTCTGAGTAAAGGACTTGCCACAATCTGAACATTTATATGGTTTCTCTCCAGTGTGTTCTTTGATGAACATGAAGTTTTGAGCTCTGAGTAAAGGACTTGCCACAATCTGAACATTTATAAGGTTTCTTTCCAGTGTGTGTTCTTTGATGAATATGAAAGTTTGAGCTCTTAGTAAAGGACTTGCCACAGTCTAAACATTTGTAAGGTTTCGCTCCAGTGTGTGTTCTTTGATGAACATGAAGGTTTGAGCTCTTAGTAAAGGATTTGTCACAATCTGAACATTTATATGGTTTCTCTCCAGTGTGAGTTCTTTGATGTACATGAAGGTCTGAGCTCTGAGTAAAGGACTTGCCACAATCTGGACATTTATATGGATTCTCTCCAGTGTGTGTTCTTTGATGAACATGAAGTTTTGAGCTCTGAGCAAAGGACTTGCCACAATCTGAACATTTATAAGGTTTCTCTCCAGTGTGTAATCTTTGATGAGCTTTAAGTGTTGATCCTTTGGCAAAGGCCTTTTCACATACATTGTACTTGAAAGGTTTTTCTCCAATATGTAATCTTTGATGAACTTCAAGATTTGAGCTATCATTAAAGGACTTTCCACATGCATTACATTTGTTAGTTTTCACCTGTTTGTGTAATCTTTGATGAACTTTAAGTGTTGAGCCTCTGGTAAAGGACTTTCCACAATCTATACATTTGTAAGGGTTCAATCCATTGTGTATTCTTTTATGAACATGAAGTGTTGAACTCTGAGTAAAGAATTTGTCACACATATTACATTTGTAAGGTTTATATCCAGTATGGATCCTCTGATGAACTTTAAAATTTGAGGCCTTGTTAAATGAATTGCCACATTCTTTTAATGTATGAGTTTTCTCTCCAAAATGTATCCTCCGATGAAATTGAAGTGTTGAACTCTGAGTGAAAGAATTGCCACATGTTTCACACTTGAAAGGTTTTTCTCCATCAGTTCTCTGAGGATGATGAACAGAAAAGCCGTGGACATAAGACTCACCACACTCTGTACATTTGAAAGCATTCTTTTCACTGTGAATTTTACAATGAGCTCTATTTGAAAGAAACATGTCATGCTCTGGACATTTGTATGATTCTTTTATCATATGGATTTTGTAATGCTCCTTAAGTACTGATAACTTAGAAAAAATCTTTCCACATATTTTACATTTGCATATTTTTCTCCAGTATGAACCGCATTAATTTTAAAGAGGTCTGAACATCTCCTGTAACACCTCCCAAATTTCTTACATTTTTGTCCAATATTGAATATTGGATTCCACTCTGATTTTGAAGGGTGGGTGAAATAGTGTATACATGCTTTGGATTGTTTGTCTTCACTGTGGCTTGAGTCATTTTGAGTATTTGAACGGAAATTGTAGCATCTGGACGAAAATGATGTAGACTGAGTTTTTTGAGGAGAAGCTGGAAATTCTTCATCTATTCTATCAGGAATGCCAGTTTGGGGAGCTGCATAAAGATTATTTCTATCAGCACATGATTCAGGCTCTTCATTGTCTGATCTACATGCCCAGAACTTCCTTATGTGTAATTCACCAAGTACATTACATCCAAACTGTTCTGATATTTTTATTTGGCAAGGATCCTGTGTATACTCTTTTTGGAACAAGTCATGAATGGGATAACAAAACAAAGCTGGAATAAATTAAGTGCAATTATTTTCTAAATGTGTAGAATTTGACAATAGTTACATACAAACATTTACATAAAATGATACCAATATGTGGGAAGTAGAAAAAAGAGGAAACACAAATCTTCAGCACTTCTTCCATAAGGAATCAAAATCCAAAAATGATGAACATGGACAAGGTCATTTCATGAACTTGTATTTTATAATATGTAAAATTTGAAAAGATCTTCTTTAAGCATGTCATGCAAACAACAACAGTAAACATAATTCTTAGAATATGAAATGAAACTATTAGCCATCATTAAAAATATTCTGTTCACTTGAAAATTGTATTATCAATGTAGATCAAAACAAAATCACTTTTCCAAACCCATAAAAGATAAAATGATAGAAATAAAAAATATCATAAAGAGTTTTTCCATGATTAATGTTTATTAATGTATATTAAGATATAGTTATTCAAGGAGAAAAGTATAAAATGACCATGAAAAAACATGTCTGTCAGGTACACAGAGCTTTATGGAACTAAGGAGAGAATGTTGCAACATCTCCACAATCACACTAATAATTCTTTAGGACTTTATTTCTTCAGATACCTAAGTGTATCTTATATTTATAAAAGACTGGCCTTTCATCTCAGCATTTGGAAGCCAGTGGCTCATTAACCTCTATGGTTATGATGCCAGCCTGATCTACATATTCAATTTCAGGACAATAAGGGCTATATGGTTACAGACCCTGTCTCAAAAAAGGAAATACATGAGAAAACAAATTTTATGTCTAGGAAAGAAATAGTGCCAATAGAGCAAATGTGGCCTTGTGTGACATGAAGGTGGATATGTTTTTCCACTGTAAAACTAATTGTCAGCAAAGCAAACCATGATCTTGGGCTCAGTATCTCCTGTCGTAGCATAACTATCTGATAGAACCATTCTAGATGGCCCAACAATGGGAATCAGAGTCTGGCTTTTTCTTAAAGTGCTCTTCACTGACTTAAATACAGAATATGACTAATGTCTAGAATGCATAATAATCTGTGTTTTTATCCAAATATGCTTAGATCTATAATATGTTTGGAATTAAAAACACACAAAAAAGCAAGCTGGGCAACAGTTGAACATGTAGTCCCATCACTCAAGAGGCAGAGGCAGGTAAATCTGTTGGAGTCTGAGGCCAGCCTAAACTACAGTGCAAGTTCCAGGACACCCTCGGGAGTTAAATAGAAAAACTCTGTCACAAAAAATAAAAATTCATAAAGACCTACATGATAAAATTTTTATTTTCAAAGTATACTGAAATGTAGTATTCTATTCAAAGCAAAATATCAGAACTCAGAGTTTATGTGTGAAATACACAATTTTTGTAAATGTAAATTTAATTTAAATATTACTATACCATTTTATTATAGCTTCTAACAGTCACTTTTCCTCTAACTCTTCTCATATCTCCAAATAAATAATATAATCTACATTTGATAATTGTTACTGTTATGTATTTATGTATATACTTTTTCAAATACATACACACATACATATATATATATACATATATATATGTATATATATATATATATATATATATATATATATATATATAATATCAAAATGTTAGTCCAGCTTCATTGTTAAAGATTATATAATCTCAGATGTAACCATTTTGCATTAGGCAAGCAGCAATGGGGATAACCCATGACAGAGGGTCATTTCCTTGTCACACCATTCACTAGGTGTCCTTAGCTCTTTGATTAGGGATTTGAGATATAGGGACACTATTTATTGGGAAACAAAAATTCAGGATGGTTCTTCTGTTATAATGGAAGAAATGTTGGTAGAAATGGTGAAGGAAGATTGAGGGACAAATAACACCAATGTTGTCTGTTAATTCCTCAAGAAGATATATTATTTTATATTATCATGTATTTCTGCACCACATAAATATGTAAGACATAATGAAATTAATGACTTCCAGGCTGATAATACCACACAAAATAACCAGAGATTAACAACAACCTTAGCACAAAATATGAGTATCTTTATTAAAATTTCTGGTATAAAATAAATATTATGTGTAATGAGAATACTATGACTTCTTTCTTTCCTGTATGTACCCCCTTGAACTTCTTATTATCATAGACTGACATTTAAGTCTTCAAGCAGAACATAGAACAGTTATACAGAGAGGGAGCATTCTTTATTTTCCCAATTATAAAACTGTTTTGAGTTTTCTTTGTTTAGAATGATTATACTGCTAAATACTTACAAGAAACTTAATCTATTAAATGTAGATAAGTCCCTACTGTGGAATTTTTGTAATGAAGGGATACTGTATTTTGTCAAAAGCCTTTTCTGCATTTAATGATGAGATCATTAGGTCTCTTTCTTATAGTCTGCTCTAATGTACTACATGTATTGATTTATTTATGTTGATTCACATTAGCATCTCTTGGATGAAGGATCTTTGATCCTAGTAGATAAATATTTTGTGGTGTTCATGAAATTGATATTTTCCATTTTGTCATATAATTGGAAATGTATTGGTGTTAGTTTGTCTCTACTTATCTGGTGGGATTCTGTTCTGAATCCATCTGGATTTCTTAAGTAATTTTTTTTTGTACCTTCCATTCAATTTCAGAACAGGTGACATGATAAATTGTTTATGTCATTGATTTATTTTTATTAGGTTATATGCTAAGAAATTCATCCATTTGTTTTTGATATTGTACATATTGTAGGTAAATAATGGGACTGAAAAAATATTCTAAGTGAATTAAATCAGAAAGATAAATACTGCATATTATCTCAAATTTGGGGATGTTACCTTTTAAGATTTTGGTCTCTATGTTTTCTGTAGAGTTTAGGTTGCTAGTTTGAGGTCAAGGGTCTTATTTTTATAGGAACAGCATTAGTAATATACTTCTTGAAGGCCCACTAGAGAAACTACAAATGGTGAGAATTATTTTCAGGAAAAGAATCTAAGTACACCAAGCTCTCTGTCCATCTACTTTATTCCTCTAGGATAATTTTTTTATTTGTACAGCTACAGTTTTGTCCTCAAGCCTAGTTCCTTCCTTGCCTATTTTTCTCTACCTTTAAGCTTTATATTAATTCTTTCATCTTAATTCTTCTTCATCTAGGTCCTCTCATCTCATTCTTAACCATCTAGTCCTTTGCCATCAGGATCTTCCTAATATTCCATCTTATCCTCAAGTGTTGTAGTCAAAATCCTCTCCAGTCAAAATCTCCAATGTCCTCTCTTCTTTCTCCTCATACCTTAGTTTCCCCTCACTCTCTGAGGTGCTCAGATATAAACCCAAGTCATAGCAATCCTCTGGTCAAGTAAGGTCAGCAAGCTTGGATTTCTATGTGGTATTCAAGGCAGGTAAGACATTTCCTCAGGCAATGACTGCCAGGCGTTCTTTTACAAAACAAAACAGGAGTGGTAAAGGAGAAGTACAATTTAGAGCAAGTGATCAGTTAGAATATCAAGAAGGGGATCTATGTGCTCAGTCCACATTCCTAGAGGTGAGTAGGTAAGAAGTTAGAAGTCTGTAATGTTAGTAAGGCTGTAGTAAAGGGGTTCTCACACTAGATTGCACAGGAAATAAAGGAATCCACTTGACTTAGAAGACAGGTGTTGTTTCATTTGGCCTTGGATACTTAAGTCTGTTCTGAGAGAGTACAGAGGTATCCCTAATAAGATACATTTTTGCCTTTGGGGATGGTACTGGTTAGATGTTGCTAATGACAAGAATTACAGGGACACTTGAGTTGGGTTTTCTGGCTGTACACAGCTGTCAGTGCAGTAGGTTATCTAAATATTCCATTAGCAGAGGGGAAATGGTGCCCAGTAAATGATGGAAAAGGTACAATAGGACATGAGAAATTCATAGCAGGAAATGGCTAACAATCAAAAGTCAAATATTACCAAGGTTTCCTGAGCCTCAGATTAACTTCTGGAAGGCCCTTGGCTTCTTCCAGGTATTAGTTTTGTCATAATAAGATCAAATCCCACTTTATATATTTTTGAGGCTTGTAGCACAATGGAAATGGAGGTTTTTTTTGTCCACAGAATGATGCTGGCACTATAATTGCAGCCTAGAAACTGAGACCAAATTGGTCATGGCCCCTAGATAAAAATTATTATTATTCTGCTTAATAAACATGGCATTAAACAAGTGCTATATTGTTATAGACATGGATTAACATATTACTCACCCTTCAATACAGATGTTTAATATGGAGATTTTGAAGAATTAAGCCCTACCTTTATCTTAACCCTTGCATCATTGTTCAGACACCTATGAATAAATGACTGCAGAAATAACATAAACAGCAAAAAATGGTAAATGACTCTAGGGAAGAAGAGGTTTACAAACATTATAGGAACAATGGACATACTATCACCAAGTCTCGGACAGAAAGTCCAAAACCTACACAAGCCCAATACTACAGGAAAAATATCAGATCATAAAATGGAAAGTCGACCCAAAATCACAACTTTGTGACAAGAACATATTGTGCAGGCCCTAGCTTCAAGAAGTAAGAAAATCTGTTTTTCAATTGAGTAATACCAGGGTATGTCAATCACATTCAATGTCTTGTGTTCAGAGACAATTGGTCAGCCAAAATATCCCTTGATTTTTATGAATTTTCTATCCTTTCTTTGATAGAGATGTGGTGCAGAAATTATGACATGCGATTGGTGTGGTATGAGGATGGTATGCAAGGAGGTAAAAGAAAGAAAAAAATCCAGACATAATGTAAAAATGTTAAAAAAAATCAGAAAAACCCTAAAATCACTGACATACAAGAGAAAATTTCAGGTATTTATTGGAAAACAAAAAAAAAATCCCACATACATTGTCAAATTGCTATTAGCATACTAAATTTTATCTAATCACTATTTTGAGGAAATGAGGGACATATGTAAAATTTTCTATGTGCTGTATCCTAGTGCACTATTGTAAATGTAATTCTTAGGCATTGCTTCTATTGAGGAGCTGTGCTAATCCCACTGCAATTATGGTATGCTTCTTGTTTTGTACTCTACATATAAACAGTCATTCCTTCTACCTTACCTTGTTCTCTGCCTTCTACTTCCTCTTTGTTCATAATCCAGGGTTCTTTATTCTGTTCAAGGCAGGTGACTAGCTCTGGTTTTGACACAGAAAAGTCTGTGAATTAGAACAGACATAAGATAATTAATTTACATGATGGTCACCAGAGTTGGATTCTAGTAGAAGTTGTATTCAGTGGCTATGAAGTTACATAAGTTAAGACTCAGTAGTGAATTCTTATTAGTATATATTTGACATTAAGAAATCCATAATTTTAATTGTGTATGCATTCAACTTTCATTATATTACCCCATTACATAAATAAATCTGTGGGAAGCAGACTATATTTACACATATTTGCCACTGAATGACTGTAGAAAAAAAAAACAATTTGGGATTGAAGGTATTACTTGCTAGATTAAAAGAGCATTTAGAATAAGAAAATTCTCAATAAATTATTATACTCACCAATATCTAGTAATAATTGGGAGCTGGGATTCACTAATAGAAAACAATTCAAGTACTAATATGTTAGTAGACATTCCTAGGTCTAAGCAGCAATTAGGAAATAATTTATTCTCACCTACAGAAACCAGGTTGCTATAGTTCTCCAACATGACCTCTCTGTACAAATCCCTCTGAGATGTGTCCAGGCATTTCCATTCTTCCTTGGAGAAATTGATGGATACATCCTTGAATGTCAATGGACTCTTAGGTGAAAATTCAATTTTCCTTTGTTATTATGGTTTGAGTCTTTATTTGTCCCAGATAAAGAATATTTAACTAAAGAACTCTCTGTTATCAGTAATCAATCTGCAACTTTTAAATGTTATATATTAAAAGGGAGGGAGTTGTGAATTTTTCATGAGATCAAAGTGCCCAGGATCTAAACATATCATGAAATATGTTTATTTTATCCAAGATAAATAATGTCTGAAATTGTCCTCAGTAGGAATTCAGTTTCAATATTTGTCTTTAATATCATAAAATTTTTAAATATTTCATATCATGAACTCATGTAGAAAAGTCATACTGGAAAATAAAAGAGGCAAGAAAGAGTTGAAAGCAGGATGTAGAACAGAAATGATAGTTATAATAAAGAACTTAGATTAAAATATAAAAAAAACACAAAATATTGTTTTCCAGAATGAGTGACTATAGTGAAGGTTGAGAGCTCTGCAGATGAAGCATTTATGTGTAGAATGTCTTCAACCTGTTCCATCCTTGTGCCTACATTTTCCTGAGAACAAGCCATCTGTTCTTCCCCTTTCTGATAGATTCTGTCAGGAAGTTTATTTAACAGTTTCAGCTTTTTGATGCTATTCTGTGTGCAAAGGCAGCAGCACCTGCATTCCATGCTACCACACTCAGAGACCCCAATTGCTGTCTTTTGCCACAGCAGAGGTGCAGAAACCATGAATTTTTACTGACAGGTCAAAACTTAGTTTCTCTTTTCCTGCTTTGGGTGAGTCCATTATTCCTTCAAATCATGGAAATCTCTAAAACCTGAATAGGTGGCTTCTGCACCTTGTTTTATACTGTGAATTTTAAATTGAGTCTAAACACAGCAGTAAAAAGTTGTAGTGACCCTTCCTCTCATTCCATTTCCCTGAGATGGTTAATTAAAAAATAACTGACACTGTATTGGAAATAGCAGACAGAATCTGAGGGGTAGCCACAGCTAAAAGTATTTCTCACACTGGGTAAGTAATATATTTGACTACAGCCAAGGCCCAGCAGGAAATTGATAACACGCAAGTGTCTCCAATGAAGCATTCCCTTTAATTTCTATGATCTATCCTTAAATTCCACCATTTTACAGTTTTGCAGTGAGACAAGTGATTAGAATCTCTCTTAAGTATATTTTAAACAGTGAAAAAGCTTCTTTTGGATTCACTTGCAAATGGTGTATCTAAATAATGGCATCCCTGAACCCAGTTTAATACTTTCGATTGTTAATGAAGGCACTTCATCTCCAACCACCTAAATTTTCACTGTTGATACTTTTCTACTATTTGTGAAATCAACATGAATATAAGTACACTTTGCCTACCAGTTCTTCATTAGTTTGTTATTTAAAAAATGTACTATATAACCATAGCAGGTAAAATTGCATCATCTCTCAGGGGAGTGATTATAAGCAGATGTCAGAACAACTAAGGGGCATTGCAAGTTAATGGTAAGGGTAATGGGTAGCAGAGAGAAATGATGGAATAGACTCTCTGAATCAATTCACAAAAGAAGAACAGAAAACAGAAGAAAAGCTGCTCATAGGATAACTTAATATGAACCTATGACTGGCAAATTTGATTTAGATGTTTGTATTTCATTTGAACACTTCATCTTAGTATATAACACAGTATACTTTCATAGCAATACTGCTTTAAACATTATCCATTGACAGGAAGACATTCCATTCTTTTTCATAGTGCCTCTTTCTCAGAACAGTCTATAATTAACAAATAGATACTTGAGTATCTATTTGAAAGAAGCCATCATGGAATATCTTCGTTCTCATTCATATGAGATGACCAATTTCAGTAGGACAAGTGAATGCATATATATTTATATATCAAATGAATATACTGTATATTAATACAGAGAATATATTTTGAAAACATAAAGTGAGAAAACAGTGGAAAGCAGCACACACTCATGTGACATGCATTCAAAAAATTTACCTTGACAACTGCTTCAGAAATAAAAAAAAAATCCTTGTAAAAACTGTGAGGTAATGTAAATGTTTGTGATCACCACAAAGGAAGCTTTTGTAGAACAGGCAAGAAATCTCACCTTCATACATACATTTACCTGAGAAAAAGCCATCTCTCTGTTCCCTTCTGTCTGGATCATCTCAGCAAACTTTATCTCAAAGTTTCACCTTCCTGATAATATATTGGATTTTTAGAAAAAAAAAAAGCCTTGTATACCTTCTTCTACACTAAAAGACTGGAAGGAGGATCAAAAAGCTCACTCTCTGTACTTTAATGGAACAGAGAAATAGAACAACATGAGTTCCCAGAGGCAGACAAAACTTTCATGCATTCAGGGGAAGTTTGTTTGTCTTTGTGTATGATCCTTGATCTAGATCTGCCCATGTAAACAGATCTAGTATACTCACAGATCAACTGAGCTCTATTTTTGCTCCCCATATATGTCCAATGATTGAATCTGTAATAGTTTTCCTAAAACAATTGGCTTTATAATTTTATGACATATTTTTTGAACATTTTCTGTAATGCAGTAACTGAAATTAACTTCACAGCATCAGTGTAAAGATGAATGCCCAGGATTCCAAAGCATCAGAAATTGAACACAAGTTTTATTATATTTATTGATAATTGAGGAACATTGGGGACTAATTTGAGGTTCAAAACAATCTATATTATATTCTATAAAATCTCAAATATTAGCAACACAAGAATATTTATATAAAAGCTATGGCAGTCTCCAATCCATATCCTGAACCATAAAATATACAGAAAATTATGCAGTAATTTTGAATTGATATAGTTATCCAAATAATTATCCTGGCATAAGACTTCACATTTTTATTATGCTTTTCTCGATTGTCAAATTAATCATATACCATTTTAATACATGGTTATTTCCTAATTCTGTTTGATACATTGCTTTATATGTAGTTTGTTTTCCAAAAAATGTTTTTGTGAACATAAATATTATTTCTTGGTAAAATGCTTATAAAATTACACCAAGCATAAGGTTTTTTGATGACACTCATCTGATATGGAGTGAGTTTAGAGCATTTGCTAAAGGCTACCTTTCACTACTCACATCATAAAGAATGCTTTTACTGTATTAGCACTGGGGCAATAATTACCTATTGAGTTTGTTTGTTTCTTGACTTTTTTGACATGCTCTAAATTTTGAACTTCCTTTAGAGATTTTTTTAAAAAAATTCTGTACATTTAATTTTTTACCCAATAGTTATACTGTGTTAGGCAAAAATATCTGAGGACTCTATAACACTTGCCACATTCTTATTATTGTACATTTTCTCTCTATTATGGATTATGTGATGATCTTTAAGATTTAAGAACCCAGATACAGTTTTCCACCATGCTTTTTATTTGTAAGCTTTCTCCAATGTATGGTTTTAGTGAGTTTTGGCAGAGATGATACATGGGAAAAGGACATACTATGTTAACGTTAAATACAATTTTAAGGTTTCTACATTCATGGCCTTGAACACATGAATCATGGGCAAAGGACCAGCCAAAATGTGTATATTTATATCATTCTTCTACATAATGGATTATTTGATGAACTTGAAATGTCCAGGCCCTGTTAAAAGATTTGTCACATTCTTTTCATTTGTAAATTTTCTTTCCTTTGTGGATATTGTGATGTCTTTGTAGATTTGAGATTGTCCTAAAGGACTTTCCACATTCTTTACATTTGTAAGGTTTCTGTCAAGTGTGTAATCTTTGATGAACTTTAAGCTTTCAGCCTACAATGAAGGACTTTCCACATACATTACATTTGTAAGGTTTTTCTCCAGTGTGTATTTTTTGATGAACTTTAAGTTTTGAGCCTACAATGAAGGACTTTCCACATAAATGACGTCTGTAAGGTTTCTCTCCGGAATGTATTCTTTGATGAACTTTAAGTGCTGAGCCTACTGTAAAGAACTTTCAACATACATTACATTTGCAAGGTTTTTCTCCGGTATGTATACTTTGATGATCTTTAAGTGTTGAGCTATGAGTAAAGGACTTTCAACATATATTACATTTGTAAGTTTTTTCTCCAGTGTGAATTCTTTTATGAACTTGAAGTGTTGACCTCTCAGTAAAAGTCTTGTCACAATCTGAACATTTGTAAGGTTTTTTATTCCATTATGTATTCTTTGATGAACTTTTAGTGCTGAGCCTACTGTAAAGAACATTCCACATACATTACATTTGTATGGTTTTTCTCCAGTGTGTATTTTTTGATGATCTTTAAGGTTTGAGCCTACAATGAAGTACTTTCCACATACATGACATCTGCAAGATTTCTCTCCAATATGTATTCTTTGATGAACCTTTAGTGCTGAGCCTACTATAAAGAACTTACCACATGTATTACATTTGTAAGGTTTTTCTCCAGTGTGAATTCTTTTATGAACCTGCAGTGTTGTGCTATCAGTGAATGACTTTTCAAAATCTGAACATTTGTAAGATTTTTTTTCTCAAATGTGTATTCTTTGATGATCTTTAAGTGTTGAGCTATGAGTAAAGGACTTTCCACATACATTACATTTGTAAGGTTTATTTCCAGTATGTATTATTTTATGAACTTGAAGTGTTAAACTTCGAGTAAATGGCTTGTCACATATATAACACTTGTTAGTTTTATCTCCATTGTGATTCTCTGATGAACTTGAAAATTTGAGGACTTGTTAAATGACTTGCCACATTCTTTACATTTGTATAATTTCTCTCCAGTATGGATCCTCTGATGAATATGAAGTGTTAAACTCTGAGAAGTAGAAGTCTTATAGAATTAGCACTTTGAGAGTAATGATTTTGAAAATTTCTCTCCTCGTAGCCATAAAGCTCTGTGGACCTGATAGGTACATTTGTATTTCATGATCATTATATTGTTTTTTATCAATCACTCTCCCTGAATACCTATGTATTCACATATATTAGTAATTACTAATCAGTGAAAATGTATATACAATAATTTTTCTTCAATGACTTGAATGCAGACTCTAAATGGTGGCCAGAATACACTACAGTCTGTTTTTCCAAAGAGTCTTAAATCTCTAATACAGTTTGGATTCAGAAACAGAAAAAAAAGCAAGCTGGGCAGTGATATGTCACGTGTCTTTAGTCCCAGAACTCAGGAGGCAGAAGCAGGCAAATCTCTGTTATTTCAAGGCCAGCGTGGACTACAGAGAAAGTTCCAGGACAGCCAGGACAGTTACACAGAGAAACTCTGTCCCACCAAAAAACAATGAACTGATAAAAGCCTACTGAATAAAAATTGTATTTTCAAAACAGACTAAAATATGGAATTCTATGTCAATGTGTAATATCACAACTCAGAGTTTACATGTAAAATTCAAAAATTCTTTTTTAATGTAGATCTAATTTAAATACAATCATATCATTTCATTTAAAGCTTATCCCAGCCACTTTCACTTCAATTCTTCCCATATCCCCAGATAATTATATATATATATCTTCAGAATGTTAATCCAGCTTTAATGATTATATCTTTTCAAGTCTCACCAATTTTCCCTAGACAAGCAATAATAAAGATAACCTATGGCAGAGGGTAACTCTCCTTGTCACAGTATTCATTAGGGGTCTCTAGTTGTTTGATTAGAGATTTGAGGTAGAGGGGCAGTATGAATTATGAAACAGTAATTCAGGAGAGTTCTTCAGTTATAAATGAAGGAAAGTCAGTACAAAAATTGAAGGAGAGACTGGCAACAATCTTAGCACCAAACATAAGAATCTTGATTTAATTTTTTTTTTGAGAAAGGGTTTCTCTGTGTAGATTTGAGCCTTTCCTGGAACTCTCTTTGGAGAACAGGCTGGCCTCAGACTCACAGCAATCTACCTGATTCTGACTCCCAAGTACTGGAATTAAAGGTGTGTATCACCACCACTTGACCTAGAATAAATATTATGTGTAATGAGGATACTATGACTTTTTTCTTTCCTGTCTGTATCACCTTGAAATTCATATTGTCAAAGACTGATATATAGGACTTCACAGAGAACATTGAACAGATATGGAGACAGTTAGTATCCTTTAGTTTGCCACTTATAGAAGAACTGTTTTGAGATTTCTCTATTTAGAGTGATTATGTTGGTTATTACTTACAATAAATATTACATATTATATGTAGTTAGGTTCCTCCCAATGTTGAATTTTTTATAATGAAGGGACACTGTATTTGTCAAAAGCTTTTTCTGCATTTAATAAAAGTATCATTTGGTCTCTTTCTTAATAGTCTGCTCTAAAGGTTCTAGAGAGATTAGAAATATAAGGAACATACCTAAACATAATAAAGACAATTTATAGCATGCCAACAGCCAACATCAAGTTAAATGAAGAGAAAATCAAAGTGATTCCACTAAAATCAGGAACAAGACAAGGCTATCCACTCTTCCCATATGTACCCAACATAGTACTTGAAGTTCTAGATAGAGCAATGAGACAACAAAATGAGATTGGGGGATACAAATTGGAAAAGAAGAAGTCAATCTTTCATTTTTTCCAGACGATATGATAGTACATAAACGACCCCAAAAATGCTACCAGGGAACTCCTACAGCTGATAAAGTCCTTCAGTAAGGTGGCAGGATACAAAATTAACTAAAAATAGTCAGTAGCTCTCCTATATACAAATGAGAAATGCATTGAAAAAAATCAGAGAAACATCACCCTTTGCAATAAAAACTAGTTGTGATTATTTGCTTATATAGGGACTAGTTTAAAATTTACTTTCATGAATTCTAAGATTAGAAATAAATTGCTGATTGCTGTTTTTGTTCATTTCTGTCTGTAAAATTTTATTGCAGAAATTTTAATCTCAGTCTCATTGGTAGGCAATTTTTTTGTTAATGAGGAATTATGAATACACTTCATTACAAGCACCCAAATAATCCCTTCCTTGTTTGAATAGAGACTATTGTCTATTGCTTTCCTGTGCAGTATGTCTCTAGTTAAAGATCTAAGAAGGTTGGTGTGAGAATGAAGAAAATACATACAAATATGACACTGGGACCCAAAGAAAAGCTGGAGTCAGTTGTCTGTGTTCTCTGAGGTGAAACCAGAACACCTTAGAATCTTTGTGTCAGTAATACCTACATTCAAATAGATTTACTGCATGGTGATAATATAAAGGCAGGGTTACTATCTAAAGCTTGTACACATTCATGCTTGACTCATCTCTGTACTATCTGTCTCTTTAGCCTTAAATTGTTGAGGTCTAAACATCTGAAAAGAGCAAATTATGGTGGAGAGTTTTGTTTCCCTAACTATTAACATCTTCATAAGATCACAAGAAGATTTACAATGTTTCAAGCCTCAAGTGATGAGGGAAAGTTTCTTGCCTTTTTGTATATGTCTATGTCTTGGTCCTTGATCTACATCTGCACATGTAAACAGCTCTAGTTAACTCACAGTCCTACTCAGGCCTTATTTTTTTTTCTCCATATATACTTCTTTTTTTTTTTCTGATCAAGTCTCATTTATTCAAGAACATCTCAGGGTAGACATAGGGCAAGGGGCAAGGTTTTGAACTTTGTTTGTTTTGAAACTTGTTTTGAACAATGTTTTCTCTGATTGTATCTTGATGGCCACTTCCACCAGATATGTGAATTGGGGCAACTTTATTCCAGCAGACCTTATTAACAGGGTTAACCATACTCGAGGCTTGGGCATATTTATAATTGCCAAGGACCTGAGGGGTGATAGACCAATAGCCTCCTAAGAGTCACATAATTCTTTTGCAAAATGGCAGTGAAATAGTTAATATTATGTGTCCCCTCACTCTTTTTTTTCTTCTTTTATTATTATTATATTTGGTTTTAATTTTACACGACAGGCATGTGTCCTGTGTCCTTCCCACTCCTGCCCACACCTTCCCTCCATCACTTCCCCTCCATTACCATCTCCTACAGGGCCAAGACTCCCCTGGGGATTCATTTAAACTTGGTAGATTCAGTACAGGCAGGTCCAGTCCCCTCATTCCAGGCTGAGCAAAGTGTCCCTGTGAAAGCCCAAGGTTCCAAATAGCCAGCTCATGCACTAAGGACAGGTCCTGGTCCCACAGCCTGGATGCCTCCCAAGCAGTTCAAGCTTATCAAATGCCTCACTTATCCAGAGGGCCTGATCTAGTTGGGGGCTCCACAGCCTTTGGTTCAGAATTTCTGTGCATCCATTGGTTTGGATATTTCTCCCCATGCTTTTTCCAATCTTCGTCTCAAAATTCATGCTCTTACAGTCCCTCCTCTTCCTCGACAATTGGACAACTGGAGCTCCACCTGGGGCCTCGCTGAGGATCTCTGCATCCACTTCCATCAGTTATTGGGTGAGAGTTCCAGCTTGAATGTTAGAGTGTTTGGCCATCTGATCATGAGACTAGGTCAGATCAGGCTTTCTCTCAACCATTGCCAACAGTCTACAGAGGACGTATCATTGTGGATTTCTGGGGACCTCTCCGGCACTCTGCCTATTCCTCTTCTCATGTGGTCTTCATTTATCATGGTCTGTTATTCCTTGTTCTCCCTTTCTGTTCTTGATCCAGCTTTGATCTCTTGCTCACCTAAGCTTTCTTTCCCTGAAACCTTGTGCTTCATCACTCCCACTGTCTTCCAGGTTGTTCAAGTACGTCCTAGGGTCCTGTTTTCTAGGTAGCCTCCCTGGAGTTGTGTAGCAGTCTAGTCATCTTTGTTTTACATGTAGTATCCTCCTATGGGTGAGTACATACCATGTTTGTCTTTCTGAGTCTCGGTTACCTCACTCAGAATGATTTTCTCTAGAGCCATCCATTTGCCTGCAAACCTCATGATGCCATTGTTTCTCTCTGCTGAATAGTACTCCATTGTGTATATGTACCATATTTTCTTTATCCATTCTTCAGTTGAAGGACATCTAGGTTGTTTCCAGGTTCGGGCTATTACAAACAATGCTGATATGAATATAACTGAGGAAATGCCCTTGAGTATATGCACAAGAGTGCTATAGCTGAGTCTTGGGGGAGATGGATTCCCAAGTTTCTAAGGTAGCACCATATTGATTTCCAAAGTGGCTGTATTAGCTTGCATTCCCACCAGCAGTGGAGGAGAGTTCCCCTTGCTCCACATCCTCTCTAGCATAAGCTGTCTTCTGTGTTTTTGATCTTAGCCATTCTGACAGGTATAAGATGGTATCTCAGAGTCATTTTGATTTGCATTTCCTGGATAATTAGGTATGTTGAGAAATTCCTTAAATGTGTTTCAGTCATTTGAACTTCCTCTGTTGAGAATTATCTGTTTAGTTCTAGAGTCCATTTCTTATTTGGACTGTTGGGCATTTTGATGTCTAATTTCTTGAGTTCCTTATATATTCTGGATATCAGCCCTCTGTCAGACGTGGGGTTGGTGAAGAACTTTTCCCATTCTGTAGGCTATTGCTTTGTCTTTGACTGTGTCCTTTGCTCTACAAAAGCTTCTCAGTTTCAACAGGTCCCATATAATGATGGAAATGGATGCAGAGATCATCAGCCAGGCCCCAGGTGGAGCTCCAGGTGTCCAATTCTCAAGAAAGAGGAGGGACTGTAAGAGCATAAATTGTTGAGACCAAGATTGCAAAAATCATTGGGACAAATAGCCAAATGAATGGAAGCACAGGAATTATGAAGCAATGGTTCTGGAGCCCCCAGCTGGATCAGGCCCTCTGGATAAGTGAGACAATTGAATAGCTTGAACTCTTTGGGAGGCATCCATGCTGTGGTACCAGGACCTGTCCTTAGTGCATGAGCTGGCTGTTTGGATCCTGGGGCTTACACAGGGACACTTTGCTCAGCCTGGAATGAGGGGACTGGACCTGCCTGCACTGAACCCACCAGTTTTAAATGAATCCCCAGGGGAGTCTCATGTAGATGTAACCATCTTGTTAAATAAGAAACACAGAACCGATTACAGAGTTAAAAGCCACGAGGTCAGAGCAAGAGTGGAAAATCTTACCCTTCACTGTTTCTGCTGTCCTTCCTCTCCGCAAGAGAGCTACTTCTGTGTCTTGTCTTTTTTATAGACTTTCTGTTCTGTTTTCTCATTGGTTGTAAACCCAGCCACATGACCTCCTTGTCACTGCCTGTTTGTACAGACCTCCAGGTCTTCTATGGTTGGTATTGAGATTAAAGGCAAATATCTGCCATGCTGGCTGTGTCCTTGAACACACAGAGATCTGCCTGGCTCTGCCTCCCAAGTGCTGGGATTAAAGGCGTGCACCATTACTGCCCAGCTTCTGCTCTGGCTTGCTCTGAACTCAAGGCAACTTTATTAACATACAAATAAAATCACATTTCAATACAAAAAATCACTATATTTCCCCTTTTATATTTTAAGAAAAAAAGGAAAAAGTTATAACTAATATAAGAAAAACTATGTACAAAATTACAATAACTATAGATACCATATATACAAACAATAAATACCTAAACAGTGTCTACTCCATTTGCAGTGGACAAATGCAGAGAAAATAATTCATTATTTATTCTATTTTGGTAAGTTCAAAATGTAACTGATTCACTTTCTATCCTAACTTCTATTACTAATAGAACTGTCTTATAACATCTTTCAAATTTATACTCTTACAGCTCTAAGTGAGTTTTTTTGAAATCCTTAGCAAAGATAACTATAACTAACTGATCTTCAACTCCCTCAGAGACCCAAGAAGGAAATAATACCACCTAATAAAAAATATAAATAGGAAGTGCATGCAAGCAGCTTCCAAAAAATGTGAGTTGACAGAAACAGCCAGCTGCCTGGACAGCCAGCTGAGTTTTCTCCACAGTGTTGGGGCATCATCTTCAGCCTATAGGCTTAGCATATCTGACAGACTCATTTGAGAACAAGGATGTATTCAAGGTCAACAGTTTGACCTCACATTTGGTGAGAACAGTCCATGTACCAGAAACACCTGAATTCCATTAGTGTCATGTCATGATCCAGGATTTTAAATTCTGGAAATTATTGATGATTTTTTTTTTCAATTCAGCTGTCCATTTTTCTTGGCTGTGTATATGTGGCCTCATCTCATCATCCCTTTCTTCTCCACATCCCTCTATTAAATACCAGTTTACTATTGAGAGGGGTGAGCTTAGTTATTCTTCAAGAATAACTTTTTCATCTGCTGTTCCATTGCACATCAGAAGCCATCAGCGCACTTCTTATTCAGCTGCCTTCAAAGAAAAGGGCACGGTACCTTTTCCAGATTGCAAAGGCCACTCACTTCATGGATGGTGCCATATTGTCCTGGCTTCAGAAAATTCCTATTGTTAAACCCACAACCACACTTGTTTTGGCAAAAATCGGTAATCCTTTGTTTCATGTCCTATCTTTCCTATTTGTCGGCAGTTGATTCAAGGATACTTTGTTGTCCAGTGGCTAACTTTTGCCACAATGAAAGTTAACTCCATATGCAGTTTCTTCAATGCCCATATTTTCTCTGAAGTAGATTGGTACTGCCAGAAGCTAACATGTCTCATAGTCATAGCATAAAAGAAAAATTCCTAAGTTATTAAAACATTTTAAATGCCATATTCTGTAGATCTCTGAAAGGTTTGAAGATGACCTGTCTATCTAAAATATATCTGTTTGATCTTGAAAACACACCTAATATGACTACAAGTTCAATTGTAATGTCTAACCACTAACTTTCATTTCCAAAATTCCTAATAGTTGGTAATGCTAACATTCAAGGATCAGCAAATTGCATTACATTGTTAAATGAATGGTATAAATACAATATCTTGAGTAAGATTAGAAATATGTGCATAGCATATTCTAACAATCTCAATCTCAATATAATATAATAGAATATAAAACAATCCAATCCAATGTAAAGTATTTAAAACTAGTAATTGTCTTTTTCTTTTTTCTTTCTTTCATTTTTTTAACAAGCACCTTTTGCCTAACCCTTTTCCTAACCTTTAACAACAACTTGTAACCAACCCTCCAAAACAATGAAAACTATCCCAGACACAAAAGCCATTAAAAGACCAAAAAAAAAAAACACTCACCCCACACCACCCCTTTGGGAATGTGGGCGTCGAATTCTTAAAATTGCTTCCTGCTGGGTATGGGCGAAGTTGTCTTTATTCTGAAAAGAAAAATTTTGGGTCAATTGTCAAATTCTAGGAAAGGTAACTATATTCTTTGTTATTCATAATGCCAACGTTCAGGGTTTATTTTACATCCTTATTCATGTAGTCTTTGAAACTGGATCATCTCAGCTAGTCATCTCAGAATTGCTCTAAGCATTTTGCAGTCCAAAGCTGAGCAGTAGGTGATGTTTGTCAGCTTAGTGATATTTTTTTCCACGTTGAATTGTCGTTCTGTGGCCCCATCTTCTTCCTGGAGATTTCAGTTGATGTTAGGCCTGGCCGTGATTTCCTGAAGAAAACTGAGAAGAGACTCCAACACAATGACATGTATAGGCAGGTAATCGAAGCCTTTTCTCTAGAATTAATTAGTACACACTATATGACCATTATTATCTTAACAAAGTTATATATAGTAAATTTTGATATAAAATTCATACTTTAAAAAAGTTTAAAGAATCAGAATAGAAACAAAGAATTGAGATTAGTAATAGAATAGTCCCTTAATTAATTAGGTTTTTCTCCTGTCCCATGTCGGAAGATGGCTCTTTCTTCTGGTATGATACAGGGAGTTTTCATTTTCTTTTTAACAACAGGCTTGAGTTTAAAGGAGGAGAGAGCCATTCTCCAACTCCAAAGTCAGCTTTAAACTTTAATTGAACTGGGACTATAAGAAGGCCAATAGTATTAATATTTTAGAGAAGAGCAGAAACAAACATTTAGGAAGATTTAAGAAATTTTGTAGATGATATACCAATAGGCCATTTTACTCTTTTTCCTGGGACAGATTATATGTCCTTTTTCTTCAGTTGTCTCATTTGTCCAATGTTCTTCAGATTCCTTAGCCTTCATTCTCCTAAAAGACAAAAACAAAAACCCTTCCCCAAGACTAATTTTGTGGAAGTTTCCTTTTGGCAAGTTACATCTGATTAAATGAAAAGGCATGTATTAATGGTATAAGTGAGTTTAAACTGGATGGTCATGTTGGTTGTTGAACTATCACCTCTATTTGATAGGTCTCTCTTGTTCAAAACAAACCTTTATCAATTTTGATGGTACCCACAGCATATCTTCTCCTGCGGAAACAAAACAAAACCTCATCCCCAACGTAACACATACCCTGGTTTCCATTCTGATGTGAGCACATCCTAGAAGTATATAGGCTGATTTAATTCTGTAGTTTTTTTTTCTATTATGCAATGTCTCTCTGCAACTGTTGTTTCTTTCTTATTGGCACTGAGATAATTCAAAGTTAATAGAGCATTGTGCAGTCTATTTCTGGGGGTTTTTGTTACCCCTTTCTGTTTATGTACCCTGTCCTTTAGAGTACTGTAGGATCTTTATATAACTGCTTGGCCTGTAGGATTATGTGATATACCTGTAATATGCTTTATATTGTAATAAGCAAAAACAGTTTCATTTTAATAGAGACATATGCTGGAGCATTGTCAGTTTTAATTTGTGCAGGTGTACCCTAACTGTCATGATAGAACTCTCATCTATCTGATGGAAGAAGATGAAGAGATCTACACCCAATCCCCAGGTGGAGTTCTGGGAGTCCAATCAGTGAGAGGGAGGAAGCTTATATGAGAAAGAAATATTGAGACCATGGTTGGAAAAAGCATAGGACAAATAGCCAAAATAACGGAAACAAATGAACTATGCAACAATAACTGAGGAGTCCCCATAGAACTGGATCAGGACCTCTGGATAAGACAGACAGTTGATGAACTTGAACTTAGGAGGCGCCCAGACAGTGGTACTGGGACCTGTCCTTGATGCATGGGGTGGCATTTTGGAGCCTGGGGCCTATGCTGGGACACTTTGTTCAGCCTAGGTGAAGGGAGGACGGTAGTGGACTTGCCTTGACTGAATCTACCTGGCTGAGCTGAATCCCCAAGGAAAGTCCTTGTGCTGGAGGAGATGGGAAAGGGAGGTGGAATGGGGGAAGAGGAAGGGGACAGGAGAAGGAAGGACAGGGGAACACATGCTGATATGTAAAATTAAATTGATCATAAAATTTTAAAAAATAAGCAAAAAATAATAAGCTTCTCCCATCAGAGTGATTTTAAAAAATCTGTTTTTGCAAGCTTTATTGACTATGGTTTCTGCGCCCAGCATGTAACAGGATCCTCGTAAATTCTGATTTGTTTCAATGGAAACTATTTTGCAACTCGCAAATATATCTGTTACAGTAGTTTATGTTAAAAAATTTTCCCCCATTTTAAATGGGGCAGTTCACTTCCACTCAAACAAGCAAACCTTCTAAATAAGAATAGCAAGACTGAAAAGAAAATAATACTAGTTGGACTCAATATACATTACATGAATTCTAGTAAGTCACCAAAATCATTTATGTGCTTCTATAAAAATACACCAAAGGGCACAGGTGGCATTTATTTGTTATTAGATTAGCCAGATAAAGATTAGAATTCTGAGATTGGAACAGACAAACACAACTCTATATTTAGGATCAAACATGGTGATTTCTACCTTTCCTCTTCATCTTCTTTGCTTTTAGCATCTGAAAGTGGATAATCAATAAAGAATAGCTAGCTGGTGAGTCTTTCCAAATGGCAAAGAACAGGAGCCATGCTCAATACTTGGGAAGAGTCATGAAGAGAAGTGATAATTTTTTTTCAAATAAGTTAAGTGATTCTCTGCTGAAAAACATCATTTTCAGCATTTTTTGCACGTTTATGATCAGATATCTTTGTTCCCAGAAAGAGATGTTCACAAAAAAAAGAGATGTGCAGCTTAGCTCATATACATGCTCGCTCATTACCCCCACCCAAAAAAAAACCCCATTCAAACAAACAAACAAAGTCCCTCTTATGAAAGAAGTGATTTTATATGTCATGCCTTGTGAAAGCACCCATTTCCATGGCGCATTCCCAACCCATATTTTTCTAGGTAGAAGAAACTGACATGCTGAGAGGCTAAACTGCCAAAGATATAACCAAGAATTACCTGGGTGTTCCTGCTGTCCTCCCCTTGATTTGCACTCTGTTCCTCAGACCTGCATTCTAAACCTGTACCTGTGGTTATTTCAATTAATAGCCCAAGACCTTTTTCTTCATGGATACCCTTGGATGCAGCTGAAAATGGCCTGTTAAGGAGAAAATCAAAGTGACTTTTCACATGTGGTAAGTTCTATTTACTTTTGAAGGAGGAAATTTGTCAAAGATCTGTTTACAGAAACCTTAATGAAGAGGCTCAGAAGTTAGGGGGAAACCAAGAAGCTTTCACAGGGATGTGTGTACATCAGCCCTGGAGTTAATCTCCAAACTGAGGTATCTAGTTGGACACATTGCCATTCATTACTTATACCCCCACTAACCTGGAATTTAAGGTACTACCTGCTCTCAGGAGTAAGGAGCTTCTTCTGCCCTTCAAGGAAGGACATAGAATAAGACTGAAATTCATAGTCATGGCAGTGAATTCAGATCCAATTCCACATAGCTGAAAATTTTAATGGTCAGGAAATTCAAAGAAAATACACCATTGAACTGAAGCTTGTTGTATATAACACATTGGAAGAATTTAGCATAGCACTTGACATGGCAAGACAATATTAGGCGACATTTGTTGACAGGGTGAAGTGGTGTGTGAGTCTATGGGTTTCTCTGTGTCTTTGTAATACCTTGGCAAGGAAACACAGGTTGGATTGAGAAGGAAGTAGGATCTCTTCTTCTGAGACAAAGATGAGCATTTCATAAAATACACATCTCACAGGCTGGTTAAAACCCCTCTGACATAGAGCGCTTTCTTAACATCTATATTACATAGAGATCTGAGTCACAGCAACTAAGAATGGGAAAGATTGATCATAGCCCACAATTCCAGGTAATAGTTCCATTTTTGGAATATCAAGGTAGGAACTCAGGTAACGATATCACATCCACAGCCAAGAGCAAAGATAAAATAATTACCCATGCTGCCCATTTCTTTATGCTTATGAACTAGGTTCTTCATACTTACACAGTATAGGTTGCAGAAAATGAAATCATTCTGCTCATTTTTAGGGAGTCTTGTCTTAATTAACAATTAATAAAATCCCTCAGAGACATGTTCAAAGAAAATCTTATCTATATAATTCCTCATTGATGGTCTGTTTTCCCAAGTGACTAGTTTCATTTAGTCTGATAATGAAAACTAAGAATCACACTGCCTCAGCATCACTGTCAGGATTTAATGAGATTTCTGCCTGCATTCAGAGCTGTGGTCCCCAAGCTGTGGACCATTGGGGGATGCATATCAGATATCCTGTACATCCAATATTTGAATTGTGATTCATAACATTAGCAAAATTTTTTCATTGTATTTTAACTTTATGTTTAGGTTTCATCACAACTTGAGGAACTGTTGTTAGTGCTATTTAAAGAGACAGAGAATTGGAAAAATTAAGAACCATTGATTTAGAGTGTCTAGTGGAACCCTAGTGTCTATTTTCCTACATATGAAGTGGCTTGCATAGGATTTTCCTGAATATCCATTGCTCTATAGGAAATTCATGTTCTGTGCATAAGACTCCAGCTGTCTGGCCACGTTGTCTTCCCAGTAACAGCAGAACACTTTGAGCTACTCAAAAGAGAGTAAAACACCCACTACACTCATGCTGATGACACAGATTTTAGTCCCACTGAGCTCCATGACTGTATACCACTCCTATGAGTACTTATTCCTAAGCTGTGTCATCCTCTTCCTCTGGCATAACTCTGCCTAGCTGTTCCCTGTAGACTCATTAACAGGAATATTGCTTAACAAGTGTCCTTCTCAGTCAGCATTAAGTCTATAATGTCTTGTGGCTAAGGAGACAAGGAGATATAGGCAATTACAATGAACTATAGCATACATAAATTTCTGATATTATTACCTTGTGTACATAACATTTCAGTAGGAGATAAACATTCAGTTACACACATGTACATATCTAAATGATGTCCAATCAATTGGAGAGAGATCTCTGGCTTTGGATGAATAATTTACGGAAGGGTTCCCCTTGTATCTCAGCAGTGTCTCCTGCTAAGGTCGGCTTGTCTTCTATTGTATTATGAGGAAAGACCATTAGCAGGGAAGCAATGTCAGTTCCCATGACATCTGCAACTCTTCCCTGGACATTCTATTGTATCCTGGAGATCACTGGCCACCTCTGTGATGTCACCTTTCTAGTGGCAACTCCAAGTGCCTGTGGAAGTTTATTCAATATCTTCACCATTTACTGATGAACATGATGGCATACTGTAGAGTCTAGTTCAGAAAGAGAATGAAAAGGGTAGAGATATCAGAGAATTACAGAAGAAAGCTGACCTTCTACAGAGGATGTATCATTGTGGATTTTTGGGGACCTCTCCAGCACTCTGCCTATTCCTGTTCTAATGTGGTCTTCATTTATCATGGTCTGTTATTCCTCATTCTCCCTTTCTGTTCTTGATCCAGCTCGAATCTCCTGCTCCCCTAAGCTTTCTTTCCCTCAAATCCTGCCCTTTGTTACTCCCACTGTTGTTCAGGTTGTTCATGTAGATCTCATCCACTTGTCTGTCATTGGGTGATCCTTGGGTCTTACCTAGGGTCCTGTTTTCTATGTAGCCTCCCTGGAGGTGTGTAGCAGTCTAGTCATCTTTGTTTTACATTTAGTATCCTCCTATGAGTGAATACATACCATGTTTGTGTTTCTGAGTCTGGGTTACCTCACTCAGGATGATTTTTTCAAGATCCATCCATTGGCCTGCAAACGTCATGATGTCATTGTTTTTTTCTGCTGAGTAGTACTCCATTGTGTATATGTGCCATATTTTCTTTATCCATTTGGCAGTTGAAGGGCATCTACATTGTTTCCAGGTTCTGGCTATTACAAACAAAGCTGATACGAAAATAGCTGAGCAAATGCCCTTGTGGTATGATTGAGCATTCCTTGGGTATATGCCCAAGAGTGCTATAGCTGGGTCTTGGGGGAGATGGATTCCCTATTTTCTAAGGAAGCACCATATTGAATTCCAAAGTGGCTGTACAAGCTTGCATTCCCACCAGCAGTGGAGGAGAGTTCCCCTTGCTCCACATCCTGTCCAGCATAAGCTGTCTTCTGTGCTTTTGATATTTGCTGTTCTGACATGTGTAAGGTTGTATCTCAGAGTCGTTTTGATTTGCATTTCCCAGATAATTAGGGATGTTGAGCAATTCCTTAAATGTCTTTCAGCCATTTGAATTTCCTGTGTGTAGTATTCTCTGTTTAGTTCTATAGCCCATTTCTTAATTGGACTGTTGAGCATTTTGAAGTCTGATTTTTTGAGATCTTTATATATTCTGGATATCAGCCCTCTGTCAGATGTGGGGTTGGTGAAGACCTTTTCCCATTCTGTAGGCTGTTGCTTTGTCTTGTTGACCATGTCCTTTGCTCTACAAAAGCTTCTCAGTTTCAACAGGTCCCATTGATTGATTGCTTCTCTCAGTGTCTGTGCTACTGGTGTTTTATTAAGAAAGTGATCTCCGGTGCCAATGTGTTCAAGAGTACTTCCTACTTTCTCTACTATCAAGTTCAGTGTAGCCGGATTTATGTTGAGGTCTTTGATCCACTTGGATTTAAGTTTTGTGCACGGTGACAGATATGGATCTATTTGCAGCCTTCTACATGTTGACATCCAGTTATGCCAGCACCATTTCTTGAAGATGCTTTCTTTTTTCCATTGTTCATTTTTGGCTTCTTTGTCAAAAATTTTATGTTCATAGGTGTGCAGGTTAATGTCAGGGTCTTCAATTCGATTCCATTAGTCCACATGTTGGTTTTTATACCAGTACCAAGCTGTTTTTATTACACTAGCTCTATAGTAGAGCTTCAGGTTGGGGATTGTGATGCCTACAGATGTTGTTTTATTGTACAGGATTCTTTTGGCTATCCTGGCTTTTTTGTTTTTCCATGTGAAGTTGAGTATTATTCTTTCCAGATCTGTGAAGAATTGTGTTGGTAATTTGATGGGAATTGCTTTGAATCTGTAGATTGCTTTTGGTAAGATCACCATTTTTACTATATTAATCCTGCATATACAGGAGCATGGGAGATCTTACCATTTTCTTACATCTTCAATTTCCTTTTTCAGGGACTTAAAGTTCTTGTCATATAGGTCCTTCACATGCTTAGTTAGCATAACACCAAGGTATTTTCTATGATTTGTGGCTATTGTAAAGGGTGATGTATCTCTGATTTCCTTCTCAACCTGTTTGTCTACTGTATATAGAAGGGCTACTGATTTTTTTGAGTTGATCTTGTATCCTTCTATGTTGCTAAAGGTTTTTACTAGCTGTATCAGATCCTTGGTTGAATTTTTGGGGTCTCTCATGTATACTAACATGTCATCTGCAAATAGGGAGAGCTTGACTTCTTCCTTTCCAATTTGTATTCCCTTAATCTCATTATGTTGTCTTATAGCTCTGGCTAGAACTTCAAGTACTGTACTGAATAAGTAGGAGGAGAGGGGACAGCCTTGCCTTGTTCCTGATTTTAGTGGTATTGCTTTGAGTGTCTCTCCATTTAATTTGATGTTGGCTGTTGGCTTGCTGTAGATTGCCTTTATTATGTTTAGGTATGTTCCCTGTAATCCTGATTGCTCCAATACCTATATCATGAAGGGGTGTTGGATTTTGTCAAATGTCTTTTGTGCATCTAGTGAGATGATCATGTGGTTTTTTTTCTTTGAGTTTGATTATATGGTGTATTACATTGATGGATTTTCATATGTTGAACCACCCTTGCATCCCTGGGATGAAGCCTACTTGATCATGGTGGATAATTGCTTTGATGTGTTCTTGGAATCTGTTTGCCAGAACTTTATTGAATATTTTTGCATCAATGTTCATGAGGGAGATCGGGCTGTAGTTCTCTTTCTTTGTTGCATCTTTGTTTGGTTTAGGAGTCAGGGTCATTGTAGGAGGAGTTTGGTAATATACCTTCAGCTTCTCTTGTGTGGAAAATTTAAAGAGTATTGGTATTAAGTCTTCTTTGAAGACCTGGTAGAATTCTGCAGTTAAATCATCAGGCCCAGGGCTTTTTTTTTGGTTGGGAGACTTTTAATGACTGATTCTATTTCCTTAGGGTTTATTGGACTATTTAAATGGATTATATGGTCTTGATTTAACTTAGGTATGTTGTACCTATCCAGAAAATTATCCATTTCTTTATGATTTTCCAGTATTGTGGAGTAGAGTTTTTTGATATATGACCTGATGATTCTCTGGATTTCCTCATTGTCTGTTGTTATGTCCCCCTTTTCATTATTGATTTTGTTAATTTGGATGCTCTCTCTCTCTGTTTTTTGGTTAGTTTGGAGCAGGGTTTGTCTATCTTGTTGATCTTCTCAAAGAACCAACTCTTTGTTTCTATTTTATTGATTTCAGCTCTCAATTTGATAATTTACTGGCATCTGTTCCTCCTGGGAGACTATGCTTCTTCCTGTTCAAGGGCTTTCAGGTGTGCTGTCAAGTCACTAGGGTGATATTTCTCTAGCTTCTTTATGTGGGCATTCAGTGCTATGAATTTCCCTCTTAGCACTGCTTTCATAGTATCCCATAAGTTTGGGTGTGTGCTGTATTCATTTTCATTGATTTCTAGGAAGTCTTTAATTTCTTTCTTTTTTTCTCCCTTAACCCATTGGTGATTAAGTTGAGCATTATTCGGTTTCCATGAGATTGTAGGATTTCAGAAGTTCTTTCTGTTGCTGAAATCTAACTCTAAACCATGGTGGTCTGATAGAACACAGGAGGTTATTCCAATTGTTTTGTATCTGTTGAGATTTGCTCTGTGGCCAAGTATAAGGCTGATTTTAGAGAAGGTTCCATGGGGTGCTGAGAAGAAGGTATATTCTTTTTTGTTTGGGTGGAATGTTCTGTAGATATTTATTAAGTCCATTTGAGCCATAACATCATTTAAGTCCATTATGTCTGTGTTAAGTTTCAATTTGACTGATCTGTGCAGAGTTGAAAGTGGGGTGTTGAAGTCTCCCACTATTAATGTGTGGGGTTTTATATGTGTTTTAAACTTTAGTAATGTTTCTTTTAAATATGCCCTTGTGTTTGGGGCAAAAATGTTCAGAATTGAGACTTCATCTTGGTGGATCTTTCCTGCAATGAGTATGTAATGTCCTTCATCATCTCTTTTGATTGACTTTAGTTTGAAGTCTATTTTGCTGGATATTAGGATGGCTACACCAGCTTGCTTCTTAAGACCATTTGATTGGAAAATCTTTTCCCAGCCTTTTATTCTTAGGAGGTGTCTGTCTTTGAATTTGAGGTATGTTTCTTGTATGCAGCAGAAAGATGGGTTCTGCTTTTCGTATCCGTTCTGTTAGTCTGTGTCTTTATATAGGTGAATTAAGTCCATTGATATTAAGGGATATTAAGGACCAGTGATTGTTCATTCCTGTTGTTATTTTTTTTTTGTTGGTAGTGTGTGTGTACTTGTCTTCTTTGGGGTTTACTTCTGTGTTGTTATCTATTGCCTATGTTTTCATGGGTGTATCTGCCTTCCTTAGGTTGGAATTTTCCTCCTAGTGCTTTCCGTAGGGCTGGATTTGTGGATAAGTATTGTTTAAATCTGGTTTTGTCTTGGAAGGTCTTGTTCACTCCATCTATGATGTTTGAAAGTTTTGCTGGGTAAATTATTCTAGGCTGGCATCCATGGAGTCTTAGTGTCTGCATTATATCTGTCCAGTTCCTTCTGGATTTCAAAGTCTCCATTGAGAAATCGGGTGTTATTCTGATGGGTTTGCCTTTATAAGTCACTTGGCCTTTTTCCTTTTTTGCCCTCAATATTCTTTCTTTATTCTGTACATTTAGTTGTTTAATTATTATGTGTCAAGGGGACTTTTTTTGGGGGGGGGTCTAGTCTGTTTGGTGTTCTATAGGCTACTTGTATCTTCATAGGCATTTCCTTCTTTAAGTTGGGAAAGTTTTCTTCTATGATCTTGTTAAATATATTTTCTGTGCCTTTGAGTTGGTATTCTTCTCCTTCCTCTATCCCTATTATTTGTAGTTTTTGTCTTTTCATGGTGTCCCAAATTTCTTGGACATTTTGGGTCATGACTTTGTTGGTTTTAGTGTTTTCTTTGACTGATGAATCTATTTCTTCTACTGTATCTTCAACACCAGTGATCCTCTCTTCCATCTCTTGCATTCGTTTGGTCTTACTTGTCTCTGAAGTTCCTGTTTGTTTAATCAGATTTTCTATTTCCAACATTCCTTCTGCTAGTGTCTTCTTCATTTTTTCTATTTCCCTCTTCAGATCTTGGATTGTCTCCCTTGCTTTTTCATGATTTTGATTCAAGGACTTATTGTTTTCTTCTGCTTTAATTGTTCTTTCCTGTAGTTTTTTATATCATTCTTCCCATTTTTTGTCTGTTCCTCTACTTTATTTTTGATTTCTTCTATATAAGGCTCTAGCTTCTTCATGATGTTACTTATAAGGTTGTTTTCTTCTTCTTCTTCCATTCTGTGATGTTCAGGTCTAGCTGTTGGAGAAGGGCTAGGTTCTGGTGATGCTGTATTGCTCTTTATTCTGTTGTATGTACTTCTGCCTTGATGTCTGCCCATCTCCTCTTGTGTTCGTTCTTGGTCTTATCAGTGTACTTGGTCCAGAGAGAGTTGACAGATTCAGGGAACCTCTCTCTGGTCCAGATGGAATATCTGGGCCAGATGGGAGTGCTGTTCCAGATGAGAGTGCTGGCCAGATAGGAGCTGGGGGGCTGGACTCTGAGTCTCGGGAAGTCCCTGGGGTCTCCTTATTTTGTCCAGATCGGAGCTCCTCTTGTCCAGATGGGAGTTCCTCTCATCTCTGGCCCAAAGGTGACTGCAGCTGGTATGATAAGAGAAGACTAGTATACCTTATGACACTGGCTGCACTCTGTGTACAATCTGCTCAAACACTTTTGGTGGTGGATATCCTCTCCCCTAAAAATTTTAACTCTAGAATGAAAAACTTAATTTCTTCGGGATATCTGCCCCAGGTGTGTTTTCCATTATGTACATGTCTTCACTAAGACTTATTGCATTTTATAGACTGAATGCAGTCTTGTCATCTGAGAGATGAACCAAGGGAGCAGGGAATAGTCTCAGTACCTGTATTCACACATTTAGATTTGTGGCAAGGCCTCTCCAACTGCTGCTTGGAGAACCAAACAAAGAAGGGCTTTCCAAGTAACAAAACTATCAACTCAAACTCTCAGCAACTAACATCTCACACTAGCCAACACTAGAATGCATTCTGGGAACTCATATACTACTGCCTCAATCCATGAGTACTATGGCTCATGCCACAGGCTCTGTTTTTGTTTCTTTTTAGAGGAAGCAGAATAATCTTTGTCCTCATGTCATTCCTGTCCACATTTGAGGTTCTTCTACCTATGGAAAGAATTCATAGACACGATTTTGGGCAAAAGCATACCGTGAAGATGCAGCCTACCAAGAACACAGACCTTACATAAAATGAATTAATGATGGCAGAGTGGGCCTGAGATTGAAACCACAGGGTTTGAAAGAATGAAAACATATTTTTCATGTTCTCTTCTGTGATAAAGATCAGGCAATCTCACTGATAATTTCTGTCAATGGTCATTTTAAGTAGCTGACTGTTCAGTCTTTGCACCTTCTGCTTCACCTGCATCTTGGTGAGGAAGGTTTAGTGGGAGGGTGGCAACATGGTGCTCCTTGTGGATAGATGTACACAAATTAACTGGCAGTATGACAAGTCAAAGGGGATGGACAGACCACTCTGAGTCCTAATCAAATGTTTGAGAAAGTTTGTTTACCAATGACTCAGTGAGAGCCCAAATTATTTTGTCCCATGCTTCAGATGCCCACTCTAGGCAAGTCAGGTATCTCCTCTATTTGAAGGGAAGTGGTTATCCCAGCTATATGGTTCTCTCTGTCTTTATAGCACATGCTCCAAGTAACCAAGTAGAGAGAGTCATGGGAAAATCGCCATAGTTCCAATCACCTCAGTCATTTAGAAGTTGTTCAAATATATTCACAGGTCACTCTAACCATATAACTATCAATGGAGAATACATATAAGGGCAGAACATGGTCAACAGAGTCAACATGTCACCTCACTGACAACCTAGGACACACAGCACAGCTGGGAAATACCTAAAGTTAGCCAGTGTGGATGAAGTACAGTGATGTCCTGCCTTGAAATGGCCACAACTCATTAAACCCTCCAGCTTTAATATTGGTCTCTTGTTCAATCCTCAATGCCTATCCTCCAAATGGAACAAAAGCCAATAGTTCCCAGCATAAAGCTTTGGCCTTTCCAGTTCCTGACCTTTGAGGGAAAACAATTAATTTCTTAGAATCCTTGAATTTTAGGAGCCATGACATACTGGGATGATGTTCTGTTGGTTCCCAGAGACTCCAGGTTTCTGTAACCCATTATTGGAAGATTCAGTTCAAGACGACTTCCTCCAAGAAGCTTTTCTTTTTCTGTACAGAACACATTACACAATTCTCTTGACCATTTCTTTCTTGATATTTTACTCTGAGGCTGAAGGTCAGCTTTCTTCTGTCACTATCTGGTCTCTCTACCCTCTCCATTCTCTTTTTGAATTAGACTCTTCAGTATGCCAACATGTTCATCAGTAAATGGTGAAGACATTGAATAAACTTCCCAAAGGCAGTTGGTACTGCCACAACATAGTTAACATCACAGAGGATGCCAGGGCTCTCCAGGATACAATCAAATGTCCAGGAAAGAGCTGCAGATGTCATGGAAAATGACATTGCTTCCCTGCTAATAAGCTTTCCTCATAATACACTAGAAGTCAAGCTGACCTTTGTATGAGCTTCTGCTGGGAAACAAGGAAAGCCCTTCAGCACCCCCTTCATCTAAAACCAGACATCTCTCTCTAATGGATTGGACATCCTTTAGTGTTTTCCATGTGTGGAACTGAATATTTATCTCCCACTGAAATGTAATGTACACAAGGTAAAAATATCATAGAAATTTATATATTCTATAGTTCTTTATAACTTCCTGCATCTCCTTATCTCCTTAGTGTCAAGACATTATAGACGTAATGCTGACAGAGAAGGACACTTGTTATATAATTTCCTGTCAAAGAGACTACAGGAAACAGCTAGGTAGAGTTATGCTAAAGGATGAGGCTGTCACAGCCTAGGAACAAGTACACATAGGAGTGTGATATGGTCATGCAGGTCAGTGTGACTAAAATCTGTGTCATCAGCATGTGGGTAGTGCGTGCTTTACTCACTGTTGTGTAGCTCAAAGTTTTCTGTTGTTACTGGGTAGTACAGGTGTCCAGACCGCTGGAGTCTTCCACACAGAATATGAGTTTCCTATAGAGCAAAGGATATTCAGGAAAAATCCTTTGCAAGGCCCTTCATATATTGGAACATAGACAAAATGGTTCCACTGGACACTCCAGATGAATTGTTCTTAATTTGTCCAATGCTCTGAACTTTTACATTGTATTAACAGTAGTTCCTCTTGTTGTGATGAACCCTAATTGTTTCATTGCTTTTTAACTTTAAGTTTGCTACTGTTATGAATCATAATTCAAATATTTGATGTGCAGGATATCTGATACGTAACCCCCAATGGGATGGTGACCCATAGGTTGAGGACCACACTCCTGAATGCAGACAGAAATCTCCATAGATCCTGATAGTGATGCTAGGGTAGTGTGATTCTTAAATTTTATTATCAGTTTGAATTGAACCTGGGATGAGGGACTCTCAATGAGAAATTATATAGATAAGATTTACTTTGAACATGTCTCTGTGGGATTTTGTTAATTGTCAATTGAGATAAGACTACATAAAATGGGCAAAATCATTTCATTGTCTGTAACCTATACTGTGTAAGTATGAAGAACCTAGAGGACAAGCATAAATAAACAGGCAGCATGGGTACATTTGTTTACCTCTGTTCTTGGCTGTCAATGTGATATGAGTAGCTGTGGTCCTACCTTCATTTCCCAAAAATGGAACTATTACCTGTAATTGTGGGCTATGATCAATTTTTCCCATTCTAAGTTGCTGTGCCTGATAACTCATTGTAATAAGGATGTTAAGAAAGCACTCTATGACAGAGAGGATCTCACAAGTCAGTGAGATGTGTATTTCATGAAAGGCTCAATAGCACCATATCTGTCTCAGAAGAAGAGATCCTACTTGTTAGTTATTTGGCGGCACCCTTAGCCTGTGAAGAAATATCACGAAACTCAGCAGAATCCATTAACAAGAGTTTTATTAAGACAGGAAAGAGAGACAGATGTGAGAGGCCTCTGGATAACACACATGAATAAAGAAGGAGTTGGGAACATAGTGCTGACTTGTAAACTTTGATTTTCTCCTTAACTGGCCCTTTTGAGCTACATCCAAGGCTATCCAATGAGAATAAGGTCTTGGACTAGGAACTGAAATAACCACAGTTACAAGTTTAGAATGCAGGTCTGAGGAATAGAGTGCAAATCACGGGCAGGACAGCAGGCACACCCAGGAAATTCTTGCTTATGTCTTTGGCAGTTTAGCCTCTCTGCATGTCAATTTCTTCTACCTAGAAAAAGATGGGTTGTGATGCACAATGGAGATGGATCTTATCACAAGGCAAGGCATAAAATCACTTACTTTATAACTGGGATTTTGTTTGTTTGCATGTTTTTTTGATGGGGGTGATGAGCTAGTATGCATATGAGCTAAGCTGCACATCTCTTTCTGGTGAACATCTGTTTCTGATAACAGAGGAATCAGATCTGAAACTTACAAAAAGTGCTGAAAATGATGAATTAGAGCAGAGAATCACTTCACTTAGTTGAACAAAAAATTAACACTTTTCTTCATGACTCTTACCAAACATTGTGTGTGGTTCCTGTACTTTCCCATTTGGAAAGACTCACCACCTAGCTATTCTTTATTGATTCTTTAACCACTTTCAGGTACTAAAAGCAAAGGAGATGGAGAGGGAAGATAGAAATCCCCATGTTTGATCCTAAATATAGAGTTGTGTTTGCCTCTTCTAATCTCAGAAATCTAATCCTTATCTAGCTAATCTAATAACAAATAAATGCCACCTGTGCCCATTGTTGTATTTTAATAGAAACAAATTAACCATTTTGGTGACTTACTTGAACTCATGTAGTGTATATTGAATCCAGCTATTTTCTTCATGTCTTGCTATTCTTATTTGGAAGGTTTGCTTGGTTGAGTGTAAGTAAACCACCCCAGTTAAAATGGGGGGAAGTTTTAAAAAAATAAATTACTGTAACAGAATATGTTTGGGACTTGTAAAAGTTTTTTCATTGAAAACATCAGAATTTAAGAGAATCGTGTTACATGCTGGATGCAGAAATCAGAGTCAGCAAAGCTTGCAAAAATGGATTATTTTTAGCACTTTCAGAGCAGCAATGTATTTTTTGTTTATTTTTTAATTGTATAATTAATTTAATTTTATATATTAGCTACAGATTCCCTGGTCCTCGCTCCTCCTGCTCCCCTGCCATCCCCGCATTACAACACCCATTCCCATCTCCTCCAGGGCAAAGACTCTCTTGGGATTCAGCTCAGCCAGTTAGATTCAATCAAGGCAGGTCCAGTCTTCTCTTCCCTTAACCTAGGTTGAGCAAAATGTCCCAGCATAGGCCCTGGGCTCCAAAACGTGAGCCCATGCACCAAGGACAGGTCCCAGTCCCAATGCCTGGGGTCCTCCTAACTTCAACTTCATCAGCTGTCTCGCTTCTCCAGACTCCTTCATTGTTTTCCTTCTTCATTCCTGATCAATCTGAGACCTCCTGCTCCCCTAAGCTCTCTTTTTCCTGACCATTGCACTTCATTACCCTCCCCCTCAAGTCATGTCCTGTTTGCTCATGTAGATCTCATCCATTTGTCTGTTGCTGGGCAATTCCTGTGTCATTCTCAGAGTCCTCTTTACTAGGTACTCTCCCTGAAGTTGTGAATTGCAGTCTGGTTATCATTTGCTTTACATCAAGTATCCACTTATGAGTGAGCACATACATATACAAATGCTCAATCACACCACGAGGGCACATGTTCAGCTATGTTCTTAGCAGCATTGTTTGTGATACTGAGAACCTGGAAACAACCTAGATGCCCTTCAACTGAAGAATGGATACATAAAATATGTTACTTGGGTTGGGGATTTAGCTCAGTGGTAGAGCGCTTGCCAAGCAAGCACAAGGCCCTGGGTTCGATCTTCAGCTCAAAAAAAAATATGGTACTTATACACAATGGAGTACTACCTAGCAGAGTAAAACAATGATATTATGTGGTTTTCAGGCAAATGGATGGAATTAGAAAAAACATCCTGAATGAAGAAACAGATACTCGGAAAGACAACCTTGTTTTTCTAATTTCTTGTGTTCAATATGGATATTTTGGATATTAGACATTTATCATGTGAGAATATTCATGTTGCTGCTTCTCGGTTTCCATCTCCTTAAGACGAATGGATAAATAAATTATGGTACATATACATAATTGAGTACTACTCAGCAGAGAAAAACAATGACATCATGAGCTTTGCAGTCAAATGGATGGATCTAGAAAAAAAACATACGGAGTGAGGTAACCCAGACTCAGAAATACAAACATGATATGTACTCACTCATAGGAGAATACTACATGTAAAACAAAATGACTAGACTGCTACTCACAACTACAGGTAGACTACCTAGAAAACAGGACCCTAAGAAAGACACAGAGATCACCCAATGACAGAGAAATGGATGAGATCTACATGAACAACCTGGACATGAGTGGGGGTAATGAAGGGCAAGGTTCAAGGGAAAGAGAGCTTAGGGAAATGGGTGTACCCAGCTGAATCAAGAACAGAAAGGAAGAACAAGGAACAAGAGACCATGATAAATGAAGACCACATGAGAATAGGAAGAAGCAAAGTGCTAGAGAATTGCCCAGAAATCCACAAAGATACCCCCACTGTAGACTATTGGCAATGGTAGAGAGAAATCACAAACTGAGCTACTCTGGTGATCAGCTAGCCAAACACCCTAATTGTCATGCTAGAAATATCATCAAATGACTAAGGAAAGCAGATGCAAAGATCTGTGGCTAGGCCCCAGGTAGAGCTCCCGGAGTCCAATTGGAGAGAAAGAGGAGGGATTGTATGAGCAAGAATAGTTGAAACCAAGATTGGAAAAATCACAGGGACAAATAGCCACACTAAAGGAAACACAGGAACAATGAACAAATAGCTGAGGAGCCCCCAACTGGACCAGGCCCTCTAAATAAGTGAGAAAGTTGATTAAATTGAACTGTTTGGGAGGCACCCAGGCAGTGGGACAGGGACCTGTCCTTAGTGCATGAGCTGACTGTTTGGAACCTGGGGCTTATGCAGAGACACTTCACTCAACCTGGAAGAAGGGGTCTGGACCTGCTTGGACTGAATCTACTAGGTTGAGCTGAATCCCCAGGGGAGTCTTGCCCTGGAGGAAATTGGAATGGGGGGTGGGCATGGGGAAAGGCAGGGCTGGGGGCAGCAGGGACAGGGGAACCCACAGCTGATATGTGAAATTAAATTAAATTATAAAATAAAATAATAAAAGAAATGGAGATTTTTCTGAATAGGTACCAAAAACACAAACTAAATCAAGTACAGATAAACAATTTAAATAGACCTATAGCCCCTAAGGAAGGAGAAGCTATAGTGATATTTTATTTGTATTGAAATGTGATTTTATTTATATGTTAATAAAGTAGTCTTTAGGTCAGAGCAAGCCAGAGCAGAAACTGGGCGGTAGTGGTGCACGCCTTTAATCCCAGCACTTGGGAGGCAGAGCTAGGTAGATCTCTGTGTGTTCAAGGACACAGCCAGCATGGCAGACACATGCCTTTAATCTCAATAGAAACCATAGAAGACCTGGAGGTCTGTACAAACAGGCCTTTGACAAAATCCAACACCCCTCCATGATACCCTCAAGGTCTTGGAGAAAGAAGGAATAGAGGGAACATACCGAAAAATAATAAAGGTGATTTACAGCAAGCCAACTTGAAATTAAAGGAAGAAAAACCCAAATATCCAAAATATACATACTGTACACAAGCAATTAAACAAAAGATAAATTATCATCTGATAAAGGTCTAATATTAAAAATATGCATATGGAACACAATTACATACATAAAACAAAAATTCTCATGTGATAAAGGTCTAATATCTCAAATATACATATTGAATACAAGAAATTATATAAACAAAAATTCTCATCTTATAAAGGTCTAGTATGCAAAATATATATAAGAACACAAGAAATAAGATCAATAAAACAAAAATTCCCACCTCATAAAAGTGTAACATTGAAAATAAACATAGAGAAAACAAGAAATCAGAAAACCAAAAAAAAAAAAAAAAATTCTCAGGTGATAAAGGTCTCATATGAGAAATATACTTATTGAAAAAAATAAAATAAAACAAAAATTCTGTTCTGATAAAGGTCTATTATAAAAAATATACCTATTGAAAACAAGAAATCAGATAAATAAAACAAAAAAATTCTCATGTGCAAAAGGAATAATATCTCAAATATCCTTGTTGAACAGAGGAAATCATTTCAATAAACTAAAATTCACACCTGATAAATGTCTAATTTACAAAATATATATATTGAATACAAAAAATCAACTACATAAACCACAAAATGTATATTCAAAGTATACATATTGACATTATTAGATAAACAAAACAAAAATTCTCATCTGATAAATTTCTAATATTGAAACCCTAGTGAACACAAAAATAAAAAAAACAGGAATTATCACCTAAAAAAGTCTGACATCTAAAATATACACATTGATACATTAAATTACATAAATGAAACAAAAACACTCACTTAATAAAAGTCTAATAACCAAAATATACAAGAAAAAAATAAAAGAAAAATTCTGATGTGATAAACGTCTAATGTCACAAATATGCCTATGGAAGATAATTAGATAAACAAAACAAAAATTCTCAAAAATATCAAGATTATACTTATTGAACACAAGAAATTATATAAGACAAAACTTTGCACCATTAAATTTCTAATTTCCAAAATATACATATTGAATACAATAAATTATATATATATATATATATATATATATATATATATATATATATATAACAAAAATTGTCACCTGAAAAAGGTCTAATATCCAACATAATTTTGCTGAACCCAAGAAAATTTGATAAGCAAAAATTTCACATGTAAAGTTCTCATATAGAAAATACATCTGTTAAACAATAGAAATCAGTTAAATAAAACAAAAATTCTAACTTGATAATTCTAATTAGCAAAATATACATATAAAACACAAGAAAACAAAAACCATAAAACAAAACTTCTCATCTGACAAATGTAAATATCAAAAATATACATATTTAACACAGAAATAGGATAAAAGAAATTCTCATCTGATAAAAGTCTGATATACAAACATACACATAGGGCCCAAAAATCAGATATATAAACAAAAATTCTCAACTGATAAAGGTCTAACTTAAGAAATATCCATACTGAACACAGGAAATGAAATAAAACAAAAATTATCACCTGATAAAGGTCTAATATCCAAAATATACTTACTGAACACAAGAAACTTAATAAAACAAAAGTTTTCAATTGATAAATATGTGATATCCAAAATATACATATTAAACTAAAGAAATGAGATAAATAAAACAAAAATTCTCATCGCATAAAGGTCTAACATCCCCAATTTAAAAATTGAACATAATTAGATAAATATAACAAAAATTCTCATTTGTTAAAATACTTACATCTAAAATTTACATATGGAACAAAGAAATTAGAAAAAAACAACAATTCTCCTCAGTAAAGGTGCAATATCCAAAATAACACAAAGTATAGTATCCAAATTATATATATTAAAAAGAAGAAAGCAGAAAATCAGAACAAAAATTCTCATATAAAATGTTCTAATATTCAAAATGTACTTACTGAAAACAAGAAATCAGATAATAAAACAGAAATTATCAGATAAATAAAACAGAAATTATGATCAGATAGGGCTAGTATCCAAAATATACCCATTGAACCCAAGATATCACATAAATAAAACATAAATTCTCAGCTGATAAAAGTCATATCCAAAATATACATATTGTACACAAGAAATCAGATAAGTAAAACCAAAATACTTATCTCATAGAGGTCTAATATCCAAAATGTACATATTGAACATTATTAGATAAATAAAACAAAAATTTTCACTTGATGAAGGTCTAATATTCAGAATATATAGATTGAACTCAAGAAATTAAATTTTTGAATATTAGAACTTTATCAGGTAAGAAATTATGTTTTACCTAATTTCTATGTTCAATGGGAATATATTTGATATTTGATCTTTATCACTTGAGAATTTTTTGTTTTTCTGATTACTTGTGTTTAATTTGGATATTTTGGATATCAGACTTTTATCAAATGAGAATTGTTGTATTATATTTTTTCTAGGGTGCAATATATACATTTTGTATATAGACCTTTTTCAGGTGAAAATTTTTGTTTTATTTCATTTCTTGAGTTCAATCGATATATTCTGGATATTAGACCTTTATGAAGTGAAAATATTTGTTTCAATTATAATAATGTTCAATATGTATATTTTAGAAATTAGACCTCTATGAGATAAGTATCTTTGTTTTACTTATCTGATTTCTCGTGTTCAATATGTATATTTTGGACATGACTTTTATCAGATTAGAATTTATGTTTTATTTATGTGATATCTTGGGTTCAGTGTGTATATTTAAGATACTAGCCCTTTATATGATCATAAATTATGTTTAATTTATCTGAAAATTTTGCTTTTATTTTTCTGATTTCTTGTGTTCAGTAAGTACACTATGAATATTATTGATTTCTTGAGTTCAATATGTATTTTGGATATTAGACCTTGATCAGATCAGAATTTTGTTTTGTTTAATTTCTTGTGTTCCATCTGTATATTGTACATAACAGACTTTTATTGATGGAAATTTGTGTTTTCTTTATCTATTATGTTCAATATGTATAATTTGGATATTAGAGCATTATTAGATGAGAAATTTTGTTTTATTTATGTGATTTCTTGGGTCCAGTACCTATTCTGTTGATGTTAGAACACAATCAAATGAGAATTTTTCTTTTATTTATCTGATTTTTTGTTCAATATGTGTATTTTGATATTACATAACTTTATCACATGATATTTTTTATTTATCTAATTTTTTTGATCAATAAGTATATTTTAGGTATTAGATGAGAATTTTTGTTTTATTGAACTTCTAGTATTCAATATCTATATTTTGGGTATTAGAATATTTACAAGGAAACATTTTTGTTTTATTTGATTTCTTATATCCAATAAATATATTTTGATATTTCAACTTTATCAGATTGGAATTTTTTTATGTATCTGATTCTTGGCTTTCAATGTGGTTTTCTGGTTATTAGACTTTTAACAGGTTAGAATTTTTGTTTTATATACTTTCCTGTGTTCAATATGTATATTTTGAATATTAGACTTTAATGAAAATTTTGGTTTTATTTATCTGTTTTCTTGTGATCATTGTCCATATTTTTGATATTAGATATTTATCTGCAGATAATTTTTATTTAATTTTTGTTCAATAATTATATTTATATTTGACCACTATCACATGAGAATTTTGTTCTTTTTATGATTTCTTGTGTTTATTATGTATATTTTGTATATTAGACATTTATCAGATGAGGATTTTTGTTTATCTGAATTCTAGTGTTCAATGTCTTTTTTCAATATTAGACCTTTAAGAGAGAAGAATTTTTAATTTATTTAGTTTCTTGTGTTCAGTAAGTATTTTTTTATTATTAGACATTCATCAGATAAGAATTTTTGTTTCATATAATTTCTTGTGGTCAATATATTTATTTTGGATTATAGATTTTAATCAGATGAGATTTTTTTATTTGTCAGTTTTCTTGTGATCAGTATGTATACTTTAGATATTAAATCTTATCTGCAGAAAAATTTTCTTTTACTTAATTTTTTGTGTTCAATAATTATATTTTTGATATTTGGACATTATCACATGATAATGTTGTTGTTTTAATGATATGCATATTTACTATGTATGTTTTGGATGGTAGACCTTTATCAGTTGAGAACTTTTATTTTTTTAAATTACTTTTATTCAATAAGTATGTTTTTGTTATTAGATTTTTATCAAATGATAATTTTTGTTTTATTTGAATTATTATATTTAATATATATTTTGAATATTAGATTTTTATCAGATAAAGATTTGTTTTATTTAAATTTTTGTGATCAGTATGTATGTTATTGATATTAGAATTTTTTCAGATGATTATTTGTTTCATTTACCTAATAATGTTCTTTATGTATATTTTTGATACTAGACTTTATTAGATGAGAATTTCCCTTATTTACTTGATTTTTTGAGTTCAATATGTATGTTTTGGATATTAGACCCTTTTCAATTAGAATTTTTTTAATCTTTTTTTTTAATTCAATATGTACTTTGGATATTACATATTTATCAGATGATAATTTTATTTGGTTTATCTAGTTTCTTGGGTTGAATATGTACTTTTGATATTAGACCTTTTTGGGGTGAGAATATTTGTTTTTTCTAATTATGTTCAATTTTTTTTTGAAACTAAACTTTTATTAGATGAGAATATTTGTTTTATCTATCTGATTTCATGGGTCCAGTATGTATATTTTATATATTAGATATTTATCTGATGACAATTTTGTTTAATTTATATCATTTCTTGCGTTCAATATGTAAGTTTTGATATTAGACTTTTATCAGAGGAGAATATTTGTTTTATTTAATTTCTTGTGTTCAATTAATATATTTCTGATATTAGACCTTTTTCAGATAAGAATTTTTGTTTTATTTATCTGATTTCTTTGGTTCAATATGGAATTTTGGATATTTGATCTTTAGTAGAGTAGAATTTTTTTATATTTAATTATGTTTAAAATGTATATTTTTTGCATTAAACATTTATAAGAAGGGAATTTCTGTTTTATTAACCTAATTAAGTTTTATATGTATATTTTTGATATTAGACTGATATGAGATGCAAATTTCTGTTTTATTTAACTGAATTCTTGCCTTCACTCTCTATTGTATGGATAACAGACCATTATTAGATGCAAATTTTTGTTTTAGTCATCTGAATTCTTGTGTTTAACATGTATATTCGGGATTAAGACTTTTGTCAGGTGAGAAAAAATTTTGTTATTTAATTTCTTGTGTTCAATATGTATATTTTTGTTATTAGACCTTTATCAGATGAGAACTTTTGTTTTATTTATCAGATTTCTTGTCTCCACTCTGTATAATATCAATAATAGGCCTTTATCCGATGAGATTTTTTGTTTTATTTATTTGATTTCTTGAGTTCAATATGCATATATTTGATATTATACTTTTACAAAATAAAAATTTCATTTACTTTATCTGATTTCTTGCATTCAATATGTATTTTGGATATTAGAAATGTGTCAGATGATAATTTGTGTTTTATTTATCTAGTTCCTTGGATTTAATATCTATTTTGGATACTAGACAATTCTCATCTGATAAACATCTGATATCCAAAATATCCAAACTAAACACAAGTAATCAGAAAATCAAAAAATACTCAAGTGATAAAGCTTAAATATCAAATACATTCATATTGAACATAGAAATTAGGTAAAACATAATTTCTCACCTGATAAAGTTCTAATATTCAAAATATACATATTGAACAAAAGAAATCAGAAAAAGAAAGCAAAATTCTTATGTGATACAGGTCAATATCAAAAATATACTTTTTTGAACATAAAAATTAAATAAGGGTCAGAGTGATGGCTCAGTGGTTAAGAGCATTGACTGCTTTTCCAAAGGTCCTGAGTTCAATTCTCAGCAATTACATGGTGGCTCACAACCACTTGTAATGAGATCTGGTGCTCTTTTCTGGCCTGCAGGGACACATTCAGGCATAATACTGTATATATAATAAATAAATAAATCTTTAAAAAATTAAACAAAACAAAAATTATCATCTGATAAAATTTGAATGTCCAAAACATACATATTGAATACAAGAAATTGGATGAAAACAAAAAAAATTCTCAACTGATAAAGATCTACTATACAAAGTTTACACATTGAACACATGAAATTAGATAAATAAAACAAAAATTCTCATGTAATGGAGGTACAATATCCAAAATATTCATTTTGAATATAATTAGATAAATAAAAAATTTCTTATCTGATAAATTCTATGATCCAAAATATACACATTGAACATAAGAAATTAGATAAAGAAAAGAAAATTCTCATTTGATAAAGGTCTAATATAAAAAATATGCATATTGAACACAAGAAACCAGAGAAACAAATGAAAACTTCTCATCTCACAAAGGTCTAATAACCAAAATATACAGTTTGAACATAATTAAATAAATGAAACAAAAATTCTCATGTGATAAGTTCTAATATCAAAAATATACTTATTGAACATAAGAAATTAAATACAACAAAAATTCTCATCAGATAAAGGTCTAATATCCAAAATATACAAATTGACTACAAGAAATAAGGCAAAACAATTTTTCACCAGTTATTGTCTAATATCCAAAATATATATATTGAACACAAGAAATTAGATAAGTAAACAAAAATTGTCATCTGATAAAGGTTGAATTTCCCAAATATACACATTGAACACAAGAAATCATGTAAATAAAAAAAAAAATATGTGATGAAGGTCTAATATCCAAAATATACATGTTGAACAGACTTAGGTAAATAAAACAAAAATTCTCATCTGATAAAGTTCTAATATAAAAAATATACATACCGAACACAAGAAATTTAACAAAATAATAACTTTCACCTGATAAAAGTCTAATATAAAAATATGCATATGGAACAAAGAAATTAAATAAAAGTTCTCACCTGATAAAGGATTAATATCCAAAATGTACATATTGAACACAAGTGAATATATAAATAAAACAAAAATAGTCATCTGGTAAAGGTCTTAGTGTAAAAATATATTTAGTGAACACTCAAAAATAAATAAAACAAAAATTCACAACTGATGAGGTCTAATATCAAAAATCTTCCTTTTGAAAACAAGAATTTAGATGAACTAAACAAATATTCTCACAAATAAAGGTTTAATATCCAAACATTTCAGAGAAAGACATTGTGAAGTAGGATGTTTTTGATATTAGACATTTTACAGATAATAATTTTTGATTTTCTTAATTTCTTGGGTTCCATATTCATATATTTGATAATAGACATTCAACACATGAGAAATTTTACTTATGTAATTATGTTCAATATGCATATTTTGGATTTTATACTTTTATCAGATGAGAATTTTTTTATTTATATAGTTTCTTTGGTACAATTTGTATAGTTGGGATTTTAATCCTTTATCAGATAAGAATTTTTGTATTATTTATCTGATTTCTAGTTTTCAATGTGTATATTTAGGATATAATCTTTTATCAGTTGATAATTTTTGTTTCATTTACTTTCTTGTTCAATATGTATGTTTTTGATATTAGATATTTATCAGATATGAATTTGTGTTTTATTTGTCAGATTTCTTGTGTTTAATATGTATGTTTTGGATTTTTTTTTTTTTTTTTTTTTTTTTTTTTGGTTTTCGAGACAGTGTTTCTCTTTGCAGCTTTATGCCTTTCCTGGAACTCACTCTGTAAACCAGGCTGGCATTGAACTCAGAGACATCTGCATGACTCTGCCTCCTGAGTGCTGGGATTAAAGGAATGCGCCACCAATGCCCGGATTAGACTTTTTTTAAACTTATCTAATTATGTTCAATATGTATATTTCAGGTATTAAACCTTCATCAGATGAGAATTTTGGTTTTATTCATGTGATTTCCTGTGTTCAAAATGTATATTTTGGATATTAGTACATTCCCATTGAAAATATTCGTTTTATTTAATTTTGTTCCACATGTATATTTTTGATATAAGACATTTATCACATGAAAAGGTTTGTTTTATTTAGCTAATGATGTTCAATATGTATATTTTAGATAATAGAACTTTATCAAATCAGAATTTTTGTGTTATTTATATGATTTCTTGGTTTCAATGTGTATAGTTTGATATTAATCTTTTATCAGATGGGAATTTTTGTTTTATTTATCTAATTAAGTTAAATATGTATATTATGAATATTAGACCTTTATCAGATGGGAATTCTTTTATTGTTTACTTCATTTCTTGTGGTCTATATGTATATTTTGCATATTAGACATTTATCAAGAGAGATATTTTGTTTTATTTATTTGATTTCTTGTGTTCAATATGTATATATTGGATTTAGTTATTTATTATGTGAGAATTTTTTAGTTTAATGTCTTGTGTTTGACATATATATAGTAATAGATCACTATCTGATGAGAATTTTTGTTTTATTTTTCTGATATTCTTTAATATGTATATTTTGAATTTTAGACATTTATCAGATGAGAATAATTTTGTATTTTTCTGATTTCTTGTGTTCAATACATACATTGAGGATATTACATCTTTATCAGATGAGAAATTTTTATTTTAATTTATTGTGTTCAATAAGTATAGTTTGAATATCAGACCTTTATCAGGTGACAAGTCTTGTTTTATTTATCTGATTTTATTAATATATGTAAAGTTGTCCAAGAATACACTTAAAATTTAGTCACATACTTTTCCTTCACTTTCAAGGGTAGTCAAAATTTTTTTTCAGATGTTATTATGTGATATAATTATTTGAGATGACATTGGAACCAATAACATTTATCTTTCCTAAATGGTACAATTCTAAAATGTGAAACAATGTTGAAATCTGTGCATAAACTGCATTAAGATTTTCAAAGCAAAGAATTTAGCAGACACAATTATATATAATTAAATATAATACAAATATAAATTATTTAAATATAAATTAAATTTATAATATATATTTTATATACATAATTAAATTTAATTAAATATAATATATAGTTTTTTCACACTGCAGGATGTTACCCACCTCCAATGCACACATAGGCAGTTCCCAATGCATTCATTATCACAGTGAAAAAATAAGACTCACAACAGGAGGAAGATGTGTTTGGAGATCAGCACCAAGGGATTTTGTGGGCAACCATTGGGGGAATGATGGCGTAAAATTTTCAATTCAGGAACATGTATTGATTAAAATTTAAAAATAAAATTAATAGATTGACACCATTGAAGAGAAACTACAAGAGCTTGATTTAGAGATCATTTTTCCCCTGTTTATTTAACAGGTTCAACATTGATAAAATATAAGATAAAGCAAAATTTATTTTATTTCGTCTTGTTTCATTTTTATCTCTTTTAATGAGAGACAAAATGAATGCAGAGGGATGGAGAGTTAGGTAATAACTGGGAAGAAGATTGGTCATGTAAACTGTAATCAAGATATTGTGTAAATATATAAAAATAATGTATTTTCTATAAATATAAAAAGTATTTCTAGAGATATTTTTGCTGTTGATGGAAGAATATTATACATGAAGTGAACATATCCTATATTTTCTGTGATTGCACAATACACCCTTAAAGTTGTGGTATGTTCTCATAAGAAAATTTATAAAAACAAAAAGTGCAATAACCAAATTGTCAATTGATACACAAAATAGTTATATAAACAAGAAGCGTGAAGTTTTGAACACAGTTCCTATGTGAATTAGTGTGCTAATTATATCTAAAATAAACAACATGAATGTTGATGACAAAGTTATTTGGTTTCAAACATACCACTCCTAACTTTCACCACAGGTGCTGTTTTGATGAGTGGCACTACTGAATTTAGAAATTAGTTTCTTAACTCATCATGGACTTTAGGAGATAGAAAGAAGGAATTAATCCATTTAAATATAAATGCTTTACATGAAAGTCTCCATATGAAACACATTTTTTGGAAATTGCTTCTTGCATTCTAAGAAAGATGTATTCACTGACACACAGAGAATTTGCAGCATAATTCATTGTTGTATTGATTAAGGTTTTGCTTGACATCATTAATTCATACTTGTATTAATCAAGGTTTTGCATGACATCATTTCATAAAGTGTATGACTTTAATTTTCAAAACTCAATATGTGTTTATTAAAACATGTAATTAAGGATGATGGACTTTGTGGCAGTATCAATTGACATATAGGTATATGTTACAAATCTTTGTCATTATAAGCATAGGCAAGGAATCATAAATAAAACCAACATCTGTTGTGTATTTTGAACAGAAAAATTTAATCCCAAAATGATTTCAGTGTATTTTTTACATTTTTAATGATCTAGTATCACGTTTCATGTGAAACCTCATTTTTATCACCTCTGGTCATGCTCTCTACTGTCTGATCTTTCCACACATCTGAGTTCTGATGAGCAAACATATGGAGCCACATGATTCCTGGGGACAGAGATCCAAGAACATGAATTGCTGGATTGTTTCCTCACCAGAGCAAAGAAATGGGAAAATAGAACCAATGACTATAGAGTCAAAGAACTGTGAAGAGCTGGTCTTTGTCCTTCTACTGGAAGCAAGATGACATCATGCAAAACCTTGATGAATATAAGTATAACTTAATGATGTCATGCAAAACCTTGTTTAATACAAGTATGAATAATGATGTCATGCAAAACCTTGATGAATACAACTATGAATTAATGACATCATGCAAAACCTTGATTAATACAACTATGAAATAATGTCATGTAAAACCTTGATTAATACAACAATGAATTAATGATGCCATGCAAGACCTTGATTAATACAAGTGTGAAATAATGATGTTAAGCAAAAATAATCAAGGACACTGGACATTATAATTAATCTCTAACTGAAACCATCCTGTCAGCTGTGTTAGGGTTAGAGGAGGATAGAACTATCTGCTTCGGCCTCTGGATGAGGAGAAATCTCTGCAAGCACCTGTTCAGCCAAAAAATGGTGGAAACAGGACGATGACAAGACCCAGGAGAGCACAATGATATGTATTATTACTAGTATTTACCCAGATAGTAACTTTTGAAAACTGTGTTTTTAGATAAAATATACGATTCTTACACAGGACATTTTTCCTTACCCATATTAAAATACATTTATTTTCCAACACTTTTTTAAGTTATGAAATCTGTGATGATGTATTCAGTCAGTCCAGTATAACAGATTGTCTTAGACCACTTTCTGCTACACTTACCTAAGTAATCAAGCCAGTCTAACTCTTGAGTCATTTTACTGTGAGGAGCTGAACCCTAGTTGTGTGTCTTGGAAAGACCATGAATGGTGTTTCCTCATTTGAAATTAAAAATTTTGTTTTTTCACAAATCTGGAAAGAATAATACTCAACTTCATATGTAAAAACAAAAAACTCAGGATAGCCAAAAAATCCTGTACAATAAAACAACCTCTGGAGGCATCACGATCTCTGACCTCAAGCTCTACTATAGAGCTTCTGTAATAAAAACAGTTTGGTACTAGCTTAAAAACTGACATGTGGAACAATGGGAAGATCCTGACATTAACCTGCACACCTATGAACATACAATTTTTGACAAAGAAGCCAAAAATGTACAATGGAAAAAAGAAAGCATCTGCAACAAATGGTGCTGGCATAACTGGATGTCAATGTGTAGAAGGCTGCAAATAGATCCATGTCTGTCACCATGCACAAAACTTAAGTCCAAGTGTTTTTTCTCTATTTATGAGGCAAATAAGATTGTCAATGTCCAACGCTTTTATTGCAAGATTTGTATTTTTATATTAATTTCATCCAAAATGATTTGTCTTCTTAATCCTGGGGCATCCTTACATGATGCTCCTTGAGCCATGTGTGTATTGATGGGATCATACCAGGCATGTTGGCACGTTTGTTTCATTTTATAACCAAGAAAGGTTGAGGTGCAGAGAGTTTCATTGAAATGACTGACAAATCATAATTTTTATAAAATATGGATGACAGGTGTTTAAAAAGAAAGACCTGCCATCTCTCCAAATATCATGTACTTAAGAATGATATTGAAGCTGATTTCCTAGGCATGGACATGATTATTACACAAATGCATCATCTCTCTCTCCTTCACACATAAGCACACACATGTCAATACTCACAAAACTGTGAAAATAAAAGTACAATATATATATATATGTATATATATACGTATATATATGTGTATATACGTATATACGTATATATATATGTATATATATATATATATGATGTAAAACAATATGCTCATCACATTGGCTGATCTAATGGAGACACAGATATGAATTTACAGCTGGATTTTATATTTATATAATTGCTTGAGCCCCCAACTCCCACCCCCTGTCAGAAGGAATCTTCCATGTCTGCAAAGCCAAGGACAGGAGTTAAGGATAGAATATACATGTTGCTGCTTCTAAGTTTCCATCTCCTTAAGAAGAATGGATAGAGAAAATGTGGTACATATACACAATGGAGTACTACTCAGCAGAGAGGACAATGACACTGTGAAGTTTGAGGGCAAATGGATGGATCTATAAAAAATCATCCTGAGTTAGGTAACCCAGACTCAGAAAGACAAACATGGTTTGTACTCACTCATAGTAGGATACTAGATGTAAATCAAAGATGACTAGACTGCTACACAACTTTAGACAGGCTACCTAGATAACAGGACCCTAAGAAAGTCAGTGGGATATCACCAATGACAGAGAAATGGATGAGATCTACATGAACAACCTGGACGTGAGTGGGGCTAATGAAGGGTAAAGTTTGAGGGAAAGAGAGCTTAGGGGAGCAGGAGATCCCAGCTGGATCAAAAACAGAAAAGGAGAACAAGGAATAAGAGACAATGATAATTGAAGACCACATGATTATAGGAAGAAACAAAGTGCTAGAGAGGTTCACAGAAATACACAAAGATACCCCCACTATAGACTACTGACAATGGTAGAGACAAAGCCCAAACAGACCTACTCTGGTGACTGGATGGCCAAACACCCCAATTGTTGTGCTAGAAATCTCATTCAATGACTGAGGGAGGTGGATTCAAAGATCCATGGGCAGGCCCCAGGTGGAGCTCCAGGACTCCAATTGGAGAGAAAGGGGAGGGATTATATGAGCAAGAAGTGTTGAGACCAAGATTGGAAAAAGCACAGGGACAATAGCCAAACTACTGGAAAAACATGAACTATGAACCAATAGCTGAGGAGTCCATGTGCAAATGGACCAGGCCCTCTGTATAAGTGTGATAATTGATTAGCTTGAACTGTTAGGGAGGCACACAGGCAGTGGGACCAAGACCTTTCCTTAGTGCATGAGCTGGCTATTTGGAACCTGGGGTTTATGCAGGGACACTTCGCTCAGCCTGTGATAAGAGGACTGGACCTGCCTGGACTGAATCCATCAGTTTGAGCTGAATCCCCATGGGAGTCATTGCCGTGGAGGAGCTGGGATTGGGGGATTGGCTCATGAGAAAGCAGGGTGGGGATGGGGGAGTAAAGGGGAATCCATGGCTGATATGTAGAATTAAATTAAATAATAAAAGAAAAGAAAAGAAATGGAGAATTTTCTGAATAGGAACCAAAAACACAAACTAAGTCAAGACCAGATAAACAATTTAAATAAACCTATAACCCCTAAGGAAATAGAAGCAGTCGCTTAAAGTTTGTCAACCAATAAAAGCCCAGGGCCAGATAGTTTCAGCACAGAATTCTACCAGATTTTCAAAGAAGACCTTATACTGATACACCTCAAATTGTTCCCCACCCTAGAAACAGAAGCAATATTGCCAAATTTATTTATGAGGCTTTAGTTATCCAAATCCAACAAATATACAACAAAGAAACATAATTACAGAACAAACAACCCTCATGAACATAGATGGATATATACTCAATGAAATACTGGCAAACAAAATTAACAAACACATCAAAATATCATCCACCATGATCAAGTAGGCTTCATCCAAGAAATGTAGTCATAGTTCAACATACAAAAATCTGTGAGTATAATCCACCATATAAACAAACTGAAAGAAAAGAAATACATGATATTCCCATTAGATTCTGAAAAAGCCTTTGACAAAATCTAACACCCCTCATGATACTCTCAATGTCATGGAGAAAGAAGGAATTCAAAGAACATACCTAAACAAAATTAAGGCAATTTACAGCAAGTCAACAAACAACATGAAATTAAAGGGAGAAAAACTCAAATATCCAAAATTAACATACTGTACACAAGTTATTAGAGAAAAGTTCAATTCTCATCTTAAAATGGTCTAATATTAAAAATATGCATATGGAACATTATTAGAAAAATAAAACAAAAATTCTTTTATGATAAAAATCTAATATCTCAAATATACATATTGAACACAAGAGATCATATACACAAATTAAAATTTTCATCTTATAAAGGTCTAGTTTGCAAAGTACATGTAAGGACAGAAGAAATCCGATCAATAAAACAAAAATTCTCACCTAATAAAGATCTAACTTTGAAAATATACATACACAAAACAAGAAATCAGAAAAACAAAACAAAATTCTCATGTGATAAAAGCCTAATATGAAAAATACACTTATTGAACAAAGGAAATAATATAAAACAGAAATTCTGTTCTAATTAATGTCTATTATAAAAAATATGCGTATTGAAAACAAACAATCAGATATCCATGGTGAACAGAAGAAATCAGAACAATAAACAAAAATTCTCATCTGTTAAATGTCTAATATACAAATTATACATATAGAACAGAAAAAATCAACTATGTAAAACACAAAAGTATATTCAAAATATACATATTAACATTATTAGATAAATAAAACAAAAATTCTCATCTGATAAATGTCTAATTGAAAACATACATAGTGAACACAAGAAATAAAAAAACAGAAATTCTCACCTAACAAAAGATTAATATCCAAAATATACATATTGAATACATGAAATCACATAAATATAAGAAAAATTCTGATCTCATTAAGGTCTAATGACAAAAATATGCCTATTCTCATATGATAAAATTCTAATATCTCAAATATACATACTGAACACATGAAATTAGATAAATAAAACAAAATTTCTCATCTGATAAAGGTCTAATATCAAAATATAAACATTGACCCCAAAAATCATGAAAATAAGCAAAAATTATCATCTGATAAAGGTCTGTATCCAAAATATCCATATTGAACACTAGAATTCAGATAAATAAAACAATATTTCTCATCTCATAAAGGTCTAATCTCCAAAATATAAATACTGAATACAAGAAATTAAATAAAACAAAATTTCACATGATAAAGGATTAATATCACAAATATACTTATTGAAAACAAGAAATCAGAAAAATTAAAAAAAATTCTTACCTGATAAAGGTCTAATATTCAACATATATATAGAGAGAACACACGAAATCAGAAAAACAAAACAAAATTCTCTTGTGATAAATATCAAATATGAAAAATATACTATTGAACACCAGAAATTAAACAAAACAAAAGTTTTGCACTGATCAAGTTCTAATATCAAACATATCCATATTGAACATAATTAGATAAACAAAAATCTCATCTGATAAAAGTCTTATGTCCAGAATATACATACTGAATACAAGAAATTAATTAAATAAAAATTCTCACTTAGTAAATAACTAATATCCATCAGGAGGTGTTAGCACAAACTTGTAATCCCAGCACTCGGGAGGCAGAGGCAGCCGGATCTCTGTGAGTTTGAGGCAAGGATGGTCTACAGAGCTAGTATAGGACAGGCTCCAAAGATATTGAGAAACTCTGTCTGAAAAAAAAAAAAAAACAGGAAATATTTGGGGTTGGGAATTTAGCTCAGTGATAGAGCATTTGCCTATCAAGCAATAGACCCTGGGATTGATTCCCAGACTCCCCCCCCCAAAAAAAAATTAATATCCAAAATATGTATACTGAAAACAGGAAATCATATATAGAGAACAAAATTCTCATCTGATAAAGGTCTATATCAAAATATACATACTAAATTTATGAAATAAGAAAAAACAAAATTCTCACCAGTAGGTCGAATATCCAAAATATGAATAGCAAACATGAGAAATTAAACCAAACAAACATTATCATCTGCTTAAGGTCTAATATCCAAAATATACACACTGAACAGAATATATAAGGGAAATAAAACAAAATTCTTAGCAGATAATTGTCTAATATCAAAAATATACTTATTGAACACAAGAAATTATATAAGACAAAAATTCATTGGGTTGGGGATTTAGCTCAGTGGAAGAGTGCTTTCCCAGCAAGTGCAAGGCCCTGGGTTCAATCCTCAGCTAAAAAAAAAAGACAAAAATTCACATCATTAAATTTCTAATATCCAAAACGCATATTGCATACAAGATATCACATATAAAATAAAAATTGTCACCTGATAAAGGTCTAATATCCAACATATTTTTACTGAACACAATAAAATATAATAAACAAAAACACATGCAAAGTTCTCATATATAAATTACATGTATTAAACAATAGAAATCAGATAAATAAAACAAAAATTCTCACATGATAAAAGTCTAATTAATGTAATATATACATTAAACACAAGAAAACAAAAAAAATACAAAACAAAAATTCTCATCTGATAAATGTAAATAACAAAAATATACATATTTAACACAAGAAATAGGATAAAAAATTTCTAATCTGATGAAGGTCTGATATACAACCTATACATAGATCCCAAGAAATCAGATAAATAAAACAAAAATTCACAAATGATAAAGTCTAACTTTAAGAATATCCATACTAAACACAGGACATGAAATAAAACAAAAATTCTCACCTGATTAATTCTAATATCCAAAATATACTTACTGAACAAAAGCAATTTAATAAAACAAAAATTTTCCAATGATAAAGTTCTAATATCATATATATATATATATATATATATATATATATACTGATAACAAAAAAATAGAAACAACAAAATTCTCACTGGTAGGTCTAGAACACAAATTATAAATATTGAAATGAAAAACTCAGATATATAAAACAAAAATTCTTATTGGATAAAGGTCTAATGCCCCAAAATTTTAATGTTCAACATAATAAGATAAATAAAACTTAAATTCTCATCTGTTTAAATTCTAATATCTATAATATACATATGGAACAAAGAAATTAGAAAAAAAAATTCTCCACTTTAAAGGTACAATATCAAAAATACACTTATTAAACACAAGAAACCAGATAAATAGAACAAAAACTCACATCTTATAAAGGTCTCATATCCAAATTATACATAGTGGATATAATTAGTTAAATAAAACAAAAATTCTCATCTGATAAATGTCTAATATCAGAAATATAGTTATTGAACACAATAAATTAGATAACACCAAATTTCTCTCTGATAAAGTTTAATATACAAAATATACTAATTGAACACAAGAAATCAGATAAATAAAACAAAAATTCTCACCTGATAAAGGTCTAATATCCAATATATACATATAGAAGACAAGATATTAGAAAAACATGTTTGTCTTTCTGAGTCTGGGTTACTTCACTCAGGATGTTTTTTTCTGATTCCACCCATGTGCCTGCAAACCTCATGATGTCATTGTTTTTTCTCTGCTGAGTAGTACTCCAATGTGTATATGTACCACACTTTATTTATCCATGCCACAGGCTCTGTTTTTGTTTCTTTTTATAGATAGCCGAATAGTCTTTATCCTCATGACATTTCTGACCACATTTGAGGTTCTGCCTTTGGGGAGAATTCAGAGACATGCTTTTGGGCAAAGGCATGCCCTGTAGATTCAGCCTACCAGAAACACAGACCTTATATAAAATGAATTATTGATGATAGGGTGGACCTGAGATTGAAACCACAGGGTTTGAAAGAATGAAAACCAATTCTTCATGTACTCTTCTGTGATAAAGATCAAGCGATCTCACTGCTAATTTCTTTCAATGATCATTTGCTGTAGCTTGCTGGTCAGTCTCTGCACCTTCTGCTTCACCTGCATCTTGTTGAGGAAGTTTTGGTGGGATGGTGGTTCCCTGGTGTTCCTTGTGGGTAGATGAACACAAATTAACTTGCACTATGACAAGGCAAAGACTATAGACCAACCACCCTGAATCCTAATCAAATGTGTGAGAAAGTTTATTTACCAATGACTCAGTGAGAGCCCAAATTATTTTGTCCCATGCTTCAGATGCCCCCTCTGCGAAACTCAGCTGTCTTCTATATTTGAAGGAAGTGTTTTTCTCAGCTAACTCTTTCTCTCTGCCTTTTTAGCCTTGCACCAAGTAACAAAGGAGATAGCCTCTTCAGGCTTATTCACAGCTACAGTCTCAGAATTCAACTTGGCTACCAAGTCCACAAACCTGTGGGTTTATGAGTCAGGAGAAAACTGCCATAGTTCACAATCACCCCTGTCATTTAGAGGTTCCCAAAATATCTTGACAGGTAACTCTAAACATATAACTATTGATGGAGAAGACATATAAGGTCAGAACATGGTCACCAGACTCAACAAGTCACCTCACTGACAAACTAGGACACACAGACCATCTGGGAAGTACCAAATGTTAGCCAGTGTGGTTGAAGTACAATGATGCCCTGCCTTGAAATTGGCACAACTCATTAATCCTTCACGTATTAATGTTGGTCTCATGTTCCCTCATCAGTGCCTATCCCCCAAATGGAACAACAGCAGAGTTCCCAGCATAAACCTTGGCCTTACCAGTTCCTGCCCTCTGAGGCAAAACAATTAATATCATGGAATCCTTGAATTTCAAGAGCCATGACAAGCAGGGCAGCTCTGTTGGTTCCCAGAGACTTTAACTTTCTGTGCCCCATTACTGGAAGATTCAGTTCAAGCCCTCCTCCCCCAGGAAGCTTCCCTTTTCCAATAAAGAACTCATTACCCAATTCCCTTGACCATTCCTTTCTTGATGTTTAACACTGAGGCTGTAGGTCAGTTTTCCTCTGTCACTTTCTGGTCTCTTTAACCTCTCCATTCTCTTTCTGAATTAGACTCTTTAGTATTATCCATCATGTTCATCAGTAAATGGTGAGGATATTGAATAACCTTCCAACAGCCAGTTGATGTTGCCACAACATAGGTAACATCATAGATGTTGTCAGGGATCTCCAGGATACAACGGAATGTCCAGGGAAGAGCTAAAGGTATCATGGGAACTGACATTGCTTCCCTGCTAACAAGCTTTCCTCATAATACATGAGAAGTCAAACTGACCTTTGCAGGAGCCTCAGCTGAAATACAAGGGAAACCCTTCAGTAGACCCTTCATCCAAAGCCAGAGATCTCTCTCTGATTGATTGGACATCCTTTAGTTCTTTCCATGTGTGGAAATGAATGTTTATCTCCTATTGAAATTTTATGTACACAAGGTAATAATATCAGCAATTTATGTAAGCTATAGTTCATTGTAAGTACCTGCATCTTCTTATCTCCTTAGATACAAGACATTATAGACTTAATGCTGACTGAGAAGGACACTTATTAAACATTTCCTGTTAATGAGTCTACAGGGAACAGCTAGGCAGAGTTATGCTAGAGAAAGAGGCTGACACAGCCTAGAAAAAGTACTCATAGGAGTAGTATACAGTCATGGAGCTCATTGGGACTAAAATCTGTGTCATCAGCATCTATGTAGTGGGTGTTTTACTCTCTGTTGAGTAGCTCAAAGTGTTCTGCTGTTAGTGGGTAGACAGCTGGACTCTTACACACAGAACATGAGTTTCCTATATAACAAGGATATTCACAAAAATCCTTTGCAAGCCCCTACAAATGTAGGAACATAGACACTAGGGTTCCAATGGACACTCCAGATCAATGGTTCTTAATTTTTCCAATTCTCTGACTCTTTAAATAGCACTAACAATAGTTCCTCATGTTGCGATGAACCCTAAACATAAAGTTAAGAAAAAATAAAACAATATTGCTACTGTTATGAAACATAATTCAACTATTTAATTTCAGGATATCTGATATGCAACCCCCAATAGGGTGGTGTCTCACAGCTTCAGGACCACAGCTCTGAATGCAGGCAGAAATCTCAAATCCTGGCAGTAATGCTGAGGCAGTGTATTTCTTATTTTTTATTATCAGACTGAATGAAACTAGTCACCTTGGAAGAGGGACAGTAAATGTGGAATTATATAGATCAGACTTACTTTGACCATGTCTCCGATGGATTTTATTAATTGTTAATTGAGAAAAGACTCCCTAAAATGGGCAGAATAATTTCATTGTCTGCAACCTGTATTGTGTTAAGTATGAAGAAACTAGAGCATAACCATTAGCAAACAGGTGGCATGGGTCATTTGTTTATCTCTGCTCTTGGCTGTGGATGTGATATGATTAGCTGAGTTCCTACCTTGATTTCCCAAAAATGGAACTATTACCTGGAATTGTGGGCTATGATCAATTTTTCCTATTCTTAGGTGCTGTGCCTGATAACTCAATGTAGTAAAGATTTTAAGAAAGTACACTATGTCAGAATGTTTTTCACAAGACTGTGAGGTGTGTATTTCATGAAATGCTCATATCTGTCTTAGAAGAAGAGATCCTACTTCCCCCTGAACACAACCTGACTTTCTATGCCACAGGTTTACAGAGACACAGAGACACCCATAGATTCACAAACCACTTCACCCTGTCAACAAATGTCCCTTGATATTGTCTTGTCATATCAAGTACTATGCTAAATTCTTCCAATGTGTTATATACAACAAGCTTCACTTCAATGAATGTATTTTTCTTTGAATTTCCTGACCATTAAACTTTTCAGATATGTGGAATTGGATCTGAATTTACTGCCTTGACTATGAATTTCAATCTTTTACTATGTCCTTCTTTGAAGGTCAGAAAAAGCTCCTTAAAGCTGAGAGCAAAGTAGCACCCTAAATTCACAGGTATGTGTGGGTATAAGTAATGACTTCAAATGTGTCCACTAGTTACCTCAGTTTGGAGAATAACTCCAGGGCTGATGTACACACATCCCTGTGAAAACTTCTTAGTTTCCCTCTAAATTCTATGACTCTTCATTAAGGTTTCTTTAAATAGATCTTTGACAAATTTCCTCCTTCAAAAGTAAATATACCTTATCAGATGTGAAAAGTCACTTTGATTTTGTCCTTCTCCTCCAAGGACATGTAACAGGCCTTTTTGAGCTACATCCAAGGCTATCCATTGAGAATAAGGTCTTGGGCTAGGAACTGAAATAAGCATAGGTACAGGTTTAGAGTGCAGGTGAGGAACAGAGTGCAAATCAAGGGCAGGACAGCAGGCACACCCAGGAAATTCTTGGTTAGGTCTTTGGCAGTTTAGCTTCTCTGCATGTCAGTTTCTTCTCCCTAGAGAAAGATGGATTGGGATGCACCATGGAGATGGGTCTTGTCACAAGTCATGACACATAAAATCACTTCCTTCATAAGTGGGACTCGGTTTGTTTGCATGTTTTTTTGGGTGGAGGTGATGAGCTAGCATGTATATAAGCTAAGCTGCACATCACTTTCTGGTGAACATCTCTTTTGGGAACAGAGGAATCAGATCCTAAACTTAAAAAAATGCAAAAAATGATGCGTTAGAGCAGAGAATCACTTCACTTAGTTGAAAAAATATTATCACTTCTCTTCATTGTTCTTTGTTCCTGATCCAGCTGAGACCTCTTGCTCCTTTGAGCTCTCTTTCTGCTGACTATTGCACTTCATTACCCCTCCCCCAAGTCACACACTGTTTGCTCATGTAGATCTCATCTATTTGTCTGTCGCTGGACGAAATTTTGAGTTGCAGACTGGTTATCATTTGCTTTACATCAAGTATCCACTTATGAGTGAGTACATAAATATACCCAAGGAATGCTCAATCATACCACAAGGGCACATGCTTAGCACTGTTTGTAGCAGCATTGTTTGTAATAGCCAGAACCTGGAAACAACCTAGATGCTATTCAACTGAAGAATGGATAAATAAAATGTGGTACATATACACAATGGATTACTACTCAGCAGAGAAAAACAATGACATCATGTGGTTTGCAGGCAAATGGCTGGAATTAGAATAAACATCCAGAGTGAACTAATCCCGTCTCAGAAAGACAAACATGTTTTTCTAATTTCTTGTGTTTTATGTGTATATTTTGTATATTAGACCTTTATCAGGTGAGAATTTTTGTTTTATTTATCTGATTTCTTGTGTTCAATTAGTATATTTTGGATATTATAATATTATGAGAAGAGAATTTTGGTTTTATTTAATTTATTGTGTTCAATAACTATACATCTGATATTAGACCTTTATCAGTTGAGAATTTTTGTTTTATTTAACTAATTATCTCCAATATGTATATTTTGGATATGAGACCCTTATCAGATGTGAGGTTTTGTTCAATATATCTGGTATCTGAATTCTTGTGTTTAATAAATATATTTTGGCGATTGGACCTTTATTGAGGAGAAATTTAGTTTTTTCTACTTTCTTTGTTCCATATGTATATTTTAGAAGTTAGAATTTTAACAGATGAGAATTTTGTTTTATTTATCTAATTATGTTCAATCTTTAAATTTGGGGTATTAGACATTTATCTGATGAGAATTTATGTTTTATTTATCTGATTTATTCCATTCAGGATATATAATTTTCATATTAGTCCTACCAGTGAGAATTTTGTTGTTTCTAGTGTTTGATATCAATATATATTTTTTGATATTAGAAATTTTTTAGTTGAGAATTTTTGTTTTATTACCTGATATCTTGTTTTTAATATTGTGGTGGTGATTTTTAATATGCATATTTTGTATATTAGTCTGTTAACAGATGAGAATTTGTATTTTATTTATCTTATATCTTGGGTTGACATATATTTTGTATATTACACCCTTACCATATGAGAATTTTTTGTTTTTTTTTTATCTGATTTCTTTTGTTAATATTTGGATATCACAGGTTTATCATTTGAAAATTTTTTTTATTAAATTTCTTGTGTTCAGTAATTATATTTAGGATATTAGAACTTTATCAGGTTAGAATTTTTGTTTTATTTCATTTCCTGTGTTCAGTATGGATATTTTTAAAGTTAGTCTTTTATCATTTGAGAATTTTTGTTTATCAATCTGATTTGTTGGGCCCTATTTATATTTTTGTATATCAGACCGTTATCAGATGAGAATTTCTTTTATCCCATTTCTGTGTCAAATTTGTATATTTTGATATTTACATTTATCAGATGAGAATTTTTGTTTTGTGGTTTTTGTTTTCTTGTGTTTAGATGTATATATTGTTAATTATTCTTTATCATGTTAGAAATTTCGTTTTATTTACCTGATTTCTGTTGTTTAATAGGGGTATTTTGTAAATGAGAACTTTACATGTGAAATTTTTGTTTATTATAATTTATTGGGTTCAATAAAAATGTGTTGAATATTAGACCTTTATCAGGTGACAATTTTTGTTTTATGTATCTGATTTCTTGTATTCTGATTTATATATCTGATTTATTGTAATATATGTACATTTTGGATATTAGAAATTTAATAGTGCAAATTTTTGTCTTACACAATTTCTTGTGTTCAATAAGTATATTCTTGATATTTTTGAGAATATTTGTTTTATTTATCTAATTATGTTCCCTAGGCATATTTGGAACATTAGACATTTATCATGTCAGAATTTTTCTTTTATTTAATTTCTTGTATTCAGTATGTTTATTTTGCTATTAGACCTTTATCAGGTGAGAAGTTTTGTTTTATTCATGGTATTTCATGGTATTCAATATGTATAATTTGGTTATTTAACATTTGTTATGTGAGAATTTCTGTTCTTTTATTTCTTGTGTTCACTATGTTTTCAATATTATACTTTTATCAGATGAGAATTTTTGTTTTGTTTATCTAATAATGTCAATATGTATATTTTGAATATACATTTTGTGTTTTATGTAATTGATTTCTTTGTTTAACATATATATTTTGTATATTAGACCTTTATCAGGTGAGAAGTTTTGTTTATTGAATTGATTTGTTCTGTTCAACCTGGATATTTGAGATATTAGACCTTTAGCAGATGAGAATTTTTTTATTTATCTAATAGCTTGTTTTCAATAAGTATATTTTTTATAATAGACCTTTATCAGAACAGAAATTTGTTTGATTTTATTTTTGTTCAAATAGTATATTTTTCATATTAGACCCTGATCACGTGAGAATTTTGTTTTGTTTTTCTGTTTCTTGTTTTCTATACATATACTTTCAATGTTACACCTTTATTAGGGGAGCATTTTTGTTTTATTGATCTGATTTCTTGTGTCCTTATGTATATTTTGTATACCTGACCTTTACACGATATAAATTTTTTGTTTTGTTTTGTTTTGTTTTTTTGAGACAGGGTTTCTCTTTGTAGCTTTGCGCCTTTCCTGGAACTCACTTTGTAGTCCAGGCTAGCCTCGAACTCACAGAGATCTGCCTGGGTCTCCCTCCCGAGTGCTGGGATTAAAGGCATACACCACCATCGCCCGGCTGAATTTTTTGTTTATATGATTTCTAGTGTTCAATATGTTTATTTGAGATTTTATACCTTTATCACATGAGATCTTTTGTTTTATTTATCTAATTATGTTCCATATGCATATTTTTAATATTAGAATTTTATCAGAGGAGAATTTATCTTTTGTTTAATTTCTTGTGTACAGTATGTATATTTTGGATATTTGGGTTTTTCTCCCTTTAATTTCAAGTTGGCTTGCTGTAAATCACCTTTATTATGTTTAGGTATGTTCCTTTTATTCCTTCTTTCTCCAAGACTTAGAGGGTTTCATGGAGGGATGTTGGATTTTGTCAAAGGTTTTTCAGAATCTAAAGGGAATATCATGTATTTCTTTTCTTTAAGTTTGTTTATATGATGGATTATACTCACAGATTTTTGTATTCCTTGGATGAAGTCTACTTGATCATGGTGGATGATATTTTGATGTGTTCTTGAATTTGATTTGCCAGTATTTCATTGACTATGTATCCATCTATGTTCTTAAGGGTTGTTTTTTTTTCTGTAATTATGTTTCTTTGTTGTATCTTTGTTTGATCTGGGTAACTAAAGCCTCATAAGCAATTTAGAAATATTGCTTCTGTTTCTAGTGTGTGGAACAGTTTCAAGTGTATCAGTATAAGCTCTTCATTGAAATTCTGGTAGAATCCTGTGCTGAAACCATCTGGCCTTGGCCTTTTATGGGTTGACAAACTTTAAATGACTGCTTCTATTTCCTTATGGGTCTATTTAAATAGTTTATTTATTCATGATTTAGTTTGTGTTTTTGGTACCTATTCAGAAAATTCCCCATTTCTTCTCCTTTTTTTTATTTTATAATTTAATTTAATTTTACATATCAGCCATGGATTCCCCTGTCCTCCCCCCTCCTTTCCCCATCCCCCCTTCCCTCCAGCCCACCCCCATTTCCATTTCCTCCAGGGCAATGACTCCATTGGGGATTCAGCTCAACCTATTAGATTCAGTCCAGGCAGGTCCAGTCCCCTTCTCCCAGGCTGAGCAAAGTGTCCCTGCATAAGCCCCAGGTTCCAAACAGCCAGCTCAGGTCCTGGTCCCACTGCCTGAGTGCCTCCCAAATAGTTCATGCCAATCTACTGTCTCACTTATCCAGAGGGCCTAATCCAGTTGGGAACTCCTCAGCTATTTGTTCATAGTTCATGTGTTTCCATTAGTTTGGCTATTTGTCCCTGTGCTTTTTCCAATCTTGGTCTCAACTATTCTTACTCATACAATCCCTCTCATTCTTTCCAATTGTACTCCTTGAGCTCCACCTGGGGTCTGGCCATGGATCTTTGTGTCAGCTTCTCTCAGTCATTTAATGAAACATCTAGCATGACACTTAGGGGGTTTGGCCATCTGATCACCAGAGTAGGTCAGTTTCAGCTTTCTCTCTACCATTGCCAGTAGTCTACAGTGGCAGTATCTGTGGATTTCTGGAAACCTTCCTATCACTTTGCTTCTTCCTATTCTCATGTGGTCTTCATTTATCATGGTCTCTTATTCCTTGTTCTCCCTCTCTGTTCTTGATCCAGCTTGGATCTCCTGCTCCCCTAAGCTCTCTTTCCCTCGAAACTTGCCCTTCATTACTCCCACTCTCAGACAGGTTGTTCATGTAGATCTCATACATTTCTCAGTCATTGGGCAATCCCTGTGTCTTTCTTAGGGTCCTGTTTACTAGGTTGTCTCCCTGGAGTTGTGAGTAGCAGTCTAGTCATCTTAGTTTTACATCCAGTATCCTCCTATGAGTGAGTACATACCTTGTTTGTCTTTCTGAGTCTGGGTTACCTCATTCAGGATGATTTTTTCTAATTCCATCCATTTGCCTACAATACTCATGATGTCATTTTTTTCTCTGCTGAGTAGTACTCCATTGTGCATATGTACCACATTTTATTTATCCAGTCTTCTTAAGGAGTTGGAAACTGAATCTGCAACATGAGTATTCTATCCCTAACTCCTGTCTTCGGCTTTGCAGACATGGCAGTATGAATTCCTTCTGACAGAGGGTGGGGTTGGTGTGTCAAGAAATTAAAATATATAAAATCCAACTGTTCATTCATATCTGTGTCCCAGGTAGATCAGCCAATGTGAAGAGCATATTGTTTTACATCAAACATATGTTGTACTTTTATGTTCACAGTTGTTTTGTGAGAATGGACATGTGTGTGCATGTGTGGCAGGGAGGGAGCAAGGATTCATTTCTGTAATAATCTTGCCTGTGCCAAGGACATCAGCTTCAATGTCATTCTTACGTACATGCCATTTGGAGTGATGGCAGGTCTTTCTTTTTAAGTACCTGTCATCCATATTTTATAAAAGTTATGATTTGTCCATCATTTCAATGAAAATCTCTTCACCTTGTTCTTTCCTGGTGATAAAATGAAACAAACATGCAAACACACCTGGCATTATCCCACCAATACACACAAGGCTCAGGGAGCATTGTGTAAGGAGGCCCCAGGATTTCAAGAATACAAATCATTTTTGATGAACTTAATATAACAATACACATCTTTCAATAACAGTGGTGGACACCAACACTCTCGTTTTCCTCATAAATAGAGAAAAAACAAAGTTTTTAATTTAGAAATGAGGAACCACCATCCATGGTCCTTCCAAGACACACAACTTGGGTTTAACTCCTCGCAGTATAATGACTCATGAGTTAGACTGGCTGGATTACTTAGGTAAGTGTAGCAGAAAATGGTCTGAGACAATCTGTTATGTTGGATTGACTGAATACATTGTCACATTACTTAAAACAGTGTTGGAAAAGAAATGTATTTCAATAAGGGTAAGAAAAAATGTCCTGTGTAGTACCCATATATTTTATCTAAAATGCAGTTCATAAAAATTACTATCTGGATAAATACTTGTAATAATAAATGTCATTGTGCTCTCCTGGGTCATGTCCTGGTTCTGTGTGCTGTGGATATCACTCTGTATAAATAAAATGCTGATTGGCCAGTAGTCAGGCAGGAAGGATAGGGTAGGTGGGACAAGGAAGAGGAGGAGGCTTGGAACAGAAAGGCTGGGAGGAGACGCTGCCAGCCGCCATCATGAAAAGCAACATGTAAAGACACTGGTAAGCCACATGCCATGTGGCAAAGCATAGACTAACAGAAATGGGTTAATTTAAGATAGAAAAAGTATATATCAAGAAGCCTGCCACAGCCATACAGTTTGTAAGCAATATAAGTTTCTGTGTGTTTACTTGGTTGGGTCTGAGTGACTGTGGAAATGGTGGGAAAGAGAGATTTGTCCTGACTGGGCCAGGCAGGAAAACTGAAACTACATCTGTGTCCTCCCTCTTTTGGCTGACCAGGTGTTTGCAGAGATTTCTCCTCATCCAGAGGCTGAAAGAATAGTTCTATCCTCCTCTACCCCTAACATGGCTGACTGGTTGGCTTCAGTTATAGAATCATTATAATCTCCAGTTTCCTTGATTAATTTTACTTAACATCATTATTTCATACTTGTATTAATCAAGGTCTTGCATGATGTCACTAATTCATACTTGTATTGATCAAGTTTTTTCATGACATCAATATTTCATAGTTGTATTAATCAAGGTTTTGCATAACATCATTAAGTTAGACTTATATTCATCAATTTTTGCATTATGCATATTGACTCCAGTAAAAGGACAAAAACCATCTCTTCAAAGTTCTTTGACTCCATAGTCATTGGTTCTATTTTCCCATTTCATTGCTCTGGTGAGGAAACAATCCAGCAATTCACAATCCTGGATCTCTGATCCGAGGCGTTAGGTGGCTCCATATGTTTGCTCATCAGAACTCAGATGTGTGGAAATATCAGACAGTAGAGAACGTGGCCAGAGGAGATAAAATTGAGGTTTCACATGAAATGTGATACTAGTTCAATAAAAAATGTAAAAAATGCATGGAAATAATTTTGGGATTTAATTTTTCTTTTCAAAATACACAACAGATGATGGTTATATTTATCATTCCTTGCCCATGCTTGTAATGGCCAAGATTTGTAACACATGGCAATTGATACTGCCCCAAAGTCCATCATCCTTAATTACATGTTTTAATAACCACATATTGAGTTTTGAAAATGAAAGTCATTCAGTTTACAAAATGATGTCATGAAAAATCTTGATTAATACAAGTATTAATTAATGATGTCATACAAAACCTTAATTAATACAACTATGAATTATGCTACAAATTCTCTGAGTTTAAGTGACTACATCATTCTTAGAATGCAAGAAGCAATTACCAAAAAACTGTTTCATATGGAGACTTTCATATAAAGCATTTATATTTAAATGGATTAATTCCTTCTTTCTGTCTCCTAAAGTCTATGACAAGTTAAGAAAATCATTTCTAAATTCAGTAGTACCACTCATTAAAACAGCACCTGTGGTGAAAGTTAAGTGTGGTAATGTTTGATACCAAATAACATTGTCATCAAAATTCTTGTTGTTTATTTTAGATATAATTAGCACATTAATTCACAGAGGCACTGTGTTCAAAATGTTCTGCTTCTTGTTTCTATAACTATTTTGTGTATAAATACACAATTGTCAATTTGTTATTGCTCTTTTTGTTTTTATAAATTTTCTGATGAGAATATACCACAACTTTAAGGGTGTATGTGTGCAATCACAGAAAATATAGGATATGTTTACTTTATGTATAATATTCTTCTATCAACAGTAATATATCTCTAGAAATACCTTTTATATTTATAGAAATACATTATTTTTACATATTTACACAATATATCTTGATTATAGTTTACATGACCAACCTTCTTACCAGTTTTTCCCTAACTCCCCATGACTCTGCATTCATTTTGCCTCTCATTAAAAGACAAAATACAATATATGATAAAGCAAAATTTATTTTATCAAAGTTGAACCTGTTAAGTAAACAGGAGAAAAAAAATCTGCAAATCAAGTTTTTCTAGTTTCACTTCAATGGAGCCAATCTCTTAATTTAATTTTTAATTTTTAATCAATACATTTGTTCCTGAATTGAAAACTTTGCATCATCAAACCCCGAATGGTTGCACATAAATCCCCTGGTGCTGACCTCCAAACACATCTTCCTCCTGTTGTAAGTATTATTTTTTCACTTAGATAATGAATACATTGGGACCTGCCTATGTGTGCATTGAAGGTGGTTAATTAACATTCTACAGTGTGAAAAAACTATAATTATATTTAATTAAAGTTAATCATGTATATAAATTATATATTAATAATTTAATTGATATTTAAATAATTTATATTTGTATTATACTTTATTATATGTATAATTGTGTCTGCTAGATTCTTTGCTTTGAAAATATTACTTAATGCAATTTATGCACAGAGTTCAACATTGTTTCACATTTTAGAATTGTACCACTTAAGAAAGATAAATGTTATTGGTTACAATGTTATCTCAAATAATTATATCAGCAAAAAAATTTTTGACTAGCCTTGAAAGTGAAGGAATAGTATGTCACAAAATTTTAAGAGTGTATTCTTGGTCAGATTTATACATATTAAAAAAATAAGATAAATAAAACAAAATTTCTCACCTGATAAAGGTCTAATATCAATAATATACATATTGAACACAAGAAATAAGTCAAATAAAACAAAACTTCTCATCTGATAAAGGTCTGATATCCAAAATAAAGCTACTGAACTCAAGAAATCCAGTAAAAGAACCAAGATTCTCACGTGAAAAAGGTCTAATATCCAAACTATACTTATTGAACACAATAAATTAAAATAAAAAATTCTCATCTGATAAAGATCTAGTATCCAAAATATATGTATTGAACACAAGAAATTTGCCACACATATAGCACACCTCAGTATCTAACTCAAAGGTTTCAAATTGAAATGAAAATGCATTGATCTCTCCCATCAGTTTTCACTAAATATAATAACTAATTTACTTCCTTCAAGGCTATAATGAAAGGAAAATGATGTAAGTTTTTTTTCTTTAAGCTGAAGACAACTGTGATGTCTAAATCTGTACCAAATTGTGTATGTGAATAAAATTTTACTCTTGTACGAATTTGTCCCTATTTCATGACATTAGCATGATATAAATAGGCTTTAAATTATTTGCATGGCTAGAGACATGGTTGGGCAGTTAAGGAAAGTTCATTCCCAGGAATAAGACTTGATTTTGACAACTTCCTTTAGTTCTTGCTACAAGAAGATCTGAGAGCCTAACATATTCAGAAAGCATGCAAATCCCCATACCCCAAAAACATATACTGACATCACATATTTAAAATAAAAAACTCTTTAGAAAAACTATTTTTCACTGATGAATCTGTTTCATTTGTAAGCATGCATTCCTACAACACAGGTATTGAGACATGGAAAGGTTTACAGAGATTTTCTTCATTGTGAATTGGTACATACAACAGAAAGCAAGCATGTACACATTAAGTTGGAGAAATCCTTTTCAGTTGGTGGTATCATTTGTGAATGTTTAGGGAATTCTGTTCTGCTGGGGAAATATGTCACTGGGGGGAGGATTTGATAATTTACATCCACACATCATTTTCAGTTCCCACTCTCTGCTTCCTGTTGCAGGTTAAGAATGTGAGCTCTCAATTTAGCTGCCATGTCTGATATTTGTTGCCATGCCACTTACATGGTGATACTGTATCCTTCTGGCACCAAATAAAATTCATAATAAGTTGACATAGACATTATATAATAAGAACAGAAAATCCATATCCTTAGAGTTTTACACCTGAATTAGTTATTTTATATAATTAAAGAGGAGTACAAAATCTAAAAATACTACATTATTATTTAAATTCATAGTGGAAGTGTTTAGCTGAAGGAAAACTTCCATGGGTATAAAAGTTAGGCAACACCTATAGTTCGGAGTGGAAAGTATCCTGGATAGATACAATTCAGAGGAGAAAGAAATCCTGGCTTTGGGGATATCAGGCTACAGCTGAAGCTGTGGAGGAAAGATTTCCAGGATACCCATAGCTCTCAAAAACTAGCTGTGAAAGGAAGCTGGATACCTAATGCTGTGAGGGGATAGGAATACTGACTATTAGAATGTTAGGCTAGTCCTTAAAGTGTGTCCCAGTGTGGGATGGCTTACTTGAAGGATGTGAAAAAACTGCCACTCTCTAAAAAAATGCCTCACTGGGACAATTGATGGAGAAGAACAAAGATGAGGATGGAGATGGAAAGAACTAGGTAGAATGATGAGGGAACAGCAGGAGGGACCAAGAGGAGCTAAATAAGAGAGCAGAAAAGAAACTGTACAGATAGAATCACCATAGAAGAATAAAGGGAATGGACTAAAGAACTCAGTGTGCATAGATTCATTGAGTATCCCTCAGATTAGAATTATCAGCTGGTTGGTAGACACTTCTGCAGACCCTGGGAGCAAACAATATAGGCTGGACCTATTATTGTTTGCATTAGGGCAGAAAGAATCTAAAATGAAAAGGTAGTTTCAGAGGGCCGTAAAGTGCTGTAACAGGCAAGGGTCTTCAAGGACCTTATCACCATTATACAGAAAATGGAGGCCCTAAGGGTAAAGGAAGGTGCTCTAAGATTAAGGATCTATCTAGCTAGAGCTTCAAGTTATGAAATGAGTAAGCAAAGTGATTTCTAATCCCAGGAAGCAACTTCATACAAAACCTGCTTCACCTGTGGTCCAAGCATGTTAGTGTCCATCCCAATCAAGAAGTCAAACTTTGCAGGATCCCCCATCATCTGCTGGTCCTAGAAACAAGAGAGAATCAAAATTTAAGGTCATGGATTCTTAGCCTCTGGTTACAGTTCAGTATTTTTCCAGGCATCTTGATTGGCAGAGACAGAAACCAATGGAGGAGATTGGGAGGGTTCACTGCAGGAAGTTGTGGGGATGAGGCCTGGGTTTTTTTATTTTTATTTTTTTAACTCTTTACTATTTTGGTGACCTGCTGCACAGTTCTAAATTAAATCACACACACAGAGGCTTATTTTTTTCTTTTAATTGCCTGGCATTAACTTGGCTTGTTTCTAGCCAGCTTTTCTCATCTTAAATTATCCCATCTATCTTTTGGTAGCTTTTATCTTTCTCTATTTTGTATACCTTGCTTTAATTCTTACTCCATTGCTTGCTGTTTGGGTTAGTGGCTGGCCCCTGGTGTCCTCTCTTTTTTTCTTTTCTTGCTGATTCTTCCTATTTTTCCACCCAGATTTCTTCTTCCTTTCATTATCTCTGACTGCCATCCTTTTCTGCTGAGCTATTGTCCATTCAGCTTTTTATTAGACCAATCAAGTATTTCAGACAGATTAGATACAATCATATATCACAGCTTCACAGATTTAAACAAATGCAACATAAAAGAATGCAACACATCTTTCCATCACTAAAATACATGTTCCACACTATACACAAACATAACACATCTTAAAATAATATTCCACACATCTGGGTTGCATTTTATGACCACAAGATGTTGAGACACCTCAGCTATGAGGCATCTTCCATGAGCTGCGTATAGGGTGTAGAAATAACCAGAGACACAGATGCATGGAAAGTTGAAGAGAAATGGCCATCTAAACTCTTTGGAACTGAAGCCCCTTGAATCTGAGACAGAGATACAGGATTTGTTGTTTGTCTTGCTGTGCTTGTCTTTTCTTGGCTCAGCCTTCCCTCACTGTGTCTCCATTTCACTGTTTTGGAATAAGAATGGGCCTGTGTGCCATTGTATGTTCAAAAGATGTATCTCTTCTAATTTTACAAGATGTCACTGTCAAGAGATCATGTTTAGCATCAGAAGACACTTTGGACATTTGAACAATGTAAGGGCTGTTGCAGACTATCAGGATCACTAAAGTGACTAAACATATTTTCTTCATGAATGACCACAAGACTTAATGAATTGGGTCAGAATGCAATTGATTGAAAATCCTCCCAGAGTAGTTATTGTATTTGGAAACACATTTCTTCTTGGTGATTTTTGTAAAATGCTTTTGAAACTGTGAGTAGTAGGAGTCTTTCTGGATAAAATTCTTCACTAAGGGTATGATATGCATCTCTATAGTCTCAACACATTTCCTGTTTGTTCTGTATACTGTGTTGTGGTTGAAAGTAATCAGTCAGCTTCCTTCTTGTTCTATCATGTCTTCACCGCCATTATAGACTCTATTTCAAAATCACATAAGATACAGTAGAAGCAATTGCTATTCAGTGCTACTGCATTTGGTAGCCTGCTCTTTTAAATTTTTTTGTTTGTGTATTTTTTAAGACAAGGTTTATCTGTGTAGCCCTGGCTGTCCTGAAAGGAGCTCTGTTTGCCAGGCTAGCCTCAAACTCAGAGATCCCTCTGATTTTGGCCCCTACATCCTGGGATGAAAGGAGGGCCAACATTCCTGTTTTTTGTTTTTATACTATTGGTTGATAGGCTTGAGATGTAGTTTTTTGTGCATGTCAAACATATGCTGTTTTACAGATTTTCACCCAGATATTTTACTTTAAAATTAGGCAGAGGGTGTCATTCTGTTTCTCAGGATGGCATGTACTCATGACACTAATACTGCCTGAGCATTCTGAGTCATTGGATAGCAGGTTTATGACCTTCTTCCTGCCTGTTGTGTTTGGTTTGAATATTTAAGTGAATATGAATATTTTACCTGTGTGAATGGATATACACCACATGGATACCTGGTCCTCACAGTGATCAAATGATGGTCTTAGAAACCTTGAGGTTGGAATAATGAATAGTTGTGATCCCCCATGTAAGCAAGGGCAATTGAGTACACCTCCATACAAAACAAGCAAGAGCTCTTAGCTGGTATAACATCTCTCCTTCCCTGTGTTGATTATATTTGATCAACGTTTATATTGCTAATGTTTTCATATATCCATTTATAATTGTTACAATGTGCAGTGCCTTTTAGCAAAATCTTATTGATGTTACAGTTTGAATTGGCGTACTTCATGTTCTTAAAGAAGAAAACAAAACTGTAATAAATGCATAACTCTTTGGAGAAACTTCACTAAAATCCTCTGAGTTTCTTCTACCTTTTGTTGTTGATTTTTGCATGGAAGACATGGTTCTTAGTGTGTAGTTCTGGCTGTTCTTGACGTGATTTAAGAGACGAGATTTCTATTCAACTCAGTGGCCAATATACCTGCCTCTCCCTTCTGAGTGGCTTGAGTTAAAGGTATGAAAATTACATCCAGTCTACCCATCCTATTTTTCTTTTCTGTAGTTAGTAATTGTTCATATAATTTCACTCATGTACACTCTGTACTCTTGATCTGTTTATTTGTCTTCAGCTTCAAGGAAAAAATATCACATTTCATTTATTTTTCATCATAGCCTTGAATTCCTTACCATGATCAGTCAAGACATATGTTTGTGACCACAGAATTGTGGTTTCTATTTTAAAATATTTGAGGTAGATTCTCAAGTGTGCTCAATATATGGCAAAACCATTTAGTGAAGTTTATTTTGTGGTCTTTATATTCCTCCTGTTGCTTTTGTTCATCTACTATTGTGCTTTTACTTAGTGATAGGAATTTTCTGTTGTGATGTATAGAATGGAATCCCCATCATCTAAGTGCTCCATTGTTTATTTGAGTATCAGGCAGTGTGTGATCAAACATTTCAAGTAAGGGTGTCTGTGAAAGGGTAGTGGGTTGTTGTTACTGGTTTTGTTTTTCATACTTTCACATACACCCTTGAGATTTGTTGTTTGATATTCATCCTAGCTTAGATTTCAGTAATGATTCAGGGATGCATTTCAACCCAAAATCCTCTTGTGTCGGTTTCTAGAATACAAGTCTAAGGGTAGATGTTGTTCTCCCAATGTGTGCTGTTTTGTCAGCACAATTTACCCATGTTAATAGCAGAGAATATAATAAACATTCAATGCCTTATAAATGGAAACTATTAGGGGTTCAGTCTCCAATATTCTTCTTCCCAGGATCTTCAGAACAGTTGCTACCATCAGCAACAATAATCTGAGGGGAAAAAACTCTTACTACACCAAGCTCTTTTCTCCATTCATTTTATTCCTCTGTGACAAAATTATCCCAGTCCTCTCACAAAACCAGTCTCCGACCTCACCAGCAGCCACTCTTTTATAATATAATGCAAACACTTTCAAGGTCCCCATAAGAGCAGTGATAGTCAGCTTCATTTGAACTAAAAGGGGGGTGAATAAAAGATGTGCAATCCCATATGGCCTGGAATAAGTCAGAAAGGGAATATAGGTGCTGAAAATATATCTTTATTAGTGGTTAGGTGACAACTTATGAGTTTATCATAAATGAGCTCAAACTACAATCTAACAAGTTGTTAAGTAAGAGAGTCTATGAGTCACTAAATTAAAACTGCCTTTATTTTCTTATGTTCTCATTTTCTGGCAGGGCAGAGGAAGTGTACTCCATAGCTAGGTAACTTGCATCACAGCTTGAAGCACCTGGTATGAAGAAAAACCTTTTGCTCTAAGTAAGTTGCCCAATGGTGCCACTTTGGTTGTGAGAGAAAGGGAGGTCTGAGCAAAATTTGCACAATATTTGTAATGAAGGAAAGATGGAATAGTTGGAGACACCTGCTCCCATGCATGATCACTCAAAACTTTACCTTAATTCCAAACAGCAGAACATATTTGCCTCAATGAACTAAGACCATATTCTAAACCCAGTGAGGTGATTGTGTTTGGTTATACGTAGTTTCACAGAGTGAATTATACTGTCTCTCTTTTTTAAGAGATCCTGGAGGACATGGGAATGGAGGGGAGGGCCTAGGGGAAAGGTGGTGGTTGGGATGGGAGGGGGGAAGACAGGGGAGCCCATGGCTGATGTATAAGATTTAAAACACATAATAATAAAGAAAAAAGATATCTCCATACCCAAAATGGTTATTTGTTTTTCTTTTTCTTTTTAAAAAATTGTAAATAATTTCTTTCTTTTTTTTTTGAGCTGAGGATCAACCCCAGGGCCTTGTGTTTGATAGACAAGCACTCTACCACTGAGCTAAATCCCCAACCCTACATTTTCATTTTTAATTTATTTCACATACTGAACACAGTTTCTTTTCTCTCCTCTCCTCACACTTCCTCCCCTGCCTGCCCATCTACCCCACTTCCATCCTCACTACTGCTCCATCTCCATTCAGAAAGAGACAAGCCTCCCATGGACTTGATCAAAGCATGTCACATAAAGTTAGGTCTGAACTGAGTTCCTTCCCCTGCATCAAAGCTGGGCAATGTAATCCAGCATGGGAAACAGGTTCCAAAATGCCAGCTAGGCACCAGGGACAGGTAAAGATCCCACTGCTAGAAGTCTTACAAACAGACTAAGTTACACAATGGTCACACACAAGCAGAGGGTCTAGGATGGTCCAAGTAGGCCCCCTTACTAATTGTTGAGAGTACATGAGTTCCCACAAACTCAGCTTAGCTTTCTCTGTGGGTTCCCCATCATGAACTTGACCCTCCAGCTTGTACATTCTTCCTTTCTTCAGCTTTTTATTTACTAATACTTGATGAATTACTTTTCAATTTTATGTTTCATTTTTCTTTGTTCTGAAGGAGTTGATTGGAAAATATTTGTTCTTTAACAGGACATATATTATTTTTAGGAATTCCATAACATAAATTTTGACTACACTGCACAATTCCATCATGAAAAATGTTACATGAAGTTTCTTTAAGCCCATGTAGGGGAAGAAAATCTTCCTGTTATTCATAAATTTCTCCACAGAAAATGATTAAAAATGTGATATAGGCTATGAAATTTACTGAGCATTGAAGAAAATTTAAATTATGAAAGTTTTAGGAGAATCATCAATATTGAAAATAATCTTGTTAAAAAACATCACTGTTTTTCAAAAAACTGAATAACTTTTGACTATCATATATGGATGTTTTACTTCCATTTATCTATGCATGTGGTTATGAGGGAAGATATACTTCATGAAATCAGAAAATACTCTGTGAAATGGAAAGAATTCTCAAAGAAAGTGATTGAGGAGAGAATAGAAAAGTAACACAGAAGATACTAAGGGTTTAGAAGGAATTCCAAAGTATTACAGGCTCCTGAACAAAACGAAGAGGGAGCCATTAAAATGAGGACACCAATAACATACACAATGTAAGAAAATGCCATTAATAAATCCTTGGCAGTGAATGTTAGCTATAAACAAAGTGTAGAGAGTGAAAAAAATAGATGTTACCAGAAAACACTCATGTTCATCAAACATAAGGAATGTTTTAAATAAAAAAAGAAGGGGAAACAATGTCAGGTGCCTCAGCAAAGTTAAGTCAGGTGGTTCTTATCAAGGAGGGAAACAACAATGAACACTTAAGGTGTGTCTGACTTTCATTGAAATTGCAATAATGGAAATAGTCAATAAAATATTAAGACAGAAATGGGGAAGTTAATAAACTTTGTAGCATTAGAGGCAACACTGTTAATGAGTATCAAGCCTGGGAAAAAATTGAAAAGGCAAAGAGTGAGTAGACCCTCATAAGTGGAATGGGATATGGAGTGAATGAAATTATAATGTAGCAGAGTACAGATCACCATAACCCAAATGAATGCCAGGTGGGGTGGCCAGCCTGTAATTCAAATCAAAATTACAAGCAGAGACATGGATACCCAGAGAGTGTTGAGATATAAAAAGTCTAGCTATCTTAAGCTGTGGGCTTATCTTGCCTCAGTTAATAAGATGAACAATCAAGAATGTTTCCCATAAAGCATATGTACAAATCCATGCACATGTGTTCACAAGCAAACAACCTCATAGATGTTCGAAGTAGAACACAGGAACTAGAAAATGGGACCCATACAAAAACGTCAAATTATGAAGAAAGGGGTATTTATTAATTGGAGCAGTCTAGTCACATTATGGTTCAGCAATCTGAAAGTAATTTAAAATCCAGAGTTGCTACATAACAAATTTTTTAGGAGAAATGTCATTTTAATATACTCATCTCAAATAAAAATAATTAAAATACTGAGTGCATGAGATTCTGTAATTTGATCCCTATGACAATCCAATGTGCATTTCTTGAATAAGCTTCCCCAAAGATAAGCAGAAGTTTGGAGCAGGTAGCTCAGATCAGTCTATAAAGCAAGCAAGACACCAAATTCTGAAATGTGAGTTCTGTGAAGGTGACATCAGGGACTCAATAAGCATACAAGAAGCTCTAATGATCCAGAGTATTTTCATTGCTGAGGTTGTGTGTTCTCTACTCCCTGGTGTATTTGTTTGTTTGTTTTTTTTATTTGATTAGAGACAGGATCTTTCTGTATAGCCCTACATTGTTGCAATACACTATGTAGATCAGTCTGACCTCAAATTGACAGATGTCCTTTATCCACTGCCTCTTGTTGGGAGGATTAATGCCATAAGTCACCACACGCTGTCTCATGGCTGAGTATTTTTATAGCCAATGAAAAGCAAAGAGACTATATAATTAATAAATATGTTGAAAAGGAGATAGAATATTTTGTTTAGTAGGAAACTGTGGTGAACATATCCATGGAACCACCTGTAAAACAACAGATGGTAATGTAAGAGCTCTTCGTGCTTAAGAAACAACATCGCCATGTACTTGTTTTGGAAATGTAAGTTTTACAGGACATTTCCCAGGATCCTTAATGTGACAAGTTACACAGAGCTCTTAGTCACAGAATATTTTCTGTCTCAGAAAAGGCTGCATGACAGCCACATAATTTTAAAGAAATAGTATATTCTAGCTCCTTTGAGGAAGTTCCTTTGGTAAGAACTGTACCAAGTGTCCAATTGCACTTAGGTACATCATAATCTTTTTCAGGCACTATTTGCAACGTAAGATTTTTTTTAATTTTCCATTCAATAATGAAATTTGAGAACTTTATTTTGCCTGTTGAACTTATCAATCCTCACTGAATTGGTTAAGAATTCCTTATAACAATGTCAAATTTCTGAATGGGCCAGAACAATATTCACAGTCTTTTCTTTAGCAGACACATACCCAAGATAAGGTTTCTAGAAGCAATCTGAAAGAAGAAGTTTTAAATGCATCCTGATATTGTAGTGACTTAATAGAACTAGAACTATGGTGATACTGACAAATGCAATTGGACTAGAGTAAGTACAGCAAAAGTTCAATAAAATCACCCCTTTTAAAGAGGGATTCAAAACATTATGTTGGTGGAAAACTTTCAAGTATACAAATTAGGGTATATCCTTCAATTTTCATGTAAATGTAAATTCAAATGATTTATGCAACAATGGAGATAAAAGTTTGCCTCATAATTTGGAATAGTTTTTTGACTCAACTTTTAAATCTTATTGGGTATTCAAGAATCCTTATTGAGAATAAAATATGAGAAATCTGTGAAATTCACACTCAAGACATTTAAGAGGCTCCACAGTGGAGAGAAACCATGCTACTGTATAGAATGTGGCAAGACCTTTGCCTAGTTCTCCACGTTTAAAGATCATTAAAAAAATATCAATCCTGGAGAGAAAACTTATAAATGGAAGAATGTGTCAATTACATTATATAGTGCTCACATCTTCAAACCTACCACAGAATTCACTGAGGGGAAAAACTCTATATGAGTACAGTAAGAGAAATCCTTTACCTATTACTCAACTCTGTAAGATAAACACAGAATTTATAGTAGACAAAAAATACTGATATAAAGGATGTTGCAAGTCAAATGCCTTGAGCTAAGAGCTTATATTTCTTAAGATTTATGTTGGTACAAAACTTGATAGATTACCATTGTCCTACTGTTTATAGATAGAAAATATTCTTTAAAATAGAAAGACTTGACTGGAGTATATTAAACAATGTTCATGTCTTATTCAATGTCAGAGAAAATAAAACAAGAAGACATATGTATAACTTAAATTTACAAGTATTTTACCAAAAAATACAACTTCTATTCACCAAGCAGCTTCTTGGTAAATAAGCTACAGAGGCAACAAATTTTGTACAGAATGATTTAGAAATTATTTTTTAAAGATTCATTTATTGTGTATTATGTATATAGTGTTCTGCCTATGTGCCAGATCTCATTACAGATGGTTGTGAGCCACCATGTGGTTGCTGGGAATTGAACTCAGGACCTCTGGAAGAGCAACCAGTGCTCTTATCCGTTGAGCCATCTCTCCAGCCCACACATTATTTTTTTAATGGTACCAATTCATGTGAAAATTGACTAAAGCAAAATGATTTAAAATGTACAGACTTAAAACAGGCAGTACTACTTATAAACATCAATAAGCTAGGATATTAGTCTTTGTGTTTTATTCTACATGAAGATTATTTTGTTCATAGTATTTGCAATTTTAACTAAGTGTATAATATAAACGGTCTTAACATTAAGTTATTCCCTTGACTAAATTCCCAATAAATGTAGTAATATCTTATGTTCATTACCTGCAATATTGTCATGACAAGTAATCATTTTGTGGTAAAAGATGTAATTAATTTCATCTGCTCCATGGATCCTAATACAAACTAACGTGTTTTTATTTCTTAGTACATTGCTTGACGTAAATTCTATCATAGAAATCAGTATACGTGTAACTGGGGAGCAGAAGAACATTGGAATTTGTGGAGGAATGAACGAGTTTCTTTTGTGTACATGGAAACATCCATGTCAGAGAGCACACACTCAGGCCCATGAGAAATTTGTAAAACAAACCACTTCAGGCTCAGCAGAGTGAGAAAGCCTCCTGTGCTGCATATGGATATTGATAGTGTTCAGAAAATATTCACCCTGGCCTTCTCCAATAGTGGTTTAAGCCTCAGTAGTGCTCCCCAAAAGAAACTGTCCTTCCTGGCATGATCCAAACCTTCTCTCCTTATTTAATTGCATAGAATGATCTCTCTACCTCTAGGTTTTAGCCCTGGAACATTGATCCTCTCTTTGTAATAAATAGACAAAGTTTCCTGGTGATGTTGTTTCTCCATCAGAGGGAAGGGTATACCAAATTCCAGCTATTTTGTGTGTCCATTTTTTTGTTCATATATTTTTCCTATGAAATTGTCAGCCTACTCATACATTTAATCCCACCATTGAAAAGGCAGAGACAAGCTAGTCTCTGTGAGTTTGCAGCTACTATGTTGTATACAGTGAGTTCCAAGACAGCCAAGTTGGTGACATAGAAAATCCCTGTCTTCAAAAACTAAAACTACAAATGAAGTTAATTATACTACAAAAGTAATTATAATAAACAATGTCATGAAAGACAATGTGAAAAATCACTGAATGCCTTAGGGAGGCATGGATTGCCCTAACGCCTCTTGACCAAAAACACATAGGTTTTTCTGTCTGTTGAAATACTTTCATTTGCATGAACTCCACAGATTTTGTTTGTCATCCTCAATGGAATTATCAATGTTATTTTAATCAGCCATTAGAGAGAAAGAGAATGTGTGGGTCCTTGAGGGTCCTTAAGGCTCCTGAATAACACCTGTGCTCAGCCTCTACTTGAAATGTCAATCTGGCTCTGCTAGGTGTATCACGTTAATTCAATCTCATTCCCAGCTTTATACTAAAGCCCTTCATGATGGAGGTCTGAATGCATGAAAGGAGAACTGTTAGTTTGGTCTGCCTCTGAGAGCCAGTAGCACTCTATATCTTGGCTCTGATTTAGAACAGGGAATGAGGATTGTGATCCTTACATTCCAGTCTCTCTGTGTGGTAGCAAGCATAGTGCACTGTTGGGGATTTGAAATTGAAATATTATCAGGAAGGTGAAGTTTTAAAATAAAGTTTCCTGGGAGGATACACATGGAAGGGAAAAGAGAGATGACATATTCTCAGGTAAGTATATAAATGGAGATGAGTTACATTGATTGTTGTTACAGAAATGCTTCATTTGCAGTTGCCCCTAATGTTTAATTTAACCCCTAGTTTTGACAAGGCCTTCTTTTTCTTTTTCTTAAGTGGTTTTGAAGGTAAACAGTTTAAATACATGTGGCCTATGTGTGTTTACCCACTTTTCACCCCCTCTCCCAATATTTTAGATTTTTTCTGGATAAATTTTCTCAATTAATGCATGATATAGAATTATTTTGATATTACACAGAAACATGTACATTCACTTCCTACTTAGAATGTAATTGAGCCATCTTACTCAGTGAGAAAAGACCTATGTTCCATGATCCTTCCTAACAGGGATCAATTGTTCATTACATAAAAGTTAAAGAAAGGCAAAAAAACCAGGATGAATGTCTGCACTGCCAAAAATAATATTTAAAATTGAATCTCTATAAAAGACATACTGTGTCATATACTAAGATGAAGTATTTAAATGATACAAATTTCCAAATGCAATTCATCAGGCATAATGCAGTGTGAATTTATCATAACAAGAGAGTTTTGTTCTTCTTACTCTTCTGTTTTTGACTAGATTTAAAGAGTCAATTCCATTGTTTTTCTTTATTAGCTACTAACCTCCTAGTGAACCTGCAATGCCCTTCAGTTGTGCTGACACCTGCTACCAATCTCTCCATAGTAGCTGATGCTAATTTTCTTGCCCTGGCTGAGTAGTTCACATTTGTCTTCATCACTTAGAGTTCACTGTTTTCTCTTTAGCAGTAGTACAGCTTTGAGGAAACTTACAGAGGAATATGCAAGTTTAATCAGTATTAATGTTGAAACTTCAGTTTCTCTTCAGGTATAATCTTTACTCCCTTGTGACATGGAAGGAAACTTCCAATATTCTGTATCTGCACTCAAGCTGTTAAAGGCAGAGATGCTGAAACAGGCCAATGTTCTATGACTTTACATTTGTGCTGCTTACTCATGCCTGAAATGAGTCTTCGATAGATCAAAGCCCATCCAAGATGGGCAACATCCTTCATGACAACACAACTTATAATTTGTTCCTAAAAAGATCCAACTACAAAGAGAAAAGTGTTCAAATAAATGAGCCTATTGGGGCCATTCAAATGGAACACCACACATTCAAAAAGAAGGAAGCCATGCCTTTACTGGCCCCTTAATTGCATAGATTGTGGCATTGGAAAGAGGCAGTTCCACCAATGTAGTTTATGTTCATTCAAACTGTGTTTAATACTAGTTCCTTCATGTACTCAAGAACATTTCTATCATGCTAGCTTTACATTTGTGCCTAGAGCTAATATCCTTCCACATAATTTCTTAACTCTCCTACTTTTCCATCCCCCATGAGACATGTAAAAATTACAAAGCTTAAAATATATTATGCTATCACTAAGTATTTGTTGATGGGGAGGTTGGTTTAATATCTATATTTTCCAGTGAAGTACAAGGCTGAAAACTGCTTCTGGGCAATAAGCAATTGAAAACCTCAGTTCACATCTGAAAATCCAGATTTTTTAATCATGAAACCAGTTTGCAGTCTCATAAAGGGTTTAGAAATATTAGATGATCACTCAACTCTGGATATGACTATGGAGTATAACTTATTCATTTTATCTCCTATGAGAGAGTTCACTGATACATTTATTGGAAGATCTAGTTTTAGAAATAATCAGCTTTTGGCTGACATGATACTTCTACTTCTGCATCTGCTCTGTTGGTCTCAAGTGCCTATGTCCTATGTGTATTCTGTGTTAGGCCCTACCTTAGTATATTAGCAATCCTATCTCTTTTCCTATTTCAATTAATTAATTAATTAATTATAATTAATTAATTAATTAATTTTACCAGCATGACTACAGCTCCTACTTTCTTGCTCCTCACCTTCCAGTCCCTCTGTGTATCACTATTCACTCTTTCTCTTTTTTATTCAGACAAGTGGAAGCATCCAAGGTATTTTAGCCAATTTGGAATGTCAAGATGCTGTAAGACTAGGCACGTCCTCTGCTATTAAGGCTGAACAAGGCAACCTAGTATTAGAAAAAGATCTGAAAAGTAGGAAAGAAATTCAGAGATAGCTCCTGCTCCCTCTATTAGGAGTTCCACTAGAAGAATAAGCTTCAAACTGTTACCTATGTTCAGGGGACTTAGCTCAGTCCCATTTAAGTTCTCTTTTGCTTCAGTCTCTGTGAGCCCCTATGAGTCCAGTTTACTTGATTTTGAATCTCAACTGCCTTTCCTATAGTTCAACTTGGAAATGGAAAGGAAAAGAGGGGTCCCTTTATTGTCATGATTTCCCTAGAGAAATGTTTATATGGAAATTCTGGAATTCCTTAGAAACCAAGTTTCTCCTCTAGCTGTAAAATCTACTGTTCCCCAATATTCCTTTTCAAACAACAGATAAAGGCCTCATCATACTTTGATATCTGATGGAAGTTCATCTGTCTTTCTGTGCCAGAGTTATAGGGAAGAAAATTGCCTCCACTTAGCTTCATGCTGGTCTTGCCGGAGAATCAAAAAGCCAAAATCACACAGCTTATTTCACTCTGGATTTCCCTTTAATACTGATTCCATACCTCTCTACCTATTATGTTACCAACACTTATTTCACACCATCCTCCCTCTCACAACCAATCTATTCAAATTATCTATATTAACTGCTTACAAGAGATTGTTTTATATTTAACAAATTTTTCTCTGTGTCATCAAAGCATTACATAAACGGACATAAGTTATAACAGTATTTTTTCTGAACCTGTTGACTTTCAAGAATGTGGCCATAGACCTCACTACAGAGGAATTGGGCTGCCTGGACTCTTCTGAGAAGCCTGGCAATGAGAAGTTGAAGAACTACACCAACCTGGTCTGTACAGGTAAGATTTGCATGATTACTATTTTATCCCTGAGAATTCTATCAAGTATTATTAGGAGACATACATATTTGTGTTAATGATTCTTAGGTCTCTTTTTTCAAATGGTTGACTTTTGGTATATTAACACACATTTATGTCACTCATTTCTGTTTTTATATCCATCCTCCTGCACATGACATAATTCCTACAATCTTATATTGTGCATTGCTGCAGGCAATCTGTAGCATATAAGGCATGGACATCCATCTTAACATGATGTTCCATGCTTGTACTTTTGCTTTGTTGTAATTTAAATGTCACTAAATATACAGAGAGAGAAAACTGAAAAAAAACTCAATATTTTATAGCATTTAACAAGGCATTTACAATGAGGAAGTCAAATATGGAACTTCCATTATTTCCTTCTTAATCTGAGTTTAATCCTGCATTAGGACTCCAACAATATTGGGTCATGTGAATACTATGTCATATGTTTCTTCTAATGTACAGGACATTCCATATCATCACAGGAGCTATGCACCAAACTTGACCAAAGAAAAAATTCCTGGAATGAGGTTATAGAGTGTATAGGATTCACAGAACCTGGTAAGTTGGAATGAAGCATTGACTCATAGGAGAGGTCCACAGCAAGGCAAATGCATTCCTTCTGTAGACTGAGGCAAGCTAGTTAGTAAAAAGGATTCCTAAAAATTTCAGAGGGAACAATGTCCCCAACATGTTTCCCAAGGTGTATATTAGATGATCTTAGCCTATTTACATGTGAATAGTATTGATTTGAAATATAGAAATTCAATGTATGTTTCAAAATAAATGTGAGGGTCTGTTCTATGCCCCTCTGCATATCTGTGTTTGAATGCACTGGAGATAGTATTAAATTGTTATGGTTGCTATATTAAAATAAATCTTGAATTGAGGAAATATATACCAAAGAAGATTTTTTCCTATTTAGAACATTCCTGTGTTCTTCATGATTATGTAAATTTCCATAATATATTTGCAATCATCTTATCAAACTCTGAAAGCAATCATCAGTACATATGTGGCTTGAAATTCATCAAGGTCCAAAACAGTATGGGCCTTAATTAGTGTTATTCTCCAATCCTTAAGAAATAGGGAATGTTAAGATTAATTGCAGCCAGGCGGTGGTGGCACACGCCTTTAATCCCAGCACTTGGGAGGCAGAGCTAGGCAGATCTCTGTGAGTTTGATGCCAGCCTGGACTACCAAGTAAGTTCCAGGAAAGGCGCAAAGCTACACAGAGAAACCCTGTCTCGAAAAACAAAAAACAACAAACAAACAAACAAAAAGATTAATTGCTTTGAGGCACCATAGAATATAGTCATTTCATGTTTTTGTAATTGACTAAGATTTCCTGTGTTCCATTATGGTGTCTATTTAGAGGGCCTACCATGGGTTGAGTGGCAGAATTTATATTCTTTCATGTTTGTATGAGATACTTTATAGATAACACTTCTGTCTACTTGGTGTCTGATTTTACTTATTTCCAATATTTATTTGCTCATTTTTTTGTCCTGATTGCCTGAATATTTAAGAGAGTGCGGTGATACAATCATGTACTATTATAGGTTTTTGTTAATCTCAGTGTATATTTCAAATTTTAGGTATTTTATGAAGTAGGCTTTATCTTAATTTAATGTATATACATTTTGGGTAATAATGTCATCTTAATTGATTATTGAATTAATTCAAATGTTAATTCCTTCTTTATATTTTTCTTATTAATTTTCCCTAAAGTCCATTTTGTCAGATACTAGTGTAGCAATACCTACTTTTTTCCCATTTATTAGAATAAAAGTTTCATCCTTTCATTTTTTTACTATTTTTTCTTTATTATTATGTGTTTTAAATTTTATACATCAGCCATGGGTTCCCCTGTCCTCCCCCCCCCTCTCCCTCAGCCCCAAACTCCGCCCAGTCCCTCCCCTCCATTCCAATGTCCTCCAGGATCAAGGCACACCTGGGGATGCATTTAAACCTGGTGGATTCAGTACAGGCAGGTCCTGTCACCTCCTTCCAGACTGAGCAAAGGGTCCCTGTGTAAGCCCAAGGATTCAAACAGCCAGCTCATGCACTAAGGACAGATCCTGTTCCCACAGCCTGGGTGTCTCCCAAGCAGATCAAGCTATTCAATTGTCTCACTTATCCAGAGGGCCTAATCCAGCTGGGAGCTCCACAGCCTTTAGTTCACAATTCATGTGCTTCCATTCGCCTGGCTATTTGTCCCTGTGCTTTTTGCAATCTTGGATTCAACATTTCACAGTCTTGCAGACCTTCCTCTTTCTTGATTGTTGGACATCTGGAGCTCCACCTGGGGCCTGGCTGAGGATCTCTGCATCCACTTCCATCAGTTATTGGACAAGAGATCCAGTACGACAGTTAGGGTGTTTAGCCATCTGATCACCAGACTAGGTCAGATCAGGCTTTCTCTCAACCATTGCCAGCAGTCTATAGAGGATGTATCATTGTGGATTATGGGGGACCTCTCCAGCAATCTGGCTATTCCTGTTCTCATGTGGTCTTCCTTTATTATGGTCTGTTATTCCTCATTCTCCCTTTCTGTTCTTGATCAGGCTGGGATCTCCTGCTCCCCTAAGCTTTTTTTCTCTCAAATATTGCCCTTCATTACTCCCACTGTCATCCAGGTTGTTCATGTAGATCTCATCCATTTCTCTGTCATTGGTGGATCCTTGGGTCTTTCCCATGGTCCTGTTTTCTAGGTAGCCTCCCTGGAGTTGGGTAGCAGTCTAGTCCTCTTTGTTTTACATTTAGTATCCTCCTATGAGTGAGTACATACCATGTTTGTCCTTCTGTGTCTGGGTTACCTAACGCAGGAGGATTTTTTCCAGATCCATCCATTTGCCTGCAAACCTCATGATGTCATTGTTTTTCTCTGCTGAGTAGTACTCCATTGTGTCTATGTACCATATTTTCTTGATCCATTCTTCAGTTGAAGGGCATATAGGATGTTTCCAGGTTCTGGCTATTACAAACACAGCTGATATGAACATAGCTGAGCAAATGCCCTTGTGGTATGATTGATCATTCCTTGGGTATATGCCCAAGAGTGCTATAGCTGGGTCTTGGGGGAGATAGATTCCAAATTTTCTAAGGAAGTGCCATATTGATTTCCAAAGTGGCTGTACAAGCTTGCATTCCCACCAGCAGTGGAGGAGAGTTCCCCTTGCTCTACATCTTCTCCAGCATAAGCTGTCTTCTGTCCTTTTGATCTTAGCCATACTGACAGGTGTAAGGTGATATCTCAAAGACATTTTGATTTGCATTTCCCGGATAATTAGGGATGTTGAGCAATTCCTTAAATGTCTTTCAGCCATTTGAACTTCCTGTGTGTAGAATTCTCTGTTTAGTTCTATAGCCCATTTCTTAATTGGACTGTTGGGCATTTTGATGTCTAATTTATTGAGTTCTTTATATATTCTGGATATTAGCCCTCTGTCAGATGTGGGATTGGTGAAGACCTTTTCCCATTCTGTAGGCTGTCAATTTGTCTTGTTGATTGTGTCCTTGGTCTAAAAATCTTCACAGTTTCAGCAGGTCCCATTGATTGATTGTTTCTCTCAGTGTCTATGCTAGTGGTGTTATACTTAGAAAGTGATCTCTGGTGCCAATGCATTCAAGAATACTTCCTACTTTCTCTACTATCAGGTTCAGAGTAGCTGGATTTATGTTGAGGTCTTTGATCCAGTTGGATTTAAGATTTGTGTGTGGTGACAGATATGCATCTATTTGCAGCCTTCTACACATTGACATCCAGTTATGCCAGCACCATTTGTTGAAGATACTTTCTTTTTTCCATTGTACATTTTTGGCTTCTTTGTCAAAAATTATATGTTCTTAGGTGTGCGGGTCAATGTCAGGGTCTTCAATTCGATTCCATTGGTCCACATGTCGGCTTTTATGCCAGTACCAAGCTGTTTTTATTACATTAGCTGTATAATAGAGCTTGAGGTCGGGGATTGTGATGCCTCCAGAGGTTGCTTTATTGTACAGGATTCTTTTGGCTATCATGGGTTTTTTGTTTTTCCATATGAAGTTGAGTATTATCCTTTCCAGATCTGTGAAGAATTGTGTTGGCAATTTGATGGGAATTGCATTGAATCTGTAGATTGTTTTTGGTATGATCGCCATTTTTACTATGTTAATCCTGCCTATCCATGAGCATGGGAGATCTTTCCATTTTCTGACATCTTCTTCTATTTCTTTTTTCAGGGACTTAAAGTTCTTGTCATATAGGTCTTCCACATGCTTAGTTAGAATAACCCCAAGGTATTTTATATGATTTGTGGCTATTGTAAAGGGTGATGTGTCTCTGATTTCCTTCTCAGCCTATTTGTCCACTGTATATAGGAGGGCTACTGATTTTTTTGAGATGATATTGTATCCTGCAATGTTGCTGAAGGTTTTTATTAGCTGTATCAGTTCCTTGGTTGAATATTTGGGGTCACTCATGTATACTAACATGTCATCTGCAAATAGGGGGAGCTTGACGTCTTCCTTTCCAATTTGTATCCCCTTAATCTCTTTATGTGTCTTATAGCTCTGGCTAGAACTTCAAGTACTATATTGAATAAGTAGGGGGAGAGGGAACAGCCTTGCCTTGTTCCTGATTTTAGTGGTATTGGTTTGAGATTCTCTCCATTTACTTTGATGTTGGCTGTTGGCTTGCTGTAGATTGCTTTTATTTTGTTTATGTATGTTCCCTGTCTTCCTGATCGCTCTAAGACCTTTATTATGAAGGGGTGTTGGATTTTGTCAAATGCTTTTTCTGCATCTAGTGAGATGATCATGTGGTTTTTTTTCCTTAAATTTCTTTATATGGTGTATTACTTTGAAAGACTCCTATGTTGAACCACACTTGCATCCCAGGGATGAAGCCTACTTGATCATGGTGGATAATTGTTTTGATGTGTTCTTGGAGTCTGTTCACTAGAATTTTATTGAGTATTTTTGCATCAATGTTCATGAGGGAGATCGGTCTGTAGTTCTCTTTCTTTGTTGCATGTTTGTTTGGTTTAGGAATCAGGGTAATTATAGCCTCATAGAAGGAGTCTGGTAATATACCTTCCGCTTCCTTTGTGTGGAACAATTTAAAGAGTATTGGTATTAAGTCTTCTTTGAAGATCTGGTAGAATTCTGCACTGAAACCATCAGGTCCAGGGCTTTTTTTGGTTGGGAGACTTTTAATGTCTGATTCTATTTCCGTAGGGGTTATTGGACTATTTAAATGGTTTATATGGTCTTGATTTAACTTAGGTTTGTGGTACCTATCCAGAAAATTATCCATTTCTTTTAGATTTTCCAGTTTTGTGGAATAAAGGTTTTTGAAGTATGACCTGATGATTCTCTGGATTTCCTCATTGTCTGTTGTTATGTCCCCCTTTTCATTTCTGATTTTGTTAATTTGGATGCTCTCTCTCTGTCTTTTGGTTAGTTTGGTTAAGGGCTTGTCTATCTTGTTGATCTTCTCAAAGAACCAACTCTTTGTTTCATTAATCCTTTGTATTGTTCTCTTTATTTCTATTTTATTGATTTCAGCTCTCAATTTGATAATTTCCTGGTGTCTGTTCCTCCTGGGAGACTTTGATTCTTCCTGTTCAAGGGCTTTCAGGTGTGCTGTCAAGTTACTAGCATGTGATTTCTCCAGCTTCTTTATGTGGGCATTCAGTGCTATGAATTTCCCTCTTAGTACTGCTTTCATAGTATCCCATAAGTTTGGGTATGTGGTGTATTCATTTTCATTGATCTCTAGGAAGTCTTTAATTTCTTCATTTCTTCCTTAACCCATTGGTGATTCAGTTGAGCATTATTCAGTTTCCATGAGATTGTAGGATTTCTGTAGTTTTTTCTGTTGTTGAAATCTAACTTTAAACGATGGTGGTCTGAGAGAACACAGGAGGTTATTCCAATTGTTTTGTATCTGTTGAGATTTGCTTTGTGGCCACGTATGTGGTCGATTTTAGAGAAGGTTCCATGGGGTGCTGAGAAGAAGTTATATTCTTTTTTTGTTTGGGTGGAATGTTCTGTAGATATCAATTAAGTCCATTTGAGCCATAACATCAGTTAAGTCCATTATGTCTCTGTTAAGTTTCAATTTGGCCAATCTGTCCAGAGGTGAAAGTGGGGTGTTGAAGTCTCCCACTATTAACATGTGGGGTATTATATGTGATTTAAGCTTTAGTAATGTTTCTTTTACATATGAGGGTGCCCTTTTGTTTGGGGCATGAATGTTCAGAATTGAGAATTCACCTTGGTCTATCTTTCCTGTGATGAGTATGTAATGGCCTTCATCATCTCTTTTGATTGATTTTTGTTTGAAGTCTATTTTCCTGGATATTAGGATGGCTACACCAGCTTGCTTCTTAAGATCATATGATTGGAAAGTCTTTTCCCTGCCTTTTATTCTTAGGAGGTATCTGTCTTTGAATTTGAGGTGTGTTTCTTGTATGCAGCAGAAAGATAGGTCCTGTTTTCATATCATTCTGTTAGTCTGTGTCTTTTTATAGGTGAATTAAGTCCATTGATATTAAGGGATATTAATGACCAGTGATTGTTCATTCCTGTTGTTATTTTTATTTCTTGGTGGTTGTGTGTGTGTACTTCTCTTCTTTGGGGTTTACTGCTTTGGTGTTATCTATTGCCTGTGTTTTCATGGGTGTATCGGCCATCCTTAGCTTGGAATTTTCCTTCTAGTGCTTTCTGTATGGCTGGGTTTGTGGGTAAGTATTGTTTAAATCTTGTTTTGTCTTGGAAGGTCTTGTTCACTCCATCTATGATGATTGAAAGTTTTACTGTGTATATTAGTCTAGGCTGGCATCCATGGTCTCTTATGGTCTACATTATATCTGTCCAGTTGCTTCTGGCTTTCAAAGTCTCCATTGAGAAATCGGGTGTTATTCTGATGGGTTTGCCTTTATAAGTCACTTGGCCTTTTTCCTTTGCTGCCATTAATATTCTTTCTTTATTCTGTACATTTAGTTGTTTAATTATTATGTGGCGAGGGGATTTTGGGGGGGGGTCTTGTATGTTTGGTGTTCTATAGGCTTCTTGTATCTTCATAGGCATTTCCTTCTTTAAGTTGGGAAAGTTTTTCTTTTATGATCTTGTTATTTTCTGTGCCTTTGAGTTGGTATTCTTCTCCTTCCTTTATCCCTATTGTTTGTATGTTTGGTCCTTTCATGGTGTCCCATATTTCTTGGACATTTGGGTCATGACTTTGTTGGTTAGTGTTTTCTTTCACTGATGAATCTATTTCTTCTACTGTATCTTCAACACCAGAGATACTTTCTTCCATTTTTTGCATTCTGTTGGTTATACTTGCCTCTGAATTTGCTGTTTTTTACTCAGATTTTCTATTTCCAACATTCCTTCTGCTAGTGTCTCCTTCATTTTTTCTATTTCCCTCTTCAGATCATGGATTGTCTCCCTTGCTTTTTCATTCAAGGATTTATTATTTTCTTCTGCTTTAATTGTCCTTTCCTGTAGTTTTTTTTAGCATTCTTCCCATTTTTTGTTTGTCTGTTCCTCTACTTTATTTTTGATTTCTTCTATATAAGGCTCTAGCCTCTTCATGATGTTACTTATAAGGTTGTTTTCTTCTTCTTCTTCCATTCCGTGATGTTCAGGTCTAGCTGTTGGAGAAGGGCTAGGTTCTGGTAATGCTGTATTGCTCTTTATTTTGTTGTATGTACTTCTGCCTTGAAGTCGGCCCATCTCCTCTTGTGTTCATTCTTAGTCTCATCATTGTACTTGGTCCAGAGAGAGTTTACAGATTTAGGGAGCCTCTCTCTGGTCCAGATGGAAGCTCTGGGCCAGATGGGAGCACTGTTCCAGGTGAGAGTGCTGGCTGGATAGGAGCTGGGGTCTGGACTCTGTGTCTCAGGAAGTCCCTGGGGTCTCCTTATTTTGTCCAGATGGGAGCTCCTATTGTCCAGGTGGTAGTGCCTCTGGTCTCTGGTCCAGATGGGAGTTCCAGGGTAGGATGGAAGCTTGGAGCTGGTCTCTGATTCTCAGGAAGTGGCTGGGGCCTCTATCAGATGGGTGTGGGGGCAGGATGTGGAGACTGCAGTGTCTGCCTGCAGTCTTGGAAAAGGGGAGCCTTTCCGCAGGCACCATTGATTGGCAGGAAACTGAGGCCAAGTTGGTCAGGTCCTCCTGGGGTGGCCTGTGTCCAGTGGTGGGACCCAGGTGCAGTTGCCTCTCTGGCTATAACCCCAGGCACTCACCTCTGGTGCAGATGGGTGTTCCGGGGCAGATGGGAGCTGGGGGTTGGTCTCTGAGTCTTAGTAATTGGGTGGGGTCTCTGGTCCAGATGCAAGTTCCAGGGCGGATGGAAGCTGGGGCCTGATCTCTGAATCTCAGGAAGTGGCCGGGGTCTCCAGCAGATGGGTTTGTGGGCAGGGTGTGGAGACTACAATGCCTGCCTGCAGTCTTGGGAAAGGGGAGCCTTCCCACAGGGCCTGCTGATTGGCAAGAAACTGGGGCTAAGTTGGTCAGGTCCTCCTGGAGTGGCCTGTGTCCAGTGTTGGGACCCAGGAGCAGTTGCCTCTCTGACTATAACCCAGACACTCATCCTTTCATTTTAATGCCCTTCCTATCTTTATAGCTGAGTTTTTGGGAGCAATAGAAAAATCATTTTGTTTTTTTCTCAATCCAGCCATCTGGCATGTGGTATTTTTATTGTAGAATTGATGCCATTATTATTTCTAATTATTCTAGAAATGTATATGTAGTATAAATTTTTTTGTTAAATTATTATATTTTATTTTTAACAATTTTGTGGTTGCACATGATGTACTATGATGATATTTCTCCACTGTTACTGTATCTCATAACTCTCCCACTTTCTAGTTTCATGCCTTATAATTGTAATATTTATTTTGTTGTATTTGTTCTTATTTTTTCTTTTGTGTTTTGTTTTACTTGCAGCTGATTTTATTTCTCTTCTCTACTCTCTCTGTTAAGTGTATCCCTCTCTTTAGTCTCATTTTTAACAGTTTTAAATGGTATTTTGATCATGTACTTCTTCTTTCCCAATTTTTTCTACATCTTCTTCCTCTCCTTACCAATAGGACTTTAAGTGCTTAAAAAAACCCAGAAACCCAATACAATAACAATGGCCCCCAAACCAAGGAAACAAAATAAAACCTATACAAAATACACAGAAACAAACAAACAAACAAAAAACCCATCAACACAAACCAAATTAAAGAACACAAATAATATGGGAAGTCCATTATATGTTTGGTCATATACTCATGAATATAAGAACAGTTTGGGAGTGTTTAATATATGGAGTGTCACTCTATTGGAGAAAATTTGTGTTATGCCTCAGTAGGTTACATGACAGTTTATTTGTTCACATTTTATACAATGTTTTGGTTATCATTCAATCTTTGATTATTTTAAATATAACAAAATAAATTGTAATAAGATAAAACAAAACCTATCACATTGAAGTTTTACAAGACAAAACAACAGAACAAAAATAATTAAAGGATAGGTAGGCGTAATAGTCAGAAATCAACACACTTTCATGCTCAGGTAATCCATAAAACCATTAAACTGGAACAAACATTTTATACACAGAAAACTTGTACAAATCTGTGCATTCCCTGTGCTTGTTGCTTCATTCTCTCTTAGTTCATAGGAAATTCACCCATGTTATTATAGAGTGCCTTGTTTTCTTGGTATTGTCCATCCCTGTGACTCTTACACTACCACCTTCTCCTCTTCTATAGGGTTGCCTGAACTATGGAGGGGCAGTATTAGATAGAAAGATCTCAAATAGAGCTGATTATTGAAGATCTATGATTTACTGTAGACATGTCTGGCAGTAAATCCATACAATTTTTGTATAATCTTTAGGAGAACCTTTCCATGATGAATATGAACAAGACACTGATCTGTGAGTATTGCAGAAGATCATGAGGTCATTTTATCACTACATTTTTTTTCTTTTTTTTTAGACAAGAAATAGTATTTTGTACTAATTTCATGGGCATTCTAATATGAAGTTTATGGTCACCTAAGAAATGTCAGGTATGCTATCCATCTGGAGAAATGGCCTTGAGTCAAATCAATCATAGGTTGCTTGTTCCATCAAGTTTTGTTCCACCTTTTTCTTACCTTATGTTGCTGGCAGAATATCAATGAAGATAAAGGGTTTTTTGGCTCACTTGGCATATATGTTTCTGTTTAAAATGCAGAGACTGTTCTTGTACCAAAGAAAATAGGGGTTTCAGGCTCTTTGTAGGCACAAGGCCTATGTCTCCATTTTCAATGATTTATATTATTGTTGTCTTCAGCAATTAAATTTTGTTTTCAGTTCACAGAGTGGAAGGTGTAGAACTGGCAATAGCCTGGCTTGATGGGGTATCCCTTTTGGACACCTTGGCTAAACACTCAATTTTATGTAACACAATTTTCATTCTGAAATCTGTGTTAGATCATAAGAGAGAGACATTTGGGATTCTGATTCCCCCATTATTTGGCATTATATTTTAGATAATTTTCATATGTATTTCTGGAAGTTCCTACTGAATTTTGGTTTCAATACTACCTCTCAAATGCTCATTAATTTTAGCCATCTCTGTATATTCTTGCGTAGAACCCAAATCTCTACAATCCCTGCACACTTGTTCCTCCCATTCCCTTTTCACAACTATCTATACTTGTTTATTCTGATTCCCTTCCTAAGAAAATATAGCTGTTTCATACCCCCTGTGATTCTATAGATTGTAGCTTTGTTATCACTGTCTTCATGTCTCTTGTCCATGTTTAAGTGGACCATGCGTGAAGAGAGTCAAAAGCAGAATGTCTGACAAAGTTATGAGAATGAGATTGGGAGACAGGACATGGGGTCATGGAGGGAGAAGTGATGATGTACAAATAGTGTCCTTGCTTCTCTGGTCAGGGAGGCTTCTGTGTTTGAAGAGAATGACCCCTGGATTTTCAAGTAGCAACAAAGGAATGAATTAGGAGATAAAGATTTGGATGGAGAAATCTGTGTGGTCCATTTTAGATTGGTACAGGAGGGAAGGAATGGCTTCAGAAGGTGTTGTGTTTTCTTCCAGATCTGGGGATAAGACTTGAGGGATAGATTTAGAAGAGCAGAGAAAAAGGTGAAGATCAGCAATTTGCCTCCCTGCTTCCCTTCTCAGTTTTGTTCTTAGGTCTTTGTTTCTGGTGAATTTAGAGTGTGGGACAATGCTATCCAGAATAGAAGGAAGGTTCAGGGTTGGGCTATGGGATCCTTCAGAGATAAGCAATGCTGAGGCTGTTACAGCTCAGCTGAGGCTGAAACTATTGTATTGGACTTAAAGAGCCATGGTGAGAAGTGAAGTTCTGGAGTTGACATAACTTCTTTCCTGGCAGGAGTGGCCTGTGGCTTCCAGGGAGTTCTTGCCAGAGTTGGGTACTTGGGTCAAGAAAGGTTGTGAGAATGATGTTAGAATTGGAAGATGTGTTGTGGTCAGTGGAGATGAACTCATGGTTCCCTGCAGCCAGTTGTTTTATCAGAGCTGAAGACGGTACTGTGTTATTGGATTAAGTGAAGCAGAAGTTAAGGTGAAAGTCTGCAGTGATATATCTGCTTTACTGGCTGGTGCTTCATGTGTCCATTATCAGTCTTAAGTACAATTTCCTGTATTTTATTTTCTATTGGACTACACATTATGAATGGTTTCATAATGTTTAATATGTAAAATGATTTTCTTTCTCCTTCAATCATAGCAGATATTGTCAATATGGGCCCTCATTCTCTTTAGGAGTTAGATTGTTCTATTACTGGCCTTTTGGCTAACACTTTATCCTCTGTAATCTACTGTTAGTCTAATGGGCTTTTCTTTACATGAGAAATTTAGTTTTTGATCTTCAGATATTCATGCCCTTGTTTTGTGTTGTATATTAACTAGGGCTTGCTCTGTGGTATTTCTTTGTATGTGTTTTGCCTATTTGGTGTTGTGAATTTTTCCAATATCTGCACTGTTATGACTTTTTTGAGTTTAGTCAATTTTCCTTCTATGATCTTGAGGAAGATTTCATCTATGTCATTGAGGTAAGATTTGTATTATATATATTACAATATTTAAAATATTTCCCATACCTATAGTGTATATTTCTTTCCTGTTCTATACTCACATATACATATATGTGTGTATATATATAGTATATAATTATATATGTGTGTATGTATGTATTATGTATGTATGTATATTTCTGGTCAGCAGTTAACCTCCTCGTCATGATTTATTAAATTTCGATATTCTATTTGCTATTTTCTGCTCTACTTATAAAGCTTTACCTTGACTTTTCTAATTAATTTTCTGTTCTAACTTCATTCTGAGTTCCATCAGTAATTCTTTACCTTTTTGTATATATATTTTTAATACTGAACTGTTTTTATTTGTGTCTCTCTGGTCTCTGACATTACTCAGGTGTTTAAGTTTCTCTTCATTAATTTTATTGGGCTGTTTCTTGGTGTCTAATTTAAGTACTTTGACTACTTTAAAAATGTTTATTATAGTTCTTTTATCTTCTATATCATGGTAATTATTGATTGAAGTGTTCGTCTATGAGTTGGTAGACATGGGGCAGATAAAATGCTGACTTTATTTTTTATATTTTTTGTTTGATTTTCTATTGTTATAATGAAACACTTTACCAGGAAAATTTGTAGAAAAAAAAAAAAGGTTTCATGACGCTTACATTTCCATGAGGATAAGACTTCATTATGCCATGGAATTAAGTCTGAAGGCAGCAGACTTAGCAGAAAGAACAAATAACATTCAAGTATCAAATTTCAAGCAACTGTCAGAAAGACAACTAATGATGGTGTGTACTTCTTACACTTTAAGGTCCTAGCACAGTTCCACATTTTATTCATTAAGCCCATACTTTCAGTCAAATTATGTGGCTTCTTGAATACAGAGTTGTCAATGTTCTGATATTTACAAAATACTTTTTGAAAGCATACATAATGATCATGTTCTTGTGATCAAAATTGTTCTTGTTAACTATTCTAATTTCTATATCATTTCACAAAGCAGATTTAATAGACAACAATAAATGCAGGGAAGCTTATATGTGAAAGATGATATATAGCATGGGAGTTGGGGTTTCTAGTAGGCACAGGGGCTGAGCAGATTTACAAGATAAATATCCCATTGTAAGGATTTAAAAGTATTCCTTATAGAGATTATCAGTCTAAATATGAGCACATAGGGTGGAATACAGGCTAGAACCTGGAATTTTTGAGGAAATTTGGATGAGGGGATATTGTGGAGTTATCAGTCTGAGAATAATTGTTAAATATATGTTGCAAGTCTGGATAAAATGTACTGATTATTTGCATGAAGTAGAACTCAGAAGTATTCTGTGTTCCCTTGCTAGGGATAGATGAAAATCAGGGCCCTTCAATGTGTTTGTAAAAGATAGCAGGACAGGTTATAGTTTCTGTCTTTATTGTGTGTGCAGGAAATAACTCAGAGTCTGGGGATCATAAGTTATCTTTGCAGTAGTGGATGAGAGAATATGGTAGCAAGGACCTAGTGGCCCACTAATGGGAGATAATAATAATTTGTACAGGATGGCAGACATGATTAAGGAGGATCTATTGTGTTCCTAGAGAAGGATGAAGGTCAAGGTATCATTGTGGGAGAAAATGAGTTGGGGTGCCATCCAGCATGTGCTGTTAAGGAAAAGAAAATGAAGGGGCTGTTCCAAAGAAGAAGTAGAGTCAACAAAAAAACTGTTATTTCTTAGACTATGATTGTGTAAGCAGAAAGGATCATAGCAGGGAATTCAATAGACATGTTCATAATGCACATGGCAAGTTGGAAAGAGCATCTTTTTTTCCCAAAAATTGTTGTCTGTTTGCCTGTTACAGAAATTACACTCATTTTTCATAAGCACATTTAGTTCCTACTGCAAAACTTTGAAAATTCCCAATTGTACAGTCTTGACATGTTCCCCAGATTGCTCTCATTTTATGCATTATATTTTCATATTGTTTTCAAATTATTTTACAAGTCAAGAGATTTTTCCTTTCTTACAGCTCTGTCATATCACCTGACCCAGGATACTTTCCAACAGAAGTACAGAAAAGATTCTTTACAAGAAGAAAGAACAGACATATATGAAACTAGTGGCTTTGACATGTTACATACAATGAAGTTCTGGAATTATCATGGTGACAAGAGACAATATGAATTACGTTATGATGAGATGGATGTTTATGGAAAAGATACCAAAGGCATAACATATGAAAAACCTCAAGAACCTCTAGTGTCTCCAAAGAGTTCATACTCTGTGTCAGTTACAAGTTCAGAGTCCATTGATTTTATGGAAAAATATTCACACCAAGCATGTGCACCTGGCTATACTCCACATGGATATGTTAAAACTTCACAAAGGGACACACAGTGTAATACTTCAAATTCTTTGCAACACTTTACAAGTGTTGTGGAATTAAATGGTACGCCAACATTATTTGAAGAAAGGAGTGTTTTAAGCACAGAAAAATATTTAAATTGTCAGCAGTATGCTATTTCCTCTACTCAGAATTCAGTAGAGTTTCCTGAACAATTACTTCCACTATATGACAATTTTCAAAATTTAGATCAACATATATATTTTAGGAATGAAATGTGTCATAATATGTATCCTAGGGAAAGTAGTTGTGAAAATTCCAATACATTTAGTGATATTAATAATGACATTGCTAAGATTTTTTTGCTAAATAATTACCAGAATAGTCAGTTTGGGATACCTTTTAATGGCAAGGACTCATGGACTTACTCTAATGATGATGTAATTCCTAGTAATTCTCACATTAATACTTGCTTGACAGTTCATCATTCTGAAAACCATGAACATCAGAAGGTTTTTGATAAGGATTCAAATATGTTTTGGAACCAACATGACCATAGTCAAGAGAAGCATTGGGCAAACAATCAACAAGACCAAATTCTTTATGAGTTCTCAAACTGTACTCAGTATAATGGAACTAACACTCAAGAAATTTATGAGGGACACAGAGGTGATGCATGTAAGAAGGTCTCAATTGAATCCTCAAATCTAGAGAGAGATAATACCCAGCATACTGGAACAAACTTTTGCCAGGTGAAAGACTGTGATGAATTATTTGGTTTCAATTTAAAGAAAATTCAAAATGATTCCATTCAAACTGAAGACGAGAAACCATACATATGTAATGATCATGAAAAGTTCTATAGCAAACTTTCATACCTTCATATTCATCAAAGAATCCATATTAAAGATAAACCTTATAAATGTGGTGAATGTGGAAAATTCTTTACTAAGTGCTCATCTCTTCATGTTCATCAGAGAATCCATACTGGAAAGAAACATTATAAATGTGATGACTGTGGAAAGTCCTTTGTTAAGTCCTCCAATCTTCAATGTCATAGGAGAATACATACTGGAGAGAAACCTTATAAATGTGAAGACTGTGGAAAGTCCTTTGTTAATTCCTCCCATCTTCAATGTCATAGGAGAATACATACTGGAGAGAAACCTTACAAATGTGATGAATGTGGAAAGTCCTTTGTCCAGTCCTCCCATCTTCAATGCCATAGGAGAATCCATACTGGAGAGAAACCTTATAAATGTGATGGCTGTGGAAAGTGTTTTAGTGATGTGTCATCTCTTCATGTTCATCAGAGAATCCATACTGGAGAAAAACCTTATAAATGTTATGACTGTGGAAAATGCTTTAGGCATGGCACATCTCTTCATGTTCATCAAAGAATCCATACTAGAGATAAAGCATAGAAATATTAAAAATGTATTGTCTTTTACCCATTGCTTTCTGTTAATATTCACTAAAGAACTTGCATCTGTGCCAAGCCTTATAAATGTAAAGAAGGTGAAAATGTCTTAACCAAATCTTCAACAGTTAATCTTCTCTGAACCCATTCTAAAGAAAACATTTACAAATATGAAGAATGTGGAAAAATACTTCTCATGAGCTCTCACCTTAGAAAACATCGAAAAATCAAATAATCTTTAAAAATTATCTAATATTAAATTTATTTCAGTATCTTTATATTTAAGCAATAAAATTTCCTTCAAAATGTGTAGAATATACAAAATCTTTGATCAATATTCACTCCTTATTCAAAATCACAAACAGCACTTTAGAAAGACTTACTTTGATGTGAATTTGGAAGTGTTAATTCAGTAGACCTCATAATTACTAAATGCTTGTTGAAAAATTTGCTATGCATATTGTTTTATTAAATGATCAACTCATTAATTCCAAGGAGTTCTTGTTTGAAAATACTAAAGCAACATTAATGTGAAACAGAATAATTTTTGTTAATGGATGATTATTGACTACAATAGAAAGTACAAATAGCTATATATTTTTTGCAGTTCGTTGAACATGATATTGTCTTTATTATTATATCCTGTATATTCTATATCACTATTATATTCACAGTATTTTAGCTTTTGGAGCATGTATGTTAATGATTGTTTTTAACTTCATATTGCTTCCCTGTCTTAACAAGTACAAATATATGTAGTATACCTTTTGTTTATTTTTATTTGCCTTGATGAGATGAATCTTCATTTAATGTGAGCATGGCATAGTGAATGTTCACTGTTCCAGAAATAACAGTGCTAATAAAAACATATCATTAAAAATAGATTCTATAGAAAACTATAACAGTGGCAATAAGCATATGCAAATAGCAATATTATGAAGTCCAAAAGGAAAGTGATAATAAGATTATTTTAAGTAAATTATGTCTCTATTTTCACATTGAGATAAGATAGTGCTTGATCCTACCTGGTTCCTACAATCCTTTTTCTCTCTATTCTTACTCATAGGAACACACAAGTCTTAACTAGCAAGCAGAGAGCCTTCATGGGACCAAACTCTACCCTCTACACATATGTAACATATTTGTAGTTTGACTATTTTTAGAACTCCTTACAATGGGGGCAGGGTCTGTCCCTAATTCTTTGGTTGGCTCTTTAGATCCTATTCCTCCTACTGGATTGCCTTTCATTGTTAATTACAAGGGGAGGTTCTTAGTCTTACAGAAACTTTATATGCTATCCTCAGCTGATATGCATTGGAGGCTGGCACCTTTCTTATCAGAGACTGGGGGGAGTGGAATGCAGTGTGGAGGGAAACTAGGAAGGTAATTGGAGGAAAGGAGGGAGGGGAAAGTATGATCAGGATATAAAATAAAGAATTATTAAATTTTTAGAAGAATAAATAATACAAAAACACAGACAAATATAAAGATAAGTTGTTCTTTGCATATTGACTGCTGATAAGTCTCAGTGTAGGACGGCCATTTTTAACATTCCTAATACTGTGACATTTTAATACAGGTCTTCATTTTTGTCACCCTAAACTATAAAAGTATCTTTGTTGCTATTTCATAAGTATAATCCTGTTATGAATTTTCATGGAAATATCTGATATTTCTAATGCTCTGTGATGACCCATGGTAAAGGATCAATGGACCCCTCCAAAAGGAATATGATCCACAGGTTGAGAACTGTGGCTGTATGGTTTCTATAAACTGATTATGTAGAGAGATATACATATAAGCAACAATAAGAAATATGTAACTTATTCTTTTTTTTGTTTCCACATTTCATTCAGTCAAAGGGCAAGCAGGATTGAAATGAATGGTTTTAACATTGATCTCATTATTTTGCTGACAAGTAGTAAATTTACATATGTAATTAACAAAAATTATTCCACAAGTATTAAGCATTGGCTCAAAATTATAGTCTTCAGTATATTTTCACACAAATATATAACTATTGCAGAAAAATATACTAAAACACTATAATATTATTTCAAAGCATTAAAGTGCTTCCTCTTACATGAATGTTTCTGTTGCTCAAACCTTTCCTTTACTCAAAAGCCAACTTCCACCACCACATCAATGGTGTCATTTTAAACAAACTTTTAAACAATTTAAATTTATTTGCTAAAGGAGAATATAATGTGTTGAGGCAGAATCCATCAGAAAACACTAAGTTCATGAAATCATTATATTTTCTATCAATCCAGTTTTTACACAGTTACAGGTCTTTCTAAATGTTCATATGAATCTAACAAACAACCAGACAAAGGGAATTAGAGAAGAATACTGCAGCTGGAATGTTCTGGAAAAGATATTACAGGAGTATGTGATATTGAAGTAGCAGCAGCTGAGCATCCAATTAGGAAATATCTGCTTCACTGAAAGAAAAGAACCATGGCACATCATATAGGCAGAACAATATTAGTTAAAATTATAGCTTTTAGACAGGTCCAGCTTTGCTGTATATTGCAGTCAGCTGTGGTTATTATTAGAGCTAAGAACTTGTGAATATGCTCTTGAGAATTCTGTCTCAGAGTATTTATGTTGAATCTCTTTGCCTAACATACTTCTCATTGACACCGGAAGGTCCCTATCAAGAAGCTTGTTATTGATAATGATTAAAAGGAATAGCTAATACAAATATCACAGCCAGTCAGATCACTTCATCTTATAAATATATTAGCTCATTACACTGTATGTCACAAGTATATATTATACTATCTTAGATCTAATAAAAATAATAAAAACTCATCTAAGCAACATGACAAAATAAAGAAGCACTCCAAAATCAAACAATAGGAAATTCTACCAAACTTAAGAAAGGTGAGTTGTGACAAGAGCTACAGAGATAACATAGGCTTATGACAAAATGATGATGATAATAGTAACAATTACAGTAAGCAAAACATGTAGAGGAGTCTCAAGAAAATATCTCCAACAAGAAGCAGAATTCAATCCTGAGTAATGCCAAGACAGAACATTGGAGAGAAATATGCAATTAATTTTGTTCAACATTTAGGAGCATAGATTTAAAAACTATATGAGAAAGATGACAAAATGTTTGAACTGGTATTTTTGAGAAAGTACTGAGTCAATTGCTAAAAAAAGAGGTATGTAAAAAATTTAGTATGCTATTTGTATTTATCACTATCAAGGGTCAAGTACTAAGATGTTGTGTGCATTTTGATAGTCTTGATAATGCAGGAAAGAGTCTTTACTGATCACCTGGATATACAATTTAATGGAGCCTATTAAATAACCATGTTTTCACTTAAATATTTACAGGATATTACAAATCAATGAGATAAAATATATTCAAGATATTAGTACATTTAAAAGGTGCTTTTAAAACCATGCTGTTGGGAAGTCATATGGAAAGTTACACTATGTCACATCAGCAAGAAGGCAATCGGTTCTGCTGCAAAGCTGTGGTAAGGTGTCTTCTGGTACTATAGGACAAGTGTTTAATTGTCCTAAAGGAAAAGGAAACCAGAATACAAGAAACTGTTAATAATTTTTAGTAAATTTTATCATGACTGATTTTTTTCCTAGTGAAAGTTATCAGAATAATTTGTCAAGTTAAGACACAAGAAAAACATTTAAGTCCTGGAGTGGGATTTGTGTAAAACAACATTACAAGCCTATAAAATAGTTAAGATTTTCCTAGACAAATCATAAAGATATTACAGTGATAAGATTTTTGTTTCTATTGTTAAGACACATTCAAGTAAGAAAGGATTGTCAAGAGAATAAGCTTTGGCTTTTTGTAGTAGTCACACATTTTGACATTTTGATTATGTGCTTGATGTGATTGCAGAGAAATGCATACAGCTTGGTCAGCTATTCTCCTGTTCCTTCAAACAGATGATTCTGTCTTATATTATATTCTGACCCCTTCATTACTGATCTTATGTGGAAAACTTATTCTTTTAATACTGTTAAGTAATTTCAAGCTAGACCCCAGACAGCTTAGTATTTTTGAATACATCTCAAAAATGGCAAAGGACTCTTCAACTAACCTACATAAATGCTTTTGCAAGAGCTAAAATGAGTGTTCTATTCAAGTGAATTGAAATGCTAGATCCCTGTGGCAGATGAATTTAATTTCATAAACTGTTTTGAGTTTAATAATATAAAGTAAAGCTATCTATATGTCACAGAAAAATTATCCAAACCTTTAAACTTTCACGAATTATTCATTTCATAGAGAAAGTAATACAAATGCCCCATTATGATCCAATATAACTATGACATGCAGGATCTTTTTTTAAAGAATTTAAACCTGAAATATATCACATACCTTCACCCACAATTATTTTTATTGAAGATTATTGTCACTCTTTAATCATTTAAAAGATTGTTGTAGAGTGTAAGTTGAATGAACTTTTATACTTGACATTAATGATATGAAATCCTTAATACCGTAAAATTTCATTGAATATTTCCTTAATATCACTCCCTATCTCATATTTTAGAATACACCATGCTGATTTACCAATCAGTCAGTGTCATATTGGAGCTTTGAGATTCTGAAAATAAGAAATTTTGTATTCATTGCTAGAAATCAAAACATTCAAACACCAAAAATTGGAGGTATATTCATAACTCAGACTGCATTTATTCTGTGAGGTAAGATCTATTTCTTAACTGAATCTGCATTTATTCTGTAAGGAAAGTTCTATTTGTTAAATAAGAAGTACATCTAATTTGTTTATTTCTTTACCTATGTTCCCTTACTTTGAAGCAAAGGTTTGATTGCTGTCAATATATAAGTGAATTCTTGTACTATAAATAAGACTTCCACAAATGAAAACATTAACAGAAAACTAAGTAAGTCAAAGAAATACTGAGTTCTGTTACACAGAAAGGTGATTTCAACAGAAAACCTCAGGTAATTAAGTGCATATGGTAGGTTCATGTGGGCATATATAGGTGTGTGTATACCTATACTATCATATGAAATCACATAAGTTCATGAGCAATGAGGAAAATCATCTCAAATGAAGAAAAGCTGATTTGAATGCTTGCCTGTTTTATTTCATTCCAAGGCTACTTGGATCAATTTCTATTCTTATGTCTTGGTACAGAATTTAATAGATCATGGAGCCCATTGACAAAAGACATCTCACCACATAGAAGCCGTTAGATATATGCCATCCTCATGGATTAATCCGCTAATTACCTCCTAAACTTCTGATCTCATTATTAGGCCCCTCCTAATCACAACCACTTTCATCTGTTATAGAAAAGCAGGAAAGGGATCTGAACCACCACTTCTCTCAGGTTATTCCACTGCCTCGCTTTTTGGGACCCTCAATTCTGTCTATTCTGGTTTATAGTTTTCTGTTTCATCTCCTTCATACTTATCTCTATGATAATAAAGATGTTATCCACCTGACTGATTATTATTATTTTATTAGCTTATTTTTGAACAGACTTGTTTTTCCTCTAAACAGCTTTGACATCATCAAGCAGTTATCTTAGTGTCCAGTGAGTGTTCTGGGGTTTCTCTCATGCAATGCTGCTTGTACTATAAGTATGATCTTATGGGGCTGGAGAGGTGGCTCAGAAGTTAAGAACACTGGCTATTCTTCCAGAGGTCCTGAGTTCAATTTCCAGCACCCATATTGTGGCTCCCAACCATCTGTAATGAGATCTGCTGCCCTCTTCTGGCCTGCAGGCATACATGCAGACAGAACACTGTATAGATAATAAAACTAAAAAAAAAGTTTTAAAAAAGTATGGATCTTGTGAGCATTAGTAGACTTCTTCACTGATCATGACTGGAGAGTGTGTGAAACACAGCCAAAATCTACTGATTTCTCATAACTTACATTGTTTTTTCAGTTTCTCATGATCACATTGTGAATTGTGTATGATCTGGATTCAGGAAGTCATATTCAAAGACCTAAATCACACAGAGTAGTCAAAATGGAGGATTTTTTCACTTTACAATAGATACTACAGATCACACCTTTGCAGGAAAGCAGTGGGCTCCTTAAGTTCAATAATTCAACAGTATAGAATATGGTAAGGGGCTTCTGTTTCATTAATGTTGTGTGTAGACTTGTTTTTCTGGTATGGGTGTATGTGTTTCTGTGTTGTAGCTTCTTGCCACAATGTGAAGAGAATTAGCACTGACTTTACAAAATGTTGGTTTTGTTGAACAAGTGATTTGGTCATATGTTAAAGAGAAGTGACATTATGGAACAAGTTAATTCAACAATACTGGTTCTTCCCTTAATTGTGTCAATTAAGTGGAGTAGTTGAATACTATGGTGCAAGGACCTGAAATACAGGCTTGAATAATATAAGACTCTACTCACTGTATACATGCTTTATCATGTATCTGATTTTAATCATGTGCAGACTTATTTATGTGTAGGCATGGAGGCATATTGTTTCTTTTTATTGAAGTTTTAAAGAAAATACACAGTACTTTCCATTTCCAATATACCACAAACTAATTCAAATGATTTATTTTCCGAATGTTATAGCAATAATTGGAGTCATCAATAAAACAAAACTTAAAGGAAAAAGGGAAGAAAGATTTATGACAAACAGATTAGTCCTGTCTTACAAGTGACTTCTAACTGCAGTTTGAAAAATGTGCAGATCCTAGTTTATTAGGAGAAAAGAGGCAGCGTTTAACCCAAGCTGAGTGTAGCATATGTCTGTCATGCTCTCAGAGTGATTCTCTGCCTTATGTCCATGAATAGAAATGTGTCTGATTAAGGACAACACATCTATTCAATTTGTGCCAGATATATATTTTCCTTCATCTAAAATTAAAAATCATTGGTATAGAACTTCATGGTAAAAGCTTGGTTAAAAAATGTATCTTTTCACTGCCCAGGCAGAAACCTCACCTAATCTCTATGAGTTTCATGAGCCTTCTGCAGGTGTGGAATTGAGACAGTAGAGTTAGAGACTAGATAATACCATTTAACTAATAACTGTACAATTCAGACACCAGATTTGTCTTGTAGGAAGCCATTAGATTGCATGCAGTTACCAATAAATTTCTCAGAAAATACAGGGAAATTAACATAGTTGTAATTTGTTATGCTTGCTGTGAGTAAGGAGAAGCACATGGATGGTATTATTTGTTATATATATGCTTCTATTTCTCTAAACTGATTACATTTAATTTTACCCCCTTTTTTTCATTCCTCCTTCTCTGGGTTCCAGTCTGTTTTCAATTTGCAGAGTCTTGACATATACATCTTGAGTGTGGTGAGAGGTTGAATTATTTGTGAAGGAAGTGGTTAAGCTTCAGAATTCTCTACCCAAACAAGGTCATTGCATCTTCTTCAGTTTAGGAGTAGTTTCTCTTTAACCCATTTAGAGCTTTTGTAAATTTGACCTTCCTTCTAATGAGAGGAATTGGTGTTCATTAGAATCCCATTGAAATAATATGCATAGACTGTAGGAACTGAAAATTCAATATGGAAATTTAAGCAACACCATGGAGTTCCTGTGCATTCTTCATTTCTGCACAATGACATAAATGTCATACAGCCCTGAATCTAGTAAATACCTTATCTTAGTGCAAGAAAAAGACAAATAATAAAATTATGTCTAGTTAATTCCAAATAATAATGGATTATCTGAGTAATTACAATGCAATTCATGGAGATTTCTATGTTGTCAATGTAACTTCTAGGGAGTGTTCCCTGAATTCCTCTTATTGTAAGCATAGATATATGTTAAATTGACAACAAAAAATGATGACGTTAAAGGATGGAATTCAGTGTTTTTACTAAAGTCATAGGTAGTTGAGGGTTCTTTGGAGCTCACTTATTGTATAGAATTCCACCTGGTTCTCCTCATTTTTCTTTTTTCCCTTTTTGTTTTTTCCTTCTTTATTTCTTTTTTAATTTGTTGCATTTGGACCTGTCCTGGAATTCACTTTGTATACCAGGCTGGCCTCAAACAAACAGGGATTCATCAGCCTCTGCCTCCCAGATGCTGGGACTAAAGCCATGTGCCACCACCAATCGTCTCCTCATTTTTTACTCATAATTACTTAACAGTGTTCCTGGGTGAAGTAATGTCATTGTGAAAATAAATTTGTAAAAAATTTAATTGTGGGTCTTACTGCAAAGTTGCAGAACCTTAATATTATAAATTGTATCATGACAACCAATGGAAAAAGTCAGTGGGGTCTTCAGAGGGGAATCCATTGCCTTCATGTCTCTTGGAAACAAGCAACTAGAATTTTTACCTGGTTGAAGAATTACTTTCATTATAGATATTCTTTGCTTTAATCAACCACCTCACAGTAAGAGATGAGAGGGTTCTTAATGCTTCTCAGTGTCAGCTATGCTCAGCCTCAATTTGAAATGCCCACCTGTCTGTGCTAGCTCTAGCAAGTCAATTTAACCATGTTGCCAGGTCTGTACTAAAGTCATTCATGCTGGCCAAACAGCCTACTTACCTGAATCATGAAAGTAGAACCTACCATTTTCTCTGCTTCTGGGAGCTCATGTTGTTCTACATCTCTCATCTGTGATAGTACATAGAGTGAGCTTTTTGATCCTGCCTTCCAGTGTCTTAGTGTGATAGGAAGTATATGGGGCTTTTCCTGCTTTGAAACCAAAAAATTACCAGGAAGATGAAATTTTGAGATAAAGTTTCATGAGAAGATCTACACAGAAGGGGGAAGAGAGATGGCTTTTTCTCAGGTAAATGTATGAATGGAGTGGATGTGAGACATATTGATTGTTCTCCTACAAATGCTTTTTTGTGGTGATCTCAAACCTTTACATTACCTCTCAGTTTTAACAAGGCTTTATTTTTCTTTTTCTGAAGTGGTTGTCAATGTAGTCTTTTCAATGCAAGTCCCATGTATGCTGCTTTCCACTGTATACTCACCATTTTATTTTTTAGCATAAATTCTCTGAGTTAATGTATAATGTAACTTGTAGACAAAAGGAACATGCATACACATGTCCTACTGAGAATGGAGTTGAGCCATTTCACATGAATGAGAAAGAAACCCTATTCCATTATCATTTTGCCCAAGTATCCATTTGCTCAATATAGACTTTTCCTAGAAGGAGGCACTGTGAAAAAGGATGACATGTCTTTCTTCAATGTATGATGTTTAAAGAAGTATTGCTATGAAAGACATACTGTTTTATATATTAAGATGAAATGTTTAAATGCAGTACAAATTTCCAAATGGAATTTGCCAGTAATAAGGTGTTCTGAAATTTTCCTATCAGGCAAGTATTAGTCTGTTTATTTTTCTGTTTTGTGGCTAGATTCAAAGAGTCTATTCTGTCATTTCTGTTTGCTAGCTACTAACATTACAGTGAGCTTACAATGCCCTTCTGTTGTGATGACACCTGCTAATAATCACTCCCCTGGGAGTAGATGCAACATTACAGCCCATGGTTATATAGTACATTTTTTGGAACAAATGAACTAATGAAGAAATTGTAGGTACTTATATTCCTGTGGATTTCACAATCAAAAAGTCTCAAGAAGGAAAATTTAGGTGATTGGAGTTGAAGTGTCTTTATTAACAATCAAAGGTACTACATTGAGTGCAGAGATAGCATTATTCAGATACAATATTTGCAAGTGAATCCAAAAGAAGCATTTTCATTGTTTAAAATAAACTTAAGAGAGAATCTAATCATTTGCCTCACTGAAAAACTGTAAAATGGTGGAATTTTAGAAAGAAATGTGGAAACTAAAGGGAATGCCTCATTGGAGACACTGTTGAGGTATCATTTTTTAAAATTTAATTTAGTTTTATATATCAGGCATGGGTTCCCCTGTTCTCCTCCTTCCTGCCCCCCAACCCTGCTTTCCCCGCAGCAACCCCCCATTCCCATCTCCTCCAGGGCAAAGACTTCCTTGGGAATTCAATTCAACCTGGTAGATTCAGTCCAGGGAGGTCCAGTCCTCTCCTTCCAGGCTGAGCGTAGTGTCCCAGCATAAGCCCCAGGTCCAAACAGATTTTTACTTTGCCTTGGCTGTAGGCAAGTATATTACTTACCCAGGGTGAGAAATACGTTCAGGTGAGGCTACCGCTCAGATTCCATCCACTATTTCAAATACGGGTGTCAGTTATGTTTTAATTAATGATCTCAGGGAAATGGAATTTGAGGAAGGGGTCTGAACAACTTTGTACATTTGTGTTCAGACTCAATTTAAAGCAGGGCACTGACATCACATACCCACGTGGTATAGATTTCCATGATCTGAAGGAGTAAAGGACCCCCTCAAGGCAGGAAAGACAAAGCTAAGTTTTGGTCTGTCTGTAAGAGTTAATGGTTTCTGCATCACTGCTGTGGCACAAGTCTCCAATTGCAAACTTTTTTAAGCCTGCTTTCTGATGTCTGAGAGTGGAATGCAGGTGCTGCAGCCTTTCACACTGAATAGTATCAGAAAGGTGAAACTTTAAGATAAACTTTCTGAAAGGATCCATTAAGAAGTGGAAGGACAGATAGCATGTTCTCAGGTAAATTCATGCACAAGGATGGGATAGTATGACATTCCACACATAGATGCTATATGCAGAGCCCTCAACCTTCACTATAGTTCCTCACTAGAGGAATACTATGATTTTATGTTTTATAATACTTTTAATATAAATTCTTTATTATCACTCTCACCTCTGTCTACACCCTGCTTTCCACTCTTTCCTGCCTCTTATTTTCCAGTATTACCTAACTACATCAATTAATGACCTGTAATATTTACAAATTTCCTGATATTAGAGGGGACCATGGAAACAAAATTCCTACTGAATACAAGTTCAGACATTATTTATCACTGAGAAAAGGTGCATATTTCATGATTTTTTAAAATAATTTATTTAACTTTATTTTATGTGCATTGGTATGAAGGTGTCAGATCCCCTGGAACTGGAGTTAGAGACAGTTTTCAGCTGCTATGTGAGTGCAGGGAATTGAACTTGGGTCCTCTTGGACAGCAGCCAGTGTTCTTAACTGCTGAGCCTTCTCTCCAGCACCATGAAATATTTTTTCTTAATGTTGGGTACTTTGATTTCATGAAAAAGTCATATGTCTTCTCTCTTAATATAGAACTTTTGAAAATTGTAGATTACTGATAACACAAATAATTCTTTAGTTAAATGCTCTTTCCTGGGGCAAATAAGGACTCAAACTATCATAACAAAGAAAAATTGAAATTTCACTTCAGAGTCCATTGACATTCAAGGATGTGGCTATCAATTTCTCCAAGGAGGAATGGGAAAGCCTGGACACATCTCAGAGGGATTTATACAGAGAGGTCATGTTGGAGAACTACAGCAACCTGGTTTCTGTAGGTGAGAATAAATTCTTTCATAATTGCTGCTTAGCCCTATGAATGTCTAGTAACTTGTATTAGTACTTGAATTGTTTTCTATCAATGAATATGAAATCCCAATTACTACTAGGTATTGGTGAGTATAATATTTATTGATTTTTTCTTATTCTAAATGGTCTTTTAATTTAGCAAATACTTCCTTAAATTCCATATGAGTTTTTTTTTTCAGTCATTCAGTATCAATGTGTGAATACAGTCTAATTCCAACAGTTTTATTTTTGTAATGGCATAATGTAAGTAAAATTGAATGTATACACAATTAAAATTATGGATTTCTTAAAACTCTACAACACCTGTCAAGTATGGACTAATAAGACTTCATTTCTGAGTCTTCCCTTGTGTACCTTCATATCCACTGATTACAAGCCTGTGTTAGAACTCAACTCTTTCCATATCATGTAACTAAATTGTTATGTTTCTCTTCTAATTTACAGGCCTTTCTGTATCAAAACCAGAGCTAGTTACCTGGCTTGAGCACAACAATGAACACTGGATCATGAACATAGGAGAAGCAAATGGTAGAGAACCATGTAGTTGGGAAGAAGCAATGGTTTAAGTGTAGAGTACAAAACAAGAAACAAACTATAACTGCAGTGGAATTACCTCAGTTCCTCACTAGAAATGATGCCTAAGAAATTCATTTAGAATTGTATACTAAGATGTAACACAAAGAGAATTTTACATGATTTTTCCTTATTTCACAAAATAATGATTAGATGAAATTTAGTATGCCAATAGAAATTTGACAATGCATGTTGGACTTTATTTTGTGTTCCAATAAATGTCTGAAAGTTTCTTCTGTATGTCAGTGATTCTAGGGTTTCTTAAATGAAATTTTCAACATTTTTATGTTATATCTGGATCAATATATATTTTCTTTCTATTACCTTTTTGCATACCATCCCTGTACCTCACAAACACAATGTGATAATTCCTGCACCACATCCCTGTCAAAGATAGAACAGATAATACATAAAAATCAAGAAATATTTGTGCTGGTCAACTCTTTCTGACACAAGTCTTTGAATATGACTGATATGCCCTGGTGTTCCTTATTGAAAAGCTGATTTTCTTACTTCTGGAATCTAGGGAGTGCACATACCTTCTTGTCATAGAGTTGTGAATTTGGTTCTACTTTCCATTTTGCAAGCTGGGGTTTTGTCTGTATTGGGCTTGTTGGTGATTGGCCATTGTTCCTGTAATGTTTGTAAATGTCTTCTTCCCTAGATTCATTTACCATTGTTTGGTCTTTATGTTTTCTCTCCATCCATTTGTTCACAGGTGTCTGAACTCTGATGCAGTGGTTAAGATAAATGAATCCTAGGTAGAGTTTAATTCTTCAAAATCTCCATATTATGCTTTTCTATTGAAGGATGAGTGATGTGTAAATCTGTGAGAATAACAATATAGCATTAGATAATACTATTTTCATTAAGCAGAATAGTTGTTTTTTACTCTAGACCCATGACCAGTTTGGTCTCAGTTTCTTGGCTTCAGTAACAGTGTGTGAGGTACAAGTTCCAACAATAGAGTAGGCTTCAAGGCAATCAAATGCTGGTTAGCTATTGCCAACATATCTGTGCCAACTTTGCACATTTCTTTCAAGCCAGGGAGAATATGCAGTCACATGGTTGGAATGGGGAAAGACTGTTGAGTACTTTTCTTCTCATGTAGCATATATAGCACCTTCTAACACTGTAAAAGTATTTCAGTTGGGTTAAAGTTTCAGTTGTACAGAAGTTTGATATTTCCTCATTCATTATTTTAAGTATGTGAGACTCATCATTGGGTTTCTGATGGTAACTAATTACAGGGGAAATACCTGCTACGTTTGAGTTTAACATCAGAAAACAATGCAAACCATTACTTTTACAGGAGGCTTTATTTATTGGACATAATTTCAAGTTTGGGTCTTGACTACACCATTGTACATTAATGACAATTAAATAGTTTTTAGACATGTATGTAGTTAGAGTTTTCCTGCCTGGCCCAGTCAGGACAAATCTCTCTTACCCGCCTGTCCCACAGTCGCTCAGACCCAACCAAGAAAGCACACAGAGACTTACATTGTTTAGAAACTGTATGGCCGTGGCAGGCTGCTTGTTATCTACTTCTTCTCTCTTAAATTAAGCCTTTTCTGTTAGTCTATACTTTGCCACATGGCTTGTGGCTTACCAGTGTCTTTACATGTTGCTTTTCATGGCGGTGGCTGGTGGTGTCTCTCTCCAGTCTTCTACTTCCCAGAATTCTCTTCTCTCTTGTCCCGCCTATACTTCCTGCCTGGCCACTGGCCAATCAGAACTTTATTTACACAGAGCGATATCCACAGCACATGTATGCATTTTAACAAGCTTCTACAGAAGTATGGTTCCCAACGTTTCCTTAAAAGTTTTCTCATGTGGTCCAGAGAGATAATATAGTGGGTAGAGATGCTTCCCTCAAATCTGATAACCGGAAATCGATCACTAAGACACAGACACAGGAAAGAGATTTCTTTTTTTATGTGCATTTGTGTTTTTGTCATGGGAGTTGGAGTCCCTTGAAACTGGAGTTAGACAGGTATGAGCTGCCACGTGGTTGCTGGGAATTGAACACACATCCTCTGGAAGAAGAGGCAATGTTGGAAGTGAGGCTTTGATGACAAAGAGAAAGTAACTGTGGGAAGTATAGGTATGGTGAAGTAGAGAAAGAAATTGTGGGAAATGTAGTTCTGATGATGTAGAGTAAGGAACTGTGGGAAAAGTCGTTCTGATGACTTAGAGAAGGTATGTGTGGGAAATGTAGTTCAGTGACACAGAGAAAGTAATTGGGAAATGTAGTTCTGTGACAAAGAGAAAGTCAATGTGGGAAATGTAGTTCTGATGACATATATATAGGAACCCTGGGAAATGTAGTTCAGTTGACACTGAGAAAGGCAATGTGGGAAACAAAGTATTGATGATGTAGAAAAAGACAAGATGGGCAATGTAGTTCTGATGGCATAGAGAGAGGCACTGTGGGAAATGATGTTAAGATGTCACCAAGGAAGGCACTGTGGCAAATGTTGCTCTTATGAAACAGAGAAAGGCACTGTGAGAAATGTAGTACTGATGATGCAAAGAAAGGCATTTCAGGAAATATAGTTCTTATGTCACAGAGAAAGTAACTGTGGGACATGTAATTACTGATTTCATAAAGAAAGGATGTGGGAAATAAAGTTCTCTGACAAATAGAAAGGAAGTTGGGAAATGTAGTTCTGTGACTTAGAGAAAGGCACTGCGGGAAATGTAGTTCTGATGTGGCAGAGAAAGGCTGTGTTAGAAATGTAGTTCTGGTGGCTCAGAGAAAGGCACTGTGGGTTATATAGTGCTGATAACATAGAGAAAGGACCTGTGGAAAATGGAATTCTGAAAATGTAGGAAAAGACAGTTTGGGGAAAGTAATTTTGATGACATGGAAAAAGTCACTGTGGGAAATGTAGTGCTGATGATGTAGAGAAGGAACTGCGGAAAATGTAGTTTTGGTTATGTACACATAGGAACTGTGGGAAATGTAATCTGGATGGCAGTGAGAAAGGCACTGTGGAAAAGGTAGTTGTGATGACAGAGAGAAAGTAACTGGAAAATAGAGATGTCATAGAGAAAGGAACCGTGGGAAAGGTTGTTCTGTTGAAACATAAAGGACCTATGGAAAATATAGTTCTGATGTCATACAGGTAATGTGGGTAATGTAGTTCTGTGACAGAGAAAAAACTGTGGGGAAATTTAATTTGGTGACAAACAGAAAGGCATTGTGGGAAATGCAGTTCTGATGACACAGAGAAAGAAACATTGTATAATGAAGATCTGATGATGGAGGGAAAGGCAGTGTGAGAAATGTAGTTCTGATGACCCACACATAGGGACTCTGGGAAAAGTAGTTCAGATGACAAAAAGAGAGGCACTATGGGTAATATCGATCTGATGAAACAGAGAAGGGCACTGTAGGAAATGTAGTTCTGATGACACAGAGAAAGGAACTGTGGAAAATGTAGTTCTGATGATGTATAAATAGTCACTGTGGGAAATGTAGTTCTGATGTCACAAAAAGGCACAATGAGTAATGAAGTTCTGAAGACATAGAGAAAGGCACTGTGGGTAACGTAGTTCTGATGACATACACATAGGAAATATGGGAAATATAGTTCAGATGACACAAAGAAAGGCACAATGGAAAATGAAGTTCTGATGTCATAGAGAAAGGAAATGTAAAAAATGTAGTTCTGATGATGTAGAGAAATATACTGTGGGATAAGTAACTGTGATGACAGGAAAAGGCATTGTGGAAAATATAGTTCTGAAGATGTAGTGAAAGACACTGTGGGAAATGTAGTTTGATGACAAACACAAAGGCACTGTGGGAAATGTCATTCTGATAAAACAGAAAAAGGCATTATGGGAAATGTTTGGATGACACAGATAAAGAAACTGTGGAAAATGTTTTTCTGAATGAAGAAAAAGGTACTGTGGGAAATATATTTCTTGTGTCATACAGAAAGGCACTGTGGGAAATGTAGTAATGATGACAAGGAGAAAGGCACTGTGAGAAATGTAGTTCAGATTACACAGTGAAAGACACTGTGGGAAAAGATGTTCTGATGATGTAGAGAAAGGCCCTGTAAGAAAAGTGGTTCTGTTGACCCATAGAAATGCTCTGTGGGAAATCAGTTCAAATGACATAGAAATAGGTACTGTGTGAATTGTAGTTCTGTTACTTAGTGAAAGGAAATTAGGGAAATGTCATTCTCATGTCATAGAAAGGAACTGTGGTAAATATAGTTTCAATAATATAAATAAAGATACTGTGGGAAATGTTTTGATTTCATATAAAAAGACACTGTTGTTAATGTAGTTCTGATGTCACAGAGAAAGGAAATATGGGAAATGACATTCTGATTTCAAAGAGAAGGGAACTTTTGGAAAGGTAATTCTGATGACATAGAGAAAGGCACTTTGGGTAAGCTATTTCTGCTGACATTGAGAAAGGAAGTGTGATAAAAGTAGTTCTGTTGATGTACACATAAGATCTCTGGGAAATGTAGATCAGATGACAACAAAAAGGCAATTAGGGAACTGTTGTTGTGATGAAACAGATAAAGAAACATTGGGAAATGTATTTCTGTGACATAGAGAAAGGAATGTGGGAAATGTAGTCTGTGACTTAGAGAATGTCACAGTGGGAAATGTAGTTCTGATGTCATACAAAAAAGCACTGTGGGAAATGTAGTTCTGAAGATGGAGAGAAAGGCCCTGTGGGAAATGTAGTTCTGATGTCACAGTGAAAGACACTGTGGAAAAATATGCTCTGGCAATATAGAGAAAGGCCTTGTAAGATGTGGTTTTAATGAACCAGAGAAAGACACTCTGGGAAATGTAGTTCTGATGACATAGTATAAAGGACTGTGGGAAATGTAGCTCTGTGAGATAGAGGAAGAATTGTGGGTAATGTAGTTCTATGAGATAAAGATTTATAGGAAATGTAATTGTGATGTCTTGGAAAAAGTCACTTTGGGAAATGTAGTTTTGATGACAAAGAGAAAAAAACTTTGGGTGATGTAGTTCTAATGACTTAGAAAAAGGAACTCTAGATAATGTAGTTCTGATTATGTAGATATAGGAACTGTGGGAAATGATGTTCTGATGATGTAGAGACAGGCAGTATAGGAAATATGGTTTTGATGATGTACAGAATACCACTGTGGGTAATGTTGTTCTGAAGATGTGGAAAAAGATACTGTGGGAAATGTAGTTCTGATGTCAGTGAGAAACACACTGTGAAAAAATATGCTCTGATGATGTAGAAAACATCCCTGTAAAATGTGGTTTTGATGAACCAGAGAAAGGCACTGTGGGAAATGTAGTATTGATGACACAGAGAAAGGAACTTTAGGTAATGTAGTTCTGATGACATAGAGAAATGAACTGTGGGTAATGATGTCCTGACATCAAAGTGACAGGCACTATAGGAAATGTGGCTTTGATTACATGGAGAAAGGCACTGTGGGAAAAGTAGTTATGATAACACACAGAAAGGAACTTTAGGTAAATTAGTTCTGATGAGATGCAGAAAGGCACTGTGGGAAATGTAGTTCTGCTGTCATAGAGAAAGATACTATGGGAAATGAAGTTCTGATGACATAGAGAAAGGAACTGTGGGAAATGTAGTTGTGGTGATGTACACATAAGAATTGTGGAAATTGTAGTTCAGATGACACAAAGTAAAGATGACACTTAAGAAGGCATTGTGGGAAATGTTGTTCTGATGACAAAGAGATATGAAAAGTGAGAGATGTGATTCTGATCAAGTATAGAAAATAAATGTGGGAAATCTAGTTCTGATGATGTAAATAAAGGAACTTCCAGATATGTAGTTATCAGGACATAGAGAGGGGAACTGTGGTTAATGATGTTCTGGTGACATGGAGACATGCATTATAGGAAATGTGGTTTTGATTATGTGGAGAAAGTCTCCAGGGGAAATGTAGTTCTGATGCCATGAAGAAAGGAACTTTGGTAATGTAGTTCTGATGAGATGGAGAAAGGTGCTGTGGGCAATGTAGTTCCTATGTCAAGGAGAAATGATGTGTGGGAAATGTAGTTCTTTGACATACAGAAAGGAACTGTGGGAAATGTAGTTCTGATGATGTACAGAAAGGAAATGTGGGAAATGTAGTTCTGATGATGTAGATAAAGGAAATGTGGGAAATGCAGTTCTGACAACAAAGTCAAAGTCACTGTTGGAAATACAGTTCTGATGACACAGAGAAAGGTACTATGGGTAATGATGTTCTGATGATGTATATAAAGGCAGTGTTGGAAATGTATTTCTGAAAATGAAGACAAAGGCACTGTGGGAAATGATCTTCTGACAAAACAGAAAAAGTAACTGTGGAAAATATAGTTCTGTGACATATAGTGAGGTACTGTGGGAAAAATAGTTCTGTAACATAAAGAAAGCCATTGTTGGAAAGGTAGTTCTGAGGATGTATATAGGTAAGATGGACAATTTAGTACTGATGTCATAGAGATAGGCTCTGTGGGAAATGTAGTTCAGAAAACACAAAGGAAGGCCTGGTGGGTAATGGGGTCCTTATGTTATAGAGAAAGGAAGTGTCAAAATGTAGTTCTGTGACATAGAGAAAGAACTGTGGGAAATATATTTTGTTGACATGGAACAAGTAACTGTGAAAAATGTAGTTTTGATGACACAAAGAAAGGAACTGTGATAAATATAGTCCTGATGGTGTACATATTGGAACTGAAGGAAATGTAGTTCTGATGACATTGTGAAATGATGTATGGGAAATGTAGTTCTAATGTCTTAGAGAAAGGCAATGTGGGAAATGTAGTTCTGAGGTCATATGTAAATGAAGTGAAGGAAAGTTAGTTCAGTGAAATAGAGAAAGGCACTGTGGGAAATGTAGTTCTGATAACACAGAGAAAAGAACCTTGGGTAATGTAGTTCTGAGGACATAGAGAAAGAAACTGTGGCTAATGAAGGTCTGATGATGAACACATAATAATTGTGGGAAATGTAGTTCAAACAAACCCAAGAAAGGCACGGTGAGAATATTAGTTCTGATGACATAGAGATAGGCACTCTGGTTAATGATGTTCTGATGATCTAGAGAAAGGAACTGTGGAGAATGTAATTCGGATGATGTAGAGAAAGGCACTGTGCAAAAAGATGTTATGATGAAACAGAGAAAGGCACTGTGGGAAATTTAGTTCTGATGACACAGATTAAGGAACTGTGGGAAATGTAGTTCATATGATGTACGGATAGAATCTGTTGTAAATGTAGCTCTTATGTCAGAAAGAATGAAATTTCGGTATATGCAGTTCTGATGACATAGAGAAAGTAACTTTGGGAAATGTAGTTTTGATGTCATCGAGAAAGGAACTTTGTGTAATGTAGTTTGGATGACACAGATAGGAACAGTGATAGATGCAGTTCTGATGAGGTACACATAGGTACTATGGTATATGTAGTTCAGATGACACCAAGACAGGCATTGTGTGTAATGTATTTCTGTGAGATAGAGAAAGGCATTGTGGGAAATGTAGTTATGATAACATAGAGCAATGAACTTTGGCCAATGTAGTTCTGATGTTATAGAGACAGGCAGTGTGCAAAATGTAGTTCAGCAGACACCAAGAACAACACTGTGTGAAATGTTGTTGTGTGACATAGAGAAAGGCCCTGCAGTATATGTAGTTTTGATGACACATTAAAAGGACTGTGGGAGATGTAGTTCTTATTCACATAGAATGACACTGTGGAAAATGTATTTCTGATAACATAGAGAAAGGAAGTTTGGGAAATGTAGTTCTCATGATGTAGAGAAAAGCATTGTTGGGAATGTAGTTCTAATGTCATGGAGAAAGGGAATGTGTGAAATATAATTATGATAACACGGAAAAAGGCACTGTGGGAAATGAAGTTCTGATGACCCTGAGAAAGGCACAATGGGAAAAGAAGATCTGATGACATAGAGAGAGGAACTGTGAGTAATGTACTTCTGATGATGTAACTAAGGTAACTCATGGAAATTTTTTTTTTTTTTTTTTGACACAGAGACAGGCATCGTGGGAAATGTCGATCTGATGAAACAGAGAAAGGCACTTTGGGAAATGTAGTTCTGATGACATAGAGGAAGGCACTGTGCAAATGTTGTCACATAGAGAAATGCACTGCGGAAATGTAGTTCTGATGACGAACACATAGGAACTGGTGGAAATGTAGTTCAGATGATACCTAGAAAGGAACTATGGGTAAAGTCAATCTGATGAAAATGAGAAAGGCATTGTAAAAATATATATTTCTGGGAAATAGTGAAAGGTACTGTGGGAAATATAGTTATGATGACACAGAAAAATAACTGTGGGAAATGTAGTTCTTTTTTTGTTTGTTTGTTTGTTTTTTGAGACAGGGTTTTTCTGTGTAGCTTTGTACATTTCCTGGACCTTGCTTTGGAGACCAGGCTGGCCTCAAACTCACAGAGATCCACCTGGCTCTGCCTCCTGAGTGCTGGGATTACAGGCATGCACCACCACCTTCCAGTGGAAATGTAGTTCTTATGTCCCAGAGAAAGACACTTTGAGAAATGGATTTCTGAAGACGTAGAGAAAGAAACAGTGGGAAATGTAGTTCTGATGAGATAGAGAAAGACACTGTGGAAATGTAGCTGTGATGACATAGAGAAAGGCACTGGGGAAAATGTAGTTCTGAAGAAATTGAGAAAGTTACTGTGGGAATTGTAGTTCTCATGTCATATCAAAAGGCACTGAGGGTAATGTAATTATGAAGGCATAAAGAAAGGCACTGTGGAAATGTACTTGTGTTGACATAGAGAAAGAGTCTGTGGGAAATGTACTGATGATCTAGAGAAAGGAACTGTGGGAAATGAAGTCCTGATGACAAAGAGAAAGGAAATGAGGGAAATTTATTTCTGGTGACAATGAGAAAGGAACCGTGGAAAATGTAATTCAGATGACACCTGGAAAGGCACTGTGGGAAACAGTACTGATGATGTAGATAAAAGCTAGATGAGCAATGTATTTGATGTTGTAGAGACAGGCTCTTTTGGGAAATATGTTATGAATACATTTAGAAAGGCACTGTGGGAAATGTAATTCTGGTGTCACCAAGAAAGGTAGTGTGGGAAATGTACTTCTCTGACATAGAGAAAGGAAATTTTGGTAAGGTAGTTCTGATGATGGAGAGAAAGGAACTGTGATAAATGTGGTTCTGATGATGTACACATAGGTACTGAGGAAAATGTAGTTCAGATTACATGGAGAAAGCCACTGTGGGTAATGTATTTCTACAAGAGAGAAAAAGGCATTGTAGGAAATGTAGTTATGATGATGCGGAGCAAGGAACTTTGGGTAATGTAGTTTTGATGAGACGGAGAAAGGTACTGTGTGAAATGTAGTTCTTATGTCATATAGAAAGACACTGTGGGAAATTTAGTTCTGATGATGTACAGAATGGCACTCTGGGAAATGTAGTTCTTATGTCCCAGAGAAAGACACTGTGGGATATGAGGTTCTGATGACATAGAAAAAAGTACTGGCAGGGGGACAGAAAGTCGTGCTGTTGTCATAGAGAATGGAAATGTGGGAATTGTAGTTATGATGACACAGAGAAAGGAACTTTGGGTAATATAGTCCTGATGATGTACACATAGGTACTGTGGGAAGAGAATTTCAGATGATACTGACAAAGTCACAGTAGGTAATGTATTTTTTTGGCATAGAGAAAAGCATTGTAGGAAATGTAGTTTTGATGACACAGAGCAAGAAACTTTGGGTAACGTCATTCTGATGAGATGGAGGAAGGCACTATGGGAAATGTAATTCTTATTTCATACAGAAAGACATGGTGGTAAATGTAGTTCTGGTTATGTATAGAAAGGAACAGCAGGAAATGTAGTTGTGATGACGTACACATAGGAACAGTGGAAAATGTAGTTATGACACATAGAACGGAACTTTGGGAAATGTAGTTCTGATGAAAGGGAGAAATGCACAGTGGGTAATGTACCTTTCATGTCACAGAGAAATTCACTGTTGTAAATGAAATTCTGATGACACAGAAAAAGGAAGAGTGGGGAATGTAGTTCTGATGACAAAGACAAAGGAACTCTGGGAAATGTAGTTCTGATGACACAAGACGGCTCTGTGTGTAATGTAGTGCGGATGAAGTGGAGAAAGGAGCTGGCTGAAATGAGGTTCTGATAATATAGACAAAGGAACTGTGGGAAATGTAGCTCAGATCTTCCTGAGAAAGGCAATGTAGGTAATGTATTTCTGTGATGTAGAGAAAGGCATGGTGGGAAATGGAGTTATAATGACACAGATCAAGGAACTTTGTGTAATGTAGTTCTGATGAGATGGAGAAAGGCACTGTGGGAAATGTAGTTCTTATGTCAAGGAGAAAGACACTGTGGGAAATGTGGTTCTGATAACAAAGAAAAAGGAACTGTGGGAAATGTAGATGTGATGACATACACATAGGAATTGTGGGTAGTGTTGTTCAATTGACACTGAGAGATGCACTGTGGGTAATGTTGATTTGATAAAACATAGAAAGGCACTGTGGAAAATGTATTTCTCTGACTTAGAGAAAGGCTCTGAAGGAAATGTATTTCTGATGACATAGAGAAAGGACCTGTGGGGAATGTAGTTCTCATGATGTAGAGAAAGGCACTGTGGGAAATGTACCTCTGATGCCATGGAGAAAGAGATGTGGGAAATGACATTTTGGTGAAACAGTGAATGTAATTGTGGGAAATGTTGTTCTGAACATTAGGAGAAAGGGACTGTTGGAAATGTATTTTTGTGTCATTGAGAAAGGGACTGTGGGAAATGTTGTTATGATGACACAGAGAAAGGAACTTTTGGTAATGTAGTCCTGACTAGAAGGTGATAGGCCATGTGATAATTTTAGTTCTTATGTCAGAGAAAGACACTGTAAGAAATAGAGTTCTGGCACTGACAAGGCACTGTGGATAATCTTGATCTGATGACATAGAAAAAGGAACAGCAGGAAATGGAGCTTTGATGCCATAGAGAAATGATGTGTGGGAAATGTAGTCCCTATGTCTTAGAAAAAAGCACTATGGGAAATGTAGATCTGATGTCAGAAGAAGGAACTGTGGGAAATGTAGTTCTGATGACACAGAATAAGGCACTACAGGAAATGTAGTTCAGATGATATAGACTAAGGCGCAGTAGAAAATGAATTTCTGCTAATATAAAGAAAGGCACTGTGGGAATTAAAGTTCTGAAGACACTGAAAAAGGCACTTTGTAAATGTACTTTTGATGACAAAGAGAAAGGCACTTTGGGAAATGTAGTTCTGGTACACTGAGAAAGGCACTTGAATAATGCAGATCTGATGATGTAAATAAAGGATCACTGGGAAATATAGTTTTGATGACACAGAGAAAGTAATTTTGGGTAATGTAGTTCTGATGAGATGAAGAAAGGAACTTTTGGAAATGTAGCTCTGATGACCCAGAGAAAGACACTGTGTGTAATGTCCATCTGGTGAAACAGAAAATGGCACAGTGGGAAATGAAGTCCTGTGACATAGATAAAGGCACTCTGGGAAATGTAGTGCTGATGACATAAAGAATGGAACTTTGGAAAATGTAGTTCTGATGACATCAAGAAAGGCATTGTGGAAAATATAGTATTGATGGTTTAGAATAAAACAAGATGGGCAATGTAGTTCTGATGTCATAGAGACATGCCATGTGGGAAACGTAGTTCAGGTGACACCAAGGAAGGCACTGTGTGAAAACTCATTCTGATGAAACAGAGAAAGGCACTGTGGGAAATGTAGATCTGGTGACACAAAGAAAGGCACTGTGGCAAATGTATTTTTAATGATGGAGAGAAAGCAACGGTGAAAAATATAGTATTCATAGCGTAGACATAGGAACTGTGGGAAATGTAGTTCAGATGACACTAAGAAAAAACTGTCAGTAGAATCAAAGAAAGGCACTGTGGGAAATGTAATTCTGATTTATAGAGAAAAGAAATGTTGGAAATATAGTTCTGATGTCATAGAGAAAGGAATTATGGAAAACATAGTCCAGTTACATAGAGAAAGTATCTGTGGGAAATGTAGTTCTGATATCAAGGAGATAGGCATTCTGGGAAATGTAGTTGATGACACTGTAGAAGGAACTGTGAGAAACATCGTTCTAATGAAACAGATAAAGGAACTGTTGGAAACATAGTTCTGATGAGATAGAGAAAGGAACTGTGGTAAATGTAGTTGTGATGACACAGAGAAAAGAACAGTGGGAAATGTCCCTGACCTCAAGCTCTACTATAGAGCTACTGTAATAAAAGCAGCTTGGTACTGGCATAAAAACCAATATGTGGACCAATGGAATCGAACTGAAGAAGCTGACATTAACCTGCACACCTATGAACATATGATTTTTGACAAAGAAGCCAAAACTGTACAATGGAAAAAAAGCATCTTCAACAAATGTTGCTGGCATAATTGGATGTCAATGTGTAGAAGGCTGCAAATAGATCCATATCTGTCACCATGCACAAAACTTAAGTCCAAGTGGATCAAAGACCTCAACATAAATCCAGTTACTCTGAAACTGATAGAAGAGAAAGTAGGAAGTACTCTTGAGCACATTGGCACTGGAGATCACTTTCTGAATATAACACCAGTAGCACAGACACTGAGAGAAACAATCAATCAATGGGACCTGTTGAAACTGAGAAGCTTTTGTAGAGCAAAGGACACGGTCAACAAGACAAAGTGACAGCCTACAGAATGGGAAAAGTTCTTCACCAACACCACATCTGATATAGGGCTGATATCCAGAATATATAAAGAACTCAAGAAATTAGACTTCAAAATGCCCAACAGTCCAATCGTGGCCTGATTCTCTGACAACAGAACCAGATTTTCAACTGTTTCTTTCACTACATCATGAGGACTACATTGTCCACAGTACCTTTCTCCTCGTCATCGTAGCATCATTTTTCACTGTTCCTTTCTCTACATCCTCAGAACTATACTTCCCACCGTGTGTTCCTCCTAGCCTATTGAAAACAAGAAATCAGATATCCATGTTGAACAGAAGATATCAGAACAATAAACAAAAATTCTCATCTGTTATAGGTCTATTATACAAAATATAAATATTGAACTCAAAAAAATCAACTACATAAAACAAAAGTATATTCAAAATATATATATTGACATTATTAAATAATTAAAACAAAATTTCTCATCTGATAATGTCTAATTGAAAACATACATAGTGAACACAAGAAATAAAAAACAGAAATTCTCATCTAACAAAAGACTAATATCCAAAATGTATATCTTGAATACATGAAATCACATTAGTAAAAGAAAAATTCTGAACTCATAAAGGTCTAATGTCACAAATATGCCTATTCTCATCTGATAAAATTCTAATATCTCAAATATACATACTGAAAAAAAAGAATTTAGATAAGTAAAAAATATTCACATCTGACAAAGGTCTAGTATCAAAATATACACGCTGAACCCCAAAATTCATGTAAATAAAGCAAAAATTCACATCTGATAAAGATCTAATATCCAAAATATGCATATTGAACACTAGAATTCAGATAAATAAAACAATATTTCTCATCTCATAAAGGTCTAATATCCAATATATTAATACTGAACACAAGAAATTAAGTAAAATTTCACATGATAAAGGATTAATATCCCAAATATACCTAATGGAAACAAGAAATCAGAAAAATTAAACAAAATTTCTTACTTGATAAAGGTCTAAGATTATATATATATATATATATATATATATATATATATATCACAAGAAATCAGAAAAACAAAACAAAATTCTCATGTGATAAAGATCAAATATGAAAAATATACTATTGAACACCAGATATTAAATAAAAGAAATATTTTGAAATGATAAAGATCTAATATCAAACATATACATATTGAACATAATTAGATAAACATAATCGTATCTGATAATAGTCTTATATCCAAAATATACATTCTGAATATAAGAAATTATTTAAATAAAATTTCTCACCTTATAAAGAACTAATATCCACCAGGCAGTGTTGGCACATGCCAGTAATCCCAGCACATGGGAAGTAGAGGTAGCCGGTTCGAGGCCTGCCTGGTCTAAAGAGCTAGTCCAGGACAGGCTCGTAAGTAACTGAGAAAGTCTGTCTCAAAAAAACCAAAAAAAAAAAAAAAGAAAATATTATGGTTGGGGAATTAGCTCAGTGGTAGAGCGCTTGCCTATCAAGCACAAGGCCCTGGATTCAATTACCAGCTCCAAAAAATAAAAAAGAACTAATATCCAAAATATGCATACTGAACACAATAAATCATATATAGAGAATAAAAATTCTCATCTGATAAAGGTCTATATCAAAATATGCATACTGAATTCATGAAATAAGAAAAAAACAAAATTCTCACCAGTAGGTCTAATATCCAAAATATGCATATTGAAAACAAGAAATTTAACACAAAACACACTCTCATCTGCTTAGTGAAATATCCAAAATATACACACTAAAAAGAATATATCAGACAAATAAAACAAAATACTTATCAGATAATGGTCTAATATCAAAAATATACTTATTGAACACAAGAAATTATATAAGACAAAAACTCATTGGGTTGGGGATTTAGCTCAGTGGTAGAGTGCTTGTCTAGCAAGCACAAGGCCCTTAGTTCAATCCTAAGATTAAAAAAAAAGACAAAAATTCACACCATTAAATTTCTAATATCCAAAATATATATTGAAAATAAGATATCAGATATATAAAACAAAAATTGTCACCTGATCAAGGTCTAATATCCAATATATTTTTTGAACCCAATAAAGTATATTAAAAAAATTTCACATTTAAAGTTCTCATATACAAATTACATCTATTAAACAATAGAAATCAGATTAATAAAACAAAAATTCTCACATGATAAAAGTCTAATTAACAAAATATACATATTAAACACAAGAAAAAAAGACAAAATAAAAATTCACATCTGATAAATGTAAATATCAAAAATATACATATTTAACACAAGAAATACGATAAAAAATTCTCATCTGATAAAGGTCTGATATACAATATATACATAGATGCCAAGAAATCAGATAAATAAAACAAAAATTCTCAACTGATAAAAATCTAACTTTAAAAATACCATACTGAACACAGGAGATGAAATAAAACAAAAATTGTCACCTGACAAAGGTCTAATGTCCAAAATATACATACTGAACACAAGAAACATAATAAAACAAAAATTTTCAAATGATAAATCCATGATGTCCAAAATATACATATTAAACAAAAGAAATCAGATAAATAAAATAAAAATTCTCAAATGCTAAGTGTGTGATATACAAAATATACCTGTTGAACCAAAGAAATCAGATACATAAAACACAAATTCTCTTCTGATAAATGTCTAATATACAAAATATACATATTAAAAACAAGATATCAGGTATGTAAAACAAAAATTATCAACTGATAATATTCTAATATCCAATATATATACTGATATCAAAAAATTAGAAAAAAACAAAATTCTCAGTGGTAGGTCAAGTACACAAATTATACATATTGAATGGAATAAAACACATATATAAAACAAAAATTCTCATCAGATGAAGGTCTAACACCCCAAATTTAAATATTGAACATAATCAGATAAACAAAAATTCTCATCAGTTAAAATTCTAACATCTAAAATATACACAATGAACAAAGAAATTAGAAAAAACAAAATTTCTCCTCAGTAAAGGTCCAATATCCAAAATACACTTATTAAACACAAGAAATCAGATAAATAGAAGAAAAACTCACATCTGAAAATGGTCTCATATAGAAAATATACATAGCAGATATATTTAGTTAAATAAAACAAAAATTATCATCTGATAAATGTCTAATATCAGACATTTATTTATTGAACACAATAAATTAAATAACATGAAAATTCTCCTCTGATAAAGATCTAATATCAAAAATATACTAATTGAACACAAGAAATCAGAAAAATAAAACAAAAATTCTCACCTGACTAAGGTCTAATATCCAATATATACATATAGAAGACAAGAAATTAGAAAAAACATGATTGTCTTTCTAAGTCTGGGTTGCTTTGCTCAGGATGTTTTTTTCTAATTCCATCCATTTGCCTGCAAACCTCATGAGGTCATTGTGTTTCTCTGCTGAGTAGTACTCCATTGTGTATATGTACCACACTTTCTTTATCCATGCCACATGTTATGTTTTTGTTTCTTTTTAGAGGGAGCAGAATAGTCTATCCTCATGTCATTCCTGCCCACATTTGAGGTTCTGCTTTTGGGAAGAATTCAGAGACATGATTTTCAGCAAAGGCATATCCTGAAGAGGCAGCCTACCAGAAACACAGACCCTATATAAAATGAATTAATGATGACAGAGTGGACCTGAGATTGAAACCACAGGGTTTGAAAGAATGAATGCCTATTCTTCATGTTCTCTTCTGTGATAAGGATCAAGTAATCTCATTGCTAGTTTCTTTCAATGGTCATTTGTTGTAGCTTCCTGGTCAGTCTCTGCACCTTCTGCTTCATCTGCATCTTGGTGAGGAATGTTTGGTGGGATGGTGGCTCCCTGGTGCTCCTTGTGGGTAGATGAACACAAATTAACTTGCAGTATGACAAGGCAAAGAGAATGGACAGACCACTCTGAGTCCTAATCAAATGTTTGAGAAAGCTTATTTAACAATGACTCAGTGACAGCCCAAATTATTTTGTCCCATGCTTCAGATGCCCCATCTGGGAAACTCAGCTGTCTTCTATATTTGAAGCATGTGGTTGTCTTAGCTAACTCATTATCTCTGCCTTCATAGCAATGTTCCAAGTAATGAAGGAGATAGCCTCTTCAGGCTTATTCACAGCTGCAGTCTCAGAATTCAACTTGGCTGCCGAGTCCACAAGCCTCTGGGTTTATGAGTCAGGAGAAAATTGCCATAGTTCACAATCACCCTGTCATTTAGAGGTTCCCCAAATATCTTGACAGGTTACTCTAACCATATAACTATTGATGGAGAAGACATATAAGGGCAGAACATGGTCACCAGACTCAACAATTCACCTAACTGACAACCTAGGACACACAGAGCATCTGGGAAGTACCAAAAGTTAGCCAGTGTGGGTGAAGTACAGTGATGTCCTGCCTTGAAATTGGCACAACTCATTAATCCCTCCCTCTTTAATGTTGCTCTCATGTTCACTCCTCAATGCCTATCCCCCAAATGGAACAAAAGCAACGTGTTCCCAGCATAAAGCTTTGGACTTACCAGTTCCTGACCTCTGAGCCAGAACAATTGGTATCCTGGAAACCTTGAATTTCAAGAGCCATGACAAGCAGGGAGCTGTGTTGGTTCCCCGAGACTGCAGCTTTCTGTGCCCCATTACTGGAAGATTCAATTCAATCCCACTTCCTCCAAGAAGCTTCCTTTTTCCTGCACAGAATTCCTTACACAATTCCCTTGACCATTTCTTTCTTGATGTTTTATATTGAGGCTAAAGGTCAGCTTTCTTCTGTCACTCTCTGATCTCTCTTGCCTTTCCATTCTCTTTCTGAACTAGACTCTTCAGTATGCCATCATGTTCATCAGTAATTGGTTAAGATATTGAATAAACTTCCCACGGGCTGTTGGTATTGCCACAACATAGGTGACATCACATAGGTTGCCAGGAATCTCCAGGGAAGAGCAGCAGATGTCATGGGAACTGACATTGCTTCCTGCTAATAAGCTTTCTTCATAATACACTAGAAGACAAGGTTGCCTTTGCAGGAGACTCTGCTGAGATACAAGGGAAGCGCTTCTGTACACTCTTCATTCAAAGCCAGAGATCTCTCTCCAATTGATTGGACATCCTTTAGTTCTTTCCATGTGTGGAACTGAATGTTTATCTTCTAGTGAAATTTTATGTAGATGATGTAATAATATCAGAAATTTATGTATGCTACAGTTCATCCTAAGTACCTGCATCTCCTTATCTCTGTAGCCACAAGACATTATAGACTTAACACTGACTAAGAAAGACACTTGTTAAACATTTAATGTTAATGAGTCTACAGGGAACAGCTAGGCAGAGTTATGCTAGAGGAAGAGGATGACAGAGCCTAGGAACAAGTACTCATAGGATTGGTATACAGTCATGGAGCTCAGTGGGACTAAATTCTGTGTCATCAGCATGTGTGTCACGGGTTTTTTACTCTGTTGAGTAGCTCAAAGTGTTCTGCTGATACTGGGTAGTAAAAGTGGCCAGACAGCTGGAGTCTTCCACACAGAACATGAGTTTCCTATAGAGCAAAGGATATTCAGGAATATCCTATGCAAACCTCTTTATATGTAGGAACATAGATGACCACTGGACACTCTAAATCAATGGTTCTTAAATTTTCCAATTCTCTGACTCTTTAAATAGCTCTAACAATAGTTCCTCATGTTGTGATGTAACCAAAACATTAAGTTAAGAAACAATGAAACAATTTTGCTAATGTTATGAATCATAATTCAAATATTTGATATGCAGGCTATCTGATATAGAACTCCCAATGGGGTGGTGACCCACAGCTTGAGGACCACAGCTCTGAATGCAGGCAGAAATCTCCTAAAATCATGGCAGTGATGCTGAGGCAGTGTAATTCTTAGCTTTTATTATCAGACTGAATGAAACTAGTCACCTGGGAAGATGGACCCTCAATGAGGAATTATATAGATAAGATTTACTTTCAACATGTCTCTGTGGGATTTTTTTAATTGTTAATTCAGATAAGACTCCCTAAACAAGAAAGGAAATGAAACAAAAATTCTCAAGTGTTAAAAGACTACATCCTAAATATACATATTGAAAACTAGAAATCAGATAAATAATACAAAAATTCTTATCTGATGAAGGACTAAAATCCCAACTATACACATTGTACCAAAGAAGCCATATAAATAAAAAATTCTCATCTGATAAAATTCTAATGTCCAAAATATACATATTGAACATAATTACATAAATAAAAGAAAATTTCTCATGTGATAAATGTTTAATATCACATATACACATATGGAATCCAAGAAATTAAGAAAATCAAAAATTCTTATCTGATAAAAGTGTAATATCAAAAACATCCTACTTCACAATGAGTTTCTCTGAAATGTTTGGATATTAGACCTTTATTTGTGAAAATATTTGTTTAGTTCATCTAATTTCTTGTTTTCAATAGGAAGATTTTTGATATTAGACCTCATCAGGTGTGAATTTTTGTTTTATTTATTTTTGCGTGTTCATTAAATATATTTTTTCATTTAGACCTTTACCAGATGACTATTTTTGTTTTATTTATATAATTACTTGTGTTCAATATGTACCTTTTGGATATAAAACCTTTATCAGATGAGAACTTTTATTTAATTTCTTTGTTCCATATGCATATTTTTATGTTAGACCTTAATCAGGTGAAAATCGTTGTTTCATTAAATTTTTTGTACTCAGTATGTATATTTTTGATACTAGACTTTTATCAGATGAGAATTTTTGTTTTATTTACCTAAGTCTGTTCAATATGTATATTTTTGACATTAGACTTTTATCAGATTTTTTTTATTCACATGATTTCTTGTGTTCAATGTGTATATTTGGGATATTCAACCTTTAGCAAATGACAATTTTTGTTTCCTTATCTGATTTCTTATGTTCAATACGTATATTTTGGATATTAGACAATAACTGTTGAATATTTGTTTTACATTATTGCTTGTTTTCAATATGTATATTTTGTAAATTAGACCTGTATCTGATGAGAATTTTTGTTATATTTAATTTCTTCTGTTCCATCAGTATATTTTTGATATCAGACTTTTATCACATGGGAACTTTTGTTTCATTTATTTACTATGTTCAAATTGTATATATTAGTTAATAGAGCTTCATGAGATGAGAAATTTTAGTTTGTTTCTCTGTGATTTTTGTGTTCAATATGTATATTTTGTATAACAGACCTTTATCTAGTGAGAATTTTTCTTTTATTTATCTAATTTCTTGTGTTCAATGTGTATATTTTGGATCATAGACTATCAGATGGGAATATTTCTTGTATTTATCTAATTATGTTCAAGATGAATTTTTTGGGTATTTTACCTCCATTAGATGAGATTTTTTTTATTTATCTAATTTCTTGTGTTCAATGTGTAAACTTTGTATAGTAGATCTTTATCAAATAATTTTTTGTTTTCATCTGATTTCTTGTATTCAATGTGTATAATTTGGATGTTCAAATTTTATCAGATGAGAATTTTTGTTTTATTTAATTTTTTTCAAGATATATTTATTTATTATGTATGTAGTATTCTGCCTGCATGTGTCCCTGCAGGCCAGAAGAGAGCACCAGTTATCATTACGAGTCATTGTGTGAGCCACCATGTGGTTGCAGGGAATTGAACTCAGGACCTTTGGAAGAGCAGTTGGTGCTCTTAAACACTGAGCCATCTCTCCAGCCCTTATTTAATTTTTTATATTCAAAAAGTATATTTTGATATTGATCTGTATCACATGAGGATTTTGTTTTCTTTTTCTGATGTCTTGTGTTCAATATGTATATTTTGGATATTAGAACTTTATCAGGTGAGAAATTATGTTTTACCTAATTTCTATGTTCAATATGAATATATTTGATATTTGATATTTATCACATGAGAATTTTTTGTTTTTCTGATTACTTGCATTTAGTTTGGATATTTTGGATATGAGACGTTTATCAGATGAGAATTGTTGTATTATATTTATTTCTAATGTACAATATGTAGATTTGGTATATAGACATTTTTCAGGTGATAATTTTTGTTTTATTTAATTTCTTGAGTTCAATCTATATATTCTGGATATTAGACCTTCATCAAGTGAAAATTTTTGTTTCATTTATCTAATAATGTTCAATATGTGTATTTTGGATATTAGACCTCTATGAGATAAGTATTTTTGTTTTACTTATCTGATTTCTCGTGTTCAATATGTATATTTTGGATATGACTTTTATCAGATGAGAATTTATGTTTTATTTATGTGATATCTTGGGTTCAATGTGTATATTTTGGATACTAGCCCTTTATCTGACCATAATTTCTGTTTTATTTATCTGATAATTTCTGTTTTATTTATCTGATTTCTTGTGTTCAGTAAGTACATTTTCAATATTAGAACCTTTTATATGAGAATTTTTGGTCTGTTTTCTGCTTTCTTCTGTTTAATATATATAATTTGGATATTATACTTTTTGTTTTATTTATTTGATTTCTTGGGTTCAATGTGTATTTTGGATATTAGACCTTGAACAGATCAGAATTTTATTTTGTTTAATTTCTTATGTTTCATCTGTATATTGTACATAACAGACTTTTATCACATGGAAATTTGTGTTTTCTTTATCTATTATGTTCAATATGTATAATTTGATATTAGAGCATGATTAGATGAGAAGTTTTGTTTTATTTATGTGATTTCTTGGGTCCAGTACCTATTCTGTTGATGTTAGGACATAATCAAATGAGAATTTTTGTTTCATTTATCTGATTTTTTGTTCAATATGTATATTTTGATATTATATAACTTTATCACATGAAATTTTTATTTATCTAATTTTTGTGATCAATAAGTATATTTTAGGTATTAGGCCTTTATACGATGAGAATTTTTGTTTTATTGAACTTCTAATGTTCAATATGTAAATTTTGGGTATTAGAATATTTACAAAGAAACATTTTTTTATTTAATTTCTTGTGTCCAATAAATATATTTTTGATATTTCAGCTTTATCAGATTGGAATTTGTTTTTAAGTATATAATTCTATGTTTTCAATGTGGTTTTCTCGTTATTAGACTTTTAACAGGTTAGAATTTTTGTTTTATATAATTTCTTGTGTTCAATATGTATATTTTGAATATTAGACTTTAATCAGATTAAAATTTTGGTTTTATTTATCTGTTTTCTTGTCAACTATGTCCATATTTTGGATATTAGATATTTATCCACAGAGAATTTTTTATTTAATTTTTGTTCAATAATTATATTTATATTTGACCACTATCACATGAGAATTTTGTTCTTTTTATGATTTCTTGGGTTTATTATGTATATTTTGTATATTAGACATTTATCAGATGAAGATTTTTGTTTGTTTATCTGAATTCTAGTGTTCAATGTATTTTTTTTAATATTAGACCTTTAAGAGAGAAGAATTTTTAATTTATTTAGTTTCTTGTGTTCGCTAAGTATTTTTTTAATATTAGACTTTTATCAGACAAGAATTTTTGTTTCATATAATTTCTTGTGTTCAATATGTTTATTTTGGATATTAGACTTTAATCAGATGAGATTTTTTTTTTATTTATCGGTTTTCTTGTGAGCAGTATGTATACTTTGGATATAAGACCTTATCTGCAGAAAAATTTTCTTTTATTTAATTTTTGTGTTCAATAATTATATTTTTGATATTTGAACATTATCACATGATAATTTGGTTGTTTTTAATTATATACATATTTACTACGTATATTTTGGATAGTAGACCTTTATCAGTTGAGAAATTTTATTTTATTTAATTTCTTTTATTCAATAAGTTTGTTTTTGTTATTAGATTTTTATCAAATGATAATTTTTGTTTTATTTGAATTCTTGTATTTAATATATATTTTGAATTTTAGATTTTTATCAGATAAAGATTTCTGTTTTATTTAAATTTTTGTGATCAGTATGTATGTTATTGATATTGGAATTTTTCAGATGATTATTTGTTTCATTTACCTAATAAGGTTCTTTATGTATATTTTTGATACTAGACTTTATTAGATGAGAATTTGTTTTATTTATTTGATTTTTTGAGTTCAATATGTATGTTTTGGATATTAGACCCTTTTCAATTAGAATTTATTTAATCTTTTTTAATTCAATATGTACTTTGGATATTAGATATTTATCAGGTGATAATTTTATTTGGTTTATCTAGTTTCTTTGGTTGAATAAGTACTTTTGAAATTAGACCTTTTGGGGGTGAGAATATTTGTTTTTTTCTAATTATGTTCAATATTCATATTTTTTATATTAAACTTTTATTAGATAAGAATATTTGTTTTATCTATCTGATTTCACGGGTCCAGTATGTATATTTTATATATTAGATATTTATCTGATGACAATTTTTGTTTAATTTATATCATTTCTTGCATTCAATATGTAATATTTGATATTAGACTTTTATCAGAGGAGAATATTTGTTTTATTTAATTTCTTGTGTTCAATTAATATATTTCTGATATTAGACCTTTTTCAGATAAGAATTTTTGTTTTATTTATCTGATTTCTTTGGTTCAATATGGAATTTTGGATATTTGATCTTTAGTAGAGTAGAATTTTTTTATATTTAATTATGTTTAAAATGTTTATTTTTTGCCTTAAACATTTATAAGAAGGGAATTCTGTTTTATTAACCTAATTAAGATTTATATGTAGATTTTTGACATTAGACTGATATCAGATGCAAATTTCTGTTTTATTTAACTGAATTCTTGCCTTCACTCTCTATTGTATGGATAATAGACCATTATCAGATACAAATTTTTGTTTTAGTCATCTGAATTCTTGTGTTTAACATGTATATTCGGGATTAAGACTTTTGTCAGGTGAGAAAAAATTTTATTTAATTTCTTGTGTCCAATATGTATATTTTTGTTATTAGACCTTTATCAGATGACAATTTTTGTTTTATTTATCAGATTTCTTGTCTCCACTCTGTATAATATCAATAATAGGCCTTTATCTGATGATATTTTTTGTTTTATTTATTTGATATCTTGAGTTCAATATGCATATATTTGATATTATACCTTTACAAAATAAAAATTTTGTTTTCTTTATCTGATTTCTTGCATTCAATATGTATTTTGCATATTAGAAATGTATCAGATGATAATTTGTGTTTTATTTATCTAGTTCCTTGGATTTAATATCTATTTTGGATACTAGACAATTCTCATCTGATAAAAATCTGATATCCAAAATATCCAAACTAAACACAAGTAATCAGAAAAACAAAAAATTCTCAAGTGATAAAGCTTAAATATCAAATACATTCATATTGAACATAGAAATTAGGTTAAACATAATTTCTCACCTGATAAAGTTCTAATATTGAAAACATACATATTGAACACAAGAAATCAGAAAAAGAAAGCAAAATTCTAATGTGATACAGGTCAATATCAAAAATATACTTTTTGTACATAAAAATTAAATAAGGGCCAGAGTGATGACTCAGTGGTTAAGAGCACTGACTGCTTTTCCAAAGGTCCTGAGTTCAATTCCCAGCAACCACGTCGTGGCTCACAGCCACTTGTAATGAGATCTGGTGCTCTTTTCAGGCCTGCATACTGTATACATAATAAATAAATAAATCTTTAAAAAATTAAACAAAACAAAAATTATCATCTGATAAAATTTGAATATCCAAAACATACCTATCGAATGCAAGAAATCAGATGAAAACAAACAATTCTCAACAGATAAAGATCTACTATACAAAGTTTACACACTGAACACATGAAATTAGATAAATAAAACAAAAATTCGCATCTAATGGAGGTATAATATCCAAAATATTCATTTTGAATATAATTAGATAAATAAAATAATATCCAAAATATACATATTGACCACAAGAAATAAAGCAAAACAAATTTTCACCAGTTATTGTCTAATAACTAAAATGTATATATTGAACACAAGAAATTGGATAAGTAAACAAAAATTGTCATCTTATAAAGGTTGAATTTCCCAAATATACACATTGAACACAAGAAATCATGTAAATAAAAAAAAATTATGTGATGAAGGTCTAATATCCAAAATATACATATTGAACAGACTTGGGTAAATAAAAAAAAATTCTCTTCTGATAAAGTTCTAATATAAAAAATATATATATTGAGCACAAGAAATTTATCAAAATAATAACTTTCTCCTGATAAAAGTCTAGTATAAAAATATGCATATGGAACAAAGAAATTAAATAAAAGTTCTCATCTGATAAAAGATTAATATCCAAAAGTTACATATTGAACAAAAGTGATTATATAAATAAAACAAAAATAATCACCTGGTAAAGGTCTAAGTGTAAAAATATATTTAATGAACACTCAAAAATAAATAAAACAAAAATTCACACCTGATGAGGTCTAATATCAAAAATCTTCCTATTGAAAACAAGAGATTAGATGAACTAAGCAAATATTCTCACAAATAAAGGTCTAATATCCAAACATTTCAGAGAAAGATATTGTGAAGTAAGATGTTTTTGATATTAGACATTTATCAGATAAGAATTTTTGATTTTCTTAATTTCTTGGGTTCCATATTTATATATTTGATATTAGACATTCAACACATGAGAAATTTTACTTAGGTAATTATGTTCAATATGCATATTTTGGATTTTATACTTTTATCAGATGAAAATTATTTTATTTATATAGTTTCTTTGGTACAATTTGTATAGTTGGGATTTTAATCCTTTATCAGATAAGAAATTTTGTATTATTTATCTGATTTCTAGTTTTCAATATGTATATTTAGGATATAGTCTTTTATCAGTTGATAATTTTTGTTTCATTTACTTTCTTGTTCAATATGTATGTTTTTGATATTAGATATTTATCAGATATGAATTTGTGTTTTATTTGTCAGATTTCTTGTGTTTAATATGTATGTTTTGGATATTATATATATTTTTTGGTTTTCAAGACAGTGTTTCTCTGTGCAGCTTTGTGCCTTTCCTGGAACTCACTCTGTAGACCAGGCTGGCCTCAAACTCACAGACATCTGCCTGACTCTGCCTCCTGAGTGCTGGGATTAAAGGAATGTGCCACCAATGCCCAGCTTAGACTTTTTTTAACTTATCTAATTATGTTCAATATGTATATTTCAGGTATTAAACCTTTATCAGATGAGAATTTTGGTTTTATTCATCTGATTTCCTGTGTTCAAAATGGATATTGTGGATATTAGTACATTCCCATTGAAAATATTTATTTTATTTAATTTTGTTCCACATGTATATTTTTTGATATGAGACATGTATCACATGAAGATGTATGTTTTATTTAGCTAATGATGTTTAATATGTATATTTTAGATATTAGACCTTTATCAGATCAGAATTTTTGTGTTATTTATCTGATTTCTTGTTTTCAATGTGTATAGTTTGATATTAATCCTTTATCAGATGGGAATTTTTGCTTTATTTATCTAATTAATTTCAACATGTATATTATGAATATTAGACCTTTATCAGATGGGAATTCTTTTATTGTTTACTTCATTTTTGTGGTCTATATGTATATTTTGGATATTAGACATTTATCAAGAGAGATGTTTTGTTTTATTTATTTGATTTCTTGTGTTCTGTATGTATATACTGGATATTAGTTAGTTATTATGTGAGACATTTTTAGTTTAATGTCTTGTGTTTGACATATATATATTAATAGATGATTATCTAATGAGAATTTTTGTTTTATTTTTCTGATATTCTTTAATATGTATATTTTGAATTTTAGACATTTATCCAATGAGAATATTTGTTTTATTTTTCTGATTTCTTGTGTTCAATACATATATTTAGGATATTAGATCTTTATCAGATGAAATTTTTTTTAATTTATTGTGTTCAATAAGTATAGTTTGGATATCAGACATTTATCAGGTGAGAAGTTTTGTTTTATTTATCTTATTTTATTACTATGTATAAAGCTGTCCAAGAATGCACACTTAAAATTTTGTCACATACTATTCCTTCACTTTTAAGGGTAGTCAAAAATTTTTTCAGATGTTATTATGTGATATAATTATTTGAGATGACATTGGAACCAATAACATTTATCTTTCCTAAATGCTACAATTCTAAAATGTGAAACAATGTTGAACTCTGTGCATAAATTTCATTAAGATTTTCAAAGCAAAGAATTTAGCAGACACAATTATATATAATTAAATATAATACAAATATAAATTATTTAAATGTAAATTAAATTTATAATATATAATTTATATACTTAATTAAATGTAATATATAGTTTTTTCACACTGCAGGATGTTAACCACCTCCAATGCACACATAGGCAGGGCCCAATGGATTCATTATCTCAGTGAAAAAATAAGACTTCCAACAGGAGGAAGGCGTGTTTGGAGATCAGCACCAGGGGATTTATGGGCAATCATTGGGGGGTTGATGACATAAAATTTTCAATTCAGGAACATATGTATTGACGAAAAATAAAAAATAAAATTAACAGATTGGCTCCATTGAAGAGAAACTAGAAGAGCTTGATTTGGAGATGATTTTTCCCCTGTTTATTTAACAGGTTCAACTTTGATAAAATATAAGCTAAAGCAAAATTTATTTTATTTTGTCTTGTTTCATTTTTATCTCTTTTAATGAGAGACAAAATGAATGCAGAGGGATGTGGAGTTAGGGCAAAACTAGGAAGAAGGTTGGTCATGTAAACTATACTCAAGATATATTGTGTAAATATATAAAAATAATATATTTTCTATAATTATAAAAAGTATTTCTACAGATATTTTTGCTATTGATGGAAGAATATTATACATAAAGTGAACATATCCTATATTTTCTGTGATTGCAAAATGCATCCTTAAAGTTGTGGTATGTTCTCCTCAGAAAATTTACAAAATGTGCAATAACCAAATTGTCAATTGATACACAAAATAGTTATAGAAACAAGAAGCGTGAAGTTTTGAACACAGTGCCTATGTGAATTAGTGTTCTATTTATATCTAAAATAAACAACATGAATGTTGATGACAAAGTTATTTGGTTTCAAACGTACCACTCCTAAATTTCACCACAGGTGCTGTTTTGATGAGTGGCACTACTGAATTTAGAAATTAGTTTTTAACCCATCATAGACTTTAGGAGATAGAAAGAAGGAATTAATCCTTTTAAATATAAATGCTTTATATGAAAGTCTCCATATGAAACACATTTTTTGGTAATTGCTTCTTGCATTCTAAGAATGATGTAGTCACTGACACTCAGAGAACTTGCAGCATAATTCATAGTTGTATTGATTAAGGTTTTGCATGACATCATTAATTCATACTTGTATTAATCAAGGTTTTGCATGACATCATTTTGTAAAGTGTATGACTTACATTTTCAAAACTCAGTATGAGTTTATTAAAACATGTAATTATGGATGATGGACTTTGTGGCAGTATCAATTAAAATATAGGTATATGTTACAAATCTTTGTCATTATAAGTATAGGCAAGGAATCATAAATATAACCATCATCTCTTGTGCATTTAGAACAGAAAAATTTAATCCCAAAATTATTTCAGTGCATTTTTTACATTTTTAATTATCTAATATCACGTTCCATGTGAAACCTCATTTTTATCTCCTCTGGCCATGCTCTCTACTGTCTGATCTTTCCACATATCTGAGTTCTGATGAGCAAATTTATGGAGCCACATGATTCCTGGGGACAGAGATCCAGGAACCTGAATTTCTGGATTGTTTCCTCACCAGAACAAAGAAATGTGAAAATAGAACCAATGAGTATAGGGTCAAAGAACTGTGAAGAGCTGTTCTTTGTCCTTCTAATGGAAGCAAGATGACATCATGCAAAACCTTGATGAGTACAACTATGAATTAATGACATCATGCAAAATCTTGATTAATACAACTATGAAATAATGATGTCATGTAAAACCTTGATTAATACAAGTATGAAATAATGATGTCAAGCAAAAATAATCAAGGACACTGGATATTATAATTAATCTCTAACTGAAGCCATCCTGTCAGCCGTGTTAGGGTTAGAGGAGAATAGAACTATCTGCTTCAGCCTCTGGATGAGGAGAAATCTCTGCAAACACCTGTTCAGCCAAAAAAGTGTGGACAAGGACCATGACAAGACCCAGGAGAGCACAATGACATGTATTATTACTAGTACTTCCCCAGATAGTAACTTTTGAAAACTATGTTTTTAGATAAAATATATGATTCTTACAAAGGACTTTTTTCCTTACCCATATTAAAATACATTTTTTCCAACACTTTTTTAAGTTATGAAATCTGTGACGATGTATGCAGTCAGTCCAGTATAACAGATTGTCTTAGACCACTTTCTGCTACACTTACCTAAGTAATCAAGCCAGTCTAACTCTTGAGTCACTTTACTGTGAGGAGTTGAACCCTAGTTGTGTGTCTTGGAAAGTCCATGAATGGTGTTTCCTCATTTGAAAATAAAAAATTTTGTTTTTTCACAAATCTGGAAAGAATAACACTCAACTTCATATGGAAAAACAAAAAAACCCATATAGCCAAAAGAATCCTGTACAATAAAACAACCTCTGGAGGCATCACAATCCCTGACCTCAAGCTCTACTATAGAGCTACTGTAATAAAAACAGTTTGGTACTGGCATAAAAACCGACATGTGGACCAATGGAATCAAATTGAAGACCCTGACATTAACCCACACACCTATGAACATATAATTTTTGACAAAGAATCCAAAAATGTACAATGGAATAAAGAAAGCATATTCAACAAATGCTGCTGGCATAACTGGATGTCAATGTATAGAAGGCTGCAAATAGATCCATATCAGTCACTGTACACAAAACTTAAGTCCAAGTGTTTTTTCTTTATTTATGAGGCAAACAAGATTGTCAATGTCCAATGCTTTTATTGCAAGATTTGTATTTTTATATTAATTTCATCCAAAATGATTTGTCTTCTTAATCCTGGGGCCTCCTTACATGATGCTCCCTGAGCCATGTGTGTATTGATGGGATCATACCAGGCATGTTGGCACGTTTGTTTCATTTTATAACCAAGTAAGGATGAGGTACAGAGAGTTTCATTGAAATGACCAACAAATCGTAATTTTTATAAAATATGGATGACAGGTGTTTAAAAAGAAAGACCTGCCATCTCTACAAATGTCATGTACTTAAGAATGATATTCAAGCTGATTTCCTAGGCATGGACATGATTATTACACAAATGAATCATCTCTCTCTCCTTCACACACAAGCACACACATGTCCATACTCACAAAACTGTTCACATAAAAGTACAATATATGTATAATGTAAAACAATGTGCTCATCACATTGGTTGATCTAATGGAGACACAGATATGAATTTACAGCTGGATTTTATATTTCTATAATTGCTTGAGCCCCCAACTCCCACCCCCTGTCAGAAGAAATCTTCCATGTTTGCAAAGCCGAGGACAGGAGTTAAGGATAGAATATTCATGTTGCTGCTTCTAATTTTCCATCTCCTTAAGAAGAATGGATAGAGAAAATGTGGTACATATACACAATGGAGTACTATTCAGCAGAGAGGACAATGACATTGTGAAGTTTGCGGGCAAATGGATGGATCTATAAGAAATCATCCTGAGTGAGGTAATCCAGACTCAGAAAGACAAACATGGTATGTACTCACTCATAGTAGGATACTAGATGTAAATCAAAGATGACTGCTACTCACAAATCCAGGGAGGCTACCTAGATAACAGGATCCTAAGAAAGACTCAGGGATTGCCAAATGACAGAGAAATGGATGATATCTACATGAACAACAAGGATGTGAGTGGGGTTAATGAAGGGCAAGGTTCAAGAGAGCTTAGGAGAACAGGAGATCCCAGCTGGATCAAGAACAGAGATAGACGCAGGGCAGTGGTGGCGCACACCATTAGTCCAAGCACTCGAGAGGCAGAGGCAGGCAGATGTCTGTGAGTTCAAGGCCAGCCTGGTGTACAAAGCAAGTTCCAGGAAAGGCGCAAAGCTACAGAGAAACCCTGTCTCGAAAAACCAAAAAAGAAAAAAACAAGAACAGAGATGGAGAACAAGGAATAATAGACCATGATAAATGAAGACCACATGATTATAGGAAGAAACAAAGTGCTAGAAATGTTCACAGAAATACACAAAGATACCTCCACGGTAGACTACTGGCAATGGTAGAGACAAAGCCCAAACTGACCTACTCTGGTGCCTGGATGGCCAAACACCCCAATTGTGCTAGATATTTCATTCATTGACTGAGGGAGGTGGATTCAAAGATCCACGGGCAGGCCCCAGGTGGAGCTCCAGGATTCCAATTGGATAGAAAGGGGAGGGATTATATGAGCAAGAAGTGTTGAGACCAAGATTGGAAAATCACAGGGACAAATAGCTGGGAAAACATGAACTATGAACCAACAGCTGAGGAGTCCACATGGACCTGGATCAGGCCCTCTGTATAAGTGTGATAGTTGATTAGCTTGAACCGTTAGGGAGGCATACAGGCAGTGGGACAAGGACCTGTCCTTAGTGCATGAGCTGGCTATTTGGAACCTGGAGCTTGTGCAGGGACACTTCACTCAACCTGTGATAAGGGGACTGGACCTGCCTGGACTGAATCCACCAGGTTGAGCTGAATCCAATAGGAGTCATTGCCCTGGAGGAGCTGGGAATGGGGGACGGGCTCATGAGAAAGCAGGGTGGGGATGGGGGAGTACAGGGGAATCCATGGCTGATATGTAAAATTAAATTATATAATAAAAGAAAAGAAAAAGAAATGGAGAATTTTCTGAATAGGTACCCAAAACACAAACTAATTCAAGACCAGATAAACAATTTAAATAGACCTATAACCCCTAAGGAAATAGAAGCAGTCACTTAAAATTTGTGAACCAATAAAAGCCCAGGGCCAGATGGTTTCAGCACAGAATTCTACCAGATTTTCAAAGAAGAGCTTATACTGATACACCTCAAATTGTTCCACACCCTAGAAACAGAAGCAATATTGCCAAATTTATTTATGAGGCTTTAGTTATCCAAATCAAACAAAGATACAACAAAGAAACATAATTACAGAACAAACAACCCTCATGAACATAGTTGGATATATACTTAATGAAATACTGGTAAACAAAATTCACAAACACATCAAAATATCATCCACCATGATCAAGTAGGCTTCATCCAAGAAATGCATTCATGGTTCAACATACAAAAATCTGTGAGTTTAATCTATCATACAAACAAACTGAAAGAAAAGAAATACATGATATTCCAATTAGATTCTGAAAAAGCCTTTGAAAAAATCTAACACCCCTCATGATACCCTCAAGGTCTTGGAGAAAAAAGGAATTCAAAGAACATACCTAAACATAATAAAGGCAATTTACAGCAAGTCAACAAACAACTTGAAATTAAAGGGAGAAAAACACAAACATCCAAAATAAAAATACTGTACACAAGATATTAGAGAAAAGTTCAATTCTCATCTTATAAATGTCTAATATTAAAAATATGCATATGAACATTATTAGATAAATAAAGCAAAAATTCTCTTCTGATAAAAATCTAATATCTCAAATATACATATTGAACACAAGAGATCATATACAGAAATTAAAATTCTCATCTTATAAAGGTCTAGTTTGCAAAATACACGTAAGGACACAAGAAATCTGATCAATAAAACAAATATTCTCACCTAATAAAAGTCTAACTTTGAAAATATACATATACAAAACAAGAAATCAGAAAAACAAAACAAAATTCTCATGTGATAAAAGTCTAATATGAAAAATACACTTATTGAACAAAAGAAATAATATAAAACAAAAATTCTGTTCTAATTAATGTCTATTATAAAAATATGCCTATTGAAAACAAACTATCAGATATCCATGTTGAGCAGAAGAAATGAGAACAATAAACAAAAATTCTCATCTGTTAAATGTCTGATATACAAAATATACATATAGAACTGAAAATATCAACTATGTAAAACACAAAACTATATTCAAAATATACATATTGACATTATTAGATGAATAAAACAATAATTCTCATCTGATAAATGTCTAATTGAAAACATACATAGTGAACGCAAGAAATAAAAAAGCAGAAATTCCCACCTAACAAAAGACTAATATCCAAAATATACATATTGAATACATGAAATCACATAAATATAAGAAAAATTATGGTCTCATTAATGTCTAATGACAAAAATATGCCTATTCTCATATGATAAAGTTCTAATGTCTCAAATATTCATACTGAACACATGAAATTAAATAAATAAATCAAATTTTCTCAGCTTATGAAGGTCTAATGTCAAAATATACACATTGACCCCTAAAAATCATGAAAATAAACAAAAATTATTATCTGATAAAGGTCTATATCCAAAATGTGCATATTGAACACTAGAATTCATATAAATAAAACAATATTTCTCATCTCATAAAGGTCTAATATCCAAAATATAAATACTGAATACAAGAAATTAAATAAAACAAAATTTCACATGATAAAGGATTAATATCACAAATATACTTATTGAAAACAAGAAATCAGATAAACAAAATTTCTTACCTGATAAAGGTCTAATATTCAACATATATAGAGAGAGAAAACACAAGAAATCAGAAAAACAAAACAAAATTCTCTTGAGATAAAGATCAAATATGAAAAATATATTATTGAACACCAGAAATTAAACAAAACAAAAGTTTTGAACTGATAAAGATCTAATATTAAACATATCCATATTGAACATAATTAAACAAAAATCTCATCTGATAAAAGTCTTATAATCAAAATATACATACTGAATACAAGAAACTAATTAAATAAAAATTCTCACTTAGTAAGTAACTAATATCCGCCAGGAGGTGTTAACACATGCCTGTAATCCCAGCACTCAGGAGGCAAGGCAGCCAGATCTCTGTGAGTTGAGGCAAGGATAGTCTACAGAGCTAGTCTAGGACAGGCTCCAAAGATATTGAGAAACTCTGTCTGGAAAAACCAAAAAAAAAAAAAAAAAAACAGAAAATATTTGGGGTTGGGAATTTAGCTCAGTGATAGAGCATTTGCCTAGCAAGCAAAGGGCCCTGGGTTTGATTCCTAGCCCCCCTTCCCCCAAAAAACTAATATCCAAAATATGCATACTGAACACAAGAAATCATATATAGAGAACAAAATTCTTATCTGATAAAGGTCTATATCAAAATATACATACTAAATTTATGAAATAAGAAAAAACAAAATTCTCACCAGTAGGTCTAATATCCAAAATATGCATAATGAACACAAAACATTAAACAAAAAACATTATCATCTGCTTAAGGTCTAATATCCAAAACATACACACTGAACAGAATATATAAGGGAAATAAAACAAAATTATTATCAGATAATTGTCGAATATCATAAATATACTTATTGAACACAAGAAATTATATAAGACAAAAATTCGTTGGGTTGGGGATTTAGCTCAGTGGAAGAGTGCTTTCCAAGCAAGAGCAAGGCTTAAAAAATCAGACAAAAATTAACACTATTAAATTTCTAATATCCAAAATATATATTGCATACAAGAAATCATATATAAAATAAAAATTGTCACCTGATAAAGGTCTATTATCCAACATATTTTTACTGAACACAATAAATTATAATAAACAAAAATTTCACATGCAAAATGCTCATATATAAATTACATCTATTAAATAATAGAAATCAGATAAATAAAAAAATTCTCACATGATAGAAGTCTAATTAATGTAATATACATATTAAACACAAGAAAACAAAAAAATGCAAAACAAAAATTCTCATCTGATAAATGTAAATAGCAAAAATATACATATTTAACACAAGAAATAGGATAAAAAATTTCTAATCTGATAAAGGTCTGATATACAACCTATACATAGATCCCAAGAAATCAGATAAATAAAACAAAAATTCTCAAATGATAGAGTCTAACTTTAAGAATATCCATACTGAACACAGGACATGAAATAAAACAAAAATTCTCACCTGATAAATTCTAATAACCAAAATATACTTACTGGACACAAGAAATTTAATAAAACAAAAATTTTCAAATGATAAATTTGTGATGTTGAAAATATACCTAATAAACAAAAGAAATCAGATAAATAAAACAAAAATTCTCAAATGCTAAAGCTGTAATAAACACAATATACATGTTGAACCCAAGAAATCAGATAAATAAAACTCAGATTCTCATCTGATAAAAGTCTAACATACAAAATATTCATATTAAAAACAAGATATCTGGTAAATAAAAACAATTTTCAAATGATAAAGTTCTAATATCATATATATATATATATATATATATATATATATATATACTGATATCAAAAAATAGAAACAACAAAATTCTCACTGGTAGGTCTAGAACACAAATTATAAATATTGAAAGGAAAAACAAAGATATATAAAACAAAATTTCTCATTGGATAAAGGTCTAATACCCCAAAATTTTAATTTTGAACATAATAAGATAAATAAAACTTAAATTCTCACCTGTTAAAATTCTAATTCTAAAATATACATATGGAAAAAAGAAATTAGAAAAAAATTTCTCCTCTTTAAAGGTACAATATCCAAAATTCACTTATTAAACACAAGAAACCAGATAAATAGTACAAAAACTCACACCTGATAATGGTCTCATAACCAAAATATACATAGTGGATATAATTAGTTAAATAAAACAAAAATTCTCATCTGATAAAGGTCTAAAATCAGAAATATAGTTATTGAACACAATAAATTAAATAACACCAAAATTCTCCACTGATTATATTCTAATATCCAAAGTATACTAATTGAACACAAGAAATCAGATAAATAAAACAAAAATTCTCACCTGATAAAGGTCTAATATCCAATATATACATATAGAAGACAAGAAATTAGAAAAACATGATTGTCTTTCTGAGTCTGGATTAATTCACTCAGGATGTTTTTTTCTGATTCCATCCATATGCCTGCAAACCTCATGATGTCATTGTTTTTCTCTGCAGAGTAGTACTCCAATGTGTATCTGTACCACACTTTCTTTATCCATGCCACAGGCTCTGTTTTTGTTTCTTTTTATAGATAGCCGAATAGTCTTTATCCTCATGACATTTCTGCCCACATTTGAGGTTCTACCTTTCCGGAGAATTCAGAGACATGATTTTGGGCAAAGGCATGCCCTGTAGATTCAGCCTACCAGAAACACAGACCTTATATAAAATGAATTAATGATGATGGAGTGGACCTGAGATTGAAACCACAGGGTTTGAAAGAATGAATACCTATTCTTCCTGCTCTCTTCTGTGATAAAGATCAAGCGATCTCACTGCTAATTTCTTCCAATGGTCATTTGCTGTAGCTTGCTGGTCAGTCTCTGCACCTTCTGCTTCATCTGCATCTTGGTGAGGAAGGATTGGTGGAATGGTGGCTCCATGGTGCTCCTTGTGGGTATATGTACACAAATTATCTTGCAGTATGACAAGGCAAAGAGGAGGGACAGACAACACTGAGTCATAATCAAGTGTTTGAAAAAGGTATTAAACAATGACTCAGTGACAGCCAAAATTTTTCTGTTCCATGTTTCAGATGCTCCCTCTGGAAAACTCAGCTGTCTTCTCTATTTGAAGGAAGTGGTTAACTCAAGTAACTCATTTTATCTGCCTTCATAGCAATGCTCCAAGTAATGAAGGAGATAGCCTCTACAGTCTTATTCACAGCTGCAGTCTGAGAATCCAGCTTGGATGCCGAGTCCACAAGCTCGGGTTTATGAGTCAGGAGAAAATTGCCATAGTTCACAATCACCCCTGTCATTTAGAGGTTCCCCCAAATATCTTGACAGGTCACTCTAACCATATAAATATTGATGGAGAAAACATATAAGGGCAGAACATGGTCACCAGACTCAACAAGTCACATAACTGACAACCTAGGACACAGAGAGCATCTGGGAAGTATCAAAAGTTAGCCAGTGTGGTTGAAGTACAGTGATGCCCTTCCTTGAAATTGACACACCTCATTAATCCCTCCCTCTTTAATGTTGGTCTCATGTTCACTCATCAATGCCTATCCCCTAAATGGAACAAAAGCAAAGAGTTCCCAGCATAAAGTTTTGGCCTTACCAGTTCCTGACCTCTGAGCCAGAACAATTAATATCCTGGAAACCTTGAATATCAAGAGCCATGACAAGCAGGGAGCTGTGTTGGATCCCAGATACAGCAGCTTTCTGTGCCCCATTACTGGAAGATTCAGTTCAATCCCACTTCCTCCAAGAAGCTTCCCTTTTCCTGCACAGAACACAATTCCCTTGATCATTTCTTTCTTGATGTTTCACACTGAGGCTGAAGGTCAGCTTTCTTCTGTCACTCTCTGTTCTCTCTACCCTTTTCATTCTATTTCTGAACTAGACTCTTCAGTATACCATCACATTCATCAGTAAATGGAGGAGATATTGAATAAACTTCCCATGGGCAGTTGCTATTGCCACAAGATAGGTGACATCACAGAGGTTGCCAGGGATCTCCAGAATACAATAGAATGTCCTGGGAAGAGCTGCAGATGTCATGGGAACTGACATCACTTCTCTGCTAATGAGCTTTCCTCATAATACACTAGAAGTCAAGCTGAACTTTGCAGGAGACTCTGCTTAGATACAAGGGAAGCCCTTCAGTACACTCTTTATCCAAAGCCAGAGATCTCTCTCCAATTGATTGGACATCCTTTAATTATTTCCATGTGTGGAACCAAATGTTTATCTCCTACTGAAATTTTATGTACACAAGGTATAAATATCAGAAATTTATGTATACTATAGTTCATTGTAAGTACCTGCGTCTGCTTATCTCCTTAGCTACAAGACATTATAGGCTTAATCCTGACTGAGAAGGACACTTGTTAAACTATTTCCTGTTAATGAGTCTACAGTGAACAGCTAGGCAGAGTTATGCTAGAGGAAGAGGCTGACACAGCCTAGGCAAAAGTACTCATAGGTGTGGTATACAGTCATGGAGCTCAGTGGAACTAAAATCTGTGTCATCAGCATGTGTGTAGTGGGTCTTTTACACTCTATCGAGTAGTTTAAAGTGTTCTGCTGTTACTGGGTAGTAAAAGTGTCCAGAAAGCTGGAGCCTTCCACACAGAACATGAGTTTCCTATAGAGCAAAGGATATTCATGAAAATCTTATGCAAGCCCCTTCATATGTAGGAACATAGACACTAAGGTTCCACTGGACACTCTAAATCAATGGTTCTTAATTTTTCCAATTATCTGACTCTTTAAGTAGCACTAACAATAGTTCCTCATGTTGTGATGAACCCTAAACCTAAAGTTAAGAAACAATGAAACAATTTTGCAACTGTTATGAATCATAATTCAAATATTTGATGTGCAGGATATCTGATATCAAACCCCCAATGGGGTGGTGACCCACACTAGAGGACTACAGCTCTGAATGCAGGTAGAAATCTCCTCACGTCCTGGCAGTGATGCTGAGGCAGTGTGATTCTTAGTTTTCATTATCAGAATGAATGAAGCTAGTCACCTGGGAAGAGGGACCCTTAATGAGGAATTATATAGATAACATTCACTTTGAGCATTTCTCTGAGGTATTTTAATAATTGTTAATTGAGATAAGACTCCCTAAAATAGGCAGAATCATTTCATTGTCTGCAGCCTCTACTGTGTAATTATGAAGAACCAAGAGCATAAGTATAAACAAATAGGTAGCATGGGTTATTTGTTTATCTCTGCTCTTAGTTGTCAATGTGATATGATTAGCTAAGTTCCTAGCTTGATTTCCCAAAAATGGAACTATTACCTGGAATTGTGGGCTATGATCAATTTTTCCCATTCTTAGGTGCTGTGCCTGAAACTCAATGTAATAAATATGTTAAGAAAGCTCTCTATGGCAGCTGGGTTTTCTCAATTCAGTGAGATGTATATTTCATGAAATGCTCATCTCTGTCTCAGAAGAAATGATCCTACTTCCTCTTGAACCCAACTTGTGTTTCCCTGCCACAAAGTCAAAGACACAGACGCACTGATAGACTCACAAACTACATCAACCTGTCAACCAATGTCCCCTGTTAGTGTCTTGCCATGTCAAGTACTATGCTAAATTGTTCCAATGTGTTATATATAACAAGCTTCACCTCAATTAATGTATTTTTCTTTGAATTTCCATACCATTAAACGGTTTGGATATGTGGAATTGGATCTGAATTCACTGCCTTGACTATGAATTTCAATCTTATTCTATGTCCTTCCTTGAAGGTCTGAAGAAGCTCCTTAAAGCTGAGAACAAAGCACCTTGAGATCCAGGTATGTGGGGGTGTAAGTAATGACTTGCAATGTGTCCTCTATTTACCTTAGTTTGGAGATTAACTACAGGGCTGATGTACACACATCTCTGTGAAAACTTCTTAGTTTCCCTCTAACTTCTGTGCCTCTTCATTAAGGTTTCTGTAAACAGATCTTTGACCAATTTCCCCCTTCAAAAGTAAATAGACCTTATCAGATGTGAAAATTACTTTGATTTTCTCCTTCACAGGCCCTTTTAAGCTACATCCAAGGCTATCCAATGAGAATAAGGTCTTGGGCTAGGAACTGAAATAACCACAGGTACAAGTTTAGAATGCAGGTCTGAGGAACAGAGTGCAAATCAAGGGCAGGACAGCAGGCAAACCCAGGATATTCTTGGTAACGTCTTTGGCAGTTTAGCCTCTTGGCATGCCAGTTTCTTCTACCTAGAAAAAGATGGGTAGGGATGCATCTTGGAAATGGATGCTGTCACAAGGCATGACACGTAAAACACTTCCTTCATAAGTAGGACTTTGGTGTTTGTTTTGTTTTGTTTGTTCTTTTTGGTTTTTCGAGACAGTGTTTCTCTGTGTAGCTTTGTGCCTTTTCTGGATCTCGCATGGTAGAGGGACTTAGTTTTCTTTTTTACATGTTTTTCTGGGGGTGTGGGGGTGATAAGTTAGCATTTATATGAGCTAAGCTACACATCTATTTCTGGTGAACAGAGGAATCTGATTCTAAATTTACAAAAGATGCTGAAAATGATGCTTTAGAGCAGAGAATCACTTCACTTGGTTGAACAAAAAATTAACACTTCTCTTCATGACCCTTCCCAAATATTATGCATGGCTCCTGTCCTTTGCCATTTGGAAAGACTTAATAGCTAGCTATTCTTTATTGATTAACCACTTTGAGATGCTGAAAGCAAAGAATATGGAGAGGGAAGGTAGAAATCAACATGTTTTTTTCCTGAATATAGAGTTATGATTGTCTGTTCCAATCTCAGAATTCTAATCCTTATCTGGCTAATCTAATAACAAATAAATGCCACCTGTGACCATTGGTGTATTTTAATAGAAGAACATAAATGATGTTGGTGACTTACTATAATTCATGTAGTGTATATTGCATCCAACTATTAATATTTTCTTCTCTGTCTTGCTATTCTTATTTGGAAGGTTTACTTGTTTGAGTGGAAGTGAACTGCCCCAATTAAAATGGGGATACATTTTTTTAAAAAAAAATAAACTACTGTAACAGAATATGTCTGGGAGTTGCAAAAGTTTTTCCATTGAAAAATATCAGAATTTAAGAGGATCGTGTTACATGCTGGGTGCAGAAATCAGAGTCAGCAAAGCTTTCAAAAACGGATTTTTTTTTAGCACATTGATAGGAGAAACACTTTTTTTTGCTTATTTTTTAAAATTTATAAATAACTTAATTTTACGTATCATCATATATTCCCTTGTCCTCCCTCCTCCCATCCCTCTCCTCTCCCCTCATTATACCCCCCCATTCCTATCTCCTCCAGGACAAGGAATCCCCTGGGGATTCAGCTCAGTCTCATAGATTCTGTGTGGCAGGTCTAGTCTCCTCCTCCCTTAACCCAGGCAGAGCAGTGTCCCAACATAAGCCCCAGGCTCCAAAATGCCAGCTCATGCACTAAGGACAGGTCCCAGTCCCACTGCCTAGGGGCTTCCATAACAAGTTCAAGTTCATCAACTGTCTCACTTATTCGGAGGACCTAATCCAGTTGGGGGCTCCTCAGCTATTGGTTCATCGTTCATGTGTTTCCACTAGTTTGGCTATTTGTCCCTATGCTTTTTCCAACCATGGTCTCAATATCTCTTGCTCATATAATTTTCTCTCTCACCAATTGGACTCCAGAAACTCCACCTGGGGCTTGGGTGTGGATCTCTGCATCTGCTTCCATCAGATTGGTGAGAGTTCTATCATGACAGTTAGGGTGTTTGGCCATCCAATCACCAGAGTAGGTCACTGTGGGTACTCTCTTGTCCATTGCCAGTAGTCTATCATGGCAGTATATTTGTGGATTTCTGGGGACCTCTCTAGCACTTTGCTTCTTCCTATTCCCATGCGGTCTTCTTTTATCATGGTATCTCTTTCATTGTTTTCCTTCTTCATTCCTGAACCACTGAGACCTCCTGCTCCCTTAAGCTCTCTTTCCCCCGACTCTTGCCCTTCACCCCCCACCCCAAGCCATATCAACAAGTTTGCTCATGTAGATCTCATCCATTAGTCTGTTGCTGGGCAATTCCTGTGTCTTTCTCAGGGTCCTCTTTACTAGGTAGCCTCCCTGAAGTTGTGAGTTGCAGTCTGGTTATCCTTTGCTTTACATCAAGTGTCCACTTATGAGTGAGTACATACATATAATCAAGGAATGCTCAATCATACCACAAAGGCACATGCGTAGCTATGTTTGTAGCAACATTGTTTGCAATAGCCAGAAACTGGAAACAACCTAGATGCCCTTCAACTGAGAATGGATAAATAAAATAGGGTACTTATACACAATGGAGCAGAGAAAAATGAGTATATGTCTGATATTAGAATTTATCAGATGAGAATTTTGTTTTACTTAACTAATTATATCCAATATGTATATTTTGTATATGAGACCATTATCAGATGTGATTTTTTATTCTGTTTATCTGATTTCTTGTGTTTAATAAGTATATTTTGGATATTGGACCTTTACTGAGGAGAAATTTTGTTTTTTCTAAATTTCTTTGTTCCATGTGTATATTTTAGATGTTAGAATTTTAACAGATGATAATTTTTGTTTTATATATATTTCATTCAATATGTATAATGTGTATATTAGACCTACCAGTGAGAATTTTGTTGTTTCTAATTTTTATATCAGTGTTTATATTAGAACTTTATCAGTTGACAATTTTTGTGTTATTACCTGATATCTTGTTTTTAGTATGTATATTTTGTATATTAGAATTTTCTCAGATGAGAATTTGTGTTTTATTTACCTGATTTCTTGGGTTCACATGTATATTTTGTACATTACACCTTTAGCATTTCAGAATTTTCATTTTATTTATCTGATTTATTTTGCTTAATATGTATATATTGGATATCACTGATTTATCATTTGAAACTTTTTATTTTGTTAAAATTCTTGTGTTCAGTAAGTATATTTTGGATATTAGACCTTTATCAAGTGAGAATTTTTGTTTTATTTATCTGATTTCTTGTGTTCAATATGTATAACTTGGATATTAGACCTTTTTCAGATGAGAATGTTTGTTTTATTTATTTGATGTCTTTTGTTCAAAATATATATACTGGTTATTAAAGCTTTATCAGGTGAGGGTTTTTATTGAATTTACTTTCTTGTGGATAATACATATATTTTTGTATTAGACCTTTATCAGATTTAAATTTTTGTTTTTTATTTTATTTTTAGGATCAATATGTATATTATGGATATTAGACTTATCTGATAAGAATATTTGTTTAATTCAATTTCTTTTGTTCATTATTTATATTTTAAACAAATTAGACCTTTATAGGATGGTAATTTTTGTTTTGTTTAATTTATTTTTTAACATGTATATTTTTAATATTAGACCTCTATCACATGAGAATTTTGTTTTCTTTTTCTGATTTCTTGTGGTCTCTATGTATATTTTGGATCTCAGACATTAATTTTGTGAGAGCTTTAATTTTATTTCTCTGATTTCTTGTGTTTAATATGTACATGAAAATTTTGTTTTGTTTAATTTTTCTAATATATATGTATATTAATATATATATTAGGTTTTTCGAGACAGGGATTCCCTGTGTAGTTTTGCACCTTTCCTGGAACTCACTTGGTAGCCCAGTCTGGCCTCAAACTCAGAGGTCCACCTTGCTCTGCCTCCCAAGTGCTGGGATGAAAAGGCATGCACCACCACCACCCAGCTACAATATGTATATTTTTGATATAAGATCTTTATCAGAGGAGAATTTTTGTTTTATTTCTTTTGTTTATTGGGTTCAATGTGGACATTTTGGATATTAGAACTTTATCAGGTGAGAATTTTTGTATTATTTATCTGATTTCTAGTGCTCAATAAGTATATTTTGGATATAAATATTTATAAGGGGAGAATTTTTGTTTTATTTATTTTCTTATGTTCAATAAGTATGTATTTGATATTTCACATTTATCTTGTGAGAATTTTATTCTCTCTTTCCAATTTCTCATGTTCAATACTTTTTGGAAATAAGATATTTATCAGATGAGAATTTTTGTTTCATTTAATTGCTTGTGTTCATTAAGTATATTTTTGGATTTTTTTCCTTTATCACATGAGCATCTTTTTAAAAATTTTTCTGATTTCTTGTGTTCAGTATGTATATTTTGAAAATTAAACATTTATTAAATGATAATAATTTTTACTTTATCTAATTCCTTGATTTTAATATGTATATTTTGTATATTAGACCTTTATCTGGTGAGAATTTTTGTTTTACTAAATTTTCAATGTTCAATATTTTTATTTTGGATATAAACATTTATAATGAGATATTTTCTGTTTTATTTAATTTCTTGTGTTAGATATATATTTTTGGATACTTGACAGTTATCAGGTGAGAATATTTCTTTTAATTTCTTGTGTTTGATTATTATGTTTTTGACATTTGACATTTATCACATGAGGATTTTGTTTTCTTTTTCTTATTTCTTTTTTTGAATAAATATGTACATTTTGGATATTGGAACTTTATCAGGAGAGAATTTTTATCTTATTTAGTTTCTTGTGTTCAATAATATTTTTGATATTTGACCTTCATCACATGGGGATTTTGTTTCCTTTTTCTGATTTCTTGTGAAATATGTATATTTTGGATATGAGACTTTCATCAGATGAGAATTTAATTATATTTATCTGACAACTAGTGCTCAATATGTATATTTTGGATATAAAAATTATTAGGGGAGAATTTTTCATTTTATTTAATTGCTTGTGTTCATTAATTGTGTTCTTAATATTTCACTTTTATCATGTGAGAATATTCTTCTGTTTTTCTTATTTCTTGTGTTCAATATGCATATTTTGGATATAAGACTTTTCTCAGATAAGCATTATTTGTTATATAATTTATTTTGTTCAAGCAGTATTTTTTTTCTATTTGAATTATATTACATTAGAAATTTGTTTTATTTATCTGATTTCTTCTGCTCAATATGTATATGTTGGATATTAGGCTTTATCAGATGTGAATTTGTTTTATTTATCTAATATTTTGCAATAATGTGTATATTTGGGATATTACACATTTATCAGTTAAGAATTTTTGTTTTGTTTAATTTCTTTTGTTCAATTTGTGTACTTTTGATACTGGACCATTATCAGATGAGTATTTTCATGTTATTTATCTGATTACTTGGGATTAACATGTTTATTTTGGATATTAGAATTTTACCAGGTGAGAAAATTTGTTTATTCATTTTCTTGTGTTCAATATATATATTTTGGTTATTAAACATTAATTAGATGAGAATTTTTGTTTTATTTAAGTTCTTGTGTACAGTATATATGTTTATTATATTTTACATTAATCACATAAGAAATTTGTTTTCTGATTTCCTGTGTTCCATATGCATATTTTATATTATACCTTTATCAGGTGAAAATTATTCTTTTATCAAATTTCTTATGCACAGTATATACATTTTTGATGTTAGACATTTATCAGATGAGAATTTTTGTTTTTTTGTTTTTTTTTTACCTAAGTCTCTTTAATACTTATATTTTGGACATTAGACCTTTATCAGATGAATTTTTTTTGTTTACATGATTTCTTGTGTTGAATGTGTATATTTGTGATATTCAACCTTTATCAGATGACAATTTTTGTTCAATATGTATATTTTGGATATTAGACTGTAACTGGTGAAAATTTTGTTTTATGTTATTTCTTGTGGTCAATAAGTATATTTTGGATATTAGACCTTTATCAGATGAGAATTTTTACTTTATTTCATTTATTTTGTTCAATTAGTATACTTTTGTTATTTGATTTTTATCAAATGAGAATTGTTGTTAAATTTGAATTCTTGTGTTCAACATGTATATTTTGAATATTAGATTTTTATGAGATATAAATTTTATTTAATTTGTTGTGTTCAGTATGTATGTTATGGGTATTCGACTTTTATTAGAAGATAATTTATGTTTCATTTACCTAATTATGTTCTATATGTATGTTTTTTATATTAGACTTTATCAGGTGAGAATTTTTTGTTTTATTCATATGTTTTCTTTTAGAGTTCAGTATCTATGTTTTGGATATTAGACCATTTTCAGATAAGAATTTTTGTTTTTGATTTTGGTAATCTTTATCTGGATTCAATATGTACTTTGGATATTAGACCTTTATAAGATGATAATTTTCTTTTATTTATCTAGTTGCTTTGGTTCAATTGTATTTTTGGATATTAGACCATTATCAGGTGGGAATATTTGTTTTATTTGCCTAATTATGTTCAATATTTATATTTTGATATTAAGCTTTTATTAGATGAGAAATTTTGTTTTATTTATTTGATTTCTTTGGTCCAGTATGTATATTCTGGATATTACATATCTATCTGATGATAATTGCTGTTTCATTTATATCATTTTTTGTGTTCAATGTGTTTTTCTGAATATTAGAAATTTATGTGATAAGAATTTTTGTTTTATTTATTTGACTTCTTGAGTTCAATATGTAAATTTTAGATATTACACCTTTATAAAATGAGAATTTTTGTTTTATTTGTCTGATTCCTTGCATTCAAAATGTATTTTGGATATTAGAACTTTATCAGATGATGATTTATGTTTTATTTATCTAGTTCCTTGGGTTTAATAAAACAAAAATTCTCATTGATCAAGTTCTAATACCAAAATATACATATTGAGCAATAAAAATTAGATAAATAAAACAAATTTCTCATCTGCTAAAGGTCTAATATCAAATATATATATATAAAAGCCAAGAATCCAGATAAGTAAAACAAATTTCTCATCTGATAAAGGTCTAACATGCAAAATATACATATTGATAACAACTAATCAGAAGCACCAAAAATTCTTATGTGATAATAGTACTATATCAAGTATTGTTATTGAACATAGAAAATTAGATAAAACAAATTTTCTGAGCTTATAATGCTCTAATATCCCAAATATATATACAGAACACAAGAAATAAAATAAAATAAATATTCTTCCATCATAAATGGCTATATATACATATTTAACAAAAGAAATCAGAAAAAGAAATCAAAATCCTCATGTAATTATTGGTGAAATTATTAAGGCCACTCCATGTAGTTTAAAGGGAGGTTTATTTTGTGGGGTACTTACAAATGAAGGGGTAGGTTACAGGGTCTGGCAAGGGTATAGCACAGTCCGGCAGTGTTCTCTGGAGCACTCTGCTCGGTCTACCTCTCGCATCTGGAGTACGGGAACCAAGAGAGCGACCTCTTCCCGATCCTTGGTCTTCTGCTTCCTCCTCCGCCCCGCCTTGTGGGTGTGACCATTACCAAAGCCTCAGTGGGGGTTGGAACTTCCAGGCCAATGCTGGGATGCCTATCCACTACATGTAATGAAGGTCAAATATCAAAAATATAATTATTGAACACAAGAAACTAAATAAGATAAAAATTCTCCCCTGATAAAGCTCTAACATCCAAAATGTACATATTGAACAAAAGAAATTAGAAAAGGAGAAAAATATCCTCAAGTGATAAATGTAAAATGTCAAAAACATACTCATTGAACACAAGAAATGAAAAGAAATGTTCTCATCTGATAAATGTTGAGAATACATAATGTCCTAAATATCAATGGACTTAATTCACCTATAAAAAGACACAGACTAACAGAATAGATAAGAAAAGAGAACCCATCTTTCTGCTGCATACAAGAAACACACCTCAAATTCAAAGATATACACCTCCTAAGAATAAAAGGCTGGGAAAATACTTTCCAATCAAATGGTCTTAAGAAGCAACCCGGTGTAGCTATCCTAATATCCAGCAAAATAGACTTCAAACTAAAATCAATCCAAAGAGATGGTGAAGGACATTACATACTCATCTCAGGAAAGATCCACCAAGATGAAGTCTCATTTCTGAACATTTATGCCCCACACACAAGGGAACCCACATATGTAAAAGAAACATTACTAAAGCTTAAATCACATATAGAGCACCACACATTAATAGTGGGAGACTTCAACACCCCACTTTTACCTCTGGACAGATCGGCCAAATTGAAACTTAACAGAGACATAATGTTCTTAAGTGATGTTATGGCTCAAATGGACTTAATCGATATCTACAGAACATTCCACCTGAACAAAAAAGAATATACTTTCTTCCCAGCACCCCATGTAACGTTCTCTGAAATCGACCACATAATTGGGCACAAAGCAAATGTCAACAGATACAAAACAATTGGAATAACCTCCTGTGTTCTACTGGACCACCATGGTTTAAAGTTAGATTTCAACAACACACACACACACACACACACAAAAAATTTACAGAAATCCTACAATCTCATGGGAACTGAATAATGCTCAACTGAATCACCAATGCGTTAAGGAAGAAATAAAGAAAAAATTTAAAGACTTCCTAGAGATCAATGAAAATGTATGCACCACATACCCAAACTTATGGGATACTATGAATGCACTGCTAAGAGGGAAATTCATAGCACTAAATGCCCACATAAAGAATCTGGAGAAATCTCATGCTAGTGAGTTAACAGCACACCTGAAAGTCCTTGAACAGGAAGAAACAAAGTCTCCCAGGAGGAACAGACACCAGGAAATTATCAAATTGAGAGCTGAAAACAATAAAATAGAAATAAAGAGAACAAGACAAAGGATTAATGAGACAAAGAGTTGGTTCTATGAAAAGATCAACAAGATAGACAAGCCCTTATCCAAACTAACCAAAAGACAGAGAGAGAGCATCCAAATTAACAAAATCAGAATTGAAGAGGGGGACATAACAACAGACAATGAGGAAATCAAGAGAATCATCAGGTCATACTTCAAAAACCTCTACTACTTACTCCACAAAACTGGAACATCTAAAAGTAATGGATAATTTTCTGTATAGGTACCACATACCTAAGTTAAACCAAGACCAAATAAAACATTTAAATAGTCCAATAACCCCAAGGAAATAGAAAAAGTCATTAAAAGTCTCCCAACCAAAAAAGCCCAGGACCAGATGGTTTCAGTGAAGAATTCTACCAGATCTTCAAAGAAGACTTAATACCAACACTCTTTAAATTGTTACACACAATAGAAACAGAAGGAATATTACCAAACTCCTTCTATGAGGCTACAATTACTAAACCAAACAAAGATGCAACAAAGAAAGAGAACTACAGACAGATCTCCCTCATGAACATTGATGCAAAAATACTCAATAAAATACTGGCAAACAGCCTCCAAGAACACATCAAAACAATTATCCACCATGATCTAGTAGGCTTCATCCCAGGATGCAAGGGTGGTTCAACATACAAAAGTCCATTAATGTAATACACCATATAAACAATCTCAAAGAAAAACACCACATAATCATCTCACTAGATGCAGAAAAGGCATTTGACAAAAATCTAACACCCCTTCATGATAAAGGTCTTAGAGCAATCAGGAATACAGGGAATATACCTAAACATAATAAAGGCAATCTACAGCAAGCCAACAGCCAACATCAAATTAAACAGAAACTCAAAGCAATACCACTAAAATCAGGAACGAGGCAAGGCTCTCCCCTCTCCCCAAACTTATTCAATATAGTACTTAAAGTTCCAGCCAGAGGTATAATACAACATAAAGAGATTAAGGGGATACAAATTGGAAAGGAAGAAGTCAAGCTCTCCCTATTTGCAGATGACATGATAGTATACATGAGTGATCACAAAAATTCAACCAAGGAACTGATACAGCTAATAAAAACCTTCAGCAACATTGCAGGATACAAGATCAACTCAAAAAAATCAGTAGCCCTCCTATATACAATAGACATACAGGCTGAGAAGGAAATCAGAGACACATCACCCTTTACAATAGCCACAAATGATATAAAATACCTTGGGGTTATGCTAACTAAGCATGTGAAGGACCTATATGACAAGAACTTTAAGTCCCTGAAAAAATAAATTGAAGATGTCAGAAAATGGAAAGATCTCCCATGTTCAAGGATAGGCAGGATTAACATAGTAATAATGGCAATCTTACCAAAAGCAATCTACAGATTAAATGCAATTCCCATCAAATTACCAACACAATTCTTCACAGATATGGAAAGAATAATACTCAACTTCATATGGAAAAACAAATAACCCATGATAGCCAAAAGAATCCTGTAAAATAAAACAACCTCTGGAGGCATCACAATCCCCGACCTCAAGCTCTATTATACAGCTAATGTAATAAAAACAGCTTGGTACTGGCATAAAAACCAAAATGTGGACCAATGGAATCGAATTGAAGACCCTGACATTAACCTGCACACCTATGGACATATAATTTTTGACAAAGAAACCAAAAATGTACAATGGAACAAAGAAACCATCTTCAACAAATTGTGCTGGCATAACTGGATGTCAATGTGTAGAAGGCTGCAAATAGATCCATATCTGTCACCATGCACAAAACTTAAATCCAAGTGGATCAAAGACCTCAACATAAATCCACCTACTCTGAACCTGATAGTAAAGTAGGAAGTACTCTTGAACGCATTGGCACTGGAGATCACTTTCTAAATATAACACCAGTAGCACAGACACTGAGAGAAACAATCAATCAATGGGACCTGCATAAACTGAAAAGCTTTTTTAGAGCAAAGGACACGGTCAACAAGACAAAGGCACAGCCTATAGAATGGGAAAAGGTCTTCACCAACCCCACATCTGACAGAGGGCTGATATCCAGAATATATAAAGAACTCAAGAAATTAGACATCAAAATGCCCAACAGGCCAATTAAGAAATGGGCTATGGAACTAAACAGAGAATTCTCCACAGAGGAAGTTCAAGTGGCTGAAAGACATTCAAGGAATTGCTCAACATCCCTAATTATCCAGGTAATGAAAATCAAAACGACTCTGAGATACCACCTTACACCTGTCAGAATGGTTAAGATCAAAAGCACAGAACACAGCTTATGCTGGAGAGATGTGGAGCAAGGGGAATTCTCCTCCACTGATGGTGGGAATGCAAGCTTGAACAGCCACTTTGGAAATCAATATGTCTCTTCCTTAGAAAATTGGGAATCCATCTCCCCCAAGGCACAGCTATGGAACTCTTGGGCATATACCCAAGGAATTCTCAATCATACCACAAGGGCATTTGCTCAGCTATGTTCGTATCAGCTTTGTTTGTAATAGCCAGAACTTGGAAACAACCTAGATGCCCTTCCACTGAAAAATGGATAAAGAAAATATGGTACATATACACAATGGAGTACTATTCAGCAGAGAAAAACAATGACATCATGAGGTTTGTAGGTGAATGGATGGATCTAGAAAAAAATCATCCTGAGTGAGGTAACCCAGACTCAGAAGGACAAACATGGTATATACTCACTCATAGGAGGATACTAGATGTAAAAACAAAGATGACTAAACTGCTACACAACTCCAGGGAGGTTACCTAGAAAACGGGACCCTAGGAAAGACCCAAGGATCCCCCAATGACTGAGAAATTGATGAGATCTGCATGAACAACCTGGACAACAGTGTGAGTAACAAAGGGCAAGATTTGAGGGAAAGAGAGGTTAGGGGAGCAGGAGATCCCAGCTGGATCAAGAACAGAAAGGGAAAAAGAGGAATAACTGACCATGAAAAATGAAGACGACATGAGATCAGGAATAGACAGAGTGCAGGAGAGGTCCCCAAAAATCCACAATGATATTTCCTCTGTAGACTGCTGGCAATGGTCGAGAGAAAGCCTGATCTGACCTAGTCCGGTGATCAGATGGCTAAGCACTCTAAGGGTCATGCTGGAACTCTCATCCAATAACTGATGGAAGTGGATGCAGAGATCCTCAGCCAGTCCCCAGGTGGAGCTCCAAGTGTCCAACTGTCGAGAAAGAGGAAGGTCTGCAAGAGCGTGAATTGTTGAATTCAAGAGTGCAAAAAGCACAGGGACAAATAAGCAAATGAATGGAAGCACATGAATTACAAATCAAAGGCTGTGGAGTCCCCAGCTGGATCAGGCCCTCTGGATAAGTGAGACAATTGAATAGCTTGATCTGTATGTGAGGCACCCAGTCTGTGGGATCAGGACCTGTCCTTATTGCATGAGCTGGCTGTTTGGAACCTTGGGCTTACACAGGGACACTTTGCTCAGTCTGGAAGGAGGTGACAGGACATGCCTGTACTGAATCCACCAGGTTTAAATGCATCCCCAGGGGTGCCTTGATCCAGGAGGACATGGGAATAGAGGGGAGGGGCTGGGGAGACGGTGGGGCTGGGGGCAGGAGGGGGAAGGACAGAGGAACCCATGGCTGATGTATAAAATTAAAAACACATAATAATAAAGAAAAAAAAACCAAAAATATTCTTTTTGAACACAAGGAATTAAATGAAATATAATTCTCATCTGATAAGTATCTTATATCTAAAAAAATACATATTGAACACAACTAATTGGAAAGAGAAGAATATTCACACAAGATAAACATGAAATATCAAATAAATACTTACTGAACACAAGAAAATAAATAAAAATTCTCCCCTAATAAATATTTATAACTAAAACATACATATTGAGCACTAGAAATCAGATAAATAATACAAATATTCTCATCTGGTAAAGGTCTAATATCCATAATGTCCATATTGTACCCAAGAAACCAAAGAAATAAAACAAAAATTTTCCTCCGATAAAGATCTTACATCAAAAATACACATAATATGGCCGGGCGGTGGTGGCGCATGACTTTAATCCAAACACTCGGGTGGCAGAGCCACTGGACCTCTGTGAGTTCGAGGCCAGCCTGGTCTAACAAGTGAGTTCCAGGAAAGGTGAAAAACTACACAGGGAAACCCTGTCTCGAAAAACAAAACAAAACAAAAAAAGCCATATTGAACAGAAAATAATTAAACAAAACAAAATCTTTCCTCGGATAAAAGTCTAATATCCATAATACACATATTTAACACAAAAAATCAGAGAAATAAAATGAAAACTCTCACAAAATTCTCATGTAATAGAGGTCTGATATTAAAAATATACATGTGAAAAAATAAATTAAATAAAACAAAAATTCTCATCCTATAAAGACCTATTATTTAAAATATAAGTAATGAACACCTGAAATTGAATAATACAAATATTCTCATCATATAAAGACTAATATCCATAATACACACTTTGATCCCCCAAAATAAGATAAATAAAACAAAAATTTAAATCTGATAAAGGTCTAATACAAAAATATACATATTGTTTACAAGAAATTAAATTCAATAAAAACCCTCACCTGATAAAGATTTAATAACCAATATATATATTTTGAACAAAAGTCTTCAAATAAATAAAACAAACATTCTCATTTGATAAAGGTTAATTTCCAAAGTATACATATTGAACGCAAAAAACAGATAAATGAAACAAAAATTCTCACCTGATAAAGGTCCAATATCCAAAATATACTTACTGTACACAAGAAATTGAATCAAACAAAATATTTCAAATCATAATCCTGTGATATCCAAAATATACATATTAAAAAAGATATCAGATAAATAAAACAAAAATTCTCAAATGCTACATATGTAATATACAAAATATACATGTTGAACCCAAGAAATCAGATAAATAAAACACAAGTTCTCATCTGATAAAAGTCTAATATATAAAATATATATTAAAAACGAGGTATCAGGTAATAAAACAAAAGTTGTCAACTGATAAAGTTCTAATATCCAATAGATATATTCTCACTGGTAGGTCTAATATAAAAATTATACATATTGAATGGGATAAATCAGATATATAAAACAAAATTTTTCATCAGATAAAGGTCTAATTCCCCAAATTTAAATATTGAACATAATTATATACATAAAACAAAAGTTCTCATCTGTTAAAAATCTAACATCCAAAATATACACATGGAACAAGAAATTAGAAAAAACAAAATTTCTCCTCAGTAGAGGTCCAATATCCAAAATAAACTTATTAAACACAAGAAATCACATAAATAGAACAAAACCTCACATCTGATAATGGTCTCATATCCAAAATATGCATAGTGGATATAATTAGTTAAATAAAACAAAAATTCTCATCTGATAAAGGTCTAATATCAGACATATAGTCACTGTTTTTCTCTGCTGAGTAGTAAGCCATTATGTATAAGTACCACATTTTATTTATCCATTCTTCAGTTGAAGGGCATCTAGGTTGTTTCCAGGTTCAGGCTATTACAAACAATGCTGCTATGAACATAGCTGCGCATGTGCCCTTGTGGTATGATTGAGCATTCCTTGGGTATATGTATGTGCTCACTCATAAGTGGACACTTGATGTAAAGCAAAGGATAACCAGACTGCAACTCACAACTACAGGGAGGCTACCTAGTGAAGAGGACCCTAAGAAAGACACAGGAATTGCCCAGCAACAGACAAGTGGATGAGATCTATATGAGTAAACTTGTTGATATGGCTTGGGGTGGGGGGCGAAGGGCAAGGGTCGGGGGAAAGAGAGCTTAAGGGAGCAGGAGGTCTCAGTGGATCAGGAACGAAGAAGGAAAACACTGACAGAGATACCATGATAAATGAAGAGCCCATGGGAATAGGAAGAAGCAAAGTGCTAGAGAGGTCCCCAAAAATCAACAAAGATACCGCCATGATAGACTACTGGAAATGGTTGAGAGAGTGCCTGAACTGACCTACTCTGGTGATTGGATGGCCAAGCACCCAAACCGTCATGATAGAACTCTCATCTATCTGATGGAAATAGGGAAACACAGGTTGGGTTCAGGAGTAAGTAGGATCTCTTCTGAGACAGAGATGAGCATTTCATGAAATACACAACTCACTGGTGAAAACCCCTCTGTCATAGAGAGCTTTCTTAAAGTCTTTAATACATTGAGTAATCAGGTACAGCAACTAAGTATGGGAAAAAATTGATCATAGCCCACAATTCCAGGTAATAGTTCCATTTTTGGGATAACAAGGTAGGAACACAGCTAATCATACCACATCCACAGCCAAGAGCAGGGATAAACAATTGACCCCTGCTGCCTGTTTCTTTATGCTTTTGATCTAGGTTCTTCATACTTACATAGTACAGGTCGCAGACAATGAAATGTTTCTGCTCATTTTAGTGAGTCTTATCTCAATTAACAATAAAATCCTACAGAGACATGTTCAAAGTAAATCTGATCTATATAATTCCTCATTGAGGGTCCGTCTTCCCAAGTGACTAGTTTCATTCAGTCTGATAATAAAAACTAAGAATCACACTGTCTCAGCATCACTGCCAGGATTTGCAGAGATTTCTGCCTGCATTCAGAGCTGTGGTCTTCAAAGTGTGGGTTACCACCCCATTGGAGGTTACATATCAGATATCCTGAAGTTAAATAGTTGAATTATGTTTCATAACAGTAGCAAAATTAAAGTTATGTAACAATGAAACAAATATGTTTAGGGTTCCTCACAACACGAGGCACTACTGATAGTGCTACTTAATGGGTTAAAGAATTGGACAAATTAAGAACCATTTATCTAGAATGTTCAGTGGAACCCTAGTGTCTATGTTCCTACATATGAAGGGGCTTGCATAGGCTTTTCTTAAATATACTTTGCTCTATAGGAAACTCAGGTTCTGTGTGGAAGACTCCAACTGTCTGGACACTTTTACTATCCAGTAACAGCAGAACACTCTGAGCTACTCAACAGAGAGTAAAGCATTCACTACACACATGCTGATGACACAGATTTTAGTCCCACTGAGCTCCATGACTGTATCACACTCCTATGGGTACTTGTTCCTAGGTTGTGTCAGTCTCCTCCTCTAGCATAACTCTGCCTAGCTGTTCCCTGTAGACTCATTAATAGGAAATTGTTTAACAAGTGTCCTTCTCAGTCAGCATTAAGTCTATAATGTCTTGTGGCTAAGGAGATAAGGAGATGCAGGAACTTATAACGAACAATAGCATATATAAATTTCTATGATATTATTACCTTGTATACATAAAACTTCAGTAGGAGATAAACATTCAGTTCCACACATGGAAAGAACTAAAGGATGTCCAATTACTTGGAGAGAGGTCTCTTGATTTGGATGATGGGGGTGTTGAAGGGATTCCCTTGTAACTCAGCAGATACTCCTACAATGGTAAGCTTGACTTCTAGTGTATTATGAGGGAGGCACATTAGCAGGGAAACAATGTCAGTTCCCACATCTACAGCTCTTCCCTGGACATTCTATTGTATCATGGAGAGCCCTGGCATCCTCTGTGATGTCACCTATGTTTTGGCCCTTGGGAAGTATATTCAATGTCTTCACCATTTACTGATGAACATGATGGCATACTGAAAACTCTAATTCAGAAGGAAAATGGAGAAGGTAGAGAGACCAGAGAGTGACAGAAGAAAGCTGACCTCAGCCTCAGAGTAACACATCAAGAAAGAAATGGTCAAGAGAATTGTGTAATGAGTTCTGTACAGGAAAACATAAGCTTCCTGGAGGAGGTGGTCTTCAACTGTATCTTCCAGTAATTGGGCACAAAAATTGGAATCTCTGGGAACCAACACAGCTTCCCTGATTGACATGGCTCTTGAAATTCAAGGATCCCAGGATATTAATTGTTCTGGTTTCAGAGGTCAGGAACAGGTAAGGACAACACATTATGCTGGGAACTATTGGCTTTCATTCCTTTTGGAGGATAGGCATTGATGAGTGAACATGAAACCAACATTAAAGCAGAAGGAATTAATGAGGTGTGCCCCTTTGAAGGCTGAACATCACTGTAATTCAACCACACTGGCTAACCCTAGATACTTCCCAGCTGCTCTGTCTTTCCTGATTTGTCAGTGAAGTGACTTGTTGAGTCTGGTGACCATTTTCTGCCCTTATATGTCTTCTCCATCAGTAGTTATATGGTTAGAGTGATGTGTCAAGATATTTGGGGAACCTTTAAATGACTGGGGTGATCGTGAACTATGACATTTTTCTCCTGACTCCTAAACCCACAGGTATATAGACTATGCAGCCAGTTAAATTCTGAGTCTGCAGCTGTGAATAAGCCTGAAGAGGCTATCTCCTTGGATACATGGAACATGAGCTTTGAGGGCAGAGAGAACTATATAGCTGAGATATGCACTTCTCTTCACATAGCAGAGATAGCTGACTTCACGAGAGGGAGCCTCTGAAGCATGGGACAAAATAATTTGGGCTGTCACTGAGTCATTGGTAAATAAGATTTCTCAAACATTTGATTAGATCTCAGAGTGGTCTGTCCATCCTCTTTGCCTTGTCATACTGCAAGATAATTTGTGTCCATCTACCCACAAGGAGCACCAGGGAGCCACCATCCCAACAAACCTTCTTCATCAAGATGCACATGAAGCAGAATGTGCAAAGACTGACCTGTCAGCTACAGAAAATGACCATTGAAAGAAATTAGCAGTGAGATCACCTGATCTTTATCACAGAAGAGAAAATGAAGAATAGGTTTTCATTCATTCAAACCCTGTGGTTTCAATCTCAGGTCCACTCTGCCATCACTAATTCCATTTATATAAGGTCTGTGTTCCTGGTAGGCGGCATCTTTGCAGTATGCTTTTGCTAAAAAATTGTGTCTCTGAATTCTTTTTGTTTTTGTTCATGTTTAAGCTTTTTTTTAAAAATTCCATTATTTAGGCTTTTGTGAAGTTGCAAGATTGTTGTATTTATTCATACTTTACTAGGTTGAGTAAGTCTGAATAACAATAATGACCATGTTATACCTTTTTTTAAGATGGCATAATTTTTTCTCCTTTTTTATTTATTATATTTGTGTTTTAATATTACACATCATCCATGGGTTACCCTGTCCTCCCCTCCCACCCCTACCCCTACCTTCCCCCCCCAAGCCTTTCCCCTCCATTCCTATCTCCTGGAGGGCCAAGACTCCCTCGAGAATTCGATTCAACCTGGCAGATTCAGTACAGGCAGCTCCAGTCTCCTAATTCCAGGCTGAGCAAAGTGTCCCTGTGTAAGCCCAAAGTTCCAAACAATTAGCTGAGACAGGGTCCAGAAGCTTTAGAAACAAAATCACTGATGCTGGGTTAGGAGGCAGAGCTCGAGACTTCTCAGCCTGGCACATCTACATACTGACCTGGAGAGTAGTACAGTCCCTCACCTATGATAAGGGCATCATGTTCAAAAGTGACAATACATTCTGTCTTCCCTAGTGATATTGACATTGTGGTTCCCACACTGTGGAGAGTATCAGATATGGAATTTGGTCAACTTCTATGGGAGAGGACAAAAAATAAAAGATAACAGAAAATCCTCCAAAACCATATATATCACTTTTTTACACGATTCAGTCTATAAAATGCAATAAGTCTTTTTGAAGAAATTTACATAATGGAAAACTCACTCAAGGTCAGATATCTCTCAGAAATTAAGTTTTTCATTCTAGAGTTAAAATTTTTAAGGGAGAGGATATCCACCACCAAAAGTGTTTGAACAGCTTGTACACAGAGTGCAGCCAGTGTCATAAGGAATATTAGTCTTCTCTCATCATACTTGCTCCAGTCCCCTTTTAAGTATTGGACCATTTCTTTATTGGGAAAATAAAACCAAATTTATTTCACTTGAAATATATGTATACAACATTTACCTTGGGTAAAATTAATAGTAAAATATCTAAAATAAACCCTGCATCTCAGCTGTTCCCTGCATATTGGGACCATGATATAAGTCCTAAAAAATCTTTTTTGTGTTCCCAACCAAATATTACTTCATAAGAGAAACTGGCCTCATAGAACATTGCCCATTAGAGAAAGAAATGGGTACAGAAACACCACCCACAAAACACATCCACACTGCACATAATGTGACATCCATGCACAAAAAACACCCACAGCTAAATACATTCCTTTATACTTGTCGCCAGTACAGATAATTATCTATGGATTACAGGGAAATAGCCATTTTCAATTGGGAAATGCTTTTCTTACCTCAACAGTGCATGTTACACACCATTATGACTGAAACTTCAGTGGCTACCTCCTCATTCTTCAGACTTTTTTTCAAGACATGGTTTCTCTGTGAAGCATTGCACCTTTCCTGGAACTTGCTTTGGAGACCAGGCTGGCCTTGAACTCACAGAGATCCATCTGCCTCTGCCTTCCAAGTGCTGGTATTAAAGGCATGCACCACCACCTCCCAGCTAGATGTTTATTATGTATAAGAAAAAAGTCATCCTCTCCGTAGCTTGGAGACATCCTTTTCTTCCTCTCCTCAACTTAAGATTCAGGGAAAAACTTCATTGCTGAGAAGTGAGCCATCTCTGCCCTTGGCCAACTGATTTGTGAAACCAATGAATCACAGAATGGGACAGTAGAACCCTGGGCCCCAAGTCACCCCCAAAACATCCTGTGTAAACCACCCTGCCTGGTCAGCTAGAAAAAAGGCTGTTCTCTCTACCTCAGTAGAGGCAGCTACTTTCCTAGACACATCCTTCCCAAATAAATCTCTTTCTCAAAAGAGTTCTGGGTGTGAAGATCTTTATTCACTGGAGTAGAGAAGATCCTCATTGAGACATCCTTCAGAGGACAAAACAAGAGAGAGCTGAAAGAGCATAGCAAGGAGGAGCTGAATAGATCTTTGCAGAGACATCACTCAGTAGACAGAGCAGAAAAGAACTAAAAAAGTAGCACTTTTCTCCAGAGCCACAGGACATTGCTACATTTCTACAGGGGTTTCTCTTTTTGCAGAATGTAGCAAAGGAAGCAATATCTTAGGCCAGAGAAGCAAATCTCTGCTAGGAAGCTCCCTTAAGAGGAGGCTGAGCAAAGATCAGCTGTAGCAGCTTTCCAGGAGAGGAGCAGGATTGCTGTATCCTGTGGGGAGATCATCTCCCGAAGTTCCAGACCTGAATATCCCAAGAAGTTTGGGACACCTTCAGGGCAGAGCTATTTTGAGCAGCTTGAGGTGTCCAGGACACTTCCCCCTCTTGAACTAAACTGTCTCCTTGCATTTTCAGCAATCAGAGCTGTGCTAAACAGCTCCAGGTGTCCAGGACACCTTCAGGGCAGAGCTATTGTTCTGAGCAGCTCAAGGTGTGTGGCATATGTCACCATCAAGGGCTAAACTGTCTCTTTGCAGTTACAGCCATCACAGCTGTCCTAAGCAGCTCAAGGTGTTGCCTGACTCCTCAGGTTGTCAGAACAACTTTCCCCATAGTTGTTGCAACCAATTTTACTTACATTGTTGGTGCCAAAACCCAGGACCAAACCCACAGAGTTTCAAACAATTTGCTTACAGATATTCTGAACTTAGGCCAGGAGATGCAGGCTATTTAGATGGGGGGAGGTGGAGCTGCATGAGCTCTCTAAGTAGGCTTGCTGAAACAGCTGTCTAAGAATTTTCCTAGTGTCTACTCCACAGGTGTATATCCTCCAGAGTGTAAAGATGTTTATCCTGTCTTCAAAACAAATTCTCAATGATGGTACCTGACACAATGGAGACCTAAATAACATCACGAACAGTTTTGAGGATGTGATTCAACATCATGACAGATTTATAAACTCCCCAAGGGTATACCTATGTGTCACTAAATTAAGTACACTGGCAGAACTATAATGCTCAGAGTGGTACTTCCAATTTTCACCAAGGTATCACCTGGGAACTGTGAGATAGGGAATTAATCATGTCCAACCAAAGATCACAGATTGCAGGGAACTAGGGGCAGACACATGCACAAACACATCAAAAAATACACAACACATACACATGTGTGTGAGAGACAGACAAAGAAAGAGATACTTAGAGAGACAGAGAAAGAGATACTGAGTGAGAGAACTCTATCAATTTGAGGCTTAAGAAATGAATGCAGTCTTGTCATCTGAGAGATGAACCAAGGGATCAGGGAATAGTCTCAGTACCTGTATCCACACATTTAGATTTGTGGCAAGGCCTCTCCAACTGCTGCTTGGAAAACCAAACAAAGAAGGTCTTTCCAAGTAACAAAACTATCAACTCAAACTCTCAGCAACTAACATCTCACATTAGCCAACACTAGAATGCATTCTGGGAACTCATATACTACTGCCTCAATTCATGAGTACTATGACTCATGCCACAGGAACTGTTTTTGTTTCTTTTCAGAGGAAGCAGAATAATCTTTGTCCTCATGTCATTCCTGTCCACATTTGAGGTTCTTCTACCTTTGGAAAAAATTCATAGACACGATTTTGGGCAAAAGCATACCATGAAGATGCAGCCTACCAGGAACACAGACCTTATATAAAATGAATTAATGATGGCAGAGTGGGCCTGAGATTGAAACCACAGGGTTTGAAAGAATGGATACCTATTCTTCATGTTCTCTTCTGTGATAAGGATCAGGCAATCTCACTGATAATTTCTGTCAATGGTCATTTTAAGTAGCTGACTGTTCAGTCTTTGCACCTTCTACTTCACCTGCATCTTGGTGAGGAAGGTTTAGTGGGAGGGTGGCAACATGGTGCTCCTGGTGGATAGATGTAAACAAATTAACTGGCAGTATGACAAGTCAAAGGGGATGGACAGACCACTCTGAGTCCTAATCAAATGTTTGAGAAAGTTTGTTTACCAATGACTCAGTGAGAGTGCAAATTATTTTGTCCCATGCTTCAGATGCCCCCTCTTGGCAAGTCAGCTATATCCTCCATTTGAAGGGAAGTGGTTGTCCCAGCTATATGGTTCTCTCTGTCTTTATAGCACATGCTACAAGTAACCAAGTAGAGAGAGTCATGAGAAAATTGCCATAGTTCCAATCACCTCAGTCATTTAGAAGTTACTCAAATATCTTCACAGGTCACTCTAACCATATAACTATTGATGGAGAAGACATATAAGGGCAGAACATGGTCAACAGAGTCAACATGTCACCTCACTGACAACCTAGGACACACAGCACAGCTGGGAGGTACCTAAAGTTAGCCAGAGTGGATGAAGTACAGAGATGTCCTGCCTTGAAATGGCCACACCTCATTAATCCCTCCTGCTTTAATATTGGTCTCTTGTTCACTCCTCAATGCTTATCCTTCAAAAGGAACAAAAGCCAAGAGTTCCCAGCATAAAGCTTTGGCCTTTCCAGTTCCTGACCTTTGAGGGAAAACAATTAAATTCTTAGAATCCTTGAATTTTAGGAGCCATGACATACAGGGATGATGTTCTGTTGGTTCCCAGAGACTCCAGGTTTCTGTAACCCATTATTGGAAGATTCATTTCAAGACCACTTCCTCCAGGAAGCTTCTCTTTTCCTGTACAGAACTCATCACACAATTCTCTTGACTATTTCTTTCTTGACATTTTACTCTGAGGCTGAAAGTCAGCTTTCTTCTGTCACTCTCTGTTCTCTCTACCATCTCCATTCTCTTTTTGAATTAGACTCTTCAGTATGCCAACATGTTCATCAGTAAATGGTGAAGACATTGAATAAACTTCCCAAAGGCAGTTGGTATTGCCACAGCATAGGTGACATCACAGAGGATGCCAGGGCTCTCCAGGATACAATGGAATGTCCAGGAAGGAGCTTCAGATGTCATGGAAAATGACATTGCTTCCCTGCTAATGATCTTTCCTCATAATACACTAGATGTCAAGCTGACCTTTGTAGGAGCTTCTGCTGGGAAACAAGGGAAGCCCTTCAGCACCCTCTTCATCCAAAGCCAGATATCTCTCTCTAATCGATTGGACATCCTTTAGTGTTTTCCATGTGTGGAACTGAATATTTATCTCCCACTGAAATATAATGTACACAAGGTAAAAATATCATAGAAATTTATATATTCTACAGTTCTTTATAACTTCCTGCATCTCCTTATCTCCTTGGTGTCAAGATGTTATAGACTTAATGTTGACAGAGAAGGACACTTGTTATATAATTTCCTGTTAAAGAGACTACAGGAAACAGCTAGGTAGAGTTATGCTAGAGGAAGAGGCTGACACAGCCTAGGAACAAGTACACATAGGAGTGTGATATGGTCATGCAGGTCAGTGTGACTAAAATCTGTGTCATCAGCATGTGTGTAGTGTGTGCTTTACTCACTGTTGTGTAGCTCAAAGTTTCCTGTTGTTACTGGGTAGTACAGGTGTCCAGACCACTGGAGTCTTCCACACAGAACATGAGTTTCCTATAGAGCAAAGGATATTCAGGAAAATCCTTTGCAAGGCCTTTCATATATTGGAACATAGACAAAATGTTTCCACTGGCCTCTCCAGATGAATTGTTCTTAATTTGTCCAATGCTCTGAACTTTTACATTGTATTAACAGTAGTTCCTCTTGTTGTGATGAACCCTAATTGTTTCATTGCTTCTTAACTTTAAGTTTGCTACTGTTATGAATCATAATTCAAATATTTGATGTGCAGGATATCTGATATGTAACCCCCAATGGGATGGTGACCCATAGGTTGAGGAACACACTCCTGAATGCAGACAGAAATCCCCACAAATCCTGATAGTGATGCTAGGGCAGTGTGATTCTTAAATTTTATTATCAGTTTGAATTAAACTAATCACCTGGGAGGAGGGACCCTCAATGAGAAATTATGTAGATAAGATTTACTTTGAACACGTCTCTGTGGGATTTTGTTAATTGTCAATTGAGATAAGACTACATAAAATGGGCAAAATCATTTCATTGTCTGTAACCTATACTGTGTAAGTATGAAGAACCTAGAGCATAAGCATAAATAAACAGGCAGCATGGGTACATATGTTTACCTCTGTTCTTGGCTGTAAATGTGATATGAGTAGCTGTGATCCTAACTTGATTTCCCAAAAATGGAACTATTACCTAGAATTGTGGGCTATGATCAATTTTTCCCATTCTAAGTTGCTGTGCCTTATAACTCAATGTAATAAAGATGTTAAGGAAGCTCTCTATGACAGATAGGTTTTCAGAAGTCAGTGAGATGTGTATTTCATGAAATGCTCAATAGCACCATATTTGTCTCAGAAGAGATCCTACTTGTTAGTTATTTGGCGGTACCCTTACCCTGTGAAGAAATATCATGAAACACAACAGAATCCATTAACAAGAGTTTTATTAAGACAGGAAAGAGAGACAGATGTGAGAGGCCTGTGGACAACACACATGAATAAAGAAGGAGTTAGGAACATGGTGCTGACTTGTAAACTTTTATTTTCTCCTTAACTGGCCATTTTGAGCTACATCCAAGGCTATCCAATGAGAATAAGGTCTTGGACTAGGAACTGAAATAACCACAGTTACAAGTTTAGAATGCAGGTCTGAGGAACAGAGTGCAAATCAAGGGCAGGACAGCAGGCACACCCAGGAAATTCTTGGTTATGTCTTTGGCAGTTTAGCCTCTCTGCATGTCAGTTTCTTCTAACTAGAAAAATATGGGTTGGTATGCACAATGGAGATGGTTCTTGTCACAAGGCAAGACATAAAATCAATTACTTTACAACTGGGATTTTGTTTGTTTGCATGTTTTTTTTGATGGGGGTGATGAGCTAGCATGTATATGAGCTAAGCTGCACATCTCTTTCTGGTGAACATCTGATTCTGGAAACAGAGGAATCAGATCCTAAACTTACAAAAAATGCTGAAAATGATGCATTAGAGCAGAGAATCACTTCACTTAGTTGAACAAAAAATTAAGACTTCTCTTCATGACTCTTACCAAACATTGTGCGATGCTCCTGTCCTTTACCATTTGGAATGACTCACCAGCTAGCTATTCTTTATTGATTCTTTAACCACTTTCTGGTACTAAAAGCAAAGGAGATGGAGAGGGAAGGTAGAAATCACCATGTTTGATCCTAAATATAGAATTGTGTTTGCCTCTTCTAATCTCAGAAATCTAATCCTTATCTAGCTAATCTAATAACAAATAAATGCCACCTGTGCCCATTGGTGTATTTTAATAGAAACACATTAACTATTTTGGTGACTTACTTGTACTCATGTAGTGAATATTGAATCCAGCTATTTTCTTCATGTCTTGCTATTCTTATTTGGAAGGTTTGCTTGGTTGAGTGTAAGTAAACCACCCCAATTAAAATGGGGGGAAATTTAAAAAAATGAATTACTCTAACAGAATTTGTTTGGGACTTGTAAAAGTTTTTTCATTGAAAAAGTCAGAATTTAAGAGGATCGTGTTACGTGCCAGATGCAGAAATCAGAGTCAGCAAAGCTTGCAAAAACAGATTTTTTAGCACTTTCAGAGCAGCAATGTATTTTTTGTTTAATTTTTAATTGTATAATTAATTTAATTTTATATATTAGCTACAGATTCCCTGGTCCTCGCTCCTCCTGCTCCCCTGCCCTCCCTGCATTACAACACCCATTCCCATGTCCTCCAGGGCAAGGACTCTCCTGGAATTCAGCTCAGCATGGTAGATTCAATCAAGGCAGGTCCAGTCTTCTCTTCCCTTAACCTAGGTTGAGCAAAATGTCCCAGCATAGGCCCTGGGCTCCAAAACGTGAGCCCATGCACCAAGGACAGGTCCCAGTCCCAATGCCTGGGGGCCTCCTAACCTCAAGTTCATCAGCTCTCTCACTTATCCAGAGGGCCTGATCCAGTTCCATGGGGACTCCTCAGCTATTGGTTCATAGTTCATGTGTTTCCACTAGTTTGGCTCTTTGTCCCTATGCTTTTTCCAACCATGGTATCAATATCTCTTTCTCATATAATTCTCCTCCCTCTCACCTATTGAACTCCGGCTACTCCACCAGGGGCTTGGGTGTGGATCTCTGCATCTGCTTCCATCAGATAGATGAGAGTACTAGCATGACAGTTAGGGTGTTCAGCCTTCCAATCACCAGAGTAGGTCAGTTCAGGCACTCTCTTGACCATTGCCAGTAGTCTATCATGGCGGTACCTTTATGGATTTCTGGGGACCTCTCTAGCACTTTCCTTCTTCCTATTCCCATGGCGTTTTCATTTATCATGGTATCTCTTTCATTGTTTTCCCTCTTCATTCCTGATCAAGCTGAGACCTCCTGCTCCTATAAGCTCTCTTTCCCCTGATACTTCATTACCCTCCCCCTCAAGTCATGTAGAGTTTGCTCATGTAGATCTCATTCATTTGTCTGTGGCTGGGCAATTCCTGTGTCTTTCTCAGAGTTCTCTTTACTAGGTACCCTCCCTGAAGTTGTGAATTGCAGTCTGGTTATCATTTCCTTTACATCAAGTATCCACTTATGAGTGAGCACATACATATATGAATGCTCAATCACACCACAAGAGCACATGTCCAGCTATGTTCTTAGCAGCATTGTTTGTCATACTGAGAACCTGGAAACAACCTAGATGCCCTACAACTGAAGAATGGATAAAAAAAATAGGGTACTTGGGTTGGGGATTTAGCTCAGTGGTAGAGCTCTTGCCTAGCAAGCGCAGGCCCTGGGTTCAGTCCTCAGCTCAAAAAAAATATATGGTACTTATACACAATGGAGTACTACCTAGCAATAGTAAAACAATGACATTATGCGGTTTTCAGGCAAATGGATGGAATTAGAAAAAACATCCTTAGGGAAGAAACACAGACTCGGAAAGACAACCATGTTTTTCTAATTTCTTGTGTTCAATATGGATATTTTGGATATTAGACATTTATCAGGTGAGAATATTCATGTTGCTGCATCATGAGGTTTGCAGTCAAATGGATGGATCTAGAAAAAAAACATTCTGAGTGAGGTAACCCAGACTCAGAAATACAAACATGGTATGTACTCACTCATAGGAGAATACTACATGTAAAACAAAATGACTAGACTGCTACTCACAACGACAGGTAGACTACCTAGAAAACAGGACCCTAAGATAGACACAGAGATCACCCAATGACAGAGAAATGGATGAGATCTACATGAACAACCTGGACATGAGTGGGGGTAATGAAGGGCAAGGTTCAAGGGAAAGAGAGCTTATGGAAATGGGTGTACCCAGCTGAATCAAGAACAGAAAGGAAGAACAAGGAAGAAGAGACCACAACAAATGAAGAATACTTGAGAATAGGAAGAAGCAAAGTGCTAGAGAATTGCCCAGAAATCCACAAAGATACCCCCACTGTAGACTATTGGTAGAGAGAAAGCACAAACTGAGCTACTCTGGTGATCATCCAAACACCCTAATTGTCATGCTAGAAATATCATCCAGTACTAAGGAAAGCAGATGCAAATATCCATGGCTCGGCCCCAGGTAGAGCTCCAGGAGTCCAATTGGAGAGAAAGAGGAGGGATTGTATGAGCAAGAATTGTTGAAACCAAGATTGGAAAAACCACGGGGACAAATAGCCAAACAAAAGGAAACACTGGAACTATGAACAAATAGCCGAGGAGCCCCCAACTGGATCAGGCCCTCTAAATAAGTGAGAAAGTTGATTAACTTGAACTGTTTGGGAGGCACCCAGGCAGTGGGACAGGGACCTGTCCTTAGTGCATGAGCTGACTGTTTGGAACCTGGGGCTTATGCACAGACACTTCACTCAACCTGGAAGAAGGGGACTGGACCTGCCTGGATTGAATCTACCAGGTTGAGCTGAATCCCCAGGGGAGTCTTTCACTGGAGGAAATGGGAATGGGGGGCGAGCACGGGGGAAGGAAGGGCCGGGGGAAGGAGGGACAGGGGAACCCATGGCTGATATGTAAAATTAAATTAAATTATAAAATAAAAGAAAATAATAAAAGAAATGGAGATTTTTCTGAATAGGTACCAAAACCACAAACTAAATCAAGTCCAGATAAACAATTTAAATAGACCTATAGCCCCTAAGGAAGTAGAAGCTATAGTGATATTTTATTTGTATTGAAATGTGATTTTATTTATATGTTAATAAAGTTGCCTTGAGGTCAGAGCAAGCCAGAGCCGAAACAGGGTGGTAGTGGTGCATGCCTTTAATTCCAGCACTTGGGAGGCAGAGCTAGGTAGATCTCTGTGTGTTCAAGGACACAGCCAGCATGGCAGACACATGCCTTTAATCTCAATAGCAACCATAGAAGACCTGGAGGTCTGTACAAACAGGCAGTGATGAGGAGGTCATGTGGCTGGGTTTACAACCAATGAGAAAAGAGAACACAAAATCTATAAAAAAAAGATAGGACACACAGAGGTAGCTCTCTTGCGGAGAGGAAGAACAGCAGAAGCAGTGAAGTGTAAGGTTTTCCGCTCTTGCTTTGACCTCGTGGTTTTTAACTCTGCAATTGGTTCTGTGTTTCTTATTTAACAAGCCAGTTACATCTACAAGAAGCAGTCATTTATAGTTTGTCAAGCAATAAAAACCCAGGGACAGATGATTTCAGCACAGAATTCTACCAGATTTTCATAGAAGAGCATATACTGATACACCACAAATTGTTCCACACACTAGAAACAGAAGCAATATTGCCAAATTTCTTTATGAGGCTTCAGTTACACAAAACAAACAAAGATACATAATTACAGAACAAACAACCCTCATGAACATTGATGGATATATACTCAATGAAATACTGGCAAACCAAATTCAAGAATACATCAAAATATCAAGCCACCATGATCAAGTAGGCTTCATCCAAGAAATGCAGTCATGGTTCAATTGCATCTGAGAGTTTAATCCATTATATTAACAAACTGAAGAAAAGAAATACATGATATTCCCATTAGATTCTGATAAAGCCTTTGACAAAATCCAACACCCCTCCATGATACCCTCAAGGTCTTTGAGAAATAAGGAATACAGGGAACATACCGAAAAATAATAAAGGCGATTTACAGCAAGCCAACTTGAAATTAAAGGAAGAAAAACCCGAATATCTAAAATATACATACTGTACACAAGAAATTAAACAAAACATAAATTATCATCTCATAAAGGTCTAATATTAAAATACGCATATGGAACATAATTAGATACATAAGAAAAAATTCTCACGTGATAAAGGTCTAATATCTCATATATACATATTGAATACAAGAAATTATATAAACAAAAATTCTCATCTTATAAAGGTTTAGTATGCAAAATATACATAAGAACACAAGAAATCAGATCAATAAAACAAAAATTCCCACCTAATAAAGGTGTAACATTGAAAATAAACATAAAGAAAACAAGAAATCAGAAAACCAAAAAAAATCTCAGGTGATAAAGTTCTCATATGAGAAATATACTTACTGAAAAAAATAAAATAAAACAAAAATTCTGTTCTGATAAAGGTCCATTATAAAAAATATACCAATTGAAAACAATAAATAGATAAATAAAACAAAAAAATTTTCATGTGCTAAAGGTATAATATCTCAAATATCCTTGTTGAACAAAGGAAATCATTTCAATAAACAAAAATTCTCACCTGATAAATGTCTAATTTACAAAATATATATATTGAACACAAAAAACAACTACATAAACCACAAAATGTATATTCAAAGTATACATATTGACATTATTAGATAAACAAAACAAAAATTCTCATCTGATAAATATCTAATATTGAAACCATAGTGAACACAAAAATAAAAAAAAAACAGGAATTATCACCTAAAAAATGTCTAATATCTAAAATATACATATTGAATACATTAAATCACATAAATAAAACAAAAATACTCACTTAATAAAAGTCTAATAGCCAAAATATACAAGAAAATAAATAAAAGAAAAATTCTGATGTGATAAATTTCCAATGTCACAAATATGCCTATGGAAGATAATTAGATAAATAAAACAAAAATTCTCAAAACATCAAGATTACACTTATTGAACACAATAAACTTCATAAGACAAAACTTTGCACCATTAAATTTATAATATACAAAATATGCATATTGAATACAATAAATCATATATATAAAACAAAAATTGTCACCTGAAAAAGGTATAATATTCAACAAATTTTACTGAACCCAAGAAATTTTGATAAACAAAAATTTCACACGTAAAGTTCTCATATACAAAATACGTGTGTTAAACAATAGAAATCAGTTAAATAAAACAAAAATTCTAACATAATAATTCTAATTAGCAAAATACACATATCAAACACAAGAAAACAAAAACCACAAAACAAAAATTCTCATCTCCTAAATATAAATATCAAAAATATACATATTTAACACAGAAATAGGATAAAAGAAATTCTCATCTGGTAAAATTCTGATATACAAACATATACATAGGGCCCAAAAATCAGATATATAAACAAAAATTCTCAACTGATAAAGGTCTAACTTAAGAAATATCCATACTGAATACAGGAAATAAAACAAAAATTCTCACCTGATAAAGCTCTAATATCCAAAATAAACTTACTGAACACAAGAAACTCAATAAAACAAAAGTTTCCAAATGATAAATATGTGATATCCAAAATATTCATATTAAATAAAAGAAATCAGATAAATAAAACAAAAATTCTCATCACATAAAGGTCTAACATCCCCAATTTAAAAATTGAACATAATTAGATAAATATAACAAAAATTCTCATCTGTTAAAATACTTACATCTAAAATTTACATATGGAACAAAGAAATTAGAAAAAACAACAATTCTCCTCAGTAAAGGTACAATATCCAAAATATACTTATTAAACACAAGATATCAGATAAATAGAACAAAAATTCACATCTGACAATGGTCTCATATCCAAAATATACATAGTGGAGATAATTAGTTAAATAAAACAAAAATTCTCATCTGATAAATTCTAATATCAGACATATAGTTAATGAACACAATAAGTTAAATAACACCAAAATTCTCCTCTGATAAATTTATAATATCCAAAATATACTAATTGAAGACAAGAAATCAGATAAGTAAAACAAAAATTCTCAAGTGTAAAAGGTCTAATATCCAGCCAGGTGGTGGTGGCACAAGCCTTTAATCCCAGAACTTGGGAGGCACATCCAGGTGGATCTCTGTGAGTTGGAGGCCAACCTGGGCTACCAAGTGAGTTCCAGGAAAGGCACAAAGCTACACAAAGAAACCCTGTCTGGAAAACAACAACAACAACAACAGAAAAAGGTCTACTATGCAATACATACATATAGAACACAAGAAATTAGAAAAACATGTTTGTCTTTCTGAGTCTGGGTTACTTCACTCAGGATGTGTTTCTAATTCCATCAATTTGCCTGAAAACTTCATAACGTCATTGTGTTTCTCTGCTGAGTAGTACTCCATTGTGTATAAGGACCACATTTTATTTATCCATTCTTCAGTTGAAGGGCATCTAGGTTGTTACCAGGTTCTGGCTATTACAAACAATGCTGCTACAAACAGAGCTGAGCATGTGCCCTTGTGGCATGATTGAGCATTCCTTGGGTATATGTATGTAATCACTCATAAGTGGATACTAGATGTAAAGCAAATGATAACCAGCCTGCAACTCACAACTTCAGGGAGACTACCTAGTAAAGAGTACCCTGAGAACTGATTTTTTGTATTCAATCTGTATATTTTGAATATTAGTATGTTTCCATTGAAAATATTTGTTTTATTTAATTTCTTTTGTTCCATAAGTATATTTTTGATATGAGACATTTATCACATAAAAATTTTTGTTTTATTTAGCTAATTATGTTAAATATGTATATTTTGGATATTTGACCTTTATCAGATCAGAATTTTTGTGTTATTTATCTGATTTCTTGGGTTCAATGTCTATATTTTTGATATTAGTCCTTTATCAGATGGGAATTTTTGTTTTATTTATCTACATTAGTTCAATATGTGTATTTTGGATATTTGACCTTTATCAGATGAGAATTTTTGTGTTATTAATTTGATTTCTTGTGTTCAATATGTATACTATGGATATTAGACCTTTATCCTATTAGATTTTTTGTTTTATTTAACTGGTGTACTGTGTTCAATATGTATATTTTAAATATTAGAACTGGATCAGATGAGAATTTTTGTTTTATTTATCTGATTTCTTGAATATATATTTGTTTTTTCAAGACAGGGTTTCTCGGTGTATCTTTGTGCCTTTTCTGGAACTCACTTTGGACACCAGGCTGGCCTCAAACTCACAGGGATCCACCTGCAACCTTATCAAGTGAAAATTTTTGTTTTATTTATCTAATTATATTTAATTTGTCTATATTGGATATTAGACCTTTTTCAATGAAAATTTTTGTTTTCTGTTTCTGATTTATTGTGCTTATAATGTATATTTTGGATAATAGGCCTACTTTTCAGGACAGAGAAATGGAAGAGAAATCCATGAACAACCTGGACGACAGTGGGAGCAATGAAAGGCAAGGTTCGAGGGAAAGAGAGCATAGGGGACCAGGAGATGCCAGCTAGATCAAGAACAGAAAGGGAGAGAAAACAATAACAGACCATGATAAATGAAGACCACATGAGAACAGAAATTCTGATTTTTTTCAATGAAAATCTTTTACAACTTCCAAACCTATTATGTTACAATATTTTATTTTTTTAATTTTCCCCCCATTTTAAATAGGGGGGGTTCACTTTCACTCAACCAAGCAAACATTCCAAATAAAATAACAAGACAAGAAGAAAATTGCTGGACTCTATATACACTACATGCATTCGAGTAAGTCTCCAAAATAGTTTATGTGTTTCAATTAAATTACACAAATGGGCACAGGTGGCATTTATTTGTTATTAGATTAGCCAGATAGGGATTATATTTCTGAGATTGGAGCAGGCAAACACAACTGTATATTTAGGATCAAATATTTTGATTTCTACCTTCCCTCTCCATATTCTTTGCTTTTAGCATATGAAAGTGGTTAATCAATAAAGAATAGCTAGCTGGTGAGTCTTTCCAATTGGCAAAGGACAGAAGCCATGCACAATATTTGGTAACAGTCCTAAAGAGAAGTGATAATTTTTTTCAACAAAGTGAAGTGATTCTCTGCTCTAAAGCATCATTTTCAGCATTTTTTGTAAGTTTAGGCTCAGATTCCTCTGTTCCCAGAAAGAGATTTTCACCAGAATGAGGTGTGCAGCTTAGCTCATAGAAATAATAGCTCATCACCCCCACCCCCAAAAACCATTCAAACAAACAAAGTCCCATATAGGAAGGAAGTGATTTTATAAGTCATGCCTGGTAACAGCATCTATCGCCATGGTGCATCCCAACCCATCTTTCACTAGGTAGAAGAAACTGACATGCACAGAGGCAAAACAGGTAAAGACATAACCAAGAATATCCTGGGTGTACCTGCTGTCCTGCCCTGGATTTGCACTCTGTTCCTCAGACCTGCATTCTTCACCTGTACCTGTGGTTATTTCAGTTCCTAGCCCAAGACCTTGTTCTCCTTGGATAGTCTTCGCAGTAGCTCAAAAGGGCCTGTTACATGTTCTTGGAGGAGAAGGACAAAATCAAGGTGACTTTTTCATCTGATAAGGTCTATTTACATTTGAAGGAGGAAATTCGTCAAAGCTCTGTTTACAGAACCCTTAATGAAGAGGCACAGAAGTTAAAGGGACACAGAAATTTTCACATGGATGTGTGTACATCAGCTCTGGAGTTAATCTCCAACCTAAGGTAACTAGTGCACACATTGTCAGTCATTACTTATACCTACACATACCTGAAATTTAAGGTGCTACTTTGCTCTCAGCTTTTAGGAGCTTCTTCTGACCTTCAAGGAAGGACATACCATGAGATTAAAATTCAAAATCAAAGCAGTGAATTCAGGTCCAGTTCCCCATATCTGAAAAGTTTAATGGTCAGGAAATTCAAATAAAACTACATTCATTGACGTGAAGCATGTTGTATATAACACATTAGAAGAATTTAGCATAGGACTTGAAATGGCAAGACAATATCAGGGAACATTTGTTGACAGGGTGAAGTAGTTTGTGAGTCTATGGGTGTCCCTATGTCTTTGTAAAACTGTGACAGGGAAACACAGGTTGGGTTTGGGAGGAAGTAGTGATAGAGATTCACAATGAGCCCCCCTCCATGGTTGTGTATGCCAGCAGACCTAGACACTTTCATCAAGCCATTTCTGGGTCACAGTAACCATTTCTGGGTCAAAATAGCCATTTCTGTGTCAGAACATCTTGCATGACCAGGATCCTTTGGCTTTGCATGGTTGCGAAAGCCCACAGTGCAACCATGTGAATTATGCACATGCATGGAATAGCCACATGGGCCTGTATATGCAGGTGTGCCCCAGCCTTCATAAGTGGGTGCCATGTTCCCAACTCCTTTATTCACGTGTGTTTTCCGCAGGACTCTTACATCTGTCTCTCTTTCCTGTCTTAATAAAAACTGTTGTTAGTGGATTCTGTTGTGTTTCATGACATTTCTTCACATGGAAATGATGCTACCAAATAACTAACAAGTAGGATCTCTTCTTCTGAGACAGATATCATGCTATTGAGCATTTTAAGAAATACAATTCTCACTGACTTGTGAAATCGTCTCTATCATAGAGTGCATTCTTAACATCTTTATTACACTCAGTTATCAGGCACAGTAACTAAGAATGTGAAAAATTGATCATAGCACACAATTCCAGGTAAGAGTTCCAATTTTTGGAAATCAAGGTAGGCACTCAGCTAATCATATCACATCCACATCCAAGAGTAGAGATAAACAAATGTATCCATTCTGCCCATTTGTTTATGCTTATGCTCTATGTTCTACTTACTTACACAGTATAGCTTACAGACAATGTAAGGATTTTGCCCATTTTAGGGAGTATTATCTCAATTAACAATTAACAAAGTCCCCCAGAGATATGTTCAAAGTAAATCTGATCAATAGGGGAATGAGAAGAATACAAACACAAAGGCACAGATATTATATTTAACAAAACCATAGAAGAAAACTTTCCCAACTTAAAGAAAGAAATGCCTATGAAGATACAAGAAGCCTATAGAAAAACAAACAGACTAGACCCCCCAAAAACGTCCCCTTGACACATAATAATTAAACAACTAAACATACAGAATAAAGAAAGAACATTAAGGGCAGCAAAGGAAAATGGCCAAGTGACTTATAATAGTAAACCCATCAGAATAACACAAAATATCTCAATGGAGACTTTGAACGCCAGAAGGACCTGGAAAGATATAATGCAGACACTAAGAGACCATGAATCCCAGCCTAGACTAATATACCCAGCAAAACTTTCAATCATCATACATGGAGTGAACAAGACCTTCCAAGACAAAACCAGATTTAAACAATACTTATTCCTAAACCAAACAAAGATGCAACAAATAAAGAGAACTACACACTGATCTCCCTCATGAACATTGATGCAAAAATACTCAATAAAATACTGGCAAACAGCCTCCAAGAACACATCAAAACAATTATCCACCATGATCAAGTAGGCTTCATCCCAGGGATGCAAGGGTGGTTCCTCATATGAAAGTCCGTCAATGTAATACACCATATAAACAAACTCAAAGAAAAAAACCACATGATCATCTCACTAGATGCAGATAAGGCATTTGACAAAATCCAACACCCCTTCATGATAAAGGTCTTGGATCAATCGGGAATACAGGGAACATACGTAAACATAACAACGGCAATCTACAGCAAGCCAACAGCCAACATCCAATTAAATGGAGAGAAACTCAAAGCAATACCACTAAATTCAGGAACAAGGCAAGGCTGTCCCCTCTCCCCATATTTATTCAATATAGTACTTGAAGTTCTAGCCAGAGCTATAAGACAACATAAAGAGATTAAGGGGATACAAATTGGAAAGGAAGAAGTCAAGCTCTCCCTATTTGCAGATGACATGATAGTATACATTAGTGACCCCAAAAATTCAACCAAGGAACTGATACACCTAATAAAAACCTTTAGCAACATAGCAGGATACAAGATCAACTCAAAAAAATCAGTAGCCCTCCTATATACAATAGACAAACAGACTGAGAAGGAAATCAGAGATACAACACCCTTTACAATAGCCACAAATGATATAACATACCCTGTGGTTACTCTAAATAATCATGTGAGGGACCTATATGACAAGAACTTTAAGTCCCTGAAAAAAGACATTGAAGATGTCAGAAAATGGAAAGATCTCCCATGCTCATGGATAGGCAGGATTACCCTGGTAAAAATGGCGATCTTACCAAAAGCAACCTACAGATTCAATGCAATCCACATCAAATTACCAACAATTCTTCACAGATCTGGAAAGAATAATACTCAACTTCATATGAAAAAAAAAAAAGAAACAAACCAGGATAATCAAAAGAATCCTGTACAATAAAACAACTTCTGGAGGCATCACAATCCCTGACCTCCAGCTCTACTATAGAGCTACCATAATAAAAACAGCTTGGTACTGGCATAAAAACGCACATGTGGACAAATGGAATTGAATTGAAGACCCTGACATTAACCCACACACCTATGAACACATAATTTTTGACAAAGAAGCCAAAAATTTACAATAGAAAAGTGAAAGCATCTTCAACAAATGGTGCTGGCATAACTGGATGTCAATGTGTAGAAGGCTGAAAATAGATCCATATCTGTCACCATGCACAAAACATAAGTCCAAGTGGATCAAAGACCTCAACATAAATCCAGTTACTCTGAAGCTGACAGAAGAGAGAGAAGGAAGTACTCTTGAATACATTGGCAACAGAGAACACTTTCTCAATATAACACCAGTAGAACAGACACTGATAGAAACAATCAATCAATGGGACCTATCAAAACAGAGATGATTTTGTAGAGCAAAGGACACATTCAAGAAGACAAAGTAACAGCCTACAGAATGGGAAAAGGTCTTCACTAACCCCACATCTGACAGAGGGCTGATATCCAGAATATATAAAAAAATCAAGAAATTAGACATCAAAATGCCCAACAGGCCAATTAAGAAATGGGCTATGGAACTAAACAGAGAATTCTCAACAGAGGAAGATCAAATGGCTGAAAGACATTTAAGGAAATGCTCAACATCCCTAATTATCTGGGAAATGCAAATCAAAACAACTCTGAGATAGCACCTTACACCTGTCAGAATGGCTAAGATCAAAAACACAGAAGACAGCTTATGCTAGAGAGGATGTGGAGCAAGGGGAACTCTCCTCCACTGCTGGTGGGAATGCAAACTTGTACAGCCACTTTGGAAATCAATATGGCACTTCCTTAGACCATTGGTAATCCATCTCCCCCAAGACCCAGCTGTAGCACTCTTGGGCATATTCTGAAGGAATGCTCAATCATACCACAAGGGATTTTGCTCAGCTATGTTCATATCAGCATTGTTTGTAATAGTCACAGCCTGGAAACAACCTAGATGACCTTCAACTGAAGAATGGATGAAGAAAATATGGTACATATACACAATGGAATACTACTCAGCAGTGAAAATCAATGACATCATGAGGTTTGCAGGCAAATGGATGGATCTAGAAAAAAATCATCCTGAGTGAGGTAACCCAGACTCAGAAGGACAAACACCGAATGTACTCACTCATTGAGGATATTAGATGTAAAACAAAGATGACTAGACTGCTACACAACTCCTGGGAGTCTACCAAGAAAACGGGACCCTGGGAAAGACGCAGGGATCACCCAATGACAGAGAAATGGATGAGATCTACATGAACAACCTGGATGACATTGGGAGTAATGAAGGGCAAGGTTTGAGGGAAAGAAATCTTAGGGGAGCAGGAGATCCTAGCTGGATCAAGAACAGAAAGGGAGAACTAGGAATAACAGACCATGATAAATGAAGACCACATGAGAACAGGAATAGGCAGAGTGCTGGAGAGGTCCCCAGAAATCCACAATGATATATCCTCTGTAGACTGCTGGCAATGGTTGAGAGAAAGCCTGATCTGACCTGGTCTGGTGATCAGATTAACAAATACCCTAATAGTTGTCATGGAACTCTCATCCAATAACTGGTGGAAGTGGATGCAGAGATCCTCAGCCAGGCCCCAGGTGGAACTCCAGGTATCCAACTATCTAGAAAGAGGAGGGACTGCAAGAGCCTGAATTGTTGAATACAAGATTGTAAAAAGCACAGGGACAAATAGCCAATTGAAAGAAAGCACATGAATTATGAACCAACAGCTCTGGAGCCCCCAGCTAGATCAGGCCCTCTGGATAAGTGAGACAATTGAATAGCTTGATCTGTTTGGGAGGCACCCAGACTGTGGGACCAGGACTTGTCCTTAGTGCATGAGCTAGCTGTTTGGAACCTTGGGCTTACACAGGGACACATGCTCAGCCTGCAAGGAGGGGACAGGACCTGCCTGTACCAAATCCACCAGGTTTAAATGAATTCCCAGGGGTGTCTTGGTCCTGTAGGACATGGGAATGGAGGGGAGGGGCTGGGGGAAGATAGGGGTTGGGGCTGGAGGGGGGAGGACAGGGGACCCAAGACTGATGAATAAAATTAAAACACATAATAATAAAACAAGTAAAGAAAAATGTCTAATATACAAAATATACATATTAAAACAATATATGAGGTAATAAAACAAATTGTCAACTGATAAAGTTCTAATATCAAAAATATATATACTCTGATATCAAAAAATTAGAAACTACAAGATTCTCACTGGTAGGTCTAATATAAAAATTATACATATTGAATGGAATAAAACAGATATATAAAACAAAAATTCTCATCAGATAAAGGTCCAATACCCCAAATTTAAATATTGAACATAATTAGATAAATAAAACAAAAATTCTCATCTGTTAAAATTGTAACATCTAAAATATACAAATGGAACAAAGTAATTAGAAAAAACAAAATTTCTCCTCAGTAAAGAACCGATATCCAAAATATACTTATTAAACACAAGAAATCAGATGAATAGAACAAAAAGTCACAGCTGATAATGGTCTCATATCGGAAATGTACATAGTGGAATCAATTAGTTAAATAAAACAAAAAAATCTCATATGATAAAGGTCTAATATCAGACATATAGTCATTGTTTTTCTCTGCTGAGTAGTAATCTATTGTGTATATGTACCACATTTTATTTATCCATTCTTCAGTTGAAGGGCATCTAGGTTGTGTCAAGGTTCTGGCTATTACAAACAATGCTGCTACAAACATAGTGCCCTTGTGGTATGATTGAGCATTCCTTGGGTATATGTATGTACTCACTCATAAGTGGATAATTGATGTAAAGCAAAGGATAACCAGACTGCAACTCACAACTTCAGTGAGGCTACCTAGTAAAGAGGACCCTGAGAAAGACACAGGAATTGCCCAGCAACAGACAAAAGTTAGAGATCTAGATGAGCAAACTTGTCGAGATCGCTATGGGCAGAGGGTAAAGGACAAGGGTTGGGGGAAAGAGAGCTTAAGGGAGCAGGAGGTCTCAGCTGGATCAGGAACAAAGAAGGAAAACAATGAAAGAGATACCATGATAAGTGAAGACCCCATGGAAATAGGAAGAAGCAAATTGCTAGAGAGATCCCCAGAAATCCACAAAGATAACTCCACAATAGACTACTGGAAATGGTGGAGAGAGTGCATGAACTGACCTAATCTGGTGACTGGATAGCCAAACACCCTAACTGTCATGATAGAACTCTCATCTATCTGATGGAAGCAGATGCAGAGATCCACACCTATGCCCCAGGTGCAGTTCTGGGAGTCCAATCAGTGAGAGATAGGAGGATTATATGAGCAAGAGATATTGAGACCATGGTTGGAAAAAGCATAGGGACAAATAACCAACTCGTGGAAACACATGATCTATGAAACAATAGCTGAGGAGTCCCCATGGAATTGGACCAGGCCCTATGGATAAGTGAGACAGTTGATGAATTGAACTTAGGAGGCCCCCAGGCAGTGGGACCAGGACCTGTACTCAGTGCATGGGCTGCTTTTTGGAGCCTGGGGCCTATGTTGGGACACTTTGCTCTGCCTGGGTAAAGGAAAGTGGGGACTGGACCTGCCAGATAGAATCTATGAGACTGAGCTGAATCCCAAGGGGTTTCCTTGTCCTGGAGGAGATGGGAATGGGGGGTGGGGTGGGGTGGAATAAAAGGAGAGGAGGGAGATGGGAGGAGGGAGGACAAGGGAATATATGCTGATATGTAAAATTAAGTTAATTATAAAATTAAAAAAATAAGTACAAAAAGTGTTTCTCCTATCAAAGTGCTAAAAAAAAAATCTGTTTTCGCAAGCTTTGCTGACTCTGATTTCTGCCCCCAGCATGTAACATGATCCTCTTAAATTCTGATTTTTTTCAATGGAAAAACTTTTGCAACTCCGAGAAATATTCTGTTACAATAGTTGATTTAAAAAAAAATGTATCACTATTTTAAATGGGACAGTTCACTTCCACTCAAACAAGCAAACCTTCTAAATAAGAATAGCAAGACAGAAAAGAAAATATTAATAGTTGGACACAATAAACTGATAAGAACAGATTCTACACTTGATCTTAGTCAAAAGGCCTGTTCTTCCAGTTTTACTTAATGTATTTTATTTTTGCATTGTCCACATCTTTCAAACGCAATGATTCCCTCAATACTCTTCCATTTGGCTTTCCAGTAGTGCATGCCTAGTGTGGATCCTCTGCTGCGACCTTGCTTCCTTAGCTTCAGCTGAAGGGAGCATCTCAGCTGGGGTTGTCACTATGCAGGTCATGTTGAAATGACCATATTTTTGAGATATCGTGTGGGACAAACTCCCATATATCTAATCACAAGTGCTCCAACCTAAGCACATATACATTTAACCAATAATAAAAGAGTGTACATATGTATAGAATATATACACATATATGATATATGACCAATAAAATAGATATAAGGTCATGAATTTAAATACAATATTGACTAATGAAATTCTCATAACATAAAGAGTTAAATTAAAATTTCAAAGGTTGTCTTTTCTTCATGACAATAAATGTTATTATCTGGGTTCTTTTGTTTTGTTTTATGATTATATAATTCAACTCCTTGATAATATCTCATATTTATCTAAGTACATATAATGTACACATGTTTGTGTGTCTACATATATGTATGAAATTTGTCATATTTTCTGTATATCTATATCTACATTTATCTGGCTATCACTGTCACCTACATCTTTATCTGAATTTATCTATGTAACTATTGTTCTGTCTCTAGCTCCCCCTTTTTCTGAATTCCATGCATGAGCATCCACAAGGCAACTTTCCTTTCCAATATTTGAATCTAACATGTGTCCATCTCTCTAGTTATTTGCTGAAAACAGTGACTTCTCATTTCGTTACACTTTATTGTTTAATATATTTTAAGGCTTATCTATTCCTTCTAAACCACTTGTAATTTTCTGTCCATACAAGTCATTGATTTGCTGTCACTTATATCTGAACCATTGCATTTTCCCTTGAGTAATCTTTAAAAATAATGTTAAATTTTTGAAAATGTGTGTGTGTGTGTGTGTGTGTGTGTGTGTGTGTGTGTGTGTGTGTGCCATTGAGATTGTATGCCACTTTTGTATTGGGTGCTTGAAGAGACTTTAAGAGGAATTCAGATTATCTGGAGCTGGATTTTCAGGCATGGTGTGGCACCCTGTATGGATAGATACTGGCAACTGAACTTAGATTGTCTGGAAAAGTGTCAAGAGTGCTTAACCACTGGATAATCACTCCAGGCCCACAGAGAAACCTTGTAAGTTGACCATAAATTAATGTGTATTAAGTAATCTTACTTTAACAAAATAATAATCATTTATGTAATACAAAGAATGCTTTTTCTTTTATTAAGTGAATGAGCATCAGTTTATATTATAGGATAATTTATAGTTATTGGTCAAATGCTTTTAAACAAAATAAGAAAGTTAATTATAGAATGTGAAATGCATTTTGAGAGAATAATGAGATGTGTTTTATTAATATCTGTTTATAAGAAGTGAGTGACACTATTTAAATTTATTTACTGCCCTGATTAATGTCTCATACAACATTATTTGGATTATATTTGTGATAAAAAAAAGAACCAAGTTAATTTAAATGACTATATTAACTAGTCAAAATCTAAGACGTCAGTAATATTTCATATAATAAAAAATCTAAAGTTCAGCAACCAAATTAGCACATTTGTTAGCAAATGTATTTAACCAAACAATTACCTATTAGCGTGTGTTTACATACCTGAGTGCTCAAGGGCCATATGTAGGAGGTTTGCAACTATATTGGGAATATATTTGCTACAGAAAAAAAAGATTGCCCTATTCTGAGAATCTATTTTACAATAACACATGTCATCTCTTATTTATTTTCGACACAGTGTTTGATATGGTGTTTACCAACAGAGGTCAGCTATGATCAACCCAGTACAGTAACCCTGTAACCATAACCCATAGCTCCAATTGGTGCTTGGCAGTGCTGCAACTTCTTCTGTGGCTTCCACATCCCTTTTCCTGTACATGTAGCTCTGTGTGTGGCACTCAATCAGGAATGAAAAAAGTGGTACTTAAAATTACTGCAACTGTTTATTTATTGTATATATATATATATATACAATAAATATATATATACAATAAATATATGTGTGTGTGTGTGTGTGTGTGTGTGTGTGTGTGTGTGTGTGTGTGTGTGTATGCTGTGGATATCGCTCTGTGTAAATAAAGTTCTGATTGGCCAGTGGCCAGGCAGGAAGTATAGGCAGGACAAAGAAGAGGAGAAGGCTGGGAAGTAGAAGGCTGGAGAGACAACGCCAGCTGCCGCCAGGAGAAGCAACATGTAAAGACACTGGTAAGCCACATGCCATGTGGCAAAGTATAGATTAACAGAAATGGGTTAATTGAAGATAAAGGAAGTAGATAACAAGCAGCCTGCCACGGCCATACAGTTTATAAGCAATATAAGTTCCTATGTGCTTTCTTGGTTGGGTCTGAGCGACTGTGGGACTGGTGGGTAAGAGAGATTTGTCCTGACTGTGGACCAGGCAGGAAAACTCTAACAACAAATGGTGCCCAACGTGTTGGCAAGAGTTTCCACCTAAAACCTGAGAAAAAAGATTCTAAGACAGAGCTAAAAACAGCTTCCTAGTTGTCTCCCTCAAGTTAGCGGCAGCCTGCTGGTTTGAGCTACTGTGGCGGGTTCCTGGTATGTGCGTCTGACCTGCAGTGTGGCAGGAATGAGGAATCTACAAGCAACACTTTGCTCTGCTGCATGGTGGATTTAGCCTTTGCGAGTTAAAAAAAAAAGTTTCTGGGCTATGCACTACTTTGATAGAACTGCTTCTGATAGTTGATGGTACACATGGCTCCAGACACAGCTGGTGGTAAACTGAACCACCGCCATGTTGGAAAGCTGAGGTGGGTGGAGCCAGCAGCCATAGAGGCATTTCAATCTTACAAAGATGGATATTACACAGAGAATCTTGTTTGTCTTGTCTTTGGGATTTTTAACTGCAGAAAAAGATTTTATCGTAAAAGCTGTTGAGTTAAACAAATATGTAAATTTTAAAGACACCTTGACTTCAAAATTTGGATGTAAGGATATGTTGCTTTGGAAAAGAGTCTCTGCTTTTGTTTCCACAGAAAGCCAGAGGCTGTGGATTTGTTCCAGATTAAGATACATCAGGTTTGATCAGCCAAGACCACCTGAAAGGTCTCCAATGACACAATGGCCAAGATGATCCAACATCCAGAATGGTTTCAAGGCAACTGGCTCAGAGGTTTACCCTCACGGACTACTCCATAATCCTAAAATTTTCTTTATGTCCCCATAAGATACAGCACCCCCTCCATCAGGAAGTAGTAAGAGAAACTATGCCCAAATTCCCAGCTGGCTTTGGAGATGGAATTGGCTCACTCTTTCTGTAAACCCAAGCACATTGTTATAAGAAAAGTTCAAGAGCTTCTTGTGTCCCAAATCAGAAGAGCCCTCTGGTATGGGACAGAGAAAAACCACTATCTTATTTAAAACAGGTTGATTATAAATGCGATCTCTTTCTAAAGATAAAAAGGGGATATGATATAGATATGATAGGATGAAAGGGTAGATTAATGAACTTACTTCTAAAGAGCAACAACTCATTTAAAATGTTTTACATTGCTATAGATTTTAGTCTATTGATACAAACTTAAAGTTAATTTTTTTATACTGTGTGTATATTTCTACTCTTGTTTAAGGTATTATGTTTGTATAGCTCATTTTAAATTGAAATGCATAATTAAAAATAGATTAATAATTAGTCATCTATGAAAATCATAGTCATAGCCATGTTAGTTAAGTCTTCTAGATATACATAGAGATATTTCAGATAGATAGATAATCTTCAAATACTTCAAAGACCTACAGAATATGGCATTTAAAATATTTTTAAAATTTAGACTTTCTGGACAGTGAGACATGTCTGCTCCTGGCAGCACCGTTTTACTTCAGAGAGGAGGATGGGCATTGAAGACACTTCAGATGGAGTTTATCTTCACCTTGAAAAAAATAGCCATTTGGGCAAGAAACTGTTCTTGCCTTTACTGCTTGATTGACTGGACATACAGGACCCATAGAAAGGTGACCACTAAACTTTGCTTGACAAAATGGTCCTTCAGGTTCCTGCTTCGCAGAGGAAACTGCCAGACATTCTACAGGACACTGAGAGAAGTGACCGAGAGACTCTAGCCCTGTGGGCTAAAGACAAATGCCCCAACTTTACAAAGGAACATTAGGTGACTGTTCAGGCTGCCAGCTGTCTCTGTCTACCCTGCAAGACTCCCAAAAGTTGCTTGCATCCTTCTCCCGGTTCTCAGGTAATATTATATCCTTCTGAGGTCTTTGATGTGGTTGAAGACTAGATAGTTATAATTTCCTCAGTTATGATACAAGATAAGTTAAATATAAAACCTTAGACTCACAAATATAAGATAGATAGGATATCTTCTTTAATATTATAACTGTAATTCTTGCTAGATAATTGTTTTGTTATATGTAATTGTACTGTGTAAAAGTTAAAGACTTCCTTAAAAAAAAAAGAAAAAGGGAAATGCTGTGGATATCGCTCTGTGTAAATAAAGTTCTGATTGGCCAGTGGCCAGGCAGGAAGTATAGGCGGGACAAGGAAGAGGAGAAGGCTGGGAAGTAGAAGGCTGGAGAGACACCACCAGCTGCCGCCAGGAGAAGCAACATGTAAAGACACTGTTAAGCCACATGCCATGTGGCAAAGTACAGATTACCAGAAATGAGTTAATTTAAGATAAAAAAAAGTAGATAACAAGCAGCTTTCTTGGTTGGGTCTGAGCGACTGTGGGACTGGTGGGTAAGAGAGATTTGTCCTGACTGTGGGCCAGGCAGGAAAACTCTTAACAACATATATATATATATATATATATATATATATATATATATATATATATATATATATACAGAGAGAGAGAGAGAGAGGGTGTGTGTGTAAAATGGAATGCATGTGGAGGTCACATGGCAATTTATGGTTAACTGTAATACTCTTCTGTCATTTTGTGGTTCCTGAAGACTCAATGTAGATCAAAAGGCTTAGTGGCAGGCACTTTTGCTTGCTGACCCATCTCACCAGATTCATTTTTGTAAGTCAATTACTATCATATTTTTTGTGACATGGTTATAGGATTGTGTTATTTTATTCATATTGTAGTTTGAAAATGAATCTGTATTGAAAAGAATTGTGCCATTATTATTTCAATATTAAGCTAAGATGTATCACTTCAATAAACTGGAATTGTACAAATGTAAAAACATATAGTTGGACACAATATACACAGTACAGGTTGCAGACAATGAAATGATTCTGCCTATTTTAGGGAGTCTTATCTCAATTAACAATTAATAAAATACCTCAGAGAAATGCTCAAAGTAAATCTGATGTATATAATTCCTCATTTAGGGTCCCTCTTCCCAGGTGACTAGTATCATTCATTCTGATAATGAAAACTAAGAATCACACTGGCTCAGCATCACTGCCAGGATTTCTGGAGATTTCTGCCTGCATTCAGAGATGTGGTCCTCAAGCTGTAGGTCACCACCCCATTGGGGGTTCCTTATCAGATATCCTGCACATCAAATATTTGAATTCTGATTCATAACAGTAGCAACATTGTTTCATTGTTACTTAACTTTACGTTTAGGGTTCATCACAACATGAGGAACTACTGTTAGTGCTATTTAAAGAGTCAGAGAATTGGAAAAATTAAGAACTATTGATTTAGGGTGTCCAGTGGAACCCTAGTGTCAATGTTCCTACATAAGAAGGGGCAGCGAGCTCCTCGACCAGCGAGGAAGAATGACCACCACTCGAGGATTCTTCTCAGATCACACTTTATTGGAGCGCCTCTTGATTAAGGGAGAGCGGGAGGTCAGGGGCCCCAGAACAAAAGGGCAGCTGTTTATATGGGAAACCAAGCGAACGGGTTACTCTGTGATTGGATCCTGCCAGAATTCAAGCACGGGGCACCACAGGATAGGCTTGGGGACATAAGGTCATGATGTCAACACTCGCGCAGGTGCAGTGTATATCAGCCACAGAGCTCTGCAATTGCCTTATATGGAGTTATTTATGAACTGGCGATTCGGGCCAGGCGCCATCTCGGAATGGCGGTTGGCGGCTCCTAACATCTCCCCCTTCTTTATTAATAGAATGTCAGCACTGTACTAGATCATCCAATCAGGTCCCCACCTCATGATATGTGAACTGATTGAGGATGGTAGAACAGCAAAGTCAAAAGCATACCTTCCCATGTGCAATGGACCAATGCCCCAGGGGTACAAAGGCTATGCTTAGACAAATCTCTCACACACCCTCCCGAGTGCAATGGACTACTTAGTCCTAGGGGTGCAAGGGCTGTGTAAAGAGGGTTAGGCATTCTTAAGGGCTGCTAGCCATATGGTGGGAGAGGAGCCATTCTCCAAGGCAGCTAGAGCTTGAGTCATATAGACCTTGTCCCTCTGAGCACGTGCTCGCATACGGCAGATCAACCACAGGCACAACACGCTCCCTCCCAAACAGCAGGCTAAAAGCAATCCCATTCCTGCCCACTCCTTCAGGAAGCTAATAGAAGACCGCAGCCAAGACAACATCTCATCAATGGTGGCCAGGTGCACCCGAGTAGAATTAACCAGGATGATCTCTCGTCACAGTATGCTGGTTAGGTTATCAAATTCAGCTGTCCAAGTTCCTGTTAAATGAGCACTCAATTGTTTAGAATAGTTAGCAGCTCTGCTAAGATTCTCATATTGGACCGTCGTCAGGCAGAGGCCACTCATAGGGACTATGCAGGCTGCTGTGACAACTTGTTGCAATATATCTACCTGTTCTTGGAGTAGATCAACTCGCTGATTGATTAGGACTATGCCACGGTGTAGCTGTCCATTAATAGCTGCCTGAGTGCTGAGGGCTTGAGCTGTATTCCCCGTCAGCTCATTTAAAGCTTTTGCTGTAGGGACAGAGGTGGCAAGAGATGCTGCAGCAACCCCAGCGGCAGTGGCAGAAAGGGCAATAGCAGTTACAATGGCTGCTGTAATACTAAAATCTCTTTTATGTCTACTTAGCAGCATTGGCAATTCTTCTTCTTGTACCTTAACAGGCATGGGCACATAAGTGGGTATCCTCACCACAACCATGGCATCATGCAATAAAGCATTCCAACATTGAGTTAACAAACATGTTTGATTACTGCAATTTAAAACACTCTGTGTATAATTAAAAACCACCAAAAGAAACGGGGGCCACACACAAACTGGTGTGGATTTGAATTCCATGGGCTTATTGCAATTTACTGTAACATTTTGTTCAAATGTCTCCCCAGAATGAAAAAAATAGCTACAATTTTTAAAGGCACCCCCTAATACAAATCCCATAGCATTAAGCTGACTACAGGTTCCTATCTCATTACACAAAACCCAAGAAACAAAGGGATTAGATTTGGTAGCCATTAAAGGGCTATTAAAGGAAAAATTAAAACCAGTAAAGGATTCATTAAAGGGTGAAGTTTTCAAGGATAAGGAAAATGTCTTATTCACATTAACCCAATTAGGAGTTAAGCTACCCTGACAGCCTGTCCACGTTGGGGGCCAATCAGTCGAGCCTACACATCGTGGTAGAACTGAGGGCTGTCTACGGGGAGCAGAGCCGTTACCTTTACTAACTGCTCTTGGGGTTAATCCAGTGAGGATAATAGTGTTTCCGATTTCTCTCCCCTGGGTAATATTAGGGGCTCCAAACCATCCCAGCGTCTCCTTGATAAGAACAACACAAGGATTGGTTGAAGCATTATCAGTTTGAACCGTGAAGCAGAGCGTATTTACAAGGCTAGCTGTGGTAAAATTATTAATCACCTTACTCTTATCCACAGGCACAGATGGCCATCCTAATGTTTCATTAGAGCTAAAGAAAAAAGGGAACACCCCTGATTGCGATGTAAGTGGCATTGGATAAGGCCAGGCTTTCATTAGGGCCCACAATGTTTGTTCAGACTTCACCGGTCCGAGGCAGTTGGTCAACATTATCCATAACAGGCACCTCAGTAGCCTGATTCGAATCTGACTCCATGTCGTCCTCAGGGGCATCATCAACAGGACGAGTCAGGCGTACTGGAACCCAGATTGGATCTTCTTGATTCTGTGGGAAAACACATACAGCTCGCCTGGATCTCGATATTACGGGATCCGGTCCATACCATTTGTTATCAAGTACATTTTTCCACATCACTCTCCTTTCCTGATAAGGAGGTGCCATAATGTGTCTATCAGCTGCCGAATCACCGGCATCATTCAAAATTAGAAAATTAAGAGTAAAGAGTGCAAGAGATATTCTCTCTCTGGGAGAAGCATACTCTGCTATCCCCCTTTTTTCTTTTTGAAGTAGTTCTTTGATACTTCTGTTGGCTCTTTCAACAACGCCTTGACCTTGAGGATTATAAGGCAGGCCTAATGTATGTGCCACTTGGAGTTGCGCACAGAAGGTACAGAATCCGCAAGATGTATATGCGGGACCGTTGTCTGTTTTTAAATGCTGAGGCTCTCCCCAAGCTGCCCATGCTTCCAGGCAGTCGGTCCAGACATGAACCACCTTTTCCCCAGCTAAGGGTGTGGCATGAATGACTCCAGAATAGGTATCAACTGATACATGAAGGTATTTCAATTTTCCAAATTCAGGAATATGAGTAACATCCATCTGCCATAATACATTAGGTTTAAGTCCTTTTGGATTCACACCCACATGTGGTGGGTGGAGAAAAGTTACACAGGAAGAACAAGATTTTACAATATCTCTCGCCAAATGTCTGGGAATTAAGAATTTCTGTCTCAATGTATTTGCTGGCACATGGTACAATTTGTGAAACTCCTTAGCAGACTGTACAGGATCTGTCACCACAAGGGCCAAGGATCGAGTAGCACGGTCAACTAGATCATTAGCCTGGGACATAGGTCCCGGGAGCAAGGTATGAGCTCAAATGTGCCCAACAAAAAGTGGATGCTCCCTATTCAGTATACAAGTTTGTATCTGATGCAGGATATTAGACACCATGCTAGTATGTTTAATAGATGCTGCTACCTCAAGGGAAGCGACTGCATTCACTACATACTGTGAGTCTGAGAACAAATTAAACGGTTCTGAAAATCTTTTGAAGACTTCCAAAACAGTCTGGCACTTGGTGATTTGTGGGGTATCAGGTTGGAAATCTAAAACAACAGGTTCTTGTCCTTGAACAACAAAGGCACCTTTACCAGTCTTAGAACCATCAGTAAATATGATTAATGCAGAAATTATTGGTACTTTGGAAGTAATCTTTGGAAAATAGACCACATTTTTATCAACAAACGTAAGCAACTCATGTTTTGGCAAATGATTATCAATAACATTAGGAAAGGCACAAATAAGTATTGCCCAATCATCTACTGTACCAGCCAAAACTTCCACTTGATCTTTTGTATAGGGAATAACTAATTTGTCAGGCATTTTGGAAAAGTGTGTCAAGCTATATTTGAAGACTGTCAATGCTTGAATAGCAACCAAGGTGGGATAATGTTGGATGGTCTTTGCACCCAACGAGTTTCCATGTAACCACCATTAAGGACCTTCTTGCCATAACACGCCTGTTGGATAATTTTTTGTCTGTAATATACACAGAATCAAACCTGTGCAGGATCAAACCTGCACAACTGGGCTTTCATCATGGCTTTCTCAACGTTCTCCAGAGCTGTCTTAGCTGCAGGAGTTATTTCCCTAGGAGAATTTACATCTGGATTGCCTTCTAAAATTGCATATAATGGCAATAATTCTGCTCGAGGAATATGCAGATACCCTCGAACCCAATTAATATCTCCTAGCAACTGTTGAAAATCATTAAGTGTCTTTAAGTGACTAGTTCGAATAGAAACCTTTTGTGGTGAAATTATTAAGGGGTGGATAACTGCCCCCAGAAACTTTATCACTGTTGACTGTTGGATTTTATCTGGAGCAACAAACAATCCCTTCCTTTTCAATGCTTGAATGGTTGCTTGGAATGCTTTCTCAAGAGTCTGTTGTGAGGAAGTGGTTAGCAATATATCATCCATATAGTGAATGATCCTTAGCATAGGAAATTGTTTTCTAATAGGCTGCAAAGCTAAATCAACATATAACTGACACATAGTGGGACTATTAGCCATTCCTTGTGGAAGAACCCTCCATTGATAATGTTCATCAGGTTGCTCATGATTGACAGATGGTAAAGTAAATGCAAATCTCTCTCTATCATTGGGATGTAATGGAATAGAGAAGAAACAATCCTTGATGTCCAACACCATAATGGGCCATGCCTGGGGTAGGGCCGACAGTAGAGGTAGTCCTCTCTGTATAGCTCCCATAACTGGCATTTGATTATTTACTGCTCTTAAATCATGTAGCAACCTCCACATTCCCGATTTTTTCTTATAACAAATATAGGTGTATTCCATGGGGCTCTACATGTCCTAATTGCAATTGTTCTTGTACTAATTCTTTAGCTGCGTTTAATTTTTCTTGTGATAAGGGCCACTGAGGAAACCACACTGCCTTTTTCGTCAGCCATGGTATTAAGATTGCATCCTCAGTGGCCCCTAGAAAAAACCCAGTCCCTTCCTATCTGTCTTAATTATGGGCTCCATAGGGACATGCCTACCTTGTAAATGTTTTCCTAAACCCTTAGAGGGAACATACCCCTGAATCTTCATAATATTTTTGCTTGCTTCTGAATAGTCATTAGTTAATCTTAATTGTAGCTGTTGTTGAATATCTCTGCCCCATAAATTAACGGGGATGTCTATTACAAAAGGTTGAACAGTTCCTTGTTGATCTTCCATTCTCCAGATCAACTCTTTTGCACTAATGGAGGGAGTATGAACATAACCTAATCCTTGCAACGTTTGAGCGGAGCTTTGTAAAGACCAATGCTTAGGCCAGGCACCGGACTGGATAATACTCTGGTCCGCACCTGTATCTAATAGACTTGAAAATACCTTTCCTTCTATCTCTAATCTCAACATGGGTCTCTGATCTAAATCCAAGGACAAACATGCCAAATCTACTCCTGTGGAACCAAGTCCACCGTCTTTCCTCACTTTGTCCTTGGCCTGAAATTGCTCATGCATGAAAGGCAAGATAAGCAATTGAGCAATCCTATCCCCTGGAGCTATAGATATAATACCGTGGGGGGGAATAACACAGCACTTTAATCACTCCTGTGTAATCCGAGTCTATGACCCCAGGAAATACAAACAACCCTCTCAAGGTGGATGAAGACCGTCCCAATACTATTCCAACAGTTCCCTTTTCTAGTGGTCCGGTCATGTCAGTTTCAATTGCTTGTACTCCCATTTTCTGAGTCAATACCAGTCTGGTGGTGGCACGGAGGTCCAGCCCTGCGGAGCCTGGGGTTGCTCTCCTTGCTGAGGAGGGGGCCTCATGCTGGGACCCTGTATTGTCCCAAAAACTTTTGGGCCCTGGGGACGTGGGCCCCGCACCCCGTTTTTTGGCTCTTGGTCATTAGACTGAGGGATGGGTTGACCATTAATGTCCTTGACTGACCTACACTCATTTGCCCAATGTTTCCCCTTTTTACACTTAGGACACAGGCCATGCTGCCTCACTGTGGTATTCTGAGCCACGGACAGGCATTCCTTTGTTTTAGGGCATTGACTCTTAAAGTTTCCCTTCTGGCCACAACTAAAACATCCTTCATTTTTTCTCGATAGTGCAGCTCGTGTGGCTGTGAGGACTGCTGCTGCTAGGCCAGCATTACTTAGCGGTCCTCCAATCTCTCTACAGGCATTTAACCAAGCTTCCAATCCCTTTCCTTTCCACGGGGTAATAGCTCTTCTGCATTCTTTTGTGCTTTGCTCATACACTAATTGTTGAACCAGAGGCATAGCTGTTTCTACATCCCCAAATATCTTTCCTGCTGCCTCCAACATTCTAGCTACAAAATCTGAAAAAGGTTCATTGGGTCCTTGAATGATCTTAGTTAAGTTCCCTGAGACCTCTCCTTTATTTGGTAATGACTTCCAAGCCTTAGAATAAATGTCATTTATTTGTTGATAAACTTCAATAGGATATGCCGTCTGATTCACAGTCCATTGTCCTTGGCCTAGTAACATGTCAGCTGTCCATTGCGGTCGATTATTCTGAAGATTAATTCTAGCTTGTGCCTGAACTCTATCTGTGACTATAGATTTAAAATCCAAGTACTGTCCTGTAGACAGACATGCTCTAGCTATTTCAAACCAGTCTGTTGGAGTTATAGCCTGTGTGGTGAGCCTAGTCAACAAGGTTAAAGTATAACTAGCTGTTACTCCGTAGGCTCGAGCAGCCTCCACCAGATCCTTTAGTTGTTTATAAGGCACAGGGTCATGATACCTATTATTTGTCTGTGGGTCTTCAAAAAGTGGGAACGCGGATGCTAGCTGCGCCCAGGTGTCCCTTCTGATAAAATGGCAACCTCCGCCTGTTTGCAGATACGAAGGTGGTGCTGGGTGTGGGCGTGGTCCCGAAGGCGCCGTCGGTTCCACATTCATCCCAGCAGAAACCTTATAAGGAGGGGGCCACCGCCGCCCATATCTCTCTTCCTCGTACTCAGCGGCAGCTTCCTCTAAATCTTCCTCCTTATCAGGGTCTAACTCATCATCAGAAAAATCAAGGTTTGCAAACTCTTCTAATACTGGATATAAAGGGTTCCCTTTCTTTTCTAAATTTTCTTCCTTCTCTGGTTTATTTTCTTTATCCTTTTCCTTATTCTTTTCTTTTCTCTTTTTAGGCCTACTTAGGTTCTCTCCTTTAGAGTCTGATTCTGACAGACTGTCCTGGTGTTTGATCAGTGACTTGCATCCTTCCCTAATAATTTCCACACTGCGTCCTTCCTAAGACATGCGTGTACCAGCCTCCATAAAGGCATAGTACCTCTGCCCAACTTGTCTTCTTGCCCAACCCTTTCCAGATCTTTGCCTAACCTCTCCCAACATCCTAGATTAAGATCCCCAGACACAGCGAACCATGGGGCATTCTTGTTGATGTCCTGAACTATGGCATGGACTATGCCTGATGATATCTTAAGACCTCGCTGCTTCAGCAAAGCCTGAATTGGACTATATACATCACAAGTTCCTGGGCCCATTCCTTGGCTGTTTCCCATGATGTACACTTATGTACATGCATCCTACTTACTGGGCTTTAGACTCTGCCTACCTCGAAAAGGAAAAACCCAACAAAGACACTCCCTGCTGGGCTTGTGGCAGCACAGAAAAAAAACAGCAAGAGAGAACAGCAATCACCATAAGAAAGAACACTAAAGCGAACACAAGGGGATCAATCCCAGCAATCAGCATATCTGAGAGAACTTACCGACGTCGCCACTCCGTGTGTTGAGTTCTGAATCCTCTTTGACCCCTCACCTGGTGTCTGAGTTTCCTGGGTTTTGGCACCAGCTGCGGCGAGCTCCTCGACCAGCAAGGAAGAACGACCACCACTCGAGGATTCTTCTCAGATCACACTTTATTGGAGCGCCTCTTGATTAAGGGAGAGCGGGAGGTGAGGGGCCCTAGAACAAAAGGGCAGCTGTTTATATTGAAATGCCTCCCCAGTCCCAATAACTTAGCCTAAGAAATGCCATTCTGCAAGGCAAGTACCAGAAAAATAGGAGTTCATAACTGTGGTCGGCCACCCGGCCTTGGGAGAGAAACCGTTGAGTCAAAACAGGATATCTGTGGTTGGCCACCTGGCCTTGGGGAATAAACAGTTGGGCTAGGAAAACACCCACTGTACCCTGGACAAGGCCAAGTCAGCCGCACACACCAAATTTCCGAGAATTAAAAATATGTCCCCAAGTTCACCCTGGCCTTATTTGAATCAACCAATGGGAACCCTGTAACTATGCTTCTTGCTTCTGTAACCGCGCCTCTGCCCCTGGGATCCTATAAAAAGTCCCCCTTTCCCTAGGAAGGCACGCAAGTCCTCCGAGAGACTTTGTCGCCCCAGGTACCTGTGCATTTAAATAAACCCTCTTGCTGTTTGCATCTGATCCGTGGTTTTGGCGTGTTCCTTGGGTTCGGGGTCTCTCCTGAGGGAAGATCTCCAGTGGGGGTCTTTCAATATGGGAAACCAAGTGAACGGGTTACTCTGTGATTGGATCCCGCCAGAATTCAAGCACGGGGCGCCATGGGATAGGCTTGGGGACATAAGGTCATGATGTCAACACTCGTGCAGGCGCAGTGTATTTCAGCCACAGAGCTCTGCAATTGCCTTATATGGAGTTATTTATGAACGGGCGATTCGGCCTGGCGCCATCTCGCAATGGCAGTTGGCGGCTCCTAACAAGAAGGGGCTTGCATAAGATTTTCCTGAATATCCTTTGCTCTATAGGAAACTCATGTTCTGTGTGGAAAACTCCAGCTGTCTAGCCAGCTTTACTACCCAGAAACAGCATAACACTTTGCACTACTCAACAGAGAGTAAAACACCCACTACACACATGCTGATGACACAGATTTTAGTCCCACTGAGCTCCATGGCTGTATACCACTCCTGTGAGTACATTTTCCTAGGCTGTGACAGCCTCTTCCTCTACCATAACTCTGCCTAGCTGTTCACTTAAGACTCATTAAGAGGAAATTGTTTAACAAGTGCCCTTCTCAGTCAGCATTAAGTCTATAATGTCTTGTGGCTAAGGAGATAAGGAGATGCAGGAACATACAATGAGCTATAGCATATATGAATTTCTGATATTATTACCTTGTGTACATAAAATTTCATTAGGAGATAAAATTCAGTTCCACACATGGAAAGAACTAAAGGATGTCAAATCAATCAGAGAGAGATCTCTGGCTTTGGATAAAGAGTATACTGAAAGGCTTCCTTTGTATCTCAGCAGAGACTCATGTAAAGGTCAGCTTGACTTCTAGTGTATTATGAGGGAAGCTTATTAGCAGAGAAGCAATGTCAGATCCCATGACATCTGCAGCTCTTCCCTGGACATTCTATTAGATCCTGGCAACCTCTGTGATGTCACCTATGTTGTGGCAATACCAAGTGGCCGTGGGAAGTTTATTCAACATCTTCACCATTTACTGATGAACATAATGGCATAGTGAAGAGTCTAGTTCAGGAAGAGAATGGAAAGGGTAGAGAGAACAGAGAGTGACAGAAGAAAGCTGACCTTTAGCCTCAGTGTAAAACATCAAGAAAGAAATGGTCAAAGGAATTGTGTAATGAGTTCTGTGCAAGAAAAGAGAAGCTTCTTAGAGGAAGAGGGATTGAAATGAATCTTCCAGTAATGGGGCACAGAAAGCTGCAGTCTCGGGGAACCAACACAGCTCCATGCTTGTCATGGCTGTTGAAATTCAAGGTTTCCAGGATATTAATTGTTCTGGCTCAGAGGTCAGGAACTGGTAAGGCTAAGGCTTTATGCTGGGAACTCTGCTTTTGTTCCATGTGGGGGATAGGCATTGATGAGTGAACATGAGCCCAACATTAAAACGGGAGGGATTAATGAGGTGTGCCAATTTCAAGGCAGGACATCACTGTACTTCAACCACACTGGCTAACTTTTGGTACTTCCCAGTTGCTCTGTGTGTTCTAGGTTGTCAGTGAGGTGACTTGTTGAGTCTGGTGACCATGTTCTGCCCTTATATGCCGTCTCCATTAATAGTTATATGGTTAGAGTAACCTGCCAACGTATTTGTGGAATCTCTAAATGAGGGAGGTGATTGTGAACTATGGCAATTTTCTCCTGAATCATAAACCCACATTCTTGTGGACTCAGCATCCAAGCTGAATTTTGAGACTGCAGCTGTGAATAAGCCTGAAGATCCTATCTCCTTCGTTACTTGGAGCATTGCTAAGAAGGCAGAGAGAATGAATTAGCTGAGATAACCACTTCCTTCAAATAGAGAAGACGGCTGAGTTTCCCAGAGGTTTCATCGGAACCATGGGACAAAATAATTTTGGCTGTCACCGAGTCATTGGTAAATTAGCTTTCTGAAACACTTTATTAGGACTCAAGGTGGTCTGTCCATCCTCTTTGCCTTGTCATACTGCAAGATAATTTGTGTTCATCTACCCACAAGGAGCAACAGGGAGCCACCATCCCATCAAATCTTCCTCACCAAGATGCAAATGAAGCAAAAGGTGCAGAGACTGACCAGTAAGTTACAGCAAATGACCTTTGAAAGAAATTAGCAGTAAAATCACTTAATCTTTATCACAGAAGAGAGCACAAAGAGTACGTGTTCATTCTTTCAAACCCTGTGCTTTCAAACTCAGGTCCACTCTGTCATCATTAATTCATTTTATATAAGGTCTGTGTTTCTGGTAGGCTGATTCTATAGAGTATGCCTTTAACCCAAAATCATGTCTCTGAATTCTTCCCAAAGGCAGAACCTCAAATGTGGGCAGGAATGATATGAGGATAAAGACTATTCTGCTCCCTCTAAAAAGAAACAAAAACAATGCCTGTGGCATGGATAAAGAAAGTGTGGTACATATACACAATAGAGTACTACTCAACAGAGAAAAACAATGACCTCATTGGTTTGCAGGCAAATGGATGGAATTAGAAAATACATCCTGAGTGAAGTAACCCAGACTCAGAAAGACAAACATCTTTTTCTATTTTCTTGTCTTCTATATGTATATATTGGATATTAGACCTTTATCTGGTGAGAATTTTTGTTTTATTTTTCTGAGTTCTTATGTTCAATTAGTTTATTTTGGATGTTAGAAATTTACCACAGGAGAATTTTTGTGTTATTTAATATATTGTATTCAATAACTATATGTTTGTTATTAGAACTTCATCAGATGAGAATTTTTGTTTATTTAACTAATTATATCCACTATGTATATTTTGGATATGAGACCATTATCAGATGCAAGTTTTTGTTCTATTTATCTGATTCCTTGGGTTTAATAAGTATATTTTTGATATTGGACCTTTACTGAGGAGAAATTTATTTTTCTAATTTCCTTGTTCCATGTGTATATTTTAGATGTTAGAATTTTAACAGATGAGAATTTTTGTTTTATTTACCTAATTATGTTCAATATTTAAATTTGGGGTGTTAGACCTTTATCTGATGAGAATTTTTGTTTTATATATTTGATTTATTCCATTCAATATGTATAGTATGTGTACTAGACCTAACAGTGAGAATTTTGTTGTTTCTAATTGTTTGATATCAGCATATATATTTTAGATATTAGAACTTTATCAGCTGACAATTTTTGTTTTATTTACTTCATATCACATTTTTAATATGTATATTTTGTATATTAGACTTTTATGAGATGAGAATCTGTGTTTTATTTATCTGATTTCTTGGGTTCACCATGTATATTTTGTATATTAAACCTTTAGCATTTGAGAAATTTTGTTTTATTTATCTGATTTCTTTTGTTTAATATGTATAATTTGGACATCACAGATTTATCATTTGAAATTTTTTGTTTTATTAAATTTTTTGTGTTCAGTAAGTATATTTTGGTTATTAGACCTTTATCAGGTGAGAATTTGTGTTATATTTCACTCCTGTGTTCAGTATGGATATTTTTAAAGTTAGACATTTCAGTTGAGACTTTTTTTATTTATCTGATTTCTTGGGATCTATGTATATGTTGTATATCAGACCTTTATCAGATGAGAATTTTTATCGAATTTCTTGTGTTAATTATGTATATTTTTGATATTTACATTTATCAGATGAGAATGTTTGTATTGTCTTCTTTTGTTTTCTTCTGTTTAATTTGTATATTTTGTTAATTATACTTTTAGCATGTGAGAATTTTTGTTTTCTTTATCTGATTTCTATTGCTGAATAGATGGGATTTGTATATGAGTACTTTACATGTGAAATTTTTGTTTATTATACTTTATTGGGTTCAATAATAATATGTTGGATATTAGACCTTTATCAGGTGACAATTTTTGTCTTATATATCTGATATCTTGTTTCCAATATATATTTTTAATATTATAAATTTAATGGTGTGAATTTTTGTCTTTTCTTTTTTGAGTTGAGGATTGAACCCAGGGCCTTGCACTTGCTAGGCAAGTGCTCTACAACTGAGCTAAATCCTCAACCCAACAAATTTTTGTCTTATGTAATTTCTTATGTTCATTAAGTATATTTTTGATATTAGACAATTATCTGATAAGAATTTTGTTTTATTTGTCTGATATATTCTGTTCAGTGTGTATATTTTGGATATTAGACCTTAAGCAGATAAGAATTTTTTTGTTTAATTTCTTGTGTTCAATATGTATATTTTGGATATTAGACCTACTGGTGATAATTTTTTTCTTATTTCATAAATTCAGTATATATATTTTGATATAGACCTTTATCAGATGAGAGTTTTTGAATTCCCTATTCATAAATTGAGATTACTTCATCTTTTTGGAATTTTTTGGAGACATGATAATTCTACATATCCCTGACAGTCCTGGAGTTTACTTTGTGGACCAAGATCACCTCAAACTAAGAAAGAGTGGCATGCTTCTATCTTCCAAATGCTGAAATTACTAAGCCCAACTGAGATTTGTTTTTAAAATAACATATATATAAATCAGAGAATTAACTGTTAAATAAGATACAGAATGGAATCATTAATGTTTTGATGAACCATAGTAATTCTTAAAATTCTATAATAACTTAAACTAGAAAATCATTTCATATGTTTTCAATAATTAGGTTAATTTCATTAATTTAAAAATGTATTAGAGCAATATGAAATGAGAATTTCTTATCTGATTTCTAGTTTTCAGTATGTATATTCTGTGTAGAATTTTTCAAATGGGAATCTTTGTCTTATTTAATTGGTTGTGTTCAATGTGCTTGTTTTTGATATTTGACAACTGACGTGAAAATTTTACTTTCTTTTTGTTATTTATTTTGCTCAATATGTATATTTGGATATGAGCTCTTTATCAGATGAGAATTTTTGTTTTACTTAATTATTTATTTTCAATATGTATATTTTGGATATTAGCCCTTTATCTGTTGAGTATTTTGGTTTTATTTCATTTGTTGTGTTCAATATGTATGCTTTTGCTATTAAAAGATTATCACATGATTATTTATTTCTTTTTCTTATTTATTTTGTTCAATATGTATATTTGGTAATGATACCTTTATCAGATGAGTATTCTGAACACAAGAAATCACCAAATTTGCTCATGTGATTAAGGTCAATATAAAAAATATTGTTATTGAACATATGAAGTTAGATAAAACAAAATTTTCATTTGATAAATGTCTAACACCAAAATATACATATTGAGCACTAAAACTCAGATAAATAAAACAAAATTTCTCATCTGCTAAGGGTCTAATACCAAAAATATATGTAGTAAAGGATCCAGATAAATAAAACAAAAATTCTCATCTGATAAAGATCTAACATCCAAAATATACATATTGATAACAAGTAGTCAGAAGCTCCAAATATTCTCATGTAATAATGGTAAAATAAAACATTGTTATTGAACATAGGAAATTAGATAAAACAAAATTTCTGAGTTTACAGTGGTCTAATATCCCAAATACACATATTGAACACAAGATTAAATAAAATAAAAATTCTTCCATCATAAATGGGTATATCCAAAATATACATATTGAGCACTAGAAATCAGATAAATAAAATTAAATTATCATGTGATCAAGTTCTAATATCCAAAATATACATATTTAACAAAGAAATCAGAAAAAGAAATCAAAATCCTCATGTGATAAAGGTCAAATATCAAAAATATAATTATTGAACACAAGAAACTAAATAAGATAAAAAATCTCCCCGATAAAGCGATAATATTCAAAGTGTACATTTTGAACACAAGAAATTAGAAAAGGAGAACAAAATCCTCATGTGATAAATGTCAAATATCAAAAACCTACTAATTGAACACAAGAAATCAAAAGAAATATTCTCAACTGATAAATGTCGAGTATAATATATATATATATATGACAAGAAATTAAATAAAACAAGGATTATCTCCTGATAATGGTTTATATTCAAAATAAACCTATTGAACATACAAAATTAGATAAAACAAAATTCGCATCTGATAAAGGTCTAATATGCAAAATATACATACTGAACACAAGTAATCAGAGAAACCAAATATTCTCATGTGATAAAGGTCAAATATCAAAAATATTGTTATTGAACATATTAAATTAGATTTAAACAATTCTCATCTTATAATGGTCTAATATCAAAAATATATGTACTGAACACAAGAAGTCAGATAAATAAAACAAAAATTCACACCTGATACAGGTCTAATACCAAAGATATACACATTGAACACAAGAAAGAAAATAAACAAATATTATCCCTGATGAATTTCTATATTGAACATATACATACTGAGCATTAGAAATCAGATTAATAATACAATTTTCATTTGATATATGTCTTATAGCAAAAATATACGTATTGAAAATAAGAAATAAGATAAAAAATTTTCATCTGAAAAAGGTCTAAAATCAAAAATATACACACTGAAGAAAAGTAATCAGAAAAAGAAAAAAAATCTCTGGTGATAAACGTTAAATGTCCAAAATAGCGGTCTGAACATATAAAATTAGATAAAACAAAAATTCTCACCTGATGAAGGTCCAGGCTCCGTGTGCAAGAAGCGCGGGTCTTTCCACCAGGAGACAACAGGGATGCGGCTTAGAGGGGTTGGGTACTCAGTAGCCCCCTAATGGGCTGGAAAAGTCCAGCAGCTCATGCTCCATGGGACTCAGCTCCCCCTGGCAGCTGCTGTCCTCCGATGCGTAGGTGGAGCGGGGGAGCCAGGCTCTGAGCTGCCCCCGCGGTCCCGGGGATGAAGAGGCGCAGGACAGCGAGGCACTGGGCAGGAGGCGCGCGGGCAGCCAAGGCCCAGTGGCCGGTCTTAGCAGCCTCCCGGCAAGCGCGGCGCGCACCGCCTCCTGCTCCGCAAGCCGCCACTGCAGCGCGCGAACATATTCTACCGCAGAGCGCAGCGTCACCACCTTACTCAGCTTCTTGCTGGCACCGCGTGGGCATGTGCTGCCGCAGCGCCTGGAAGCCCAAGTTGACCAGCTTCACGCGGTTGCACTTGTGCTCATTGTGGGGTGCCATGGCCGCCGAGCTGCCCCAGCTTCAGTTGCTCCAGATCTGCAGCGGCGGCTGCAGAGCAGCAGTTCCGGGGATGCGGGTCTCCGCCGGGTAGTGCAGGTTCCAGAGACTCCAGGCAGGGCGGGCATGAGTCGGGGCAGCGCGCCGCCGTCCATCAAGCTCGCATTCAGCCCTGGGGCACCTGATAGGAGTTTCTGGGTGCCACAGGAAAAGTGCCCTGGAGGAACCAGGTTCGGTGGGAAGCGAACGGTCTCACCTCCACCGGTCTAATGCAGGGCCCTGCTGCAGGATTTCCTAGGGCACCAGTCGCTGGCTTTCTGGATCCCTAAGACCCCGTGCTGTACAAGGGCCAAGAGTAGGGAAGCCTGGTATGCTCCTGTCCAACACGTGTGGTCAGACCTCCCCTGGTCTCCAAAAACATACTTATTTAACATAAGAAATTAAGTAAAAAAATAGTTCTCTCCTGGTAAAGGACTATATCAAAAATATACATATTGAGCACTAGAAATCAGGTAAGTAATACAAAAATTCTCATCTAATAGAGGTCTATTATCAAAAAATATATCTTGAACACAAGAAATCAGACAAATAAAACAAATTTCTCATCTGATAAAGGTCTAATGTCCTAAATATACATATTAAGCAGAAGAAATCAGAAAAACAAAACAAAATTTCTCATGAAACAAAGGTCTAATACCAAAAATACACATATTGAACAGAAGAAATTACATAAAACAAAAATTTTCATCTGATAAATTGAAATATTCAAAACATGCATACTGAACCCCAAAAGTCAGAAAAATAAAACAAAACTTCTCATCTGATAAATGTCAAATATCCAAAATATACATATGGAACACAAGAAGTATATAAAAAAATTATAAGCAGTAAAGTGCTGATATGCAAAACATACACATTAATCCCAAGAAATCAGATAAATAAAAAAATTATCTGATAAATGTCATATATCTAAAGTATACATATTAAACACAAAAAATTAAATAAACAAAAATTCTCATATGATAAATGTCTATTATAAAAAAAATACATATCTAACAAAAGAAATCAGGTAAATAAAACAAAAATTCTCATCTGATAAAGGTATAATAACCAAATATACATATTAAACACAAGAAATAAGAAAAACGTATCAAAATTTCTCATGTTATAAAGGTAAAATATCAAAAATGTATATATTTAACACAAGAAATTACATAAAACAAAAATTTTCAACTGATTAATTGAAAGATTCAAAATATAATTATCTGATTTCTGGCTGTCAATATGAATAATATAGATGTAGACTTTACAACTTTATCAGATTATAATTTTTGTTTCAGTTATCTTTTTTATACTATATGTATATTTTGGGTATTAGACCTTTATCTGACTAGAATTTTTGTTATATTAATTCGATTTGTTGGGTTCAATACATATCTTTTGGATATTAGATTTTTATCAGGATAGATTTTTTTTATTTAATTTTTTGTTTAAGATATGTATTTTTGGTATTAGAGCAATATCAAATGAGAATCTTTTTATTATTTACCTGATTTCTAGTTTCTAGTATGTATATTTTGTATGGACCTTTATCAGATGATAATCTTTGTTTTATTTAATTTGTTGTGTTCAATGTGTTTGTTTTTGATATTTGACAATTGACATGAAAATTGTACTTTCTTTTTATTTGTTTTGTTTAATATGTATATTTAGATATGAGCTCTTTATCAGAAGGGAATTTTTGTTTTACATAATTTTTTATTTTCAATATGTTTATTCTGGATATTAGCCCTTTATCTGTTGAAAATTTTTGTTTTACTTCATTTGTTGTGTTCAATATGTATGTTTTTGATATTTGAAGTTTATCACATTATTTTTTCTTTTTCTTTTTTATTTTGTTCAATATGTATATTTGTATATGATACATTTATCAGATGAGAATTTTTGTTTTACTTAATTTCTTGTGTTCAGTAAGAATATTTTTGCTATTTCAACTTTATCATATGAGAATATTTTGTTTTTCTGATTTCTTGTGTTCAATATGTATGTTTTGGATATTAGTATGTTCACGTTGAAAATATTTGTTTCATTTCTTTTGATCCATATGTTTATTTTTGATATGAGACTTTTATCACATGAAAAGGTTTGTTTTATTTAGCTAATTATGTTCAATATGTATATTTTGGATATTAGACCTCTATTGGATCAGAATTTTTGTGTTATTTATCTGATTTCTTGGGTTCAATGGGTATATTTTTGATATTAACACTTTATCAGATAGGAATTTTTGTTTATTTATCTAATTAAGGTCAATAGTTGTATTCTTGATATTTGACCTCTATCAGATTAATATTGTTGTGTTATTTATTTGATTTCTTATGTTCAATATGCATAATATGGATATTGGTCCTTTATGATATAAGATTTTTTTTGTTTTATTTAACTGGTGTAATGTGTTCAACATATATATTTTGGATATTGGACATAGATCAGATGAGAATTTTTGTTTTATTTATCTGATTTCTTGTTGTCAGTAGGTATATTTTTTATATTAGACATTAAGCACATGAGAAATTTTGTTTTGTTTTTCCGAATTCTTGAGTTTAATACGAATATTATGAATACTAGACCTTTATCAGAAGGGAATTTTTATATTATTTACTTTATTTCTTGTGTTCTATGTGTATATTTTGGATATTAGACATTTAGAAGGAGAGATTTTTTTTTATTTATTTGATTTCTTGTGTTCAATATGTATATGTTGGATATTAGTTCTTTGTTATGTGAGAAATTTCATATTTAATATCTTGTGTTTGACATATGTACATATATATGAAAATAAATGATTATTTAATGAGAATTTTTGTTTTATTTTTATGATATCCTTTGTTTAATATGTATATTTTGTATATTAGACATTTATCAGGTGACAATTTTGTTTTATGTATCTTAGTTTTTGCAATATGTACAAAGCTGGCCAAGGATACACACTTAAAATTTTTTCATTTAATATTCCTTCACTTTCAAGGCTAGTCAAAAAAATTTTGCACATGTTCTTATGTGATATAATTATTTAAGATAACATTGTAACCAATATCATTTATCTTTCTTAAATGCTACAATTCTAAAATGTGAAACAATGTTGAACTATGTGCATAAATTTCATTATGTAAGATTTTCAAAGCAAAGAACCTAGCAGGCATAATTATATTTAATTAAATATAATACAAATGTAAATTATTTAAATGTAAACTAATTTTATAATATAAGATTTATACACATAAATAAATTTAATTAAATAATATATTTTTCACACTGCAGGATGTTAATCACCTCCAATGCAAACATAGGCAGGTCCCAATGCAATCATTATCTCAGTGAAAAAAATAAGACTTCCTACAGGAGGAAGAAGTGCTTGGAGGTCAGCACCAGGGGATTTATGGGCAACCATTGGGGGATTGATGATGCAAAATTTTCAATTCAGTAACACATGTATTGATTGAAATTAAAAATAAAATTAAAAAGTTTGGCTCCATCAAAGAGAAACTAGAAGAGCTTGATTTGCAGATTATTTTTCTCCTGTTTTTATTGTCAGTTACCCTAAGTTGTCATGTGATCTCCACATGCATTCCATTTTACACACACACACACACACACACTAAATAAACAGTTGCGGTAATTTTAAGTACCACTTTTTTCATTCCTGATTGATTACCACACACAGAGCTACATGTACAGGAAAAGGGATGTGGAAGCCACAGAAGAAGTTGCAGAAGTAGCAGCACTGCCCAGCACCACCTGGCGCTATGGGTTACAGTCTACAGGGTGACAGTCCTGGGGTTGATCATAGCTGACCTCTGTTGGTAAACACCATATCAAACACTGTGTGGAACATAAATAAGAGATGACGTGTGTTATTGTAAAATAGACTCTCAGAATTGGGCAATCGTTTTTTTTTTTCTGCAGTAAATTTATTCCCAGCATAGTTGCAAAACTCCTACAAATGGCCCTTGAGCACTCAGATGTGTAAACACATGCTGATAGGTAATTTGTTTGGTTAAATACATTTGCTAACAAATGTGCTAATTTGGTTGCTGAACTTTAGAAGACTTTTTATTATATGAAATACTACTGACATCTTAGATTTTGACTAGTTAATACAGTCATTTAAATTAACTTGGTTCTTTTTCATCACAAATATAATCCAAATAATGTTGTATGATACATTAATCAGGGCAATAAATAAATTTAAATAGTGTCACTCACTTTTTATAAACAGATATTAATAAAACACATCTCACTGTTCTCTCAAAATGCATTTCACATTCTATAATTAACTTTCTTATTTTGTTTAAAAGCATTTGACCAATAACTATGAATTATCCTATAATATAAACTGATGCTCATTCACTTAATTAAAAAAAGCATTCTTTGTATTACATAAATGATTATTATTTTGTTAAAGTAAGATTACTTAATACACATTAATTTATGGTCAACTTACAAGGTTTCTTTGTGGGCCTGGAGTGATTGTCAAGTGGTTAAGCACTCTTGATGCTTTTCCAGAGAATCTAAGTTCAGTTGCCAGTATCTACCCATACAGGGTGCTACACCATGCCTGAAACTCCAGCTCCAGATAATGAGAAGTCCTGTTAAAGTCTCTTCAATCACCCAATACACAAGTGGCATACGATCTCAAGGGCCTGAGTGTGAATTGTTGAATCCAAGATTGCAAAAAGGACAGGGACAAATAGGCAATCGAGTGGAAGCACATGAATTATGTACCAATGGCTGTGGAGCCCCCAGCTGGACCTGGCCCTCTGGATAAGTAAGATAATTGAATAGCTTGATCTGTTTGGGAGGCTCCCAGGCTGTGGGACTGGGACCTGTCCTTGGTGCATGAGCTGGCTGTTTGGAATCTTGGGCTTACACAGGGACACATGCTCAGCCTGGAAGGAGGGGACAGGACCTGCCTGTACTGTATCCACCAGGTTTAAATGAGTCCCCAGGGGTGTCTTGGTCCTGGAGGACATGGGAATGGAGGGGAGGGGCTGGGGGAAAGGTGGGAGTGGGGGAGGGAGGGGGGAGGACTTGGGAACCCATTGCTGATGTATAAAATTAAAACACAAAATAAAAAATAAAAATAAAAACATATATAAAGCCAATTGTTTTAGGAAAACTATTACAGATTCAATCATTGGATGTGTATATGGGCAGCAAAAATAGAGCTCAGTTGGTCTGTGAGTGTACAAGATCTGTTTCCATGGGCAGATCTAGATCAAGGATCATAGATATATACTCACACACAAAGGCAAACAAACTTCCCCTCATCACATGAGGCTTGGAACATTACAAATATCCCTGTGATCTCATGAGGATGATAATAATTAGGACAAAAACTCTCCACCATAATTTGCTCTTTTCAGATGTATAGGCCGAAATAATTCAAGGCTAAAGAGACTGTAAGGAATGAGATGAGCAAAGCATGAGTATGAGCATGGCTTCAGATAGTAACCATGCCTTTCTATTATTACCATGTAGTAAATAAATCTTAAACTCTATTTGAGCACAGATCACCTGATCCCAGCTTTTCTTTGGGTCCCAGTGTTGTATCTGTCTGTATTATCTTCATTATTACACAAGGCCATTTAGATCTATCACTGGAGACATACTGGACAGGAAAGCAATAGACAAATTGTCCCTATTTAAACAGGGAAGAAATTATTTGAGCATTCACAAAGAATTTTATTCATAATTACTCCTTAAGAAAGCAAAGTACTCATACAATCCCTCCTCTTCCTCACCAATTGGACTCCTTGAGCTCCACCTGGGGCCTGGCCAAGGATCTTTGTATCCACTTCCATCAGTTATTGGATGAGAGTTCATTACCCCCACTCACAACCAGGTTGTTCATGTAGATCTCTTCCATTTCTCTGTCATTGGGCGATCCCTGTGTCTTTCTTAGGGTTCTGATTTCTAGGTAGCCTCCCTGGAGTTGTGTAGCAGTCTAGTCATCTTTGTTTTACATCTAGTATCCTCCTATGCGTGAGTACATACCATGTTTGTCTTTTTGAGTCTGGGTTACTTCACCCAGGATGATTTTTTTCTAGATCCATCCATTTGCCTGCAAACCTCATGATGTCATTGTTTTTCTCTGCTGAGTAGTACTCCATTGTGTATATGTACCACATTTTCTTAATCCATTTGTGTTTCAATTTTACATATCAGCCATGGGTTCCACTGTCTTCTCCCCTCCCGCCCCACACCCTAGCTTTCCCCCCAGCCCCTCTCCCCATTCCCATCTCCTCAAGGGCAAAGCCTCCCCAGGTGATTCAGCTCAACCTGGTATATTCAGTACAGGCAATTCCAGACCCCTCCTTCCAGGCTGAGGAAAGTGTCCCCACATAAGCCCCAGGTTCCATAAAGCCAGCTCATGCACTAAGGACAGGTCCAGGTCCCACTGCCTGGGTGTCTCCCAGATGGTTCAAGCAATTCAATTTTCTCACTAATCCAGAAGGCCTGAACCAGTTGGGGGCTCCACAGCTTTTGGTTCATAATTCATGTGTTTCCATTAGCTTGGATATTTGTCCCTGTGCTTTTTCCAATCTTGGTCTCAACAATTCTCGTCCATACAATTCCTCCTCTTCCTTGACAATTGTACTCCTGGAGCCCCATCTGGGACCTGGCCAAGGATTCCATCAGTTATTCAATGAGAGTTCTCTCAGTTTATACTACTGCCTCCCTCAATTGTGCATATTCCATTTTATAATTTTCTGTTTTGTGTTCCTAAAATTTAACTCTATGTTCATAAAATAGATGATCATTCTGTGCTGATTATTAATATTTTGGTTAGCTTATTTTTGCACAGAATTATTTTTCCTCTAAACAGCTGTGATGTCATCAAGCAGTTATTTTAGGGTCCAGTGTGTGTTGTGTGGTTTTTCACATGCAATGTGAGTTCTCCTATGAGTATGGATCTTGTGAACTTTATTAGCCTTTTTTACTGATCATGACTGTAGAGTATGTGAATCACAGCCAAGATCAACTGACTTTTCATAACTTATGCTGTCCTCTCTATTTCTAATGGTTACATTGTGAATTTGATATGATCAAGATTGGAAGTTGTTAGGGACCAAGATGTCAGGAACTAAACATGAACCATGGAAAGTACTAGCTAGAGCAAAGAACAACTCATAAGCCCCTTCCCAGAGCAGTAACCATAGGCCTCCAAAGATAAGAGAACATCCCACAATCAGGTGCCATGACAATGGAAGTAAAGAGCATTCCAGGATCAGGTAGCCTAGCAACAGAATAAACTGCCCCTGACCAGTGACCTTAGCCGACCTCTTGAAGTTGCACTATCTGCCTCACACGTCTTGAACCCCTTCCATGTTCTACATGCCCCTTTTCCCCTTCCCTCCTTCCTTCCCCTTCCCCCCTTTTGCTATATCAGGCATGCAGAGAAAAATAAAGATTGGCGGCTTGATCAGAATTCTGTCTTGCTGTCCATCTCTTTGTGTCGCCCTTCCCTTTCATTCTCTCCCACAGGTGGGTCATCCCTCGTTGACACCCCGCTGGCCAGGGCAACTGGCGCCCAACGTGGGGCTCGACCCTTGCCTTGTTGGGAGTTGAACGTCCTTCTCCAGGAAAGTCCAGACGTCTGGTGGAGATTTAAAGTGATCACCCATCGAGACCACCAGACTTGGCGTCCTGGTGATCTGGGGGAAAGCGAGAAGGACGAGGTGAGTCTGAGCTATAGACTTCACCATGGGACAGGGAACTTCTCATGATTTCTTCATAAAGGGCGTCAAAGACGCCCTCCAGACACGAGGGATAAGAGTTCGTAAAAAAGACCTCAACAAATTCTTTGGTCACTTAGAGGACTGTTGTCCTTGGTTCCCCCAAGAAGGAACAATTGATGAAAACTGTTGGAAAAAGGTGGGTGACTGCCTTAGGGACCACTACCGAGCCTTTGGCCCAGATAAAGTCCCTGTCATAACCTTTTCCTATTGGAACCTTGTTAATGATATTCTCAGGATCCAAAGGACCTCCCCCTCCCCTGACATTGAGTCAGTTATTTCTCAGGGAGAAAAATCATGAAAGAACAGTCTCGCCCCCTCCTCTCACGCTGATTCACATCCTTCCCACTCTCCCCCACCCCCTTTACGAGCACCCTCTATACAGGAGATTAAAAATATGGAAGAAGGAGTCCAGTCACCCCCACCTCAGTCTATTTACCCCTCCCTCCAGGGTCTTGACCCAGCCCCCCTTAACGCTGGCAATGAGGCCAGTCTAAAAAAGGAGGCTGCCAACTTGACCCCCTTAACCTCCCTTTCACAAAAGCCATCCCCAACAAAGATAACATATAATCTTACTCAGCCCCCTCCTTATGATGCCCCCCTCACTGCCCCCTTCTGTGCCCCAGTCATTGAGGCCCCTGGGGGTTCACTGCCAGTGCTCCCAATGCTGACTGCCAATGATCCAGAAATCCCCCCTAATCTCATAACAGAGTTACAGCACCTACAGGGCACACTTCGGGCCCGTAGACAACACCTGGCCCTTCTAAAGGACTTATGCTCCCTTGATCAGGAGCTCTCTGACCTTGCCCTGGGCGCCCCAAAGTCTCGGCCACCACACATCCCCTTGCTTAAAAAACATCGGCCACAGCCAGTCTTGGCTTTTCCCGTTACCCGAAGCCAGGCGAGTGGATCGGATCCACCAAATCTGCCTGAGACGGAGGAGTTGCCTCCCCTTGAAGAGGAGGAGGGAGAGACCCCTCACAAGAAGGAGCCCCTGGTTACAGGCTCTGGGGCCGATCAGGGGCCCCCACCCGGTCAGTCTTACCAAAAACTTAGCTTTTGCCTTGTTGAGTGACTTAAATCAGCCTGCGCTGAGTATGGCCCCACCACTCCCTTTACCCTTGCATTGCTTGAAAACCAGAGTGAGGCTTGGCTTACACCAAATGATTGGTATTTTTTGGCCCGTGCTGCCCTGTCTGGGGGAGATTTTGTCTTATGGAAAACTGACTTTTCAGAAAACTGCCGTGAGACGGCCCAGCGCAATGCTGATAACCCTTCCTCAAAACATTGGACCATTAATAAACTTCTTGGCAAAACTCCTTATGACAAAAACGAGGTTCAAGCCACTTTTCCACCCGGATAGTGCATACATGGATAGTGCATATATCACTCATTTGATACCCCTTCTTGATACAGCCCCTTTCATTAAGCCCACCTCTAATGCCACTCCCCTTTTCGCTCAAATTCAACAAAAACTTAGAGAATGCTCCCATGCTGTTTTCATTGGCCACATTCATGCTCAAGGGGAGCTTCCTGGACCCCTCACAGAGGGAAATGCTTTGGCAGAAAAAGCCACTCGACAGGTTTTTCCAGTTCTGCAGGAGCCCATCCTGTCGGCTTCTCATGCCCACCGTCTCTACTATCTTAATGCAAAAACCCTTCTGCGGCGAGCCCTGGCCAGCGGGGAAGAAAGCCACGACACAGGGATTCTTCTCCAATCACAGTTTACTGAAGCGCTGCTTGGTTGAGGGAGAGCTGGGGGTGAGGGGCCCCGACCACGGCAGTTGATGGGCTTTTATACAGGATGTGGGCGTGGTCTGCTGGCCTGATACACTAGGCGGATTGGGATTGGTGCATTGCTGTTACTGGGCGGAGTTGAACGGGAGAGCCGATGTGGTAAACGACCCAGGGCTCCGCCCTAGGAGGAAGTCAGCGCCATCTGAGCAGGAGAGCCGACGTGGTAAACAACCCAGGGCTCCGCCCTGGGAGGAAGTCAGGAAACCGGCCGTCACAGTTCCCCCTTTTTGTTTAGTAATGGAGAATAGAGGACTTATTCCCGTTCAGGTCCCCACCTCATGATGTGTGGACCGATCAAGGGAGGCCTAGGGCTAGATAAGCACTCCTTCTCTGGTGCAATGGGACAAACCCTCAGAGGTGCAAAGGCAGTGCAAAAGCCCAATAACTCCGAAGACCATCTACAATCCCTCTGGGTGCAATGGCAAAATGCCTCCAGGTGCAAGGGCATTGTATTAGGCTTCTTTGAGCATGCTTATCCATGCTTGGGGAGAACTGCCTGTTTTCAACGCTGCCAGCGCTCTAGCAATTGCAACCTTCTCCAGCCTGCGACTTCGGGCTAAGCGGCACAGCAAGAACAACACCAACACAAATCCTGCTAAGATTACCGCGCCAAACATGCCAACAATATATCCACCCCCACCCACTCCTTAAACAGGGAAAGGGCAGAAGAAATCCAGGAAGTTAATCCAGTGTCCACCTGGGCCGAGTTCACCATGACGATAGCCATCCTCAGTTGTTCCATCAGGTTGTTGAATTCTCCCGTCCAATTGCCTAAAAGATAACTGGACAACTGTTTAGACAGATTTACAGCACAGGCAAAGTTTTCATACTGGATACTAGACACACACAACCCAGCATATTTCCATTGACAGCCGAGCTGGGCAATCTGTCAAAGGGTGTCAATTTGCTCTTATTGGTCGCAGCCTCTTCATTAGCAAACTCAATCAGGAAGGCCTTCCAATCTAAGTATTGGCCTGGGCTCAAGCACGCACGTGCAAGCCCGCTCCAATCATTGGGTGTCATGCAGTGCCTGTTTAAGGCCTCCACCTGGGCTACAGTGAAAGAGGCTGTGATCCCATAGGTCTGCACAGACTCAGCCAAGGATTTTATCACCTTGAATACAGTAGCTCGTTAAGAGCCAGAAAAATTGGGTGCGATGAAGAAGCGCCCATGTCTAAACTTTTCAACCTTTTAAACAATGTTTCACTTTCACTCTTGGTAACCTTTTAAACAATGTTTCACTTTTACTCTCTCTTTGCCTACAGAGAAGAGCAAAATCCTCCTAGCTTTCACTTTTGGCTTGTCCCGCTCTCTCTTTGTCTGCAGAGAAGAGCAAAAACCTCCCTGCTTTTGTCGCAGGTTCCCAATTCACCTGGGAATTCCTTTAACCCTGCTTTTGTCGCAGGTTCCCAATTTGCCTGGGATTTCCTTTAACCCTGCTTTTGTCGCAGGTTCCCAATTTACCTGGGATTTCCTTTAACCCTGCTTTTGTCGCAGGTTCCCAATTTACCTGGGATTTACCGCTCCGTGTGTTGAGTTCTGAATCCTCTTTGACCCCTCACTCGGTGTCTAAGATTCCCGGTGTCCAAGTTTCCCGGGTTTCCGAGTTTCCCGGGTTTCCGAGTTTCCCGGGTTTCCGAGTTTCCCGGGTTTCGGCACCAGCTGCGGCGAGCCCCGGCCAGCGGGGAAGAAAGCCACGACACAGGGATTCTTCTCCAATCACAGTTTACTGAAGCGCTGCTTGGTTGAGGGAGAGCTGGGGGTGAGGGGCCCCGACCACGGCAGTTGACGGGCTTTTATACAGGATGTGGGCGTGGTCTGCTGGCCTGATACACTAGGCGGATTGGGATTGGTGCATTGCTGTTACTGGGCGGAGTTGAACGGGAGAGCCGATGTGGTAAACAACCCAGGGCTCCGCCCTGGGAGGAAGTCAGGAAACCGGCCGTCACACCCTTCGATTAAAGTTAAAAATCACAAAAGAACAAGCTAGAGACATAGTAAAACAATGCCGTTCTTGTGCAGTTTTCCATCCTGTCCCCCATGTTGGAGTTAATCCCCAAGGGATCTTGCCTAATATGATCTAGCAAATGGATGTTACACATGTTCCCAACTTTGGTAGACAAAAATATCTCCATGTTTCTGTTCATACGTTCAGCGGTTTTATTTTTGCCTCCCCTCATACTGGTGAGGCCATCAAGGATGTTATTGCTCACCTCCTGGTCTGCTTTTCTACTTTGGGTGTCCCAAAACACATAAAAACGGACAATGGCCCGGCCTACACCAGTAGAGGACTTAAACGGTTCCTCCAACAATTTGAGATCTCTCACACTGTTGGTATTCCTTATAACCCTCAAGGTCAGGGCATTGTAGAATGAGCCCACCAGACCTTAAAAACATGGCTCTCTCAATTAAAGATGTCCAAGCTTTCCTTTGTCTCCCCCCCCCCCCGAGACCACCTGAGCCATGCTCTCTTTGTCCTTAATTTCTTCACCCTGGATGGTGAAGTTCGATCAGCGGCTGACCGTCATTGGCACCCCTCAGCATACACCAGTCACCCTTTGGCCATGTGGCGAGAGCCCCTTTCAGGCGTTTGGAATGGTCCAGATCCTGTACTTATCTGGGGTCATGGCTCTGCTCACATCCTTGATCAGGCATGTGATGCCCCACACTGGCTCTCTGAGTGCCTGGTCCGATCTGTAAATTTACCTAACATTCCCAGGGGACAGGCTGTTCCCCTGAGGACTCTCCTTCTTCTCTTTCAGATGCTAAAGCTACCATCAAAGACTGAGACCTCAAAGAGATGGAGATCACCCACAAAGCTGCCCATTGTGAGTCAGCTGGCTGCCTGGGGTCTCATACTCCTCCTCCCTAGCCACAGCTTCTCTAGCCCATCACAAAACAACAATCGCAACCAGCCCATAAACCATACCTGGCAGGTGCTGATGGAGCTGACAGGATGTCACCTGGCAAACCTCCCTATTCACCCCTGGCCCTTGGTGGCCAGACCTGTTTCTGGACCTCTGTAAGCTGGCATCAGGCTCTATGGCCCCTTGGGGTCTAGAAAACGACTCCCCGCCTCCCCACACACCACCTAACCGCCCCCTACAGGCCTGTGCCCTGCCTGGATGTAGCAATGCCTTCGGTTGCTCCCGCCTCATTAGGCTCACCCTCTATGTCTGCCCTGGTTACCACCGTCCCTGCTAGAGTCATTACACCTGTGGTGGTCGCCATTGCAAGGCCTGGGGCAGTGAAACCACCAGTGATACATACTGGGGCCCTTCCTCGTCCTGGGACCTTATAACTGTTAGGGCCAATTACTCCCGCCCTAAGAATCCCTGGACTATTAGACCTGAGTGCATTAATTCATGGTGTCATCCTCTTAGGATCCGGAAAGAAGGCTACCAAGTGGGAGCGGGGCTATGAATGGGGCCTCTTACTCTACCAAGATGGTCATAATTCAGGTGTCATCTTCTTCATCAAACTTTTAAAACAGCCTGTTAATTCCCCTAATGCTGTTGCTATCGGTCCCAACTCTTTTCTTGGCAACAATGATTTTCCTACAACCAATATATCTCAGACATCCATGGGTTTTTCTCCCACATTCCCACCTCCCCCACCAACTACCAAAGATATGATTACCACCCTTATTGCAAAAACCTACCAGGTACTTAATACCTCCAAGCCTGATTTGGTTGACTCCTGCTGGCTTTGCTATCATTCTGCCCCACCATTGTATGAAGGAGTGGCTATTGATTTAGATTTCTCCCTAACTACTGACCCACATGATTGTCGCTGGCAACAGCCACCCACATCTTGCCTTACACTCTCCCATGTTATGGGCTCAGGCCTCTGCCTTGTCACTCGAGGCGCTATCATTCCTCCTGTTTATCAAGCACTTTGCAATGTCACAGACAACCTAAGTACTTCCCTTATGTCTGGATATCTTCTCCCTGCCAATGATACTTGGTGGGCCTGTACTAATGGCCTAACACCATGCATTTCTCTTCATTTAAATAATCCCTCTGCCCCCTTATTTTGCATATTGGTTCAGCTTATCCCTAGCCTAACCTATTATTCTCCAGATCAATTATCCGAAAGATGGGAAGAGAAGACTCTGGCAGAGACAGCTGCCCTCCCGCCCCCCCCCCATCGCTCGAAAAGGGAGCCTGTGACTGCAGTCACTTTAGCCGTCCTCCTGGGGGTGGGGGCTGCAGGGGCCAGTACAGGCATAGCCTCCCTGGTCTTATCTAATCAACATTATTCAGAGCTTAGAATTTCCATAGATGAAGATATAGCGCAGCTCCAGTGAGGCATTTCTGCCCTTGAGTCCTCCCTCACCTCCTTTTCAGAGGTGGTCCTCAAAAACCGCTGAGGGCTTGACCTCCTCTTTTTACAGCAAGGAGGCCTCTGTGCCGCTCTTAAGGAAGAGTGTTGCTTCTATACTGATCACACAGGAGTAGCAAGAGATAGCATGGCTAAGGGCCATGAAGGCTTAGAGAAGCGCAAAAAAGAAAGGGACCAAGAGCTAGGCTGGTTCCAAAATTGGTTCTCTGCATCTCCCTGGCTAAGCACCCTCCTGCCATCCCTCCTGGGACCCTTGGTTGACCTCATTCTTGTCTTGACATTCGGCCCTTGGGCTTTGTCTCCACTAACTCAATTTGTGTGCAGTCAGCTGGCTGAACTTCAGGCAAAACAAATTCAGGTTCATTACCATCACCTCGACCTCCATGAACGTGGTCTCAATGAACCAGACACAGACTCCATATCAGCACAGACCCCTCTGCCCAGGGGAGGATGCACCTGTGCCTGGGAGCTGGAGCCCACTGCTTAGGGGATTGAGGGTGCAGCTGGGACTGCAGAAGGCAGGGAGACTAAAGTGCTCCACCATCCTGGGTGCCTTGGATGACATGCTCTATTGCACGGCAGTTATGCAGACCCTATACTCTTCCCTCCCAGATTAAAACCTGCCCCCTCTAAAAAACTGCATCATTCCAGCTTCCTTCGGATCATGTGGGGACACCTACATAGATTGATTAACAAAGGAACTCATACTTAATAGGGATGGAGCCTCTGTCACCCCTCCCCCATCATGGCAAAAGATTTGGCCCTCCTTTCTTTGTTTTGCTATATGTATAGAAGGGGGAGATGTTAGGGACCAAGATGTCAGAAACCAAACATGAACCATGGAAAGTACTAGCTAGACCAAAGAACAACTCATAAGCCCCTTCCCAGAGCAGTAACCAAAGGCCTCCAAAGATAAGAGAACATCCCACAGTCAGGTGCCATGACAACTGAACGTAAAGAGCATTCCAGGGTCAGGCAGCCTAGCAACAGAATAAACTGCCCCTGACCAGTGACCTTAGCCGACATCTCACAGTTGCACGATCTGCCTTACATGTCTTGCACCCCTTCCATGTTCTACACACCCCTTTTCCCTTTCCCTCCTTCCTGTCCCTTCCCCTCTTATGCTATATAAGCCATGTGGAGAGAAATAAAGTTTGGTGGCTTGATCAGAATACTGTCTTGCTGCTGTCTCTTGTGTCGCCCTGTCCTTTCATTCTGTCCCACAGGTGGGTCGCCCTCGTTGAAACTCCACTGGCGGAGGCACATATTCTCTGGGATATGAAGAGAATGGTCTTCATGAATGTAAAATGAAATTATTATGAATGATTTGTTTAAGTTATGTAGTGGGAGTACAAATATAGGTAGGATGGGGTAGACCTGTTGTTTGACTATACATTGTAGTAGAAGAAATCTTATCTTGTTCTAAGAATTCCATGTGGGTATTCTTACATATCTGCCACTTCCCCCACTATCCAGATGTAGAAATGGATAGGTCATTTTTTAATATTAACTTGGGAATTTGTTTTAGTCAGAATAATGAGTAAAGTTTATAGCAACTTTTAAAAATTCTTGCTTTTTTACTAGCTCCTTCTAATGGGTATTTACATGCTTTAAAAAATGTGGTAGTAGTATATTATTTAGGAATACATCTGGGTAAAGATAGCAGAAAGGAATATTTTTTTTCTTGGAGATTGGTATTTCCATTTACAGTGAGTCTAAGTAGTTTTCAATGGAGCAAACCTCAGAGGCAAAACTCAAAAGGTTATAGTCCTTTTCTTAATTAATAAAAACCATATTCCCTTTATGATTTTTGCTGTCATATGCCAAAAAGTAAATTATAATTTAATATTTTCTTAATCCTACATTCTCCTTGTCTCAAATTCACAGAGTTCTCAACTTGCAAATTTATTTTTCCCTTTCAAAATATTCATTAAAGCACAAATGACTTTGTCTCTTTTGATGTTGCCAGAGAAACTTGAGCACTATGTAATTAGCTTCTGGTTTAAAGTATTTATCTCAACAAACACAGGCTTCCAGGACAAAGACTGCATAATAGATGTTTTGAACTGTACATATAATTAGGAAATGTGTCTTGCAAAGCCTTCCACTTGCAGAACAAGTCTGCCTTAATTCCAAAGTCATCCCTTCCTTAATGACTCATGAGTTTCCTTCCCATCATTTAAAAATACTGTAATTACAGGCTATTCTGTAATAATTTGACATATCTTATATTCATATCACAAACTATTAATTAGAAACAACATATGCATTTATAATGTGCCATTATTATTCAAGTTAATCCCTTTAATTCTGTCTGAATGGCCACATGAAAATTAATCCCTTCAAATATTTTTGTAAACAAAATCTAAATTCACCTATTTTTGTCTTTGTTCTTGGCATCTACATTGGACACACTCATGATTGACACTGGTAGGAGCAGTAAACAAGCAATGGGTAAAGAATAATAGGGAAATTAGTTTTCTTTGTCAAGAAGGGATGTGTATTTACAAAAGACTTCTTCCCATCTACAGGGGTTGGAAATCACAGGGAATTACTTTTGAGACTGTGGTAATATCCTTAGAAATTAATGAGCCAATCATTCATACAGCTTTGGGTAGTCATATGGGTCCTTGACTCCTACTATGAGCCCTCTTATAAGATAAACAGGTGTCTATTGAAGACTTTTAGCCCAAGAGAACCACGGTCATATAACACCTTGAGGTTTCTCAGAGGGTCTTTTTCCTGTGGATTTGCTAAAGTAAAAACAACACTGGGAAGCCATGCAGGAGGCCATTCTGGATCCTTTTTTAGACACTATGCTCTCACCCCTGGGTCACTGCAAGTGGAAGAGGCAGCAATTGTTTTTCCCTGCTGTGAGCAATGGATTTGAAGAAGCCTCACACTGTTCTCCTGCTGGGTTTTCTTCCCCTCTCCTCCCTGTAACACAAGTGTGAACTGAGCAAACAGGAGGCCTCTGGGCACTAGGAATAACACAGTCTCTCCAAAGATCAACTGATTATTTCATTCATTTTCTTAAGTAGATGTGTGTGTGTGTGTGTGTGTGTGTGTGTGTGTGTGTGTGTGTGGCATAGCAGTTAAAGAATGGAGACTTTTGTTTTCAGTGAGAAGGACTGGAAAACTAACTTAGTTTTTAAATATACTTTTTATAAAATGTATAAAACTTCAGAAATATAACAAATTGAATTTAAAATAATGCTCAAAAACCTGAAACCAAGCAGTCACCACAATTAAGACTTAGCTTTATCTCCTTCCCAGGTTTAATATGAACTTAGTAATTGAGGTCATGTATTTGAGACAGCAATATATCTCCCCCCCATTGTTATGAATTTCATTTCATGTATCTGAAGAAAAATGATCTAATCTTTGATTATTGGATTATTGGGTAGTTAAAGCTATGTTTGATTTTTATTGTTAATAAGAACTTGGGCAATGAATCTACTTTGGCATAATAGTTTACTTTTATCTGCAGCGATTTCCTTAGACTCTATTACTTGAAGTGGAAAAGACAAGGTCAACTTGAATGTGTGTCTTCAAATTCCTGATATAAAGTTAAGTATTTCTTTAAATACTGTGCATAACTTTGCATCCTCAGCAACAGTAAATTTTGGTTATTTGGCCAATTTAACTTTCATGTCTGTGGATTTTTTTCCATTTGTGTTCTTTGCTAAACTTTTTCTTAATCATGCTGTGCTTTAATACTGTTTTCTAAGAATTTTTTTACATAATAAGGATTTGTACTGATCATGCATATCAGCTATAGAAAATAATATTTCCTGAGTTTCATTTGCCTTTTAATTGAATTTTATGTGGTGGAAAGGAGCTGTTAGTGTTAGAATGCAGAAAATTCTTCATGAAGCTTTTAGTTTCTGGACATCTTGTAATTTGGTATGTTGATATTTTTACATCAGGACTAATTTTGCTGTACAATTGTTTCTAAAAATAGATGCAGTGGCTTAACACCAGGAATAGACTTAACTACTCACCATTAAAGATGAGGGTTTCTTAACTCAGAATTTTCTTTGTAACTCAATCTACTGAGTGCAGGTTATTTGGTCTCCTTTGTTCTCTGTGGATGGTGATATTTTCCAGAATCTTTATGTATCCTGAATATTTTGCAATTTATAATGATAAATTACTTAATGTGTTTCTTCATAATTAATGCATGCTAAAGTCCCCTGTCTGTTTTGTTGGTGAATCTTTTTTTAAAATTTCTTAATTTCTTGAGTAGGCCTGGAAGAAATAACTTCTAAAATTTTATGGTTAATTACATTGTTTGATCTTTGATTTACAACTCATGCATTTCTGCTTTCATTTTGAATTATTTTACTAGTTATCATAAATGAGATTTGACTGAAGCTATTTTTTCCTTTATTTTAAAGTGATTATTATTATTTTTTTGATTGTCCTATTGTATCAATTACATTGCTTTTGACAGTAGAGATGGAATCCAAAGTTCACTATCTGGAGTGAAATAACTCCATTCACTGTAGGAGAAGGACCAAACACTTTGGATCAAATCTGAAAAGATGAACTTCATAGACATTGAGAGAAGACTTGACCCATGAGATCCTGGGGGGTACTGAGGAGTGCATGCAGTTTGGTTAATAGGTACACCATTATACGTAGATAAGAACAGGAAGTAGTATGTTGACCTTAGGATGGCCCTGCACAGTCATAAAATTCTGTAAAAATAGAAATGAAATTTTAATTGTTCTGCCATAAAATGATAAATATTTGAGGAGAGAGATGTATTTAAGCTGATTTAAACATTACACAATATGGACATGCATTGAAATTCCCCATAAATACATACAAATTGTATGGGTTTTTGTATAAGCTTAAAGTGAGTTTAATGTTAAAATAGTAGGAATTGGATAAAAGAAATGCAAATAGTGAAAAAAAAGAAATCCATAATTTTAATTGTGTATGCATTTAACTTTCCTTATATTACCCCATTACATAAATAAAACTGTAGGAATCAAACTGTATTCACACATATTTGCCACTGAATGACTGCCTAAAGAAACCAATTTGGGATTGAAGGGAGTACTTGCTAAATTAAAAGACCATTTAGAATGAGAAAATTTTCAATAAATATTAAAGTCACCAATATTTAGTAATAATTGGGAGCTGGAATTCAGTGACAGAAAACAATTCAAGTACTAATAAAAGTTACTAGACATTCCTAGGTCTAAGCAGCAATTATGAAAGAATTTATTCTCACCTATAGAAACCAGGTTGCTGGAGTTCTTCAACATGACCTCTCTGTACAAATCCCTCTGAGATGTGTCCAGGCATTCCCATTCCTCCTTGGAGAAATAGATGGCCAAATCCTTGAATGTTAATGGACTCTGAGGTGAAAATTCAATTTCCATTTGTTATGATGGTTGGAGTCCTTATTTGCCACAGAAAAAGAGTATTTAACTAAAGAAATCTCTGTGTTATAAGTAATCAATCTGCAATTTTTAAATGTTATATATTAAAGGGAGGGTGTTGTGGCTTTTTCATGAGATCAAGGTGCCCAGCATCTAAACATATCATGAAATATGTTTCTTTTATCCATGATAAATAATGTCTGAAATTGTCCTCAGTAGGAATTCAGTTTCAATATTTGTCTTTAATATAATAAAACTTTCAAATATTTCAGATCACAAACTCATGTAGAAATAAAAGAGGCAAGAAACAGTGGAACGCAGGATGTAGAACAGAAATGACAGTTATAATAATGAATTTATATTAAAATATAATAAAACACAAAACTATGGTATTCCAGAGTGAGGGACTATAGTGAAGGTTGAGAACTCTGCAGATGAAGCATTTATGTGTAGAATGTCATCAACCTGTCCCATTCTTGTTACTACATTTTCCTGAGAACAAGCCATCTGTCCTTCCACTTTCTTAAGGATTCTATCAGGAAGTTTATCTTACAGTTTCAGCTTTCTGATGCTATTCTTTGTCCAAAGGCACCAGCACATGCATTCCATGCTACCACACTCAGAGACCACAACTGCTGGCTTTTGGCACAGCAGAGGTGCAGAAACCATGAATTTTCACTGACATGTCAAAACTTAGTTTCTCCTTTATTGCTTTGGGGGAGTCCATTATTCCTTCAGATCATGGAAATCTCTAAAATCTGGATATGTGGCTTCTTCACCCTGCCTTATATTGTGCACAGACCTTTTAAATTGAGTCTAAAAAAAGCAGTAAGAACTTGTAGCGACCCTTCCTCTCATTCCATTTCCCTGAGATTGTTAATTAAAAAATAACTGACACCTGTATTGGAAATAGCAGACAGAATCTGAGGGGTAGCCACAGCTAAAAGTGTTTCTCAACTGGGTAAGTAATATACTTGCCTACAGCCAAGGCCCAGCAGAAAATTGATACCACACAAGTGTCTCCAATGAAGCATTCCCTTTAGTTTCCATAATCCATTCTTAAATTCCAAAATTTTACAGTTTTGCTGTCAGACAAGTAATTAGATCCTCTCTTTAGTATATTTTAAACAGTGAAAAAGCTTCTTTTGGATTCACTTGCAAATGGTGTATCTAAATAATGGAATTCTTGCATCCAGTTTGATAATTTTGTTTGTTAAGAAGGCACCTCATCTCCAACCACCTAAATTTTCATTGTTGAGACTTTTTAACTATTTGTAAAATCAACATGAATATAATTACACTTTGCCAACCAGTTCTCCATTAGTTCATTATTTTTTTTAAAATGTACTATATAACCATAGGATGTAAAATTGCATCAGCTCCCAGGGGAGTGATTAGATGCAGATGTCAGAACAACTAAGGGGCATTGCAAGGTCACTGTAAGGGTAGTACTTAGCAAATAGAAATGATGGAATAGACTCTTTGAATCAATTCACAAAACAAGAACAGAAAACAGAAGTAAAGCTGCCTCATAGAATAATTTACTATGAACTTATGACTGGCAAATTCCATTTGGAAGTTTGTATTTCATTTAAACACTTCATCTTAGTATATACCAAAGTATACTTTCATAGCAATACTGCTTTAAACATTATCCATTGACAGGAAGACATTCCATCCTTTTTCACAGTGCCTCTTTCTCAAAACAGTCTTAATTAACAAATAGATACTTAGTATCTATTTGAAAGATGCCATCATGGAATATATCTTCTTTCTCATTCATATGAGATGACTCAATTCCATTTTCAGTAGGACATGGGTCTGCATATATATTTATATATCAAATGAATACACTGTTTTTTAATGCAGAGAATATATTTTGAAAACATAAAGTGAGAAAACAGTGGAAAGCAGCACACACTCATGAGACATGCATTCAAAAAATTTACCTTGACAACTACATTAGAAATAGAAAAAAATGCTTGTAAAAACTGTTTGGGATCACCACAAAAGAAGCTTTTGTAGGAGAACAGGCAAGAAATCTCACCTCCATACATGCATTTACCTGAGAAAAAGCCATCTCTCTTTTCCCTTCTGTCTGGATCCTCTCAGGAAACTTTATCTCAAAATTTCACTTTCCTGATGATATATTGGATTTGAAAGCAAAAAAAAAAAAAAAGCCTTGTATACCTTCTATCACACTAAGAGACTGAAAGGAGGATCAAAAAGCTCACTCTCTGTACTTTACTGGAATAGAGTAGAACAACATGAGCTCTCACAGGCAGACAAAACTGAACATTCTGCTTTCATGCATTCAGGTAGGTAGACTGCTTGGCCAGCATGAGTGACTTTAGTACAGACCTGGAAACATGGTTAAATTGACTTGCTATAGCAAGCAGAATCAGGTGGGCATTTAAAATTGAGGCTGAGCACAGCTGACATTGAGAAGCCTTCAGGATACTCACATTCTCATTCTCTTAGGTGGATGATTAATGCTGATTAAAATGAGGCTTCCATAGAGGATAACACACAGTATCTGTGGGGTATCTCAGATGAAAGTAATTCTTCAACTGGGTAAAAAAAATCTAGTTGCTTGTGTCCAAGAAGCATGAAGGCAATGTATTCCACTCTAAAGTCTCCAATGACTTTTTTCATTGGTTACCATAATACAATTTATAATATTAAGAATCTGCAACTTTGCCATGAGAACCATGATTAAAACTTTTCACAAAGTTATTTTCACAATAACATCAATTCACCTAGGAACACTGTAAAGTAATTATGGGTGAAAATGAGATGGGTGCTGGTGGTGCATGCCTTTCATCCCAGCATTCAGGAGGCAGAGGCTAGTGAAGCCCTGTGTGTCCAAGGACAGCCTGGTCCACAATGTGAGTTCCAGGACAGGAGCCAAAAACAACACAGAGAAACCCTGTCTTGAAAAATCAAAAAAGAAAGAAAGAAAAAAGAAGAAAGGAAGAAAAATCACAGGAAACAGGTAGTATTTTTAAAGTATGTGAGTTCCTTAGACCCCTCTAATACCTTAAGATTTTAGTGAAAAACACTGAATTCCATCTTTGAACAACATTTTTTTGGCAATTTTAGCAAATATTGATGGTTACAAAATGACCTCCTACTTGAGGATGTTTTGCAAAACAGGACTTTATTAATTTCAGTATAAGAGGAATTCATGGAACACTCCCTGGAAGTGACATTGACTACATAGAAATCTGCACACATACTCAGTTTATCTTTGATTTCTACATAGGCACATAGTAATTACTCAAACACCCCATTAATATTTGGAAATAAGTAGTAAAAAATTTTGGGTTTTTTTGTCTGTTTCTTGCACTAAGATAAGGCATTTCCTAGAATCAGGACTGTATGACATGTATGCCATTGTTCAGAAATGAAAAATGAATAGGAACTCCATAATGTTGTTCAAATTTCCATATTCAATTTTCAATTCCTACAACCTATGAATATTTTTTCAATTGAATTCTAATGAACACCAATTCCTCTCATTAGAAGGAAAGTCATAATTTTCTAAGTCCTAAGCAGGATTAAAGAGAAACTACTCCTAAACTGAAGAAGATGCAATGACCTTCTTCGAATACAAAATTCTTCAGCATATCCACCTCCTTTATAAATGAATAAACCTCTCACCACCATGCAATCATCTATGTCAACACTCTGCAGAAAGAAAACAGATTGGAACCATGAGTAAGAGGAAGAAAATAAAACTCGGTGTATAATTTAATTCAATCAGTTTAGAGAAATAGACAAAAGCATAATGATGACAAATAATACAAACAATGTGTTTCTCCTTACTCATGGTGAGCATAACAAAACTACAATGATAATTTGCCTGTGTTTTCTGAGTAATTTATTTGGTAACTTCATGCAGACTAATAGCTTCCAACAAGATAAATCTGGTATCTGAATTACATGGATATTAGATGCATGGTGTCATCTAGTCTGTGAGTATACTGTATCAATTCCACACCTGCAGATGGAACATGAGACTCACTGAAATTAGGAGAGAAATCTGCCTAGACAATCAAAAGGTACCTTTTTTAACCATGCTTTTACCACTAGAGTCTATAATAAAGTTTTTTATTTTAAGATCATGGAGAATACACATCTGGCACAATTTGACTGGCTGTGTTGTCCTATAAGAGACACATTTCCATTCATGGATGTAATTCAGTGAAACACTCTGAGAGCATGACAAACATATGCTCCTCTAGGCTTTAGTTAAGTGCTGTCTTTTTATACTAATTAACTGGAATCTCCACATTGGTCAGACTGCAATTAGAAATCATTTCTAAGACAGGAATTATATATTCATCATAAATGCTTCCTCCCTTTTGCCACTAAGTTTCTTTTTATTGATGGCTCCAAATATTATTTCTCTGAGGATAGGGAAAAAATGTCATCTGAATTTATTTTCAGTACATTGGAAACAAAAAAACTTGGTTTACTATACTTGAAATTTTAATTAAAAAAATCCCATATGCGTACATGTAAATAAGATTGCACATGATCAAAATTAGAAACATGGTAAAGCAGGTATGCAGTGAGCAGTTTTACATTATTCAAGTGCGTAATTCAGTGTAGAAACCTACCAGTTCCTTGTACCTTAGTATTCAATTACTACACTTAATAGACACAATTAAGAGAAAACAAGGTATGATTGACTTAACTTGTTCCATAACAGTACTTCTTCTTAACATGTGATAAAGACTTGTGTCATTTGGACCAAGTGTTTTCTAAAGACAGAGCTAACTCCCTCACACTGCACCAAGGTGCTACAACACAGAAGCACACACACCACAGAAACCTGTGTACATGCAACATCAATAAAACAGAAGCCCTATATACTATTCTATACTGTTGAATTATTGTACTTATGGAGCCGACTGCTTACCTGCATAGTTATGATCTATAATATCTGTTACCTTGTAGAAAAATCCTCCATTTTGATTCAGGTCTTTGAAGATGACTTCCAATCTAGATCATATCCAATTCATAATGTAACAATTACAAACAGAGAGGACAGCATAAGTTATGAAATTCAGTTGATCTTGGCTGTGTTACACACACTCTCCCATCATGATCAGTAAATAAGTCTAATAAAGTTCTCAAGATCCATACTCAGAGGTAAACTGGCATTGCATGAGAGAAACCACACAACACACACTGAACCCTAAAAGAACTGCTTGATGATATCACAGCTGTTTAGAGGAAAAAGAATTCTGTGTAAAAATAAGCTAACCAAAATATCAATAATCATAGCAGATTGATCATCTATTTTATGAACATAGAGATAAATTTGAGGGACACAAAACAGAAAATTATAAAATGGAATAGACACAATTGAGGGAGGCAGTAGAATAACCTGAGAAAACTCTCATCCAACAACTGATGGAAGTGGATACAGAGATCCTTGGTCAGGTCCCAGAAGCAGCTCCAGGATTCCAATTGGCAAGAAAGAGGAGGAATTATATGAGCGAAAACTGTTGACAGCAAGATTGGAAAAAGCACAGGGACAAATATCTAAACTAATGGAAACACATGAATTTTGAACCAAAAGCTGTGGAGCCCCCAACTATTCTGGATAAGTGAGACAATTGAATAGCTTGAACTGTTTGGGAGACACCCAGGCAGTGAGACCAGGACCTGTCCTTAGTGCATGAGCTGGCTGTTTGGATCCTGGGGCTTATGTGGGGACACTTTGCTCAGCCTGGAAGGAGGGGTCTGGACTTGTCTGTACTGAATCTACCAGGTTGAACTGAATCCCTAGAGGAGTCTTTGCCCTGGAGGAGATGGGAATGGGGGGAGGTGCTGGGAGAAAGTGGGGGTGGGTTTGGGAGGGGGTAAGACAGTGTAACCCATGGCTGATATGTAAAATTAAAACACAAATGGATTAAGAAAATGTGGTACATATATACAATGGAGTACTTTTCAGCAGAGAAAAACAATGACATCATGAGGTTTACAGGCAAATGGTGCCCCGGCTAGCAGGGTTTCAACAGGGGCGACCCACCTGTGGGAGCAAATGAAAGGAACAGGGGACATGAGACAGAATCCAAGACAGGATTCTGATCAATCTGCAAATTTTATTTTCCTCAGCAAGGCTTATGTAGCATAGGAAGGGGAAGGGACAGGAAGAAGGGAAGGGGGAAGGGTGCGCAGAATTGGTAGGGGAGCAAGACGAGGGAGACGTGAAGATTGTGCAACTGCAGGATGTTGGCTAAGGTCACTGGTCAGGGGCCATTTATTCTGTTGCTAGGCTACCTGACCATGGGACTCTCTTTACGTCTGGTTGTCATGGCAACTGACTGTGGAATGTTCTTATCTTTGAGGGTCTCTTGTTAGTATACAGGTGTTACTGCTCTTGTTGACTTGTTCTCTGGCCTACCTAGTACTTTTCCATTGTTCATCTTTGGTTCCTGACATATTGGTCCCTGACAAAATGGATTGATCTAGAAAAAAAATCACCTTGACTCAAAAAGACAAACATGGTATGTACTCACGCATAGGTGTAGTTGGAGATCTTCTCTCCAGGTGTCACCAAGCCCCTGCGGTCTCACAACCCCCATATAAAATAATCACTCAGATGGTTATATTATTTAAAAACTGTATGGCTGTGGCAGGCTTCTTGTTATCTACTTCTTCTATCTTAAATTAACCCATTTCTATTCATCTATAACTTGCCACATTGCTTGTGGCTTACCTATACCTTTCATCTTACTTGTCATGGTGGTGTCTGGCAGCTCTCTATGCCTCAGCCTTGTTGTTCCCAGAATTCTCTTCTCTGCTTGTCCTTCCTATACTTCCTGCCTGGCTTCTGGCCATTCAGCATTTTATTTACACAGAGTGATATCCACAGCACTTCCCCTTTTCTTTTTTTTAAAGAATGTTTTAACTTTTACATAGTAAAATTACATATAACGAAAGAATTATTAAGCAAGAATTACAGTTACAATATTAAGGAGTCTAATGTTTCATATCTAACTTATCTTTTATTGTAACTAACGAAAATTGTAACTATCTAGCTTCAACCACATCAAAGTCCTCAGAAAGTTAATGTATTACCTGAGAAATGGGAGAAGGATGCATGCAACTTTCAGGAGTCTTGCAGGGTAGACAGAGACAGCTGGCAGTCTGGAAAGTGACTTAATGTTCTTTTATAAAAAGAAATGCTATGTTCTGTAGGTCATTGAAGTATTTGAAGATTACCTATCTATCTGAAATATGTCTATGTATACTTAGAAGATGTAACTAACATGTCTACAAGAATGATTATCATAGATGACTAATTATTAATCTATTTTTAATTATCCATTACAATTTTAAATGAGCTGTAGAAACATAAAACCTTAAAAAAGAGTAGAAATATACATACAATATAACAAAATTAACTCTAAGGTAGTATCAATAGACTAAAATCTATACCAATGTAAAACATTTTAAACAAGTTGTTGTTCTTTAAAATTAAGTTCATGAATCTACCCTTTCATCCTATTATATCCTATATCATATGTCCTTTTCTTTTGTTAGAAAGAGATCACATTTATAATCAACCTGATTAAATAAAAATATTGCTTTTTCTCTGTCCCACATCAGAGGGCTCTTCTGATTTGGGACACAAGAATTTCTTAATCTTTTAACAATATGTCTTGGTTTAGAGAAGGAGTGAGCCAGTTCCACCTCCAAGGCCAGCTTGATATATTTGGGAATTTGGGTGTAGTTTCTCTTACTACTTCCTGCTGGAGGGGAGTGCTGTATCTTATGGGGACACAAAGAAAATTTTACGATTATGGAGTAGTCCATGAGAGTATATCTTCTGAGCCAGTTGCCTTGAAAACACGTTGGACGTTGGATCATATGGGCCATGGTGTCATCGGAGACCTTTCAGGTGGTCTTGGCTGGTCAAATCTGATGTATCTTAATCTGGAACAAATCCATAGCCTCTGGCTTTCTGTGGAAACAGAAGCAGAGACTCTTTTCCAAAGCAACTTATCCTTACATCCAAATTTTGAAGTCAAGATGCTATTTCAAATATAAAGATTGGCTTAACTCCGCTGCCTTTACAATCAAATATCACTCTTCAGTTAAAAATCCCAAAGAAAACAATCCAGATTCTCTGTGTAATATCCATCTTTACATGGCTTATTTTTTTTACTACATTTACTGTCTCTTTACAGACTTTATTTTTAAAAACAATCTATTTTTTTAACTTTAAATAATCCTTTTTTTCTTTCAAGACTACGTACATTTTTAAACACATTGTAAAGGGTTTAAAGTCTTGTTTCATCTGAATCTGTCTTATTGTGGATCTATTGTATTAAACTTCAGCATTCTAAGACTGAAATGGCAACTGTGGCTGCTGGCTCTGCCAACCTCAGCTTCCCAACATGGAGTTGGTACAGTTTACCACCAGCTCTGGGTCTGGAGCCATGTGTATCATCAACTATCAGAAGCAGTTATATCAAAGCTGTGTGAAGCCCAGAAACCACTTTTTTTTTATACTAGTAAAAGCTAAATCTACCATGCAACATAATGTGCCGCTTGCAGGCACCTCATTCCATCCATACTGGAGGTAAAACACACACACCAAGAACCTTCCAATTTGAGCAAGACAACGAGGAAGCTGTTTTTAGCTCCAATTTGAATTGGTTTTTTAAATATTCTCAACCATTTATAGCTGGAGACTTTCTCTTCAGCCTCTGCCAACCTGTGTTAGACCAATAACCCACTTATAAAATAAACACACAGACACATATTATTTAAACTGCTTGGCCATTAGCTCTGGCCTACCACTGTCTAGCTCTTACTCTTATATTTAGCCCACTTCTAATAACCTATACTTTGCCACATGGCTCATGGCTTACCAGTACCTTACATCTTGCTTTTCATGGTGGTGCCTGGCAGTGTCTCTCTCCCCTGCCCTCCTCTTTTCCCAATTCTCCTCTCTCTTAGTCCTGCCTATACTTCCTGCCTGGCTACCAACCAATCAGTATTTTATTTATACAGAGTGATATCCACAGCAGGATGAGTGAGATGAGCAGTTACACTTAACCATATACAAAATCAAATATTTTGTTGAACGTGGGTTTCATCATTGGGAGAATATAGACAGAATCCTCTTCTACTCCCTGAAGAGTTATAACAGAATTGATGATAAAGTAAAACAAGTAAAAGTCATAGTTGGAAGACAATAGACAATAAAAGTAAGAGGGATCCATTTTAGGGGAGCCATCTTATTTTACTGTAGTAAGGCCAGAGCCTGTACCCTTGATACCAGGCTCAGACATTCATCCTTACTAAGCCCTTTAAGTAAACCAAGTTATCCACTTGTGATGTGTCTGCTTATAATGCAGTCACTCAGGAAGCAAAGTGGGCAGATCTCTCTGGTGACCTAGGGCAGTTTAATCTATAAAGTGAGTCCCAGGTCAGACAAGGATATTTACTAATATTATACTTTAAAACAAAAAGAAGAAAGAAGGAAAGAAGAAAATAATTAAAAAGAAAGAAAGCACATTACTAATGAACAATGAAAACATGATATTTATAGAGTTATACTAATTTTGTTATGGATATATAAGGTACCTAATACATTCTTTAGGTCTTAAAAGGTTTAGGTAGAAGGCAAAAGATAAACAAAAATGACTAATCTAATGAAGACATATAATGAATTTTCCCATCTCTAAACCTTCCCCCATTTTCAGGTACTGTCTCTCCAACCATGTGGTCAGATAAGGAGTAAATATTTCCAGAAACATTTTAATCCTGAGTACTCAGTCTTTTCCCACAATGGGATTCCTAGGGAAATTACAAGTTCATCGGGTCCACTGTTTCACTAGCTATTAGATAAAGAAAGTGATATAAAGGACTTCATAATATGCTTTTTCCTGACATGCAAGCAGAAAGATTACAAGTATGTCAGCTTGGAAAGTGAGGCACATTAAGGTCTAAGGAGAGATGCAAATTGAGGAGAGCAGGTTATTGTCATTGACAGGTATATGTAGTTGCCAAAAAAAAAAAAAGGAAAAAAGTAAGGCTAACCCATCACAGGTGTGTGGTGGATAAAGAGGGCACAGTAAGAATCAGCTTTTCCTCAGGTACACACCAAGTATTGTTCTCTGAGGATTTCATATTTTGGCTTTTATACCCAAAGTTCCCTCCCTAATAATCCCTCCATACTTTAAAGCTCTTTGTAAATGCCTGAGTTTCTCACTCTTAAAGAGACTTCTGTTTAAGTCTCAGGATCTCCTGACAACCTGGATGTCATCTGAATTCACAACCAAAACAGTTTTATAACTGAAGGATTTTTGGGCAGCAGGGAAGCAAAGTATGATCTCTTTCAGTCAGATCAGTTTTTATACCTGCAAGTTCTCTTTGTCTCTGTATAGGAGGTATAAATTCCAGAAAGAGTACACATGACATATACCCTTGTCAGCTTTCATCACTGCACATTTATGACAATGGTGATAAACTCAATCTTTTGGCTTTGGTCAAGCTGTCAGCTACTTTTAAAGAACTTGGATTGTCTGTTCCACTCCTGATCATTTTGTACTCTTTTCTCACTTTGTGGAAATTTAGGCATGGAAACTTGCTGTGGATATCGCTCTGTGTAAAAAAAAAATTCTGATTGGCCAGTGGCCAGGCAGGAAGTATAGGTGGGACAAGAGAAAAGAGAATTCTGGGAGGTGGAAGGCTGGGGAAACAAACACCGCCATCCACCACCATGACAAAAAGGATGTAAGGCAATGAGAAGCCATGAGTCACGTGGCAAAGTAGAGATTAACAGAAATGGGTTAATTTAAGATAGAAAAATTAGATAACAAGAAGCCTGCCATGGCCATACAGTGTGTAAAAAATGTAAGTTTCTGTGTGTTTATTGGTTGGTTCTGAGCATCTATGAGCCTGGCAGGTGAGTGATATTTGTTCTGACTGTGGGCCAGGCAGGAAAACTCTAACTACAGAAACTTATTTAAGCATGCAATCTAAATGAGTTAATGATGCTATCAGCTTGTATCCCTTCTGGATCATCAGAGCTGAGTAAAGATGGATTCAGGATCGTCCATTCACATCTTACTGTTATAATGAAATGTTCATGAAGATAAATAGTTTGCTCAACACTTGTGAGTATTGACTGCTAATCCACAGGGGCCTGACTTTGATTCCCAACAACCAAGTGACAGCTCACAACTGTCTGTTACTACAGGCACTGAGAAACAGACACTCTTGAAAATAACTTAAACATGAAGAAAACATTTTTTTTTAATATGGACACACATAAATATCTGTCTTTTTTACCCTTTGCATATCGTGTGCTCTAGGATACCAGAAGAAAGCATCAGATCTCTTGGATCTGCATATACAAGTAGTTCTGAGCCATTTGAGGTAGATGCTATGAATCGAACTGTGGTACCAAAGAATAGTAATATTGAGAAAACTCTCCAGCTCCCAAATATGTCACTAAAATACCAGTGATGAAAATGACCCATCGTTCCTTTTGTCTTCTATCTTTTAAATGTGATGAAAGTCCCCACATGGTTTTCAAAGGATTCAATGACTTTCTATACCTCTGTAAAAGGACTCTCCACATTGTGTCATATTTTCATTGTTAACAAAGTTTACTACAATAATATTAGTAAAGATAACAAAAGTGTTGGTTGAAACCAATAAGTGTCCAGTCAGATTATATTAGGATATCTTCCATAATTTGAGATTCTATTTTTCTTTTTGCAAGTTTTTGGAGACAGGGTATCTCTACATATCCCTGGGTTTCCTGGAACTCACTATATGGACCAAGCTAATTTCAAACTAAGAGAGTGGCATGCTACCCTCACCCAAATGCTGGGATCACAGGCATGAAACTCTAAGCCCAATTGACATTATGAATTTATAAGTATCAATGACTAATTACTGACAATCAAACTATTTTCTTACCTTCACTTATTGGTCTGAGAAACTGCTATGAATAAATTTTTGGTCCTAAGCATAAACTAAACAATTCAACATGCAATAAAAAGAAAAAAACAGAAGAGATGCCAATATATTATTTTCATTTACAAATAGGATTAATCATTCAATTTCCCCTACTTTGCATTATTTTTCAAAGAAAATATGTTTACCATCTGAAAAGATGGTACTTTATTGATTTAATATTACAGCTAATCTTATCTGAGCATCAAGGAAACAGCACTGGTGCAAATGTCTTTCTTGTGCAAGTCTGTAATGTTATGTTGATTACCATATGAAGGTGGACAAAAGTAGACCCCACAAAATAAATCTCACTGCTATTACATTATCTGGCATTTGTGGATAATTCCCTTAGAAGACAATACTTTGGGATGAAGTGCCAAATGCATAACAGATGAGGACATGATGATGCATGGAACTTTAAATAATGTATACATATTCATAGCACATTAATTCTATTGTGAAATATACAGTTGATTACTGACTCACTTAAATTATTACATTTCTTCCACCAAGATAAAAATGTTTCTTTGGAAACACACATAAAGTATTTAAAGATTTTTATATTCTCTATTAAGAATTTTAAAACTAACATCATTAAAATATATTTGTAAGTAAATTGGTTGCAACAACTCTGGGTTTATCCCAGATTTTTACACCAAAATGTGGGTTTTCCAACTCTGAGGAAAGGTGTTATGACTACTTGGGAGTCAGAAAACACCTTGAGGTGCCTAGAACAAGTCTGACAGCTAGAGCTCCAAGGAGAACGTTCAGGCCTGGAGAGAAGTTTTTCTGACTTCTTAGGATAGTCAGGCCTGGAACTGCTTCAGAATGGAAGGGTATCCTGACTGTTCAAGAAAGTCAGGGTATCCTGAATGTTCAGGAAAGTCATACTATACCTGGTGTGATGAGGGATTGTCTCCCTGCAGGATTTAGCAATTGTGCTCCTCTCCTGCAGAGCCACTACAGCTGAGCTTCACTCAGAAACCATTTAAGGGGGTTTCCTAGCAAAGTTCTGCTTCTCCTGGATAAGAAATTGCAAAAATGTAGGAATCTTTTCCAGCTCAGGAAATTTTCACTTTTCAGCTCTCTCTTTCTAGGTTCACTTACAGACATCTCAACAAGGATCTTCTGTTCAGCTTGTCCTTGCTCAATCTACTAAGGGATGTCTTAGCAAGGTTCTTCTGTTCAGCTCCCCCTTGCTAAATCCACTTTGTGATGTCCCAACAAGGTTCTTCTGTGCACCAGTGAATGAAGATCATCACACCCAAAACACTTTGAGAAAGAGATTTATTTGGGAAGGAGGAGTACAGGAGAGTAGCTGCCCCTACCAGGGTGGAGAGAACAGCTCACAACTGACCAGGAAGGGTGGTTTATATAGGATGTCCTGCAGGCAGAGTCAACCCACCATTGGTTAGGGTTTTTTTCTGCCCAGGGGTGGGCCAGTTATCTGGGCTAGGGACAGAGATGGCCCCAATTGTGGGGCCAAACTGTTTATTTCACTGGCCCTTCTTGGGTTTTTGAAACTACCTCAAAGACTAGGGCTCATTTCTTTCACTGACTCTGATTCTTGGGACCAAGTATGTTATTTTGTGTGACATATTTCCTCAGTTCTGGGTTTGGGAATAAAGTGTTCATTTCTCTGGCTCAGGTCCCAAACATAGACTGTGTTTCTTTTTCTGGTCATGGGCCCTAAGGCCAGGATTCTACTGTACTACCAATTGGTTGGTTTCACAAGCCAGCTCACCAAGGGCAGAGATGTATCTGATTTGAGCCAAACTGTTTTTCTTTCACTGGTGTTATCTGAGCCATCTTTTTCTCATTCTGGGTTCCAGGATCTGGATGGGTTACTCTAGCTAGCTTTGCCCACTACATCTCCCCATTTTTATTTAGAAATAACCATAGGGTCTTAGAAAGGCTAATAAGCAGCTGTGATTTGGAAAGGGTAATTAGTAGTTAGGAGATGGAAAATAGTAATCAGCAGCTAGGGGCCGGAAAGGGGGTTAGGTTATTGTTATACTGCTTCTTACTGATTTGGGGCATTGAGGTTCTTGAGACAATCTTGATCTTCCCCTCAGGATATAAACAGGTTTACCATCTCTCTGGATTTGTCAATAGGGGGCTGATAATCCAGTAATATTAAGTGGTTCAGAGGTTGGTTAGAAATATTTTGGATCTGTTGTTGAAGAAATCTAACCAAGAAGTTTATGAGGCAGGGTGCAATTAGTATGGCTTTAAAAAAGGAAGAAAAGAAGAGATAAGAAGAACAGCATCTATTTCCATATCTGACTATTAGTGGTCCATGGTCTGGGGGCATGAAGCTGTTTCTAGTTTGAATATCCATCTGGTGTTGTTGGATCTTATCTTTCACTACCCGTGATTGACTGACATAAAAGCAACACTTTTCCTCAAGAAAGAAACAAACACCACATCTTTCTGCTGTTAATAAATCTAATCCTCTGTGATTTGATGTTGTAATGCTACAGTGGCCAGTGACTCTATTAGTTCCAGAAAAGTAAGGATGTATGAGCTACTCATTGGAAATCCTGGAAAAATTGTGAAGAAAGCTGGAAGGTAATAGCTAGGGGAGTAGTCATTCCTGCTATTCCAGTGGCTGCATTCATGCCAAGGGCTGCAAGAAAGTGTATTATTTTGATGGCTCATTTGTTAGGCCTTGCTGATGTGAACTTGGTGTTGGGTATTGGCAAGGGTTCTTTACCCGGGTCCACCCCTAATTTACAAAATAGAAATACCAGTGTATGAGACCCAGACCACCTAGCAAGTAAACAGTGATAAACATGAGTACCAAATAGAATAGAGGCATTGTGAATGTTTGGACATAGGGGCTAGGTGTTAGTACCAAGGGTAATAGAATTATTGCAGTCTGCAGAATCCACAGTAAACACAAACTGTATTCCCAAGGGCTTAAAGCCATCAGTAATGCCAAAGAGAAGAATGTGAGAGACATAAGGGGTAGTAGAGACATTTGGCTTAAAGCGATTAACAAATGGTAAAGTGAGAGAATCTAATAGGACAATGGGTGAGGTCGCAAATGGTGGATGAGCATTTGACCATGGAGGGACACATAACAGACATTCTCCTAAAATGTCAGGCTGAGCATCATTGAGCAAATGCTATGCAGTAGATGGGGTCTGAAAAAGGAAATGGTGTGATGCCACGCCCATGACGGTGTCGCCTGCGTGACAAATGCCTTGGATAAGGTTGTTACGTGGGAAAGGGGGGCTCGCGGCCCTCGGGTCTATGCCCCCGGCGACCCCTCATCAATTTGCCCGAATCAAGGTGCCAGGCTACACGGAACCACGCAGATCTGCTTGCAGAGGCTGGCGGGCACTGTGCCTTCTTCTCTTTGCAGCTGTAATTATTGTTGTTTCCTTGTGTATTAATTCCAAGAAGTTAACTCTTAATGTTCCTGATGTGCCCCATAAAGAGAGTAATGATTCCTCAAAAGTGGCTTCAATACCCCCACCTATGATTCAAGCTTTTAGGCCAACAGTTCAAGAGGGTCCCTAAAGTTTGGAGGAATTCATGAATGATTTAGAGCAGAAAGAACTTATGATTCAGAAGGACAAAGACTCTAGCGAAGAGAGAATGAAAGTAAAGGTACAGGCACTCATAAGCAATTCACACGCGCAGCCGACAGCAGCTGCGAGGAAGCAGTTACAGGAATTAGTCATTCCTATAAGAATTATTCAGGAACAAATAGAGTTTCTCATCAAGGGTCGATGGTGGCAACCCCCTAACTTTAATCTTAGATATAATAATTATTTAGAACCATTACCTTTTACGGGAGCTTATGACGTACATGGGAACCAATGTGTGAATCATAATGGTATGAAAACAGAATGGCATAAATTACAGTTCATGGAAAGATTAGCTAGGTACCGACCCCCCTGGTGCCTTCTCACCCACAGGCAAAGGTTAAAATATTTTCACACAAATGAAACCATGGTTAGAACAATGATGGAAAGGGTTTAATTTTGATACAGAACAAAGGTGTAGAAGGAGAACTACAGCTAGGGCCGTAATGTTCTCTGTCCGGATGAGGAACCACAAAAGAAAAAGTAAAGGCTGTACTCATGAGATCTGTTAATCATTCTGAGAAAAGTGTGTAACTACATTGTTGATTCTATGTCTATCACCCTACTGGCCGATTGCCGTGTTTCCCCAAGTAACTGTATAAAATTCACTACTTGGTCTGAGTAAAATTGCAGCAGCTTCACAACATACTCTCGTGTCTGTGGCTGTCTGTCATTCGCCGAATCCCACTTATCCTGAGTACCTTCACCCTGTTTTCCCTCGGTCTGGTGGTCTAGCTGAGATCCAGTCCGCGGCAGTGTGACAAAGAGGTTGAATAACCATCCTCAAATAAGGGTGACATTCAGCATGTGAGAGGCTTTGAGGAGCTTGCAACCAACCACTTCTTCTAATGTATCTATTCCTAGTGGTTGAGAAAGTGACATGTATACCCTATATATTTCGAGTGTTACCAATGGGGTTCACTATGGGATGTTTCAGCAAGGATCTTCTGTTAAGCCCCCCTTACTTGCTCAATCCACTATATGACATCCCAGCATGGTTCTGTGCAACAGTGAATGAAGATCTTCACATTCAAAACTCTTTTGAGAAAGAGATTTATTTGGGAAGAGTAGGGCTGGGCTGCCAACCCCAAGCAGCCACGTGGGCACTGTCCACAGGTTCACGCATATGCCAGCAGCACACGAATCCAGCCATAGCCAAATAAGGAGCTGTTTACCATAAAGAGTGTTTGCCATCAGGAAGGTAGAGGGTAGAAGCCAGAGCCATCTTTAGGGTGCGGCTACACGCAGCTCTCTACACTTTCCCCCTTTTTGTTTTACAGACCAACAGGCAAGAGTAGAGGTCTGATCTCTGCTAAAATGGAACATGTACTATTGTTTGTCCAGGCGTCGTCCACCCTGAGAACACTAGACCCGTCGATACCCTTTTCACAGAGGTGGGAATTAGGGTACCAACCCACATGCAATCAGACTTGCTCTTCTTGAGGTCAGCATATCATAACCTCAAGTGCAGTGCGCAGGCCTCGCATCCTGTGCCTAAATATCTTTTAAAGTAGCCAACCAGGCTTGGGGGGACTGTCCTGCATCAATGGCCATAAAGGCTTGGATAATCATGGCTGCATGGCGACGCTGTGAGATCCTAATGCGACAAATGCACCACAAGCATACTAGGGAGGTGAGCACCAGTAAGCCTACTAGGGCTCCTATTCCCGCCCACTCCTTCATGTGATCCATGGCTGTAGCAATCCAGGAAGACAATCCCTCCACCAGTCCGGTATCCACTCAAGTCGAATTCACCGTGACAATAGCCACTCTCAGCTGGTCCATCAGGTTATCAAACTCTCCGGTCCAATTGCCTAAAAGATAACTAGACAACCTTTTAGATAAATTTGCAGCATAACAATTGGAAGCATCCAAATTCAAAAAATTCAGAGTAAATAATGCAAGAGAGAGTCTGTCCTTAGGGGTACGGCCATAGCCTATTCCCCCTTTTTATTTTTGAAGCAACTCCTTCAAGGAGCGATGAGCACGCTCCACAATGCCTTGACCTTGTGGATTATATGGTAGGCCATGTATAAGTTGCACATTCATCTGTTGACAGAAGGAAGCGAACTTCTGTCCGGTATATGCAGGACCATTGTCTGTCTTTAACTGTTGAGGCTTACCCCATGCTGCCCAAGCTTCTAAGCAATGAGCAATGACATGAGAGGCTTTTTCTCCTGTCATTGGGGTGGCATGAATGATTCCAGAACAGGTATCAACAGATACATGTACATATTTGACACGTCCAAATTCAGAGATGTGTGTAACATCCATTTGCCATACTTTTAGGGGGAGCAAACCATGAGGGTTAACTCCTAATCTAGAAGGATGATGAAAAATGACACATTGGGAACAATCTAGTACCACCTTTCGTGCATCCGCACGTGAGATAGAAAACTTTTGTTGTAATGGCCTTGCATTAACATGAAATTCTTTGTGGAAAGCATGTGCTCGTTGTATGGCAGAAGCCACAAACGTCCATTCCTGTCTAGTACACTGGTCCACTATATCATTGCCTTTAGCCAATGGACCTGGCAGACTGGTATGTGCGTGGATGTGTTGCACAAAAAAGGGATTTTTACATTGCCAGATCAGTTTCTGTAATTGGCCAAACAATGAGCTAACAGGGCTAGAAGATTTGATGGGCCCTGCACATTCAAGGCTTTTCAAAGCATTAACAACATAACTAGAATCTGACACTAAATTAAATGCAAATGGACAAGCCTTGAAAACTTCAAGAACTATTGAAAGCTCCACCTGTTGAGGTGCACCTGGCAAGAATTGATGCTTTACAGGTTCATTAGAATCCACCATATAAGCACCACAGCCTGTCTTAGACCCATCTGTAAATATAACACTTGCTCCTGGAATGGGCTGCGAAACAGTTACTTTAGGGAAAACTACAGGATGTTCTTTAAAGAAAGTTAATAATGGATGTTTAGGATAATGGCAATCTATGTGTCCTGATTAGGTACAAAGTAGTATTGCCCAATCATCTATGGCAGCACATAATACCTTGACTTGAGTAGAATCATAAGGAACAACTAGCATTTGTGGTGATGTCCCAAAATATTGTAAACATTGTTGAATACCCTGTTGCGCAAGTAATGCTACAGCAATGGATAATACTCAATTGATTTTGCAGGTGAGATTTTAGTATAAATCCATAACAAGGGTCCTTTTTGCCATAAAATTCCCGTAGGTTGTAACTGGGTGGGCAGAATGCATAGGGTAATATCATCATTATTTTGCACTCTTTGAAGAAAAGCTCTTTGTAGCCTATCCTCTAATTTTGTTAAGGCTTCTCAGGCTGCATTGGTTAATTGCCTCGGTGAATCCAAGGCTGCATCTCCAATTAAAATATCATATAATGGTTTTAACTCATAATTGGCCATTCCTAAACTTCCTCTTATCCAATTTATATCTCCTAATAATTTCTGAAAATCATTCAATGTGCAAAGATGATCCTTCCTTAACTCTACCTTTTGTGGCATGATATGATGATTAGTTATTTTAGAGCCAAGATAATTGACAATTCTGCTCTGTTGCACCTTCTCAGGGGCAATACAGAGTCCCTTTTGCTTTAGCAGTTCTACAAGTGAGCTATATGCTTCTTGAAGAATGCTCTCTTCTTTAGCTGCTAACAGTATATCATCCATATAATGGAGGCATTTCAAGCCTGGAAAACGTGCTCTCAAAGGTTCTAAAGCAGTTGCTACAAATAATTGACACATTGTAGGACTGTTGGCCATGCCTTGTGGCAATACAACCCACTGATATCTTTTACCAGGTTCCTCATGATTAGTGGACGGTAAAGTGAAAGCGAATCTCTCACTGTCTTTGCTATTCAGTGGAATGGAAAAGAAGCAGTCCTTAATATCTACCACAATAATAGGCCAATTTTCAGGCAAGGCTGACAGCAATGGAAGACCACGCTGTACGGGTCCCATAATTCTCATTTGTTCATTTATAGCTCTAAGATCATGTAACAATCTCCATTTTCCTGATTTCTTTTTGATGACAAATATGGGTGTATTCCAGGGAGAAAGGGAGGGTTTAATGTGCCCTTTCTCCAATTGCTCCTTCACTAATTGATATGCAACATGTAATTTCTCAGAGGAGAGTGGCCACTGAGGAAACCACACTGGGTCCTCCGTTACCCAGGATATGGGAATGCCCTCCTCAGCGGCCCCTAGGAAAAACCCAACCCTTGTTTGGGTTTCCTAGGTACTGTTTGTATTGGCTCCTTTTTGCCTTGTAAAAATTTTGCCAGGCCAAATTCAGGATGACACCCCATGTTTTTCATAATATTTTTAGATTCTTTGGAGTATTCATTACTCAACTGAAAGCCCATGGATTTCATAAGATCCCTCCCCCAGAGGGACACTGGAAGCTCAAGGACATAGGGTTGCATAACGCCAGAGTGACCTTCTGAATCTTGCCAATTTAACAAATTTGCACTAACATTTGGAACACTGTCATAACCCAGTCCCTGCAATGTTTGTGAGGAAGCCTGTATAGGCCAACCTCGAGGCCAATCTTTGCTAGCTATGATACTGCAATCTGCACCTGCAATCCATATCTAAGTCTCTTCCCAATTTCTCCCAGGAAGGCACTGTGAGGCTTCCTGAAATTGCAAACCAAGGAGCAATTACATCACACTGTTGCAAAAATCGCTCTAAGGTGTGTTTTTTTTTTTCAATTTCTTAGAGAGAAGCAGCTCGTTAAGAGCCAAAAAAATTGGGTGCGAGGAGGAAGCGCCCATGTTAGTATACTTTTTTTTTTTCTTTCCTCAATTTGAGAAGTTTCTCGGAGGTTTCTCAGAGCCTCTGCAGAATTGCTCCAGCCCTCCGGTTTCCCTGTTTGTTTTGTTTCACCTGCTGGTTTTGCTTCACCAGCTTGTTTTGTTATGCTGACTTTGTTATTGTAATTACCCGTCCGCTCTCGCCACGGCCCGATTGATTTACCTGTCCACTATTGTCGGGGCTCTGCTTCCCCGCTCCCCATTTGTCTACAGGTGAGCGTAAAAACCCGCTTTTGTCGCGGATCCTCAGTTTTTTTTTTCCTGAGGACTTGCCGGTATACCGCCTGACTGTAATAAGTTCTGAATCCGGAGAGAGACGTGGTGATTGTCCCCGTACAGGCCACCACTTGTCACGCCCACCTCGACCAGCAAGGAAGACGCGACACCGGGATCCTTCTTATCACAGTTTAATCAGACCTTTGATTAATTGCATTGTGTCTCTCTCCCTGGGGCAAGCCTCTCCCAGCACCTAAGTAGGGCTGGGCTGCCAACCCCAAGCAGCCACGTGGGCACTGTCCACAGGTTCACGCATATGCCAGCAGCACACGAATCCAGCCATAGCCAAATAAGGAGCTGTTTACCATAAAGAGTGTTTGCCATCGGGAAGGCAGAGGGTAGAAGCCAGAGCCATCTTTAGGGTGCGGCTACACGCAGCTCTCTACAGGGAAGGGAGAGTCCATTGGAGTAGCTGCCTTTAACAGGATGGAGAGAACAGATCACAACTGACCAGGCAGTGCAGTTTATATAGGACATGCTGGGGGCAGAGTCAACCTGTGATTGGTCAGTATATTTTTCCTGCCAGGGATTGGCCAGTTATGTGGGCTAGGGACAGAAATGGTCCTGATTTCCAGGCTAAACTGTATTTTATACACTGGCCTTTCTTGGCTTTCAGACACTGCCTTTGAGACTAGGGCATATTTCTTTCACTGACTCTGATTTAATGGACCAAGAGTGTTATTTTGGCACTAGATTCAGAGTCAGGGCATATTTCTTTGGGTCATTTCTCTGGCTCAGGTCCCAAACATAGGCTGTGTTTCTTTCCTTTCTCCTGGGCCCTAGGGCCAAAATTCAACTGTCCTGCTCTGTGATTGGTTGGTTTCACAAGTCAGTTTGCCAGGGGCAGAGATGGCTGATTTGAGCCAAACTGTTTTTCTTTCAATGCCCATATCTGAGCCTTCTTATTCCAGTTTTGGGAGTCAGGGTCAGGGTGGGTTTCCTTAGCCACGCCTTTCCCCCACAGTTTTGACAAAACAACAATCAATGGTAGTACATCATCTACTCTTAGGATTGTTCTCAAGGGACTGACACAAAAGGATCATAAATTCTAATGTATTCATGACTAATCACTTACATTCAAGCCAGGCTGGATAACAAACATTTCAAGCACATTTGTGAATATTAAATATGAAAAATACAACCATGAACAAAAATCCATCAACCTTTCACAAACACACTTACTAGGAAAGTGTTATCACATATTGCCTGAGAGTTAAATAAAAATGAACCACTTAGATAGCCATCCCATTCTACACAAGGCAGCAGAAAAATACTTCTAAATAATTGAAAGTGCAAAAAACTATGAACAAAAGCCACAGAAGGAATATAAGGTCCACAAAGTAAACTTTACTAATTGAATTTGCCACACGTATTCCACACTTCAATATCTTACTCAAATGTTGCAAAACAGAGGTCACATGGGATCCTCACATCAGTCTATAGTGAACATAGTTAATAATTTACTTACATCAAAGCTACAAGGAAAATGACTTAAAATAAGTTTTTTTTTCATTAAAACTGAAAACAACTGTGTTGTCTAAAGTCTTAACCAAATTGTTTACATAACTAGTGTTTTCTTTTGTATGAGTACCTATCTACATCCTGACATCAAGATGATATAAAAAGCTTTAAAATATTGATAGGGATGAAGACATGGCCAAGCCTTTAACACAAGTTCATTTCCTGGACCAAGATCAGGTTTTGGAGGACTTCCAGTTTTTCTTGCAACAAGAAGCTTGGAGGGTCTAACCTTCTTGGGAACCAGAATGCACATACATATATGCAGAAGAACACACACACACACACACACACACCATAATTAAAATAAAAACAAGTCTTTAAACTAATTTTCAATCATGAATATTTTTCTATTATCATTCTGGTAACATAAGCTTTGAGGCACCTAAATGATTACAGAGTTTTTCTCCATCATGAATTGCTCCATGTAAGAGAAAGCAAGCACGCAGTCTTCAAGTCTGAATAATCTATCATTTTCAGTCTGTGATATCATTTGTGAAGATTTAGAAAATTGTCCCCTGCTGGAAGAAATCAGTCATGAGGGTTGGCTTGAGAATTTACATCTGCACACCATTTCCAATTTACACTTTTTGCTTTATGCTGAAGGACAAGAATGTGAATTTTAGGCTGCCTGCTTTAGCTTCCATATCTGACACTTGTTTCCATGCCACTTTTAAGAGTTTCATGTATTGCTGTGGTTCCCAGGGCCAAATTAAACCCTTTTCTAAGTTCACTTAGATATGCTCTATTATCAAAGCATCAGAAAAGGCAATGATACACATCTATGAAAATTTAGACCAGAATTCATTATATCATGTAGTTGAAGAAAAGCATATCTAAAAGTGTTACCTATCATTTAAATTTATAGGCCTTTTGTCCATATTTGTTGGCATAAGTAAACAAAATAGAGATATTATAATGCTTATCCAGATTATTGACTCGTTTTAGACATTTTTTTCTGAAAAAAAATTAATTTTTTCAAATTGAATGTAAGTATGTTGGCTAAAGATCATAATAGTTCATATACTGTAGATGTAACCATCTTGTTAAATAAGAAACACATAGCCAATTGCAGAGTTAAAAGCCAAGAGGTCAGAGCAATAGCTGAGAGCTGAAAGCATTACCCTTCACTACTGTTCTGTCTTTCCTTTCCACAAGACAACTATTTCCTGGTCAAGTCTTTTATATAGACTTTCTGTTCTGCCTTGTCATTGGTTGTAAACCCAGCCACATGACCTCCTCATCACTGCCTGTCTGTACAGACCTTCAGGTCTTCTATTGTTAGTATTGAGATTAAAGGTGTGTGTTGCCATGCTGGCTGTATCCTTGAACACACAAAATTCCTGCCAAGCACTGCCTCCCAAGTGCTGGGATTAAAGGCATGAACCACCACCACCCAGCTTCTGCTATAGCTTGCTCTGAACCCAAGGCAACTTTATTAATATACAAATAAAATCACATTTCAGTACAAATAATATATCATTATAATATGTATTCAGATTTACTTTGGTATGAGTTTTTTTCACATCCTTAATGTCTAAAGTTATATTCAAAGACTTTCAGAGATTAATTATACACTAAAAATTTTACAGTTACAGAGTTGTTCTGTGTTTTGACTAGGCATTGCCACATTGATTGTATTCATAGGGTTTCTGTCCAGTATGTGTTTTTATATATTGAAGATGACTGGGCTGTGCAAAGGCTATACCATACTGTTAATATTCATAGTGTTTCTTTCATTTATGTGTTCTTTCATGAAATTGAAGAGCATTGTGATAAGCAAAGGCTTTACCACACCTATTACAATTGTATGGTTTCACTCCAGTGTGTGATCTTTTATGCCTTTGAAGACCAGAGTGACAAGCAAAGGCTTTACAACACTGATTATATTCATAGAGTTTCTCTCAAGTATGTGTTCTTTCATGCTGTTGAAGATGACTGTTTCGAGCAAAAGCTTTACCACACTGATTACATTCATAGGGTTTCTCTCCAGTATGTGTTCTTTCATGTATTTGAAGATGATTGTGATCAGCAAAGGCTTTCCCACACTGATTACAATAGTGTGGTTTCACTCCAGTATGCATTCTTTCATGCCTTCTAAGATCAGAGTGATAAGCCAAGGTGTTACAACACTGATTACATTCATAGGGTTTCTCTCCAGTATGTGTTCTTTCACACAATTTAAGAGAATAGTAATGAACAAAGGCTTTACCACACTGATTACATTCATAGGGATTCTCTCTAGTATGTGTTCTTTCATGTATTTGAAGATGACAGTTTCGAGCAAAAGCTTTACCACACTGATTACATTCATAGTGTTTTTCTCCAGTATGTGTTCTTTCATGCAATTGAAGAGTACTGTGATGAGCAACTTCTTTCCCACACTGATTACATTCACAGGGTTTCTCTCCAGTATGGTTTTTTTTTATGTACTTGAAGATGATTGGGATTTACAAAGGCTTTACTACACTAATTATATTCATAAGGTTGTTCTCCAGTATGTGTTCTTTTATTACTTGGAGGATGAGTGTGATGAACAAAGGCACACTGATAATGTTCAGATGATTTCTCTGTAGTAAGACTTCTTTCATGCCTGCAATGTTCATTGAAACATTTAATACCTTTGCCACACTTATTACAATGTTAAGTCTTTTTATGTCCATGAATTAATTTTACAATTTTGTGGGAATATAAATAATTATGTTATCTTAATATTTTAACACGTTGTGTACATTCATGTTGTTCCCCTGCATAAAAGAAGTCTTTGTGTATTTGAACATGCCTGTGATAGTAAAAGCTGTACTACCAGGCTTGTATTTATGGCATCATTTTTTTCAGAGATTTTTCAAATGTTTTAAGAGAACTTGGAGAATTCAAACATTTACATCACTCACTCTATTGATTTTTCCTATACAGTGATTAATGCTACATTTTCAAAGTGAACCAGGACAAACAGAAGCATTTATACAGCCCTAGTAGGTCTTTTCTGTGGTGAGTTTGTTGATCTATTACAAATTAAGCTGGAAAACCAATTGTTTGTAAACTTGAATCTCATTCAACAAGTTTACTCAACATGGGACTACTACATGTCTTGTAATTGTTCTGAGATTGAGAGATGAACATTACTTCTTTTCCTATCCTTATGTTCATATGGCTGGTATCCAAAGTGACATAAGATATAACTATTAAAAAAGAATAACAAGAAGGTTTCCACATTCAACATACAGCTGGACTTTCTTTTCCCCATCAACATGTGGTATAAGGATTAATATTTCTCTACAACACCCCCCTCAATTCTTGACTCTAACCACCTATCTAATTAAAATTAGCAAAGACAGAGAAAGTTTTTGAGTAACAAATCTTTTACTAAGGATTACTTGCTTGTCAAAACATTGTGTACATATTCTTATCATACATTCAGGGTGTATAACTTTTGTAATTTAAATAGTATGAAACTAAATGGATTGTCATTTGTACAGCATAGTTCTAATGAAGCTATTACTCACATGATTCCTGTTAAGGCATTGATTCCTTGTCTTCCATCTGAAAAGAATCACTTCCAAACACAATTCACTTCCCTGCCATTGAGGTATGTGTCTTTATGATCATCAATGGATTTTAAGCTGTGATTATTTACAAAGTTTCATTTCTTTAACACTTCCAGATAGTTAAATATATCCAGAAGCACATTTGTATCAGCTTGCACAAAAAAAATTACCTTCCATGTTTTTGAGAACTTTGACAATGTTCTTCAACTTCAAGACCTTCCCAATTGTAGCCTAAAATATCAAACAAGGAAATGTATGGAATATTACAGGGAACTGAATAATTTACATTACTATCTTTAGTGATCCTTAGAAACAAGGAACCTGTTTTATTCACATCATTCTTCCTCATTCTCAATCAGAATTACAGAAGTGCATCAATAATCAAGAAACTGTTGTTTCCTTATTTAAAATGTGAAGAAAAATGTACAGTATTACCTATAGCAGTGAGGTTCATATATGTCTCCAGCATCACCTCTTTGTAGAGATTCCTTTGTGAAGGATCCAATAATGCCCATTCTTCATGTGTGATGTCAACATGCACATCGTTATATGTCACTGTATTCTAAAATATGCCATATATAAATATGCCATCCACATGTATAAAACTGAAAGCATGATAAGACACAGTAAATGCGTGCTTATTTCACAATATAGTCATTCAATTCTGGTGATTGCTACACATATTCTGTAACTCAGATGTTACAATGAAATCATCAAGTTACTTTACAAAGAAACTGAATAGGAAGTTTACCTCTATTTTTTTCTGAATGCTTTGAACAGGATATCACACAACAGAGATGGTACCAGTGATAAAAGAAGACAGAAAGGCAGACCTACAAATATAACACTGTCCCTTGAAAAAACATTATAAGTTTCTAATGAAAACCAAAATCAGAGAAGTCACTGAGCACCACTCACCCTGAGCATTCCAGTTCTCTCCTTTACCAATAATAGACAATGGATTGGGTGAAGAGACTTTTCCACCAAATTTGGAATCATTCACTTGAAGCCTGATATTTCACACTGTAGAAAATAATTTTGGCTATTAATACTATCTCATTCTCCTTTGATAAAAAAGGATGTCTTTTAGAAAGTTTAGAAACAACTTTGTTTCCTATGATTGAAGTTTAGCTGTAAACCTGTATCAGAGAGAGGAAATTATTTTTTTTCAATAAATAAAAGACAATAGAATTTTAAAGATACTGTATGATTTTATTACATAGTTAAAGCACCCCAATTTCTCTAATTGCTTTATAAGGCATAAGAGCTTTTGAAAACAAGCTAGACCCATAGTATGTGTATATCTATATGTATGAGAAAGGATATTTTCCATGTGTGTATAGGTGAGAGAACAAAGAGCATGTCAGATCCTCTGGATCTTGAATAGCAGTCTCCAAACATGGGTGCTCATATCTGAACTCCCCAAGAAGAATACTTGCTGAGTGACATTTGCAGCCCATATACTACTTTTTCTCCAATAAACTAAAGATCTTTCACAGATTAGTCACAACAGAAACCTAAACAAATAAATAAATGATCCCTTGGAACCTAATGAATAAGTATTAAGATGTTGAGTATGGGACCAGGAAGACTATCCACAGACCTTCCCCACTCTCAGGGATCCAATACTCAGGTTTGCCCTGAGGGCTGAAACAGAACTCAAGCTGCAGCTTTTCCTCTCCCTTTCCATGTCTCCTGTGTATTCCAAAGACCAGCCCCACCTACTCTTCCCTACTCACATCATATCTGAGTCCCATCACCCAACTGTGGTGGACACCCTCTGATCATTTACTCATATCTTCCAGAAGACCAGTTATGATGTCTGCAGATCTACAACATTGTCTCTTACCCCACACCTGATTTTAAAAGTTGATCCCATCAGTGGAGTAGAATATCAGAGGCAGTTTACTCTTTTCCCTCTCCATGCATCCAGTGTATCTGAAGTTCATCTCTGCTGTATTCTTCTTCTCCTAGTTCCCAAGAACACCAAGCATTCTGCCTTGAACACACCAGCCAAAAAGGCTAGGAAAAAGGCAACACTTATTCAACACACACTCTGAAATTCCAGAGAACAAACACAAACCCTGGAACAAAACTCCAGTCCAAATAAGATGATGCTATGAACCAGCACCTGTACATATTATCAACCTAACCCCAGTTGCCTACCAGAGAAACATAAGTAATGAAAGCCAGGGCACTATGTCACCACAAGAACCCAAGTACCCTACCACAGCAGGCCTTAAATACTCAAAAATAATTGAAATACAAGGGAAAAAAACTTAAAACCAAATATATAGACATGATAGAGGCCCTTAAAGACGAATAAATACTTTACATAAATTCATGAAAGCACAAACAAACAAACTATGGGAGAAAATCAATAAACTCCTCCACGGAAGCTAGGAAAATGCAAACAATTGGGGTAAATTAATAAACCTATTAAATAAAGCCAAGATAAAACAAGCAAATCATTATGTGAAACAAATGCAATTGTTTAGGACCTGAAAATAGAAATAAAAACAATACAGAAAACAAAAACTGAGGGAATTCGAGAAATGAAAAATTTAGGATTACAAAGAGGAATTACAGAGGTAAGGTTCACTAACAGCATAGAGAAATTTTAAATGTTAACCTCACCACAAAACTGCCTTTCCCTCTAAGCAGGATGGCTCAGCAGAAGGTCACAGCTGTTTCTATGCAAGATCAACAGGAGTTCATTTGAATGAGCCCTAGCTTATTTTCTCACTCAGGGCTATGACCTCACTGTAAATAATTTCATCCTTTCTTTCATGTTTTTTTAATCATGTATACATTGCTTTGCCTGTATGTGTCTGTGTGTTTTGCCTACCAAGGCCACAAAAAATCAGGAGATGCTTGGGACAAGAGTTACAACAAAAGGTTTCCTACCATGAGGGTTCTGTGAATGAAAACTTGGGTCCTCTATAAAAACACCCAGTGCTCTTAATTGCTGAGCTGTCATTCTAGCTCCTTTTTTATTTAAAATTTATTTACATAAATTTTTAAGTAAAAGATATTATTTCACTTTCCCTTTTTATCTCTTCATTCCATCCCTTCCCAAATCCTTTCCAAATTCTTCCCTTTTAAATATATATATGGATAATGGGCTGACCATATTGTATTGGCTAAATAATTGGGGAGCTCATCTTTGTTTGAGGTTAATTCTCTCAGGAGAATTCTACTTTTTAATCAGCATCTGGTATCTGATCCTGACTGGGCTATCTTGGATAGGAAACATAATTAAGAATAGAAAACTTATGTTGGAAAAATACCTTAACAGTTAATGGCACTAAAGATTCTTTTAGAGCATCAAGCTTCCAGTACATACAGAAACTCACAAATAAATCTAACTTGATTTTCAGGGGTCCTGACTCCATCTCCTTGCTTCCCTGTTCACCATAAGAAGAAGAGACTTTGACAATAAAATTATTTTTCAAGCTGCGAGTGGTAGTGTATTCTTTTACTGCCAGCAAACTGGGAACTAAGGCAGGAAGATCATTGTGAGTTTGAAAGCCTGTGTCACAGTACACACACACACACACACACACAGACATACACACACACAAACACACAGAAAGAGAGAGAGAGAGAGAGAGAGAGAGAGAGAGAACTGAATTACATACAAGAAAAGGAGCATTAGAGAATTAAAACAACACAATACCGCTTAAAGTCATTTGAAGTGTCCATCACTGGTAGTCATGGAATCATTTTCAAAAATAAATATGACCAAGCATGAGAGCACATTCCATTAATCCTAGTCACTGGGAGATACTGAATATTTGATAGTAGGTCACCCCTTACCATGTGACCTGAACTACCATAGTCAGCTGAGTGTTAATAATCCCACCAAGTCATAAATTAGAACATGCACAGCTGCTGTGGGATTGTATTTCTGTATTCTGTGAATGTGTCTTGCTTCCATTTGTTAGTAAAGAAGCTGCCATGGACTATGGCAAGGCAGGACAAAATGAGGTGGGTAATCCAAAAGAGATACAGCAAGAAAAAAGGTGGAGTCACAAGAGATGCTGCGACCCATAACAGCTGTGGTAAAGGTGCACACTTATATTCCCAGCCCTTCTTGAATCATAGAAGAAGTATCAGAAGTTCAAGAATTCAAATGAGGTCATTGTCAGTCTGGGCTCCCTGAGAGCCAGTTGAATAAAATAAAAAAATAAAAATAAAAATAAAAACTCAACTAAATACACAATAGCAATAAAGTCTAACAGAACAAAATCAAACAGATTTTCTATAACGGGGGCAAAAACTGGGGGGGGTGTATATAGCAAAGGCTTAGCAAGTAATAGCAGTGATTACTTTTATTTGGAATTTGGGTTGATTTATACCATTGACATTGAAGCTCACAGTCATCTTTTATTATTAGTAAGAAGGGAATCTTACTTCCACTTCTGGCTTTGATAGGTACCAGAAATACAATTGGTACACAGATATACATGTAGGCAAAGTATAACCATTGGAAACTTTAAATTAAAGCTGCTCTCTTCTAGTAAGAAATGTGCTAAGAAAAAAAAAAGTGGGGTAAGAGTGGCTACATGTGGTCTGTACTATAAACATAAAAAAGGCAATAGAGTAAAAACAAGCACCAGGATTGCATACACAGTTTTAGTAGGCTTAAGTACAGACAAGTAGCAGTCTTGGATACTGGTTTAGATTTCTTGTTCACCTCCTTCATAACCCAGGGCCCCTACATTCACAGAAAACACCAGACTGGATAAACAGGATTAGCACTGTGACAAAGCAAGGCATTGAGTTCCCCTATAAGGAGCATAACCTGTTTTCATTGGCCTAGAATAACATTCTCGGGGAATGCAGGAATCCTTTATTCCTTAATTTGTATTTGTCTGGACCATTCTGGGACATTGCTTCTGTTACAGAAAAGTAATAATAACATCACTTAAATACTCATAATGTCTCCATACTACCATAGGACTGAAAATGTGTCCTGAATTAAGTAATCTGACCTCAAAAATCGTAACTAACTTCGGACTGAAGAATAAAAAAAACATCTAGCCCAATGATTATCTACCTGTAAGCAACAGCTACATTTGTTAGCTGATTTCACATTTGCTGCAATGCACAATCACTTAATTAGACATTTATGAGAGGAGAAAATAACTGGAAAATAAATGATAGTTTATTGTAATTCCAGCTCTTGGAAGGTAGTAGGATTACCCCAAGGCTATAGATGAATTCCAGGAAAGCTACCCAGCAAAACAAGCTAGATCTGTTAATTAATGCATTAAATATAATTTTAAAAACAGGGCAAATATAATATAGCTACAACATTTTTTAGGTTTTATGACAAAATTAAAGAAAATTCCTTACACAGTCTCAATATTATCCACAAGAAAAACATGAGACTTTGTCAGGGATGCCACACACTACAGAAGCCTCACAACTGTCAGCCACATTGAGAGAATCTGATTTGGTATTATTGAGGTTCTCCAGCTGTCATTCCAGAGTCCTTGAACTCCAACTAGCTCAGGTTAGCTGTATCTGTGTGTTTCCCTGTCATGATCTTAACTCCTTTCACTTGGAATCCCTCCTTCTTATCCAAGTCTGGATGCCAGGAGCTCAGCCCATTGATTAGCCATGGATCTCTGCATCTGCTTCTATCATTTATAGTCATGCCCTCATGTGGTACTGGTAAAGTTTGAAAATCGATCTTCTAAACCACCATTAAATGCAAAAATATTTTATGCAACTTCTCATAGTAGCCAAAGTATTCCAAGTATCACACTTGGCAAATATTTATGTTATGACTACCAGGAATGACTACTTTTATAAGGTAATTCATTGCCAGAACATGCTGTTATGTCATACAAATAAAAAAATAACAAACCAATGAAAAACATCCATTTCTGTGTAAATTTATTCAACACATATCTGAAGTGTTCTTTAAATGCTAATACTGTTTTAAAAGTTTCTTTGTGGGTGTATGTGTGTATATTTGTCTATGTCCCTTTGTATGAAGTGTGTGTATTCGTGCATGTGTTTGTGTGGTGTGTGATTTATGTGATCTTTGTCTCTATTTATGTTTGTGTGTCTTTATGTTTGTGCATGATTTGTGTGTATGTGTTTTTGTGTTTGTGTATATATTTTGAGTTTGAGAGCAGTGTGTTTATTTTTGTGTGGTGTGAATATTTATATGTATATTGTACATATATTTGTATATGGGTGTGCATGTGAAAGAGAGAGGTATGTGTGTGATATGGGTATCTATTTGATGTGTAGTGCACATACATGATTGACCTCATATACGGTGGCCAATTAACCTGGAGGACTTGGTTCTCTCTATCATGAGATCCCAGGAACAAGCTTATTGCACTTGGATAGCAATGTGCTTTGACTTGATGAGTCATCTCATGATCTCACTAATACTTGTAAATAAACTTTATGAAATAATTGCTGGCCCCTAAAGTCAGTGCAAATATACTGTCTTGTGTGATTGCTTTTCGAACAAACAAGAACTAACTCGGGTTTACTACTGAACCATCTTAGGTGAATTTCATGATTGGGGAGATTTTATTGATTAATATTATTTGATCTAAAGCAACAGTGGCTACATTTACCCCAATTCCCTATATCCACTGGTCTATTCAAACACCAGTTTGAAACTTCTCTAGTTCTTAATATTAGATGGATATCTTTGTCACAGGACAAAGATGGCAACTCTAGATATACAAATTATAATACCATCCATTAGTATAGGCAGGTGATGGGGAAGTCCTTAAACTTTGAAATAAATAGAATACATGTACTAGCAAATAATGACTCTAGTGTGAAGATTCCATATGATGCTAACTTGAGAGTTCCTACTTCTCTGAAATTCTCTAGGGCTGCAAAGTGCAGAAAACAACATTATATAATTCTTAATTAAAATCCTTTTTCTAGAATCCATCTCCTAACTAGTATGAGTCAGAGTAACTCTGATGGTGTTGAGTAAGCTGGGGTAAGCTCTTCTTGCAATCCTGACAAGCAGGAAACATCCTAAACTTGTTGAGTACTTGCTTTTAATCCCCCGTATCATTCCCTCATTCATGAAGGGCACAATTGATGTGAACAAATGCCCTCAGTCTCTGGGGACTCTCTTATATAGCTCTATTGGCTGAACCCCTAAACTGAAGAAAATGCAATGACCTTATTTGAATATAAAATTCTGCACTATAACCACCTCCTTTAAAATGAATAAACCTCAAACCACCATCCAGACATGTATGTCAACACTCTGCAGAAAGAAAACTGGTTGGAACCATGAGTAAGAGGAAGAAAATAAAACTTGGGGTAGAATTAAATGCAATCAGTTTAGAGAAATAGACAGAAGCATAATGATGACAAAAAATACAAACCATGTGCTTCTCCTTACTCACGGTGAGCATAACAAAACTACTATGATAATTTGCCTATGTTTTCTCAGTAATTTATTTGGTAACTTCATGCAGACTAATAGCTTCCAACAAGATAAATCTGGTATCTCAATTACATGGATATTAGATGCATGGTGTCATCTAGTCTGAGTATAATGTATCAATTCCACACCTACATAACGAACATGAGACTCACTGAGATTAGGTGAGGAATCTGCCTGGGCAGTGAAAAGATAACTTTTTAAACCATGCTTTTACCACTAGATTCTATAATAAATACTTTTATTATAAATCAAGGAGAATACATGTCTGCAACACTTTGACTGACTATGTTGTCCTGAAACAGACACATTTCCATTCATGGATGTAATTCAGGGAAACACTCTGAGAGCATGACAAACATATGCTCCACTAGGCTTTAGTTAAATGCTGTCTTTTTTTATACTAATTAACTTGGATATCCACATTGATCAGACTGCAATTAGAAGTCATTTCTATGACAGGAATTATATATTCATCATAAATCCTTCCTCCATTTTCCCATTAAGTTTCTTTTTATTGATGGCTCCAAATATTACTTCTCTGAGTAAAAGAAGAAAATGTAATGTGAATTTGTTTTCAGTGCATTGGAAACAAAAAACTTGGTTTACTATACTTGAAATTTTAATAAAAAAAGAACAATAATACCATGTGCCTACATGTAAATAAGATTGCACATGATTAAAATTAGAATCAGAGTAAAGAAGTTATGCATTGAGCAGTTTTACATTATTCAAGCAAGTAATTCAGTGTAGAAACCTACCAGTTCCTTGTGCATTAGTATTCAAATACTACACTTAATAGACACAATTGAGAGAAAACCAAGTATGGTTGACATAACTTGTTCCATAATGCTACTTCTCCTTAACATGTGTGAAAGTCTTTCATCATTCAGAACCAATGTTTTCTAAAGACAGAGCTAACTCCCTTCACACTGCAGCAAGGTGCTACAACACAGAAACACACCCCACACAAACCTGTGTAGATGCAACATCAATAAAACAGAAGCCCTATACACTATTCTGTACTGTTGAATTATTGCACTAATGGAGCCCTCTGCTTACCTGCATAGTTGTGATCTATAATATCTGTTATCTTATGGAAAAGTCCTCCATTTTGATTCAGGTCTTTGAAGGTAACTTCCAATCTAGATCATAACCAATCCATAATGTAATAATTAGAAACAGAGAGGACAGCATAAGTTATGAAAAGTCATTCAATCTTGGCTGTGTTTCATACACTCTCCCATCATGATCAGTAAATAAGTCTAATAAAGTTCACAAGATCCATACTCATAGGAAAACTGGCATTGCATGAGAGAAACCACACAACACACACTGGACCCTAAAATAACTGGTTGATGATATCACAGCTGTTTAGAGAAAAAAGAATTCTGTGCATAAATAAGCTAACCAAATTATTAATAATCAGAGCAGAACGATCATCTATTTTATGAACATAGAGATAAATTTGAGGGACACAAAACAGAAAGTTATGAAGTGGAATAGACACAATTGAGGGAGGCAGTAGTATAACCTGAGAGAACCCTCATCCAAAAACTGATGGAAGTGGACACAAAGATCCTTGGTCAGGTCCCAGATGCAGCTCCAGGATTACAATTGGCGAGAAAGAGGAGGAATTATATGAGTGAGAACTGTTGAGACCAAGATTGGAAAAAGCACAAGGATAAATATCCAAACTAATGGAAACACATGAATTATGAACCAAAAGTTGTGGAGTCCCCAACTGGATCAGGCCTTCTGGATAAGTGTGACAATTGAATAGCTTGAACTATTTGGGAGACATCCAGGCAGTAGGACCAGTACCTGTCCTTAGTGCATGAGCTAGCTGTTTGGAACCTGGGTCTTATGAGGGGACACTTTTCTCAGCCTGGAAGGAGGGGTCTGGACTTGCCTGTACTGAATTTACCAGGTTGAGCCGAATCCCCAGGGGAGTCATTGCCCTGAAGGAGATGGGAATGGCGGAGGCAATGGGGGAAAGTGGGGGTGAGGGTAGGAGGGGGAAGACAGGGGAACCCATGGCTGATATGTAAAATTAATACACAAATGGATTAAGAAAGTGTGGTACATATACACAATGGAGTACTACTCAGCAGAGAAAAATAATGACATCATGAGGTTTGCAGGCAAATGGTGCCTGGGCCATCAGCGTTTTAACAGGGGTGACCCACCTGTGGGAGCGAATGAAAGGAATAGAGGACACGAGAGACGACAGCAAGACAGGATTCTGATCAATCTGCAAATTTTATTTTCCTCAGCAAGGCTTATATAGCATAGAAGGGGGAAGGGGCAGGAAGGAGGTAAGTGGGAAGGGCGTGCAGAAAGTGAAAGGGGTGCAAGAAATGGGAGACGTGCAGTTCGAGCAACTGCAGGATGTTGGCTAAGGTCACTGGTCAGGGGCCATTTATTCTGTTGCTAGGCTACCTGAACATGGAATGCTCTTTATGTTTGGTTGTCATGGCACCTGAGAGTGGAATGTTCTTACCTTTGATGGCCTCTGGTTAGTAACAGGTGTTACTGCTCTTGTTGACTTGTTCTCTGGACTACCTAGTACTTTTCCATGGTTTATGTTTACTTCCTGACATCTTGGTCCCTGACAAAATGGATGGATCTAGAAAAAAAATCATCCTGAGTGAGGTAACCCAAATTCAAAAAGACTAACATGGTATGTACTCACGCATAGGTGTAGTTGGAGATCTTCTCTCCAGGTGCCACCAAGCCCCTGCGGTCCCACAACCCACGAATAAAATAATCACTCAGATGCCTATATTATTTATAAACTGTATGGTTGTGGAAAGCTTCTTGTTATCTACTTCTATCTTAAATTAACCCATTTCTATTCATCTATAACTTGCCACGTGGCTCCTGTCTTACCTGGACCTTACATCTCGTTTGTCATGGTGGTGCCTGGCAGCTCTCTCTGCCTCAGCCTTGCTCTTCCCAGGATTCTCTTCTCTGCTTGTCCTGACTATACTTCCTGCCTGGCGACTGGACAGTCAGCATTTTATTTATGCAAAGCGATATCCACAGCATTTACCCTTTACTTTTTTTTTAATGAAGGTTTTATCTTTTACATAGTCAAATTACATATAACAAACAATTATTAAGCAAAAATTACAGTTACAATATTATGGAAGACATCCTATCTATCTTATATTTGTGAGTCTAAGGTTTCATATCTAGTTTATCTTTTATCATAACTAAGGAAATTTGTAACTATCTAGCTTCAACCACAGCAAAGACCTCAGAAGGATATAATATTATCTGTGAAATGGGAAAAGGATGCAAGCAACTTTCAGGAGTCTTGCAAGGTAGACAGAGACAGCTGGCAGCCTGGACAGTCACAAAATGTTCCTTTGTAAAGTTGGGGCAACTGTTTTCAGCCCACAGGCTAGAGTATCTCAGTCACTTCTTTTAGTGTCCTGTAGAATTCTGGCAGTTTCCTCTGTGAAACAGGAACCTGAAGGACCATTTTTTCAAGCAAAGTTCAGTGGTCACCTTTCTATGGGTCCTGCATGTGCAGTTGATCAAGCAGTCCAGGCAAGAACAGTTTCTTGCCCAAATGTCTATTTTTTTCCAAGGTAAAGATAAACTCCATATGAAGTGTCTTCAATGCCCATCCTCCTCTCTGAAGTAAATTGGTGCTGCCAGGAGCAGACATGTCTCACAGTCCATAAATTCTAAATTTTAAAAATATTTTAAATGCTATATTCTGTAGGTCATTGAGGTATTTGAAGATTACCTATCTATCAGAAATATCTCTATGTATACCTAGAAGAATTAACTAACATGGCTATGAGAATGATTATCATAGATGACTAATTATTAATCTGTCTTTAATTATCCATTACAATTATAAATGAGCTGTAGAAACATACTTTAAACAAGAGTAGAAATATACTTACAGTATAACAGAATTAAATCTAAGTTTGTATCAACAGACTAAAATCTATACCAAGGTAAAACATTTTAAACAAGTTGTTGCACTTTAAAAGTAAGTTCATTAATCTCCCCTTTTATCCGATTATATCTATATCATATGTCTTCTTTTTTCTTTAGAAAGAGATCACATTTATAATCAACCTGATTAAATAAAAGTATTGGTTTTTCTCTGTCCCACACCAGAGGCGTCTTTGGATTTGGGACACAAGAATCCCTTAATCTATTAACAATATGTCTGGGTTTAGAGAAGGAGTGATCCAATTCCATCTCCAAAGCCAGCTTGATAAATTTGGGAATTTGGGTGTAGTTTCTCTTACTACTTCCTGCTGGAGGGGGGCGCTGTATCTTATGGGGACACAAAGAAAATTTTAGGATTATGGAGTAGTCCATTAGGGTGAACCTCTGAGCCAGTTGCCTTGAAACCATTCTGGATGTCAGATAATCTGGGCCATGGTGTCATTGGAGATATTTCAGGGTGGCTTGGCTGGTTAAATCTGATGTATCTTAATCTGGAACAAATCGATAGCCTCTGGCTTTCTGTGGAAACAAAAGCAGAGACTCTTTTCCAAAGCAACATATACTTACATCCAAATTTTGAAGTCAAGAGGTCTTTCAAATATAAAGATTGGCTAAACTCCACTGCCTTTACAATCAAATATCTCTCTTCAGTTAAAAATACCAAAGGGAAAAAAATCCAGATTCTCTGTGTAATATCCATCTTTACATGGCTCTGTCTCCCAAGTGCTGAGATTAAAGGTGTGCACCACCACCATCTACCCCCTGCTATGGCTTGCTCAGACCCCAAGGCAAATTTATTGATATACAAATAAAATATCACAATAATATATATTCAGATGTCCTTTGGTATGCGTTTTTTCACATCCTCAAAGTCTAATGTTATATTCAAAGACTTTAAGAGACCAATAATATACTAAAAGTATTACAGTTACAGAGTTGCTCTGTGTTTTAACTAGACAGTGCCACATTGATTATATTCATAGGGTTTCTCTCCAGTATATGTTTTTATATACTTAAAGATGACTGAGCTGTGCAAAGGCTATTCCCCACTGTTCAAATTCATAGTGTTTCTCGCAATTATGTGTTCTTTCATGAAATTGAAGAGCACTGTGATAAGCAAAGTCTTTACCACATCAATTACAATTGTATGGTTTCACTCCAGTGTGTGTTCTTTCATGTCTTTGAAGATCAGAGTAACAAGCAAAGGCTTTACAACACTGATTACATTCATAGTGTTTCTCTCCAGTATGTGTTCTTTCATGTAACTGATGAACACTATGACTAGCAAAGGCTTTATCACACTGATTACAATTGTGTGGTTTCACTCCAGTGTGTGTTCTTTCATGCGTTCGAAGAGCAGAGTGATAAGCAATGGCTTTACCACACTGATTACATTCATTGGGTTTCTCTCCAGTATGTGTTCTTTCATGCAATCAAAGATCATTGTGATGAGCAAAGGCTTTACCACACTGATTACAATTGTATGGTTTCACTACAGTATGTTTTCTTTCATGCCTTAGAAGACCAGAGTGATAAGTAAAGGCTTTACAACACTGATTACATTCATAGGGTTTCTCTCCAGTATGTGTTCTTTCATGCAACCGAAGAGAATAGTGATAACCAAAGGCTTTACCACACTGATTACATTCATAGGGTTTCTCTCCAGTATGTGTTATTTCATGCCTTTGAAGATGACTGTTTCGAGAAAAACCTTTACCACATTGATTACATTCAAAGGGTTTCTCTCCAGTATGTGTTCTTTCATGTAATCGAAGAGCACTATGCCGAGCAAAGGCTTTACCACAATGATTACATTCATAGGGTTTCTCTCCAGTATGTGTTCTTTCATGCATTTGAAGATAATAGTGATGAGCAAAGGCTTTACCACACTGATTACATTCATAGGGTTTCTCTCCAATATGTGTTCTTTCATGTATTTGAAGATAAGTGTGATCAGCAAAAGCTTTACCACACTGATTACAATTGTATGGTTTCACTCCAGTATGTGTTCTTTCATGCCTTCGAAGACCAGAGTGATGAGCAAAGGCTTTACCACACTGATTACAATTGTATGGTTTTACTCCAGTATGTGTTCTTCCATGCCTTCGAAGACCAGAGTGTTGAGCAAAGGCTTTACCACACTGATTACAATTGTATGGTTTCACTCCAGTATGTGTTCTTTCATGCCTTCGAAGACCAGAGTGATGAGCAAAGGCTTTATCACACTGATTACATTTGTAGGGTTTCTCTCCGGTATGTGTTCTTTCGTGCTTTAGAAGATTAGAGTGATAAGCAAAGGCTTTACCACAGTCATTACATTCATAGGGTTTCTCTCCAGTATGTGTTCTTTCATGCAATTGAAGAGAATAGTGATAAGCAAAGGCTTTACCACACTGATTACATACATAGGGCTTCTCTCCAGTATGTGTCATTTCATGCCTTTGAAGATGACTGTTTTGAGCAAAAGCTTTACCACACTGATTACATTCATAGGGTTTCTCTCCAGTATGTGTTCTTTTATGTACTTGAAGATGAGTGGGATGTGCAAAGGCTTGAGCACACTGATAGTGTTCACATGATTTCTCTGTAGTAAGACTTTTTTCATGCCTGCAATGTTAATTGAAACATTTAATAGCTTTGGCACATTTATTACAATGTTGAGTCTTTTTATTTCTGTGAATTAATTTTACAATTTTGTGTGAATATAAAGAATAATATCTTAATATTTACATGTTGTGTACATTCAGGTTGTTCCCCTGCATAAAAGATGTCCTTTCATATTGAACATGCCTATGATAGTAAAAGCTTTACTACCAGGCTCATATTTATGGCATCATTTTTTTCTGAGAATTTTTCAAATACTTGAAGAGAATCTGGAGAATTCAGACATTTACATCACTTACTTTATTGAAAATTTTTCCTATATAATGATTATTGCTACATTTTCAAAGTGAACCAGGACTAACAGAAGCATTTACACAGCCCAGTAGGTCTTTATTGTGGTGTGTTTGTTGATCTATTCCAAATTAAGCTGGAAAACCAAATGTTTGTAAACTTGAATCACATTCAACAAGTTTACTCAACAAGGGACTACTACATGTCTTGTAATTGTTCTAAAATTGAGATATGAACATTATTTCTTTTCCTATCCTTATGTTCATATGGGTGGTAACCACAGTGACATAATATATAACTATTAATGAAAGAATAACACGGTTTCCACATTTTATTTACAGCTGGGCTTTCTTTTCCCCATCAACATATGGTATAAGGATTAATATTTCTCTACAACACTGCCCCTCAATTCTTGACTCTAACCACCTCTCTAATTAAAATTAGCAAAGACAGAATAACTTTTTGAGTAACAAAGCTTTTACTATGGATTACTTGCTTATTAAAAGGTTGTGAACATATTCTTATCATACATTCAGTGAGTATAGCATTTGTAATTTGAATAGTATGAAACTAAATGGGTTGTCATTTCTACAGCATAGCTCTGATGAAGTTATTATTCAAATGATTCCTGTTAAGGCATTGATTCCTTGTCTTCCATCTTAAAAGAATCACTTCCAAACACAATTCCCTTACCTGCCATTGAGGTGTGTGTGTTTATGATCATCAATGGGTTTAAGCTGTGATTATTTACAATGTTTCATTTCTTTAACACTTCCAGATAGTTAAATATATCCAGAGGCACATTTGTATCAGCTTGCACAAAAAAAATTACCTTCCATGTTTTTGAGAACTTTGATAATGTTCTTCAACTTCAAGACCTTCCCAATTGTAGCCTAAAATATCAAACAAGGAAATGTATGGAATATTACAGGGAACTGAATAATTTACATTACTATCTTTAGTGATCTTTATAACTAAACCTGTTTTATTCACATCATTCTTCCTCATCCTCAATCAGAATTATAGAAGTGCATCAATAATCAAGAAACTGTTGTTTCCTTATTTAAAATGTGAAGAAAAATGCACAGTTTTACCTATAGCAGTGAGGTTCATATATGTCTCCAGCATCACCTCTTTGTAGAGATTCCTTTGTGAAGGATCCAATAAAGCCCATTCTTCATGCGTGATGTCAACATGCACATCGTTATATGTCACTGTATTCTAAAATATGCCATATATAAATATGCCATCCACATGTATAAAACTGAAAGCATGATAAGACATACTAAATCTGTGCTATTTCACAATATAGTTACAATTCTGGTGATTGCTACACATATTCTGTAACTCAGATGTTACAATGAAATCATCAAGTTACTTTACAAAGAAACTGAATAGGAAGTTTACCTCTATTATTTCTGAATGCTTTGAACAAGATATCACCTTGCAAGAAAAATGCCTATTAACAGAGATTGAGAGACAAGCAAACACTTCAACAGTACTGAGCATACATCTGAGAAATTGTATAAACATTTGTTGACTACAAAGCAAATTTGTAAGCCAGGTATATCGGTCCATGCCTTTAATCCCAGAACTTAGAAGGTAGAAGCTGGTATGTGTGCTTCTGAGGTGAAAATTAGCCTAGTCTATGCAAACAGTTATAGGACAGCAAGAATTGAATATGAAGAACCCATATGCCCTGCAAACTTCCATTCAAACAAACAAAAAAGTTGAGATGAACTCAGAGATTTTTATTTACTGAAGCTCCTACAAAGACTTTGACATTCACTCCAGTTCTGTATTCATCTTCCAGAAACCTGAATTGCTCCAGTTTAACCTATACTTTAATAAATCTTACTAAAAGGAACTGTGCATTTAAACAGTCACAAATAGAAAGAAGATAACATTAGCAATATCAAAGATGATCATGAATAATCAACAAAGGGAAGGAGAGATGGCTCAGAAGTTAAGAGCTCTAACTGGTCTTGCATATAGATGGGCTCAATTGTCTGTACTTATATGAGGGAATCACACAACTGTTCCTTATTCCAAGCTTGTGAGTTCTAAGATTCTCTTTGGACTACTGTGAGGACAGGTGTACATGTGGTGCATATCCATGTATATAGACAAAAAGAATCATATTCATTTTAAAAAGCATCAAAAGAAACACTAAAAGCAAGAAGAATGTCATACAATTGTAATCTAATGACTCAGAAGGCCCAGACACTACATCTAGGAAGAGAATGGTATCTTCTGCTTAATTTTGAAATTGAACCTGGGGGTTAAAGCTCAGCAATACAGCATATACTTGACATGTATATAAACATATACTTTAGGACAATCAACCAATAATATATATTAAAAAAAAAAAAAACTCGAATGATGAACAAACTTTAATCTCAGCATGTGGGAGCAAGCGTCAGGGTTATCTGAGTTGGAGGCCAACTTGGAGTTACTCTGTCCAAGCTACTCTGTTAAAGCTTTCCTTCAGGAAAAATATAGGAACAACATTTTTTTTTAAATCAGGCTAGCAAAATGGCTTAGCATTGAATACCAATTCCATCAACTGTTTTTTTTTTTTTTTTTATGTTATTTAGTCTTACTATCTATACTGGTGTTTAAGTAATAGCTGTGAGAGAAGGAAGCTGGCTGATTCATTTCAACCACAACATGGTAGAAACACAGAAAAGGAAATGGGTTGATGCTTTAGAAACTCATATTACAACCCCCAATGAGACATTTTATTCAGAAATATTCCTCATGTACCCCAAAGAAAGTCACCAAGGAGAGACACATGTTCAAATACCACATTCTATCTGGGAGTTTTTCATTCAGTTGACTAGATTCTCACCCATGTCACTATAGTCTCAAGGGTTATCAATGAAGAAAATGCATTTAGTCATTTAAATGATTCTCATAGTCTGCAAAAACCCCTACACTGTTGAAATGTCTAAAGACTCTTTTGACACTCAAGACAAATTCTTGACATTAGCATCTTATAAACTCAGAAAACAATTTAAATATTCCCAACATAAAACCTATTACCATCCCAGAGGAGAGGAACTAAGACACAGTGAGGAAAGACTGGACCAAGGGAAGACTGAAACCCAGCAGGGCAAACATTGAATCTGGTAGCGTAGCTATGTTTCAGAGACATGGGGCTTCATTTTCATAGGGCTTAGATGGCTCTCTCTCCACAACTTCTCATATCTCTCTCTCTGTGGTTACTTCTACTCTATATATTCAGCTAGCTCTCCATGTAAGATGTCTCGTAGCTTAAGAATTTTAACATCTTATGGTCTCAAAATACAACTCAGGCTTCATCCTCATAGTATCAAGCAATGAACTCAGATAGTCTTCTCCAAACGCATATGGGTATAACAGAGCTGACCTGAAAATGCAGACTAAAAATGTATAATCTTAAATTTTACATCATTCTGATCTACAGAACCAGTTCAACATCAATGATTCACCCAAATTTGGTTTCTAAGTTATGATAGCCTCTGCCATGCTTGGACCAGAGCTGCAGCAAGCCTTGAATAAAGTTACTTCCTGAGACTGGCAATCACTTTGCCTAATCCCTCCATTAACTCACTGAGGGCATATAAGGATGTATTCTTACCATTAGGGTACCTTGCTAGGCTTCCAATGTACAGTAAGGGCCTTCTTTTTAATAGTGATAATATCCCTGAATATTCATGACTCTGTTCAGCATTTGACTACAATCTACAAATTCAGAGTGCTGTTTTTCTCTGCAACCCATAAACTTTTTATTTATTTATGATCAATCTATTGATATTTTTAATGTACTGAATGAATTATAAATAATAGTTATCCAAGACAGTCAATGTTCCATCTAAGAAATCAGCCGCATTATTATTATTTTTTTAATTCTGCCTTACTCAACTTCTTGAGGACAGGGGCAAAATAAGAAAAGTTAAGTGCCAAAATATCACACAATTGACCTCTGTTTTAATACCCCTGAAATCCTTTGACCTCTACCTCCACTGTTTGCAAAACCTTTAACAATACTTTATTCAAAGTACTACAAGAATAACCAATTAAGCACTGTGTGCAGCTTTCTGTGTCCTTTGCCATTCAAATTTTGATATGCTCAACATTCATCCAAAAAGTCATCATTCCCAGCACCTTTGAACAACAAAATCACTTTTGGTTTACCACATTCTTTTACAACTTGCTTTTTTCTTGCTTTGATTCAATTCTCTACACAAAAGCACCTTAGGTAAAAAATGTGCTTATTTGACTCATTCTGCTAGATTACAATCCATCAGTGTCAGTGTTTAGGATATTCAATCTAGCAAGTGAAGGCAAACATAATGGGGAATCTTTGTTTCCAGGCTTTCTGTCTAACATAGACATTGTCTTTTGCCAAGCTTGCTGTTTTATCTAGTGCAGGCCAACTTTCTTAGGGATATTGCACACTCAGTGGAAGGGCTTTCAACCACAAATCATCAATCAAGAAAATCTCAAGCAGACTTAGCTACTAGGTTTTCTTCTGATGGGACACATCCTCAATGGATATTCCCAAAGGTGAACGTGGACTCGGAAATGTTGACATCTGAAAGTAAGTAGGACACAGAGACAATAATATATGAGACTTTACATAACCAAACCCAATGAAACAACTAGATCAATAATTTAAATAGTGAAAAAAAAAAACATTGATGATGATAACAAGTAGCAAAACAGATACATTAAGAAATGAAGAAATACAAGTTTCTGAGATCAAGAAGAGAAAACTAAAATTGTTCCTCCACAGAAAATCTCCAAATTAAAATCCTAAGGAGATCCTAACATGATGTAATAATTTTCCATAAAATAAAAATTACTAAATTTCCATCATTTGCCAGATAAACAATATAACTATATTATGACTAATAAAAAAAAAACCTCACACAACAGAGATGGTACCACTGATAAAAGAAGACTGAAAGGCAGACCTACAAATATAACATTGTCCCTTGAAAAACCATTATAAGTTTCTAATGAAAACCAAAATCAGAGAAATCACTGACCACCACACACCCTGAGCAATCCAGTTCTCTCCTTTACCATTAATAGACAAAGGATTGGGTGAGGAGACTTTTCCACCAAATTTGGAATCATTCACTTGAAGCCTGATATTTCTACATTGTAGAAAATAATTTTGGCTACTAATACTATCTCATTCTCCTTTGATAAAGAAAAGGATGTCTGTTAGAAAATTTAGAAACAATTTTGTTTCCTATGATTGAAGATTAGATGTAAACCTGTATCAGAGAGAGGAAATGATTTTTTTCAATAAATAAAAGACAACAGATTTTTAAAGATACTCTATGATTTTAGTATACACTTAAAGCACCCCGATTTCTCTAATTGCTTTATAAGTCATAATAGCTTTTGAAAACAAGTCTAGACCAATTGTATGGGTATATCTGTATGTATGAGAAAGAATATTTTCCATGTGTGTATAGGTGAGAGAACAAAGAACGTGTCAGATCCTCTGGATCTTGAATAGCAGTCTCCAAACATGGGTGCTCATATCTGAACTCCCCCAAGAAGAACAATTGCTGAGTGACATTTGTGGCCCCAATACTACTTTTTTCCAATAAACTAAAGATCTTTCACAGAATAGTCACTACAGAAGCCTAAACAATTAAATAAATGATCCCTTGGAACCTAATGAAGAAGTATTAAGATGTTGGGTATAGGACCAGCAAGACCATCCACAGACATTCCCACTCTCAGGGATCCAATACTCAGGTTTGCCCTGAGGGCTGAAACAGAACTCCAGTTGCAGCTTCTCTTCTCCCTTTCCATGTCTCCTGTGGATTCCAAAGACCAGCCCCACCTACTCTTTCCTACTCACCTCACATCTGAGTCCCATCACCCAACTGTGGTGGACACCCTCTGATCATTTACTCATATCTTCCAGAAGACCAGTTAGGATGTCTGCAGATCTACCACATTGTCTCTTACCCCACACATGATATTCAAAGTTTATCCTCTCAGTGGAGTAGAACATCAGAGGCAGCTTACTCTCTTCCCTCTCCATGCCTCCAGTACACCTGAAGATCATCTCCCCTGTATTCTTCTTCGCCCAGTTCCCAACAACACCAAGCATTCTCCCTTGAACATACCAGCCAAGAAGGCCAGGAAAAAGGCAACACTTGTTCAACACACACTCTGAAGCTCCAGAGAACAAATACAAACCCAGTAACAAAACTCCAATCTAACAAAGATGATGTTATGAACCAGCACCTAGACCTATTATCACCCTAAACCCAGATGCCTACAGGAGGAACATAATTAATAAAAGCGAGGGCACTATGTCACCACAAGAACTCAAGTATCCTACCACAGCAAGCCCTAAATACTCAAAACTAATTGAAATACAAGGGAAAAAAACTTAAAACCAAATATATTGAGATGATAGTGGCCCTTAAAAATCAATAAATACTTTACATAAATTCATGAAAGCACAAACAAACATACAATAGGAGTGTGTCAATAAACTCCTCCATGAAAGCTAGGAAAATGCAGACAATTGGAGTAAAACAATAAAACTGTTAAATAAAGCCAGGAGAAAACAAACAAATCATTATGTAAAACAAATACAAATGTTTAGGACCTGAAAGTAGAAATAAAAACAATAGAGAAAACAAAAACTGAGGTAATTCTAGAAATGAACAATTTAGGATTACAAAGAGGAATTACAGAGGTAAGGTTCACTAACAGAATAGAGAAATGTTAAATGTTAACCTCAGAGCAAAACTGCCTTTCCCTCTGAGCAGGATGGCTCAGCAGAAGGTCACAGCTGTTTCTATGCAAGACCAGGAGGAGTTCATTTGAATGAGCCCTGCCTTGTTTTTTGACACAGGGATGTGACCTCACGGTAAATAATTTCATCCTTTCTTTTTATATTTTTTTAAAATTATGTATACAGTGCTTTGTCTGTATGTATCTCTGTGTTGTGCCTCTCAAGGCCAGAAGAAAGCAGGAGATGCCTGGGACTAGAATTATAACATATGGTTACCAACCATGAGGGTCCTGCAAATGGAAACTTGGGTCCTCTATAAAAACACCCATTGCTCTTAATTGCTGAGCTGTCTATCTAGCCCCTTTTTAATTTAAAATTTATTTTCATAAAATTTGAAGTAAAAGATATGATATCACTTTCCCCTTTTATCTCTTCATTCCATCCCTTCCCAAATCCTTTCCAAATTCTTCCCTTTTAAATGTGGGTGAATAAGTATGCTGAAATACATTAATACAATATGCTGCATCGGTATTTGTTGGAGTATATATATAGGTTACCATGTTGTATTGGCTAAATAATTGGGGAGTTCATCTTTGTTTGAGGTTAATTCTCTCAGAATTCTACTTTTTAATCTGCATCTAGTATCTGACCCTGACTGGGCTATCTTGGGTAGGAAACATATTCAAGAATAGAAAACTTTTGATGGAAAATATCTTAACAGTTAATAGCACTGAAGATTCTTTCAGAGTATCAAGCTTCCATTCTCAGTATTACAGAGACTCACTAATAAATCTAACTCCAATATCAGGGGTCCTGACTCCATCTCTTTGCTTCCCTGTCCACCATAAGAAGAGGAGACTTTGAACATAAAAATTATTTTTCAATCTGCAATCGGAAGTGTATTCTTTTACTGCCAGTAAACTGGGAACAAGTGCAGGAAGATCATTGTGAGTGTATGTTTTAAAGCCTGTGCCACAGTATACACACACACAGAAAGAGAGAGAGAGAGAGAGAGAGAGAGAGAGAGAGAGAGAGACAGACAGACAGACAGACAGACAGACAGAGAAAGAGAGAACTGAATTACATACAAGAAAAATAGCATAGCATTAGAGAATTAGAACAACACAATACCTCTTAAAGTCATTTGAAGTGTCTGTCACTAGTGCTCATGGAATCATTTTCAAAAATAAATATGGCCAAGCATGAGAACACATTCCATTAATCCTAGTCACTGGGAGAAACTGAATATTTGACAGTGGGCCACCCCCTTTCCATGTGACCTGAACAACCATAGTCATCTGTGTGTTAATAAACCCACCAAGTCATAAAGTAGGACATGCACAGCTGCTGTGGAACTGTCTTTCTGTATTCTGTGCATGTGTGTTGCTTCCATTGGTTAGTAAAGAAGCTGCCATGGGCTATGGCAAGGCAGAACAAAATGAGGTGTGTAATCCAAAAGAGATACAGCAAGGAGAAAGGTGGAGTCAGAAGAGATGCTGCGACCCATAACAGCTGTGGTAATGGTGCAAACTTGTATTCCCAGCCCTTCTTGAATCATAGAAGAAGTATCAGAAGTTCAAGAACTCAAATGAGGTCATCGTCAGTCTGGGCTCCCTGAGAGCCAGTTGCAAAAAACAACAAAAAACAAAGAAACAATCAAAAAACTCAACTAAATACACAATAGCAATAAAGTCTAACAGAAACGAGATCAAACAGATTTTTCAATAAAGGGGGCAAAATCGGGGGGGGGGGGAACATAGCAAAGGCTTAGCAAGTAACAGCAGTGATTACTTTTATTCAGAACCTAGGTTGATTTATACCACTGACATTGAAGCTCACAGTCATCTTTTACTATAGTTGAAGGGAATCTTACTTCCACTTCTGGCTTTGATAGGTACCAGAAATACAATTGGTACACAGATATACATGTAGGCAAAGGACAAACATTGGAAATCTTAAATTAAAGCTGCTATCTTCTAGTAAGAAATGTGCTAAGAAAAAAAAAGTGGGGTAAGAGTGGCTACATGTGGTGTGTACTATAAACATAAAAAAAGGCAATAGAGTAAAAACAAGCACCAGGATTGCATACACAGTTTTAGTAGGCTTAAGAACAGACAAGTAGCAGTCTTGGATACTGGTTTAGATTTCTTGTTCACCTCCTTCATAACCCAGGGTCCCTACATTCACAGAAAACACCAGACTGGATAAACAGGATTAGCACTGTGACAAAGCAAGGCACTGAGTTCCCCTATAAGGAGCATAACCTGTTTTCGGTGGTCTAGAATAACATACTCAGGGAATGCAGGAATCCTTTATTCCTTAATTTGTATTTGTCTGGACCATTCTGGGACATTGCTTCTGTTATAGAAAAGTAATAATAACATCACTTAAATACTCATAATGTCTCCATACTACCATAGGACTGAAAATGTGTCCTGAATTAAGTAATCTGAACTCAAAAATCGTAACTAACTTCGGACTGAAGAATAAAAAAAACATCTAGCCCAATGATTATCTACCTGTAAGCAACAGCTACATTTGTTAGCTGATTTCACATTTGCTGCAATGCACAATCACTTAATTAGACATTTATGAGAGGAGAAAATAACTGGAAAATAAATGATAGTTTATTGTAATTCCAGCTCTTGGAAGGTAGTAGGATTACCCCAAGGATATAGATGAATTCCAGGAAAGCTACCCAGCAAAACAAGCTAGGTCTATTAATTAATGCATTAATTCTATTTTTAAAAGCAGGGCAAATATAATATAGCTACAACATTTTTTAGGCTTTATGACAAAATTAAAGAAAATTCCTTACACAGTATCAATATTATCCACAAGAAAAACATGAGTCTTTATCAGGGATGCCACACACTACAGAAGCCTCACAACAGTCAATCACATTAAGAGGATCTGACTTGGTCTTATTGAGGTTCTCCAGCTGTTATTCCAGAGTCCTTGAGCTCCAACTAGCTCAGGTTAGCTGTATCTGTGGGTTTCCCCATCATGATCTTAACCTCCTTTCACTTGTAATCCCTCCTTCTTATCCAAGACTGTTTGCCAGGAGCAAAGCCCATTGATTAGCCACGGATCTCTGCATCTGCTTCCATCATTTATAGTCACGCCCTCATGTGGTACTGATAAAGATTCAAAATCGTTCTTCTAAACCACTATTAAATGCAAAAATATTTTATGCAACTTCTCATAGTAGCCAAAGTATTCCAAGTATCACACTTGGCAAATATTTATGTTATGGCTACCAAGAATGACTACTTTTAATAAGGTAAGTCATTGCCAGAACATGCTGTTACATCATACAAATAAAAAAATTACAAACCAATGAAAAACATCCATTTCTGTGTAAATTTATTTAACACATATCTGAAGTGTTCTTTAAATGCTAATACTGTTTTAAAATTTTCTTTGTAGGTGTATGTGTGTATATTTGTCTGTGTATGTCTCTTTGTATGAAGTGTGTGTGTGCATGTGTTTGTGTGGTGTGTGATTTATGTGATCTTTGTCTGTAGTTATGTTTGTGTGTCTTTATGTTTGTGCATGTATTTGTGTGTATGTGTGTTTTTGTGTTTGTGTATAAAGTTCGTGTTTGAGAGCAGTGTGTGTATTTTTGTGTGGTGTGAATGTTTATATGTATATTGTGCCTATATTTGTATATGGGTGTGCATGTGAAAGAGAGAGGTATGTGTGTGATATGGGTATCTATTTGATGTGTAGTGCACATACATGATTGACCTCATATACGGTGGCCAATTAACCTGGAGGACTTGGTTCTCTCTATCATGAGATCCCAGGAACAAGCTTATTGCACTTGGATAGCAATGTGCTTTGACTTGATGAGTCATCTCATGATCTCACTAATACTTGTAAATAAACTTTATGAAATAATTGCTGGCCCCTAAAGTCAGTGCAAATATACTGTCTTGTGTGATTGCTTTTCGAACAAACAAGAACTAACTCGGGTTTACTACTGAACCATCTTAGGTGAATTTCATGATTGGGGAGATTTTATTGATTAATATTATTTGATCTAAAGCAACAGTGGCTACAATTACCCCAATTCCCTATATCCACTTGTCTATGAAGCTTTTAACACCAGTTTGAAACATCTCTAGTTCTTAACATTAGATGGATACCTTTGTCACAGGACAAAGTTGGCAACTCTAGATATACAAATTATAATACCATCCATTAGTATAGGCAGGTGATGGGGAAGTCCTTAAACTTTAAAATAAATAGAATACATGTACTAGCAAATAATCACTCTAGTATGAAGATTCCATATGATGCTAACTTGAGAGTTCCTACTTCTCTGAAACTCTCTAGGGCTGCAAAGTGCAAAAAACAACATTATATAATTCTTACTTAAAATCCTTTATCTAGGATCAATCTCCTAACTAGTATGAGTCAGAGTAACTCTGATGGTGTTGAATAAGCTGGAGTAAGCTCTTCTTGCAATCCTGACAAGCAGGAAACATCCTAAACTTGTTGAGTACTTGCTTTTAAACCCCCATATCATTCCCTCATTCATGAAGGGCACAATTGATGTGAACAAATGCCCTCAGTCTCTGGGGACTCTCTTATATAGCTCTATTGGCTGAACCATTTTCCTTCCTAACCTACAAGAAACTGCAAACTCAGACCTTCTGATTTAACACTAACCTTTTATTATTAATAGAAGCACATGATTTATTACCCCAGCATTCAGTAGCTGGGAGGAAAGATGTCATGAGTCAGTGGCCTCCCTGGGCTAGAAAACAAAACAACAAAATAATTCAAGATAGTAAGGACAGCCCTAACAATATCAACTCCTTTGCAGTCAGAAAATTACATCCTAGGTACCTTTTTTTTTTTTTTTGTATTCCAACTTTCTTCTCTGTTTGTGTGATTAAATTCTCTAACCAGAAGCAACTCAGATAATTAACAGGTTTTTTGTTTGTTTTTTTAGTACCCTTAGGCCACATTCCCTCCTTGTGGGAGCTTAGGATAGAAACTCAGGCTAATATATGAAGGGAAATATAAGGAAGCATTGCTTCCTGGATTTCTCTCTTGCTTTGTCACTGTCTCATGCTAAGATAGATCTCTTCTCCAGCACAGGCCCACTTTCTTACAGATATTACCAACTCAGTGGAACAGCCTTCCCACAACATTTAAAATCAACTCAATCCCTCTCAGACTCAGCAACCAGATATTTTGGTCTAGGTACACTCACAACTGATGTACCCCCACATGACTCTAGGTGATGTCATGCTTACAGTAGAGGTTAATTAGGGGAAAAAAGACAATAATACATGAGGAGGTTTTAAAGATCCAAAGCCAATGTTTTAATTATGTCAATCACTTAAGCAGCAAAAACAGAAACATGAAGATAGCAACAAACATACACATGCCTGGAAATGTGAAGAGACAAGTCTCTGAGATGAAGAAAACTAAAACTGTATCTTCACAAAAAATTCACAAACCAACAAATAAACAATGAACTCATAACAAGAAATTTTCAGGATTCAAAATTGTGAAGGTCCATTATTTTCAAGAGAAACAATATAAATAGATGATATAAAACTAACAACATAGATAGCACCACAGGAGAAAAAAGAGATCTGAAAAGATACCTACAAATATATCATGATCCCTTAAACAAGAACAAAAATAAGCTAATCAAAACCAATCTACAAGAAGTCACTGACCAGCACACATCCTGTACAATAATTCTCTCCTTTGCCAATAATAGAAATTGTGTTGTGTGAGGAAGGTGTGCCACCATAATTGGGGAAATTCACTTCAAGGTTAATGATGTTTTAATTATAAAAGAAAATATTATTATATATTTGTTTTATTATATAAAGAAAATAGTTTGACTTCTAAAGGGATCTCATTCTCTTATGATAAAGCAAAGGATGTCTGTAGCATGAATCTTAAAAGTTGTTATTTAATGAAATCAAACCTGGGGTGAATGCTGGAAGATCAGAGAAGCAGAACAAGCCACAGTTTCCTCGCCTCACCAGTTACTCAGATGGTCTTGTTTCCTCAGACTGCAAGCTTCTGAATCCTCATACCAATGGCTCTCAGGGAACTGTGCTCAAAAGCCTGAATGCTTAACCAGCCAAATGCTAAACTAACTACATGCTTTACTCACTTAGTTCCTGGTCCTCAAGCCTTATATAACTTTCTCTTTCTGCCCCCACTCCTTGGGATTAAAGGTTGGGTTTCTGGGATTAAAGGCATGGGTCACCATGCTTAGCTATTTCTAAAGTGGCCTTGAACACACAGAGATCCACCTGGCTCTGCCTCCCAAGTGCTGGGATTAAAGGTGTGAACCACCAATGCCCAATTTCTGTTATGGCTTACTCTTCTCATTTTCTAGCCACCATTTTTGGCTTTGTTCTAGTGGCTGTCAGTTCTCTGACTCCAGATATGTTTATTTTGGGGAACACACAATATTTCAGGGAACACAATACCCACCACAGATGTCTGTTAGGAATACTTAGACACCATTTTTCCCCTATGATTGATGATTGCCTATAAGTCTGAATCACAGTGAAGAAATGAAATTTTTTATAACAAAATAAAAAAACAAAAGATTTTGAATGTATCAGTGTACACCTAGAACAACTTGTTTTGCTCTAATTGCTTTATAAGTCATAAGCATTTAGAAAAGAAGTGTTTTGCAGTTTTTGCATATGTTTGTGCATGAAAAAGAATGTTTTCCATTCATATTCAGGATCTGGAAAAATAGCTAATTATGAGGCTCTAACCTTGAGTGTTGGTATCAGCATTCAGGTCATTCTCAGAAAGCACATGTGTTGAGCCACCCGCCAAAAGTATAACGTGTTTTATCCAATAAACCAAAAGTCTTTCACATATAAACAACCACCTAAATGAATGCAGAAACAAATAAATAATCCTTGAGAAGATAATGCATTAAAATGAAATTGTTGCTTATGGTAAATTTGCAGCATAAAATGAACACAGTCCAAAAATAATGTCTAACAATTTACAACAGAATAACTGATTACAAAGCTACTTTCACAGTAAAAACACTCAAAGTGATCACTGTGATTATTGAAAAATTGTACACAGGTTGACATAATATGAATTCTATACTTACTTCTAAGCTACAGCAATCAAGAATAAGTGAAAAACTGAAGGGGATAGAGAGAAAAACTAAGAACAAAAATAGAAAAAAATAGTCAACAATAAATCAGAGACCAAAGGTAACTTAAACAGGAAAAGCGTGATCTTGAAAAATGTTACCCAGCTGGTTATGAATCTATGTGCACAGAAAATAAATAAGCACAGACTTCACAACTACCACAAAATTAACTCAAAGTGACCCTTGAACAATTGATTTTAACACTCAAGCTTCTGATATTTCTTACAAAGGCAGAAGCCCCATGCTTAGACCTCTCTTTGAAAAAGGAGGTGATCTCTTGCTATGGCTCTGTAGCTCCTTATGACTCCTTGTGGTTTCAGATAAGACCAGGCCCACTGATGTCCAATCCCAAAGCAACATAGAGGTGTAACTTATAATCTGCTTCATGTACATGCATTATGGCTCTAAATGTGAATTCTATCCTATCTATCTACCCAACACCATGCACACATAAAAACCTCTGTAGCTCATAAACTCCTTTTTCCTTTAGAACTAAACTTTGCTGAATCACACCATTGCAGCTGGTGGTAGCAGAAAGCAAGCAGCATTCTAATCATGTAGTGCTGAAACATAATCCACATCACCATCTTTCTACCAGTGTCTAAAATACTGAAAACATTTATAAGAGAAACATGAAAGTGGAATGTAATAATCAGAACTTTTAGAAACCAGACATTTAATGTTCTACTGTGTCTTCCAAGTGCATGCCAAAAGCTTGCCTGTGGATACTCACTGGACAGTGATATTACAAGAATCATATCCTCCCATGCAAGAACTACAGTCACTCCCTACCCAGGAAATCCATTCACAGTGACGCACCAAGTACAAAGACCACTCACTGGCCAGGTCACCCCATAGAACAACAGACCAAAGTCTGGCTCATCATCCATCCACATACCAACAGACTTAACAGCTCAACAGACCTACTCTGAACATCCTATCCTCCCCATGGCATAGCTGGTGGTCTTTTCTGCAAGTATTTACAGCAGAAGCAGAACATAATCCTGGAATGAATCTGCAAGCTACCTGCCACTCTTATTACTCATTGAAAAGTATTCCATAAGTCTTTCATTACCTAGGACCACACAGCTGGGACTCAAAATATCAGCGCCTCACCTGTGGGAGCCCGTTTTCGGGTTCCTCATGGCTTTTCCCTGCAGGTCCACATAGAGGATGATTAGGACCATGGGCGTGAGTGAGTGCAGGTGTCTGAAATGGTCTGCACTTGGCTGTGCTGGGGAGGAGGTTTTTTGCTCCACCCCCTTGGTGTCTCTATAAATACCCTGGGGCAGAGAGGAAAAGGTTCCATGCCCTTTCAAGGCCATTCTTTATTTTCTATCTGTTTATCTTTGTACTATAAATCCTTCTAGCTAATATTTCCTGCTGCTCACACTCAAAAAAACTCTGGGGAGCTGTGGGGTTGGTGGGTAAATGCCCCATAGAATGCCGCCATGAACAATGACTAAAGACAAAAACAAAAAAAGGGAAAAAAATGGGGACTAATAAAAAAAAAGAATAAAGCGGACTAAAGACAACTGAACAGGTACTAAAGAAAAATTAATAGGGAATGAAGAAAAAAGATAATAATACTTTTATTACAGAGGATTTGGCAAAAGTGTGAGTCAGCCCTGCCAGTGGAAAGTGGCATGCCAGTTTTATGGAAAAAAAATATATGCAGTGTTCTTATACTTGAGAGAAAAAGAAAGTGGACTGGAAGGATGTCCGATGCTGCAGCGTAAAATTCTCTTTGTCAAAATTTTCTATCTTCTATCCCTTTCTCAATTTCTTTCTGTGACAAATATAAGGCATAGTGTAGTAACACAGTGTAGGAAAAACAGAAATGTAAGATCGTGCAGAAAAATTTAAGATAACTAAAAGCAGCTACACAGAAAAACTCTTCAATTTTTTTACTTTGGGGCCTATGAAAGCAAACTGGGGAAAATATTTCTTTGAGCTTTACGGGTCATAAAAAAGCTCTTCCTTGAGCTTATGGGGAGACAAAGTATGGAAACTTTGACCTGGGGAGAGCTGAAAGGCTAAGTCCAACTGGCAGGGAAAGTGATTTCTCCCTGAGACAAAAAAAAATTGGGTGTAAAAAGCCAAAATTTAAAGCTGGGAATTTTTGGGAAAAGTTGGTCTTTCCTGGAAAAAAAAAAATCTTTCTCTTAAACTATAAAGGTTTCTTTGAAAATTTTTGGGGAAGATCTCTTTAAAAGCCTTAATCTAGCTGGGTGGTAGTGCCTTCAATTCCAGCACTTGGGAGGCAGAGGCAGGTGGATCTTTGTGAATTCTAGGCCAGCCTGGTCTACAGAGTGACATCCAGGAAAGGCGCAAAGCAACACAGAGAAACCCTGTCTCAAAAAACAAAAACAAAAACAAACAAACAAAAGCCGTATTCTTTCTCTTAAAAAAAAACAAAAAAAAAAAAACAAAAAAACAAAAAAAAAAAAACTTAAGTACTGAAGCCTTTAACTTTCTCTCTTAGAAGGACAAAAATTAGAATCACCTGAAGATATTAGTATGGGGACCACCTGTGATTAGCTCTAAGGGAAAACAACAAACTTCTTAAGACACCAAAGCCTCTCTAAGTTCTCTTTCAAGCTTTCAAAATCCTCACTGCAATGCAGGAGGAAGGGAGAAGTTCCTAAAAACCTCTACTATGTCCTGTCTCTTCAAGCTAGTAACAGACAGTGGGTCAAAGTCCCCTGAGGGAAACACTTGGGAGAGGAAGGATGAAGAGCAACAGAGAGCCCAAAAAGCAAGGAACATTACCAGGGAAAAGCAAAAAAGGCAAGCTTTTCAGTTAGAGCTGAGTGGAGGCCTCAAGGTATGGAAAGGTGTTCCTAATCTTCCTAAGGTAAAGATCCCCTGAAGAGAAACAAACTCTGTTAGCATTGTATCCTCGCTTGTGACCAAAAACTCAGAGGTGACTGTCCAGTGTCTCTGAGTTGGGGAGCATGTCAGGGATACTAGGGTTCCTGGAGCACAGAGCTGAGGCAGGAAGGTGCAGGACCCAGGGGAAGATTGCTAATGAACAAACAAAGCTAAAGCTGGTGGGAATGGCAGTTGTCTGCTTTCCTGCAAGTCCCGGGTTGATTGGTCCACCACTGCAAAAACATCTGAGAAAAGCTTTCCTATCAAAGAAAAGGCCTTTCTGGGAAAGCAGGAAAGCTGAACTGGGTCTGAAGCAGTTGTGCTGCTGAGTCAAAAGCTGTCTGAGGAAAGAGCCCAGCCAGGCCAGAACAGGACTATTCAGAAGTAAAGCTTTCTTTTCTGTCAGAGAAAGCATCTCTTTGAGAAAAGCTTTGTTTCAACTGACTCCTCGTGAGATGGAGTGTAACCCTAAGGGGTGATTGCCTCTGGCATATGCTCTGTCCTTGAGCACCCAGACAAGCACATGCAACCCCCTGGGGGATTGGGCCAGGTGAAGGCCTGAGGGAAAACCACCTGTCCTAATGTGAGCTTAGACATAGCAAAACCTCCCTTACTAAGCTTTATTTATGAACACAAACCTCAGACCCCAAAACAGAAATGGACTAAAGGTCCTAACTTCAGAAGCAAAAAAGCTGTCACTGCGGCACTGGGAAATACTTCTAGGGAAGAAGGGATAAACTGAGACCAAACTGGGAACTGTCAGGGAGAAAGACTCTGAAGAAAAAGAAGGGACATAATCCTCCCTCTGTGAGATCACAAGTTGCAGAGGTGCTTGTTTGAACTAAAATTGTTAACTGCACAGTTTTGCTTGTAAAATGTCTCTTCATATTTGGAAGTGAAAGCCTGATACCATAATTTTATGAACTTTTTGAACTTAAAAAAGAGATAAAACTACAAAAATTTTGGTTAAGCATTTCTTTATATTTGGAAGGCTAGTACCAGAATTTATAATTTGATTTTTGGTCCTTAAGAAATGAAATGAACAATAGTAATTTCATTGCAATGCGATAATTTTAAATTTGTTTCTAGTAATAACCTGGGAACTGTTTTCTGGAATTTGGGTTAAAAATGGAATTGTTTAAATGAAGAAATTAATTGTTTCTACCTAGAGTCAAGATACAATTTTGTGTATGCATATATGCTTTATTAACTGGTGATTCAAGAATTGTGTTATGGAACTGTTTATGTAAAAATGGAATTACTTTTGGAACTGGTTTTGTGTTGCAAATGGAAATGTTTAAATGGAAAAGTTTGGGTTTTCTAACTAGGCTTGAGACTTTGCTTAAAAAATTATAAAGAAAAGTGAGAATATTCCTTAGTTTATTTAATTTAAAAAATATTTTCTTTGAGTGGAGTAATGTCATGTTTTGTTAGTAAAAAATGGAAATTGGGGGCTGGAGATATGGCTCAGCCATTAAAGGCAATGCTCACAACCAAAAAATGCAAATTGGGTACATTAAGAGACTACTTTTAAAGTGGAAAAAGTTCTAAGAAACTACATTTGGGGCTGGATAGATGGCTCAGAGGTTAAAAGCACTGACTCTTATTCGAGAGGTCCTGAGTTTGCTTCCCAGCAGCCACATGATGATTTACAACCAATTGTAAAGAAATCTGGTGCCCTCTTCTGGCCTACAGAGATGCAGGCAGAACGCTAAATAAAAAATAACTAAGAAAAAGAAATTGCTTTTGGATATTTTGCTAAGTTTTCAAAGTATTAATGGTTTGAGAATATCAGCAGCTCTCCTCTTGGAGCCTGTTTTCGGGTTCCTCATGGCTTTACCCAGCAGGTCCCCATAGATGATGATTGGGGCCACAGGCCTGAGTGCAGGTGTCTGAGATGGTCTGCACTTGGCTGTGCTGTGGGAAGGTCTTTTGCTCCATCCCCTCAGTGTCTCTGTAAATACCCTGGGACAGAGAAGTTGGGGCCTGTTGGAAAAGGTTCCAGGCCCTCTCAAGGCTATTCTTTATTTTCTATCTGTTTATCTTCACACTAAAAACCCTTCTATCTAATATTTCCTGCAGCTCAAACTCAAGAAAACTCTGGGGAGCTGTGGGGTTGGTGGGTAAATGCCCCACACTCTCCTACTGGGTGATCAAAGATCAAAGGACACAGAAAGCACAGTCCTTCCAGCTTTGTCCTTCCAACCCAGGGGACAGGGTCCTAGTCTAGAAAGTTTCTATTTTGTGTAGACATTCTTGTACTCTCTTAGAACATATCCACTTCTTCATCCAAAGAAGAGGTTCTTTTATGAGATCATTTAATTATATAGTCAATATGCAGTGCAGCCAACCCATTGCCTCATCATAGCTGGAAAATTGTGTATCCAAAAAAGTCACATCCACACAGTAACTGTTGTTACTACATAACTGTTGTTAAAGGAAAACAGGCCATGAATTAGAAAACAATGAGTCGTCATGGTATGGCTTGGAGACAAGAAAGAGGATGTGGATATGATACAGATAAAAATCTCAAAAATATATTTTGAAAAGTGAAAATGGGTATAATGGCCATGTGCTCCATAGTCCAGGGATTTGTAATACAGCACATGAAAAATTTCTCAAACCTTTATCTCTGGGTGTATATCTAAAACATGAAAAATAACAGTCCCATTAGGAATGGCCAAATTTTACCTATATATGTTTTGATTGAACTACTGTAACTATAGCAATTTGGTTTCATGGTAATATAAGTCCTTTATCCAGATTCTTGATTGTCCTTGTCTGTGGACCCCAAGAAATGGCCAATCAGGACATTTTTGGAACATCTAAAATTGATTACCTAATCCCATATTGCTATTCTCAAGAACTCTTGAAGTAGGAAGTCTGTCAACCCCCAACCTGTCTCTCCCTTTCTGCACTGTGACTCCACCAGCTTCAAAGTTGCTCAATGAACTCAATTTTTGCACAGGCCCCTATTCATGTATAACTCTCCACTAAAATCCACTAAAAGCAAGAGAGATTGGGGGTACTCATTAACTAGTTAATTTTATTTTTTCTTCTTACTGACTAATCAAGGCCCACAATAGAAGAAATTGGAGGACTTTTTCTCAACACTGGGCAGCAGAAGAAGGATTAGATGTTCAATGCAATTCTCAGTTACATAGAATGAGGAAAACTTAAACTAAAGGAGACATTGCTCTACAGAGAAATCAATAATCAACATCACTTGAGAGAAAAGGAATAGAACCAGTGATTACCTAGAGACATTGGAGAACAGAAACAGAGAGATAAGAGCAATAGTGCACTAAAAATGATACCAATAAGCAATTTTTAAAATGATATAATTATTTTTTAGAGACATGGTTTCTCTGTGTAGCTTTTTGCACCTTTCCTTGAACTCACTTGGTAGACCAGGCTGGCCTCGAACTCACAAAGATCTGCCTGGCTCTGCCTCCTACGTGCTAGGATAAAAGGCACGCACCACCACCGCCTGACAAAATAATGCATTTTTAAGATGAAAACCTTAGCTATATTGATTTTGAAAAAGAACAGGCCCTTCCCTAGTGGAGGGGAAGTCATTAATATGAGATAGATTGATCTTGCTCATTTGCATATGTTAGATGCTGAGATCTATAATTGGTACATCAAGTCATAGTCATTGACCTGTTTCTTAAACCTCTGAGCTGACATAACTGTGTCAAGCAGGATTTCACATATGCGCATAGGAGAATTGCCTAATTACAAATTTAATATTCATTGGCTCAAGATAATTTTCCAAAGCTGGGTGGTGGTGGCGCATGCCTTTAACCCCAGCACTCGCTTGGCAGAGCCAGGCAGATTATTGTGAGTTCAAGGCCAACCTGGGCTACCAAGTGAGTCCCAGGAAAGGTGCAAAGCTACACAGAGAAACCCTGTCTTGAAAAACCAAAAAAAAAAAAAAAAAAAAGAAGATAATTTTCCAAAACTCTACACTCACACAATCTGGTCTGTGATCATTCATGTGACATAAATTAAAACATGATGAGAAAGTATAAAACAACTCTTGCTACCATAATCAAGTATTTTGTTTTATAATAGTGACTCCAGCAGGTGGTTGTCTACCCTGCTTCCCCCTTCAGTGTGCACAATAAATTATTTCTGCTATTTGGTGTGGAGTCAGAAGCAATGCTCCATATGTGAAACCTTTTCTGGTGACAGCATTAGATAGTCAACTACATGACTCAAATGGATAATTTTAAAACTCTGAGGTGGTACAGTCATTTAATTTAAGAATTTTGAAGTTCTAGCATAAAGAACAGTGAGATCATTGGCCTGGAGAGCAAGAGAATGGAATCAAGGACAACCGAGACAACATAAAAGAGCTTGTCTCCAAAACATTTTTCTAACAGGATAGAAATATTCTGCTGTCCTATAATTAATACTGACTTCCCAGGGAGAAATCACACTTAGGATATTAATAAAGAAAAATACCTTTAATGATAGTATGCATCCATCTGTGGCAAATAATTAAATAGGAGACAGCCTTGACTCATTTTGCATTCACCATGTGCATTCATCCATGTGTCTTTTAGCTTCATGCTCCAGGTTTCACTTTGAACAATGTAAATAGAGACAGCAAATTGCAGGTCTAGCCATTTGGGCAGAAGTCTGAGTTAGATAGCAAAAATATTCCCAGATTTGTTTCTTAAACATACCAGACACCTGAGACAGCAGGCCATTCTTTAGTGCTGGGTTAAAGCTGACAGGAGCTGAGAATGATGGGAAAAGTGGAAGGTTGTAAAGATAACAGCAGGGTTGGGGAGTTCTTGTACAAGCTACATTGTATGTCATGTAAGCTTCTTAAGGAAAACAGCATCTTGTATACTACTTCTAGGAGGTAAGTGTAAGGGCATGAATGACTTCTGTTTAGTCAGCAGAAGCCATCATACAAAAGGAGAGACTCTGGAGAAGGCTAATCAAACAGTGCCATAAAGGGGACCTTGGGGCATCTCTAGAACCTTACTGAGTAAGCCCACCAGTTGTCTTGTGACTGATAACCACAGCTCCATGTGGGACTGAAGCCACTCCACCACAAAAGGTCTGGTTCCAGAACATAAGCAGTTCACCCAAACATATTCCTGATCTTAGGGAAGGAGCTCTGTTTTATTGTCAAAACATCAGGCACTTAGGCTAAGCTCTCAAGGCCTATGCCCAATGATATTACTAGCTCTCCCAAGAATATCCCTCCTCCTTAATGCTGGGCCTAAAAGAAAGCCTTGCTGATCAGGCCAGTCTTTAACACAACAGCATTTTTCTTTTTCAAATAAATGTCACCTGGTGTCATATTGCCCATCTGGCAGAACTATGCTTTTCTCAAGAAAACTGGAACATTGTGGCACTCCATGCCTTAAGGTTGGTTTTGACCCTATAATGCCTCAATAAGCAGCTTGCTAAAATTTTAATCTTTGATATGTTTGGGCCTAGTGGCTTTTTATATACCTGTAGTGGCTCCTTTGTGATATTTTGGAGCCCACAATGTCTGGACAGACAATCCTGATGAATGTAAGTATATCCTACCCTTCTAAACTCTAACATACCTGGTTAGCATGAACTTATTGTTGGGGTGTATTAGAGGCAGTCTGCCCTCCTCTAAATTCTATTTTGTGAGAATGACTATCTCCTAAGCATTAGTAAATCCTTTAAATCACCAATTCTGTTCATCTGCATCACACCTTATTGGGGAGTGCTACCCAATGCATGAGATGCCTTTCATAACCCCTCACAAAATTAACTACAAATGGATCTTACACATAAAAATTAAATGTGAAACACTGAAGCGCTATATGGTAATAGAAGGTATTCTCCAACTTTGGCATCCTGTTTTCCATGGGTTCATGGAAAGCATGTTGAAGTGCTAAAAAAATTTTTTTTTTGAAACAGGTTTTCTCTGTGTAGTTTTGGTGCTTGTCCTGGATCTCACTGTGTAAACAGGCTAGCATCAAACTCACAGAGATCCATCTGGCTTTGCCTCCCAAGTACTGGGATTAAAGGCTTGTTCCACCACCACTGCTCAGCTTCAAAGAGGTTTTTAAGCACTGCTTCTACTACCAATTTTGGGAGCAGGTTCAGCCCACAAAGCAGTTATTCAGAGAATTGCCCCTGGGTCCAGGGAGTTTTAAGTACCATGTGGGATTTCACAGGACAGGGGTTCTGCCGGCAGGTTCCCACCCAGGTCCCGGTGGGACACACCACACTCACTCTTGCACCTCACCATCTGCTCCACCTTTCAGGAAACAGCAGCCCCTCACTCACCAAGTCATGGTTTCCCAGGTCAGCCATGATTTCTGCTCAGCTCCCTGCAGGAGCGCTCACAGCACAGCACAGCACACAAAACTGCTGGAACCGGCTCTTCTTCAAAGCAAAGACTGAAAGCCGCCAGGCGGTGGTCGCACACTCCTTTAATCCCCGCACTCAGGAGGAAGAGCCAAGCGGAACTCTGTAAGTTTGAGGCCAGCCTAGTCTCCAAAGCGAGTTCCAGGAAAGCCAAAGCTACACAGAGAAAGCCTGTCTCGAAAAACCCAAAAAAGGACTGAAAGCCTGTGGCTGCAGGAAGAACCCTGCACCACTTTTGACTGGCAGTTCATCTGGAGGACCTGATTGGCTAGTGAGGCCTGTGAGCACACCCCTAGGGTTACATTGTGCTTAAAGACACAGCACAATGTTTCCTGACACTCTGTTTTGCCCCAGACAATGACTTTTTTCTAAATCAGCAGAGATATGCAAATTAATAGCACTTGCCACTGGCTCTAAAGCAGACCCCATTCTCCTCCTGCTCTCCATTGGCACTTCCTCTCCTTCCTCCTGGACACAATGTGACTAGCTAGCCTGGACTGACTACTATATACTATGTGGGGTGAAGTGAATCCTGGTAACACTGGCAGCAGGGAGCCTGGAATATTAACAACTAAAGAAAGATATAAAGACACACAAGGAGAGTGTTTGTTGTGTGACTGAACACTGACATCAAGTGAAATGAAAGTACATTTTACCTGGTTGTCACAGCGACCTCAGATAACCAACAAAGAAAAGGAGGAAGTAGATCACAACCAAGAAATTAGGTCCATTGCCTTAAGAGTTTTTTTTTACAGATATTCAGAGCAAACTGTTGGCAAATGAATAATAGTAAACAGTAGTCTTATTGGATAGTTTAATACTTAGAGAATAATTGAGCTAGGAAGAATGTGTTTATGGGCACTATTACTAGTCAGCATATCTTACTCAATGGGCAGGTGAAAAAAATACAATTGCTTTATTCTACATCATCAGAACTGGTAGAACAAATCTCTCCATGTATGAAGAAAGTTGATTTATTTGTTTATTTATTTATTCGTTCCTTCATTCCTTTGTTTGTTTACTTTTGTTTTTCAACACAGGTTCTCTGTGTTACTTTGGAGCCTGTCCTGGATCTCCCTCTGTAGACCAGGCTGGCCTAAAACTCACAGAGATACAACTGCCTCTGCCTCCTGAGTGCTGGGATTAAAGAAGTGTGCCACTACAGCCTGGCAGAAAGTGGGTTTTTTAGAATGTCTCACAAACCGTTGTTCAGCTAGTCCAAAAATGGCTACCTACCAATCAATGGAAATTTGTAGAATTCAGTAATTGTTCAGTTCATGAGGCTGTATATCTCAGCTGATTATCAGTATACACCACAATTCTATGGAAGTGGGCTCTAATGCTGGTAAAGGAATGAACATGGTAGCTGGAGGTAGCACAATCAGGCAAAGGGCTTGCTCCCTCCTAAGTGTTCTTTGTATGTAGGCTGTCTCCAGAATGTATGATCAAGAATGAAGTGGAACTTATACTTTATTTTGCTTGGTGTTTTGAGATCTGTGTAGTCCTGGAACTCATTCTATAGACCAGGCTGACCTCAAACTTAGAAAAGGCAACTGATTCTGTCACCTGAGTTCTGGAGTTGAAGGTGCACACAGCCACCAAGTAGCTGAAGGAGGATATTACCTCAAATGACCCACATTAAAGATGGGTCTTTTTTTCCAAAACCGTTTAAAAATCCCTCACAAGTGTACCCAAGTCTTTAGGTTTTAGCTATTTCCAAAGGTAGAAATTTGACTACCAAGAATAACAGTCCCGATAGTCAGGACAGAAGAAAGGAGAAAAGCTTCCTACCAGTAGGAGGCTGGTCGAGTTGTGGATGATTTTCCAATGTTTTTCTTAAACAAATGGAACATGTTATTTTAGTTAGGGAGTCTGGACATGTATACATAGAGTTCTCCTTCTTCCTAAGCAGGCTAGGTTAACAAATCCATTTTTTAACATGATCAAATGCAAAAGTGGAGACATTTAGGGGAATTCTTACCTCAAAGTAATGCAGAAACTTATAAAAATGATAAGAAGAAATGCCTCTGGGATGTTCATCTTGTACCACAAGGTCTTCACTTGATACAATGGAGAGGGGCTAGGCTTTCCTTCAACCTGATATGCCAAACTTTGTTGTCTACCATGGGAGGCCTTACCCACTCTGAGGAGTGGATGGGGGTAGAGTGGGAGGGAGGTGAGGAGGTGGGATAAGGGTAGGGAAGGGGAACTGGGGTTGGTATGTAAAATGAAAAACATGTTAATAAATAAATATATTTAAAAAAAAAAAGATAACTGTACCAGCAACAGTTGTTCCATAGGACACAGGTTCATTTTACCCTACCATGTCCTGTAACTCTCTTCTGGCCTTTGCAAGTACTCTGTACAAACACCTGGAGGCAAACATCTATACATATAAAATAAAATGAAGCTTAACAATGGAATCCTCTGCAATGATGTCCCAGCCCTGAGACAGACAGCTGACAGGGAATGTTAAAATGATCTCTGTTGTTCCCAGGTCACAAGACCCCCAAGCAAGACCACCACAGAGCCATTATCTGTTGCAAGCACACAGAAGTTTTGAATAGCAAAATAAGCAAGCTTGGTCATGTTCATCATCCTACACAGCAGGTGGAGGAGAATGACCCCCAGCACTCAGTTTAAGGGGTTTATAAAGGAAAAGTTTACATGCAGCTTGGGATTGGATGAGGGGGTAGGGATGAGGTAGTTCTTTGAAGTTACTGGCTGATCTATAAGTATGAGGTTACTGATGGCTAACAGTATTCACAGTATTACAGAGAAATAAATTATTACTTCCTACATCTTGCTTTTGTTGAACACAGAATATACACATTACATTCAGATTTATTGTTCTTGTCCTACTCTTCCCTGAGTTCAACTTCTGATCAACTGAGCCTACTGCTCCATATATCTTGTTTTGCCAAGTCCAGGATACATAGATTTATTGTCCCAGCCTTAAAAGTTCAACTTCTGGTCACTTCTAAAACTGCTGGTCAGCAAATACCTTGGAGGAGGCAAGGGGGAAGCATCTCTCAAGATTACTACTGATTATTCCCTTTTTCTTCCTATCCTGCATGCTTATAAGACATTCTATGAAATCCACAGTCTACATAAATGGAGAGATTCATTCTACCAGTCTTGATCATGTAGAGAAGCTTGAATAATACTGTTGTGTTTTTTCTTTTTTGTTTTCACCTGTCTATGGAGGAAGATATACTGGCTAACAATGGAGTTCATAAATGTATTCTTCCTAGCTCCATTACTTTCTAAGTATTCAACTTTCCATGAAGATTATTCTTTATTATTATTTAATTTGTCAAAACTTTGCTCTGAATTTCAGGAATAAAACTCCTTAAGCAATGAAACCATCATCCAGCTTTCTGATGGGAGAAAGATCTATTATCTTGTTTGTGATCTAGTTTCTGCTTTTTTTTTTTTTTTTTTTTTTTTTTTTTTTTTGCTGTTTGTCTGTAGTCCCTGTGACAACCAGGTAGAAAATACCTTCAGTTCACCTGATGTCAGTGTCAAGTCACACAACAAATGCTCTCCTTGTGTGTCTTTAAATATCTCTGCAGTTGTTGATATTCTGGGCACCTTTCTACCTGTGTGGCAGGGAATCACTCCACCCCACATACTATAGTGGGCTGGACAAGCTAGTTAGCCACATTGTTTCCAGGAGGAAGAAGAGGAAGTGCCTATAGAAAGCAGGGAGAGAGAAGGTCTGCTTTGCAGCCTGGGGCAAGTGCTATTGAAATGCATATTTCTGCTGATCTAGAAAAAGTCTTTGCCTGGGGTGGAAGGGAGGAACAGGAACCATTGTGCTCTGTTTTTAAGCACATTTTAACCCTATGGGATGTGCTCTTGTCACTCAGGTGTCACTAGCAAATCAGGTCTTCCAGGTGGCCTGCCAATCAAAAGTGGTGCAGGGTTCTTCCTTCTGCCATAGGTTCCAGACTTGGATTTCAAGAGGACCTGGTGCTATTGGCTTTGTGTGGTGTGCTGTGAGCCCTGCTGCAGGGAGTTGAGCAGAGAGCATGGCTGACCTAGGAAACCATGACAAGGTGAGTGAGTTGCTTCTGTCTCCAGACAGGTTGAAGCAGATGATGAGGTGTAGAATCCACTGTGGTTGGTCCTCTCTCAGGATCTGGGTGGGAACCTGCCTGTAGAAACTTGGTCATCTTAGGTCCCATGTGGTACTTGAAACTCCCTAGACCCTCTGAATCACTGCTCTATGGGCAGTGTCTGCTCACAGATCTGAAAGTAGGGAGCTGTGCTAAAAACCTCTTTGAAGCTGAGCAGTGGTGGTGGAACAAGCTTTTAATCCCAGTACTTGGGAGGCAGAGCCAGATGGATCTCTGTGAGTTTGATGCTAACCTGGTTACAGAGTGAGATCCAGGACAGGCACTAAAACTACACAGAGAAACCCTGTTTCAAAAAAAAAATTTTTTAGCACTTCAACATGCTTTCCATGAACCCATGGAAAACAGGATGCCAAAGTTGGAGAATACCTCCTATTACCATATAGCGCTTCAGTGTTTCACATTTAATTTTTATGTGTAAGATCCATTTGTAGTTAATTTTGTGAGGGGTTATGAAAGGCATCTCATGCATTGGGTAGCACTCCCCAATAAGGTGTGATGTAGATTAATAGAATTGGTGATTTAAAGGATTTACTAATGCTTAGGAGATAGTCATTCTCACAAAATAGAATTTAGAGGAGGGCAGACTGCCTCTAATACACCCCAACAATAAGGACATGCTAACCAAATGTGTTAGAGTTTAGAAGGGTAGGATATACTTACATTCATCAGGATTGTCTGTCCAGACATTGGACTCCAAAACATCACAAAGGAGCCACTACAGGTATATAAAAAGCCACTAGGCCCAAACATATCAAAGATTAAAATTTTAACAAGCAGCTTATTGAGGCATTATAGGGTCAAAACCAACCTTAAGGCATGGAGTGCCACAATGTTCCAGTTTTCTTGAGAAAAGCATAGTTCTGCCAGATGGGCAATATGACACCAGGTGACATTTATTTGAAAAAGAAAAATGCTGTTGTGTTAAAGACTGGCCTGATCAGCAAGGCTTTCTTTTAGGCCCAGCATTAAGGAGGAGGGATATTCTTGGGAGAGCTAGTAATATCATGGGGCATAGGCCTTGGGAGCTTAGCCTAAGTGCCTGATGTTTTGACAATAAAACAGAGCTCCTTCCCTAAGATCAGGAATATGTTTGGGTGAACTGCTTATGTTCTGGAACCAGACCTTTTGTGGTGGAGTGGCTTCAGTCCCACATGGAGCTGTGGTTATCAGTCACAAGACAACTGGTGGGCTTACTCAGTAAGGTTCTAGAGATGCCCCATGTTCCCCTTTATGGCACTGTTTGATTAGCCTTCTCCTGAGTCCCTCCTTTTGTATGATGGCTTCTGCTGACTAAACAGAAGTCATTCATCCCTTTACACTTACCTCCTAGAAGTAGTATACAAGATGCTGTTTGCCTTAAGAAGCTTACATGACATACAATGTACCTTGTACAAGAACTCCCCAACCCAGATCTTATCTTTACAACCTTCCACTTTTCCCATCATTCTCAGCTCCTGTCAGCTTTAACCCAGCACTAAAGAATGGCCTGCTGTCTCAGGTGTCTGGTATGTTTAAGAAACAAATCTGGGAATATTTTTGCTATCTAACTCAGACTTCTGCCCAAATGGCTAGACCTGCAATTTGCTGTCTCTATTTACATTGTTCAAAGTGAAACCTGGAGCATGAAGCTAAAAGACACATGGATGAATGCACATGGTGAATGCAAAATGAGTCAAGGCAGTCTCCTATTTAATTATTTGCCACAGATGGATGCATACTATCATTAAAGGTATTTTTCTTTATTAATATCCTAAGTGTGATTTCTCCCTGGGAAGTCAGTATTAATTATAGGACAGCAGAATATTTCTATCCTGTTAGAAAAATGTTTTGGAGACAAGCTCTTTTATGTTGTCTCGGTTGTCCTTGATTCCATTCTCTTGCTCTCCAGGCCAATGATCTCACTGTTCTTTATGCTATAACTTCAAAATTCTTAAATTAAATGACTGTACCACCTCAGAGTTTTGAAATTATCCATTTGAGTCATGTAGTTGACTATCTAATGCTGTTACCAGAAAAGGTTTCACAAGTGGAGCATTGCTTCTGACTCCACACCAAATAGCAGAAATAATTTATTGCGCACACTGAAGGGGGAAGCAGGGTAGACAATCACCTGCTGGAGTCACTATTATAAAACAAAATACTTGATTATGGTAGCAAGAGTTGTTTTATACTTTCTCATCATGTTTTAATTTATGTCACATGAATGATCACAGACCAGATTGTGTGAGTGTAGAGTTTTGGAAAATTATCTTTTTTATTTTATTTTTTTGGTTTTTCAAGACAGGGTTTCTCTGTGTAGCTTTGCCCCTTTCCTGGCACTCACTTGGTAGCCCAGGTTGGCCTTGAACTCACAATAATCTGCCTGGCTCTGCCAAGTGAGTGCTTTGGTTAAAGGCATGCGCCACCACCACCCAGCTTTGGAAAATTATCTTGAGCCAATGAATATTGAATTTGTAATTAGGCAATTCTCCTATGCATATATGTGAAATCCTGCTTGACACAGTTATGTCAGCTCAGAGGTTTAAGAAACAGGTCAATGACTATGACTTGATGTGCCAATTATAGATCTCAGCAGCTAACATATGCAAATGAGCAAGATCAATCTATCTCATATTAATGACTTCCCCTCCACTAGGGAAGGGCCTGTTCTTTTTCAAAATCAATATAGCTAAGGTTTTCATCTTAAAAATGCATTATTTTGTCAGGCGGTGGTGGTATGTGCCTTTTATCCTAGCACGTAGGAGGCAGAGCCAGGCAGATCTTTGTGAGTTCGAGGCCAGCCTGGTCTACCAAGTGAGTTCAAGGAAAGGTGCAAAAAGCTACACAGAGAAACCATGTCTCTAAAAAAAAATTATATCATTTTAAAAATTGCTTATTGGTATCATTTTTAGTGCATTATTGCTCATCTGTTTCTGTTCTCCAATGTCTCTAGGTAATCACTGGTTCTATTCCTTTTCTCTCAAGTGATGTTGATTATTGATTTTTGTGTAGAGCAATGTCTCCTTTAGTTTAAGCTTTCCTCATTCTATGTAACTGATAATTGAATTGAACATCTAATCCTTCTTCTGCTGCCCAGTGTTGAGAAAAAGTCCTCCAATTTCTTCTATTGTGGGCCTTGATTAGTCAGTAAGAAGAAAAAATAAAACTAACCAGTTAATGAGTGACCCCCAATCTCTCTTGCTTTTAGTGCATTTTAGTGCAGAGTTATACATGAATAGGGTCCTGTGCAAAAATTGAGTTCATTGAGCAACTTTGAAGCTGGTGGAGTCACAGTGCAGAAAGGGAGAGACAGGTTGGAGGTTGACAGACTTCCTACTTCAAGAGTTCTTGAGAATAGCAATATGGGATTAGGTAATCAATTTTAGATGTTCCAAAAATGTCCTGATTGGCCATTTCTTGGGGTCCACAGACAAGGACAATCAAGAATCTGGATAAAGGACTTATATTACCATGAAACCAAATTGCTATAGTTACAGTAGTTCAATCAAAACATATATAGGTAAAATTTGGCCATTCCTAATGGGACTGTTATTTTTCATGTTTTGGATATACACCCAGAGATAAAGGTTTGAGAAATTTTTCATGTGCTGTATTACAAATCCCTGGACTATGGAGCACTTGGCCATTATATCCATTTTCACTTTTCAAAATATATTTTTGAGATTTTTATCTGTATCATATCCACATCCTCTTTCTTGTCTCCAATCCATACCATGACGACTTATTGTTGTCTAATACATGGCCTGTTTTTCTTTAACAACAGTCATGTAGTAACAACAGTTACTGTGTGGATGTGACCTTTTTTGGATACACAATTTTCTAGCTATGAGGAGGCAATGGGTTGGCTGCACTGCATATTGAGTATATAATTAAATGATCTCACAATGGAACCTGTGCTTTGGATGAAGAAGAGGATATGTTCTAAGAGAGTACAAGAATGTCTACAAAAAATAGAAACTTTCTAGACTAGGACCCTGTCCCCTGGGCTGGAAGGGCAAAGCTGGAAAGACTGTGCTTTCTGTGTCCTTTGAACTTTGATCACCCAGAAGGAGAGTGTGGGGCATTTACCCACCAACCCCACAGCTCCCCAGAGTTTTCTTGAGTGTTAGCTGCAGGAAATATTAGATAGAAGGATTTTTATTGTGAAGATAAACAGATAGAAAATAAAGAATAGCCTCAAGAGGGCCTGGAACCTTTTCCAACGTGCCCGGACTGTCTCTGTCCCAGGGTATTTATAGAGACACTGAGGGGATGGAGCAAAAGACCTTCCCCCAGCACAGCCAAGTCCATACCATTTCAGACACCTGCACTCAGGCCAGTGGCCCTAATCCTCCTCTATGTGGACCTGCTGGGTAAAGCTCCATCAGGAGATCTCCTGATATTCTCAAACATTAACACTTTGAAAACTTAGAAAAACATCCAAAAGCAATTTCTTTTTAATTTTTTTTATTATGCATACAGTGTTCTGCCTGTATCTGTGCAGGCCAGAAGAGGGCACTAGATTTCATTACAGATGGTTGTAAATCATAATGTGGCTGCTTGGAAGCGAACTCAGGACCTCTGGAAGAACAGTCAGTGCTCTTAACCTCTTAGCCATCTCTCCAGGCCCAAAAGCAGTTTCTTAGAACTTTTTACACTTTAAAATTAGTCTCTTGATATACCTAATTTGCATTTTTACTAACAAAATATGACATTAATGCACTCAAAGAAAATATTTTTTAAATTAAATAAACTAAGGAATATTAATTCTCAATTTTCTTTATAATTTTTAAGCAGAGTCTCAAACCTAGTTAGAAAAACCAAACTTTTCCATTTAATCAGTTCCATTTGCAACACAAAACCAGTTCTAAAAGTAATTCCATTTTTACATAAACAGTTCCATAAAACAATTCTTGAATCACCAGTTAATAAAGCATATATGCATACACAAAATTGTATCTTGACTCTAGGTAGAAACAATAAATTTCTTCATTTAAACAATTCCATTTTAAACCCAAATTCCAGAAAACATTTCCCAGGTTATTACTAGAAGTAAATTTAAAATTATCCCATAGCAATGAAATCACTATTTCATTTTATTTCTTAAGTCCCCAAATTCAAATGATAGATTTTGGTACTAGCCTTCCTAATATAAAGAAATCCATAACCAAAAATTTTGTAGTTTTATCTCTTTTAAGTTCAAAAAGTTCATAAAATTCTGGTATCAGGCTTTCACTTCCAAATACAAAGATACATTTTACAACCCAAACTCTGCAGTTAACAATTTTAGTTCAAACAATCATCTGTCCAATTTGTCATCTCACAGAGATCTTTTTAGTTGTAGTATTCTGAACCATGCCGTTTTTTGATGTTCGCTCAGGTTTTTCTGTGTTGCATTGATTTTCCATGGATCTCAGCTGCTGATGCCTTGTTGTGCTGGTTCTGGAGTCTGCCATTCTTAGCTTCTTAGCTGCCTCTGGAGCTAGTGAAACCATTCAGACAGCTTGCTTTGCAGTCTACTAGGACACTACCTTCTGTGTCTCAGGTTTTTTCACCATATACATTAAACATAGATATACACTTAATATTTATACTTTTTTACAAACTCACATATAACATTTTGCCTTTCAAAGCATTTAGACTAACATTCAACATATACACTTTACAAACTCATGTATAACATATTAACATCTACTTATTTATACTCCTTACTATAACTATAGAACTACTTTAGCAAATATATTTCTTATTACTTCTTATATACTTCTTATATTCATTCCATCTTATTTCTTATTTAAACTTACATTTACAACTAGCATCTTTACTTCTTACAAGCTTATTACTACATGTTTTAAGACTACCTTAGATACATTATGCAAGCTTATATTCTTAAAGGAACTCTTTAGTTCAATTTTACAAACATATATAGGGCTACCATTAGCAAATATCTAACTTAGCAAACACCTAAAGATTTCTTAACACAGATCTAACACAGAAGAATTTCTTCAAACTCACATATCTTATTTATCTTTTTCTACTTACTCTTAATCATCTCAATCACTATTTAACTAGACAGGAAGTACATACATCATTTCTAAAGTTTCGAGTTTATAGTCAGCTTTGCTATACAACACTTGGATTTAGTGAGTGCTGTCATTATAGAATTGTGATACTAGTTTCTAGGGAACTGTAACATTCTCAGGACAAAGCCACACCCCAAATTTGCCGGTTCTCTCAGCCATTCCAGAACCAGCAGAGATGCACTGTCAGCAGTAAAGGGCTATTAACTAGAGGCTGTCCCTTCACTCAAAATCATAATCGATCCCCTAAGTGTTTCAATTCAGACAAACATTTCTATTACACCAGTACTTTTGGTTTGTTCTTTTGAAAAGCTTCACTTCAACCTGAGGGTGAAATTACCATATTTAGCTGCTGTAAAGCTCTTAGCAAAATACTGCAGAGCTATTAGATGATATAAAGTATTTTTCTAAAGGAGGTAGTAAAGTCAAAAGTGGCACAGCTCTGAACTCTATTTCTAGTGACAAAACCTCAGAAACACTTAATCAAGCCACTTTCATTCTGGTTCCTTTATAGGAACACCATTGGAGCTGACTTTTCTTACTTCCATGCTCCTTACCAGATGCTTTGGTAACCACTGAGCTTCATTCTCCTCTTGTGAAAAAAAAAAAAAAAAAACCACAAATACGTCTTTGACCCCATGTTAACACAAGATCAGCACCCATCCATAATCCCGGGCAGGGATCTTTCATTTCATTTGAGAAAAAGTCACTTGGATGACACTGCCAAAATCTATCTGTGGCAGACTGCTCATGGACATCCATACTCAAAAAGTTCAGAACAAAAAGAGCATGATATATTGCATTATGTGGTGATTGAGGGTAAATTTCTTCCTTTTCTATTTTTATTTTTTGAAGGTGTATTTTAAGACTGCTATGTGCCTTTCCACAATACCTAGTCTCAGAGGATTATAAGGAATACCTGTTTTATGTTTGATTTCTCATTGGGTACAAAATTGTTGAAATGCCTTATTACTATATCCAGAACCATTATCAGTTTTAATAATTTTTGGTATACCCATATATGAAAGACACTTCAAGCAGTGCACAATTACATGTTTTGTAGCTTCCCCAGGTTGTGCACTAGCCATTAAAAATCCTGAATAACTGTCAATGGTCATATGTACATATTTTAATTTGTCAAATTCTGCAATATGAGTAACATCCATTTGCCATAGATGGTTAGGAAGAAGACCTTGAGGGTTTAACCATAGGTGAGGGAGAGGAAAATATTTGACATATCCCACATCATTTAACCATTTGATGAGTTGCTTCTTTGGTAAGATTGAATTGCTTTATTAAGCTTTTGCTATTTTGATGAAGAGCATGTGACTGTAGAGCCATTTCCACTTGGGATAATGCCACTACTATCTTTGTTAGCTTATCAGACATTGCATTACCCTCAGATAAAGGACCAGGAAGATTGGAGTGAGCTCTAATTTGGCCCACAAAGCCTGGTAGCTTTCTTTTGTGAATAGCGTCTTGAATTTGTTGAAACATTTTGACTTGATTGTTGTTAGTTCCAGTATTTTTACCAAAACTGTTACTATTCAAAGGAGTCAAGAACATAGATGTTCTTTCATGAAACATATCCTTCATTAGCTTACTTTGATTGGATATTTTCACTTCATTACCTTTAACTCCTGATATTATTAGCATTGACTTCTTATAAGGAAGTTTCAGGTGAAGCAACTCTTTTGTAAGACAGCTAGATTTTCTGAAGTTTGTTTCCCATCTATAAAGCAGTCATTTCTTTTAGAATATCATTTCCTTGTGTCCTTATTAGATTTGCAAAGGAATGACTCATTGCAGGCAGATTGTTCAAAAGTCAAAGAACTTTTTAAATTTCAACATATGTTTCTTCATATCTAAGACAATATTCAGTGTATAAAATGCTTTCCCTTGTTTTAAGGATTTTTTTTTTTTTTGGTTTTTTGAGACAGGATTTCTCTGTAGCTTTGGAGCCTGTCCTGGACTAGCTCTGTAGACTAGGCTGGCCTCAGAGTCACAGAGATCCACCTGCCTCTGTCTCCCAAGTGCTGGGATTGTAAGTGTGCACCACCACCACCCGGCATTTTAAGGATTTTAAAGTGGCTTGTTTGCTGCTACAGGTAGCATTTTGTCTGATTTGAGTTCCCAAGAGGTAAGATTAAGCTTTCTAGTATTGCTTTGAGAAGAAACTTCATTCTGAGCTGAAAAGTTTTTGGAAAGAATCGCCAACTTTAGCTGAAAACCTACATTTCCCAGAATGCATTTCTCTTCATCAGCTCACTGTTAAGAGCTAGCTTATGGACTTCATTTCCCATAGTTCTTTTTTGGTCTGGGAGTCAACCTCCCGTTCTCTTTTACTGGACTTGCTTTAGAATTTTTTGGTTTTGCAACAAGAGATTTGAACCAAGCTTTTTAAGTTTTCAATTATGGGACATTGAGAGATTTCTATTCTCTCCTCAGCTGGCTTTAATAGGTGTTTCTCCTTCATTAGACACTGGCCGCATCAGAACTGCTCCTGCCTCTGTTAGCTGGCAATGAGGCTGGCATTCCTGATATAAACTTTCCTTGGGGCTGTGTTTGCCTTAGCCAGTCAGTGAAAAACAATCTTTTACAACAGCTTTTTCATAGTTCCTTCAGGAGATTTTCTCCCACTGGTTTTATTTTTTATTCCAATTTTGCTTCTTCCTTTCCCCCCAGATGCACAGCTTCAGCTATCTCAGGCTGCTCTCTTCCTCTGCTAGCTAGCTGCCTTTGGAGGTTGGGGCTGTTATTCCTCCCCCGAATCTGCCTCAAATTTTAGCAGCTTTTTCAGTTCATACTTTTTCTGGGGAGGATTATGTCCCTTCTGTTTCTTCAGAGTCTTTCTCCCTGACAGTTCCCAGTTTGGTCTCAATTTATCCCTTCTACCCCAGAAACATTTCCCAGTGCTGCAGTGACAGCTTTTTTGCTTCTGAAGGTAGGGGCTAGAGTCCATTTCTGTTTTGGGGTCTGAGGTTTGTGTTCATAAATAAAGCTTAGCAAGGGAGGTTTTGCTATGTCTAAGCTCACATTAGGACAGGTGGTTTTCCCTCAGGCCTTCACCTGGCCCAGTCCCCCAGGGGGTTGAATGTGCTTGTCTGGGTGCTCAAGGACAGAGCTTATGCCAGAGGCAATCACACCTTAGGGTTACATTCCATCTCACTGGTAGTCAGTTGAAACAAAGCTTTTCTCAAAGAGATGCTTTCTCTGACAGAAAAGAAAGCTTTACTTCTGGATTGTTCTGTTCTGCCCTGGCTGAGGTCTTTCCCCAGACAGCTTCTGACTCAGCAGCACAACTGCTTCAGACACAGTTCAGCTTTCCTGCTTTCCCAGAAAGGTCTTTCCTTTGATAGGAAAGCTTTTCTCAGATGTTTTTGCAGTGGTGGACCAATCAACCCGGGAAATGTAGGAAAGCAGACAACTGCCATTCCCACCAGCTTTAGCTTTGTTTGTTCATTAGCAATCTTCCCCTGGGTCCTGCACCTTCCTGCCTCAGCTCTGTGCTCCAGAAACCCTAGTATCCCCAACATGCTCTCCAACTCAGAGACGCTGGCCAGTCACCTCTGAGTTTTTGGTCAGAAGGGAGGATACAATGCTAACTGAGTTTGTTTCACTTCAGGGGATCTTTACGTTAGGAAGATTAGGAACACCTTTCCATAGCTCACTCAGAAACAAAACCCTTGATGCCTCCACTCAGCTCTAACTGAAAAGCTTGGCTTTTTTGCTTTTCCCTGGTAATGTTCCTTCCTTTTGGGGCTCTCTGTTGCTCTTCATCCTTCCTCTCCCAAGTGTTTCCCTCAGGGGACTTTGACCCACTGTCTGTTACTAGCTTGAAGAGACAGGACATAGTAGAGGTTTTTAGGAACTTCTCCCTTCCTCCTGCATTGCAGTGAGGATTTTGAAAGCTTGAAAGAGAACTTAGAGAGGCTTTGGTGTCTTAAGAAGTTTGTTGTTTTCCCTTAGAGCTAATCACAGTTGGTCCCCATACTAATATCTACAGGTGATTCTAATTTTTGTCCTTCTAAGAAAGTTAAAGGCTTCAGTGTATAAGTTTTTTAAAAGAGAAAGATTAAGGCTTTTTTTTGTTTGTTTTGTTTTTTGAGACAGGGTTTCTCGGTGTTGCTTTGTGCCTTTCCTGGATCTCACTGTGTAGACCAGGCTGGCCTAGAATTCACAAAGATCTGCCTGCCTCTGCCTCCCAAGTGCTGGGATTAAAGGTGTGCGTGACCACCGCCAGGCTATATTAAGGCTTTTAAAGAAATTTTCCCCAAAAATTTTCAATGAAATCCTTTATAGTTTAAGAGAAAGATTTTTCCCCCCAGGAGAGAAAGACCAACTTTTCCCAAAACTTCCCAGCTTTAAATTTTGGCTTTTTACACCCACATTTTTTTTTTTGCCTCAGGAAGAAATCACTTTCCCTGCCTCTTGGACTTAGCCTTTCAGCTCTCCCCAGGTCAAAGTTTCCATACTTTTTCTTCCCCATAAGCTCAAGGAAGAGCTTTTTTATGACCCGTAAAGCTCAAAGAAATATTTTCCCCCAGTTTGCTTACATAGGCCCCAAAGTTAGAAAATTGAAGAGTTTTTCTGTCTAGTTGCTTTTAGTTATCTTAAATTTTTCTGCACAATCTTACATTTCTGTTTTTCCTACACTGTATTACTACACTATGCCTTATATTTGTCACAGAAAGAAATTGAGAAAGGAATAGATAGAAAATTTTGACAGAGAATTTTGTGCTGCAGCATCAGACATCCTTCCAGTCCATTTTCCTTTTCTCTCAAGAATAAAACCCTGCATATATATTTTTTCCATAAAACTGGCATGCCACTTTCCACTGGCAGGGCTGACTCACACATTTTCCAAAACCTCTGTAATAAAACTATTATTTTCCTTTTTCTTCAATCCCTATTACTCTTTCTTTAATCCCTGTTCATTTGCCTTTAGTCCACTTTTTTCTTTTTTTTTCATTAGTCCCCATTTTTTCCCCTTTTTTTTGTCTTTAGTCCTTGTTCATGGCACCATTCTGTGGGGCATTTACCCAGCAACCCCACAGCTCCCCAGAGTGTTTTTGAGTGTGAGCAGCAGGAAATATTAGCTAGAAGGGTTTATAATGCAAAGATGAACAGATAGGAAATAAAGGATAGCCTCGAGAGGGCCTGCAACCTTTTCCACTCTGCCCCAGGGTATTTATAGAGACACCAAGGGGGTGGAGCAAAAAACCTACTCCCCCAGCACAGCCAAGTGCAGACCATTTCACACACCTGCACTCAGGCCCATGGTCCTAATCATCCTCTATGTGGACATGCAGGGAAAAGCCATGAGGAACCCGAAAATGGGCTCCCACAGGAGAGGTGCTGATATTTTGAGGCCCAGCTGGGTGGTCCTAGCCAATGAAAGACTTATGGAGTACTTTTCAATGAGTAATAAGAGTGGCAGGTAGCTTGCAGATTCATTCCAGGATTATGTTCTGCTTCTGCTGTAAATAGCTGCAGGGAAGACCACCAGCTATGCCATGGTGAGGATAGGGTATTCAGAGCAAGTCTGTTGAGCTGTTAAGTCTGTTGGTATGTGGATGGATGATGAGCCAGACTGTGGTTCTGTTGGTCTATGTGGTGAAATGGACAGTGGTCTTTGGACTTGGAGCGTCACTGTGAATGGATTTCTTGGGTATGGAATGATTGTAGTCCTTGCATAGGAGGATATGATTCTTGTAATATCACTGTCCAGTGAGAACCCACAGGCAAGCTTTTGGTGTGCACTTGGATGACACAGTAGAACATTAAATGTCTGGTTTCTAAAAGTTCTGGTTATTACATTCCACTTTCATGTTTCTCTTATAAATGTTTTCAGTAATTTAGAAACTGGTAGAAAGATGGTGATGAGGATTGTGTTTTAGCAGTACATGATTAGAATGATTCTCACTTTCTGCTACCACCAGCTGCAATGTTGTGATTCAGAAAAGTTTAGTTCTGGAGGACAAAGGAGTTTATGAGCTACAGAGGTTTTTATGTGTGCATGGTATTGGGTCGATAGATAGGATAGAATTCACATTTAGAACCAAAATCCATGTACATAGAGCAGATTATAAATTATTCTTCTATGTTGCTTTGGGATTGGACATCAGTGGGGCTGGTCTTACCTGAAACCACAAGGAGGCATAAGGAGCTACAGAGCCATAGCAAGAGATCTTTTGCAAAGAGAGGTCTAGAACATGGGGATTTTGCCTTTGTAAGAAATATCAGAAACTTGAGGGTTAAAATCAATTGTTCAAGGGTCACTTTGAGTTAACTTTGTGGTAGTTGTGAAGTCTGTGCTTATATATTTCTGTGCACATAGAATCATAACTAGCTGGGTAACATTTTTCAAGATCACACTTTTCCTGGTTAAGTTACCTTTGGTCTCTGATTTGTTCTTGACTATTTTTTTTCTATTTTTGTTCTTAGTTTTTCTCTCTATCCCCTTCTGTTTTGCACAAATATTACACTTATTCTTGATTGCTGTAGCTTAGTAGTAAGTATAGAAATCGTATTATGTCAACCTGTGTACAATTTTTGCATAATCCCAGTGGTAACTTTGAGTGTTTTCACTGTGAAAGTAGCTTTGTAATCAGTTATCCTGTTGTAACTTGTTGGGTATTGTTACTGGACTGTGTTCATTTTATGCTGCATATTTACCATAAGCAAAAACTTCATTTTGATGCATCATGTTCTCAAGGATCATTTATTTGCTTCTGCATTTATTTAGGTTGTTGTTTATATGTGAAAGACTTTTGGTTTATTGGATAAAATATGTTATGGTTTTGGCAGGTGCCTCAATACATATTCTTTCTGAAAATGACCTGAGTGCTGATACCAACACTCAAGTTTAGAGGCTCATAATTATCTATTGTTCCAGATCCTGAATATGAATGGAAAACATTCTTTCTCATGGACAAACATATGCAAGAACTGCAAAACTTCTTTTCAAAATGCTATGACTTATAAAGCAATTAGAGCAAAACAAGTTGTTCTAGGTGAACACTGATACATTCAAAATCTTTTGTTTTTTATCTTGTTTTAACAAATTTTTCATTTCTTCACTGTGTTTCAGACTTATAGGCAATCATCAATCATAGGGGAAAAATGCTGTCTAAGTATTCCTAACAGACATCCTTTGCTTTATCATAAGAGAATGAGATACTTTTAGAAGTCAAACTATTTTCTATAAAATTAAAACATCAGAAACCTTGAAGTGAATTTTTATGGTGGCACACCCTCCTCACACAACACATTTTCTATTATTGGCAAAGGAGATAATTATTGTAGAGGATGTATGCTGGTCAGTGATTTCTTGTAGATTGGTTTTGATTAGAATATTTTTGTTCTTGTTTAAGGGATCATGATGTATTTGTAGGTATTTTTTTCCTGTGGTGCTATCTATGTTGTTAGTTTTATATCATCTATTTATATTGTTTCTCTGGAACATAATGGACCTTCACAATTTTGTATTCTGGGACTGGAGGGATAGCTTAGCCGTTAAAGGCTAGGCTCACAATTTTGTGTTCTGAAAATTTCTTGTTATGAGTTCATTGCTTATTTGTTGGTTTGTGAATTTTTTGTAAAGATACAGTTTTACTTTTCTCTTCTTGATCTTAGAGGCTTGTCTCTTCACATTTACAAGCATATGTATGTTTGTTGCTATCTTCATGTTTTTGTTTTTGCTGCTTAAGTGATTGACATAATTAATACATTGGCTTTGGATCTTTAAAACCTCCTCATATATTATTGGCTTTTTTCCCCTATCTAAACTCTATTGTAAGCATGACATCACCTAGAGTCATGTGGGCGTACATCAGTTGAGAGTGTACCTAGATGGAAATATCTGCTTGCTGAGTCTGAGAGGAATTGAGTTGATTTTGAATGATGTGGGAAGGCTCTTACACTGAGTTGGTAATATCTCTAAGAAAGTGGTCCTGTGCTGGAAGAGATCTATCTTAGCATGAGACAGTGACAAAACAAGAGAGAAATCCAGGAAGCAATGCTTCCTTATATTTTCCCTTCATATATTAACCTGAGTGTCTATCCTAAGCTCCCACAAGGAGGGAATGTGGCCTAGGGGTACTAACAAAAAACAAATAAACAAACAAAAAACCTTTAATTATCTGAGTTGCTTCTGCTTAGAGAATTTAAGCACACAGAGAAGAAAGTTGGAATACAAAAAAAAGGTACCTAGGATGTAATTTTCTGACTGCAAAGGAGTTGAAATTCTTAGGCCTGTTCTTACTATCTTGAATAGAATTATTTTGTTTTGTTTCCTAGCCCATGGAAGGTCACTGACTCCTGGCATATTTCCTCCCAGCCTCTGAATGCTGGGGTAATATATCATGTGCTTCTAATAATAATTAAAGGTTAGTGTTAAATCAGAAGGTCTGAGTTTGCAGTTTCTTGTAGGGTTAGGAAGGAAAGTGGTTCAGCCAATAGAGCTATATAAGAGAGTCCCCAGAGACTGAGGGCATTTGTTCACATCAATTGTGCCATTCATGAACGACAGAATGATATGGGGGATTAAAAGCAAGTACTCAACAAGTTTAGGATAATGTTTCCTGCTTGTCAGGATTGCAAGAAGAGCTTACTCCAGCTTACTCAACACCATCTGAGTTACTCTGACTCGTACTAGTTAGGAGATTGATCCTAGAAAAAGGATTTTAAGTAAGAATTATATAATGTTGTTTTTTGCACTTTGCAGCCCTAGAGAGTTTCAGAGAAGTAGGAACTCTCAAGTTAGCATCATGTGGAATCTTCACACTAGAGTGATTATTTGCTAGTACATGTTTTATATTTATTTCAAAGTTTAAGGACTTCCCCATCACCTGTCTATACTAATGGATAGTATTATATTTTGAATATCTAGAGTTACCAACTTTGTCCTATGACAAAGGTATCTATCTAATGTTAAGAACTAGAGAAGTTTCAAACTGGTGTTAACAGCTTCATAGACCAGTGGATATAGGGAATTTGGGTAATTGTAGCCACTGTTGCTTTAGGTAAAATAATATTAATCAATAAAATCTCCCTATTCATGATATTCCCCTAAGATGGTTCAGTAGTAAACCCGAGTTAGTTCTTGTTTGTTCAAAAAGCAATCACACAAGACAGTATATTTGCACTGACTTTAGGGGCCAGCAATTATTTCATAAAGTTTATTTACATGTATTAGTGAGATCTTGAGATGACTCATCAAGTCAAAGCACATTGCTGTCCAAGTGCAATAAGCTTGTTCCTGGGACCTCATGATAGAGAGAACCAAGTCATCCAGGTTGTTAATTAGACACTGTATATGAGGTCTAGCATGCACAATATACATATAAACATGCACACCACATAAAAATACATACACTGCTCTCGAACACAAACTATACACACAATCACAAAAACACACATCCACACAGATATGTGTACAAACATAAAGACACACATACATTAACTGAGCAAAAGATCACATAAACCACACATACCACACAAACACATGAACAAATATACACTCTTCACACAGAGACATACACAGACAAATATACACTCATACATCTACAAAGAAACTTTTAAAAACAGTATTATCTGAAGTGTTCTTTAAATGCTATGTGTTGAATAAATTTACACAGAAATGGATGTTTTTCATTGGTTTGTTATTTTTTTTATTTGTATGACATAACAGCATGTTCTGCCAACAACTTACCTTATAAAAGTAGTCATTCCAGGTAGCCATAACATAAATATTTGCCAAGTGTGATACTTGGAATACTTTGGCTACTATAAGAAGTTGCATAAAATATTTTTGCATTTAATAGTGGTTTAGAAGAATGATTTTGAATCTTTATCAGTACTACATGATGCTGTGACTATAAATGATGGAAGCAGATGCAGAGATCCATAGCTAAGCAATGGGCTGAGCTCCTGGCATCCAGTGTTGGATAGGGAAGGAGGGATTACAAGAGAAGGGAGGTCAAATCATGATGGGGAAACCCACAGATACAGCTAACCTGATCTAGTTGGAGCTCAGTGTCTCTGGAATGACAGCTGGAGAACCTCAATTAGACCAAATTAGATCCTCTGAATGTGGCTGACAGTTGTGAGGCTTCTGTAGTGTGTGGCATCCCTGACAGTGGGACCAGGAATTATCCCTATTGCATGAACAGGCATTTTGGAGCACTTTGCATATGGAGGGATACCTTGCTCAGCCTTGATGCAGAGGGGTTGGATGCTTGGTCCTGCCTCATCTTGATATTCGAGACTTTGTGGAATCTTCATTGGAGGCCTTGCCCTCTCTCAGGAGTGCTTGGGGTCAGGGTGGGGGAAGGTAGGGTAAGTAGGTTGAGGGGAGAGAGAGGGAACTGTGGTTGGTATGTAAGATGGAAAAATACTTTTAATCAATCCTCAAAAAAATGGCTGTTATTCTTGGACACACTGAAATTGTAAAGACTCTTGAAGCTTAAGTAATAAAGGATTTTATATTTTGATCTAATGAAAATAGACCTTGTTTGGATTTGGTTTGATTTTTGACACATTCTGTTTATGTAGCCCTGGCTGTTTAGAACTTACCTATAGACCAGGCTGGCCTTGAACTTACACACAGATCCTCCTTCCTCTGACTCACAAGTGCTGGGAATAAAAGCTTACAACAGCTTTCCTGGCCTTGATTTAGGTTCTTTGAAACAGTCTCAATATGTATCCTTGATGTGTCTGGCATTGCTGAGTAGAGCAGGCTGGCTTCAAGCTCAGAGATCTGCTTGCCTTGACCTCCAGGGTCCTGGAATTAAAGTCAATGCTGCCACACCTGGCTGAGATATTCTTTATATGACCACTAAATGTCAATGTAGGTTGTACTTTGAAAAATTAGAATGATACAAAGGGGTGAAAAATTTTGTGCCAGACTTACTTATTTTGTGACCTAGTTTTTAGTAGGCTGAGGTGCCTTTTTAATTCCATATTTACCCGAAGATGGCCTTTTCTTATAGCTCATAGTCCCACACAAGTCACTGCCCAGCTTATGATTTAAACATGTAAACTGTGAAAATGTTGCTCCTTTTTTCATACTGCACAGGTTTTGGTTCAAAATTAAAGAATAATCTTGTTTTTCATTCAAATCTGCTTGATTTCTGTTTGCTGTTTGTCCTTTTGGTCTATGTCTTCACAAGTTAGTTCTAAATCAACATTAGTAATAAACTTTCATTTTAAAAAAGTTTATTTGCTCTTACAATTATGATTTTTTGCATATACTGTATTTATTATTCTAGACAATTTCATCTTGCAGTGAAACCCAGGCAGGGCTCATGCTAGGCATTGCTCTACCACTGAGCTGTTTTCTTCCTTAGAAATACTTGTGTGATGTTTGAACATATTTTTTCTTTGGTATGATCTCAGTAAATAGATTAAGCTCTTTGCTTAAAAAATCTTTTGTATTAGATTTTACTTCCTCTAATTTTCTATAGTAGAAAATTGTGCTGTTAGATGACTTCATTTCTTATTTTTTCAGGCTTTTTTTTCATATATCTTGTCTTTGAACAAAGACTCATGTTTTTCCTGTGGATAATATTGACACTGTGTAAGGAATTTTCTTTAATTTTGTCATAAAGCCTAAAAAATGTTGTCGTTAAATTACATTTGCCCTGTTTTTAAAATTGAGTTGGGAATTTAGCTCAGTGGTAGAGCACTTGCCTGGCAAGTGCAAGTCCCCGGGTTCGATCCTCAGCTATATATATATATATATATATATATATATATATATATATATATATATAATGAATATTAATGAATTAATTAATATACCTAGCTTGTTTTGCTGGGTAGCTTTCCTGGAATTCATCTATATCCTTGGGGTAATCCTACTACCTTGCTGTGGATATCGCTCTGTGTAAATAAAGTTCTGATTGGCCAGTGGCCAGGCAGGAAGTATAGGCGGGACAAGAGAGAAGAGAATTCTGGGAAGTAGAAGGCTGGAGAGACACCACCAGCCGCCGCCATGAGAAGCAACATGTAAAGATACTGGTAAGCCACAAGCCACGTGGCAAAGTATAGATAAGCAGAAATGGGTTAATTTAAGATAGAAAAAGTAGATAACAAGAAGCCTGCCACAGCCATACAGTTTGTAAACAATGTAAGTTTCTGTGTGCTTTCTTGGTTGGGTCTGAGAGACTGTGGGACTGGTGGGTGAGAGAGATTTGTCCTGACTGGGCCAGGCAGGAAAACTCTAACTACACTACCTTCCAAGAGCTGGGATTACAATAAACTATCATTTATTTTCCAGTTATTTTCTCCTCTCATAAATGTCTAATTAAACGATTGTGTATTGCAGGAAATGTGAAATCAGCTAACAAATGTAGCTCTTGCTTACAGGTAGATAATCATTGGGCTAGATTTTTTTTATTCTTCAGTCCAAAATTAGTTAGGATTTTTGAGTTCAGATTACTTAATTCAGGACACATTTTCAGTCCTATTGTAGTATGGAGACATTATGAGTATTTAAGTGATGTTATTATTACTTTTCTATAACAGAAGCAATGTCCCAGAATGGTCCAGACAAATACAAATTAAGGAATAAAGGATTCCTGCATTCCCTGAGTATGTTATTCTAGACCACCGAAAACAGGTTATACTCCTTATAGGGGAACTCAGTGCCTTGCTTTGTCACAGTGCTAATCCTGTTTATCCAGTCTGGTGTTTTCTGTGAATGTAGGGGCCCTGGGTTATGAAGGAGGTGAACAAGAAATCTAAACCAGAATCCAAGACTGCTACTTGTCTGTACTTAAGCCTACTAAAACTGTGTATGCAATCCTGGTGCTTGTTTTTACTCTATTGCCTTTTTATGTTTATAGCACACACCACATGTAGCCACTCTTACCCCACATATTTTTAGCACATTTCTTGCTAGAAGATAGCAGCTTTAATTTAAGATTTCCAATGTTTGTACTTTGCCTACATGTATATCTCTGTGCCAATTGTATTTCTGGTACCTATCAAAGCCAGAAGTGGAAGATTCCCTTCAACTATAATAAAAGATGACTGTGAGCTTCAATGTCAATGGTATAAATCAACCCAGGTTCTGAATAAAGGTAATCACTGCTGTTACTTGCTAAGCCTTTGCTATGCCCCTCCCCCAGTTTTTGCCCCCATTATAGAACATCTGCTTATCTTGTTTCTGTTAGACTTTATTGCTATTGTGTATTTAGTTGAGTTTTTTGTTTGTTTGTTTGTTGCAACCGGCTCTCAGGTAGCCCAGACTGATGATGACCTCATTTGAATTCTTGAACTTCTGATACTTATTCTATGATTCAAGAAGAGCTGGGATTACAAGTGTGCACCATTACCACAGCTGTTATGGGTCGCAGCATCTCCTCTGACTCTTGGTGTAACTCTTTTGGATTACCCACCTCATTCTGTTCTGCCTTGTCATAGTCCATGGCAGCTTCTTTACTAACCAATGGAAGCAACACACATTCACAGAATACACAAAGACAGTTCCACAGCAGCTGTGCATGTCCTACTTAATGACTGGGTGGGCTTAATAACACCCAGGTGACAATGGTATTTCAGGTCACGTGGTAAGGGGGTGGCCTACTGTCAAATATTCAGTTTCTCCCAGTGAATGGGATTAATGGAATGTGTTCTCATGCTTGGTCATATGTATTTTTGAAAATGATTCCATGACCACCAGTGACAGATACTTCAAATGACTTTAAGAGGTATTGTGTTCTTCTAATTCTCTAATGCTCCTTTTCTTGTATGTAATTCAGTTCTCTCTCTCTCTCTCTCTCTCTCTCTCTCTCTCTCTCTCTCTCTGTGTGTGTGTGTGTGTGCGAGCGTGTGCGTGTGCGTGTGTGTGTGTGTGTGTGTGTGTACATGTTTGTGTGTGTTTGTGTTTTTGTAGACTATGGCACAGGCTTTAAAACTCACAATGATCTTCCTGCCTTTGTTCCCAGTTTGCTGGCAGTAAAAGAATACACTTCCACTCGCAGCTTGAAAAATATTTTTTCTGGTCAAAGTCTCTTCTTATGGCAAACCGGGAATCAAGGAGTTGGAGTCAGGACCCCTAATAATTGAGTTCGATTTATTAGTGAGTCTCTGTTTGTACTGGGAATGGAAGCTTGCTGCTCTGAAAGAATCTACAGTGCTATTAACTGTTAAGGTATTTTCCAACATAAGTTTTCTATTCTTGATTATGTTTCTTATCCAAGTTAGCCCAGTCAGGGTCAGATACCAGATGCTGATTAAAAAGTAAAATTCTGAGAGAATTAACCTCAAACAAAGATGAGTTTCCCAATTATTTAGCCAATACAACATGGTCAGCCTATATATATCCAACAAATACCTATGCAGCAGATTGTATTAATGTATTCCAGCATACTTATTTACCCACATTTAAAAGGGAAGAATTAGAAAGGATTTGGGAAGGGACGGAATGAAAAGATAAAAGGGGAAAGTGATATGTCTTTTACTTAAAAATTTATGAAAATAATTTTTAAATAAAAAGGGGGCTAGATTGAGAGCTCAGCAATTAAGAGCACTGAGTGTTTATATATGGGTTCTTCATATTTACTTCTTGCTCTCCTATAACTGATTGCATAGCCTAGGCTAATTTTCACCTCAGCAGCACATATATCAGCTTCTACAATCTAAGTTCTGGGATTGAAGGCATGAACCGATATACCCAGCTTACAAATTTTCTTTGTAGTCAACAAATGTTCATACAATTTCTCTGATGTATGCTCAGTACTTTTGAAATGTTTGCTTGTGTCTCTATCTCTGTTAATACGCATTTTTTTGCAAGGTGATATCCTGTTCAAAGCATTCAGACATAATAGAGGTAAACTTCCTATTCAGTTTCTTTGTAAAGTAACTTGATGATTTCATTGTAACATCTGAATTACAGAATATGTGTAGCAATCACCAGAATTGTATGACTATACTGTGAAATAAGCACACATTTACTATGTTTTACCCTGCTTTCAGTTTTGTACATGTGGATAGCATATTTATATATGGCATATTTTAGAATACAGTGACATATAATGATGTGCATGTTGACATCACACATGAAGAATGGGCATTATTGGATCCTTCACAAGGGAATCTCTACAAAGAGGTGATGCTGGAGACGTATATGAATCTCACTGCTATAGGTAATACTGTACATTTTTCTTCACATTTTAAATAATGAAACAACAGTTTCTTCATTATTAAAGCACTTCTGTAATTCTGATTGAGAATGAGGAAGAATGATGTGAATAAAACAGGCATGATTCTAAGAATCACTAAAGATAGTAATGTAAATTATTCAGTTTCCTGTAATATTCCATACATTTCCTTGTTTGATATTTTAGGCTACAATTGGGAAGATCTTGAAGTTGAAGAACATTGTCAAAGTTCTCCAAAACATGGAAGATAATTTTTATTTTTTGGCAAGCTGATACAAATGTGCTTCTGGATATATTTAACAGTCTGGAAGTGTTAAAGAAATGAAACATTGTAAATAATCACAGCTTAAAATCCATTGAGGATCATAAACACACATACCTCAATGGCAGATAAGTAAATTGTGTTTGGAAGTGATTCTTTTAAGATGGAAGACAAGGAATCAATGCCTTAAGAGGAATCATTTGAGTAATAGCTTCATCAGTACTATGCTGTACAAATGACAATCCATTTAGTTTCATACTATTCAAATTACAAAAGTATATTCCCTGAATGTATGATAAAAATATGAACACAACCTATTGATAAGCAAGTAATTCATAGTAAATGATTTGTTACTCAAAAACTTATTCTGTCTTTGCTAATTTTAATTAGATAGGTGGTTAGAGTCAAGAATTGAGGGGGGCATGTTATAGAGAAATATTAATACTTATACCACATGTTGATGGGGAAAAGAAAGTCCAGCTGTAAGTAAAATGTGGAAACATTCTTGTTATTCTTTCATTAATAATTTTATCATATGTCATTTAGGATACCAGCCATATGAACATAAGGATAGGAAAAGAAGTAATGTTCATCTCTCAATCTCAGAACAATTACAAGATATGTAGTAGTCTCATGTTGATTAAACTTGTTGAATGAGATTCAAGTTTACAAACAATTAGTTTTCCAGCTTAATTTGGAATAGATCAACAAACACACCACAGAAAAGACCTGCTAGGGCTGTATAAATGCTTCTGTTTGTCCTGGTTCACTTTGAAAATGTAGCATTAATCACTGTATAGGAAAAATTATCAATAAAGTAAGTGATGTAAATGTCTGAATTCTCCTAGTTCTCTTCAAATATTTGAAAAATCTCAGAAAAAAATGATGCCATAAATATGAGCCTGGTATTACAGCTTTTACTATCACAGGCATGTTCAAATATGCAAAGACAACTTTTATGCAGGGGAACAACATGAATGTACACAACATGTTAAAATATTAAGATAACAATTTTTATATTCCCACAAAATTGTAAAATTAATTCCTGGAGATAAAAAGACTCAACATTGTAGTAAGTGTGGCAAAGGTATTAAATGTTTCAATTAACATTTGTAGGCATGAAAGAAGTCTTACTACAGAGAAATCATCTGAACATTATCAGTGTGCCTTTGTTCATCACACTCATCCTCCAAGTAATAAAAGAACACATACTGGAGAACAACCCTATGAATATAATCAGTATAGTAAACCCTTTGCAAATCCCACTCATCTTCAAGTACATAAAAGGACACATACTGGAGAGAAACCCTATAAATGTAATCTGTGTGGTAAAGTCTTTGCCCATCATAGTACTCTTCAATTGCATGAAAGAACACATACTGGAGAGAAACACTATGAATGTAATCAATGTGGTAAAGCTTTTGCTCGAAACAGTCATCTTCAAATACATGAAAGAACACATACTGGAGAGAAACCCTATGAATGTAATCAGTGTCGTAAAGCCTTTGCTTATTACTATTCTCTTCAATTGCATGAAAGAACACATACTGGAGAGAAACCCTATGAATGTAATCAGTGTTGTAAAGCCTTTGCTTATCACTCTGGTCTTTGAAGGCATGAAAGAACACATACTGGAGTGAAACAATACAATTGTAATCAGTGTGGTAAAGCCTTTGCTCATAACAATTCTCTTCAATTGCATGAAACAACACATACTGGAGAAAAATCCTATGAATGTAATCAGTGTGGGAAAGCCTTTGCTCATCATAGTTATCTTCAATTACATGGAAAAACACATACTGGGGAGAAACCCTATGAATGTAATCAGTGTGGTAAAGCTTTTGCTCGACACAGTTCTCTTCGATTACATGAAAGAACACATACTGGAGAGAAACCCTATGAATGTAATCAGTGTTGTAAAACCTTTGCTTATCACCCTGGTCTTTGAAGGCATGAAAGAACGCATACTGGAGTGAAACCACACAATTGTAATTAGTGTGTGAAAGCCTTTGCTCACAACAGTCATCTTCAAATACATGAAAGAACACATACTGGAGAGAAACCCTATGAATGTAATCAGTGTGGAAAAGCCTTTGCTTGTCACTCTGATCTTCAAAGGCATGAAAGAACACACACTGGAGTAAAACCATACAATTGTAATAGGTGTGGTAAAGCCTTTTCTTATCACACTGCTCTTCAATTTCATCAAAGAACACATAAATGAAAGAAACATTATGAATTGAAACAGTGTGGTATGGCATTTGCACAGCACAATCATTTTCAAGTATATAAAAACACATACTGGAAAGAAACCCTATGAATATAATCAATGTGGCAATGCCTAGTCAAAACACAGAGCAACTCTGAAACTGTAAAACTTTTAGCATATAATTGGCCTCTTAAAGTTTTTGAATATAACATTAGACTTTGAGAATGTGAAAAAAACTCATACCAAAGGAAATCTTAATTTATATTTTAATGATATATTATTTGTACTGAAATGTGATTTTATTTGTTTTTTTTAATTTGGGTTTTTTTTTTTGTTTAATTTTTTTTCTAAGAAAGGGTTTCTCTGTGTAGTTTTGGTGCCTGTCGTGGATCTCGCTCTGTAGACCAGGCTGGCATTAAACTCATGCGGATCCCCCTGGCTCTGCCTCCCGAGTGCTGGTATTAAAGGTGTGCACCACCACTGCCCATGATTTTATTTGTATATTAATAAATTTGCCTTGGGTTCAGAGGAAGCCATAGCAGAAGCTGTTTGGTGGTGGTGCACACCTTTAATCCCAGCACTTGGGAGGCAGAGCTAGGCAGGATCTGTGTGTGTTCAAGGATATAGACAGCATGGCAACACATACCTTTAATCTCAATACCTAACTATAGAAGACCTGGAGGTCTGTACAGACAGGCAGTGATGAGAAGGTCATGTGGCTGGGTTTACAACCAATGAGAAGGCAGAACAGAAAGTCTATATAAAAGACAGGACACAGGAAGTAGCTCTCTTCTGGAAAGGAAAGACAGAGCAGCAGTGAAGGGTAACACTTTTAGCTCTCAGCTATTGCTCTGACCCCTTGGCTTTTAACTCTGCAATTGGCTCTGTGTTTATTTAATAAGATGGTTACATCTACATTATGAATTGTTATGATCTTCAATCAACATACTTACATTAAATTTCAAAAAAATTAATTTTTTCAGAAAAAATGTCTAAAACATGTCAATAATCTGTTTAAGCATTATAATATCTCTTTCTATTTTGTTTACACATGCCAACTAATATGGACAAAAAGCTTATAAATTTAAATGATAAGTAACACTTTTAGATTTCATACTTCTGTTCAACTACATGTTATAATGAATTCTGGTCTAAAATTTCAGAGATGTGTATCATTGCCTTTTCTGTTGCTTTGATAATAGATCATACTTAAGTGAACTTAGAAAAGGGTTTAATTTGGCCCTGGGAACCACAGCAATACATGAAACTCTTAAAAGTGGCATGGAAACAAGTGTCAGATATGGCAGCTAAATCAGGCAGCTAAGAATTCACACTTTCGTCCTGCAGCATAAAGCAAAAAGTGTAAATTGGAAATGGTGTGCAGATGTAAATTCTCAAGTGAACCCTCATGACTGATTTCTTCCAGCAGGGGACCATTTTCTAAATCTTCACAAATGATATCACAGACTTAAAATGATAGATTATTCAGACTTCAAGACTGCATGCCTGCTTTCTGTTACATGGACCAATTCATGATGGAGAAAAACTCTGTAATCATTTAGATGCCTCAAAACCCATGTTACCAGAATGATAATAGAAAAATATTCATGATTAAAAATTAGATTAAAGATTTGTTTTTATTTTAAATATGGTGTGTGTGTGTGTTTGTGTGTGTGTGTGTGTGTGTGTGTGTGTGTGTTCTTCTGCATATATGTATGTACATTCTGGTTTCAAAGATGGTTAGACCCTCCGAGCTTCTTGTTGCAAGAAAAACTGGAAGTCATCCAAAACCTGATATTGGTCCAGGGAATGAACTTGTGTTAAATGTTTGGCCATGTCTTTATCCCTATCAATATTTTAAAGCTTTTTATATCATCTTTATTTCAGAAAATAGGTAGGTACTCATACAAAAGAAAACACTATTTATGTAAATAATTTGGTTAAGACTAAACAACACAGTTTTCAGTTTTAATGAAAAAAAAAACATGTTTTAAGTCATTTTCCTTGTAGCTTTGATGTAAGTAAATTATTAACCATGTTCACTAAAGACTGATGTGAAGATCCCATTATGGCCTCTCTTTTGCAACATTTGAGTAAGATATTGAAGTGAGGAATATGTGTGGCAAATTCAATTAGTAAAGTTTATTTTGGTGTCCTTATATTCCTTCTGTGTATTTTTTTCATAGTCTTTTGCACTTTCACTTATTTAGAGGTATTTTTCTGCTGCCTTGTATTGAATGGGATGGTTATCTAAGTGGTTCATTTTCATTTTTCTTAGGCAGTATGTGATTACACTTTCCTAGTAAGTGTGTTTGTGAAAGGGTGATGGATTTTTGTTCATGATTGTATTTGTTATATTTAATATTCACAAATGTGCTGGAAATGTTTGTTATCCAGCCTTGCTTGAATGTAAATGATTAGTCATGGATACATTAGAATTTATGATCCTTGTGTGTCAGTCTCTTGAGAACAATTCTTAGTGTAGATGATGTACTACGATTGATTGTTGTTTTGGCAAAACTGTGGTTGAAAGAGGTTGGCTAAAGAAACCCACCCTGACCCTGACACCTAGAACTAGGAAAAGATGGCTCAGATATGGCCAGTGAAAGAAAAACAGTTTGGCTCAAATCAGCCATCTCTGCCTCTGGCAAACTGACTTGTGAAACCCACCAATCACAGAGCAGGAGAGTAGAATTTTGGGCCTAGGGCTCAGGACCAAGGAAGGAAACACAGCCTATGTGGGACCTGAGCCAGAGAAATGACCCAAAGAAATATGCCCTGACTCTGAATCTGGTGCCAAAATAACACTCTTAGTCCCTTAAATGAGAGCCAGGGAAAGAAATATGCCCTAGTCTCAGAGGCAATGTCTGAAAGCCAAGAAAGGCCAGTGGATAAAATACACTTTGGTCCTGAAATCAGGGCCATTTCTGTCCCTAGCCCACATAACTGGCCAATCCCTGGCAGGAAAAAAAATACTGTCCAATCATGGGTTGACTCCTATATAAACTGCCCTGCCTGGTCAGTTGTGATCTGTTCCCTCCACCCTGTTAGAGGCAGCTACTCCCCTGGACTCTCCTTTTCCAAATAAATCCCTTTCTCAAAAGAGTGTTGAATGTGAAGATCTTCCTTCACTGTTGCATATAAGAACCATGCTGGGATGTCACATAGTGGAGTGAACAAGTTGGGGGGCTTAACAGAAGATCCTTGCTGAAACATCCCATAGTCAACCGCACTGGTAACACTTAAAATACAGAGGGTATACATGCCACTTTCTCAACCCCTAGGAATAGATACAGTAGAAGAAGTGGTCCCAAGCTCCTCAAAGCCTCTCACATCCCAAATGCCACCTTTATTTGAGGATGTTTATTCAACATTCACAATGCCTCTATTCTATTTGGTACTCATGTTTATCACTGTTTACCTGCTAGGAAGTCTGGGACTCATACCCTGGTATTTCTATTTTGTAAATTAGAGGTAGAACCTGGTGAAGAACACTTGCCAATACCCAACACCAAGTTCACAGCAGCAAGGCATAACAAATGAGCCATCCATTTAAGACACTTTCTTGCAGCTCTGGGTATAAATGCAGGTATGGCCATTGGAATAGCAGGAATGACTACTCCCCTAGCTATTTACCTTCAGCTTTCCTCACAATTTTTCCAGGATTTTCAATGAGTAGGTCAGACATCCTTACTTTTCAGGAACTAATAAACTCACTAGCCAATGTATTATCACAAAACCAAATCAGAGAGGAATAGATTTGTTAACAGCAGAAAGATGTGGTCTTTGTCTCTTGAGGAAGAGTGTTGCTTTTATGTCAATCAGTCAGGGGTAGTGAAAGATAAGATCCACCAACTCCAGATGGATAATCAAACTAGAAACAGCTTAATGCCCCCAGACAGTGGACCACTAGTAATCAGATATGGTAATAGATGCTGCTCTTCTTATCTCTTCCTTTTTTAGCCATACTAATTGCACCCTGCCTCCTAAACTTCTTGATTAGTTACTTCAACAGCAGATTCAAAATATTTCTAACTAAACTCTGAACCACTTAATATTACAGAATTACCAGCCCCCTACTGACAAAGCCAGAGAGCTGCTGAACCTTTTTATATCCTGAGGGGGAAGATCAAGATTGTCCCAAGAACCTCAAAGCCCCAAATCAGTATGAAGCAGTCTAACAATAACCTAACCCCCTCCGGCCCCTTGATGCTGATTACTCTTTCCAACTCCTAACTGCTAAGTACCCTTTTCAAATCACAGCTGTTTATTAGCCTTTCCAAGATCCAGTGGTTATTTCTAAATAAAAAAGGGGAGATGTAGGGGGGAAAGCTAGCTAGAGAAACCCCCCTGACTCTGGAGCCCAGAATGAGAAAAGATGGCTCAGATAACACCAGTGAAAGAAAAACAGTTTGGGTCAAATCAAAGAAATCTCTGCCCCTGGTGAGCTGGCTTGTGAAACCAACTAATCACAGAGTAGAACAGTAGAGTCCTGGCTTTAGGGCCCATTATCAGAAAAAGAAACACAGTCTATGTTTGGGACCTGAGTTAGAGAAATGAACACTTTATTCCCAAACCCAGAACTGAGGAAATATGTCACACAAAATAACATACTTGGTCCCAAGAATCAGAGTCAGTGAATGAAATGAGGCCTGGTCTTTGAGGTAGTATCAAAAACCCAAGAAAGGCCAGTGAAATAAACAAAGTTTGGCCCCGAAATCGGGGCCATCTCTGTCCCTAGCCCACATAACTGGCCCATTCCTGGGTAGAAAAAAAACTAACCAATGCTGGGTTGACTCTACCTCCACCCTTCCTGGTCAATTGTGAGCTATTCTCTCCACCCTGGTAGGGGGAGCTACTCTCCTGTACTCCTCCTTCCCAAATAAATCTCTTTCTCACAGTGTTTTGGGTGTGATGATCTTCATTCACTGGTGCACAGAAGAACCTTGTTGGGACATCACAAAGTGGATTGAGCAAGGAGGAGCTAAACAGAAGAACCTTGTTGAGATAGATGTCTGTAAGTGGCCAGAGCAAGAGAGAGGGGAAAAGCCACACTTTTCTCCTGAGCTGGAGAAGATTCCTACATTTTTGCAATTTCTTAGCCAGGAGAAGCAGAACTTTGCTAGGAAACAGTCTTAAGTGGGGTCTGAGTGAAGCTCAGCTGTAGTGGCTCTCCAGGAGAGGAGCACAATTGCTATATCCTGCAGGGAGACAATCCCTCATCATGCTAGGTATAGCGTGACTTTCCTGAACAGTTGGGATACCCTGACATTCTTGAACAGTCAGGATACCCTCCCCTTCTGAAGCAGTTCCAGGGCTAACTTTCCCGAGAAGTCAGAAAAACTTCTCTCCATGGCTGAACTGTCTCCTTGCAGTTTCAGCCATCAGAGCTGTGCTAAACAGTTCCAGTTGTCTAGGATACCTTCAGGGCAGACTTAATGTTCTGAGTAGTTTGAGGTGTCCAGGACACCTCGCCCTCCAGGGCTGAACAGTCTCCTTGCAGTTCCAGCTGTCAGGGTTGTTCTAAGTAACTCAATGTTTTTTTTCTGACTCCCAAGTAGTCAGGACACCTTTCTTCAGAGTTTGAAAACTCACATTTTGGTGTTAAAATCTAGGAACAAACCCAGAGTTGTTACAACCAATTTACTTACAAACACATTTTAATGATGTTTGTTTTAAAATACTTAAGAGAGAATATAAAAATCTTCAAATACTTCATGTGTGTATCCAAAGTATCATTTTTTTAATCTATATGGAAGATATGTAATAATTTAAGTGAGTCAATAATCAAGTGTATATTTCACAATAAAATTAATGTGCTATGAATATGTATACATTATTTAAAGTTCCATGCATCTTCATGTCCTCATCTGTTATGCATTTGGCACTTCATCCCAAAATGTCATCTTCTAAGGGAATTATCCACAGATGCCAGATAATGTAATAGCTGTGAGATTTATTTTGTGCACTCTAGTTTTGTTCAACTTCATATGGTAATCAACATAACATTATAGACTTTCAAAAGACATTTCCACCACTGCTGTCCCATTGATGCTCAAATATGATTATTTGTAATATTAAATCAATAAAATACCATCTTTTCAGATGTTAAACATATTTTCTTTGAAAAATAATGCAAAGTAGGAGAAATTGAATGATAAATCATATTTGTAAATGAAAATAATATATTGGCATCTCTTTTTTTTTTTTTCTATTTATTGCATTTTGAATTATTTAGTTTTTTCTGAGGACCAAACATTTATTCACAGCACTTTCTCAGACCAACAAGTGAAAGTGAGAAAATAGTTTGATTGTCAGTAATTAGTCATTGATACGTATAAATTCACAATCTCAGTTGGGTTTAGAGATGCATACCTGTGATGCCAGCATTTGGGAGAGGTTAGCATGCCACTCACTTATTGGAAACTAGCTTGGTCCATATAGTGAGTTCCAGGAAACCCAGGGATATGTAGAGAAACCCTATGTCCAAAAACTTCCAAAAACAAAACAAGAATCTCAAATTATGGAAGTTATCCTAATATAATCTGACTGGACTGGACTCTTACTGGTTTCAACCAAAACTTTTGTTATCTTTACTCATGTTAAGGTAGTAAACTTTGTTAACAATGAATATCCGACACAATGTGGAGAGTCCTTTTACAGAGATATAGAAAGTCAATGAATCCTTTGAAAACCAACTGGGGACTTTCATCACATTTAAAAGATAGAAGACAAAAGGAACAATGGGGCATTTTCATCATTGGTATTTTAGTGACATATTTGGAAACTGGAGAGTTTTCTCAATATTACTGTTTTTAGATACCACAGTTCAGTTCATAGCATCTACCTCAAATGGCTCAGAACTACTTGTATATGCAGATCCAAGAGATCTGATGCATTCTTCTGGCCGCCTAGAGCACACAATATGCAAAGGGTAAAAAGACAGATATTTATGTGTGTCCATATTCTATTAAAAATGTTTTCTTCATGTTTAAGTTATTTTCAAGAATGTCTGTTTCTCAGTGCCTGTAGTAACAGACAGTTGTGAGCTGTCTCTTGGTGGTTGGGAATCAAAGTCAGGACCCTGTGAATGACCAATCAATACTACAAGCATTGAGCAAACGATTTATCCTCATGAACATTTCATGACAGCAGTAAGAGGAGAATGGATGATCCTGAATCCATCTTTACTCAGTCCTGATAATCCAGCAGAGATACAAGGTGATAGCATCATTAACTCATTTAGATTGCATGCTTAAATAAGTTTCCATGCCTAAATTTCCACAAAGTGAGAGAAGAGTACAAAATGATCAGGAGTGGAACTCACAATCCAAGTTTTTTTTAAAGTAGCTGACAGCTTGACCAAAGCCAAAAGATTGAGTTTATCACCATTGTCAAAAATGAGCAGCGATGAAAGCTGACAAGGGTATATGTCATGTGTACTCTTGATGGAATTTATACCTCCTATACAGAGACAAAAAGAACTTGCAGGTATAAAAACTGATCTGTCTGAAGGAGATCTTAATTTGCTTCCCTGATGCCCAAAAATCCTTCAGTTAGAAAACTGTTTTTGTTGTGAATTCAGATGACATCCAGGTTGTCAGGAGATCCTGAGAATTAAACAGAAGTCTCTCTAAGAGTGGGACACTCAGTCATTTACAAAGAGCTCTAAAGTATGGAGGGATTATTAGGGAGGGAACTTTGGGTGTAAAAGCCAAAATATGAAATCCTCAGAGAATAATACTTGGTGTTTACCTGAGGAGAAGCTTATTCTTACTGTGCCCTCTTTATCCAATCACCTGTGATGGGTTAGCCTTCCCTTTTCTTTCTTTCTTTCTTTCTTTTTTTTTTTTGGCAACCACCTATACCTGTCAATGACAACAGCCTTCTCTCCTCACTTTGCATCTCTCCTTAGACCTTAATGTGCCTTACTCTCAGGATTAAAATGTTTCTAGAAAAATTGACTCCTTAACTGACTACATGGCTGGAGAGACAGTACCTGACAATGGGGGAAGGGTTTAGAGATGGGAAAATTCATTATAAGACTTCATTAGATTAGTCATTCTTGTTTATCTTTTGCCTTCTTCCTAAACCTTTTAAGACCTAAAGAATGTATTAGGTACCTTATATATCCATAACAAAATTAGTATAACTCAATAAATATGATGTTTTCATTGTTCATTAGTAATGTGCTTTCTTTCTTTTTGATTCTTTTCCTCTCTCTTTCTTTCTTCCTTTCTTCTTTTTGTTTTAAAGGATAATATTAGTAAATATCCTTGTCTGACCTGGGACTCACTTTATAGATTAAACTGCCCTTGGTCACCAGAGAGATCTGCCCACTTTGTTTCCAGAGTGACTGCATTATAAGTGGACACATCATAAGTGGATAACTTGGTTTACTTAAAGGGCTTAGTAAGGATGAATGTCTGAGCCTGGTATCAAGGGTACAGGCTCTGGCCCTTACTACAGTAACAGAAGATGGCTCCCCTAAAATTGATCCCTCCTACTTTTAAGTCTATTGTCTTCCAACTATGACTTCTACTTGTTTTACTTTATCATCGATTCTGTTATTACTCATCAAGGGATTAGGAGAAGTTCTGTCTATATTCTCCCAATGATGAAACCCACGTTCAAGGAAATATTTGATTTTGTATATGGTTTAGTGTAACTGCTCATCTCACTCATCCTGCTGTGGATATTGCTCTGTATAAATAAAACACTGACTGGTCAGTAGCCAGGCAGGAAGTACATATAGGTGGGACTAAGAGAGAGGAGAATTGGGAAAAGAGGAAGGCAGGGGACAGAGACACTGCCAACCACCATCATGAAAACAAGATGTAAAGTACTGGTAAGGCTCAAGCCACATGGCAAAGTATAGGTTAATTGAAGTGGGCTAAATATAAGAGTAAGAGCTAGACAGTGGAAGGCCTGAACTAATGGCCAAGCAGTTTAAATAATGTAAGTGTCTGTGTGTTTATTTTATAAGTGGGTTGTTGGACAAACAGGGGTTGGCGGAGGCTGGAGAGAAGGTCTCCAGATACAAATGGCTGAGAATATTTAAGAACTAATTCAAAATGGAGATAAAAACAGCTTCCTAGTTGTCTCTCTCAAGTTGTCGGGTTCTTGGTGTGTGCATTTGACCACCAGTATGGATAGAACGAGGAGCCTGCAAGTGGCACATTATGCTGCATGGTAGATTTAGCCTTTACTAGTAAAAAAAAAAAGTAGTTTCTGGCCTACACACTGCTTTGTTATAACTGCTTCTGATAGTGGATGATACACATGGCTCCAGACCCAGAGCTGGCAGTAAACTGTACCACCTCCATGTTGGGAAGCTGAGGTGGGTAGAGCCAGCAGCCACAGTTGCCATTTCAGTCTTAGAATGCTGCAGTTTAATAAATAGATACAGGATAAGATAGATTCAGATGGAACAAAACTTTAAATGCTTTACAATGTGTTTAAAAATGTACATAGGATAGAAAGAAAAAAAGGATTATATACAGTTATAAAAGAATAGATAGTTTTTAAAAATAAAGTTTGTAAGGAGACAGTAAAGGTAATATAAAAAAAATAAGCCATGTAAACATGTATATTACACAGAGGATCTGGTTTTTTTTCCTTTGGGATATTTAACTCAAGAGAGATATTTGATTGTAAAGCAGCAGAGTTAAGCCAATCTTTATATTTGAAAGACATCTTGACTTCAAAATTTGCATGTAAGGATAGGTTGCTTTGGAAAAGAGTCTCTGCTTTTGTTTCCACAGAAAGCCAGAGGCTATGGATTTGTTCCAGATTAAGGTACATCAGATTTGACCAGCCAAGACCCCCTTAAAGGCCTCCAATGACACCCTTACCCTGATGATCCAACATCCAAAATGGTTTCAAGACAACTGGCTCACAGGATATACCCTCACGTACTATTCCAGGATCCTAAAATATTCTTTGTGTACCCATAAGGTACAGCACCCCCCCACCAGCAGGAAGTAGTAAGAGAAACTACACCCAAATGCCCAAATATATCAAGCTGGCTTTGGAGATGGAATTGGCTCATTCCTTCTCTACACCCAGACATATTGTGAAAAGATTAAGGGATTCTTGTGTCCCAAATTAGAAAAGCCCTCTGATATGGAACAGAGAAAAAACAATATTTTTTATTTAAATCAGGTTGGTTATAAATGTGATTTCTTTATAAAAAAAAGGACATATGATATAGATATAATAGGATGAAAGGGTAGATTAATGAACTTACTTTTAAAGAACAACAACTTGTTTAAAATGTTTTACATTGGTATAGATTTTAGTCTATTGATACAAACTTAGGGTTAATTTTGTTATACTGTATGTATATTTCTACTCTTGTTTAAGGTATTATGTTTCTACAGCTCATTTAAAATTGTAATGGATAATTAAAAATAGATTAATCATTAGTCATCTATGATAATCATTCTCATAGGCATGTTAGTTAAGTCTTCTAGGTATACATAGATATATTTCAGATAGATAGGTAATCTTCAAATATGTCAATGACCTACAGACCATAGCATTTAAAATATTTTTAAGTTTAGACTTTCTGGACATTGAGACATGTCTGCTCCTGGCAGCACCAATTTACTTCAGAGAGGAGGAAGGGCATCAAAGACACTTCTTATGGAGTTTGTCTTCACCTTGGCAAAAATAGCCATTTGGGCAAGAAACTGTTCTTGCCTGGACTTGATCAATCAACTGGACATGCAGGACCCATAGAAAGGTGACCACTGAACTTTGCTTGAAAAAATGGTCCTTCAGGTTCCTGCTTCACAGAGGAAACTGCCAGAATTCTACAGGACACTAAAAGAAGTGACTGAGATACTCTATCCTGTGGGCTGAAGACAGATGCCCCAACTTTACAAAAGAACATTAAGTGACTTTCCAGGCTGCCAGCTGTCTCTGTCTACCCTGGAAGACTCCTGAAAGTTGCTTGCATCCTTCTCCCGTTTCTCAGGTAATATTATATCCTTCTGAGGACTTTGATGTGGTTGAAGCTAGATAGTTACAATTTTCATTAGTTATGATAAAAGACAAGTTAGATATGAAACCTTAGACTCACAAATATAAGATAGATAGGATATCTTCCTTAATATTGTAACTGTAATTCTTGCTTAATAATTGTTTTGTTATATGTAATTTTACTATGTAAAAGTTAAAACCTTCCTTAAAAAAAAAAAAAAGAAAAGGTGAAGTGCTGAGGATATTGCTCTGTGTAAATAAAATGCTCACTGGCCACTAGCCAGGCAGGAAGTATAGGCAGGACAAGCAGAGAAGAGAATTCTGGGAACAGCAAGGCTGAGCAAAGAGTGCTGCCAGATCTCACCATGACAAGTGAGATGTAAGGTACAGGTAAGCCCCGAGCCATGTGGCAAGTTATAGATGAATAGAAATGGGTTAATTTAAGATAAAAGAAGTAGATAACAAGAAGCCTGCCATGGCCATACAGTTTATAAATAATATAAGCATCTGAGTGATTATTTTATACAGGGGTTGTGAGACTGTGGGGGCTTGGTGGCACCTGGAGAGAAGATCTCCAACTACACCTATGTTTGAGTTCATACCATGTTTGTCTTTTTGAGTTTGGGTTACCTCACTCAGGATGATTTTTTTCTAGATCCATCCATTTTGTCAGTGACCAAGATGTCAGGAACCAAACATGAACCATGGAAAAGTACTAGCTAGGCCAGAGAACAAGTGAACAAGAGCAGTAACACCTGTTTACTAACCAGAGGCCATCAAAGGTAAGAACATTCCACTGTCAGGTGCCATGACAACCAAACATAAAGAGCATTCCATGTTCAGGTAGCCTAGCAACAGAATAAATGGCCCCTGACCAGTGACCTTAGCCAACATCCTGCAGTTGCATGATCTGCACGTCTCCCATGTCTTGCACCCCTTCCACTTTCTGTATGCCATTCCCCTTTACCTCCTTCCTGCCCCTTCCCTCTCCTATGCTACATAAGCCTTGCTGAGGAAAATAAAATTTGCAGTCTGATCAGAATCCTGTCTTGCTGTCGTCTCTGTCTCTCGTGTCCTCTGTTAACTTCATTTGCTCCCACAGGTGGTTCACCCCTGTTAAATCCCCACTGGCCAGGGCACTATTTGTCTGCAAGCCTCATGATGTCATTGTTTTTCTCTGCTAAGTAGTACTCCATTGTATATATGTACCACAGTTTCTTAATCTATTTGTGTATTAATTTTACATATCAGCCATGGGTTCCCCTGTCTTCTCCCCTCCCACCCCCCGCCCTCACTTTCCCCCAGCGCCTCCCCCCATTCCCATCTCCTTCAGGGCAAAGACTCCCCTGGGGATTCAGCTCAACCTGGTAGATTCAGTACAGGCAAGTCCAGACCCCTCCTTCCAGGCTGAGCAATGTGTCCCCACATAAGCCCCATGTTCCAAACAGCTAGCTCATGCACTAAGGACAGGTCCCTGTCCCACTGCCTGGGTGTCTCCCAAACAGTTCAAGCTATACAATTGTCTCACTTATCCAGAAGGCCTGATCCACTTTGGGGCTCCACAGCTTTTGGTTCATAATTCATGTGTTTCCATTAGTTTAGATATTTGTCCCTGTGCTTTTTCCAATCTTGGTCTCAACAATTCTCACTCATATAATTCCTGCTCTTTCTCACCAATTGGAATCCTGGAGCTGCATCTAGGACCTGACCGAGGATCTCTGTATCCACTTCTATCAGTTATTGGATGAGAGTTCTCTCAGGTTATTCTACTGCCTCCCTCAATTATGTCTATTCCATTTTATAATTTTCTGTTTTGTGTCCCTCAAATTTATCTCTATGTTCATAAAATAGATGATCATTCTGCTCTGATTATTAATATTTTTGTTAGCTTATTTTTACACAGAATTCTTTTTCCTCTAAACAGCTGTGATATCATCAAGCAGTTCTTTTAGTGTCCAGTGTATGTTGTGTGGCTTCTCTCATGCAATGCCAGTTTTCCTATGAGTATGGATCTTGTGAGCTTTATTAGACTTATTTACTGATCATGATGGGAGAGTGTGTGAAACACAGCCAAGTTCGACTGACATTTCATAACTTATGCTGTCCTTTCTGTTTCTAATTGTTACATTATGAATTGCGTATGATCTAGATTGGAAGTCATCTTCAAAGACCTGAATCAAAATGGAGGATTTTTCCACAAGATAACAGATCTTATAGATCACAACTATGCAGGTAAGCAGAGGGCTCCATAAATACAATAATTCAACAGTACAGAATAAAGTATAGGGCTTCTGTTTTATTGATGTTGCATGTACACAGGTTTGTGTGGTGTGTATGTTTCTGTGTTGTAGCACCTTGATGCAGTGTGAATGGAGTTAGCTCTGTCTTTAGAAATCATTGGTTCTGAATGATGAAAGACTTTCTCACATGTTAAGGAGAAGTACCATTATGGAATAAGTTGTGTCAACCATACTTGGTTTTCACTTAATTGTGCCTATTAAGTGAGTAATTGAATACTAAGGTACAAGGAACTGGTGGGTCTCTACCCTGAATTACTGGCTTGAATAATGTAACACTGCTCACTGCATACCTGCTTTATCATGTTTCTAATTTTAATCATGTGCAATCTTATTTGCATGTAGGCACATAGGAATATTGTTCTTTTTTATTAAAATTTCTTTTTTTGTTGTTTTTTTTTTTGAGACAGGGTTTCTCTGTGTAGCTTTGCGCCTTCTCTGGATCTAGCTTGGTAGACCAGGCTGGCCTCGAACTCACAAAGATCTGCCTGCCTCTGCCTCCCTAGTGCTGGCATTAAAGGCATGCGCCACCACCATCCGGCATGTGTATTACAACAATTTTTTTTCCAATGTACTGAAAACAAATTCAGATGACGTTTTTTCCTTTCCTCGGAGAAGTAATATTTGGAGCCATCAAAAAAGAAACTTAACGGGAAAAGGGAGGAAGGACTTATGATGAAGACATAATTCCTATCTTAGAAATGACTTTTTTTTTTGGTTTTTCAAGACAGGGTTTCTCTGTGTAGCTTTGCACATTTCCTGGAGCTCTCTTTGGAGACCAGGCTGGCCTCAAACTCACAGAGATCCACCTGCCTGTGCCTCCCAAGTGCTGGGATTAAAGGCATATGCCATGCCCACCAGGCTAGAGATGACTTCTAATTGCAGTCTGACCAATATGGAGATCCCAGTTAAATTAGTAGGAAGAAAGACAGCATTTAACTAAACCCAAGTGGAGCATATGTTTGTCATGCTCTCAGAGTGTTTCCCTGAATTAGATCCATGAATGGAAATGTGTCTGTTTCAGGACAATACAGCAAGTCAAATTGTGCTAGATGTGTATTCTCCTTGATCTTAAAATAAAAATCTTTATTAAAGAATCTAGTTGTAAAAGCATGGTTAAAAAAGTTATCTTTTCACTGCCCATGCAGATTCCTCTCCTAATCTCAGTGAGTGTCATGTTCCTTCTGGGAAGGTGAGGAAAAGATACAGTATACTCAGAGACTAGATGACACCATGCATCTAATATCCATGTAATTCAGATACCAGATTTATCTTGTTGGAAGCTATTAGTCTGCATGAAGTTACCAAATAAATTACTGAGAAAACATAGGCAAATTATCATAGTTCTTTTGTTTTGCTCACCATGAGTAAGGAGAAGCACATGGTTTGTATAATTTATCATCATTATGCTTCTGTCTATTTCTCTAAACTGATTGTATTTAATTCTACCCTGAGTTTTATTTTATTCCTCTTACTCATGGTTCCAATCTGTTTTCTTTTTGCAGAGTGTTGACATATAGGTCTGCATGGTGGTGAGACATTTATTCATTTATAAATGAGGTGGTTATGCTGCAGAATTTTGTATTTGAAGAAGGTCATTATATCTTCTTCAGTATAGGAGTATTGTCTATTTAATCCTGCTTAGGACTTAAACAATTATGACTCTCCTTCTAATGAGAGGAATTGATGTTTATTAGAATTCAATTGAAGAAAATATGCATAGGTTGTTGGAACTGAAAATTGAATATGGAAATTTAAACAACACTATGGATTTCCTGAGCATTCTTCATTTCTGCACAATGACATACATGTCATACAGACCTGATTCTAGGAAATGCCTTACATTAGTGCAAGAAATAGTCAAAGAAACCAAAATTTTGTCTAATTCATTCCAAATATTAATGGGGTGTTTGAGTAATTACTATGCAACTATGTAGAAATCAAAGATAAACTGAGTATGTGTGCAGATTTCTATGTAGTCAATGCCACTTCCAGGGAGTGTTCCATGAATTCCATTTATAATTAAATTAATAAATTCTTGTTTCACAAATCACCCTTATGTAGGATGGCATTTTGTAACCATCAATATATGTGAAAATTGCCAAAAAATGTTGTTAAAAGATGGAATTCAGTGTTTTTTCACTAAAATCTTAGGTATTAGAGGGGTCTAATGAACTCATATACTTTAAAAATACCACCTGTTTCTTGTGATTTTTCTTCCTTTCTTCTTTTTTTCTTTCTTTCTTTTTTGATTTTTCAAGACAGGGTTTCTCTGTGTTGTTTTTGGCCCCTGTCCTGGAACTCACTTTGTGGACCAGGCTGTCCTTGAACACACAGGGATTCACTAACCTCTGCCTCCTGAATCCTGGGACTAAAGGCATGCACCACCATCACCCATCTCCTCATTTTCACCCATAATTACTTTACAGTGTTCCTAGGTGAATTGATGTTATTGTGAAAATAACTTTGTGAAAAGTTTTAATCATGGTTCTCATGGCAATGTTGCAGAATCTTAATACTATAAATTGTATTATGGTAACCAATGGGAAAAGTCATTGGAGACTGTAGAGGGGAAAGTCTCTTAACTTCATGCTTCTTGGACACAAGCAACTAGATTTTTTACCTAGTTGAAGAATTACTTTCATCTGAGATTCCCCACAGATACTGTGTGTTATCCTCTATGGAATCCTCATTTTAATCATCCTTAATCAACCACCTCAGAAAAAGAGAATGTGAGTGTCCTCAACGCTTCTCAATGTCAGCTGTGCTCAGCCTCAATTTGAAATGCCCACCTGATTCTGCTAGCTCTAGCAAGTCAATTTAACCATGTTTCCAGGTCTGTACTAAAGTCATTCATGCTGGCCAAACAGTCTACCTACCTGAATGCATGAAAGTAGAACGTTCAGTTTTGTCTGCCTCTGGGAGCTCATATTGTTCTACTTCTCTGTACCAGGAAATTAAAGAAAGTGAGCGTATTGATCGTCCTTCCATTCTCTTAGAGTGGTAGAAAGCATAGAAGGCTTTTTTTTTTTTTTTTTTTTTTTTGCTTTGAAATCAAATATATTATCAGGAATTTGAAATTTTGAGATAAAGTTTCCTGAGAGGATCCAGACAGAAGGCAAAAGAGAGATGGTTTTTTCTCATGTAAATGTATGTATGGAGGTGATATTTCTTGCCTATTCTCTTACAAATGCTTCCTTTGTTTTGATCCCACCACAAAGAAAAGATTTCTTGAAGAAATTTTTACTGAACTAACCTGCACAATACTGATGCAGCCATATCTGATAGGAAGAGCAAAAGTCAGTAGTTCATCACAGCTACCTGAAGAAGATCCAGAAAACCTGATCAACATAATGGCTGCCATGCCATTTTTCATTTTGATCTTGATATGTTACAGATTTCAGGGCTTTTTATATTTTTACAATTTGGGGATATTGAATTGCTGGAAATTTTCTTATGAATGGTTTATGCCTTCTTCCAGGATTTCTGCTTATAAGCTTCTCCAGTAATGGCCTGAGCATAGTACCCCTTCCACTTTCAGAGAGATATTTTTATTTATTTCACTGTCTTCTTTTGCCTTGGAGATTTTGACACACATATAGAAGCCAGAGTTCTCTTATGAGGACATGTGATATTTTTAACACATCTGTCCCTGTATTTACTCAGGAACAAGATAATGACACCAAAGTAAACTTACAGAGGTCAACAAGATTCGATGAGCTAGAGGAGCTGGCCATAGTTCAGATTGCAAAACCTTTCCCACCATTCACTCAGACAGTTACGTGGCACATACATAATTAAAGAGAAATTAGTAAAAATTACCTCTGCCCCACACAGAAACATATATTGATAGGCAAAGAATGATGTAAAAAGATGATAATAGAATAAGGTATCAAGACTTCTCTTTCTGATAAAAGTTAGCTCATGATGAGCCATTTTGTTGTTTATGACCAAGAAACACATGAATGCCAGAATAAGATATATAAATAAAGTCTATAAAGATATAAAATATAAACATTATGATATGCCAGAAATTGAATAATAACTGCAACAACTTTTACCAATAAATTTTTCTTGTGCATTCTGACCATTAATAGTTAATAAATTGCTTGGGAGATGGCAAACTGCCTAGGCTGGCAGGGAAATTACAATTTTTTTAAATATGAGTAAATATATTTAATTTTTTATTGAAAATCATTTTCAACATCTTTTTTATTTCTTTATTATTATTACTATATTTGTGTTTTAATTTTACACATCAGCCATGGGTTCCCCTGTCCTCACCCCTCCCGCCCACACCCTCACATTCCCTCTATACCCTCCCCTCTATTCCCATCTACTCCACGGCCAAGCCTCTCTGGGAATTCATTTAAACCTGGTGGATTCAGTACAGGCAGGTCCAGTCCCCTCCTTCCAGGCTGAGCAATGTGTCCCTGTGTAAGCCCAAGGTTCCAGACAGCCAGCTCATGCACAAAGGATAGGTCCTAGACCCACAGCCTGGATACCTCCCAAACAGTTCAAACTATTCAATTGTCTCACTTATCCAGAGGACCTGATCCAGCTGGGGGCTCCAAAGCCTTTGGATCATAATTCATGTGCTTCCATTCGTTTGGCTATTTGTCCCTGTGCTTTTTCCAATCTTAGGCTCAACAATTCATGCTCTTACAGTCCCTCCTATTTCTGGACAATTGGACACCTGGAGCTCCACCTGGGGCCTGGCTGAGGATCTCTGCATCCACTTCCATCAGTAATTGCATGAGAGTTCCAGCTTGATTGTTAGGGTGTTTGGCCATCTGATCACCAGACTAGGTCAGATCAGGCTTTCTCTCAACCATCGCCATCAGTATATAGAGGATATATCATTGTGGATTTCAGAGGACCTCTCCAGCACTCTGCCTATTCCTGTACTCATGTAGTCTTCATTTATCATGGTCTGTTATTCCTTGTTCTCCCTTTCTGTTCTTGATCCAGCTGGGATCTCCTGCTCACCTAAGATCTCTTTCCCTCAAACCTTGCCCTTCATTATTCCCACTGTTGGCCAGGTTGTTCATGAAGATCTCACCCATTTCTCTGTCATTGGGTGATCCCTGGGTCTTTCCTAGGGTTCCATTTTCTAGGCAGCATCCATGGAATTGTGTAGCAGTCTAGTCATCTTTGTTTTACATCTAGTATCCTCCTGTGAGTGAGTACATACCATGTTTGTCCTTCTGAGTCTGGGTTACCTCACTCAAGATGATTTTTTTTCTAGATCCATCCATTTGCCTGCAAACCTCATGATGTCATTGTTTTTTTTTTTTTTTCCTGCTGAGTATATGAACCACATTTTTTTTTATCCATTCTTCAGTTGAAGGGCATCTAGGTTGTTTCCAGGTTCTGGCTATTACAAACAATGCTGATATGAACATAGATGAGCAAATGCCCTTGTGGTATGACTGAGCATTCCTTGGGTATATGCCCAAGAGTGCTATAGCTGGGTCTTGGGGGAGATGGATTCCCAATTTTCTAAGGAAGTGCCATATTGATTTCCAAAGTGGCTGTATAAGCTTGAATTCCCACCAGCAGTGGAGGAGAGTTCCCCTTGCTGCACATCCTCTCCAAGATAAGCTGTCTTCTGTGCTTTTGACCTTAGCTATTACGACAGGTGTAAGGTGGTATCTCAGAGTCATTTTGATTTGCATTTCCCAGATAATTAGGGATGTTAAGCAATTCCTTAAATGTCTTTCAGTCATTTGAATTTCCTGTGTGGAAAATTCTCTGTTTAGTTCTATAGCCACTTTCTGAATTGGACTGTTGGGCATTTTGATGTCTAATTTCTTGAGTTCTTTATATATTCTGGATATCAGCCCTCTGTCAGAAGTGGGGTTGGTGAAGACCTTTTCCCATTCTGTAGGGTGTCGCTTTGTCTTGTTGACCATGTCCTTTGCTCTACAAAAGGTTCTCAGTTTGAACAGGTCCCATTGATTGATTGTTTCTCTCAGTGTCTGTGCTACCGGTGTTTTATTTAGAAAGTGATCTCTGGTGCCAATGCGTTCAAGAGTACTTCCTACTTTCCCTACTATCAGGTTCAGAGTAGCTGGATTTATGTTGAGGTCCTTGATCCACTTGGATTTAAGTTTTGTGCATGGTGACAGATATGAATCTCTTTGCAGCCTTCTACATATTGACATCCAGTTATGCCAGCACCATTTCTTGAAGATGCTTTCTGTTTTCCATTGTACACTTTTGGATTCTTTGTCAAAAATTACATGTTCATAGGTGTGCGGGTTAATGTCAGGGTCTTCAATTCGATTCCATTGGTCCACATGTCGGTTTTTATGCCAGTACCAAGCTGTTTTTATTACACTAGCTCTATTGTAGAGCTTGATTTTGGGGAATATGATGCCTCCAGAGGTTGTTTTATTGTACAGGATTCTTTTGGCTATCCTGGGTTTTTTTTTTCCATATGAAGTTGAGTATTATTCTTTCCAGATCTATGAAGAATTGTGTTGGCAATTTGATGGGAATTGCGTTGAATCTGTAGATTCCTTTTTGTAAGATCTCCATTTTTACTATGTTAATCCTGCATATCCAGGAGCATGGGAGATCTTTCCATTTTCTGACATCTACAAATTCCTTTTTCAGGGACTTAAAGTTCTTGTCATATAGGTCCTTCACATGCTTAGTTAGCATAACCCCAAGGTATTTTATATGATTTGTGGCTATTGTAAAGGGTGATGTATCTCTGATTTCCTTCTCAACCTGTTTGTCTACTGTATATAGAAGGGCTACTGATTTTTTTGAGTTGATCTTGTTTCCTGCAATGTTGCTGAAGGTTTTTATTAGCTGTATCAGTTCCTTGGTTGAAGTTTTGGTGTCACTCATGTATACTAACATGTCATCTGGAAATAGGGAGAGCTTGAATTCTTCCTTTCCAATTTGTATCCCCTTAATCTCATTATGTTGTCTTATAGCTCTGGCTAGAACTTCAAGTACTCTATTGAATAAGTAGTGGGAGAGGGGAGAGCCGTGCCTTGTTCCTGATTTTAGTGGCATTGCTTTGAGTATCTCTCAATTTAATTTGATGTTGGCTGTTGGTTTGCTGTAGATTGCCTTTATTATGTTTAGGTATGTTCCCTGTAATCCTGATTGCCCCAATACCTTTATCATGAAGGGGTGTTGGATTTTGTCAAGTGCCTTTTGTGCATCTACTGAGATGATCATGTGTTTTTTTTTTCATTGAGTTTGTTTATATGGTGTATTACATTGATGGACTTTCATATGTTGAACCACTCTTGCATCCCTGGGATGAAGCCTACTTGATCATGGGGGATAATTGCTTTGATGTGTTCTTGGAGTCTGTTTGCCAGAATTTTGTTGAGTATTTTTGCATCAATGTTCATGAGGGAGATCAGGCTCTAGTTCTCTTTCTTTGTTGCATCTTTGTTTGGTTTAGGAATCAGGGTCATTGTAGCCTCATAGAAGGAGTTTGGTAATATACCTTCTGCTTCTATTGTGTGGAACAATTTAAAGAGTATTGGTAATAAGTCTTCTTTGAAGATCTGGTAGAATTCTGCACTGAAACCATCAGGTCCAGGGCTCTTTTTGGTTGGGAGACTTTTAAAGATTGATTCTATTTCCTTAGGGGTTATTGGACTATTTAAATGGTTTATCTCGTCTTCATTTAACTTAGGTATGTGGTACCTATCCAGAAAATTATCCATTTCTTTATGATTTTCCAGTTTTGTGGAGTAGAGGTTTTTGAAGTATGACCTGATGATTCTCTGGATTTCCTCATTGTCTGTTGTTATGTCCCCCTTTTCATTTCTGATTTTGTTAATTTTGATGCTATCTCTCTGTCTTTTGGTTAGTTTCGATAAAGGCTAGTCTATCTTGTTGATCTTCTCAAAGAACCAACTCTTTGTTTCATTAATCCTTTGTATTGTTCTCTTTATTTCTATTTTATTGATTTCAGCTCTCAATTTGATAATTTCCTGGCATCTGTTCCTCCTGGGAGACTTTGCTTCTTCCTGTTCAAGGGCTTTCAGGTGTGCTGTCAAGTCACTAGGGTGAGATTTCTCCAGCTTCTTTATGTGGGCATTCAGTGCTATGAATTTCCCTCTTAGCACTGCTTTCATAGTATCCCATAAGTTTGGATATGTGGTGTATTAATTTTCATTTATTTCTAGGAACTCTTTAATTTCTTTCTTTATTTCTTCCTTAAACCATTGGTGATTCAGTTGAGCATTATTCAGTTTCCATGAGATTGTAGGATTTCTGAAGATTTTTCTGTTGCTGAAATCTAACTCTAAACCATGGTGGTCTGATAGAACACAGGAGGTTATTCCAAATGTTTTGTATCTGTTGAGATTTGCTCTGTGGCCAAGTATGTGGCCGATTTAGAGCAGATTCCTTGGGGTGCTGAGAAGAAGGTATATTCTTTTTTGTTTTGGTGGAATGTTCTGTAGATATCGATTAAGTCCATTTGAGCCATAACATCAGTTAAGTCCATTATGTCTCTGTTAAGTTTCAATTTGTCTGATCTGTGCAGAGTTGAAAGTGGGGTGTTAAAGTCTCCCACTATTAATGTGTGGGGTTTTTAATGTGATTTAAGCTTTAGTAATGTTTCTTTTATATATGTGGGTGCCCTTGTGTTTGGGGCATAAATGTTCATAATTGAGATATCATCTTGGTTGATATTTCCTGCGATGAGTATGTAATGTCCTTCATGATCTCTTTTGATTGATTTTAGTTTGAAGTCTATTTTGCTGGATATTAGGATGGCTACACCAGCTTGCTTCTTAAGACCATTTTGTTGGGAAGTCTTTTCCCAGCCTTTTATTCTTAGGAGGTGTCTGTCTTTGAATTTGAGGTGTGTTTCTTGTATGCAGCAGAAGGATGGGTTCTGCTTTTCGTATCCATTCTGTTAGTCTGTGTCTTTTTATAGGTGAATTAAGTCCATTGATATTAATGGATATTAATGACCAGTGTTTGTTCGTTCCTGTTGTTATTTATTTATTTATTTATTTATTTATTTATTTATTTATTTATTTATTTATTTTTGTTGGTAGTGTGTGTGCACTTCTCTTCTTTGGGTTTTACTGCTGTGATGTTATCTATTGCCTGTGTTTTCATGGGTGTATCTGCCTTCCTTCTGTTGGAATTTTCCTTCTAGTGCTTTCTGTAAGGCTGGATTTGTGGATAAGTATTGTTGAAATCTGGTTTTGTCTTGGAAGGTCTTGTTCACTCCATCTATGATGTTTGAAAGTTTTGCTGGGTATATTATTCTAGGCTGGCATCCATGGACTCTTAGTGTCTGCATTATATTTGTCCAGTTCCTTCTGGCTTTCAAAGTCTCCATTGATAAATCGGGTGTTATGCTGATGGGTTTGCCTTTATATGTCACTTGGCCTTTTCCTTGCTGCGCTCAATATTCTTTCTTTATTCTGTACATTTAGTTGTTTAATTATTATGTGGCAAGGGGACATTTTTGGGGGTCTAGTCTGTTTGGTGTTCTATAGGCTTCTTGTATCTGCATAGGCATTTCCTTCTTTAAGTTGGGAAAGTTTTCTTCTATGGTCTTGTTAAATATATTTTCTGTGCCTTTGATTTGGTATTCTTCTCCTTCCTCTATCCCTATTATTTATAGGTTTGGTCTTTTCATGTTGTCCCAAATTTCTTGGACATTTTGGGTCATGACTTTGTTGGTTTTAGTGTTTTCTTTGACTGACGAATCTATTTCTTCTACCGTATCTTCAACACCAGAGATCCTTTCTTCCATCTCTTGCATTCTGTTGGTTTTACTTGCCTCTGAAGTTCCTATTTGTTTACTCAGATTTTCTATTTCCAACATTCCTTCTGCAGGTGTCTTCTTCATTTTTTCCCTCTTCAGATCTTGGATTGTCTCCCTTGCTTTTTCATGATTTTCATTCAAGGTCTTATTGTTTTCTTCTGCTTTAATTGTCCTTTCCTCTAGTTTTTTATATCATTTTTCCCATTCTTTGTTTGCTGTTCCTCTACTTTATTTTTGATTTCTTCTATATAAGGCTCTAGCTTCTTCATGATGTTACTTATAACGTTGTTTTCTTCTTCTTCTTCCATTCTGTTCAGGTCTAGCTGTTGGAGAAGGGCTAGGTTCTGGTGATGCTCTGTTGCTCTTTATTCTGTTGTATGTACTTCTGCCTTGACATCTGCCCATCTCCTCTTGTGTTCGTTCTTGGTTTTATCAGTGTACTTGGTCCAGAGTGAGTTGACAGATTCAGGGAGCCTCTCTCTGGTCCAGAGGGAAGCTCTACGCCAGATGGGAGTGCTGGTCCAGATGAGAGTGCTGGCCAGATAGGAGCTGGGGGGCTGGACTCTGTGTCTCAGTAAGTCCCTGGGGTCTCCTTATTTTGTCCAGATGGGAACTCCTCTTGTCCAGATGGGAGTTCCTCTGGTCTCTGGTCCAGATAGGAGTTCCAGGGCAGTATGGAAGCTTGGTGCTGCTGTCTGAGTCTCAGGAAGTGGCTGGGGTCTCTGGTCAAGATGGGAGTTCTGGGGCAGAAGGAAGCTGCGGCCTGGTCTCTGAGTCTCAGGAAGTAGCTGGGGTCTCAGGCAAATGGGTATGGGGGCAGGGTGTGGAGACTGTAGTGTCAGTCTGCATCCTGGAAAGGGGGAGCCTTCCTGCAGGGCCCACTGATTGGCAGAAAACTGGGTCCAAGTTGGTCAGGTCCTCCCAGGGTGGTCTGTGTCTCAAAATGGTTTTATGCAAAGCAAAATGGGTTTATGCAAAGCAAATCTTCTCAAAAACAATGTAATTGAAATAACTTTTATTTTTATAAGATCACAGTAAAAAAATACAAAATAGAACAAAAATAAACTATAGATAATGTACAGACACATGGAGTCTAGAAAATAAAACATTGAACAATCAGCGTGATGCTAAAGAAATTCGGAGTGGGTTCCAAAATTCTTAGACACAAATGGTGGTTGGAATAAAGCGTAGCATTCTTGAAATATTCAAAAATAACAGAATAGTGAAATCTACAAAATAATGTGTTGTAAAAGGGAAGTTGAAGTCTATTGGTATAAAGTTATAGATTTAAAAAATTAGAGACTAGTAGATGGTTCAGCAAGTAAAGATACATGCGAACACGTCTGAATTCAATTCCTGGGAAACAGTGTAGAAAAAAGGCACTGAACTCTAGTGAACTATTCCCATCCACCATCCACATGTGAGTTACTGTGTGTGCACAAGTGAGTGAATGCTATGTGTGTGAGTTCATACACAATTAACTGTGTGTTGAAAATATAAAAATGAAATGTCATTAGTCAGAAAGAAACAACAAAGATCAGAACTCATGTAAATTAGTTTTGAATCTTAACCCATACAGCACAAGAGAATACTCAGCCAATACTAATGAAATCATACCCAAACAAATCATACAAAAGAACCAATGAAACACTCAGTTCTATAAAAGATCACCATGTGTGGCATACTCCTCTGGTAAGAATGACACCACTTCAAGTTAAGAGACCACACAAATGGAAGCATGAATGGAAGCCCACAATTAGCTGAGACAGGGTCCAGAAGCTTCAGAAACAAAATCACTGATGCTGGGTTAGGAGGCAGAGCTCAAGACTTCTCAGCATGGCACATCCACATACTGACCTGGAGAGTAATACAGTCCCTCACCTATGATAAGGGCATCACTTTCAAAAGTGACAATACATTCTGCCTTCCCTAGTGATATTGACACTGTGGTTCCCACATTGTGGAGAGTATCAGATATGGAATTTGGTCAACTTCTATGGGAGAGGACAAAAAATAAAAGATAACAGAAAATAATCCAAAACCATATATATCACTTTTTTACATGATTCAGACTATAAAATGCAATAAGTCTTATTGAAGACATGTACATAATGGAAAACTCACCTGGGGCAGATATCCCTAAGAAATTAAGTTTTTCATTCTAGAGTTAAAATGTTTAGGGGAGAGGATATCCACCACCAAAAGTGTTTGAGCAGCTTGTACACAGAGTGCAGCCAGTGTCATAAGGTATAATAGTCTTCTCTTATCATACCAGCTGCAGTCCCCTTTTAAGTATTGGACCATTTCTTCATTGGGAAAATAAAAACCAATATATTTCACTTGAAATTTATGTATACAATATTTACCTTGGGTAAAATTGATAGTAAAATATCTAAAATAAAACCTGCATCTCAGCTTTTCCCTGCATATTGGGGCCATGATATAAGTCCTAAAAAATCTTTTTTTGTGTTCCCAACCAAATATTACTTCATAAGAGAAACTGGCCTCATAGAACATTACTCATCAGAGAAAGAAATGGGTACATCAAAAATTCTTTCAGCACAGAAACACGTCCCACTAAACACATCCACACTGCACATAATCTGTTAGGGACCAAGATGTCAGGAACCAAACATGAACCATAGAAAGTACTAGCTAAACCAAAGAACAACTCATAAGCCCCTTCCCAGAGCAGTAACCAGAGGCCTCCCAAGATAAGAGAACATCCCACAGTCGGGTGCCATGACAATCGAACGTAAAGGGCATTCCAGGGTCAGGCAGCCTAGCAACAGAATATACTGCCCCTGACCAGTGACCTTGGCCGACGGCTCGCAGGTGCACTATCTGCCTCACACGTCTTGCACCCCTTCCATGTTCTACACGCCCCTTTTCCCTTTCCCTCCTTCCTGCCCCTTCCCCCCTTATGCTATATAAGCCTTGTGGAGAACAATAAAGATTGGCGGCTTGATCAGAATACTGTCTTGCTGCTGTCTCTTTGTGTCGCCCTGTCCTTTCATTCTCTCCCACAGGTTGGTGGCCCCATTGACACCCTGCTGGCCGGGGCATTTGGCGCCCAATGTGCGGCTCGACCCTTGCCTCATCGGGAGTTGAACGTCCTTCTCCAGGAAAGTCCAGACATCTGGTGGAGATTTAAAGCGATCACCCGTCGAGACCACCCGACTCGGCGTCCTGGTGATCCGGGGGAAAGCGGGAAGGACGAGGTGAGTCTGAGCTATAGACTTCACCCTGGGACAGGGAACTTCTCAGGATTTGTTCGTAAAGGGCGTTAAAGATGCCCTCCAGACACAAGGGATAAGGGTTCGTAATAAAAAGACCTCAACAAATTCTTTAGTCACTTTAGAGGATTGTTGTAACTGTTTTCCCCAAGAAGGGACGATTAATGAAAAATGCTGAAAAAAGAGAGAGAGAGAGAGAGGAGGCAGCCAGCAGCTCTGGCAGGGTGTGAGTTGTGCACTGTGTGGGATGTTTGTTTGTTTGTGTGTGTATATATGTATGTGTGTGTGTGCTGTGTGCTGTTTGTGTGTGTGTGTGTCTGTATGCACGCACGGTGAAAGGCGGAGGAGGAAGGGAGCTGGGAGGACAGAGGAATGAGCGCGCACAGTGTCCGCGGCTCCTTCGCCTTGGCGGAAAGAGCCAAGCAAGCCCGAGCGCTCCGGAAAGAGCCGAGCCAGCCGGAGCACTCCGTTAAAACGGCGCAATGGCAGTGGCGGCGGCCAGGTCCGCAGTGTCTGGTCAGTGGTGAAGTGACCTTGCTGCTTCTTTCCCCACCACTCCTTTTACCCTTGCATTGCTTGAAAACTAGAGCGAAGCTTGGTTTCTGAGTACTTCTGCCTTTGTGCGGGAGTTGGCTCCGCCCACGCCATTGGTCTGGCTATTAGTGCTGCAGGCCAAAGTGCTCCTGCTCGGCTTCACCACTCAGCCACTACCAACCACCCCTTGTCCTAGATGTGGCCATGGTTTTCATTGGGCGAGGGAATGTAAATCTAAAACCGATGTTCATGGTCGCCCGCTCCCTCCCCGCCTGTTGGGAAACTTTCTTTGGGGCCAGCCCATGGCACCTCCGCTCCGGGGAGTGCCCCATGGGGCCTCGCAGGCCACTCCCCAACTGTCTGCTTCCTCCAACGGGCAACCCCATGCAGCGCAGGACTGGACCTCTGTGCCGCCACCAACACAATACTAGATCCATTACAGGGCCCCCAGGTCATCCCTACTGGGATTTGGGGCCCCCTGGCCCCAGACACTCATGCCCTTATCTTTGGCCATGCCTCGTCCACCTTAAAAGGTGTCCAGATCTACCCCGGAATTATTGATCATGACTATACAGGAGAGATTAAGATTTTGGCCTCAGCACTCCAGGGTCTTGTTGCCATCTCCCGTGGCACCTGCCTTGCTCATCTGGTTACTTTCCCTGCGCTTTCCTCTGACAACCCCATTCAGTCCGCCCAGCCCCTAGGAGCTGCTCAGATTGGCTCATCAGAGGCTTATTGGGTTCAGCCTATTTCTCACTCTCAACCCACACTTACCCTTAAACTAGACGGTAAAAAATTCCAGGAGATTTTGGATACTGGTGCTGATGCCACTGTAATCTCCCAAGACCATTGGCCCACCTCTTGGCCTCTTACCCCCTCCCTCACAGACCTCAAGGGCATAGGTCAATCCAGTAACACCCTCCAATCCTCTAAAGTCCTGGCCTGGACAGATGAAGAGGGTAATCAGGGTACTGTCACCCCCTTTGTGGTCCCTGGGCTCCCTGTCAACCTTTGGGGTCGAGATATTCTCTCCCAAATGAAGGTCATCCTCTGTAGCCCAAATGAGGTGGTTACCCAACAAATGTTACGCATGGGCTTCATCCCAGGAAAGGGTCTCGGTAAACTTCAACAGGGCCAAACCCAACCTGTCACTCCCACTAATAAAACAGATAGACTCGGTCTTGGCTTTGAGGGTTTTAAATTGAGGCCACTGCTCCCCCTGTACACCAGGCAGATAAAATCACTTGGCTTACCCAAGAACCTGTATGGGTAGACCAGTGGCCTCTGCCACAAGAAAAACTACAGGCGGCAGAGATGTTGGTACAGGAACAGCTCGCTGCCGGTCATATTGAACCATCCAATTCCCCCTGGAATATGCCCATCTTTGTCATAAAGAAAAAATCTGGGAAATGGAGACTCCTCCAAGACCTGCAAGCCATTAATAAGGTTATGCAGCCCATGGGCGCCCTCCAACGAGGCATGCTCTCACCCATCGCCATCCCCGAGGCCTATCATAAAATGGTTATTGATTTAAAAGATTGCTTCTTTACCATTCCCCTACACCCTGATGATCAAGCTTATTTTGCCTTTAGCCTCCCTCGGGTTAATTTTCAGGGCCCCATGCTCCGTTTTCATTGGTGCGTCTTACCCCAGGGGATGGCAAATAGCCCGACTCTCTGCCAAAAGTTTGTGTCCCAGGCAGTCGATCCCATTCGCCAAAAATGGCCCTCTACTTATATCTTGCATTACCTGGATGACCTTCTTTTGGCCGCCCCTAGCTCCTCCATTCTAGAAGCAACTTTCCAAGATCTGTCACAGGCTCTTTGTGCTGCTGGCTTACAGCTTGCCCCTGATAAGATCCAGCGCTCTGAGCCCTTTAGTTATCAGGGACTTGAATTACATGCCAATCGAGTCTTGGTCCCGCGCATCCAGCTGCGCACAGATAACCTTACCACCCTTAATGATTTTCAAAAACTTCTCGGGGACATTCAATGGCTTCGGCCATACCTAAAACTCCCTACTGCTGATCTTCTACCCCTCTATGACATTCTTCGGGGCCCCAGCGAGCCCACCTCCCCCGTCAATTGACCCCAGCTGCTCACAAGGCTCTATCTTTAATCACCAAGGCCATTTCCCCCCAAGCCTCTTTTCAGATTGATTATTCCCTCCCGCAGGTTTTTGTTGTCTTATCCACTCCCCATGTGCCCACAGGGGTCCTTTGGCAGAGTTCCCCTTCTACTTTAAGGGCCCAGGATAAACTTAAGGATCATTCTCTCTTATGGATTCATATGCCTGCCAGTCATACTAAAGTCATTCCCACCTATCCCCAACTTGTTTCTTCCCTAATCATGCGTGGCCACCAGACCTCACGTCAGATTTTTGGTAAGGACCCCGATTCCATCTTAACCCCCTACACCCGCGAACAAACTCAATTTTTGTTTCAGACACTGGATTGTTGGGGTGTTGCCTTTTCAGGGTTCCTGGGCCTTCTTGACAATCACCTCCCCGATGACCCAGTCCTTCATTTTGCATCCACTCATCCCTTTATTTTCACAAAAGTCACTTCCCCTAGCCCCTTGCCTGAGGCCCCGACCGTTTTTACTGATAGGTCAGCCAATGGCACTGCAGCTTAAGCCTTTCAAGGTCGCTCGTTTCCCTTCCCTTTGCCTTTCGTTCAGCTCGGCTGGTTGAACTTTTTGCTGTTTTATAGGTTTTTCAGAATTTCCATGATTCCCCTCTTAACATTTACACTGATATTGCATATATCGCTCATTCGATACCCCTTCTTGATACAGCACCCTTCATTAAGCCCACCTCTAATGCCTCTCCCCTTTTCGCTCAAATTCAACAAAAACTTAGAGAACGCTCCCATGCTGTTTTCATTGGCCACATTCGTGCTCACGGGGAGCTTCCTGGACCCCTCACAGAGGGAAATGCTTTGGCAGATAAAGCCACTTGACAGGTTTTTCCAGTGCTGCGGGAGCCCATCCTGTTGGCTTCTCACACCCACCACCTCCACCATCTTAATGCCAAAACCCTTCGATTAAAGTTCAAAAATCACAAAACAACAAGCTAGAGAGATAGTTAAACAATGCCCTTCCTGTGTAGTTTCCCATCCTGTCCCCCATGTTGGAGTTAACCCCCGAGGGCTCTTGCCTAATATGATCTGGCAAATGGATGTTACACATGTTCCCGACTTTGGTAGACAAAAATATCTCCATGTTTCTGTTGATACATTCAATGGTTTTATTTTTGCCTCCCCTCATACTGGTGAGGCCATCAAGGATGTTATTGCTCACCTCCTGGTCTGCTTTTCTACTTTGGGTGTCCCAAAACACATAAAAACGGACAATGGCCTGGCCTACACCAGTGGAGGACTTAAACGGTTCCTCCAACAATTTGAGATCTCTCACACTGTTGGTATTCCTTATAACCCTCAAGGTCAGGGCATTGTAGAACGAGCCCACCAGACCTTAAAAACCTGGCTCTCTCGATTAAAGATGTCTGAGCTTTCCTTTGTCTCCCCCCGAGACCGCCTGAGCCATGCTCTCTTTGTCCTTAACTTCCTCACGCTGGATGGTGAAGGTCGATCAGTGGCTGACCATCATTGGCACCCCTCAGCAGACGCCAGTCACCCTTTGGCCATGTGGCGAGACCCCCTTTCAGGCGTTTGGAATGGTCCAGATCCTGTACTTATCTGGGGCCATGGCTCTGCTTGCATCCTTGATCAGGCACATGATGCCCCACGCTGGCTCCCTGAGCGCCTGGTCCCATCTGTAAATTTACCTAACATTCCCAGGGGACAGGCTGCTCCCCCTGAGGACTCTTCTTCTTCTCTTTCAGATGCTAAGGCTACCATCAAAGACTGAGACCTCAAAGAGATGGAGATCACCCATGAAGCTGCCCTTTGTGAGTCAGCTGGCTGCCTGGGGTCTCATACTCCTCCTCCCGAGCCACAGCCTCTCTGGCCCATCACAAAACACCAAATGCCACCAGCCTCTAATCCATACCTGACAGGTGTTGACGGAGCGACAGGATGTCATCTGGCAAACCTCCCTAGTCACCCCTGGCCCTTGGTAGTCAGACCTGTTTCCGGACCTCTGTAAGCTCGCATCAGTCTCTACGGACCCTTGGGGTCTAGAAAACGACTCCCCGCCTCCCCACACACCACCTAACCGCCCCCTACAGGCCCGTGCCCCGCCTGGATGTAGCAATGCCTTCCGTTGCTCCCGCCTCACTAGGCCCACCCTCTATGTCTGCCCTGGTTACCATCGTCCCCGCTCAAGTCATTACACCTGTGGTGGTCGCCCTGACCGCCATTGCAAGGCCTGGGGCTGTGAAACCACCGGTGATACATACTGGGGCCCTTCCTCGTCCTGGGACCTTATAACTGTTAGGGCCAATTACTCCCGCCCTAAGAATCCCTGGACTATTAGACCTGAGTGCATTAATTCATGGTGTCATCCTCTTAGGATCCGGAAAGAAGGCTACCAATTGGGAGCGGGGCTATGAATGGGGCCTCTTACTCTACCAAGATGGCCATAATTCAGGTGTCATCTTCTTCATAAAACTTTAAAAAGAGCCTGTTAATTCCCCTAATGCTGTTGCCATAGGTCCCAACTCTTTTCTTGGCAACAATGATTTTCCTACAACCAATATATCTCAGACATCCATGGGTTTTTCTCCCACATTCCCACCTCCCCCACCAACTACCAAAGATATGAATACCACCCTTATTGCAAAAACCTACCAGGTACTTAATACCTCCAAGCCTGATTTGGTTGACTCCTGCTGGCTTTGCTATCATTCTGCCCCACCATTTTATGAAGGAGTGGCTGTTGATTTAGATTTCTCCCTAACCACTGACCCACATGATTGTCGCTGGCAACAGCCACCCACATCTCGCCTTACACTCTCCCAAGTTATGGGCTCAGGCCGCAGCCTTGTCACCCAAGGCGCTATCATTCCTATTGTTTATCAAGCACTTTGCAATGTCACAGACAACCTAAGTACTTCCCTTAAGTCTGGATATCTTCTCCCTGCCAATGATACTTGGTGGGCCTGTACTGATGGCCTAACACCATGCATTTCTCTTCATTTAAATAATCCCTCTGCCCCCTTATTTTACATATTGGTTCAGCTTATCCCTAGGCTAACCTATTATTCTCCAGATCAACTCTCCAGAAGATGGGAAGAGAAGACTCTGGCAGAGACAGCTGCCCTCGCACCCCCCCATCGCTTGAAAAGGGAGTCTGTGACTGCAGTGGGGTCCTCCTGGGGGTGGGGGCTGCAGGGGCCGGTACGGGCATAGCCTCCCTGGTCTTATCTAATCAACATTATTCAGAGCTTAGAATTGCCATAGATAAAGATATAGCACAGCTTGAGCGAGACATTTCCGCCCTTGAATCCTCCCTCACCTCCCTTTCAGAGGTGGTCCTTCAAAACCGCCCAGGGCTTGACCTCCTCTTTTTACAGCAAGGAGGCCTCTGTGCCGCTCTTAAGGAAGAGTGTTGCTTCTATACTGATCACACAGGAGTAGCAAGAGATAGCATGGCTAAGGTCCGTGAAGGCTTAGAGAAGCACAAAAAAAGAAAGGGACCAAGAGCTAGGCTGGTTCCAAAATTGGTTCTCTGCATCTCCCTGGCTATGCACCCTCCTGCCGTCCCTTCTGGGAACCTTGGTTGGCCTCATTCTTGTCTTGACATTCGGCCCTTGGGCTTTGTCTCCACTAACTCAATTTGTGTGCAGTCAGCTGGCTGAACTTCAGTCAAAACAAATTCAGGTTCATTACCATCACCTTGACCTCCGTGAACGAGGTCTCAATGAACCAGATACAGACTCCATATCAGCACAGACCCCTCTGCCCAGGGGAGGATGCACCTGTGCCTGGAGCTGGAGCCCACTGCTTAGGGGATTGAGGGTGCAGCTGGGACTGCAGAAGGCAGGGAGACTAAAGTGCTCCACCATCCTGGGTGCCTTGGATGACATGCTCTATTGCACGGCGGTTATGCAGACCCTATACTCTTCCCTCCCAGATTAAAACCCACCCCCTGTAAAAAAAACTGCATTGTTCCAGCTTCCTTCGGGACATGTGGGGATGCCTACATGAACCGATTGATTAACAAAAGAACTCAAACTCAACAGGGATGGAGCCTCTGTCACCCCTCCCCCATCATGGCAAAAGATTTGGGCCTCCTTTCTTTGTTTTGCTATATGTATAGAAGGGGGAGATGTTAGGGACCAAGATGTCAGGAACCAAACATGAACCATAGAAAGTACTAGCTAAACCAAAGAACAACTCATAAGCCCCTTCCCAGAGCAGTAACCAGAGGCCTCCCAAGATAAGAGAACATCCCACAGTCGGGTGCCATGACAACCGAACGTAAAGGGCATTCCAGGGTCAGGCAGCCTAGCAACAGAATATACTGCCCCTGACCAGTGACCTTGGCCGACGGCTCGCAGGTGCACTATCTGCCTCACACGTCTTGCACCCCTTCCATGTTCTACACACCCTTTTTCCCTTTCCCTCCTTCCTGCCCCTTCCCCCCTTATGCTATATAAGCCTTGTGGAGAACAATAAAGATTGGCGGCTTGATCAGAATACTGTCTTGCTGCTGTCTCTTTGTGTCGCCCTGTCCTTTCATTCTCTCCCACAGGTTGGTGGCCCCGTTGACACTCTGCTGGCCGGGGCAATAATCCATGCTCAAAAACACCCACTGCTAAATACATTCCCTTATACTTGTCACCAGTACAGATAATCATCTATGGATTACAGGGAAATAGCTATTTTCAATTGGGAAATGCTTTTCTTTCCTCAACAGTGTATGTTACCCACCATTATGACTGAAACTTCAGTGGCTACATCCTCATTCTTCAGATTTTTTTCAAGACATGGTTTCTCTGTGTAGCATTTCACCTTTCCTGGAACTCAGTTTGGAGACCAGGCTGTCCTTGGACTCACAGAGATCCATCTGCCTCTGCCTTCCATGTGCTGCTATTAAAGGCATGCACCACCACCTCCCAGCTAGATGTTTATTATGTATAAGAAAAAAGTCATCCTCTCCATAGCTTGGAGACATCCTTTTCTTCCTCTCCTCAACCTAGGATTCAGGGAGAAACTTTATTGCTGAGAAGTGAGCCATCTCTGCCCTTGGCCAACTGATTTGTGAAACCAACCAATCACAGAATGGGACAGTAGAATCCTGGGCCCCAAGTCACCCCCAAACATCCCATGTAAACCACCCTGCCTGGTCAGTTAGAAAAAAGGCTGTTCTCTCTACCTCAGTAGAGGCAGCTACTTTCCTAGACACATCCTTCCCAAATAAATCTCTTTCTCAAAAGTGTTCTGGGTGTGAAGACCTTCATTCACTGGAGTAGAGAAGATCCTCATTGAGACATCCTTCAGTGGACAAAACAAGAGAGAGGTGAAAGAGCATAGCAAGGAGGAGCTGAATAGATCTTTGCAGAGACATCACTCAGTAGACAGAGCAAAAAATAACTAAAAAAGTAGCAATTTTCTCCAGAGCCAGAGGACATTGCTACATTTCTACAGGGGTTTCCCTTTTTTCAGAGTGTAGCAAAAGAAGCAATATCTTAGGCCAGAGAAGCAAATCTCTGCTAGGAAGCTCCCTGAAGAGGGGCCTGAGCAAAGATCAGCTGTAGCAGCTTTCCAGGAGAGGAGCAGGATTGCTGTATCCTGTGGGGAGATCATCCCCCAAAGTTCCAGGCCTGAATATCCCAAGAAGTCAGAAAAATTGCCCTTCCAGGCTTGGGCTGTATCTTTGCAATCCAGCTGTCAGAGCTGCATAAAACAGCTCTAGGTCTCTGGGACACCATCAGGGCAGAGCTATTTTGAGCAGCTTGAGGTGTCCAGGACACTTCCCCCTCTTGAACTAAACTGTCTCCTTGCATTTTCAGCCATCAGAGCTGTGCTAAACAGCTCCAAGTGTCCAGAAAACCTTCAGGGTAGAGCTGTTGTTCTGAGCAGCTCAAGGTTTTTGGCATATGTCACCGTCAAGGGCTAAACTGTCTCTTTGCAGTTCCAGCCATCACAGCTGTCCTAAGCAGCTCAAGGTGTTGCCTGACTCCTCAGGATGTTGGGAAAACTTTCCCCATAGTTGTTGCAACCAATTTACTTACATTGTTGGTGCCAAAACCCAGGAACAAACCCACAGAGTTTCAAACAATTTGCTTACAGATATACTGATCTTAGGCCAGGAGAGGCAGGCTGTTTAGATGGGGGTAGGTGGAGCTGCATGAGCTCTCTCAGTAGGCTTGCTGAAACAGCTGTCTAAGAATTTTCCTAGTGTCTACTCCACAGGTATATATCCTCCAGAGTGTAAAGATGTTTCTCCTGTCTTCAAAACAAATTCTCAATAATGGTACCTGACACAATGGAGACCTAAATAACATCACGAACAGTTCTGAGGATGTGATTCAACATCATGCCAGATTTATAAACTCCCCAAGGGTATACCTATGTGTCACTAAATTAAGTACACTGGCAGAACTATAATGCTCAGAGTGGTATTTCCAATTTTCACTAAGGTATCACCTGGGAACTGTGAGATAGGGAATTAATCATGCCCAACCCAAGTAACGGATTGCAGGGAACTATGTGCACAAACACATCAAAAAATACACAACACATACACATGTGTGTGAGAGACAGACAGACAAAGAAAGAGATACTTAGAGAGACAAAGAAAGAGAGACTGAGTGAGAGAACTCTATCAATTTGAGGCTTAACAAATGAATGCAGTCATGTCATCTCAGAGAAGAACCAAGGGAGCAGGGAATAGCCTCAGTACCTGTATCCACACATTTAGATATGTGACAAGGCCTCTCCAACTGCTGCTTGGAGAACCAAACAAAGAAGGTCTTTCCAAGTAACAAAACTATCAACTCAAACTCTCAGCAACTAACATCTCACACTAGCCAGCACTTGATAGAATGCATTCTGGGAACTCATATACTACTGTATCAATCCATGAGTACTATGACTCATGCCACAGGCTCTGTTTTTGTTTCTTTTCAGAGGAAGCAGAATAATCTTTGTCCTCATGTCATTCCTGTCCACATTTGAGGTTCTTCTACCTTTGGAAAGAATTCATAGACACGATTTTGGGCAAAAGCATATCGTGAAGATGCAGCCTACCAAGAACACAGACCTTATATAAAATTAATGATGGCAGAGTGGGCCTGAGATTGAACCCACAGGGTTTGAAAGAATGAAAACATATTTTTCATGTTCTCTTCTGTGATAAAGATCAGGCAATCTCACTGATAATTTCTGTCAATGGTCATTTTAAGTAGCTGACTGTTCAGTCTTTGCACCTTCTGCTTCACCTGCATCTTGGTGAGGAAGGTTTAGTGGGAGGGTTGCAACATGGTGCTCCTTGTGGATAGATGTACACAAGTTAACTGGCAGTATGACAAGTCAAAGGGGATGGACAGACCACTCTGAGTCCTAATCAAATGTTTGAGAAAGTTTGTTTACCAATGACTCAGTGAGAGCCCAAATTATTTTGTCCCACGCTTCAGATGCCCACTCTGGGCAAGTCAGCTATCTCCTCTATTTGAAGGGAAGTTGTTATCCCAGCTATATGATTATCTCTGTCTTTATAGCACATGCTCCAAGTAACCAAGTAAAGAGAGTCATGAGAAAATCGCCATAGTTCCAATCACCTCAGTCATTTAGAAGTTGTTCAAATATCTTCACAGGTAACTCTAACCATAAAACTATTGATGGAGAAGACATATAAGGGCAGAACATGGTCACCAGAGTCAACATGTCACCTCACTGACAACCTAGGACACACAGCACAGCTGGGAAATACCTAAAGCTAGCCAGTGTGGATGAAGTACAGTGATGTCCTGCCTTGAAATGGCCACACCTCATTAATCCCTCCTGCTTTAATATTGGTCTCTTGTTCAATCCTCAATGCCTATCCTCCAAAAGGAACAAAAGCCAAGAGTTCCCAGCATAAAGCTTTGGCCTTTCCAGTTCCTGACCTTTGAGGGAAAACAATTTCTTAGAATCCTTGAATTTTGGGAGCGATGACATACAGGGATGATGTTCTGTTGGTTCCCAGAGATTCCAGGTTTCTGTAACCCATTATTGGAAGATTCAGTTCAAGACCACTTCTTCCAAGAAGCTTTTCTTTTCCTGTACAGAACACATTACATAATTCTCTTGACCATTTCTTTCTTGATATTTTACTCTGAGGCTGAAGGTCAGCTTTCTTCTGTCACTCTCTGTTCTCTCTATCATCTCCATTCTCTTTTTGAATTAGACTCTTCAGTATGCCAACATGTTAATCAGTAAATGGTGAAGACATTGAATAAACTTCCCAAAGGCAGTTGGTATTGCCACAACATAGGTGACATCACAGAGGATGCCAGGGCTCTCCAGGATACATTAGAATGTCCAGGAAAGAGCTGCAGATGTCATGGAAAATGACATTGCTTCCCTGCTAATGATCTTTCCTCATAATACACTAGAAGTCAAGCTGACCTTCGTACGAGCTTCTGCTGGGAAACAAGGGAAGCCCTTCAGCACCCCCTTCATCCAAAGCCAGCCATCTCTCTCTAATCGATTGGACATCCTTTAGTGTTTTCCATGTGTGGAACTGAATATTTATCTCCCACTGAAATACAATATACACAAGGTAAAAATATCATAGAAATTTATATATTCTATAGTTCTTTATAACTTCCTGCATCTCCTTATCTCCTTAGTGTCAAGACATTATAGATTTAATGTGGACAGAGAAGGACACTTGTTATATAATTTCCTGTTAAAGAGACTACAGGAAACAGCTAGGTAGAGTTATGCTAGATGATGTGGCTGACACAGCCTAGGAACAAGTACACATAGGAGTGTGATATGGTCATGCAGGTCAGGGTGACTAAAATCTGTGTCATCAGCATGTGTGTAGTGTGTGCTTTACTCACTGTTGTGCAGCTCAAGGTTTTCTGTTGTTACTGGGTAGTACAGGTGTCCAGACCACTGGAGTCTTTCTTAAGACGAATGGATAAATAAATTATGGTACATATACACAATGGAGTACTACTCAGCAGAGAAAAACAATGACATCATGAGGTTTGCAGTCAAATGGATGGATCTAGAAAAAAAAACATACGGAGTGAGGTAACCCAGAAATACAAACATGATATGTACTCACTCATAGGAGAATACTACATGTAAAACAAAATGACTAGACTGCTACTCACAACTACAGGTAGACTACCTAGAAAACAAGACCCTAAGAAAGACACAGAGATCACCCAATGACAGAGAAATGGATGAGATATACATGAACAACCTGGACATGAGTGGGGGTAATGAAGGGCAAGGTTCAAGGGAAAGAGAGCTTAGGGAAATGGGTGTACCCAGCTGAATCAAGAACAGAAAGGAAGAACAAGGAAGAAGAGACCACAACAAATGAAGAATACTTGAGAATAGGAAGAAGCAAAGTGCTAGAAAATTGCCCAGATATCCACAAAGATACCCCCACTGTAGACTATTGACAATGGTAGAGAGAAATCGCAAAATGAGCTACTCTGGTGATGAGCTAGCCAAACACCCTAATTGTCATGCTAGAAATATCATCCAAAGATCTGTGGCTAGGCCCCAGGTAGAGCTCCAGGAGTCCAATTGGAGAGAAAGAGGAGGGATTGTATGAGCAACAATAGTTGAAACCAAGATTGGAAAAATCACAGGGACAAATAGCCAAACTAAAGGAAACACAGGAACTATGAACAAATAGCTGAGGAGCCCCCAACTGGACCAGGCCCTCTAAATAAGTGAGAAAGTTGATTAACTTGAACTGTTTGGGAGGCACCAAGGCAGTGGGACAGGGACCTGTCCTTAGTGCATGAGCTGACTGTTTGGAACCTGGGGCTTATGTAGAGACACTTCACTCAACCTGGAAGAAGGGGACTGGACCTGCCTGGACTGAATCTACCAGGTTGAGCTGAATCCCTAGGGGAGTCTTGTCCTGAAGGAAATGGGAATGGGGGATGGGCATGGGGGAAGGCAGGGCTGGGTGCAGGAGGGACAGGGGAACCCACGGCTGATATGTAAAATTAAATTAAATTATAAAATAAAATAATAAAAGAAATGGAGATTTTTCTGAATAGGTACCAAAAACACAAACTTAATCAAGTCCAGATAAACAATTTAAATAGACCTATAGCCCCTAAGGAAGGAGAAGCTATAGTGATATTTTATTTGTATTGAAATGTGATTTTATTTATATGTTAATAAAGTAGCCTTGAGGTCAGAGCAAGCCAGAGCAGAAACTGGGTGGTACTGGTGCACGCCTTTAATCCCAGCACTTGGGAGGCAGAGCTAGGTAGATCTCTGTGTGTTCAAGGACACAGCCAGCATGGCAGACACATGCCTTTAATCTCAATAGCAACCATAGAAGACCTGGAGGTCTGTACAAACAGGCAGTGATGAGGAGGTCATGTGGCTGGGTTTACAACCAATGAGAAAACAGAACAGAAAATCTATAAAAAAGATAGGACACAGAGAGGTAGCTCTCTTGTGGAGAGGAAGAACAGCAGAAGCAGTGAAGGGTAAGGTTTTCTGCTCTAGCTCTGACCTCGTGGTTTTTAACTATGAAATTGGTTCTGTGTTTCTTATTTAACAAGCCGGTTACATCTACAAGAAGCAGTCTTTTATAGTTTATCAACCAATAAAAGCCCATGGATAGATGATTTCAGCACAGAATTCTACCAGATTTTCAAAGAGGAGATTATACTGATACACCTCAAATTGTTCCACACACTAGAAACAGAAGCAATATTGCCAAATTTCTGTATGAGGCTTTAGTTACCTAAATCAAACAAAGATACAACAAAGATACATAATTACAGATCAAACAACCCTCAGGAACATAGATGGATATATACTCAATGAAATACTGGCAAACAAAATTCAAGAATACATCAAAATATCACCCACCATGATCAAGTAGGCTTCATCCAAGAAATGCAGTCACGTTTCAACATAATAAAATCTGTGAGTCTAATCCATTATATAAACAAACTGAAGAAAAGAAATACATGATATTCCCATTAGATTCTGATAAAGGCTTTGACAAAATCCAACACCCCTACATGATACCCTCAAGGTCTTGGAGAAAGAAGGAATACAGGGAACATACCAAAAAATAATAAAGGTGACTTACACCAAACCAACTTGAAATTAAAGGAAGAAAAACCCAAATATCCAAAATATACATACTGTACACAAGAAATTAAACAAAAGATAAATTATCATCTGACAAAGGTCTAATATTAAAAATATGCATATGGAACACAATTAGATACATAAAACAAAAATTCTCATGTGATAAAGGTCTAATATCTCAAATATACATCTTGAATACAAGAAATTATATAAACAAAAATTCTCATCTTATAAAGGTCTAGTATGCAAAGTATACATAAGAACACAAGAAATCAGATGAATAAAACAAAAATTCCCGCCTAATAAAGGTGCAACATTGAAAATAAACATAGAGAAAACAAGAAATCAGAAAACCAAAAAAAAAATTCTCAGGTGATAAAGGTCTCATATGAGAAATATACTTATTGAAAAAAATAAAATAAAACAAAAATTCTGTTCTGATAAAGGTCTATTATAAAAAATATACCTATTGAAAACAAGAAATCAGATAAATAAAACAAAAAAAAATCTCATGTGCAAAAGGAATAATATCTCAAATATCCTTGTTGAACAGAGGAAATCATTTCAATAAACAAAAATTCTCACCTGATAAATGTCTAATTTACAAAATATATATATTGAATACAAAAAAATCAACTACATAAACCACAAAATGTATATTCAAAGTATACATATTGACATTATTAGATAAACAAAACAAAAATTCTCATCTGATAAATGTCTAATATTGAAACCATAGTGAACACAAAAATAAAAAAACAGGAATTATCACCTAAAAAAAGTCTAATATTTAAAATATACATATTGATACATTAAATCACATAAATAAAACAAAAATACTCACTTAATAAAAGTCTAATAGCCAAAATATACAAGAAAATAAATAAAAGAAAAATTTTGATGTGATAAACGTCTAATGTCACAAATATGTCTATGGAAGATAATTAGATAAATAAAACAAAAATTCTCAAAAATATCAAGATTATACTTATTGAACACAAGAAATAATATAAGACAAAACTTTGCACCATTAAATTTCTAATTTCCAAAATATACATATTGAACATAATTAGATAAATATAATAAAAATTCTCATTTATTAAAGTACTTACATCTAAAATTTACATATGGAACAAAGAAATTAGAAAAAACTACAATTCTCCTCAGTAAAGGTGCAATATCGAAAATACACTTATAAAACACAAGAAATCAGATAAATAGAACAAAAACAAACATCTGTTAATGGTCTCATATCCAAAATATACGTAGTGGAGATAATTAGTTAAATAAAACAAAAATTCTCATCTGATAAAGTCTAATATCAGACATATAGTTATTGAAGACAATAAATTAAATAACATCAAAATTCTCCTCTGATAAATTTCTAATATCCAAAATATACTAATTGAACACTAGAAATCAGATAAGTAAAACAAAAATTCTCAACTGTAAAAGGTCTAATATCCAGCCAGGTGGTGGTGGCACATGCCTTTAATCCTAGCACTTGGGAAGCAGATCCAGGTGGATCTCTGTGAGATGGAGGCCAACCTGGGCTACCAAGTGAGTTCCAGGAAAGGCGCAAAGCTACACAAAGAAACGCTGTCTGGATTACAACAACAACAGAAAAAGGGCTAATACGCAATACATACATATAGAACACAAGAAATTAGAAAAACATGTTTGTCTTTCTGAGTCTGGGTTACTTCACTCAGAATGTGTTTCTAATTCCATCAATTTGCCTGAAAACTTCATAATGTCATTGTGTTTCTCTGCTGAGTAGTACTCCATTGTGTATAAGTACCACATTTTATTTATCCATTCTTCAGTTGAAGGGCATCTAGGTTGTTTCCAGGTTCTGGCTATTACAAACAATGCTGCTACAAACAGAGCTGAGCATGTGCCCTTGTGGTATATATATGTACTCACTCATAAGTGGATACTAGATGTAAAGCAAATGATAACCAGCCTGCAACTCACAACTTCAGGGAGACTACCTAGTAAAGAGTACCCTGAGAAAGACACAGGAATTGCCCAGTGACAGACAAATAGATGAGGTCTACATGAACAAACTGGTAGAGATGGGTTGGCTGTGGGGGTGAAGGACAAGGTCGGGGGGGAGAGAGTTTAGGGGAGCAGTAGGTCACAGCTGTATCAGGAATGAAGGAGGAAAACAATGAAAGAGATACCATGATAAATGAAGACCCCAAGAGAATAGGAAGAAGCAAAGTGCTAGAGTAGTCCCCAGAAATCCACAATGATACCACCACAATAGAATATTGGAAATGGTCGAGAGAGTGCCTGAACTGACCTACTCTAGTGATTGGATGCCTGAAAACCCTAACTGTAATGATAGAACTCTCATCAATCTGTAGGAAGCAGATGCAGAGATCCACTCTCAAGCCCCAGGTAGAGTTCTGGGAGTCCAATCTGTGAGAGAGAGGAAGATTATATGAGCAAAAGATATTGAGACCATGGTTGGAAAAAGCATAGGGACAAATAGACAAACTAATAGAAACACATGAACTATGAACCAATAGATGAGGAGTCCCCATGGAACTGGATCAGGTCCTCTGGATAAGTGAGGCAATTGATTAGCTTGAACTGTTAGGCAGGCCCCTAGGCAGTGGGACTGGGACCTGTCCTTAGTGCATGAGCTGGCTTTTTGGAGCCTGGGGTCTATGTTGGGACACTTTGCTCTTCCTGGGTAAGGGAGGAAGTAACTGGACCTGCCACACAGAATCTATGAGTCTGAGCTGAATCCCCAGGGATTCCTTGCCCTGGAGAAGATGGGAATGGGGAGGTGAATGAGGGGAGAGGAAGGGAATGGGAGGAGGGAGGACAAAGGAATATGTCATATGCTGAAATGTAAAATTAAATTAATTATAAAATTAAAAAAATAAGCACAAAATAAAGTGTTTCTCCTATCAAAGAGCTAAAAAAAATCTGTTTTTGCAAGCTTTGCTGACTCTGATTTTTGCCCCCAGCATGTAACATGATCCTCTTAAATTCAGATTTTTTCCAATGGAAAAACTTTTGCAACTCCCAAACATATTATGTTACAGTAGTTTATTGTTTTTAATGTATCCCCATTTTAATTGGGCCAGTTCAATTCCACTTGAACAAGCAAATATTCCAAATAAAAATAGCATGACAGAGAAGAAATATTAATAGTTGGATTCAATATACACTCCATGAATTCTAGTATATCACCAAAATCATTTTTGTACTTCTATTAAAATACACCAATTGGCACAGGTGACATTTATTTGTTATTAGATTAGCCAGATAAGGATTAGAATTCTGAGATTGGAACAGGCAAACACAACCCTATATTTAGGATCAAACATGTTGATTTCGACATTCCCTCTCCATATACTTTGCTTTCAGCATCTGAAAGTGGTTAATCAATAAAGAATAGATAGCTATTAAGTATTTCCAAATGGCAAAAGACAGGAGCCATGCTAAATATTTGGTAACAGTCATGAAAAGAAGTGTTAATTTTTTTTTCAACCAAGTGAAGTGATTCTCTGCTCTAAACCATCATTTTCAGCATTTTTTGTATGTTTAGGATCAGATTCCTCAGTTCACCAGAAAGAAATGTGCAGCTTAGCTCATATAAATGCTAATCACCCCACCCATAAAACCATGCTAACAAAAAACAAAGTCCCTCTACCAAGCGAGATCCAGGAAAGGCGCAAAGCTACAAAGAGAAACCCTGTCTCGAAAAACAAAAAAGAAAACAAACAAATAACAACAACAACAAAAAAACAAAATCCCACTTATGAAGGAAGTGATTTAATAAGTCATGCCTTGTGACGGCACCCATTTCCATAACACACTCCAACCCATCATTTTCTAGGTAGAAGAAACTGACATGCAGAGAGGCTACACTGCCAAAGACATAACCAAGAATTTCCTGGGTGTGCCTGCTGTCCTGCCCTTGATTTGCACTCTGTTCCTCAGACCTGCATTCTAAACCTGTACCTGTGGTTATTTCAGTTCCTAGCCCAACACCTTATTCTCCTTGGATAGCCTTGAAGGTAGCTCAAAAGTGCCTGTTAAGGAGAAAATCAAAGTAATTTCCACGTCTGATGAGGTCTATTTACTTTTGAAGGAGGAAATTTGTCAATGATCTGTTTACTCAAACCTTAATGAAGAGGCACAAAAGTTAGAGGGAAACTAAGAAGTTTTCACAGTGATGTGTGTACATCAGCCCTGGAGTTAATCTCCAAACTGAGGTAACTAGTGCACACATTGCCAGTCATTAATTACACCCTCACATACCTGTAGTTTAAGGTGCTACTTTGCTCTCAGCTTTAAGGAGCTTTTTCTGACCTACAAGGAGGGACATAATATAAGATTGAAATTCATAGTCAAGGCAGTGAATTCAGATCCTATTCCACATATGTGAAAAGTTTAATAGTATGGAATTCAAAGAAAAATACATTCATTGAAGTGAAGCTTGTTGTATATAACACAATGGAAGAATTTAGCATAGCACTTGATATGGCAAGACAATATCAGGGGATATTTGTTGACAGGGTGCAGTGTTGTTTGTGACTCTATAGGTTCTCTATAAAACTGTGGTATGGAAACACAGGTTGTGTTCAAGAGGAAGTAGGATCTCTTATTCTGAGACAGATATAAGCATTTCATGAAATACATATCTCACAGACTTGTGAAAACCATTATGTCATAGAGAGCATTCTTATCATCTTTATTACATTGAGTTATCAGGCACAGCACCTTAGAATGGAAAAACTGTACATAGCCCACAATTACAGGTAATAGTTCCATTTTGGGGAAATCAAGGTAGGAAATCAGCTAATCATATCACATCCAGAGCCAAGAGCAGAGATAAAAAAATGTACCCATGCTGCCCATTTCTTTATGCTTATGCTCTAGGATCTTCATACTTACACAGTACAGGTTGCAGACAATGAAATGATTCTGTGTAGAGAGCTGCGTGCAGCCGCACCTTAAAGTTGGCGCTGGCTTCTGCCCTCTGCCCTCCTGACAGCGAGTGCTCGAAGTGGTAAACAATACTTATTTGGCTATGGCTGGAATCGAGTGTTGCTTGCGTTTGCATGGACCAATGGACAGCGCCCACGTGGCTTCTCAGGGTTGGCAGCCCATGCCTACTTAAGGGCTGGGAGAGGCTTGCCCAGGGAGAGACATCGCTTGTAACAAGGTCCTGAATAAAGGGCTTAAAGAAGAGCTCCAGTGATGCTTCATCCTTGCTGGTCGAGGCGGGCACGACAAGTGGTGGCCCATACGGGGATCCTCCTCGTCTCTCCGTGGGGCTCAGAACTTTCTGCAGTCAGGGGGTATACTGGTAAGTCCTCAGGTAAATTGGGGATCTGCGACAAAAGCGGGGTTTTGCTCTCACCTGTAAATAGAGGGGGAGCGGGATAGTAGAGCCCCGACTACAGTGGACGGGTAATCAGGAAACAAAGTAAGAAAGTGAAACCAGAAGGCTGGGGCTGTTTGGTAAAGGCTCCAAGAAACCTCTAATATTGAGGAAGAAAGGATATACTAAGATGGGCACTTCCTCCTCGCACCCAATTTTTCTAGCTCTTAATGAGCTCCTTCTTTCTAAGAAATTAAAGATTAAGAAAAGCACCTTAGAAAGGTTTCTGGAAGAGTGTGACATCATTGCTCCCTGGTTCACAGTGTCTGGTAGTCTCATGGTGGCATCATGGGAGGAGCTAGGACGTGACCTAGACTTTGCTGCAGAACAGGGAACGCTTAAGAATGGGGTAAGACCAGTGTGGAGATTAGTTAGAGGTTGCCTGGAAGATCAGAGATTCAATGATGCTGTGGAAAATGGGCAGGCAGCTCTAGAGATACTCCAGGAAGAGAAGTTGGAGAAGGCAGCCTCCGAGAAGGCTGCCAATAAAAAGGCCAGTAAAGGTGAGAAACACAAACAAAAGGGACAGAACAGCTTATACCCTAGGCTTTCAGATTTGGAAGATTTTGAGGACTTAGAGTCCTCCAGTCTCTCCAATTCTGTCCTTGAGTATGAGAACATGGAATCATTATGTGAGTCTTTACGAAGTACCAAAATAAGAAAGAGAAGTAAATAACCGAGAGAAGAGTCAGGGTGAAAAGGAAAAGGAGCAGGAGTCTGAGTCTCATGTCCCTCCTTCCGCTCCTCCACCATATCCTGACACGTTCCCTGTGCCATCGAATGCGGGGGCATACTTTAACCCTGATGTGTGGAGGAAAGTCAGGAGAAATGCAGGTGGCATTCCCTGTGTTCCAGAATCCTCAAGGTAACAGGTACCATGAGCCTTTGGATTTTAAGGTCATTAAATCATTGGCAGAATCTGTCCGAACCTATGGTTTCACAGCCTCCTTCACAGTGGCTCAGTTGGAAGCTTTACACAGGTTCACTATGACACCAGCGGACTGGATGAACCTAGCAAGGGCCTGTCTCACTTCAGGGCAATATTTAGATTGGAAGGCATTTTTAATAGAATTAGCTAGTGAGCAGGCAGCTGCAAACAGAGCCACAGGAGGAGTACAGGCAGCTTGGGACGTAGACATGTTATTAGGGCAAGGCAGATTTGCTAATCAGCAGAATGGGTACCCAGTTCAAATTTATGATCAGATAAACGTCATTGCCACAAGAGCATGGAAAACGCTTCCCAATAGAGGAGAGGTGAGTGGCAACCTCACAAAGATCATTCAGGGGCCTATGGAACCATTCTCTGATTTTGTGGCTTGTTTAGTAGAAGCTACGGGAAGAATCTTTGGTGACCCTGATGCAGCTATGCCTCTAATAAAGCAGCTGGTTTATGAGCAATGTACGAAAGAGTGTAGAGCAGCCATTACACCATATAAATCTAAGGGTTTAGAGGTCTGGATGAAGGTATGTAGGGAGCTTGGAGGGCCCTTAACCAATGCTGGCCTTGCAGCTGCGGTTATGCAACTCAACCAAAAGAAAAATGGAGCCAATGGCGCCTGTTTTCAATGTGGCAAGATGGGTCATGTGAAACATAACTGCCCCCAAGGAGGAAGTAACCAAAGAACAGGGAACAGCCAACGCCCTATCCCCGGAATATGTCCAAAATGCAAAAAGGGGAAGCATTGGGCTAATGAGTGCAGATCTGTTAGAGATATAAATGGACAGCCCATACAGAATAGTGGTCTTCCAAAAAACGGACAGCGGGGCCCCCCCGGCCTCAGGGCCCATAAATATACAGTGGAGAGTCAGGAACAGAACAGAATCCAGGAGCAGTGGCCGACCCTCAGACATCCCAAATACCCTGGCGAGCCACTGCAGGTTCAGCAGGATTGGACCTCCGTGCCACCACCCGACTCGTATTGACTCCCCAAATGGGGGTGCAGATAGTAGAGTCGGATTTCAAAGGTCCACTTAACCGTGGTATGGTAGGATTACTCATTGGTAGATCATCTACAACACTGAGGGGCTTACGGGTCCATCCTGGGATTATTGATTCGGATTATACTGGAATAGTCAAGATCATGGATGAGTCGCCTAAAGGTATTACTACCATTTCCCCAGGAGATAGGATTGCACAACTTGTCCTGTTACCTAGTTTGCATGAAACTTACCCAGCACATGATAGGGAAAGGGGAAGCAAGGGGTTTGGATCCTCAGGAACAGACTTAACATTTTTATCCTTAGATTTGGATCAGAGTCCAATATTACAACTGACTGTTAATGGCACCAAAATTAAGGGACTCTTGGACACTGGAGCAGATCGGAGTATTGTTGCTAGTAAAGACTGGCCTCGAGGATGGCCAATACAAGTCTCCTCTCAAACGTTACAGGGATTAGGTTACGCTAATGCTCCAAATGTCAGCACAAATTTATTGAATTGGAATGATGAAGAGGGGCATTCTGGTGTTATTCAGCCGTATGTCCTAGAACGCTCAATTGGGGTGTCAATGGCGATACCCAGGATTATGCATCACCAGTGTGGACTATCAAAATTTTACATATGCTGAAAATATGTCTAAACAGCTTTCTAAATACCTTACAGGCAATTGCAGCAGACAATTTGATGCTATGGTGGATGAGCTTCGCTTTGCCATTGTTGCTGTTAATTCCACCCGAGTGGATCCTGGCATTGCAGAGGGACTTTCATCCTGGATTTCTGCAGCCATGAATCATCTGAAGGAGTGGGCAGGACTAGGAGCCCTAGCAGGTTTATTGGTGCTCGTCTCCTTGGTATGCCTGTGGTGTATCTGTCGCATAAGGTTTTCACAGTGTCGCAATGCAGCCATGATCATCCAAGCCTTTACAGCCATTGAGGCAGGGCAGTCTCCCCAATCCTGGTTGTTGATCCTTAAAGAGTATTAAGCACAGGATGTGAGGCTTGTGCACTGCACTCAAGGTTGGTAAATATGATTTTGAGAAGAGCATGTCTGATAGCATGTGGGTTGATGCCCCAACTCCCACCTCTGTAAAAAGGGCATCAGACAGGTCAGGTGAACTCTGGGTGGATGACGCCTGGACAGACACTAGTACATGTCCAGTTTTGACAGAGGTCAGACCTCTAATCTTTCCTGTAGCTTTGCAAATCAAAAAGGGGGAACTGTAGAGAGCTGCATGCAGCCGCACCTTAAAGATGGCGCTGGCTTCCGCCCTCCGCCCTCCGCCCTCCTGACAGTGAGTGCTCAAAGTGGTAAACAAATCCTTATTTGGCTGTGGCTGGAATCGAGTGTTGCTTGCGTTTGCATGGACCAATGGACAGCGCTCACGTGGCTGCTCAGGGTTGGCAGCCCATGCCTACTTAAGGGCTGGGAGAGGCTTGCCCGGAGAGAGACATGGCTTGTCACAAGGTCCTGAATAAAGGGCTTAAAGAAGAGCTCCGGTGTTGCTTCATCCTTGTTGATCAAGGCGGGCGCGACAGCTACTGTTTCACTGATCCAGGGAGTATGATATGAAATTGTTTAAAAAATAGTTTAATCTTCAGTAAAATTCACATTTTACATAAAAAAATACATTTTTCAGAATAAGATGTATAGCATCTCTTACACCTAGGAAAGTTCCTCTTGTCCACCATTGGCAACTCAATGTTTCATTAGGGCTCAACTTATCCCAAGTGTATGTTCCCAGGGAGTTTCTGCAAGATTTCACTACAACTGTAAATTTTAGATAGTCTCCAAACTTGCTAAGTTATAAATTCAATTATAAATTTCAAAATAGTATAAAATGATAAAAATTCAAAGTCCCTAATTTATTAAAGCATTTTTATACAAATGCCTACCCTAATTATTGTTCTGATTATAAATAAAGTATTTGTAAGATTATGTATTTTGTAATTAATCCGTTGACCTGACACCAGTTACGCAAAGAAACTATAAATTCGCGTTTGAAATAAGAAAAACAATAAATCCCACTTACACCTATTTACATAAAATCACTTTAATGGTTGAAATTTTAACAAATAAACAGAACTGAAAATCATTTTCTAAATTTGGTGTAGATTCCCAAGAGAAATAGTCAGGGTTGGTGATTTAGCTCAATGTCATAGCAGTTGTCTAACAATTGCTAGGCCTTGTGTTTGATCCTCAGCTCCAAAAAAAAAAAAGAGAAAAGAAAAAGCAGAAATAGTCAACACAAGCAAAAATAACACACACACACACACACACACACACACACACACACACACACACACAAATCTGTATTTTGCTTTAAAACAACAGAGCATGAAGAAGCTATCTTTTGTGTTTTATGCAAACAAATTACTAACTTTCCTATGTTAACCCAATATTCAGTTTAAAATTTCTTGTTTTTATATGTCTTTTTGTGGGTGTGAGTACCATGATAATAATGTTCAGGACATGGGACAACCTGTGAAAGATGGTTCTCACCTTCTATCATGTTGGTGCTTGGGTTTGAGATCAGGTTGCCAGGGTTGGTGGTAAGGGCTCTTTTAGGACAAGCCATTTAACCTTATCGCACCTTTAATAGTATGTAAGAGTCAGGGTTTTTTGTTTTTGTTTTATAAGTGTTTTATGAATCTCAGGCTGTTCTACTAGCTTGATAGTAACCAATAACCCTATTCTTCAGGTCTTCTGGTGTCTTAACTTGTTGAAACGGATTCAGGAATAAATCATCATTCTTGGGGTTTCATGGATGCTAGGCAAGTACCTAACCAAATTTTCATCCCACCCTAAATGCATGTTTCTATTTAAAACTCAAAGTAAGGTAATATTTTTGTTTGAATTACCAGTCTTCTGACTTATGAGACTTGGATCTAGGAACTGGAACTAATTTTTAGAAATACCAAACACTGTTAGTATTCCTTTGTTGCAAGTAAAATGTTCCTTGCCCTAACTTACCTAAAGCCAGAATCTCAATATTTCTAGGGACCACTGTTATGATTTATAACTTGTCCCCCAACACCCAGGGTATCTCATGCATGCAGGGAAACATGGTGGGCAGATGCAACACCATGAGGGCATGGCAGCAGCAGCCAGTAATACACAACCCAGATGCTGTATCCACATGGAGAGTTTATCATAACAGAGAGATGAAGAGGAAGAGAGACATAGAGTGAAAGAGAGAGAGGAAGGGTGTGAGAGTGGGGTGCACAACTCATGTGAGGAAAACAGAAGGAGAGAGAGAGACAAAGGGGCACTTTTTCCTTAAGAGGCTTCTACTTCAGGATGCAGGGTGCCCTCTAGGGGCAGAATAGAGAAATGCTAAAAAAAAAAAAGGCGGGGGGAAGCAGCCAGAGGCTCCGGCAGGGTGTGAGGCTTGTGGCCTGTGTCTGTGTGTGTGTGTGTGTGTGTACGGTGAGAGGCTGAGGGCAGGAGGAGCTGGGAGGGTGGAGGAATGAGAGCAAATGGCACCTCTCCATGGCTCCTTCACCTGGGAGGAAAGACTGAGTGCTCTCTTAAAACAGCGAATCCACAAGGAGATGGGCAGACATCAAGGCAGAAGTACATACAACAAAATAAAGAGCAATACAGCATCACCAGGACCTAGCCCTTCTCCAACAGCTAGACCTGAACATCACAGAATGGAAGAAGCAGAAGAAAATAAACTTATAACATCATGAAGAGGCTAGAGCCTTATGTAGAAGAAATCAAAAATAAAGTGGAGGAACAAACAAACAAAAAAATGGGAAGAACACTATAAAAAAATTAGAGGAAAAGACAAATAAAGCAGAAGAAAACAATAAGTCCCTGAAAGAAAATAATGAAAAAGCAACGAAACAGATGAGGGAAACAGTCCAAGACCTCAAGAAGGAAATAGAAATATTGAAGAAGACACTAGCAGAAGGAATGCTGGAAATAGAAAATCTTAGTAAATGAACAGGAAATTCAGATGCAAGTATAACCAACAGAATTCAAGAGATGGAAGAGAGGATCTCTGGTGTTAAGATATGGTAGAAGTAGATACATCAGTAAAAAAAAAAAAAAAAAAAAAAAAAAAAAAAAAAAAAAAAAAAAAAAAAAAAAAACCACTAAATCCAACAAAGTCATGACCCAAATTGTCCAAGAAATTTGGGAGACTGTGAAAAGACCAAATCTACGAATGATAGGAATAGAGGAAGGAGAAGAATACCAACTTAAAGGCACAGAAAATATATTTAAAAAGATTATAGAAGAAAACTTTCCCAAATCAAAGAAGAAAATGCCTATGAAGATACAAGAAGCCTATAGAACACCAAACAGAGTAGACCCCCCAAAAAAGTCTCATGCCACATAATAATTAAACAACTAAATGTACACAATAAAGAAAGAATATGAAGGGCATCAAAGGAAAAAGGCCAAGTGACTTATAAAGGCAAACCCATCAGAATAACACCCGATTTCTCAATGGAAGCTTTGAAAGCCAGACGGACCTGACCAGATATAATGCAGACATTAAGAGACCATGGATTCCAGCATAGACTAATATACCCATTATATTAGTTTCAATCCTCATAGATGGAGTGAACAAGACCTTCCAAGACAAAACCAGATTTAAACAAAACTTATCCACAAACCCAGCCATATAGAAAGCACAAGAAGGAAAATTCCAAACTAATAAAGTCAGATACAACCTCGGGGGAAAAAAAGGCAATAGATGACACCACAGCAGTAAACCCCAAAGAAGAGAAGTACACGCACACTACCACCAAAAATAAAAATACAGGAATGAACAATCACTGGTCATTAATATCCCTTAATATCAATGGACTTAATTCACCTATAAAAAGACACAGACTAACAGAATGGATACGAAAACAGGACCCATATTTCTGCTGCATACAAGAAACAAAACTCAAATTCAAAGATAGACACCTCCGAAGAATAAAAGGCTGGCAAAGACTTTCCAATCACATGGTCTTAAAGAGCAAGCTGGTGTAGCCATCTTAATATCCAGCAAAACAGACTTCAAACTAAAATCAATCAAAGAGATCATGAAGGACATTATATACTCATTGCAGGAAAAATCCATCAAAATGAAGTTTCAATTCTGAACATTTATGCCCCAAACACAAGGGCACCCACATATGTAAAAGAAACATTACTAAATCTTAAATCACATATAAAGCCCCACACATTAATAGAGGGAGAATTCAACACCCCACATTCACCTCTGGACAGATCTGCCAAATTGAAACTTAACAGAGAAATAAAGGACTTAAGTGATGTTATGACTCAAATGGACTTAATATCTACATCTGAACAAAAAAGAATATACCTTCTTCTCAGCACCCTATGGAAGCTTCTCTAAAATCGACAACATACTTGGCCACAAAGAAATGTCAACAGATACAAAACAATTGGAATAACCTCCTGTGTTCTATCAGACCACCATGTTTTAAAGTTAGATTTCAACAACAACGAAAAAAGAAAGAAAACCTACAATCTCATGGAAATAATAATTCAGAACTGAATCACCAGTTGGTTAAGGAAGAAATAAAGAAAGAAATTAAAGAGTTCCTAGAGATCAACAAAAATGAATGCACCACATACCAAAACTATGAAAACAGTGCCAGAGGAAAATTCGTAGCACTAAATGGCCAGATAAAGAAGTTGGAGAAATCTCAACTAGTGACTTAAAAACACACCTGAAAGCTCTAGAAAAAGAAGAAGCAACATCTCCCAGGAAGAATAGAAGCAAGAACATTATCAAATTGAGAGCTGAAATCAATAAAATAGAAACAAAGAGAACAATACAAAAAATTAATGAAACAAAAAGTTGGTTCTTTGAGAAAATCAACAAGATAGACCAGCCCTTATCCAACCTAACCAAAAGAGAGAGAGAGAACATCCAATTTACAAAATCAGAAATGCAAAGGGGGATATAACAACAGACAATGAGAAAATCCAGAGAATCATCAGGTCATACTTCAAAAACATCTACTCCACAAAACTGGAAAATCTAAAAGAAATGGATAATTTTCTGGATAGGTACCACATACCTAAGTTAAATCAAGGCCAGATAAACCATTTAAAAAGTCCAGTAACCCCTAAGGAAGTAGAATCAATCATTAAAAGTCTCCCAACCTAAAAAAGCCAAGGAACAGATGGCTTCACTGCAGAATTCTACCAGATCTTCGAAGAAGACTTAATACTAATACTCTTTAAATTGTTCCACACAATAGAAGCAGAAGGTATATTACCAAACTCCTTCTATGAGGCTACAATTACCCTGATTCCTAAACCAAACAAAGATGCAACAAAGAAAGAGAACTACAGACCAATCTCCCTCATGAACATTGATGTAAAAATACTCAACAAAATACTGGTAAACAGACTCCAAGAACACATCAAAACAATTATCCACCATGATCAAGTAGGCTTCATCCCAGGGATGCAAGGGTGGTTCAACATACGAAAGTCCTTCAATGTAATACACCATATAAACAAACTCAAAGAAAAAAACCACATGATCATCTCACTAGATGCAGAAAAGTCATTTGACAAAATCCAATGCCCCTTCATGATAAAGGTCTTGAAGCGATCAGGAATACAGGGAACGTACCTAAACATAATAAAGGCAATCTACAGCAAGCCAACAGCCAACATCAAATTAAATGGAGAGAAACTCACAGCAATACCACTAAAATCAGGAACAAGGCAAGGCTGTCCCCTCTCCCCATACTTATTCAATGTAGCACTTGAAGTTCTAGCCAGAGCTATAAGACAACATAAAGAGATTAAGGGGATACAAATTGGAAAGGAAGTAGTCAAGCTTTCCCTATTTGCAGATGACATGATAGTATACATGAGTGACCCCCAAAAATAAACCAAGGAACTGATACAGCTTATAAATACCTTCAGCAACATAGGAGAATGCAAGATCAACTCAAAAAAATCAGTAGCCCTCCTATATACAATTGACAAACAGGATGAGCAGGAAATCAGAGATACACCACACTTTACAATAGCCACAAATGATATAAAATACATTGGGGTTACTCTAATTAAGCATGTCAAGGTCCTTTATGAAAATAACTTTAAATCCCTGAAAAAAGGAATTGAAGAAGATGTCAGAAAATGGAAAGATGTCCCATGCCCATGGATAGGCAGGATTAACATTGTAAAAAGGGCAATCTTACCAAAAGCAATCTACAGATTCAATGCAGTACCCATCAATTTATCAACACAATTCTTCAGAGACCGGGAAAGAATAATACTCAACTTTATATGGAAAAATAAAAAACCCAGGATAGACAAAACAATCCTGCACAGTAAAACAAACTCTGGAGGCATCATGATCCCCGACTTCAATCTCTACTATAGAGCTACCATAATAAAAAGAGCTTGGTGCTGCCGTAAAAACTGACATGTGGACCAATGGAATCGAATTTAAGACCGCGACATTAACCCACACGCCTATGAACATATAATTTTTGACAAAGAAGCCAAAAGTGTACAATGGCGAAAAGAAAGCATCTTCAACAAATGGTGCTGGCATAACTGAATGTCAGTGTGTAGAAGGCTGCAAATAGATCCATAACTGTAGCCGTGAACAAAACTTAAGTCCAAGTGGATCAAAGACCTCAACATAAATCCAGTTACTCTGAACCTGATAGAAGAGAAAGTAGGAAGCAGTCTTGAACGAATTGGCATAGGAGAACACTTCCTAAATATAACACCAGTAGCACAGACACTGAGAGAAACAATCAATCAATGGGACCTGTTCAAACTGAGAACCTTTTTTAGAGCAAAGGACACCGTCAACAAGACAAAGCGACAGCCTACAGAATGGGAAAAGGTCTTCACCAACCCCACATCTAACAGAGGGCTGATATCGAGAATATTTAAAGAACTCAAGAAATTAGACATCAAAATGCCCAACAGTCCAATTAAGAAAGTGGCTATAGAACTAAACAGAATTCTCAACAGAGGAAGCTCAAATGGCTGAAAGACATTTAAGGAATTGATCAACATCTCTAATTATCCAGAAAATGCAAATCAAAATGATTATGAGATAACACCTTACACCTGTCTGAATGGCTAAGATCAAAAACTCAGAAGACAGCTTGTGCTGGAGAGCATGTGAAGCAAGGGGATCTCTGCTCCACTGCTGGTGGGAATGCAAGCTTGTACAGCCACTGTGGAAATCAATATGGTGCTTCCTTAGAAAATTGGGAATCCATTTCCCCCGTAGCACTCTTGCGCATATACCTAAGGAATGCTCAATCATACCACAAGGGCATTTGCTCATCTATGTACATATCAGCATTGTTTGTAATAGCCAGAACCTGGAAACAACCTAGATGCCCTTCAACTGAAGAATGGATAAAAAAAAATGTGGTTCATATACTCAGCAGGAAAAAAAAAAAAACAATGACATCATGAGTTTTGCAGGCAAATGGATGGATCTAGAAAAAAATCATCCTGTGTGATGTAACCCAGACTCAAAAAGACAAACATGGTATGTGCTCACTCATAGGACAATACTAGATGTAAAACAATAATGACTAGACTGCTACTCACAAGTCCAGGGAGGCTACCTCGAAAACTGGATCCTAAGAAAGACACAGGGATCGCCCAAATGACAGAGAAATGGATGAGATCTACATGAACAACCTGGACATGAGTCAGTGTAATGAAGGGCAAGGTTCAAGGGAAAGAGAGCTTAGGGGAGCAGGAGGTACCAGCTGGATCAAGAACAAAAAGGGAGAACAAGTAATAATAGACCATGATAAATGAAGACAACATGAGAAGAGGAAGAACCAAGTGCTAGAGAGCTCCCCCAAAATCCACAATGATACATCCACTGTAGACTACTGGCAATTGTATAGAGAAAGCCTGATCTGACCTAGTCTGGTGATCAGATGGCCAAACACCCTAACTGTCGTGCTGGAACTCTCATCCAAAAACTGATGGAAGTGGATACAGAGATCTTTGGGCAGGTCCCAGGTGGAGCTCCAGGAGTCCACTTTTTTAGAAAGAGGAGGGAATGCAAGACTGTTAATTGTAGAGACCACAATTGGAAAAGCACTGGTACACATAGCCAAACTAATGGAAGTACACGAATTATGATCAAAAGCTGTGGAGCCCCCAGCTGGAATCAGGCCCTCTAGATAAGTGAGACAATTGGATAGCTTGAACTGTTTGAGAGGCACCCAGGCAATGGGATCGGGACCTGTCCTTAGTGCATGAGCTGGCTGTTTGGAACCTTGGGCTTACACAGGGACACTTTGTTCAGCCTGGAAGGAGGGGACTGAACCTCCCTGTACTGAATCCACCAGGTTGAATTGAATCCCCAGGGGAGTCTTGGGCCTGGAGGAGATGGGAATGGAGGGGAGGGGCTGGGGGAAGGTAGGTTTGGGGGTGGGAAGGGGGAGGACAGGAGCACCCATGGCTGATGTGTAAAATTAAAACAGAAATATAATAATTTAAAAAAGGAGAAAAAATACTAAGTAGAACAAAAATAAACTACAGAAAATTACAAATACTTGGTGGCTAGAAAATAAAAGTCTGAACTATCAGTGAGATGCTAAAGAAATTGGAAGTGGGTTCCAAAATTCTTGGACACAAATGGTGGTAGGAATAAAGCATAGCATTCTTGAAATGTACAAAAATAACAGAACAATGGAATCAATAAAAAAAGTTATTACAAGAGGGAAGTCGAAGTCTATTAGTATAAAGGTATACATTCAAAAATTAGGGACTAGTAGATTGTTCAGCAAGTAAAGGTACATGCCAACAAGTCTGAATTCAATTCCTGGGAAACGTGGTAGAATAAAGGCATTGAACTCTAGTAAACTATTCCGATCCACCATCCACATGTGAGTTACAGTGTGTGCACAACTGAGTGAATGCTATGTGTGTGAGTTCACACACAAATAACTGTGCATTGAAAACATAAAAATGAAATATCATTAGTCAGAAAGAAACAACAATGATCAGAATGCATGTAAATTAGTTCTCAATCTTAACCCATACTGTACAAGAGAATACTCAGCCAATACTAATAAAATCAAACCTGAATAAATCATACAAAAGAACCAATGAAACACTCAGTTCTATAAAGTTAAAATTAAAACACAATATAATAAAAAAAGAAAAATACTAAAAAAAGGCTGTTCTCTCCACCCTGTTAGATGCAGTATCTTTCCTAGACATATCATTCCCAAATAAATCTCTTTCTCAAAAGAGTTTTGGGTGTGAAGACATTAATTCACTGGAGTAGAGAAGATCCTCATTGAGACATCCCTCAGTGGACAAAGTAAGAAAGAGCTGAAAGAGCATAGCAAGGAGGAACTGAATAGAAGATCTTTGCAGAGACATCACTCAGTGGACAGAGCAATAAAGAACTAAAAAAATAACACTTTTCTCCTGAGCCACAGGACATAGCTACATTTCTATAGGGGTTTCCCTTATTGTAGAGTGAAGCAAAAGAAGTAATATCTTTGGCTAGAGAAGCAAAACTCTGCTAGGAAACCCCCTTAAGAGGGGGCTGAGCAAAGCTCAGTTGTAGCAGCTCTCCAGGACAGGAGCAGGATTGGTATAGCCAGGAGAGGTAGGCTATTTAGATGATGGGAGGTAGAGCTGCATGAGCTCTCTCAGTAGGCTTGCTGAAACTGTTGTCTAAGAATTGACCTAGTGTCTACTCCACAGGTATATATTCTCCAGAATATGTAAAGATGTTTCTCTTGTCTTCAAAACAAATTCTCAATGATTTTACCTGTCACAATGGATACCAAAATAACATCATGAACAGTTTTGAAGATGGGATTCAACATCATGACAGATTTATAAACTCCTCAAGGGTATATCTATATGTCACTAAATTAAGTACACTGGCAGAACTATAATGTTCAGCGTGGTGCTCCCAATTTTCACCCACTGTGAGATACGGAACTGCTCATGTCCAATAACAGATCCCTGATTGCAGGGACTATGGGGAGATACATGTACAAAAACATCAAAAAATACTCAACACATACACATGTATATGAGGCATAGAGAGACAAAGAAAGAGTTACTTAGATAGATAGACAGATACTGAGTGAGCGAGGGAGAACACTATCAATTTGATGCTGAACAAATGTTGCAGGTGTGTCATCTCACAGAGGAACAAAAGGAGCAAGTAACAGTCTCACTCCCTGTATCCACACATTTAGATGTGTGACCAGGGCTCTCCAACTGCTGCTTGGAGAATCACACACAAGGCCTTTCCAAGAAAGTAACAGAAAAATCAACTCAAACTCACATCAACTAACATCTCACACTAGCCAGTACTTGACAGAATCTCTTCAAATGCATGCTGGGAATTCACATACTACTGCCTCAATCTATGAGTACTATGACTCATGCCAGAGACTCTGTTTTGTTTCTTTGTAGAAGCAGAATAGTCTTTGTCCTCATGACATTCCTGTTCACATTTGAGGTTCTGCCTTTGGGCAGAATTCAGAGACATGATTTTGGGCCAAGGCATAACATGAAGATGCAGCCTACCAGAAACACAGACCTTATATAAAATGAATTAATGATGACAGAGTGGACCTCAGATTGAAACCACAAGATTTGAAAGAATGAATGTAGTGGATAGCCATCCCAGCATTGGCCTGGAAGTTCCAACCTCCATTGAGGCTTCAGTAATGATCACGCCCACAAGGCCGGGCAGAGGAGGGAGCAGAAGACAGAGGAGCAGGAGGAGGTGGCTCTCTTGGTTCCAGGACGCCGGACGCTGGAGGTGGACCGAGCAGAGTTCTCCAGAGAACACCGCCGGACTACCCTATACCTTTGCCAGACCCTGCAACCTACCCCTTCATTTGTAAGTTACCCCACAAAATAAACCTCCCTTTTAACTACGTGGAGTGGCCTTAATAATTTCACCAATATCTGGCGCACCATGTAGGGCGCCATTTGTAGTTAGAGTTTTCCTGCCTGGCCCAGTCAGGAAAAATCTCTCTTGCCTGCCAGTCCCACAGTCGCTCAGACCCAACCAAGAAAGCACACAGAAACTTACATTGTTTAGAAACTATATGGCTGTGGCAGGCTTCTTGTTATCTCCTTCTTCTATCTTAAATTAACCCATTTCTGTTAGTCTATACTTTGCCACATGGCTTGTGGCTTACCAGTGTCTTTACATGTTGCTTCTCATGGCGGCGGCTGGCGGTGTCTCCCCCCAGTCTTCTACTTCCCAGAATTCTCTTCTCTCTTGTCCCACCTATACTTCCTGCCTAGCCACTGGCCAATCAGAACTTTATTTACACAGAGCGATCTCCACAGCAAATGAATACAAATTCTTCATGCTCTCTTTTGTGATAAAGATCAGGGGATCTCACTGAAAATCTCTTTCAATGGTCATTTGCTGCAGCTGACTGGTCAGTTTCTGCACTTTCTGCTCCACCTGCATCTTGGTGAGGAAGTTTTGGTGGGATGGTGGCTCCCTGCTGCCACTTGTAGGTAGATGAACACAAATTAACTTGCAGTATGACAAGGCAAAGAGGATGGACAGGCCAACCTGAGTCCTCATCAGATGTTTGAGGAAGCTTATTTACCAATGACTCAGTGACACCCCAAATTATTTTGTCCCATGCTTCAGATGTCCCCTCTGGGAAAGTCAGTTTTCTCCTCTATTTGAAGGGAAGTGGTTATCTCAGCTATCTGATTCTCTCTGACCTCATAGCTCACGTTCCATGTTTCCAAGGAGATACCCTCTTCAGGCTTATTCACAGCTGCAGACTCAGGATTCAACTGGATGCAGAGTCCACATGCCTGTCAGTTTATGAGTCAGGAGAAAAATGCCATAGTGAACAATCACCCCAGTCATTTAGAGGTTCCCCAAATATCTTGACAGGTCTCTCTAACCATATAACTATTGATGGAGAAGACATATAAGGGCAGAACATGGTCAGCAGACTCAACATGTCACTTCACTAACAACTCAGGACAGACAGAGCAGCTGGAAAGTACCTAGAGTTAGCTAGTGTGGTTGAAGTACAGTGATATCCTACCTTGAAAGGGGCACACCTCATTAATTCCTCCCACTTTAATGTTGATCAATGTTCACTCACCAGGTGTAGAGAGCTGCGTGCAGCCGCACCTTAAAGATGGCGCTGGCTTCCGCCCTCTGCCCTCCCGACAGCGAGTGCTCAAAGTGGTAAACAAATCCTTATTTGGCTGTGGCTGGAATCGAGTGTTGCTTGCATTTGCATGGACCAATGGACAGCACCCATGTGGCTGCTCAGGATTGGCAGCCCATGCCTACTTAAGGGCTGGGAGAGGCTCGCCCGAGGATAGACATGGCTTGTCACAAGGTCCTGAATAAAGGGCTTAAAGAAGAGCTCCAGTGTTGCGTCATCCTTGCTGGTCGAGGCGGGCACGACAACCAATACCTATCCTCCAAAAGGAATTAAAGCCAATATTTCCCAGCATAGAGATTAGGCCTTACCTGTTCTTGACCTCTGAGCCAGATCAATTAATATCCTGGGATCCTTGAATTTCAAGATCCATGACAAGCAGGGAAGCTCTATTGGTTCCCAGAGACTCCAATTTTTTGTGCCCCATTACTGGAAGATTCAGGTCAAGACCACTTCTGCCAAGAAGCTTCCCTTTTCCTGTACAGAACTCATTACACAATTCTCTTGACCATTTCTTTCTTGATGTTTTATTCTGTGGCTTAAGGTCAGCTTTCTTCTGTCATTCTCTGATGTCTCTACCCTCTACATTCTCCTTCTGAATTAGACTTTTCAGTATGCCATCATGTTCATCAGTAAATGGTAATAACATTGAATAAAATTCCCAAGGGCAATTGGTGTAGCCACAACAAAGGTCACATCACAAAGGATGCCAGCGCTCTCCAGGATACAGTAAAATGTCCAGGGAAGAGCTACAGATGTCATGGGAACTGACATTGCTTCTCTGCTAATAAGCTTTCCTCATAGTACACTAGAAGTCATGCTGGCCTTTCCAGGAGATTCTGCTTAGATACAAGGGAAGCCCTTTAGCACCCTTCATTCAAAGCTAGAGATCTCTCTCTGATCCTTTACTTCTTTCCATGTATGGAACTGAATGTTTATCTCCTACTGAAATTTTAAGTATACAAGGTAATAATATCATAGAAATTTATATATGCTTCTAGTACATCATAAGTTCCTGCATCTCCTTATCTCCTTAGCCACAAGTCATTGTATACTTAATGCTGATTGAGAAGAACACTTGTTAAATATTATACTGGTAAAGAGTATACAGGAAACAGCTAGGCAGAGTTATGCTACAGGAAGAGGATGACACAGCCTAGGAACAAGTACCAATAGGAGGGTGATACAGTCATGGAGCTCATTGGGACTAAAATCTGTGTCATCAGTATGTGTGTAGTGGGTGCTTTACTTTCTTTTGAGTAGCTCAAAGTATTCTGATGTTACTGGGTAGTAAAGGTGGCCAGACAGCTGGAGTTTTCCACACAGAACATGAGTTTCCTATAGAGCAAAAGATATTCAAGAAAATCCTTGCAAGACTCTTCATATGTAGGAACATAGACACTAGGACACTGTAAATCAATGGTTCTTTATATGTCCAATTTTCTGACTCTTTCAATAGCACTATCAATAGTCCTTATGTTGTGATGAACCCTATTTGTTTATTTGTTTCATTGTTTCTTAACTTTAATTTTGCTACTGTTATGAAATACAATTCAATTATTTAATTTCAGGATATCTGATATGTAACCTTCAATGGTGTGGTAACCCACAGTTTGAAGACCACAGCTCTGAATGCAGGCAGAAATCACCGCAAATCCTGGCAGTGATGCTGAGGCAGTATGATTCTTACTTTTTATTATCAGACTGAATGAAACTAGTCACCTGGGAAGATGGACACTCAAGGAGTAATTATATAGATAAGATTTACTTTGAACATGTCTCTGTGAGATTTTATTAATTGTTAATTGAAATAAGACTCCCTAAAATGAGCAGAATCATTTCATTGTCTGCAACCTATACTGTGTAAGTATGAAGAACCTAGGGGATAAGCATAAAGAACCAGGCAGCATGGGTACATTTGTTTATCTCTGCTTTTGGATGTTTATATGATATTATTATCTGACTTCCTACCTTGATTTCCCCAAAATGGAACTATTACCTGGAATTGTGGGCTATGATCAATTTTTCCCATTCTTAGTTGCTGTGCCTGATAACTCAATGTAGTAAAGATGTAAAGAAAGCTCTCTATGACAGAGGGGTTTTCAAAAATCAGTGAGATGTGTATTTCATGAAATGCACATCTCTGTCTTAGAAGAAAAGATCCTACTTCCTCCTGAACCCAACCTGTGTTTCCCTGCCAAAGTTTTACAAAGACAGAGAGGCACCCAGAGATTCACATACCACTTCAACCTGTCAACATATGTCCCCTGATATTGTCTTGCCATATCAAGTGCTATGCTAAATTATTCCAATGTGTTATAGACAACAAGGTTCACTTCAATGAATGTATTTTTCTTTGAATTTCCTGACCATTAAACTTTTCAGCTATGGGGAATTGGGTCTAAATTCACTGCGTTGACTATGAATTTCAGTCTTATGCTATGTCATTCCTTGAATGGCAGAAGAAGCTCCTTAATGCTGAGAGAAAAGTAGTACCTTAAATTCCAGGTATGTGTGGGGGGGTAAGTAATGACTAGCAATGTGTCCCACTAGATACCTAAGTTTGGTGATTAACTCCAGGGCTGATGTACTCACATCCCTGTGGAAAAACTTCTTTGTTTTCCTCTAACTTCTGTGCCTCTGCATTAAGGTTTGAGTAAACAGATCTTTGACAAATTTCCTCCTTCAAAAGTAAATAGACCTTATCAGAAGTGAAAGTCACTTTGATTTTCTCCTTAACAGGCCATGTGATCTGCATCCAAGGCTATCCAAGAAGAATAAGGTATTGGGCTAGCAACTGAAATAACCACAGGTACATGTTTAGAATGCAGGTCTGAGAAACAGAGTGCAAATCAAGGGCAGGACAGCAGGCACACCCAGGACATTCTTGGTTATGTCTTTGGCAGTTTAGCCTCTCAGAATGTCAGTTTCTTCTACCTAGAAAACGATGGGTTGGGATGTGCCATGGAAATGGGTGCTGTCACAAGGCATGACATATAAAATCACGTCCTTCATAAATGGGACTTGTTTGTTTATTTGAATGGGTTTTTTTGGGGGGTGGAGGTGATGAGCTAGCATTTATATGAGCTAAGCTGCACATCTCTTTCTGGTGAAAATTTCTTTCTGGGAACAGAGGAATCTTATCATAAACTTTCACTCACACACACACACACACACAAAAAAAAAAAAAAAAACGCTGAAATGATGCTTTAGAGCAGAAAATCACTTCACTTAGTAGAAAAAAATTACCACTTCTCTTCCTGACTGTTCCCAAATATTGTGCATGGCTCCTGTCCTTTACCATTTTGAAAGACTCACTAGCTAGCTAGTCTTTCTTGATTAACCACTTTCAGATGCTAAAATCAAAGAAGATGGAGAGGAAAGGTAGAAATAACCTTGTTTGATCCTAATTATAGAGTTGTGTTTGCCTGTTCCAATCTCAGAATTCTAATCTTTATCTGGCTAATCTAATAACAAATAAATGCTACCTGTGCCCATTGGTGTGTTTGAATGGAAGCATATAAATGATTTTGGTGACTTACTAGAATTCATGTACTGTATAGTGAGTCCGACTATTAATATTTTCTTCTCTAACTTACTATTCTTATTTTGAAGGTTTGCTTGTTTGAGTGGAAGTAAACTGCCACAATTAAAATGGGGGGAAATTATTTTTAACATAAACTACTGTAACCGATATGTTTGGGAGGTGCAAAATTTTTCCACTGGAAAAAAAATCAGAATTTAAGAGGATCCTGTTACATGCTGGGAGCATAAATTAGAGTCAGCAAAGCTTGCAAAAACAGGTTTTTTTTATCACTTTGATGGGAGAATCATTTTATTTTTTGCTTATTTTTTAAAATTTTATGATTAATTTAATTTTACATATCAGCATGTGTTCCTCTGTCCTCCCTCCTCCTGTCCCCGTCATCTCCCCCCATTCCACCTCCCATTCCCATCTCCTCCATGGCAAGGAATCCCCTGGGGATTCAGCTCAGCCTGGTAGATTCAGTTAAGGCAGGTCCAGTCCCCTCCTCCCTTCAACTAGGCTGAGCAAAGTGTCTCAGCATTGGCTGCAGGCTCCAAAAAGCCAGGCCATGCACCAAGTACAGGTACCGGTGCCACTGCCTGGGGGCCTCCTAAGTTCAAGTTCATCAACTGTCTCACTTATCCCTAGGACCTGATCTAGTTCCATGGGGACTCCTCAGCTATTGTTTTACAGTTCATGTGTTTCCACTAGTTTGCCTATTTGTCCCTATGCTTTTTTCAACCATGGTTTCAATATCTCTTGCTCATGTAATCCTCCTCTCTCTTACCAATTGGACTCCCAGAACTCCACCCGGGGCTTGGGTGTGGATCACTACATCTGCTTCCACCAGATAGATGAGAGTTCTATCATGACAGTTAGGATGTTCAGCCATCCAATCACCAGAGTAGGTCAGTTCAGGCACTCTCTCACCCATTCCCAGTAGTCTATTGTGCAGGTATCTTTGTGGATTTCTGGGGACCTTTCTAGCTCTTTGCTTCTTCCTATTTTCCCATGGGCTCTTCATTTATCATGGTATCTCTTTCATTGTTTTCCTTCTTCATTCCTGATCCACTGAGACCTCCTGCTCCCCTAAGCTCTCTTTCCCCTGACCCTTTCCCTTCAACCACCACCCCTTCTCATGTAGATCTCATCCATTTGTCTGTTGCTGGGCAATTCCTGTGTCTTTCTCAGGGTCCTCTTTACTAGGTAGCCTCCCTGAAGTTGTGAGTTGCAGTCTGGTTATCCTTTCCTTTACATCAAGTATCCACTTATGAATGAGTACACACATATACCCAAGGAATGCTCAATCACACCACAAGGGCACATGCTCAGCTATGTACATAGCAACTTTGTTTGTAAGCGCCAGAACCTGGAAACAACCTAGATGCCCTTCAACTGAAGAATGGATAAATAAAATGTGGTACTTACAGATAACGGCTTACTACTCAGCAGAGAAAAACAATGACTATATGTCTGATATTAGACCTCTATCAGATTAGAATTTTTGTTTTATTTAACTAATTATCTCCACTATGTATATTTTGGATATGAGACCATTATCAGACGTGAGTTTTTGTTCTATTTATCTGACTTCTTGTGTTTAATAAGTATATTTTGGATATTGGACTTTTACTGAGGAGAAATTTCATTTTTTCTAGTTTCTTTGTTCCATGTGTATAGTTTAGATTTTACAATTTTAACAGATGGGAATTTTTGTTTTCTTTATGTAATTATGTTCAATATTTAAATTTGGGATATTAGACCTTTATCTGATGAGAATTTTTGTTTTATATATTTGATTTAATCCATTCAATATGTATAATTTGTATATTAGACTACCAGTGAGAATTGTGTTTTTTCTAATTTTTTGCTATCAGTCTCTCTCTCTCTCTCTCTCTCTCTCTCTCTCTCTCTCTCTCCATATATATATATATATTTGGATATTAGAACATTATATGTATATTTTGAATATTAGATTTTTATCAGAGGAGAATTTTTTTATATTTATATGATTTCTTGGGTTCAACATGTATATTTTGTATAATACACCTTTAATATTAGAGAATTTTTGTTTTATTTATCTCATATCTTTTGTCTAATATTTATATTTTGGATATCACAGATTTATCATTTGAAAAATTTTGTTTTATTAAATTTCTTGTGAACAGTAAGTACATTTTTGTTATCAGACCTTTATGAAATGAGAATTTTTGTTTTATCTATCTAGTTTCTTGTGTTCAATATGTATACATTGGATATTAGACCTTTTTCAGATGAGAATGTTTGCTTTATTTATTTGATGTCTTTTATTCAAAAAATATATATATTGGTTATTAAAGTTTTATCAGGAGAGGGTTTTTATTGAATTTAATTACTTGTGCACAATATGTATGTTTTTGTATTAAACCTTTATCAGATTAAAATTTTTGTTTTATTTTTCTTATTTTTGAGGATCAATGTGTATATTATGGATATTAATCTTTATCTTATGAGAATATTTGTTTTATTCAATTTCTTTTGTTCATTATTTATATTTTAAATATTACAACTTTATAGGATGAGAATTGTTGTTTTATTTAATTTATTTTTAACATGTATATTTTTAATATTAGACCTCTATCACATGAGAATTTTTTTTTCTGATTTCTTGTGTTCCCTATGTATATTTTGGATCTTAGACTTTAATTTTTTAAGAGTTTTTGTTTTATTTCCCTGATTTCTTGTGTTTAATGTGTTTATTTTGGATATTAGACTTTTATCAGATGAAAAAATTTGTTTTGTTTAATTTCTTGTGTTCAATATTTATTTATTTTTTTGGTTTTTTGAGACAGAGTTTCCCTGTGTAGTATTGCACCTTTCCTGTAATTCACTTGGTAATCCAGGCTGGCCTCAAATTCACAAAAGTCCACCTGGCTCTGCCTCCTGAGTGCTGGGATTAAAGTTGTGTGCCACCACTGCCAGACTACTTTATGTGTATTTTTAATATAACATCTTTTTCAGAGGAGAATTTTGTTTTATTTCTTTGGTTTCTTGGGGTCAATGTTGATATTTTGGATATTAGACCTTTATCAGATAAGAATTTTTGTATTATTTATCTGATTTCTAGTGCTCAATATGTATATTTTGGATATAAATATTTATTAGGGGTGAATTTTTGTTTTTTTTTATTTTCTTGTGTTCAATAATTATTTATTTGATATTTCACATCTATCTCATGAGAATTTTCTTCTCTCTTTATAATTTCTTGTGTTCAATATGTATTTTTTGGATATAAGATATTTATCAAATGAGAATTTTTGCTTCATTTAATTGCTTGTGTTCAATAAGTATATTTTAGTTTTTTAACCTTTGTCCCATAATGATCTTTTTTATTTTTCTGATTTCTGTGTTCAGTATGTATTTTTAAAATATTAGACAGTTACTATATGATAATTTTTTTACTTTATCTGATTCCTTGAGTTCAATATGTGTATTTTGGATATTAGACCTTTATCTGGTGAGAATTTTTGTTTTATTTAAATTTGTATATTCAATATTATTATATTGGATATAAACCTTTATCAGGAGATAAATTTTGTTTTATTCAATTTCTTGTGAAATATATATATATATATACTCGACAGTAATCAAATGAGAATATTTCTTTTAATTTCTTTTGTTCAATTAGTATGTTTTTGATATTTTACATTTATCATGTGAGGATTTTGTTTTCTTTTTCTAATTTCTTGTGTTCAATATGTACATGTTGGATAATAGAGCTTTATCAGGGGATAATTTTTATCATATTTAGTTTCTTATGTTCAATAATTATATTTGACATTGATCTAATGAGGATTTTGTTTTTCTGATTTGTTGTGTTAAATATGTATATTTTGTATATTAAAACTTGATCACATAAAAATTTAATTTTATTTATCTGATTTCTAGTGCTCAATATGTATGTTTTCCTTATTAGACCTTTATCAAATTAGATCCAAAGTTCTTCTGTTCAGCTGTCAATGAAGGTCTTCACCCAATACTCTTTTAAGAAAGAGGTTTATTTGGGAAGGAGGAGTCTAGGAGAGTAGTTGCCTCTACCAGGTTGGAGAGAACAGCTCACAAATGACCTGGCAGGGCAGTTTATATAGGATATCTAGGGGGCGGAGTCAACTGTGATTGGTTAGTTTATATTCTGCACAGGGATTGGCCATTTTTGTGACCAAGGGGCAGAGATGGCCCTGATTTCAGGGGCAAACTGTGTTTCTTTCAATAGCCTTTCTTGGCTTTCTAACACTTCCTCTTATTCCAGGGCACATTTCTTTCAATGACTCTGATTCTAGGGGTCAAGAGTGTTTCTTTGGTACTGGTTTCAGAGTCAAGGCATGTTTCCTTGGTTCATTTCTCTGGCCCAGGTCCCAAACAAAGGCTGTGTTTCTTTCCTTGGTCCTGGGCCCTAGGGCCAGGATTCTGCTGTCCTGCTCTGTGATTGATTGATTTCACAAGTCATTTGGACAGGGGCACAGATAGCTCTGATCTGAGCTCAACTATGTTTCTCTCACTGGCTTTATCTGTGCCATCCTTCCTTAATTCTGGGCTCCAGGGTCAGGGTGGGTTTCTCTAGCCAGCCCCTTTTCCCTACATCCCCATTTTTGGTTTAGTAAAAAGAAGCTGGGGTTGGAAAGGGTGATAAGAAGCTGAGGTTTGAGAAAGGTAACTAGCAGCTGGAGGTTGAGGGTGAAGTTATCTTTAGACTGCTTCCTGCTGGATTAGGGTACCAAGGTTCTTGGGACAGTCTTGACCTTCTTCCTCAGGATATAACCTGGTCTGCAAATCTCTAGGTTTGTCAATAGGGGCTGGTAATCCTGTAATATTAACTGGTTTATAGTTTGGTTAGAAATATTTTGGATCTGTTGTTGAAGAAATCTAGCCAAGAAGTTTATGAGGCAGGGTGCAATTATTAGGGCTAAGAAAAGGAAGAAAAGAGGGGCTAAGAAAGGTAGTATCCATTACATCCAACCTACATTTATGACAATTCCTTTCTCTACATCATCCAAACTAGATTTCCCACATTTCCTTTCTCTATGTCACAGAAATACATTTCCAACAGTGTCTTTCTCAGTTTCATTAAACAATTTTTCCCACATTGACTTCTGTGGTGTCATCTAAACTACATTTCCCAAAACCCTTTCCCTATGACATCAGAAATACAATGCCCATCTTGCCTTTGTCTACATCATCAGTACTTCATTTCCCACAATACATTTCTCTAATTCACAGCACTAGATTTCCCACAGTGCCTTTCTCTGTTTCAACTGAACTATATTTCCCACAGTGCCATTCACTACATCTTCAGAACTACATTTCCCACAATTCCTTTATCTGTTTCAACAGAAATAAATTTCCCACAGTGCCTTTCTCTACTTCATCAGATCCACATTTCCCATAGTGCCAGTCTCTGTGTCATCAAAACTACATTTCCAAAGTTCTTTATTTACATCATCAGAACTACATTTCCCACAGTTCCTTTCTCGATATCCTCAGAACTACATTTCCCACAGTGGTCAATCTCTACAACATAAGAACATCTTTTCCAACAGTGCCTTTCACTCTGTGACAGAACTACATTTCCCACAATGCCATTCTCTGCTTCACTAGATCTACATTTCCCACAATGCCTTTCTCTGTGTCATCAGAATTACATTTCCCACAGTGCCTTTATTTGTGTCATCATAACTACATTTCCCATAGTTCCTATCTTTACATCATCAGAACTACATTTTCCACAGTGCATTTCTCCATCTCACCAGAACTACATTACCCATTGTTCCTTTCTCTGTGTCATCAGAACTAAATTTCCCACAGTTTCTGTCCCTATGTCACAGAATTCCATTTCCCACAGTGCCTTTCTTGGTTTTATCAGATTGACGTTACCGACATTTCCTCTGTTTCTGTCATCTGAACTACATTTCCCACAGTTCCTATGTGTATGTCATCAAAATTACATTTATAACTGTTCCTTTCTCTACATCATCCAAAGTATATTACCCAAAAATCCTTTCTTGGTGTCATCAAAACTACATTTCCCATGGTTACTTTCTCTCCTTGATCAGAACTACATTTCCCACTGTGCCTTTCTTTGTTTCATCAGAACTACATTTCCCACAGTTCCTTTCTCTATGACATCAGAACTCTATTTGCCACAGTTACTTTCTCTACATCATCAGAACTACATTAATCAAAGTTCCTTTCTTGGTGTCATCGGACTACATTTCCCACAATGCCTGACTCTATGACATCATAAATGCATTGCCTATCTTGCCTTTATCTACATCAAGAGAACTCTATTTCCCACAACTTCCTTCTTTTTCTCATCAGAACAACTTTTCCCACAGTGACATCCTTGGTGACATCTGAACTACATTTCCCAGAGGGGCCAGTCTCTATAACTTCAGAACTGCATCGCCCATTTTGTCTTTATCTACATCATCACAACTTCCTTTCCCACAGTGCCTTTCTCTACGTCATCAGAACTACATTTCCCACTGTACTTTTCTCTATGTCCCAGAACTGCATTTATCATATTGTCTATCTCTGGTTCATCAAAAACACGTCTTACAGGGCCTTTCTCTACATCATCAGAGCAAATTTTAACACAGTGTCTGTCACTGTGACCTCAGAACTACATTTCCCACAGTGTCTTTCTCTATGTCCTTAGAACTGCGTTTCCAACAGTTCCTTTTTATACATTATGAAAACATCATTTCTCACAGTTCCTTTATTTACAACAAAAGTACATTTCTCACACTTACTTTCTCTACATCATCAAAACTATATTTCCCAGAGTTCCTTTCTATGACATCAGAACTACATTTCCCACACTGCCTTTTTTTTATGCCATTGGAAATGCATTTCCCATAGTGTTTCTCTGGTTCATCATATCAACATTTCTGACAGTGCCTTTCTCTACATCATCAGAACATCATTTTCCACTGTGCCTGTCTTGGCGTTATCAGAACTAAATTTCACACAGTTCTTTATTTATATCAACAGAATTCATTTCCCACAGTGCCTTTCTCTATGTCATCAGAACTATATTTCTCATAGCGTCTTTCTCTGTCACATAAAAACTACATTTCCCACAGTACCTTTCTCTTGGACAACATAACTACATTTCCGAGAGCACATTTCTCTGCTAAATCAGATCAACATTTCCAAGAGTGTTTTTCTTTGGTTTTGTCTGAACTACATTTCCCATAGTTCTTATGTGTTTGTCATCAGAACTTTATTACCCACAGTTCCTTTCTCTAGGTCCTCAGTACTGCATTATTTAAAGTTCCTTTCTCTTTGTTATCAGAACTACATTTTCCACAGTGCCTTTCTCTGTGTCACAGAAGTAACTTTCCCACATTTCCTTTCTATAATACATCAGAATAACATTTCCTACACATCTTTTCTCTATAAGATCTTAATTTCCATTACCACAGTGTCTTTCTCTGTGACATGAGTGCTACATTTCCCACTGTGTATTTCTCCATATCATCAGCACTACATTACCCAAAGTACCTTTCTCTGTGTCATCATAACTACATTTCCCCACAATTCCTTCCTCTATAACATCAGAACCACATTTCCCACCAGGCCTTTCTTGGTGTCATCTGAACTATATTTCCCACAGTGCCTGTCTCTATGACATCAGAACTACATTGCACAAATTGTCTTTATCTACATCATCAGTACTATATATACCACAGTGCCCTCCTTGGTGACATCTGAATGGCATTTCCCACAGTTCCTTTCTGTATGACATTAGAACTAAATTGCCCATCTTGCCTTTAGCTACATCATCAATACTACGTTACCAACGTGACTTTCTGTATGTCAAAGAACTACATTTCCCATAATGCCTTTTTCTGTTACATCAGAAAGACATTTCCCCCAATGCCTTTTACTTTGTCTCAGAACTAAATTTTCCACAGTCCCTTTCACTACATGATCAGAACTATGTTTTCTTCAATGCCTTTTTCTGTATCATCAGAACTGCATTTCCCACAGTTCCTTTATCTACATCATCAGAACTACATTTCCACCAGGCCTTTCTTGGTGTCATCTGAATGATATTTCCCACTGTGCCTGTCTCTATGACATCAGAACTTCATTTGCCACATTGTCTCTATGACAACAGAACTACTTTTCCCAGAATTCCTTTATCTACGTCATCAAATCAACATTTTCCACAGTGTCTTTCTCTGGGGCATGAGAAAAACCTTTCCCACACTGCCCTCCTCTAAATTATCATAACTACATTTTCCACAGTGCCTTTGACAATGTGACAGGAAAATCTTTCCCACAGAGGCTTTCTCTGCTTCATCAAATTGATGTTTCCCTCCATACCTTTAGCTCAGTCATCTGAACTACATTTCCCACAGTGTTTTTCTTTATGTCACAGAAATAGATTTCCTACAGAGTCTTTCTCTGTTTCATCAGAACTACATTTCCCACAGTGCCTTCCTTGGTGACATCTGAACTACATTTCCCGCAGTGCCTGTCTCTCTGACATCAGAACTACATTGCCCATCTTGCCTTTATCTACATTATAAATACGCCATTTCCCACAGTGCCTTTCTCAGTGTCACCTGAACTACATTTCCCATAGTTCATATGTGTACAACATCAGAACTACATTTTGCATAGTTCCTTTGTCTATGACATCACAACTACATTACCCAAAGTTCCTTTCTCTGTGTCATCACAACTACATGTCCCACTATCCTTTCTTTATCTCATCAAAATGGTATTTCCTACAGTTCCTTTCTCTACATTATCAGAAATTCATTACCCACAGAGCCTTTCTCCATGTCATCAGAACTACATTTCCCACAGTGCCTTTCTCTAGGTCATCAGAACTGCATTTCACAACTTTACTTTATTTATGTCATCAGAACTCCATTTCCTTCAGTGCCTTTATATACATCATCATAACTTCATTTCCCACAATACCTTTCACTGTGTCACAGCCATTACCCACAAAGCCTTTCTCAGTGTCATCTGAACTGCATTTCCCACAATACCTATGTGTATATCACCAGAACTACATTTATCACCTTTCCTTTCTCTATTTCATCAGAAATACGTTACTCATAGTGCCTTTCTTGGTGCATCTCAACTACATTTTCCATAGTGCCTGTTTCTATGACATTAGAACTAAATTGCACACTTTGCCTTTAGATACTTCATCAATAGTACATTTCCACAGTGACTTTCTAGGAGTCATCTGAACTTCATTTCCCACAGTTCCTATGTGTATGTCATCAGAACTATATTTCTCCCAATTCCTTTCTCTTTGACATCAAAACTACATTGAAATTTCCTTTCTCTTTGTAATCAGAACAACATTTCCCACAGTGCCTTTCTTTATGTCACAGAACAACATTTCCCACATTCCATTCTTTATGTCATTAGAAGTACTTTTCCTACAGTGCCTTTCTCTACATCATCCGAAATTAATACCCACAGTGGCTTTCTCTATGATATCAGATCTACATTTCCCATAATTCTTTTCTCTGATATCAGAACTGCGTTTCGCATGGTGTCTTTCTCTAACACATCAGAACTATGTTTCCCACACATCATTTCTCTATGGCATCAGAGGTGCATTTCCTGCAGTTCCTTTCTCTATCTCATCAGATAAACATTACCCACTTGCCTTTCTCTATGACATCAGATATACATTTCCAACAGTGCCTTCTCTGTGTCATCAGAACTGCATTTACAAAAGTTCCTTTCTCTGTGACATAAGGAGTGCATTCCCCACAGTTCCTTTCTCTACATCATCATAGCTGTATTTCCATCAGGGCCTTGCTCTAAGTAACAAAAATACAATACCCACAGTGCCTTTCTCAGTGTCATCTGAACTATATTTCCCACAGTTCGGATGTGTATGTCATCACACCTATATTTCCCAGAGTTCCATTCTTTACATCATCAGAACTACATTTCTCACAGTGTCTTTTACAATGACATAAGAACTGCATTTCCCACAGTGCCTTTCTCCATCTCATCAGAACTACATTACCGAAAGTTCCTTGCTCTGTGTCATCATAACTCAATTTCCCACAATGCCTTTCTCTATGTCAAAGAAATACATTACCTTTATTGCCTTTCTCAGTGGCACCAAACCTACATTTCCTACAGTTCCTTTGTCTACATCATCAGAACCTCATTTCCCACAGTTCCCTTCTCCACGTAATCAGCACTACATTGCCCACAAAGATTTTCTTGTGTCATCAGAACTACATTTCCCACAGTTCCTGTATCTTTGTCATCAGAACTACATTTCCTACAGTGCATTTGTCTGTGTCATCAGATCTACATTTACCACACTTCCTTTCTCTGACATCAGAACTATATTTCCCACAGTGCCTTTATTTGAGACATAGGAACTTCATTTCTCTATGGCATCAGAGCTCCATTTCCAGCAGTTCCTTTCTCTATGTCATCAGATCACGATTATCCACAGTGCCTTTCTCTATGTCATCAGAACTACATGTCCCAGTGTGCCTTTCTCTATGATATCAGATCTACATTTCCCACAGTGCCTTCTCTGTGTCATCACAACTGCATTTCTTACAGTGTCTTTCTCTGTGACATAAAATTATCACATGGCCTATCTCCTTCCAATCAGGACTACATTACCAAAAGTTCCTTTCTCTGTGTCATCATAACAACATTTCCCACATTCCCTTTTTCAATGTCACAAAAATACATTTCCCACAGTCCCTTTCTCTTACTCATCAGAACATTTCCCACAATTACATTCACTGTGTTACCAGAACGACACTTCCCACATCTCTTTTTCCTAGGCATCAGAACTACATTTCCCACAGTGCCTTTCTCTATCATAAGAACTACATTCCCCACAGGTCCTTTCTCTATGTTATCAGAACTACATTTCCTTCAGGGCCTTTCTCTAAGTCAGAGAAATAAATTTTTTACAGTGCCTTTCTCTGTTTTATCAGGTCAACACTACCCACAATTCATCTCTCAGTGTCAATTGAACTACACTACCCACAGTTCCTATGTGTACCTCATCACAACTACATTTCCCACAGTTCCTTTTTCTACATCATCAGAACCACATTTCCCACAGTGTCTAACTCCATGACATAAGAAATGCATTTCTCACAATGCCTTTCTCCATCTCATCAGAACTAAATTACTCAAAGTTCCTTGCTCTGTGTCATCATTACTCAATTTCCCACATGCCTTTCTCTATGTCAAAGAAATACATTACCTACATTGCCTTTCTCAGGGACATCTGAACTCCATTTCCCACAGTTCCTTTGTCTACATCATCAGAACCTCATTTCATCCATTTCTTTTATCCACGTCATCAGCACTAAGTTACCCATAGAGCCTTTCTTGTGTCATCAGAACTATATATCCCACAGTTCCTGTATCTATGTCATCAGAACTACATTTCCTACAGTACCTTCTCTGTATCATCACAACTGCATTTCTTACAGTGTCTTTCTTTGTGACATAAGAACTAAAATTATCACATGGCCTATCTCTTTCTAATCAGGACTACATTACCAAAAATTCCTTTCTATGTGTCCTCATAACAACATTTCCCACATTCCCTTTCTCAATGTCACTAAAATACATTTCCCACAGTCCCTTTCTCCTACTCATCAGAACATTTCCCACAATTACATTCACTGTGTCACTAGAACGACATTTCCCACATCTATTTCACCTAGGCATCAGAACTGCATTTCCCACAGTGCCTTTCTCTGTCTCATCAAAACTACATTATGCAAAGTTCCTTGCTCCACGTCTTCATAACTACATTTCCCACAATGCCTTTCTCTGTTGCAGAAATACATTTCCCACAGTGCCTTTCTATATGTAATCATAATGCATTTCCCACAAAAGCCTGTCTCTATGACATCAGAAATACATTGCTCATCTTGCCTTTATCTACATCATCAGTACTATGTTTCTCACAGTGCCTTTCTCTGTGTCATATGAACTACTTTTCCCATAGATCCTTTCTCAGTGTCACCAGAAATAATTTTCCCTCATTTCCTTTCTCTATGTCATCAGAACTTCATTTCCCTCAGTTCCTTTCTCTATGTGCGTATCATCTGAACTACTTTTCCAACAGTTCTTATGTGTTCATCATCAGAACTACATTTCCCACAGTGCCTTTCTCTATGTGACCACAACAGCATTTGCACTTTGCCTTCCTCTATGTCGCCAGAACTACATTTCTGAAAGTGCCTATCTCTGCTTCACCAGATCGGCATTTCCCACAATGCCTGTCTTTGTGTCAAAATAACTACATTTATGAGAGTTCCTTTAGTTACATCAGAACTACATTACCCACAGTTCCCTTCTCTGTCATCAGAACTTCTTTTCCCACTGTGCCTTTCTCTATGTCATCAGAACTTTATTTCCAACACAAACTTTCTGTATATCATCAGAACTATATTTCCCACAGTGACTTTCTCTTTGTCATCAGAACTATATTTCCAACAGTGCTTTTCTCTTCTTCATCACAATGGCATTTCCACAGTGTTTTCTTGGTATCGTCAGAACTAATTGAGCACAGTGTCTTTATCTAAGTCACAGAACTACATTTTTCACAGTTTCTTTCTTCATCTCATCAAAACTACATTTCGCTCAGTACCTTTCTCTAAGTCACAGAACTACTTTTTAAACAGTGCATTTATCTCCATCATCAGAACTGCATTTCATACTCTTCCTTTCTCTATAACATCAGTACTACATTACCCAAAGTTCCTTTCTCTATGACATCAATACTACATTGCCCAAAGTTCTTTTCTCTATGACATCAGAACTACATTTTCCAGAGTGCCTTTCTCTATTTCTCAGAAATACATTTTCCATAATGATGTTCTCACTTTCTTCAGAACAACATTAAACAGTGCCTTTCTTGGTGTCATTTAAACTACATTTCCCACAGTTACTATATGTATGTAATCAGAACTACATTTATTACAGTTCCTTTCTCTATATCTGAGAACAGCATTTCCCACAGTTCCAGTCTCTACTTCATCAGAACTGCATTGTCCACAGTTCCTTTTTCTGGGTCAGCACACCCATGTTTCTGACTGCCTTTCTCTACATCATCATTACTACATTTCCCACAGTGCCTTTCTCAGTGTCATCTGAACTACATTTCCCACAGTTCCTATGATTATGTCCTCAGGACTACATTTCCCACAATGTCTTTCACTATGTGACAGAACAACCTTTCCCACAGTGCCTTTCTCTTCTTTATCAAATCGACATTTGCCACCATTCCTCACAGTTCCTTTCTCTATATAAACAGAACTACATTACCCACAGTGCCTTTTACTTCATCATCAGAAGTACATTACCCACAGTGCCTTTCTTTATGTATTCATAATTTCATTACTCACAGTGACGTTTTATTCATCATCAGAACTACATTGGGAAATGTAGTTCTCATGTCTTAGAGAAATAACTATGGGAAATGTTTTTCTGATTACACCAAGATAGGCTCTGCTGGTAATGTAGTGCTGATGACCTAGAGAAAGAACTGTTGGAAATATAGTTCTAATGTCATATATAATGGAAGTGTGGGAAAGGTAGTTCTGTGACATAGAAAAAAGGCACTGTGGGAAATGTAGTCTGTGACACAGAGGAAGGTACTATGGGAAATGTAGTTCTGATAACACAGAGAAAGAAACTTTGGATAATGTAGTTCTAAGGAAATATAGAAAGGAACTGTGGGTAATGAAGTTCTGGTGAAATAGAGATAGGCACATGGGGTAAAGATGTTCTGATGATCTAGAGAAAGGAACTGTGGGGAATGTAGGACTGATAACGTAGAGAAAGGCACTGTCTGAAAAGTCGTTCTGATGAAACAGAGAAAGTAACTGTGGGAAACGTTGTTATGATGATGTACAGAAAGGAACTGTGGTAAATTTAGTTCTGATGACGTAGAGATAGGAACTATGGGGAATGTAGTTTTCATTATGTAGAGAAAGGCACTTTGGAAATGTAGTTCTGATGCCATGGAAAAAGGGGCTGTGCAAAATGTAATTATGATGACACAGAAAAAGGCACTGTGGGAAATGTAGTAATGGTGACACATAAAGGCATTGTGGGAAATGTAGTTCTGATAGCAGAGAAAGGTAATGTGGGAAATGTAGTTTTTATGTCATATAAAGGAACAATGGGAAATGTAGATCTCATGAAGTAGAGAAATACATTGTGGGAAATGTAGTTCTCATAATGTAGATAAAGGCAGTGTAGGAAATGTAGTTCTGAAGATGAAGTGAAAGGTATTGTATGTAATGTTGTTCTGCTAACAAAGACAAAGGCAATGTGGGAAATGTAGTTCTTATGCCTCAGAGAAAGAAATTATGGCAAATGAAGTTCTGATTACACAGAGAAAGGAAACATGGGAAATGTAGTTCTGATGTCTTACAGAAAGACACTGTGTGAAATATAGTTCAGATGATGTAGAGAAAGGCAGTGTGAGAAATGTAGTTCTGACGATGTTGAGAAAGGAACAGTGGAAAATTCAGTTCTGATGATGTAGAGAAAGGCACCATGTAAAATGTAGTTCTGGTGACACTGAGAAATGATGTGTGGAAATGTAGTTCTGATGTCTTAGTGAATGGCACTGTGGGAAATGTTGCTCTGGTAAAGTACACATAAGAACTGTAGGAAATGTAGTCCAGATGACACTGAGAAAGGCACTGTGGGAAACCTAGTGTTGATGATGTAGATAAAGGCAAAATGGGCAATGTAGTTTGAATGTCATATAGAGAAGCACTGTGGGAAATGTAGTTCAAATGTCACTAAGGAAGGCACTGTGGGAAATGTTGCTCTGATAAAGAGAGAAAGGCATGTTGGAAATGTAGTTCTGTGACATAGAGAAAGGCACTGTGGGTAATGATGATATGATGACACAGAGAAATGAACTGAGGGAAATGTAGCTCTGATGACGTAGAGAAAGGCACTCTCCGTAGTGAATTTCATATAAAGTAGTGAAAGGCACTGTGAGAATTGTATATCTGATGTCATAGAGAAAGGCACTGTGTGTAATGTTGCTCTGATGAAACAGAAAAAGGCATTGAGTGAAATGTATTTCTGTGACATAGAGAAATGCACTGTGGGAAATATCGTTATGATGACAGAGAGAAAGGAACTTTTGGTAAAGTAGTTCTCATGAGAAGGAGAAAGATACTGTGGGAAATGTAGTTATGATGATCCAGAAAAATGACAAGGGGAAATGTAATTCTGATGCCATAGAGAAAGCAATTGTGCAAAATGAAGTTGTGAAGATATAGAGAAAGGCATTGTGGGAAATGTAGTTATGATGATGTATACAAAGGTATTGTGAGAAATGGAGTTCTGATGACATGAATAAAGCAAAAGAGGGAAATATACTTCTAAAGACATAGAGAAAGGCACTGGGGGAAATGCAGTTCTGATGTCATAGAGAAAGGAATTGTGGGAAATATAGTTATCATGACACACAGAAAAGTACTTTGGGTAATGTAGTTGTGATGTCATAGAAAAAGGAACTGTAGAAAATGTAGTTCTGTTGATGTAGAAAAAGGAACTGAGGGAAATATAGTTGTGATTAGGTAGAGAAAGGAATTGTATGTAATTTAGTTATGATGACTTAGAGAAAGGAACTTTGGGTAATGTAGTTCAGATATCATAGAGAAAGGAGCTGTGGGAAATGTAGTACTGACAATATAGAAAACACTTTGTGGGAAATGTAGCTCTGAAGATGTAGAAAATGACATTGTGGGTAATATAGTTCTGATTACTTAGAGAAAGGAAATTTGGGTAATGTAGTTCTGATGACATAGAGAAAGGCTTTGTGGGAAATGATTTTTGTTTTTTGAAGATGTAGTTAAAGGCACTTTGGGAATTGTAGTTCTAACAACAAACACAAAATAACTGTGGGAAACGTTCTGATAAAACAGAGAAAGGCATTATGGGAAATATTGTTTGGGTGACCTAGAGAAAGGCACTGTGGGAAATGATGTTGGGATGACATAGAGAAAGGCACTGTTGGAAATGTAGTTATTATAATGTAGAGAAAGCAACTGTGAGAAATGGAGTTCTTATGACATGCCTAAAGCCAAGGTGGGAAATGTAGTTTTCATGACATAGAGAATGGGACTGTGGGAAATGTAGTTCTGATCACCTAGTTAGTGACATGTTTGGAAACATCATTGTGATGACATAGAGAAAGGCACTGTGGGAAATGAAGTTCTGATGACATGAAGAAAGGAACTGAGAAATGAAGTTCTGATGACATAGAGAAAGGACACTATGGTAAAATGTAGTTCAGATGACACAAAGAAATGAACTAGGGAAATGTAGTTCTGATTCTGTAGAATAGTCACTCTGAGTAATTTAATTCTGATGACAAGGAGAATTGTACTTTGGAAAATGTAGTTCTCTTGACATAGGTAAAGGAACTGTGGGAAATTTTGTTCTGTTGTAGAAACAGGACACTATGGAAAATGTATTTCAGATTACACTGAGAAAGACACTGTGAAAAATGTAGTTTTTATGATGTAGAGAAAGGCATTGTGAGAAGTGTAGTTCTAATGACACAGAGAAAGGAACTTTGATTAGTGTATTTCTGATGACATAGAGAAAGGATGTGTGGGAAATGTAGTATTGATGACACAGAGAAGGGCACTGTAGGAAATGTAGTACTCATGACATAGAGAAAGACAGTGGGAATGGTAGTTCTGAACAAGTAGAGAAAGTAGCTGTGAGAAATGTAGTTCTGATGATGTAAATAAAGGAACTTTCAGATATGTAGTTCTGATGACATAGAGAAAGGTACTGTGGGAAATGTAGTTCTGATGAAGCAAAGAATGGCAGTGTGGGAAATATCGTTCTGTCAGGTAGTGAAAGGCACTATGGAAAATATAGTTCTGAAGACACAGGTAAAGGAACTGTGGAAAATGTAGTTCAGATGAAGAAGACATAGGAACTGTGGGAAATGATGTTCTGATGACCTATAGACAGGCTGTATAGGAAATGTGGTGTTGATTATGTAGAGAAAGGCACTGTGGGAAATGTAGTTATGATGACACAGAGAGAGGAACTATAGGTAATTAGTTCTGATGAGATGCAAAAAGGCACTGTGGGAAATGTAGTTCTTATGGCACAGAGATAGAAACTATGGGAAATTAAGTACTGGTGACATATAGAAAGGAACCGTGAAAAATGGAGTTTTGAGACACAGAGAAAGGCATAGTGGGAAATATAGTTCTTATGACACATAGAAAGGCACTATGGGTAATGAAGTTGTGGTGACATAGAGAAAGTCACTCTAGGAAATGGGTATGATGATGTAGAAGAAGGCACTATGGGAAATGTATTTCTGATGTCATACTTAAAGGTACAGTGGAAAATGTAGTAATGATGACAAAAAGAAAGGCACTGTGGGAATGTATTTCTGAAGAATTAGAGAAAGGCACTGTGGTAAATGTAGTTCAGATCACACTGAGAAAGACACTGTGTAAAATGATGTTCTGATTATGTAGAGAAAGGCCCTGTAAGAAATGTGGATCTGATGAAACAGAGAAACCCTCTCTGGGAAATGCAGTTCTGATGACATAGAAAAAGGCAGTGTGGGAAATGTTGTTCTGATGTCACAGAGAAAGAAAATGTGGGAAATATAGTTCTGGTTTCAAAAAGAAAGGAACTGTGGAAATGTAGTTCTCATGTCATAGAGAAAATGTGGGAAATGTAGTTCTCATAATGTAAATAAAGGCACTGTGGGAAATATAATTCTGTGACTTATAGAAAGGCATTGTGAGCAATTAGTTCTGAAGAAACTAAGAAAGGCACTGTGGAAATGTTGTGATATTGTAGAGAAAGGAACTGTGGGAATTGTAGTTCTGATGATGTAGACAAAGGCACTGAGAGAAATACAGTTCTGGGATGAAGAGAAAGGAACTGGGATAAATGTACTTCTGATGATGTACCCAAAGGAATTGTGGGAAATGCAGTTCAGATCACATCGAGAAAGACACTGTGAGTAATGTTGTTCTGATGAAAGAGAGAAATTCACCAAGGAAATGTAGTAGTGATGATGTAGAGAAAGGACCTGTGGCAAATGTACTTATTATGACACAGTTAAAGGAACTCTGGGAAATGTAGTTCTGATGACATACAGGTTCAGAAAGGCACTGTGGGAAAAGTATTTCTTATGATGTAGAGAAATGAACTGTGGGAAGTGTAGTTCTGATGTCATAGAACCAGGCCACAGTGGTAAATGTAGTTCAGATATCACAGAGAAACAAACTGTGGGAAATATATTTCTGATGACATAGAGAAAGGTGCTGTGGGAAATGTAATTCTGATGAAACATACTCAGACACTGTTGGATTGCAGTTCTGATGATGCAGGTAAAAGCACTGTGGGAAAAGTTGTTCTGATGAAACAGAGGAAAGCACTCTGGGAAACGTAGTTCTGAAGACCTAGAGGATATAATTGTGGGAAATATAGATCTCATGATGTACAGAAAGAAACTCTGGGCAATGTAGTTCTGTTGACATAGAGAAACACACTATGGTAATGCAGTTCTGTTGACACTGAGAAAGGCACTGTGGGAAATGTAGTTCTGATGGTGTAGATAAATGCAGTGTGGGAAAGGTTGTTCTGATGAAGTAGAGAAAGGCACTGTTGGAAATGTATTTCTGATGACATAGAAAAAGTAAATTGGGAAATATAGTTCTGTGACATTGATAAAGTAACTTTGTGAAATGTAATTCCAGTGACAAATAAAGGCACTGTGGAAAATGAAGTTCTGATGACTTGTGAATGGAACTGTGGGAAAGGTTGTTCTCTTATTGAAACAGACCAATGTGGGAAATGTATTTCAGATGACAAAGAGAAAGGCACTGTGTGAAATGTAGTTATAATGACATAGAGAAAGACACTGTAAGAAATGTAGTTCTTACATCAGAAAAAGGCAATGAAGGAAACGTAGTTCTGGCGACATCCAGAAAGGCATTTTTGGAAATGTAGTTGACATAGATAAAGGCACTGTCAGAAATGTAGTTCTGATCACGTTGGGAAAGGAACTGTGGGAAATTGAGTTTTGATGACATAGAGAAAGGCAGTATGGGAAATGAAGTTCTGTCACATAGTGAATGGCACTGTGGGAATGTAGTTATGATGACATAGAGAAACAAAGTGTAATAAATGAAGTTCTGATGGCATAGACATAGGAAATATTGGAAAGGAACTGTGGGAAATGTAGTTCTGTAACAGAGAGAAAGAATGTGAGAAATGTAGTTCAGATGAACCCAAGTAAGGCACTGTGGGAAATGTCGTTCTGGTGAACCAGATAAAGGAAGTGTGTGTAATGAACTTCTGATAAAATAGAGAAAGGAACTTTGGGAAATGAAGTTGTGATGAGGTAGACAAAGGCACATAGTAAATGCAGTTGTGATTCTATAAAGAAAGGGACTATGGGTTTAGTAGTTCTTATGAAATTGAGAAAGAACTGATGACGTTGAAAAAGATAAGATGGGCAATGTAGTTCTGATATCATAAAGACCAGCACAGTTGGAATTGAAGGTCTGATGACATAGAGAAAAAGGCACTGTGGGAAATGTAGTTCTGATGACACACAGAAAGCCACTATGAGAAATGTATTTCTGAAGACCTAGAGAATGGAATTGATGGGGATTGAATTTCTGATGTTGTACAGAAAGAAACTGTGGGAAATTTAGTTCTGATGATGTAGAAAAAGGAACTGTGGGAATGTAGTTCTGATGATGTAGAGAAATAACCTGTGTGAAATTCAGTTTTGGTGACACAGAGAAAGGCACTGTGGGAAATCTACTTGTGTTGATGTAGATAAAGGAACTGTGGGAAATATACTTCTGATGATGTAGATAAAGGCAACATGGGCAATGTAGTTCTGATGTCATTGAGACAGGCATTGTGGGAAATACAGTTCAGATGACACTGGGGATGGCACTGTGAGAAATATGGTTCTGATGTAACAGAGAAAGGAAGTGTGGGAAATATAGTTCTAATGGCACAGTGAAAGACACAGTGGGAAATGTAATTCTGATGACAAAGAGAAATGAACAGTGCAAAATGTAGTTCAGATGACACTGGGAAAGGCACTGTGGGAAATGTAGTTCTGATGTAACACAGGAAGAAAGTGTGGGAAATGCAGATCTGATGTCATAGATAAAGGAACTATGGAAATGTAGACCTGATGACACTGGGAAAGGCACTGTGGGAAATGTATTTATGATGTCATAGAGAAAGGCACTGTGAGAAAGTACTTCTGAGGTCACAGTGAAAGACTCTGTGGATGATGTAGAGAAGGGCCCTGTAAGATGTTGTATTGATGAATCAGAGAAAGGCACTTTGGGGAATGCAGTTCTGGTGAAGTAGAAAGGAACTGTGAGAAATGTAGTTCTATTAATGTAAATAAAGGAACTGTGGGAAATGTAGTTCTGATGACATAGAGATGTCATGAAGAAAGGAACTATGGTAAATGAAGTTATGACGATTCAGACATAAGAACTATGAGAAATGAATTCTGATGATTTAGAGAAAAGGAAATGTGAGAAAGGTGTTTCAGATGAGACAAAGAAAAGCATGGTGGGAAATGTAGTTCTCATGTTGCAGAAAGAGTCACTGTGGGAAATGTAGTTCTGATGTCATACAGAAAATAACTCTGGGTAATGTAGTTCTAATGCCATGAAGAAAGGACCTCTGGTAAATGAAGTTCTGATGACATAGAGAAAGGCATTGTGGAAATGTGGTTCTGATGATGCCAAAGAAAGCACTGGGGGAAATGTAGTTCTGGGGATGTAGTGAAAGGAAATGTGGGTAATGTACTTCTAATGACATAGAGAAAGGACCTGAGGGAAATGATGTTCTGATGATGTAGAGACAGGTACTATAGGAAATGTAATTTTTATGACTTATAGAAAGGAACAGTGGGAAACGTAGTAGTTATGATGACTAGGAAAACGGTACTGTGGATAATGTAGTTCTCATGATATAGTGGAAGGAAGTGCAGGATATGTTGTTCTGATGGCATATAAAAAGGCACTGTGGGAAACATAGTTCTTATGACACAGGAAAAGACACTGTGGGAAATGTAGTTCTCATGATGTAGAGAAAGGCAGTGTTGGAAAAGTAGTTCTGATGCCAAGCAGAATGGCAATGTGCAAAATGTATTTGTGATGACATAGAAAAGGGCAATGTGGGAAATGTAGTTCTGGTGACACAGAGAAAGGCATGGTGGGAAATGTCGATCAGATGAAACAGAGAAAGGCACTGTGGGAAATGAAGGTCTGTTGATGTAAATAAATGAACTGTGGGAAAAGTAGTTCTGATGAGGTAGAAAAAGGCACTGTGGGAAATATAATTGTGATGACACGAAAAATGACACGTGGGAAATGTAATTCTAATGACATAGAGAAACACATTGTGGGAAATGTAGTTCTGAAGTTGTAGTGAAAGGCACTGCAGGAAATGTCATTCTGATGAAACAGAGAAAGGTACTGTGGGAAATGTATTTCTGTGACATAGAGAAAGGCCCTGTGGGAAATGTAGTTCTGATGAAGTAAAAAGAAAAAAAAAGAAAAAAAAAAGGCACTGTGGGAAAAGTAGATCTGATGATGCAGAGAAAGGCACTGTGGGAAATGTAGTTATGATGAGATAGAGAAAGGAACTGTGGGTAATGTAGTTTTAATGACAAAGAGAAAGGAACAGTGGGAAATGATTTTCTGATGACACAGATATAAGCACTTTAGGAAATGTAGTTTTGATGACCTAGAGAATGACACTGTGGGAAATGAAGTTCTGATGTCACATAGAATGGCACTGTGGGTAATATAGTTCAGAAGACATAGAAAAGGAACTGTGGGAAATGTAGTTCTATTGTCCCAGCTAAAGACACTGTGTAAAAATATGCTCTGATGATGTACAGAAAGACGCTGTATGATGTCGCTTTAATGAACCAGAGAAAGACACTGTGGGAAGTGAAGTTCCAATGACATAGAGAAAGGCACTGTGGGAATTGTATTTCTGGTAATATATACAAAGGCACTATCCACATAGCTAAAGGCTTCTTGGGAAACATTGATTTCATGACCTAGTGATAGCCACTGTAGGAAATGAATTTCTACTGATCTAGAGAAAGGCACAGAGAAAAATGTATATCTGATGATATAGAGAAAGTCTCTGTGAGAAATGTAGTTATGCTGACACAGAGAAAGGCACTGTGGGTAATATAGTGCTGATAATGTAGAGAAAGGAACTGTGGGAAATGTAGTTTTGAAGATGTAGTTACAGACACTGAGGGAAATACACATTTGATGACACAGAAAAAGGCACTGTGGGAAATGTAGTTGTGGTGAAACAAAGAAAGACACTGCTGGTAATATGGTGATGATGATGTAGAGAAGGAAATATTGGAAATGTAGTTTTGCTGATGTACACATAGGAAGTGTGGGAAATGTAATCTGGATGACAGCAAGAAAGGCACTGTGGGAAATGTTGTTCTGATGAAACAGAAAGGAACAATGGAAAACATAGTTCTGCTGTCAAACAGAAAGGAAGTGGGGGAGATAAAGTTCTGTGACATGGAGAATAAACTGTGGGAAATTTTGTTTGGTGAAATACAGAATGGCACTGTGGGAAGTGTAGTTCTGATGACACAGAGTAAGGGACTTTGGGTAATGTAGACCTGATGAGTGAGAAAAGGGCACTGAGGGAAATTTAGTTCTGATGAAACAGAGAAAGGCACTGTAATAAGTGTAGTTTTGAGATCATAGAGAAAGACAGTGTTGAAAATATAGTTCCGATGACAGGGAGAAAGGAACTGTGAGAAATGTAGTTCTGAAGATGTAGAGAAAGGCACTGTGGGAAATGTATTTCTGATGTCATAGAGAAACTATCTGTGGGAAATGTATTCATGATGACATAATGAAAGGCACTGTGGGAATTGTAGTTCTGACATCACAGTGAAAGACTGTGGAAAAATATGCTCTGATGATATAGAGAAAGGCTCTGTAAGATGTGGTTTTAATGAACCAGAGAAGGCTCTGTGGGAAATGTAGTTCTGGTGACAACAAAGAATCGCACTGTGGGTAATGTGTTTCTGATGACAGGAAGAAAGGAACAGTGATAAATGAAGTTCTGATGACGTCCAGAGAGGAAATGTGAGAAATGTAGTTCAGATGACACCATGAAAGGAATTGATGATAATATCGTTCTGATTAAACAGAGAAAGGTACTGTGGGAAGTGTAGTCCTGATGACATAGAGAAAGGCACAGTGGGAAAGGAAGTTCTAATGACATAGAGAAAGGAACTGTGGGAAATGTAGCTCTGATGATGTAAATGAGGAACTGTGGGAAATGCCAATATGATGAAGCAGAGAAAGGCACTCTGGCAAATGTAGTTCTGATGTCACAGAGAAAGGCACTCTGGCAAATGTAGTTCTGATTTCATACACAAAGTCACTGTGGGTAATGTAGTTCTGAAGACATAGAAAAAGGCACTATGGGAAATGTATTTCTGGTGACACAGAGAAAGGAACTGTGGGAATCATATATCTGATGTCATAGAGAAAGGCACTGTGGGAAATGTAGTTCTTATGTCACTGAGAAAGACTGTAAGAAATGTAGTTCTGATGATGTAGAGAAAGGAACTGTGGGAAATGTAGCTGTGATGTTATAGAGAAAGGAACTTTGGGAAATGAATGTATGATGACATAGAGAAAGGATCTGTGGATGATGTAGTTCTAATGACTTAGAGAAAGGCACTGTGGTAAATGAAGATCTAATGATGTAGACACAGGATCTGAAGGAAATGATATTTGGATGATGAGGTGGCAGGAATTACAGGAAGTGTAGTTCTGATGACACAGAGAAAGTCACAGTATGAAATGTAGTTCTGATCATGTAGATAAAGAAACTGTGAGAATTGGAGTTCTTAAGACATGAATAAAGGCAAGATGGGAAATGTAGTTCTGATGTCATTGGCATAGGCACTGTGGGAAATGTAGCTCAGATACCACAAGGAAAGTCACTGTGAGCAATGTTGATCTGATGAAAGTGTCAAAGGCACTGTGGGAACTGTAGTTCTGATGTCAAAGAAAAACGAAGTGTTGGAAATGGGGTTCTGATATCATAGAGATAGAAACTGTGGGAAATGTAATTCTGATGACACAGAAAAAGGCACTGTGGGAAATTTAGTTCTGGCGGCGCAGAGATAGGCACTGTGGGAAATCTTGTTCTGGTGACACAGAGAAAGGCACTGTGGGAAATGTCATTATGGTGACACAGAGAAACAAACATTGGGTAATGAAGTTCTCACGAGATGGAGAAAGGCCATGGGATGAATGTAGTTCTGATGATGTAGACAAAGGCACTGCAGAAATGAAGTTGTGATGACAGAGATAAAGGCATTGTGAGAAATGTAGTTCTGATGACATAGAGAAAGGGATGTGAGAAATCTAGTTATCAGGACAAAGAGAAAGGAACTTTGGATAATATAGTTCTCATGTCATTGAGAAAGGAAATATGGGAAATGTAGATAAGAAGTCATAGAGAAAGAAACTATGGGAAATATAGTTTGGATGATTTAGAGAAAGGGACTGTGGGAAATGTAGTTCTGATGGCATAGCGACAGGCACTGTGGGAAATGTAGTTCAGATATTACTGAGTAAGGCACTGTGGGAAATGTATTTCTGTGACATAGAGAAAGGCTAGGCAAGAAATGCAGTTCTTATGTCACAGAGAAAGGAACTGTGGGAAATCTAGTTCTCAGAACATAGAGAAAGGAAGGTGGGAAATGTAGTTCTGGTGACAGAGAGAAAGTCACTGTGGTTAACATAGTGCTGATAACATAGATAAAGGCACTGTGGGAAATGTAGTTCTGTTGATGTAAATAAAGGGGCTATGGGAAATGTAGTTCTGAAGATGTAGTGAAAGACATGGTGGGAAATGGGATTTTGATGACACAGAAAAAGGCAATGTGGGCAATGTAGCTTTGGTGAAACAGAGAAAGACACTGCAGTAAATGTAGTGCTGATGATGTAGAAAAAGTACTGTGGGAAATAAAGTTTTGGTGATGTACACAAAGGAACTGTGGGAAATATAAACTGAATAACACCAAGAAAGGCACTGTGGGAAATGTTGTTCTAATGAAACAGAAAGGAACTACGGAAACTATAGTTCTGACGTCATACAGAATGGAAGTGTGGGAAATGTTTTGTGACACAGAAAATACAGTGGGAAATTTAGTTCAGTGACATACAGAAAGGCACTGTGGGAAATGTAGTTCTAATGACATAGAGAAAGGCCTTGTGGGAAATGTAATTGTGGTGACACAAAAAAGGTACTGTGTGAAATGTAGTTCTGATGACATATATAAAGAAATTGTGGTTTGTGTAGTTGCAAAGATGTTGTGAATGGCACTGTGGGAAATGCAGTTCTGATGACAAAAACAAAGACACTGTGTGAAATATAGTGCTGTGAGTTATAGAAAGGCACTGTTGGAAATTTATATCTAATGACATAGTGAAAGACATTGTGGGAAATGAGTTCTGATGACATAGAGAAAGGAAACTTAGGAAATGTAGGTCTGATGACATAGATAAAGACATTGTGGTGTACGTAGTTGCAAAGATGTGAATGGCACTGTGGGAAATGAGTTCTGATGATATAGAGAAGGAACCTTAGGAAATGTAGTTATGATATCATAGAGAAAGGAACTGTGGTAAATGTAGTTGTAAAGGCATAGAGAAAGGTCTGTTGGAAATGCAGCTATGATGGCTTTGAGAAAGGCATGGTGAGAAATGTCGATTTGGTGAAGCAAGAAAAGACCTGGGCAAAATGTATTTCTGTCAAATACTGAAAGGCACTGTGGGAAATGTAGTGATGATTACATAGAGAAAGCAAATGTGGGTAATGTAGTTCTAACACCATAAATAAAGGAACTGTTGTAAATGAAGTTCTGATGACATAGAGAAAGGCACTGAGGGAAAAGTGGGTCTGATGATGCCAAGAAAGGCACTGTGGAAAGTGAAGTTCTGTTGATGCAGAACAGGCACTCCAGGAAATAAAGTTCTGAGGACGTAGAGAAAGGAACAGTTGAAAATGTAGTTATGAAGACAAGCAGAACAGTACTGTAGACAATGTAGTTCTCATGACATAGTGAAAGGAAGTGTGGGAAAAGTTGCTCCGTTGTCATAGAAACAGGCCACTATGGGAAATATATTTCAGACGACACTGAGAAAGGCACTGTGGGAAATGTAGTTCTCATGACATAGTGAAAGGAGCTGTGGGATATGTTGTTCTGATGTTTAAAAAGGCACTGTGTGAAATGTAGTCCTGATGATTAAGAGAAAGGAACTCTGTGGAATGAAGTTCTCATGATGTAGAGAAAGGCAGTGTTGGAAATGTAGTTCTGATGCCATAAAGAAAGGGACTGAACAAAATGTAATTGTGATGACTCGGAAAAAGGCACTGTGGGAAATGTAGATTTTGTGACACAGGGAATGGCACTGGGGGTAATGTTGATCTGATGAAAGAGAGGAACTCTGGGAAATGATGCTATGATGAAATAGAGAAAGGCACTATAGGTAATGTAGTTCTGTTGATGTAAATAAAGGAACTGTGGGGAATGTAGTTCTGATGACATAGAGAAAGGAACTGTGGGAAATGTGGATCTAATGACACAGAGAAAGGCCCTGTGGAAAATGTACTTCTGAAGACATAAAGAAAGGCACTGTGGATAATGAATTTCTGATGACACACAGAAAGGAACTTTTTTTTTAATGTATATGTGAACTTATAAAGAAAGGACCTGAGGGAAATGTAATTCTCATGACTTACACAAAGGAACTGTGGAAAATGCAGTTCAGATGACACCAAGAAAGGCACTGTAGTAAATGTCATTCCTGTATCACTGAGAAAGACAAGGTGGGGAATGTAGTTCTGATGTCATAGAGAAAGGCACTGAGGGAAAAATAGTTCTCTGACATAGAGAAAAGAAGTGTGGGAAATGTAATTTTGATGATGTAAATAAATGAACTGTGGGAAATGTAGTTCAGATGACATAGGAAAAGGCACTGTAGGAAATATAGTCCTGATGACATAGAGAAAAGAACTGTGGGAAACATAATATAGATGATGTAGATAAGAGCAAGTTGGGAAATGTAGTTCTAATGTCATAGAGACCGGCATTCTGGGAAATGTAGTTTAGATGTCACAAAGGAAGGCATTGTGGGAAATGTAGCACTGATGAAACAGAGAAAGGCACTGTGGGAAAAGTAGTTCAGATGATACGAATTAAGGCACTATGGGAAATGTTGTTCTGATGATATAGTAAAAGGAATTGTGGGAAATGACATTCTGATCTGGTAGATAAAGGAACTCTGGGAAATGTAGTTCTGATGATATAGAGAATGGCAACAGGGGCAATATAGTTCTGATGTCATAGTGACAGGCACTGTGATAAATGTAGTTTAGATATCTGTAAGGAAAGCAATATGGGAAAGGTAGGACTGATGATGTTGATAATTTCTAGATCAGCAGGGTATCACTGATGTCATAGAGATAGGCATTGTGGGTAATGAAGTTCTTTGACGAAAATAAAGAACTATGGGAAATATAGTTCATATGTAAAGAAATGCAGTTTGGTAAATGTATCTCTGTGACATAGAGAGAAGCACTGTGTGTACTATAGTGCTGATGAAGTAGAGAAAAGAAATGTGGGAAATGTAGTTCTGATGACAAGGAAAGACACTGTGGGAAATGGCACCTGATGAAAGAGAGCAATTCACTGTGGTTAATGTAGTTCTTACATCAAGACAAAAGCACTGTGGGAAACGGCATCTGATGAATGATCGAAAGGCACTGTGGGAAATGTAGTGCTGATGAAATACACATAATAAGTGTTGGAAATGTAGTTCAGATGACACTGAGAATGGCACTGAGAGTAATGTCGATCTTGTGAAACAAAGAAAGGCACTCTGGGAAATGTATTTCTTTGACATAAAGAAAGGCAATGTGTGAAATGTAATTCTTATGTCACTTAAAAATTGTGGGAAATAAAGTTCAGATGTCATAGAAAAAAGAAGTTTGGGAAAATGTAGTTCGCATGTTATAGAGAAAGGAACTGTGGGTAATGTAGTGCTGATGATGTAGAGAAAGGATCTGTGATAAATGTAGTTCTGATGATGTAGATAAAGGAATTCTGGGATATGTAGTTCTGATGGGGAACAGAAAGGCATTGTGGGAATTGTAGTTCTGAAGATAAAGTGAAAGGCACTGTGAGTAATGTAGTTTGGATAACACAGTGAAAGGCAATGAGGGAAATGTAGTTCTGATAATGTAAAAAAAGGCACTGTGGGTAATTTAGTTCTGATGACATAGAGAAAGGAACTTTTGGTAATAAAATTCTGATGACATAGAGAAAGGAGCAAGTGGAAATATAGACCTGATACCGTAGAGGAAGGAATTGTGGGAAATGTAATTCTGTGACATCAAAAAACGCACTGTGGGAAATTTAGTTCTGATTAAACAGAGAAAGGCACTGTGGGAAATGTAGTTCTGATGTCACAGAGAAAGGCACTGTGAAAATTGTAGTTCTGATGTCATTGAGAAAGACACCTTGGGAAATGTAGTCCTGATGAATTAGAGAAAGTAACTGTGGGAAATGTAATTATGATATCATAGAAAAATGAAGTGTGGGAAATGTAGCTCTGATGTCATAGAGAAAGGACATTTGAGAAATGTAGTTCTGATGACACAGAAAAAGGCACTGTGGGTAATGTTGTGTTGATGATGTAAATAAAGGAACTTTGGGAAAAGTAGTTCTGATGATGTAGATAAAGGCAAGTTGGGCGATGTTGTTATGATGTCATAGAGACAGGCACCATGGGAAATGGAGTTCTGATGACATAGAGAAAGTTGCTGTGGGAAATGTAGTTCTGATGAAATAGAGAAAGGCACTGTGGGAAATGTAGTGATGTGACTTAGTGAAAGGCACTGTGGGAAATGCAGTTCTAATGAAATAGAGAAGTTTAGTATGGGAAATGTAGTTCTGTGACATAAAGAAGGGCACCCTAGGAATTGTAGTCCTGAGAATGAATAGAAAGCCATTGCTGGAAATGTATTTCTGATGATATCGGTAAAGACAAGATGGGCAATGTAGTTCTGATGTCATAGAGATAGGCACTGGAGGAAATGCAGTTCTGATGTCATACAGAAAGGCACTGTGGGTAAAGAAGTTCTGAAGATGTAGAGAAAGGCACTGTGGGAAATGAAGTTCTGGTCACACAGTGAAAGACACTGTGGAAAATGATGACCATGATAATATAGAAAATAATCTGTAAATTGTGGTTCTGATGATCCAGAGAAAGGCAAGGTGGGAAATGTAGTTCTGAAGACATATAGAAAACAACTGTGGGAAATGTTGATCTGATAAAATAGAGAAATTTTACTGTGGGAAATGTAGTTCTGTGACTTAGAGAAAGGCCCTGTGGGAAATGTAGCTCTCATGTCAGAGAAAGGAAGTATCAGAAATGTAGATCTGATGACACAGAAAAAGGAACTATGCAAAAGGTAGATCATAGGAACTGTGAAAAATGTAGTGCAGATGACACTGAGAAAGGAATTTGGGGTAATGTAATTGTGATATCATAGGAAACAGAACTGTGGGAAATGAATTTGTGATGACATACACATAGGAACTGTAGGAAATGTAGTTTGGATGGCACAGGGAAAGGCACTGTGGATAATGTTGTGCTGATGACATGGAGAAAGGAATTGTGGGAAATGTAGTTCTCATGTCAGAGAAAGGAAATTTTGGAAATGTAGATGTGATGACACAGAGGAAGGAACTATTGGAAATGAGGACCTCATGTCATAGAGAAAGGAACTGTGGGAAATGTAGATCTGATGACCCAAAAAAGGCACTGTGGGAAATGTAGATCTGATGACACTGAGAAAGATACTGTTGAAAAATAAGCTCTGATTATATATAGAATGTCCCTGTAAGGTGTGGTTTTGATGAGCCAGAGAAGGGCATTGTGGGAAATGTAGTTCTGGTGACACAGGGAATTACACTGTCAGTAATGTACTTATGATGACATAGAGAAAGGAACTGTAGGAAATTTAGTTCTGTTGACATACACATCAGAACTGTGGGAAATGTTGTTTAGATGACAACAAGAATGGAACTGTCAGTAATATCAATCTAATTAAACAGAGAAAGGCACTGAGGGAAGTGTAGTTCTAATTACATAGAGAAAGGCACTGTGGGAAATGTAGTTTGAAGGACATAGAGAAATGTAGAGAAACACACTGTGGAAAATGTGGTTTTGATGATGTAAATAAAGGAATGGTGGAAAATGTAGTTCTGATGATACTGAGAAAGGCACTGTTGGAAATGTAGTTCTAATGACATAAAGAAAGATGCTGTGGTAAATGCAGCTCTGATGACATAGAGAAAGCATTGGTGGGAAATATTGTTCTGATATCATAGAGAAAGGAAATGTGAGAAATGTAGATCTCATGACATAGAGAAAGCCATGGTGGGAAATGTCCATTTGATGAAGCCAAGAAAGGCACTGTGGGAAATGTAGTTATTATGTTGTAGAAAAGCTATTGTGAAAAATGGTGTTCTTATGACATGAATAAAGGCAAGTTGGGAAATGTAGTTCTTTGACATAGAGAAAGGCACAGTGGGAAATGTAATTCTTATGATGTAGTGAAATGCAATGTGGGAAACGTAGTTCTGATGTCATTAAGAAAGGAAGATTAGAAAATGTAGTTCTGTGATATAGATGAAGGAATGTGGGAAATGTAGATCTTTGACACAGTGAAAGACACTGTGGCAAATGTAGTTCTGATGACATAGATAAAGGAACTGTGAGAAATGTAGTTCTGATGATGTACACATAGGAACTGTGGGATATGTAGTTCTGATGACATCGAGAAAGGCACTGTGGGTAAGGTATTTCCATGACAAAGAAAAAGGCAGTGTGAAAAATGTAGTTATGATAAAACAGAGCAAAGAACTTTGGGTAATGTAATTCTGATGAGATGGAGAAAGGCACTGTGAGAAATGCAGCTCTAATGACATAAAGAAAGGCACTGTGGGAAATGTAGTTCTGATGACACAGAGAAAGTAATTTGGGTAATGTAGTTGTGATGTCATAGAGACTGGAACTGTGAGAAATATAGTTGTGATGATGTACCCAAAGGAACTGTGGGATACGTAGTTCAGATGAAACAAAGAAAGGAACTGTGGGAAACATAGTGTTGATGATGCAGATAAATGCAAGATGGGCAATGCAGTTCTGATGTCATAGAGACAGGCACAGTGGGAAATGTAGTTCAGATGTCACTGAGGATGGCACTGAGGAATATGTAGTTCTGATGAAACAGAGAAAGGCACTATAGGAAACAAATTTCTGTGACATAATTCTGATGACCTAACTAAAGGCATGGTGGGAAACGTGGATTTGATGAAGCAGAGAAAGGCACTGTGGGAAAGGTTGTTCTGTCACATTGTCAAAGGCATTGTGGGAAATGTAGTTATGATGTAGTAAAGAAGGTGACTGTAGGAAATGTAGTTCTGTTTTCATTGCATAAGGAACTTCAGAAATGTAGTTATGAGGACACAGAGCAATGAACTTTGAGTAAAGAAGTTCTGAAGAGATGGAGAAAAGCGTTGTGGGAAATGTAGTTCTTATGTCACAGAAAAAGGAACTGCAGGAAATGTAGTTCTGAGGTCAGAGAGAAATGATGTGTGGAAAATGTTCTTCTGTGCCATAGACAAATGCACTGTGGGAAATGTAGATCTCATGTCTTAGAGAAAATAACTATGTGAAATGTTTTTCTGATGACACCAAGAAAGGCTCTATTGGTAATGTAGTGTTGATAACCTAGAGAAAGAACTGTGGGAAACGTAGTTCTTATGTCATATATAAAGGAAGTGTGGGAAAGTTTGTTCTGTGATACAGAGAAAGGCACTGTGGGAAATGTAGTTCCAATGACGTAGAGAAAGGCACTGTGGGAAATGTAGTACTTGTGACATAGAGAAAGGCACTGTGGGAAATGTAGTTCTTATATCGGTGAAAGGAAGTGTGGGAAATGCAGTTTTGATGTCATAGAGAAAGGAACTATGGGAAATGTAGATGTGATGACACAGAAAATGACTCTATGGGAAATGTAGTTCTCATAATGTAGAGAAAGGCATCGGGAGAAATGTAATTATGAAGATGAAGTGAAAGACACTGTGTGTAATGTAGTTCTGACAACAACCTATGCCTCAGAGGAAAAAATAAAACTTTTGGAAAGGAAGGCCTGATGACACACAGACAGGAACTTTGGGTAATGTATTTCTGATGTCATTGAGAAAGGAATACAGGGCAATGTAGCTCTGATGACACAGAGAAAGGAAACATGGGAAGTTTAGTTCTGATGTCTTAGAGAAAGACACTGTGGAAAATGCAGTTCAGATGATGTAGAGAAAGGCAGTGTGAGAAACATAGTTTTGATGATGAAGAGAAAAGATGTGTGGGAAATGTAGTTCTGATTGTATAAATGAAGGAACAGTGGGAAATATACTTCTGATGATGTAGAGAAGGCACTGTGGGAAGTGAAGTTCTGAAGACACAGACAAAGGCACTTTGCAAATGTAGTTGTGATAAAGAGAAATGCACTGTGGGAAATGGAGTTCTATTGAAGTCAATAAAGGAACTCTGAGAAATGTTTTTCTGATGCCATAGATAAAGTAAGTGTGGGAAATGTAGTTATCATGACACAGAGAAAGGAACTTTAGGTAAAGTAGTTCTGATGTCATAGAAAAAGGAACTGAGGGAAATGTAGTTCTGATGAGGTAGAGAAACGCACTGTAGAAAATGTAATTCTAGTGATAAACAGAAAGTCAATGTGGGAAATGTAGTTCTGATGTCACTGAGAAATGATGTGTGGGAAATGAAGTTCTGATGAGGAAGACATAGGAAGTGGGGGACATGATGTTCTGATGACCTAGAGACAGGCTCTATAGAAAATGAGGTATTGATTACATAGAGAAAGGCACTGTGGGAAATGTTGTTATGATGACACAGAGAAAGGAATTATAGCTAATTAGTTCTGATGAGATGCAGAAAGTCACTGTGGGAAATGTAGTTCTTATGGCACAGAGAAAGAAACAATGGGAAATTAAGTTCTGATGAAGTAGAGAAAGGAACTGTGGGAAATGTAGTTTTAATGGTTTAGAGAAAGATACAGTGGGTAATGTAGTTCTGATGCGATGCAGAAAGGAACTGTGATAAATGAAGTTCTGATGATTTAGAGAATGGCACTGAGGGAAATGAAGTTCTGATATGTGGAAAAAGCAACTGTGGAAAATGTAGTTCTTATGATGCAGAGACAGGTTTGTAGGAAATGTCAATCTGATGAAACAGAGAAAGGCACTTTGGGAAATGCAGTTCTCATGACATAGAATAAGGCAGTGTGAAAATGTTGTGGTCACATAGAGAAAGGAAATGTTGGAAAATATAATTATGATGACAGAGAGAAAGGCAGTGTGGGAAATGTAGTTCTCATGATGCAGAGAAAGGCACTGTGGGAAATGTATTTCCGTGACATAGAGAAAGACTCTGAGGGAAATGTAGTTAAGTGACAAAGAGAAAGGCACTGTGGGAAATGTAGTTCTGTAACATAGATAAATGCATTGTTGGAAATGTAGTTCTGATGATGTAGATAAAGGCAAGATGGGCAATGTAGTTCTCATGTTATAGAGACAGGCCACTCTGGGAAGGTAGTTCAGATGACACCAAGTAAGGCATTGTAGGAAAGTCATTCTGATGAAATAGAGAAAGGCACAATTCTGATGACCTCAAGAAAGGGATTTTTGAAAATGTAGTTCTGATGATGTAGAGAAAAGAACTGTGGAAAATGTAGTTTTGATGACATAGAGAAAGTCACTGTGGGAAAAGTAGTTCTGATGAAATGAAGAAGGACACTGTGAAAAATGTAGTTCTGTGACTTAGAGAAAAGCAATGTGTGCAGTTAGATCTGATGACACCAAGAAAGGCAATGTGGAAATATAGTCATGATGAAGCAGTGAAAGGCAATGTGGAAATATAGTCATGATGAAGCAGTGAAAGGCACTGTTCAAAGTGTAGTTCTGATGACAAAGAGAAAGTCACTGTGGGAAATATAGTTATGTTGAAGTAAAGAAAGGAATTTTGGGAAATGAAGTACTGATGATGTAGATAAAGGAACAGTGGGAAATGTAGTACTGAAGACTTAGAAAAAAGAACTATGGAGAATGTAGTTGTGATGATATAGAGAAAGGCAGTCTGAGAAATAAAGTTGTGATGACATAGTGAAAGGCAATGTAGGAAATGTATTTGTGATGACACAGAAATGAACTGTGATGACATAGAGAAAGGAACTGGAGAAATGAAGTGCTGATGCCATGAAGAAAGGAACAGTGGGAAATGTAGTTCTGATGATGAAGAAAAAGGCACTTTGGGAATGTAGTTCTGATGTCATACAGAAAGGCACTGTGGGTAATGTTGTTCTCTGACACACAGAAATGAAGGTGGGAAATGTAGTTCTGTGACATACAGAAAAAACAGTGGGAAATTTAGTTTGGTGACACACAGAAAGGCACAGTGGGAAATGTAGTTCTGATGACAAAGAGAAAGGATCTTTGGGAAATGTAGATCTGATGATGGAGAGAAAGGCGGGGTGAGAAATGTAATTATGATGACACAAAGAGAGGCACAGTGTGTGAAATTGATCTGATGAAACAGAGAAATGCACTGTGGGAAGTGTAGTTCTGATGACACAGAGAAAAAAACTGTGGAAAACGAAGATCTGATCTCATACAGAAAGCCACTGTGCATAATGTAGTTCTGAAGACTTAGAGAAAGGCACTGAGGGAAATGTAGTTCTGGTAACACAGAAAGGAACTCTGATGAATTTGGTTCAGATGACATACACATACGAACTGTGGGAAATGTAGTACGGATGACACGAAGAAAGGAACTGTAGGTAACGCTGATCAGATGAAAGAGAGAAAAGCCTTGTGGGAAATGTGGTTCTGATATCATAAAGAAAGGAACTGTAGGAAATGTAGTTCTGATGACATAGAGAAAGCCATGGTGGGAAATGTCGATCTGATGAAGCAGAGAAAGGTACTGTGCAAAATGTAATACTGTCACATAGTTAAAGGCACTAAGAAATGTAGTTGTGATGACATAGAGAAGCCACTGTGAGAAATGCAGTTCTTTTGACCTGAATAATGGCAAGGTGGGAAATGTAGTTATGATTAAATAGAGAAAGGCACTGTGGAAAATGTATTTCTGGAGATACTACTAAAGGCACTGTGAGAAATATAGTTCTGATGGTACAGTGAAAGACACTGTGGAAAAATATGCCCTCATGATGTAGAGAAAGGCCCTGTAAGATGTGGTTTTGATGACCCTGAAAAAGGAATTGTGGGAAATGTACTTCTGGTGAAGTAGAGAAAGGAACTGAAGAATTAGTAGTTCTGGTGACACAGAGAAACATGCTGTGGGTAATGTAATTCGAATGACATGGTGAAAGGAACTGTGGGAAATGTAGTATGATGACATACACATTGGAACCTTGGGAAATGTAGTTCAGATGATGCCAAGAAAGGAACTGTTGGTAATGTTGATCTGATCAAAAACAGAAGGCACTCTGGGAAGTGTAGTTCTGATGATACAGAGAAAGTCATTATGGAAATACAGTTTTAATGTCATGAAGAAAGGAACAGAGGTAAATGAAGTTCTGATGACAGAGAAAGCCCGGGCTGAAAATGTATTCAGATGACACAAAGAAAATCACATAGGGAAATGTAGTTTTGGTGATGTAGAAAAAGTCACTATGGGAAATGTCGTTCTGATGTCATACAGAAAGGCACTGTGGGTAATTTAGTTATGATGACAATGACAAAGGCACTGTGGGAAATACAGTTCTCAGGACGCAGAGAAAGGAAGAGTGCAAAATGTAGTTATGATGAGAGGAAGAACCATACTGTGGACAACGTATTTTTCATGACATAGAGAGCAGCAATGTGGGAAATGTAGTTTGATGATATAGAGAAAGGCACTGTGTTTAATGAAATTCTGATGGCCTCGAGAAAGAAAGTTTGGAAAATGTGGTTCTGATGACATAGAGTCAACAGTGGTGAAACAGACAAAGAAACTGCAGGTAATTTAGTGTTGATGATGTAGAGAAGGATAAGTATGAATTTTAGTTCTAATGATGTAGATAAAGGCACCATGGGAAATGTTTCCCTGCTAATATACAGAAAGGCACAGTGGGAAATGAAGTTCTGATGACATAGAGAAAGACACTGTGGAAATGTAGTCCTGGTGACACAGTGAAAGGAAAGGCACTGTGGGAAACCTAGTGCTGATGATGTAGAGACAGGAGCTGTTGGAAAATATGATTATGATGACATAGAGAAAGTTCTGGTGACACAGAGAAAGGCAGTTTGGAAAATGTAGTTCTGATGTCATAGAGAAATTAATGTGGGAAATGTAGTTCTGATGACAAAGAGAAAGGCACTGTGATAAATGAAGTTCTGAAAACATAGAGAAGGGAAATGTGGTAAATGTAGTTCTGATAAACATATACATATGTGCTGTGGGAAATGTAGTTCAGAAGATACTAAGAAAGGCACTGTGTGTAATGTCATTCTGAAGAAACAGAGAAAGGCATTGTGGGAAATGTAGTTATGCTGAGGTATAGAAAGGCACTGTGAGAGTTGGCGTCCTGATGACATAAATAAAGTAAAGGTGGGAAATGTGGTTCTCATGACATATAGAAAGAACTGTGGAAATTTAGTTTTGATGTCAGAGAAAGGAAATGTGAGAAATGTATTTCTGATTAACAGAGAAAGGAAATGTGGGAAATGTAGATCTTATGACACAAAGAAAGGCACTGTGGGAGATGTAGTTCTGATGTCATAGAGAAAGGAATGTGGGTAATGTAGTTCTGATGAAATAGAGAAAGGCACTGTGGATAATGTTCTGACGACATAGTGTAAGGCACTGTAGGTGATAAAGTTCTGGTGACCCCAAGAAAGGGACTTTGGAAAATGTAGTTCTTATGACGTAGAGAAAAGATCTGTGGGAAATGAAGTTCTGATGATGTTAATAAAGAAAGTCAGGGAAGTGTAGTTCTGATGACATAGCGAAAGGAACTGTGTTTAATGTAGTTCTATGAGATAGAGAAAGAAATGTGGGAAATGTAATTGTGATGACTTGGTAAAAGTCACTGTGAGAAATGTAGTTCTGATGTCACAGAGAAAGGCACTGTTGGAAATGAAGTTATAATTGACATAGAGAAAGAAACTGTAGAAAATGTAGTTCTGATAACATAGATATAGGAACTAGGGAAATAATGTTCTGTTGACATAGAGACAGGCACTATAGGAAATGTTGTTATGATGATGTATAGAATGGCACTGTGGGTAGTGTAGTTCTGAAGACATAGACAAAGGCACAGTGGGAAATGTAGTTCCAATGTCATTGTGAAAGACCCTGTGGGAAAATATGATCTGATGATATAGAGAAAGGCCCTGTAAGGTGTGATTTTAATGAACCAGAAAAAGGCATTGAGGGAAATGTAGTTCTCTTGACACAGGGAAATGCACTGTGGGTAATGTAGGTCTGATGACACCAAGAAAGGCACTGTTGGCAATGCTGTTCTGATTAAACAGAGAAAGGCACTTTGGGGAGTGTAGTTCTGATGTCATAGAGAAAGAAATTGTTGGAAATGTAGTTCTGATGAGACAGAGAAAGGTACTCTGGGAAATGTAGTTCTGATTATGTAGAGAAAGGAATTGTGGGAAATATAGTTGAGATGACATACACATAGGAACTGTGGGAAAAGTAGTTCAGATGACACCCAGTAAGGCAATGTGGGAAATGTTGATCTGATGAATCAGAGAAAGTCCTTGGGGGAAATTTGTTATGATGACCCAGAAAAAGACACTAAGTTAAATGAAGTTCTTATGTCACAAAGAAAGACACTGTATGAAATGTGGTTCTGATGTCATAGAGAAAGAAAGTGTGGGAAATGTAGTTCAGATTTGAAAGAGAGAGGAAATGCAGGAAATATAGTTCTGATGAAGTAAATAAAGGAACTTTTAGAAATGTAGTTCTGAAGACACCATGAGAGACATTGTGGGAAATGTAGTTCTGATGACATGAATAGGCACAGTGAGTAAAGACCTTCTGGTGAAAGAAAGAAACACATTGTGGGAAATGTATTTCTGTGATATTGCGGAAGGTAATCTGGGAAATGTAGTTCTGATGTCACAGAAAAGGAACTTTGGGTAATGTAGTACTGATGTCAGAAGAGAAAGGAAATGTGGGAAATGCATTTCTGATGACATAGATAAAGGCACTGTGAAAAGCACAGTTCTGTGACATAGAGAAAAGCACTGTAGGCAATTAGTTCTGACGACAACAAGAAAGGCTCTGTGGAAGTGTAGTTGTGATGAAGCAGAGAAAGGCACTGTTGGAAGTGTAGTTTTGACGAAAGAGAGAAAGTAACTGTGGGAATTATTGTTATGGTGAAGTAGAGAAAGGAATTTTGTGAAATGTAGTACTGATGATGTAGATAAAGGAACTGTGGGAAATATAGTACTGAAGACTTAGTTAAAAGAACTATGAAAAATGTAGTTGGGATGATATAGAGAAAGGCAGTATGAGAAATAAAGTTGTGATGACATAGTGAAAGGCACTGTAGGAAATGTATTTGTGATGATACAAAAATGAACTGTGATGATGTAGAGAAAGGAACTGTGGGAAATGTAGTTCTGATGACATGTTGAAAGACTCTGTGGGAAATGTAGTTCTGATGATGTAAATAGGGCACCGTGGAAATGTATATCTGATAGTTCAGATCATATATAGTTCAGACAATACAGTGAAAGCCACTGTGGAAAATCATGTTCTGATAATGTAGAGAAAGACCATGTAAGATATGTGGATCTGATGAACCTAGAAATGCTCTGTGGGAAATGCATTTCCAATGAGATTAAAAAAAAAAGGCACTGTGGGAAATGTAGATGTGATGTCATAGAGCAAGGAGCAGGGGAAAATGCAGTTCTTATTTCAAAGAGAAAGGAACAGTGGAAATGTAGTTCTGATGATGTAGAGAAAGTAAGTGTGGGTAACATAGTTCTGATGATGTAAATAATGGAACTGAGGGAAATGTTGTTTTCATGAAGTAGAAAAAGGCACAGTCAGAAATGTAGTTCTGTTGTCATAGAGAAATGAAGTGTGTGAAATAAAGTCTGATTTCAAAGAGAAAGTAACTTTAGGAAATGAAGTTCTGATGACATTGATAAAGGTACTGTGGGAAATGAAATTCTGTGACTCAAAGAAAGGCACGGTGGGCAATTAGTTCTGATGACAGCAAGAAATGCACTGTGGAAATGTATTTGTGATGAGGCAGAAAAAGTCACTGTGTGAAATATAGTTCTAGTGAAGTACAGAATGTCACTGTGGAAAATGCAGTTCTGATGATATACAGAAAGGCTGTGTTGGCAATAAAGTTCTGATGATACAGAGAAAGGCACTGTAGGAAATGAACTTGTGATGACATGGAAAAAGGTACTGTGGGAAATGTAGTTCTGGTGACATGAAAAAGGCTCTGTGAATAATGTAGTTCTTATGAAGTGGAGAAAGGAACTGTGGGAAAGGTAGTACTGGTGTTGTAGAGAAAAGAACTGTGGGAATTGTTGATCTGATGAGGTAGAGAAATTGTGGGAAGTATAGTTCTGAAGATGTATTGAAAGCCACTGTGTGTAATGTAGCTCTGAAAATAAAGAAAAAAGCACTGTGGGAACTGTCATTTAGATGAAGCAGAGAAAGACAATGTGGGAAATGTAGTTCTGATGGTGTAGCCAAAGGCACTGTGGGTAATTTAGTTCTGATAACATAGAGAAAGAAACATTGGATGATGTAGTTCTGAAGTCATTGAGAAAGGAACAATGGGAAATGTACTTCTGATGACATATACATAGGAACTGTGGGAAATGTAGCTTAGAAGACACAGAGAAAGGCACTGTGGGAAATGAAGTTCTAAAGATGTAGAGAAAGGCACAGAGGAAAATGTAGTTCTGATATCATAGAGAAAGACTCTATGGGAAATGTAGTTCTGATGTCATACAGAAAGGCACTGTGAGAAATATAGTTCAGAACATACAGTGAAAGACACTATGGAAAATGATGTTCTTATGATGTAGAGAAAGGTCTTATAAGAAATGTGGTTCTCATGTCACAGAGAAAGGCACTGTGGGAAATGAAATTCTAGGATGTAGAGAAAGAACTGTCATAAATGAAGTTCTAATGATATACACATAGGAACTCTGGGAAAAGTAGATCAGATGACATCTAGAAAGACACTGTGGGAAATGTAGTTCAGATGACATCGAGAAAAGCACTGGGAGTAATGTTGTAATGATGAAAGAGAGAAAGACACTCTGGGAAATGTATTTCTGTGACATAAAGAAAGGCACTGTGGGAAATGTATATGTGTGAAATAGAGAAAGGCACTCTGGGAAATGAAGTTCTGCTGTCATAGAGAAAGGAAGTGAGGGAAATGCAGTTCAGATGATGTAGAAAAAGGCAATGTGGAAAATGTAGTTCTGATGAGATGAAGAAAGATACTGTGAAAAATGTAGTTTTGTGAGTTAGAGAAAGGCACTGTGGGAAATTAGTTCTGACAACACCAAGAAAGTCACTGTTGGAAGTGTAGCCTTGATGACAAAGAGAAAGTAACTGTGGGAAGCATAGTTATGGTGAAGTAGAGAAAGAAATTGTGGGAAATGTAGTGCTGATGATGTAGATAAAGGAACTTTGGAAAATGTAGTTCTGATGTCATACAGAAAATCACTGTTGGTAATGTAGTTATGAAGATGTAGACAAAGGCACTGTGGGAAATGTCATTCTCAAAAAAAAAGGTACTGTGGGAAATGTTCTGATGATGTAGAGTAAGGAACTGTGGGAAAAGTCATTCTGATGACTTAGAGAAGGGACGTGTGGGAAATGTAGTTCAGTGACACAGAGAAAGAAATTGGCAAATGTAGTTCTGTGACAAAGAGAAAGTCAATGTGGGAAATGCAGTTCTGATGACGTACATATAGGAACCCTGGGAAATGTAGTTCAGTTGATACAGAGAAAGGCATTGTGGGAAATGAAGTATTGATGATGAAGATAAAGACAAGATGGGAAATGTAGTTCTGATGTCATAGAGACAGGCACTGTGGGAAGTGTAGTTCTGATGTGGCAGAGAAAGTAGTGTTGGAAATGTAGTTCTGGTGACTTAGAGAAAGGCACTGTGGGTTATATAGTGCTGATAACATAAAGAAAGAACCTATGGAAAATGGAATTCTGAAAATGTAGGAAAAGACAGTTTGGGGAAAGTAATTTTGATGACACGGAAAAAGTCACTGTGGGAAATGTAGTGCTGATGATGTAGAGAAGGAACTGTGGGAAATGTAGTTTTGGTGATGTACACATAGGAACTGTGGAAAATGTAATCTGGATGGCAGAAAGAAAGGCACTGTGGGAAAGGAAGTTGTGATGACCGAGAGAAAGTAACTGGAAAATGGAGATGTCATAGAGAAATGAAGTGTGGGAAAGGTTGTTATGTTAAAACATAAAGGACCTATAGAAAATATAGTTTTGATGTCATACAGAAAGGAAGTATGGGTATCGTAGTTCTGTGACATAGAGAAAAAACTGTGTGGAAATTTAATTTGGTGAAGCACTGTGGGAAATGCAGTTCTGATGACACAGAGAAATGAACTTTGTATAATGAAGATCTGATGATGGAGGGAAAGGCAGTGTGAGAAATGTAGTTCTGATGACCTACACATTGGAACTCTGGGAAAAGTAGTTCAGATGACAAAAAGAGAGACACTGTGGGTAATATCGATCTGATGAGACAGAGAAAGGCACTGTAGGAAGTGTAGTTCTGATGACACATAGAAAGGAACTGTGGAAAATGTAGTCCTGATGATGTATAAATAGTTACTGTGGGAAATGTAGTTCTGATGTCATAAAAAGGCACAATGAGTAATGAAGTTCTGAAGACATAGAAAGGCACTGTGGGTAATGTAGTTCTGATGACATACACATAGGAAATATGGGAAATATAGTTCAGATGACACAGAGAAAGGCACAGTGGAAAATGAAGTTCTGATGTCATAGAGAAAGGAACTGTGAAAAATGTAGTTCTGATGATGTAGAGAAAGACACTGTGAGAAAAGTAACTGTGATGACAGGAAAAGGCATTGTGGAAAATGTAGTTCTGAAGATGTAGTGAAAGACACTATGGAAAATGTAGTTTGATGACAAACACAAAGGCTCTGTGGGAAATGTCATTCTGATAAAACAGAAAAAGGCATTATGGGAAATGTTGTTTGGATGACACAGAGAAAGAAACTGTGGGAAATGTAGTTCTGAAGGAAGAATAAGGTGCTTTGGGAAATATATTTCTTGTGTCATACAGAAAGGCACTGTGGGAAGTGTAGTAATGATGACAAGGAGAAAGGCACTGTGAGAAATGTAGTTCAGATTACACAGTGAAAGACATGGTGGGAAAAGATGTTCTGATGATGTAGAGAAAGGCCCTGTAAGAAAATTGGTTCTGTTGACCCATAGACATGCTCTGTGGGAAATCAGTTCAAATGACATAGAAATAGGTGCTGTGCGAATTGTAGTTCTGTTACTTAGTGAAAGGAAAGAAATAGGTACTGTGCAAATTGTAGTTCTGTTACTTAGTGAAAGGAAATTAGGGAAATGTCGTTCTCATGTCATAGAAAGAAACTGTGGTAAATTTAGTTTTGATGATGTAAATAAAGGAACTGTGGGAAATGTAGTTCTGAAGATGGAGAGAAAGGCCCTGTGGGAAATGTAGTTCTGAGGTCACAGTGAAAGACACTGTGGAAAAATATGCTCTCACAATATAGAGAAAGGCCTTCTAAGATGCGGTTTTAATGAAACAGAGAAATGCACTCTGGGAAATGTAGTTCTGATGATGTAATGAAAAGGACTGTGGGAAATGTAGCTCTGTGAGATAGAGGAAGAATTGTGGGAAATGTAGTTCTATGAGATAAAGATTTACAGGAAATGTAATTGTGATGTCTTGGAAAAAGACACTTTGGGAAATGTAGTTTTGATGACAACGAGAAAGAAACTTTGGGTGATGTAGTTCTAATGACTTAGAGAAAGGACTCTAGATAATGTAGTTCTGATTATGTAGATATATGAACTGTGGGAAATAATGTTCTGATGACATCGAGACAGGCAGTATAGGAAATGTGGTTTTGATGATGTACAGAATATCACCGTGGGTAATGTTGTTCTGAAGATGTGGAAAAAGTCACTGTGGGAAATGTAGTTGTGATGTCAGTGAGAAACACACTGTGAAAAAATATGCTCTGATGATGTAGAAAAAGTCCCTGTGAAATGTCGTTTTGATGAACCACAGAAAGGCACTGTGGGAAATGTAGTATTGATGACACAGAGAAAGGAACTTTAGGTAATGTAGTTCTGATGACATAGAGAAATGAACTGTGGGTAATGAAGTTCTGATATCAAAGTGACAGGCACTATAGGAATGTGGCTTTGATTATGTGGAGAAAGGCACTGTGGGAAATGTAGTTATGATAACACACAGAAAGGAACTTTAGGTAAATTAGTTCTGATGAGATGCAGAAAGGCACTGTGGGAAATGTAGTTCTGCTGTCAAAGAGAAAGATACTATGGGAAATGAAGTTCTGATGACATAGAGAAAGGAACTGTGGGAAATGTAGTTGTGGTGATGTACACATAAGAATTGTGGAAATTGTAGTTCAGATGACACAAAGTAAAGAGCTCTTGGTAGTGTTGATCTGATGAAATAGAGAAAGGCACTGTGGGAAATGTAGTTCTGATGAAACCAAGAAAAGCACTGTATGAAATGTATTTCTTTGACATAGAGAAATGCATTGTTGGAAAGGTAGTTATGATGTACATAGAGGCAAGATGGACAATGCATTTGTGATGTCATAGAGTCAAGCATTGTGGGAAATGCATTTCAGATGAAACTTAAGAAGGCATTGTGGGAAATATCGTTCTGATGACACAGAGATATGAAAAGTGAGAGATGTGATTCTGATCAAGTATAGAAAATAAATGTGGGAAATCTAGTTCTGATGATGTAAAAATAGGAACTTCCAGATATGTAGTTCTGAGGATGTAGAGAGGGGAACTGTGGTTAATGCTGTTCTGATGATATAGAGACATGAATTATAGGAAATGTGGTTTTGATTATGTGGAGAAAGTCTCTGGGGGAAATGTAGTTCTGATGCCATGAAGAAAGGAACTTTAGGTAAGGTAGTTCTGATGAGATGGAGAAAGGCACTGTGGGAAATGTAGTTCCTATGTCATAGAGAAATGATGTGTGGGAAATGTAGTTTTTGACATACAGAAAGGAACTGTGGGAAATGTAGTTCTGATGATGTAGAGAAAGGAAGTGTGGGAAATGTAGTTCTGATGATGTAGATAAAGGAACTGTGGGAAATGCAGTTCTGACAACAAAGTCAAAGGCACTGTTGGAAATATAGTTCTGATGACACAGAGAAAGGTACTGTGGGTAATGATGTTCTGATGATGTATATAAAGGCAGTGTTGGAAATGTATTTCTGAAGATGAAGACAAAGGCACTGTGGGAAATGATGTTCTGACAAAAAAGAGAAAGTAACTCTGGAAAATATAGTTCTGTGACATATAGTGAGGTACTGTGGAAAAGGTAGTTCTGTAACATAAAGAAAGCCATTGTTGGAAAGGTAGTTCTGAGGATGTATATAGGTAAGATGGGCAATTTAGTACTGATGTCATAGAGATAGGCACTGTGGGAAATGTAGTTCAGAAGACACAAAGGAAGGCCCGGAGGAAAATGGGCTCCTTATATTATAGAGACAGGAAGTGTCAAAATGTAGTTCTGTGACATAGAGAAAGAAAAGTGGGAAATATATTTTGTTGACATGGAACAAGTAACTGTGGAAAATGTAGTTTTGATGACACAAAGAAAGGAACTGTGATAAATATAGTTCTAATGCTGTACATATTGGAACTGAGGGAAATGTAGTTCTGATGTCAGAGTGAAATGATGTGTGGAAATGTAGTTCTGATGTCTTAGAGAAAGGCAAAGTGGGAAATGTAGTTCAGATATTATAGAGAAAGGAACTGTGGGAAATGTAGTTCTGAGGTCATATGTAAATGAAATGAGAGAAAGTTCAGTGAAATAGAGAAAGGCACTGTGGGAAATGTAGTTCTGATAACACAGAGAAAAGAACCTTGGATAATGTAGTTCTGAGGACATAGAGAAAGAAACTGTGGCTAATGAAGTTCTGATGATGAACACATAAGAATTGTGGGAAATGTAGTCCAAACAAACCCAAGAAAGGCACTGTGGGAATATTAGTTCTGATGACATAGAGATAGGCACTCTGGTTAATGATGTTCTGATGATCTAGAGAAAGGAACTATGGAGAATGTAATTGTCATGATGTAGAGAAAGGCACTGTGCAAAAAGATATTAGGATGAAACAGAGAAAGGCACTGTGGGAAATTTAGTTCTGATGACACAGATTAAGGAACTGTAGGAAATGTAGTTCATATGATACCCAAAAAGGAACTGGGTAAAATCAATCTGATGAAACTGAAAAAGGCATTGTAAAAAATATATTCCTGTGAAATAGTGAAAGGTAATGTGAGAAATATCGTTAAGATGACACAGAAAAATAACTGTGGGAAATGCAGTTATTTGTTTGTTTGTTTGTTTGTTTGTTTGTTTGTTTGTTTGTTTTGAGATGGGGTTTCTCTGTGTACCTTTGTACCTTTCCTGGAACTCACTTTGGAGACCAGGCTGGACTCAAACTCACAGAGATCTGCCTGCCTCTGCCTCCTGAGTGCTGGGATTACATGTGTGCGACACCACCGACAGGTGGAAATGTAGTTCTTATGTCCCAGAGAAAGACACTATAAGAAATGTAGTTCTGAAGACGTAGAGAAAGGAACTGTGGGAAATGTAGTTCAGATGACACCTAGAAAGGCACTGTGAGAAACAGTACTGGTGATGTAGATATAGGCTAGATGAGCAATGTATTTCTGATGTCATAGAGTCAGGCTCTTGTATTAAATGTGTTATGAATCCATTTTGAAAGGCACTGTGGGAAATGTAATCCTGGTGTCATCAAGAAAGGAAGTGTGGGATATGTACTTTGGTGACATAGAGAAAGGAACTTTTGGTAATGTAGTTCTGATGATGGAGAGAAAGGAACTGTGATAAATGTGGTTCTGATGATGTGCACATAGGTACTGAGGGAAATGTAGTTCAGGTTACACCAAGAAAGCCACTATGGGTAATGTATTTCTGCAACAGAGAAAAAGGCATTGTAGGAAATGTAGTTATGATGATGTGGGGCAAGGAACTTTGGGTAATGTAGTTTTGATGAGATGGAGAAAAGCACTGTGTGAAATGTAGTTCTTATGTCATAGATAAAGACACGGTAGGAAATATAGTTCTGATGATGTAGAGAAAGGAACTGCGGGAAATGTACTTGTGATGTCATAGAGAAAGGAACAACTGGAAAGTTAGTTCTGATATCTAAGAGAAAGGCACTCTGGGAAATGTAGTTCTTATGCCCCAGAGAAAGGCACTGTAGGACATGAGGTTCTGATTACATAGAAAAAAGTACTCATGGAAAAGTCATGCTGACATCATAGAGAAGGGAAGTGTGGGAATTGTAGTTATGATGACAGAGAAAGGAACTTTGGGTAATATAGTTCTGATTATGTACACATAGGTTCTGTGGGAAATGAAGTTCAGATGATACTGATAAAGTCACAGTAGGTAATGATTTTTGTGACATAAAGGCATTGTAGGAAACGTAGTTTTGATAACACAGAGCAAGGAACTTTGGGTAAAGTCATTCTGATGAGATGGAGAAAGGCACTATGGGAAATGTAATTCAATGTCATACAGAAAGACATTGTGGGAAATGTAGTTCTGGTTATGTAGAGAAAGGAACAGCAGGAAATGTAGTTGTGATGACATACATGTAGGAACTGTGGAAAATGTAGTTATGACGCATAGAACGAAAATTTGGGAAATGTAGTTCTGATGAAAGGGAGAAATGCACAGTGGGAAATGTATCTCTCTTGTCACAGAGAAAGTCATTGTGGTAAATGAAATTCTGATGACACAGAGAAAGGAACTGTGGGGAATGTAGTTCTGATGACACTAGACAGGCTCTGTGGGTAATGTATTGCTGATGATGTGGATAAAGGAACTGGCTGAAATGAGGTTCTGATGATATAGACAAAGGAACTGTGGGAAATGTAGTTCAGATTCACTGAGAAAGGCAATGTAGGTAATGTATTTCTGTGACGTAGAGAAAGGCATTGTGGGAAATGGACTTATGATGACACAGAACAAGGAACTTTAGCTAATGTAGTTCTGATGAGAAAGAGAAAGGCACTGTGGTAAATGTGGTTCTTATGTCAAGGAGAAAGACACTGTGGGAAAAAGGAAATTTGGGAAATGTAATTGTGATGACATACATATAGGAAGTGTGGGTATTGTAGTTCAATTGACACTGATAGATACACTATGGGTAATGTTGTCTGATAAAACAGAGAAAGGCACCTTGGAAAATGTATTTCTCTGACTTGGAGAAAGGCCCTGAGGAAATGTAGTTCTGATGACATAAAGAAAGGACCTGTACGGAATGTAATTCTCATGATGTAGAGAAAGGGACTGTGGGAAATGTTGTTATGATGACACAGAGAAAGGAACTTTTGGTAATGTAGTCCTGATTAGAAGGAAATAGACAATGTGATAATTTTAGTTCCTGTGTCACAGAAAAAGACACTGTAAGAAATGGAGTTCTGATGACACTGAGAAGGCACTGTGGGAAATGAAGATCTGATGTCATAGAGAAAATCACTCTGGTAAATGTAGTTCTGATGGCATAGAGAGAGGAACTGCAGGAAATGGAGCTTTGATGCCATAGAGAAATGATGTGTGGGAAATGTAGTTCCTATGTCTTAGAGAAAGTCACTTTGGGAAATGTAGTTCTGATGTCAGAGAAATGAACTATGGGAAATGTAGTTCTGATGAAACAGAATAAGACACTATAGGAAATGTAATTCAGATGATGTAGACTAAGGCGCAGTGGAAAATGTATTTCTGCTAATATAAAGAAAGGCACTGTGGGAATTGAAGTTCTGATGACATAGAGAAATGCACTGTGGAAATGTAGTTCTGGTAAACTGAGAAAAGCACTTGAGTAATGCAGATCTGATGATGTAAATAAAAGAATACTGGGAAAAGTAGTTTTGATGACACAGAGAAAGGAATTTTGGGTAATGTAGTTCTGATGAGATAAATAAAGGAACTTTTGGAAATGTAACTCTGATGACACAGAGAAAGCCACTGTGGGAAATGTAGTTCTGATGATTCAGAGAAAGGTACTGTGGGAAGAGTAGTTTTGATGATGTATAATTAGTCTCTTTTGATAATGTAGTTATGAAGATGTGAAGAAAATCATTGTGGGTAATGAAGTTCTGAAGACATAGAGAAAGGCACTGTGGGAAGTTTAATTTTGATGTCATAGACACAGGCACTGTGGGAAATGTAGTTCTAATGTTACCAAGTAGGAAGTGTGGGAAATGTGGATCTGATGACAAAGAGAAAGGAACTGTGGGAAATGTATTTGTGATGAGGTAGAGAAAGGCACATGGGAAATGCAGTTCTGATTTCTTAATAAAGGGACTATTGGATTTGTAATTCTTATGACATTGAGAAATGTGGGAAATGTGTTTCTGAGGATGTAGAGTTAGGCACTGTGGAAAAGTTAGTAGTTATGATGACCTAGAAAAAGGTCACTGTGGGAAATTTTGTTTGATGAACCAAGAAATGCCATTGTGGGAAATGTAATTCTGATTATGTGGAGAAAAGCACTGTGGGAAATGTGGTTCAGATGATGTACAGAAAAGCACTGGAGAAATGAAGTGGGGATGATGTTGCAAAAGGGACTGTGTGAAATGTGCTTCTGATGTCATTGAAAAAGTAAGTATGGGAAATTAAGTTCTGATGAGATGGAGAAAGAAAGTGTGGAAAATGTAGCTCTTGTGTTACTGAGAAACATAGTGGGAGAAATGTAGTTCTGATGATGTAGAGAAAGCAACTGTGGGTAATGTCGTTCTGATGCCTTGAAAAAAGGAACTGTGGTAAATGTAGTTCTGATGGCATAAATATAGGAACTGGGGGAAATGTAGTTCTGATGAGAGAGACAAAGGAACTGTGGTTAATGTAGTTCTGATGACACTTAGACACTGTAGGAAATTTAGTTCACATGACTACAAGAGAGACTCTGTGTGAAAACTGGTTCTGATGAAACAGAGAAAAGCACTGTGGGAAATGAAGTTCTGGTGATACAAAGGCGCTGAGGGAAATGTAGTTCTAATGATGGAGAGAAAGCAATTGTGAAGAATACAGTTTTCATGACGTTGACATAGGAACTGAGGGACATGTAGTTCAAATGACACCCAGAAAAAACTGTCAGTAATGTTGATCTGAGGAAACAGAGAAAGGAACTGTGGGAAATGTAATTCTGATTTATAGAGAAAAGAGATGTTTGAAATGTAGTTCTGATGTCATAGAGAAAGGAATTGTGGAAAACGCAGTTCATTGACATAGAGAAAGGATCTGTGGGAAATGTATTTCTGATATCAAGGAGATAGGAACTGTGGGAAATGAAGTTCTAATGATATAAAGAAAGGAACAGTGGGAAATGAAGTTCTAATGATATAAAGAAAGGAACAGTGGGAAGTGAAGTTCTAAAGATATAAAGAAAGGGATTGTGGGAAATGTAGTTGTGATAATGTAAATGAAGAAAATTTGGAAAATGTAGTTAGATGACACAGAGAAAGGCACAAAGTTAAATGTAGTTCTGTGCCATAGAGAAATGCATTATTGTAAAGGTATTTATGATGACATAGAGAACAACCCTGAGGGAAATGTAGTTCTTATGTCATAAAAAAGCCACTGTTGAAAGAGTAGTTCTGTGACATAGAGAAAGGTACTGTGGGAAATGTAGTTCTGATAACATAGAGAAAGGAACTGTGATATATGTAGTTCTGATGACATAACATAAGAAATCTGAGAATTTTAGTTCAGATGACACCAAGAAGGGAACTGTTGGTAAAGTTGATCTGATGAAAGACAGAAAGGCACTGTGGAAAATGAATTTCTGTGACATAGAAAAAGAAGCTGTATGAAATGTAGTTCTGATGTCATACAGAAAGGCACTATGGGAAATGTAATTCTGAAGATGTAGAGAAAGGCACGGTGGGAAATTTAGTTCTGATGCCATAGAAAAAGGAATTGTAGGAAACATAGTTCTAAGGACACAGAGAAAGAAAGTGTGAGTAATGTAGTGAAAAGCGTAGTTCTGTGAAAAGTGTAGTTCTGATGTCATACAGATGCACTGTGGTAAAGTAGTTCTGATGACATAGAGAAAGGAACAGTGGGAAGTGTAATTCTAATAATGTAAATAATGGAACTGTGGGAAATGCAGTTTTGATGACACAGAGAAAGGCACTGTGAGAAATGTGGATCTGATGAAGCAGAGAAAAGTACTGTGGGAAATGGAGCTCTGATGACGTAGATAAAAGAACTCTTGGAAATGTTCTGATGACAAAGAGAAAGGAAGTGTGTGAAATGTAGTTCTAAAAACATTAAGAAAAGAACTGTGGGAAGTGTAGTTATGATAGCACAGAGAAAGGCATTGGGGAAATGAAGATTATATATCACAGAGAAAGACGCTGTGAGAAATGTAGTTCTGATGAAATAGAGAAAAGCACTGTGGGAAATGAGGTTCTGATGTCATAGAGACAGGCACTGTGGAAAATGTAGTTCTTATGACACCGCTGAAGGAACTGTGGGAAATGTAGTCATGATAAAATAGAAAACTTTTACCATGGGAAATGTATTTCTGTGACATAGAGAAAGGAACTTTGGGTAAGTAGTTGTGATGTGTGGAAATGAAGTTCTGATGACAGAAAGACTCTGTGGGAATTGTTTTTCTGATGACTTAGATAAAGGCAATATGGGAAATGTAGTTCTGATGACAAAGAGAAAGGAACTGTGATAAATGAAGTTCTGATGACAAAGACGTAAACCTAGGAAATCTGGGAAATGCTGTTCACATGACACTGAGAAATGCTCTGAGGGAAATGAAGTATTGATGATGTAGATAAAGGCAAGATGGCCATTGTAGTTCTGAAGGCATAGAGACAGGCATTGCACTGTGGGAAATGTAATTGTGATGACAAAGAGAAAGGATCATTGGGTAATGTTCTGATGACGTACACAAAGAAACTGTGGGAAATGTAGTACTGATGATACAGAGAAGGCACTGTGGGAAATGTAGGTCTGATGTCATAGAGAAAGGAACTGTGGGAAATGTGGTTCTGATCACATGGAGAAATGAACAGTGAGAAAGTTAGATATGATAACATTGTGAAAGGCATTGTGGGAAATGTATATCTGCTAATATACAGAAAGGCACTGTGGGAAATATATTTTTGAGGAAACAGAGAAAGGCACTGAGGAAATGAAGTCATCATGATATAGAGAAAGGCACTGTGGGAAATGTAGTTCTCATGACATAGATAAAATCACTCTGAGAAATGTAGTTCAGATGTCATAGAGAAAGGAAGTGTGGGAAATATAATTCTTTTGAGAAAGAGAAAGGATCTTTGGGTAATGTAGTTCTGGTGACATAGAGACAGGCAGTGTGGGAAATATAGTGCAGACAAAATAGAGAAAGAATCTGTGGGCAATGCAGTTCTGATGACGTAAAAATTGGAACTGTGAGAAATGTTGTAGTGCTGATGACAGAGAGAAAAGAACTGTGGGAATTGTATTTTTGATGACATACTCATAGGAACTGTGGAAAATGTATTTCACATGACACTGAGAAAGGCACTGTGTAAAATGTAGTTCTGATTACAAAGAGAAAGGATGTTTTGATAACGTATTTCAGATGACACCAAGAAATGCAATGTGGGTAATGTAGTTCTGATGACATAGAGAAAGACACTGTGGGAAATATAGTTCTGATGACACATAGAATGGCACTGTGGGAAATGTAATGCTGATGACATAAATAAAGTAAAGGTGGAAATATAGTTCTGATGACCTAGAATAAGAGACTCTGGTAAATGTAGATCTGATGTCACAGGGTAAGTCACTGTGGGAAATGTTTTTCTGATGACACAGAGAAAGGCACTGTGGGAAATGTAGTTCTGGTGACACAGAGAAAGGAACTTTGGGTAATGTAGTTGTGATGGCATAGAGAAAGGAACTGTGGGAAATATGCTGTTGACATACACAGAGGAACTGTGGGAAATGTAGTTGTGATGACACTTAGAAAGACACTGTGGGAAATGAAGTTTTGATAATGTAGATAAAGGAATGATGGTCTATGTAGTTCTGCTGTCAAAGAGACAGGCACTGTGGGAAATGTAGTTCAAATGTATCTGTGGAAGGCACTGTGGGAAATGTAGTTCTGATGTCATAGCGACAGGCCTTCCTGTAAATGTAGTTCATATGTCACCAAGGAAGGCTCTAAGAGAAATGTTGTTCTGATAACATAGACAAAGGAACTGTGGGAAATGTAATTCTGATGAAATAGAGAAAGGAACTGTGGGAAATGTAGTTCTGATGACAAAGAGAAAGGAACTTTGGGTTATGTGCTTCTGATGACATAGAGAAAAGAACAATGGGAAATGTAGTTCTGATGACATATACATAGGTAATGTGGGAAATGTACTTCAGATGACATCAAAAAAGACACTGTGAGTAATTTTTATCTGAGGAAAGAGATAACTGCCCTGAGGGAAAAGTAGGTATGATGACCCAGAAAAAGACACTGTGGGAAATGTAGTTCTTATGCCCTTCAAGAAAGGTATTTTGGAAATGTAGTTCTGATGACTTAGACAAAAGAACTGTGGGGAATGTAGTTCTGATGACACATGAAGTTCTCTGTGGGTAATGTGGTGCTGACAATGTGGAGAACAGAAGTGTGGGAAATCAGGTCCTGATGATGTAGACAATGGAACTGTGGGAAATGTAGTTCTAGTGATGTACACATAGGAAATGAAGTTCAGGTGTCACTGAGAATGGAACTGTGGGAAATGTAGCATTGATGATAAAGATAAAGAAAATATGGGCTATGTAGTTCTGATGTCATATACACAGAGGCACTCTGAGAAATGTAGTTCATATGTCACCAAGGAAGGCACTGTGAGAAAAGTCGCTCTGATATAACAGAGATAGGTACTGTGGAAAATGTAGTTCAGATGTCACAGAGAAATTATCTCAGAGAAATGTACTTCTGATGACATAGGGAAAGGCATTGTGGGAAATGTAGCTCTGATGGCATAGGGAAAAGGCATTGTGGGATGTAATTGTGATGAAACAAAAAAGGCAATTTGGGAAATGAAGTTCTTATGTCACTGAGAATGACACTGTAGGAAATGCAGTTCTGATTTTATTGAGAAAGAAAGTGTTGGAAATGTAGTTCCGTGACATAGAGAAAGGAATGTGGGAAATGTAGTTTTGTGACATAGAGAAAGGCACTGTGGGATATGTAGTTATGATGATGTATAAAATGGCACTGAGAAATGCAGTTCTGATGACATAAATGAAGGTGGGAAATGTAGTTCTGATGACAAGGAGAAAGGAACTGTGGACAATCTAGATCTGATAACATAGAGAAAGGAACTGTGATCAATGTAGTTCTGATGATGTATACATAGGGGCTGTGGGAAATGTAGTTCAGATCACACCGAGAAAGGCACTGTGGATAATGTATTTCTGTAACATAGAATAAGGCAGAATGGCAAATGTAGTTCTTATGACTTTGAGAAAGGAATATAGGAAATGTAGTTCTGATCACACACAGAAAGGCACTGTGGTAAATGTAGTTCTGATAACAAAGAGAAAGGAACCTTGTTAAATGTAGTTCTGATGACATGCACATAGGAATTTTGGGAAATGTAGCTCAGGTGACATTGAGAAAAGCACTGTTTGTAATGTATTTATGTGACACAATTAAAGGCATTATGGGAAAAGTAATTATGATAATGTATTAAATGGCACTGTGAGAAATGGAGTCTGATGATATGAATAAAGCACAGGTGGGAAATGTTGTTCTGATGACATAGAAAAAGGCACTGTGGGAAAGGTTTTTATGATGATGTAGTGAAAGTCATTGTGGAAATGCAGTTGTGAACTGTGTGTAATGTAGTGCTGATGACAGAGAGAATGACACTCTAGAAAATGCAGTTTGGATAATATAAAGAAAGGAATGTGGGGAAATTAGTTCTGATGACAAAGAGAAAGGACTTTGGGTAATGTAGTTGTGATGTCATAGACAAAGGAACTGTGGGAAATGAAGTTGTGATGACGTACCAAAAGGAACTGTGGGAAAAGTAGTGTTGATGATGTAGATAAGGCAAGGTGGGCAATGTAGTTCTGATGTCACAGAGACAGGTACTGTGGGAAATGTCATTCAGATGACACAGAGGAAGGCATTATCGGAAATGTGGTTCTGATTTCACAGAGAAAGGCACAGTGGGAAATGTAGTTCTGATGTCTTATATACAAAGGAAGTGTGGGAAAGGTTGTTCTGATGTCATAGAGAAAGGAACTGTAGGAAACATAGTTCTGATGATGTAAATAAAGAAACTGTGAAATGTAGTTATGATGATGCAGAAAAAGGCACTGTGGGAAATACTGATCTGATGAAGCAGAGAAAAGCACTGTGGAAAATGTAGTTCTGATGACATAGAGAAAGGAAGTGTGGGAGAGGTAGTTCAGATGACAGCAAAAAGGGCACTGTGAGTAATTTCCGCCTGATGAAATAGAGAAAGGAAGCATTGGAAAGGTAGTTATGATGACACAGAGAAAAGAACTTTGGGAAATGTAGTCTGATGTCATAGAGAAAGGCACAGTGGGAATTGAAATTTTTATGTCACACAGGAGGGAACTGTGGGAAATGTGGTTCTATTGACATAGATGAAGGAACTGTGGAAAATATAGTTCTGATGTCAGAGACAGGAAGTTTGGGAAATGTAGATCCAATATCATAGAGAAAGGCAAAATGGGAAATGTAGATCTGATGATACAGAGAAAGGAACTTTGGGTAATGTAGTTGTGATGACAGAAAAAGACATTGTGGGAAATGTAGTTCTGACAACATAGAGACTGGAACTATGGGAAATATAGTTCTGATGATGTAGAGAAAGGCACTCTGGGAAATGCAGTTCAGATGACAGCAAGAAAGGCACAGTGGGAAATGTCAATCTGATCAAACAGAGAAAGGCACTATGGGAAATGAATTTCTGTGACTTAGAGAAAGGCCATGAGGGAAATGTACTAATGATGGCCTAGAAGTAGTAGAGTACTAGATGTAAAACAAAGATGACTAGGCTGCCAGTCACAACTCCAGGGAGGCTCCCTAGAAATCAGGACCCTAAGAAAGACACAGGGATTGCCCAGTGACAGAGAAATGCATGAGATCTACGTGAACAACCTGGACCACAGTGGGAGTAATGAAGGGCAAGGTTCAAGGGAAAGAGAGCTTAGGGGAGCAGGAGATCCCAGCTGGATCAAGAACAAAAAGGGAGAACAAGCAATTACAGACCATGATAAATGAAGACCACATGAGAACAGGAAGAAGCAGAGTGCTAGAGAGGTCCCCAGAAATCCACAATGATACATCCACTGTAGACTACTGGCAATGGTCAAGAGAAAGCCTGAACTGACCTAGGCTGGTGACTAGATGGCCAAACATCCTAACTGTTGTGCTGGAACTCTCATCCAATAACTGATAGGAGTGGATACAGAGATCCTAGGCCAGGCCCCAGGTGGAGCTCCAGGACTCCATTTGTCAAGAAAGAGGAGGGAATGTAAGAGTGTGAATTGTTGAGACCTTGATTGGTAAAGCACAGGGACAAATAGCCAAACTAATGGAAACACATGAATTATGAAACAAAAGCTGTGGAGTACCCTGGCCAGTGGGGTTTCAACAGGGGCTACCCATCTGTGGCATTGAATGAAAGGAACAGGGAACACAAGAGACGACAGCAAGACAGGATTCTGATCAAGCTGCAAATTTTATTTTCCTCAGAAAGGCTTATATAGCAAAGGAGGGGAGGGGGCAGTAAGGAGGGAAGGGGAAAGGGCTGTGCAGAATGTGGAAGGAGTGCAGAATGTGGGAGACGTGCAGATTGTGCAACTGCAGGATGTCAGCTAAGGTCACTGGTCAGGAGCCATTTGCTCTATTGCTAGGCTACCTGACCATGGAATGCTCTTTACATTTGGTTGTCTTGGCACCTGACTATGGAATGTTCTCTTATCTTTGAGGGCCTCTGGTTAGTAAAATGGTTTCTTTTAAAGGTATTGGAAAATAGACACTGACTAATAAGTACTATTTGGGGATAAAAATGATATATTGATAACTCTTTTGTCTTTTTCTTGCATGTTGAATGAGTTAGTTTCACGACACTTTCTACAAACAACAAATGAATGTCAGAGAGTAGATTTTGTCAGTAAAAGTGGTTGCTGCTAATCCTAGTGTCCTGAGTTCATACTCTAGAAACCCATATCACTCCTACTATTTTTTCCCTTATTTCTACACTTCTGGTGTGGCATATGGACACTCACATGCCTGACCATACATAAATAATTTCAAACACAAAAATGTGCCATTGAGGTAACTGTCAACCAAGTGATTCCCTGGCTCTCACCTCTGGGACTCACATAGGATGAATAGATAGCAGACACATAAGTTGTCCTCTTACTTCTACATACACATCATGGCAATAGAATAGGATCAGTACATTCTGGACTTCGTTTTTCAGGATGCATTTCTCTGAGCATCAGTACATTCAGGAGTTCATTTTCCAGAATGCCTTTCTCTACAGTCTCAGTACATTTGGACTTTGTTTTCCAGGAAAACTTTCTCAACAGCATCTTTCATGCTGGACTTCATATCCCTGGATGCCTTTCTTCATGGCATCAATATATTTCAACTTTAATTCCGAGGATGACTTTCTCTAGACCATCATTACATCCTGGATTTCAATCCCCTGGAAGCCTTTCTCTACAGCACTTTGACATCCTGGACTTCATTTCTGTTGATGCCTTCATCTTAGCATGAGTACACTACGTCTAGATTTCTCAGGTTGCCTTTGTTTATAGCATCATTATATATGGATCTCATTTCCCTGGATGTCTTTCTTCATAACACCACTACATTATGGACTTCATTTTCCAAGATGCCTTTTTCTATAGCTTCAGTACATATGGACTTCATTTCCCAAGATGCTTTTCTCTACAGCATCACTACATAAGCACTTCACATTCTAGGATGCCTATCTCAACATCATCATTACATTTCAACTTTATTTCCTAGGATGCCTTTCTTGACAGCATCACTACATGTGGGACTTCATTTTCTAAGATTTGTTTCTCTACCCTGTCATTACATATGGGACTTAATTTTTCAGGATGCCTTCCTCTATAGCATCAGAAAATTCTGCACTTCATTTTCCTGGATGCCTCTTTTTTTAGCATTAGTACATTTGGACTTTATTTCCCAGGATGTCTTTCTCTACTGCACCAGTACATTCTGGACTTCTTTTCCCAGGATGACTTTCTCTACAGCATGAGTACTTTCTGGACTTCATTTCCCAGGATGCCTTTCTTTATAGCATGTGTCCATTCTGGACTTCATTTTCAAGGACACCTTTTTCTATAGCGTCAGTACATTTGGACTTCATTTCCCCTTATGCGTTTCTCTACAGCATCACTTAATGTGGAACTTATTTCCCAAAATGACTTTCTTTAGATCATCATTATATCCTGGACTTCATTTCCCAGGATTCCTCTTTCTACAACATCACTATATTTCAGGCATCATTTCCCAGCATGCCTTTCTCTTTACCATCACTACATTAGGATGCCATTTTCTAGGATGCATTTCTCTAGAGCATCAATATGTATGGGCTTCATTTCCCAGAATGCCTTTCTCTATAGCATCAGTACATTATTTATCTTCATTTCTCAGGATCTCATTCTCTAGAGCATCCCAACATTCTGGACTTCAATTCTCAGAATACCTTTCTCTAGAACATTAGTACATATGGACTTCATTTCCCAGAATGCCTTTCTCTAAAGCCTCACAATATTTTAAATTCACCATGATATTTAGGACTTTATTTCCCAGGATGCCTTTCTCCACAGCACCATGACATTTTGGACTCCATTTTCCAGGTGTTCTGTGTCCTCAGAAGTTTCCCTTTTTCTTCAGTAGATGTCTAGTGCCCTCACCAGGTAGCCCTGACATTCTTCAGGTTTCTTGTGCTTTCTACAGTGTTATGGTTTGGATCAGGTTCAGAGTATCAGCATCAGGGGGTAGGTTTAGAGTTACTTTACGGTTAGGTGTCTCTACATTTTGGACTTCATTTCCCAAGTTTTCTAACTGTGTATTGGTCATCTACTAGAAACTACATTTCCCATCAAGCCCCTTAGATCATTTCCTAGGTTGCTCTTCCTTATAGGATCACTATGTGTTGGACTCCATTTTCCAAGATGCTTTTCTCTGTATTGTTCATATATCAAAATTAATTTCCCATCATGACTTTTGAATCAGAAGGAAAGTTACTGTTTCCTCTTTATGCCATCAGAATGCTTTAAACTCCATTTCCCAGGATGCCTTTCTCCATAGCACCATGACATTTTGGAATTTACATTGCAAGATATTTTTTTCACTACAGCATCACCATATTATGGATTTCATTTCCCAGGATGCCTTTCTCTACAGTATCACTACATGTGGGACTTCATTCCCAGGATACCTTTTTCTACAGCATCTGTACATTCTGAACTTCATTTCCCAGGATGAACTTTTCTAGACCCATATTACATTCTGGACTTCATTTCCCAGGATGCCTTTCTCTATAGCATCAGTACATTCATGACTCCATTACCCAGGATGCTTTTCTCTACTGCATCAGTACATTCTGAAGTTCATTACCCAGGATGAATTATTCTAGACCAGTATTACATTCTGGACTTCATTTCCCAGGATGCCTTTCTTTAGAGCATCAGTACATTCTGAAATTCATTTTTCAAGATGCTTTTCTCTACAGCATCAGTGCATTCATGACTACATTTCCCAGGATGCCATTCTCTACAGCATTACTATGTTCTGGACTTCATTTCCCAGGATGCCTTCCTCTATACCAACATGACATTTAGGGCTTCATTTCCTAGAATGCTTTTCTCTATAGCATCACTAGGATGGACTTCCTTTCCCAGGATGCCTTTGTCCAAAGCTCCTTGACATTTTTGACTACATTTCCCAGGTGTCCTGTATCCCCAAAAGTTTCCCCTTTACTTGAGCAGATGTCCTCTGACCTTACCATGTGTAGGGCCTCAGTAGGTGATCTTGACCTTCTGGAGTTTTCTTGCACTTTCAACAGTGTAATGGTGGGGATCAGGGTCAGGGTGTCAGCGTCTGGGGGTCAAGGTTAGTGTTAGGTTAGGGTCAGGATTACTTTAGGCTTAAGTGTCTCTACATTTTGGACTTCATTTCCCAGGTTTCCTAACTGTGTATTGGTCGTGTATTAGAAACTGCATTTCCCATCATAATTTACTAGGATAATTTACTAGGTTGCTTTTCCTTATAGCATCACTATGTGTTGTACTCCATTTCCCAGAATGCTATTCTCTTAATTGTCTGTCCATCCAGACTAAATTTTCCATCATGTCTTTTGAGTCTGAAGGAAATTTACTGTTTCCTCTTTATGCTATGCTTTAAACTCCATTTCCCAGGATGCCTTTCTCGACAGCATCAGTACTTTTTGAACTACATTTCCCAAGATGCCTTTCTCTATAGCATCCGTACATTATGACATTATTTCCCAGGATGCCTTTCTCTAGAGCATTACTGCTTCCTGGAATTCATTTCCCAGGATGCCTTTCTCCACAGCATCACTACATTCTGCACTCCATTTCCCAGGATGCCTTTCTCTGTAGCATCAGTACATTCTAGACCTCATTTTCCAGGATGCCTTTTTTCAGCATCAGTACATTTGCACTTTAATTCACAGAATGCCTTATTCTATTACATCATTATATTCTGGAACTCATTTCCCAGGATGCCTTTCTCTACAGCATCAGTACATGCTGAACTTCATTTCTTAGGATGCCTTTCTCTCCAACATCACTATATAAGGACTTCATTTCCCATAACGGATTTATCTACAGCATCAGGACATTCTGAACTTGATTTCCCAGGATGACTTTTTCTAGACCAGAATTACATTCTAGTCTTCGTTTCCCAGCATGGCTTACTCTAGAACAACACAACATTCTGGACTTCATTTCCCAGGATACCATTCTTTACAGTACAACTGCATGATTGACTTCATTTCCCAGGATGCCTTTCATTATAGGCATCGGTACATATGAATTTCATTTCCTGGGTTCCATTCTGTACAGCATCATTACATATGGATTTCATTTCCCATGATGCCTTTCTCTATATCACCATGATATTTTGGACGTCTTTTTACAGGATGTCATTCTCCACAGCTTCACCAAGATGGACTTCATTTCCCAGGATGCCTCTCTCTATAGCATGAGTACATTCTGGTCTTCATTTTCCAGAATGTTTTTCTCCGCCACATCACTTTATTCTGGACTTCATTTTCTATGATGCCTTTCTCTCTAGCGTCATTACATATGGACTTCAATTCGCAGGATGCCATTATTTACAGCATCAGTAAATATGGATTTCATTACCCAGGATGCCTTTCATATAGTACCATGAAATTTAACAACTCATTTCCCAGGATGTCTTGCTCCATAGGACCATGACATTTTGGACATCATTTCCCAGGACGTCTTTCTCTACAGTATCACTATGATGTACTTTGTTTCCCAGGATTCCTCTCTCTATAATATGAATATATTGTGGACTACATTTCCCAGGATGTCTTTCTCAAAATCATCCATACGTATGGACTCTATTTCTGAAGATGCATTTATCTATAGCACCACTACATATGGATTTCATTTCCCAGGATGCCTTTCTTTACCATATCACTACATTCTGGACATCAATTCCAGGATGCCTTTCTCTATATGCATCAGTGCATATGGACCTCATTTCCCATAATGTCTTTCTCTACAAGATCACTACATGTGTGATTTCATTTCCCAGGATGCCTTTCTCTACAGGATCAGTACAATCTGCACTTCATGACCCAGGATGACTTTCTCTACACCATCACTACATGTGTGATTTCATTTCCCAGGATGCCTTTCTCTATACTATTACTACATATCAACTTTATTTCCCTAGATGCCTTTCTTGACAGCATCACTACATGTGGGACATCATTTTCCTGGATGCCTTTCTCTAGAGCATCACTACATAAGGACTTCCTTTCCCAGGATGCCTTTCTTTATAACCTCAGTACATTTCTACTCCCTTTCCCAAGATGCCTTCTCTAGGGCATCAGTACATTATTTACTTGGTTTCCTAGGCTGCCTTTCTGTAAAGCATAACTACATTCTGGAACTCATTTCCCAAGCTTGCTTTCTCTACAGCATCATGACATGTTGTACTTCATTTCCCAAACACCTTCCTCTAAAGCATCACTGTATTGTGGACTTCACTTCCCAGGATATCTTTCTCTGGAGCATTACTACATTTCAAACTTCATTTCCCAGGATGACTTCTCTACTGCTTCATTACTTTGTGGACTTCATTTCCCAACATGCCTTTCTCTATAGCATCACTACATGTTGGACTTCATTTCCCAGGATGCCTTTCTGTAGACCATCAGTACATTTGGACTCCATTTCCCAGAATGCCTTTGTCCATAGCATCATGACATTTAGGACTCCATTTCCCAGGTGTCCTGTGTTCTCGGGCATTTCTCCTTTTCTTCATCAGGTGTCCAGTGCCTTCAGCAGCTGTTTTGCCTCTGCAGTCTGAGGGTGGGAGACAGGGTCAAGGTTAGCGTTAGTGTTAGGGTTAGTGTTAGGGTTAGTGTTAGTGTTAGGGTTATGTAGTTAGGTTTAGGTCTATTGTTAAGGGTTAGGGTTAGCGTTAGGGTTAGGGGTTAAGGTTGCACATTATGGTTAATGTTATGGTCAGTGGTTTCTGGTTAGGGTTAAGGGTTACAGGACTTTAAGGTTAGGGCAGGGGGAGTTTGTGTTTAGTTTTAGGGTCAGATTTAGGGTTAGGGGTTAGATTTAGGGATAGTGGTTATGTTACAGTTAGTGGTTAGATTTAGGATTAATGTTTGTTTAGGGTTAGTAGTTAGGGTTATTGGTTAGGGTTAGGTGCATCCTTTGCTCTCAGCAGGTGTCTCTGACCCTCTGCACCTCTCCTGTGCCCTGAACAATTCCATTGTCCCTCTGCAGGTTCCCATCCATCAACAGTGTATTTCAAACTACATTTCCCATCATGTCTCTCAGGTCATTTTTTATGATGCCTTTGATGACATCGGCAGCATGGATTGGTCTCTATTTTCCTGGTCTTCTTTCCAGTACATTAGAATGATTCTAGAAACTACATTTCCCATCATGCCTCTTGGGTCAGACAGAAAGTTCCTGTTCAATCTTCCTTCCATCATATGCTTTGATCTTCATTTCTCCAGATGCTTTTCCTAGCATTTGTAGTGTATTCCAAACTACATTCCCCATCATGCCACTCAGGTCATTCTCTAGGATACCTTTCCTTACACTATCACTACATTTGGACATCATTTCCCAGGATGCCTTTTCCTACAGCATTATTATGTGGGGTCTGTTTCCTAGGATGCCTTCCTCTATAGCATCAGTACATTGGACTTTGTTTCTCAGGATGCCCTTCTCTACAGAATCATTACAGATGGACTTCATTTTTCAGGATGCCTTTCTCTACAGCATCACTACATAAAACCTTCATTTCCCAGGATGCTTTTCTTTAGAGCCTCAGTACATTCTGGACTTCATTTCCCAGGATGCCTTTCTCTAGAGCATCAGTACATTCTGGACTTCATTTCCCAGGATGCCTTTCTCCATAGCATCACTACATGTGTGACTTCATTTCCCAGGATGCGGTTGTCTACAGTATCCCTGCATTTGGGAATCTACATCCAAGCATGCCTTTGTCTATACCATTGCTACTTTTGGACTCTGTTTTCCAGGTGTCCTGTGTCCTCAGTAGGTTCCCCTTTTCTTTGGCAGGTGTCCAGTGCCCTCACCAGGTAGCCCTGACATTCTGCTGGTTTGTTTTGCTCTCAGAAGTCTGAGGGTGGGTGTTAGGGTCAGGGGAGCATGGTCAGGGGGTCAGAGTGAGAAGGTCAGAGTCAGGGTGTTAGGGTTAGGATTAGGTTGGAGTTAGATGTCTCTACATTTGGACTTCATTTCCCAGGTTGCCTTGCTGTGTATTGGTCATCTGTTGAAACTGCATTTACCATCATGGCTCTTGGATGATTTCTTACTTTGCTTCTTCTTCCAAGCATCACTATGTGTTGGACTCCATTTCCCAGAATGCTTTTCTCTGTATTGTCCATCTATTCCAAACTACATTTCCCATCATGCCTTTTGGGTCAGAAGGAAACTTACTGTTTTTTTATAATATGTATGCTTTAAACTGCATTTCACAAGGAGCCTTTTTCTACTAAATCAGTACGTTGGGACTTCATTTCCCAGGATGCCTTTCTCCATAGCACCATGATATTTTGGGCTTCATTTCCCAAGATGCCTTTCTCTATAGCATCAGGACATTTTGAAGTTCATTTTCCAGGATGTCTTTCTCCATAGCACCAGGACATTTTGAAGTTCATTTCCCAGGATGTCTTTCTCCATAGCACCACTACTTGTATGATTTCATTTTCCTGGATTCCTTACTCTAAAGCATCAGTACATTTGGACTCCATTCCCCAGGGTGCCTTTCTTTAGAGCATCACTACATGTGGGACTTCATTTCCCAAGGTGCCTTTCTTTAGAGCCCCTTTACATTCTGGACTTCTGTTTTCATGGGAGTGTTGTGGATATCGCTCCATATAAATAAAATGCTGATTGGCCAGTAGCCAGGCAGGAAGTACAGGCCAAACAAACCAAGAAGGGAATTCTTGGAACAGGAAGGCCAAGTCAGGAGACAGGTACCATCCACCACCATGAATACCAGCATTTAAGATACTGGTAAGCCACGAGCCATGTTACAAGGTGTAGATTAATAGAAATGGGTCAATTTAAGGTGTAAGAAGTAGATAACAAGAAACCAGCCATGGCCACACAATTTGTAAGCAATATAAGTCTTTGTGTGTTTACTTGCTTTGGTCTGAGCCACTGCAGGACTGGAGGGTAAGAGAGAGTGGTTCTGACCGTGGGCCAGGCAGGACTGGAGAAAACTTCAGCTACACAGCATGGCTTTCTCTACAACGTATGGACTTTATTTCCCAGGATGCCTTTCTCTAAAACATCACTACATAAGGACCCCCTTTTCCTAGATGTCTTTCTCTATAGCACCACTGGGATGTGCTTCATATCTCGGGATACCATTCACCATAGCACCATAAAATTGTGGATTCCATTTCTCAGGATGTCTTTCTCCACAGCACCACAACATTGTGGACTCCATTTCCCAGGTGTCCTGTGTCTTCAGGATTTTCCCATTTGTTTAGCAGGTATCCAGTGCCTTCACCAAGTGTCCTTGACCTTCACAAGGGTATTTGTGCTCTCGTCAGTTTGGCACTGGGGATCAGGGTCAGGGGGTCAAGGTCAGGCAGTCAGGGTTAGGTTAGGGTTAGGTGTCTCTAAATTTTGGACTTCATTTCCCATGTTGCCTTGCTGTGGATTGGTTGCCTGTTAGAAACTACATTTCATATCATGCCTCTGGGATGATTTCCTAGGTTACTTTTTCTTATAGCATCACTCTGTGTTGAACTCCATTTCCCAGGATGCTTTTCTTTGTATTGTCCATCTATTCTGAACTACATTTTCCATCATGCCTTTTGGTTCAGAAAGAAACTTACTATTTCTTCTTTATCCCATCAGTATGCTTTAAACTCCATTTCCCAGGATGCCTTTCTCTACAGCATCACGGCATTCTGGACTCCATTTTCCAGGATGACTTTCTCTATAGCATCTGCACATGTAGGGCTACATTTTCCAGGATGCCTTTCTCTAAACTATCAGTATGATGGATTTCAATTCCCAGGATACGTTTCTCCCCAGCACCATGACATTTTGGACTCCATTTCCCAGGTGGCTTCTATCTCTAGGAGTTTCCCTTTTCTTCAACAAGTGTCCTATGACCTCATCAGGTGTTGGGGGCCTGATGCGCTTCAGGGCAATGTCTCCTCATCAGTGTGAGGTGGGTGTCAGAGTGAGAGTATTAGCGTCATGGGATTAGGGTTAGGGTTAAGGGTTACTGCCTTTTAGAGTTAGGGTTAGGTTATTGTTACAGGTTTTAGTGTTACTGTCCTTGGTGTAGAGTCAAAGCGCTAGGTTAAGTTTAAGGGTTATGGATAGTGTTAGGGTCAGGTGTTATGGTCAGGGGGTTCTGGTTAGTGCTAAGGATTATGGGGTTTTAGGGTTCAGGTAGAGGGTATTTGTGTTTAGGATTAGGGTTCGGGTTATTTGTTAGAATTAAGTTTAGTGGTTTTAGGTAGGGGCATCCTGTGCCATCAGCAGGTATCTGAGACTCTCTGCAGGTGTCCTGTGTACGCACTAGATGTCTCCACAATCTCTGCAAGTGTCCTGTGCCCTTAGCTGGTGTTCTGTATCCTCTGTTATCACTTCATAGGGAAACTTCCTGTTTCCTCTTTATAGCATCAGTAGGCTTTGGACTCCATTTCCCAGGATTCCTTTCTCTATAGCAGTCATCGATAAAAACTGCATTTCGCACCATGCTTCTTGGGGAAGAGGTAAGCTACCTGTTCCCTCTTTATACTATGAGTATGTTTTGGACTCCATTTCCCAGAATGCCTTTCTGTGTATTTTCTGTCTATAATAAGCTACATTTCCCATTGTGTGACTAGGGTAATTTTCCAGGATGCCTTTCCTCATAGCATCAGTGTTTTGGTTTTCATTTCCTTTCCTCACAGCACCACAAAGATGGACTCCATTTCCCAGGATGCCTTTCTCCACAGCACCATGACATTGTGGACTCCATTTCCCAGGTGTCCTGTGTCCCTAGGAATTTCCCCTTTTCTTTAGCAGGTGTCCAGGGCCTCAGCAGGTGACCCTGACTTTCTGCAGGTTTGTGGTGCTTCAGTGGTGGGGTCAGAGTTATGGGGTCAGGGTTAGGAGTAGAGTCAGGGGGTCAAGGTCTGGGGTTCAGGGTCATGGGGTCAGGTTCAGGGGGTTAGGTTTAGGGTTCACATTTAGGGTTTGTGTCATGGGGTTGGGTAAGGCTTAGGTTAAGTTTAGGTGAGGGTTAATGGTTAGGGTGAATGGTTAGGGTGAATGGTTTAATGAATTCTTGCCATGTTGGGCGCCAAATGTAGATGTATCCATCTTGTTAAACAGAAACACAGAGCCAATTGCAGAATTAAAATCCAAGAGGTCAGAGCAATAGCTGAGAGCTGAAAACCTTACCCTTCACTACTGTTCTGTCTTTCCTCTCTGCAAGAGAACTATTTCCTGTGTCCTGTCTTTTATATAGACTTTCTGTTCTGCCTTCTCATTGGATGTAAACCCAGCCACATGACCTCCTCATCACTGCCTGTCTGTACAGACCTCCAGGTCTTCTATGGTTGGTATTGAGATTAAAGTCGTGTGTGGCCATGCTGGCTGTATCCTTGAACACAGAGAGATCCTGCCTAGCTCTGCTTCCCAAGTGCTGGGATTAAAGGTGTGGCACCACCACCACCACCACCACCACCACCACCACCACCACCACCACCCTGATTCTGCTATGGCTTGCTCTGACCCCAAGGCAACTTTATTAATATACAAATAAAATCACATTTCAGTACAAATAAAATATCACTATAGGGTTAGGGTCGGGTATCACAGTTAGGGTGAGGGTTAGGTGTTGGGTTAGAGTTAGGGTTAAGTGTCTCTGTGTTTTGGACTTCATTTCCCAGGTTGCCTTTCTGTGTATTGGTCATCTATTAGAAACTACATTTCCCATTGTGCCTCTCAGGTCTTCTCCCAGGATGTCTTTCCTTACAGCATCAGTAAGTGTTGAACTACATTTTTCAGGATGCCTTTCTCAGTGTTGGTTAATGTATTCCAGTCTACATTTCCCATCATGCCTCTTGGGTCAGAAAGCAACTTCCTGTTTCTTTCCTTATTCCATGAGTGTGCTTTGGACTCCATTTCCCAGGATGCCTTTCTCTATTGTGTCAATTCATTTGGACTCCATTTCCGAGGATTCCTCTCTTTATTCCATCTCTAGATTTTGGACACATGAGTCCGTGGTGCTTTGTCCTCTGTGGCTCATCCACCTGCAGTCTCCTGGCCTGGGTACCAGTGCTCAGTCCTTACTGTGGGTGCTGACACTCAGTCTTTCCTGTAGGTGCTGACATTCAGTGATTTCCATAGGTGATGATGCTCAGTCCTTCCCATTGCTACTGACACACTCTTTCCTGTGGGTGCTCAGGGCTCAGTTCTGCCTGTGGGTGCTGGGTCTCAGTCCCTCCCATAGGTGCTGATGCTCAGTCCTTTATCTGGATTCTGAGACTCAATCACTGAGAGCAGGTGTTTGTTCACTCTCAGAAAAAAAGGCCTCTAATTAGCATACAGTGGATAGGCCCACCCCTGATTAGCATAAACCCATTTAAATCACCACTAATTAGCATACTGTGGAAGCACCGCCCCTGATTAGCATAAACTTTTGGAAAGTACCTCTAAATAGCATGCTAAGGAAAATCCCGCCCCTGATTAGCGTAAACCCAGAAGACATTCCCCTAATTAGCATATTGTTTGTATCCACATCCCCAATTAGCATAAACCCACTTAAATCACCTCTAATTAACGTTCCCCCCATTAGCATAAACCTGTGTACTGGTCCTCTAATTAGCATGATATGGGAAACTCCACCCCTAATTTGCATGCGCTCCACATTCCTTGAAGCCCCACTCCTAATTAGCATAAATGCTGAGATATGCTCATTAATTAGCATATGTGGGGGACTCACCCCCTGGTTCTCAGTGTTCATGCTGGGGCAGTTGGTGCTCAGTTCTGATTTCTGGGTGCTCAGTCTCAGGTAGTCAGTTCTGAGTGCACAGTCCTGGGTGCTGGGTGCTCAGTCCCAGAAGCTGAGTCCCAATTTGTGCATGATCTGTCTTCCAGCTGCTCAGTCCTGAATGTTTAATGCTCAGTCCTGATTTCTGGTTGCGGTGCTCAGTCCCAGGTGCTATCAGTGAGTGAGTTCCAAAATCCAGGTAAAGGACTGAGTCCCAGCATCGATGGGAAGGACTGAGGCTCAGCACCCTTGGGAAGGAGCAGGCCTAAGTACCTATGGGGAGCACAAAGTGTTAGTAGTCATGGGAAGCAGTAAGTCTCAGCCATCATAAGAAGTACTCAGATCCAATACCCACCAAGGACAGAGTGTCAGTCATCATGGGAAGGACTAAGTCCCCATAACCATCAAGGAATACGTCCCAGTACCCAGTAAAATAGGTTCCACTACCCAGGAAGGATTCAGACCCAGAGACAAAAAATAGGACTAACTTCCAGTACTAAGCAAGGACTAACAACCAGCATCCTCAGGTCCACAGTGTCCTCCTGTGCAGAGTGTGTCCTTCTGTCCCCAGTGTGTCCTAAAGGTGGACTACATTTCCCATAATGCCTGTCTCTATGTCCTCAATACATATGAACTACATCTCCCATGATGCACTTCTCTATGACATCACTACATGTGGACTACATTTCCCATGATGTGATTCTCTATGACATCACTAAGAATGGACTACATCTCCCATGATGCAATTCTCTATGACATCATTACATATGGAATACATTTCCAATGAGGCCTTTCTCTAGGACATTATTACATATGGACTATATCTCCCATGATGCTGTTTTCTATGACATCATTACATATAGACTACATTTCCCATGAAGCAATTCTATCTGACATCACTACATATGGACTACATTTCAAGCTACCTTTCCCATGATGGCTTGCACAAAATGTTCTCCTGTCCAGCTTGTGTCCTCTTGTCCGAATTGTGTCCTCCTGTCCAGAGCATGTCCTCCTGTCTGCTTTGTGTACTCTTTGGGTACTATATTTCCCATAATGCCTTTCTCTATGACATCATTGCATATGGACTATATTTCCCATGATGCTTTTCTCAATGATATCATTACATATGGACTACATTTCAGACTACCTTTCCCAGGATGCCTTGCACAAAATGTCCTCCTGTCTGCAGTGTGTCCTCCTGAGGGACTACATCTTCTATAATAACTTTCTCAAGGACATCATTAGATATGGACTATATATCCCAGGATGCATTTCTCTAGGACATCATTACATATGGAAATCACCCATGAGGCATCATGGGAAGTGTAGTGAGTGGTAGCCAACCTACACAGTGATGAAAGCATGCTAGGAAGTGGAGTTCCACACCTCATGATGCTGTGAGGAAAGGCAAGTACTTTGTGAAAGACGATTAATTCAGTGAAAAGAATGGTGGGAAATGGAGGTCCTACTACAGTGTCCATAGAGGGAGAGAGAGGCCAACCCAGTGTCATCAAAGACATCCTGAAACATGACCTGAGAGGAATGATGGGAGATGTAGTTTACAATAGCCAGAACAGTACAGAGAGAGGCGTCCTGGGAAACAGAGTCCTACACATTTCTTTCTGACCTGACAGGGGGGGATACCAGACAGATGAGGAGGATCAGAGACGCTTGCTGAGGTCAAAGGTCACCCCAGAGTCTAATAACTAACCCTTAACCCTAAACCTAACCTAACCCCCTGACCCTAACCCTAACCTAACCTAACTCTAACACTAACCCTAAACCCTAACCCTAACCCCCGGACCCTGACCCTGACCCTAACCCTAACCTAACCCTAACCTAACCCTAACCCTGACCTGAACAAGTAACCCTGATGCTAACCACAAACTCCCCCTACACTAACCCTAAAAACTACTAACCCTTAACCATGACCTCACTCCCCCTGAGCTTAAACCTGAACCCTGACCCTAAGCCTAACCTAACCACTAACCCTAACACTAATCTAAAAACTGAACTAACTAACTTAACTAATCTAACCACTAACCCTAACACTTAACTAAACACTTAACTAATCTAACCACTAACCACTAACCCTAACCTTCACCTAACACTTAACCATAACAATAACTGTAAGGGTTCTTGTCCTTAATTATACCATCAGCCTGGGACGGCCCAACCTAAAAAGCTGGCGGGACCTCTGTGTTTCTCCCCTTTTCTTTTTCCTCTCTCTCCCCTCCACACGGTCTCCCTGTCTCTGTCTCTCTCTCCCTCTCTCTCTCTTTCTGTCTGTCTGTCTCTCTCTCCCCCCTTCTCTCCCAATAAAACTCTAAAAGTTAACTATGTTGCACTGACTCTTCTGTCCAGCACCCTCTGCCAGTGGCCAGGCACGAGCGCTGGTCAGCCACCAGTGCTGCTGCCTTAATGGACATATGGCTAGTGACTCAAGCACTCTTGCTCCATCTGCATGGCCAGCTACAAGCAGCGCCAATTTGACCAACATTTGGTGCTGTTCAGACTCAGATACACCAACCGAGGACCTGATGACTGCTGCTGCTTGCTGCCTCCTCCACTGTCCAGCTAGACTGTGAGACCGTGAGCATACATCCCCTGCCTTTGCTGGACTCCTATACAACGACCCTGCTACTGCCACAATTTTTCACAGGGAGTCTGCCATTCTCAGCTATAGTCTGAGCTATATTCTTTGTGATGGACACCCCGGGGGTTGTCCTTGGGCTGTGCTGGCAACGGCTGGCATATTTTTGCTTCTGACAAGGAGAAAAATGTCTTCTTGCGTCTACCAAGTGGACCAATGGCATTGCAGAGGAATGGTGACTTGAGATGATTCTTAGATCATACTCCACTCTCAGGGATGCCCGAGATTGAAGTTGGATCCCAGTTTGTTATTTTAATTTTTTATTTTTCTCTCAGCTACAGCCATGGGGCAAAGGGGTGGATACCACCCATTTACATTGGCAGATGAGGCAGGTACCTATAAATCTGGCCACTTAACACCATCACAGGAACTTCTCCCAGCAAATGGTCAAAAGCCATGGGACAAAGGGGCGGATTCCACCGACTTACATTGGCAGATGTGGCGGGTACCGGTAAATCTGGCCATATAACACAGTTGCAGGAACTTCTGCCAGCAAACGGACAAATAAAAAAGTTACTTTATCTCCAAGCTTTCTGCTGAAGCTCTAAACCCTTCTCCCTTCCCACTTCTGCGTCTGCCATGTGCAACCTTTTCTGTCTGACTCTTGCCAGCAGTGGGTGGGTTCAAATGGGCAGGCTTGGGTGGCTTCTAAGACTCTCACCCTAACTCACCTTAACTCCACCCACTCATTTTCAACTGTCCTAAAAAACACAGACAGGTCTGAAAGCAGCTAAGATCCATACAAATAAGTTTGCAGTAGTCAAATTGGCTCCTAAGCCAAAAATTCAGTTTATAGCCTCAGACAAGCCTTCCAAAAGGATCAGTTTGCAGTCTGCCTACTGGCAGATCTTCCAAAAGCTGTCCTTAAGCCACCAATCATCAGGAAAAAAAATCCAGGACACGGAATAAAATCCGTCTCTTGTTCCCCAGATCTCTGCAACTAAAACTTAAGCATCTGGAGAGCAAGGCTCCTTACCTCACCAGCAATCTGTGGCATTTAAGGTGTGCCAGGGAAGAGATAAAAGCCCAAAAACAAAATTGCCAAGTACTGGCATTTGCTGACACCCAAAATTGTTGGGTCCCTGTTTTAAGTGAGAAAAAAAGCCACTGGCTAGCAAATGCCCTGCCAGGCCATCAACAGCATTGTTAAAAGTGCGGCCTAGATGCCAGGTGGTGGTGGAGCATGCCTTTAATCCCAGCACTTGGGATGCAGAGGCAGGTGGATCTCTGTGAGTTCGAGGCCAGCCTGGTCTCCAAAGTGAGTTCCAGGAAAGGCGCAAAGCTACACAGAGAAACCCTTTCTCAAAAAAACCAAAAAAAAAGAAAGTGCCGCCTAGAAAGAAAACCAGTCAGCTGACTGCGCCCAGGTGCCAAGACACATGGGTATATCAAGCTAAGACCTACAACAGACCTAGGCTTGGCTATAGACATGGGAACCCAGAACACAGCAGGGAAGCAATACATTTCTTTCCTTCTGGACACCAGAGCCACTGACTCAGTCCTGGGAGTTTTAGGATGTCACTTCTCCTTTCTATTGTCAGGTACAAAGGACAGCCTTATTTACCTTACCAGATTTAATTGCACTTTCAGAGTTACCTAATGAAAAAAGATTTCCAACTAAGATAAGAGTTCATTGTCTCACTTCAAAGTTACTGCCTGTGTTTCTCATGTGCATACCGACAGGGCCATGATCTTTGCCTTGTCCTTAACTCCAAAAAAAAAAAAATTCTCATGTACCATAAGCTTTTCTCTTCCCAGTTCTCTGTTCTAACTCATTGTTCAGCCAATGATACAGGACCACCACAGAACCGGAGTCCAAAGTAAGTAAGAAACTGTAACAGCTAAAAGGTATTTACACCCCCAGACCCAAAAATTTCTGAGTGCTACAAAAAAAACTTTAATGTAAACATCTATTACTATGAGATGCTTTAAAATAATATGTCTCTGATAAAGCTTAACATGTTTCAAAATGCATCTAGACAGGCCCTATCTACCAACATATAATAATAATGATTGTTTTCACTCTAGGCTTTTTTGTGTCACCAGCATCTTGTCAAACAGAAGGTTCGCAGCCACAGCCAAGAGGGATACATGTCTCCAGAACAAAAGGATGACAGACAGCATCCAATAATGCCTGTCTACCTCAGAAGACTCCCCTTCTTCATTCCCCAAAGACCAACAGATGTGCAAAAGTCAGCTGGAAGCAGCTTTTGAGAGGAACGATGCCCCTATACCCATCTACCTTCTTTTTTATAATAAGTGGAAGTCTGCGATATAAGGATTCTGCCCTCAATTACATCATTAGCCTGCAACAGCATCACAGCCTAAAAAGCGGGCGGGCCCTCTGTGCATCCCCTTCCCCATTTCTGCACTCTCCCTGCTCTGTGTGGCCTTTTTCTCCCTCCCTCTCTCTCCCCCTTTTCCTCCCCCTCTCCTAATAAAGCTATAAAAATGTATCTATGGTGCACTGACTCTTCCGTCCAGCACTCTCCTCCATTGCCTGTGGTGGCCAGCCACTGTGATGCTGTCTTAACCAACAGGGAGGGGCTTGGGTCAGTCTCAACCTGATATGGCAGACTGTGTTGACACCTCATGGGAGGCCTTACCCTCTCAGATGAGCAGATGGTAGGTGCAGTGGGAGAAATGGGAGGATAAGCAGGAGGAGGGAAGTGAGGGGGAACTGGTTGGGATGTAAAATAAAAAAAATAATGTAGAACATCTGCTTATGGACACATGATAACTACTGGCTGTTGCATCTGGCAACTTGCTACAAAGACTGACTACACAAAATTGTCAGACTCAGTAGGAAAAAAATACAATTTAGAAAATAATTGAACACACAAGTCAGCAGTGATGTAACAATTTAATGACCAACATGCAGGGCTTTATGGAGGGTCCAAGTTGTTGGTCCAGAAGCCTGAGAAACTGAGTTTCAACCCCCAGCACCTACATAAACACATCCAGGAAAGGCATGGGATGCTCAAACACAGGCAAGTAATAAGGGATATTAAAATATCCTGAGAGCTGGTAATTCAGTGATACCCTCTCACAAAAGGAAGACACTTTCACATGAAAAGACAAGGGGCAGTGTGAGCAGCATTGCTTCAGGATATACCTGCAATGTACTAGCTTCTTGAACCCATTATTGCAAGCTTGGGAACCTAGCTTGGAGTATTCTCCCTGCTCTTGAGAACTTATGGGTTTTTTTTTTTAATGATTTAATGTGTTCTGCCTGCATGTAAGCCTACATTCAGGAAGAGGGCACCAGATTTCATTATAGATGGCTGTGAGCCACCATGTGGTTACTGGGAATTGAACTCAAGACCTCTGGAAGAGCAATCAGTGTTGTTAACCACTGAAACCTAGATGACTATTAATCTGCATTTCTAAATTATATATTACAATTTTAAATTGCATAAAAATAATGCCTTAAATGAGAGTAGAGCTACATGTGATATAACAAAATTACCTTTAAATTTGTATCAACAAACTAAAATCTATAGCAAAGTAAAATATTTTAAACAAGTGTATGCTCTCTAAAAGTAGATTCAATAATCTACCCTTTTATCCTATTATATCTATACTGTCCCCTTTTCTTTTTTTAGAAAGAGATTGCATTTATAATCAACCCCCTTTAAAGAAAAATAAACACTTATAAATAATATTTTAGGAATTTGGTCATAGCTTCTCATACTAATCCCTGCTGGTTAGGGCACAGTTAATCTTTCAGGAATCCTGAGAAAATTAATAATTACAATTAAATTTTGGCTGTAATCTGTCTCAGCCAGTTGCTTTGAAGCTGATTTTGGATGTTGGAACATCTGGAGACCTCTCATGGGGTCTTTCTTGATCAAATAATATTAACTTGGGAGCAATCCATATCTTCACATCTTCTGTGGAAACAAAAGCAGAGACTCTTTTCCAAAGCAATGTATCCTTAGACACAAATTTTGAAGTCTTAAAGTATATATATATATATATATATATATATATATATATATATATATATATATATATATATATATATATATATTGGCTTAACTCATCAGCCTTACAACCAAATGTCTTTGCTCAGTTAAAAATCTCAAAGACGACGTAATCCAGCCTCTGTGTGTGATTTCCATCTTTAGGTGGCTTATTTTTATACTATTTTACTGTCTCTTTAAAGACTTTATTTTTAAAACTATGTACTTTTTATATAACTTCATACATTCCTTTTTCTCTTCAAAGCCTATGTACATTTTAGCACACATTTTAAACTTTTTAGAATTTTAATCCATCTCAATCTGTCTTATTGTGAATCTATAATCCTCCAACCAGGAGAGATTTTTAAACTGTTAAACTGCATAGCTAGGATGAAAAGCAGCAGCCTTGGCTACTGACTCTACCCATCTCAGCTTCCCAACATGGTGGAGATAATTTACTGGCAGATGTGGTAGCCTTGCTTTCTGCTGACTCTGGAAGGCAGTGGGTAGATGTCTCTATCAAGGAGCATGTAGCTCAGATATTTCTTTTTTCTATACTAGCAAAAGCTAAATCCAACACATACCATGCTGTGCAGCTTGGAGATGTGACAGTGTACCATGGTGGGAATACACCATGCTGTGCTCTAGCCCTCATGCTGTGAACATACCATACTGTAGCTGAAGCCCATATTCCACAGCTTGCCTAGAGACAGAACTAGGAAGCTGTTTTAGATCCACTTCAGAATCTTTTTTTTTGGGGGGGAATATTTTGTTGAACATCTGGGTGCCAAATGTAGTCAGAAGGTTTCTACAGTCTTGTCTAGGCCCCCACCATTCCACCAATTCTCTTCCATGCATGGTCCCAGAACTGCTTGGACCCAAGTAAACACACAGAGATTTATTATTATTTAAAAAATGTATGGTCTATGACAGCCCACCTGCTAGCTAGCTCTTATATCTTAAATTAATCCATTTCTATTAATCTATGTTTTTCCATGTATTCCATACTTACTGGTCTGTTGGCATGTTTTTCCTTTGGTGTCAGGCTGGTGAATCTCCAGACTCTACCTTTCTCTTTCTTGCTTCTCTCCTTGGATTTCCTGCCTCTGTCAAAGCTGCCTTGCCATAGGCCAAAGTAGCTTACTAAACAATGGGAATGACATCTATTCACAGCACAGAGAAAGACATCCCCCAGAAAGCTCCATAATAATTGGACTTAATATCTCCTCAAAAAGAGAGAAACCACACTTGGTACTAGAAGCCTATCTATCTATTCAATGCCAATAAAGTCATGGTTATTAGAGGAGTGTCGTGACCACCTTGACCAGAAAGGAAGACACAACACTGAGCTCTTCTTTCAGCAGTTTATTCAGGAACCTTGAACAATCTTCTGACCCCAGGGGGAGCCCTCCCTCAGCCCTAATAGCCTCTGGATAGCCAACCCTAAACTGCCACGTGGGCATCGCGGACAGGTCCAGGTATACGGAAGCAAGCCAGATCCTAAAGCCAAGCCAGATATGGAGTTGTTTACTACTGAGAACGCTCACCATCAGGAAGGAGGAAGGCGGAAGCCAGTGCCATCTCTAGGGTGCGGCACGTAGCTCTCTACAGGTCCCCCTTTCTTATTATAAATGGGCAGGCAAGAGTAGAGGTCCAATCTCAGCGAAAAAAAAATTAGGACAATGCACTGGTGTTTGTCCAGGTGTCATCCACCCAGAGAACATTTGACCTGTCCAATACCCTTTTTTGCAGAGGTGGGAACTGGGGTACCAACCCACGTGCAATCAAACATGCTCTTCTCAGGACTTGATCATGGCATGTGCCCCTAGTGCAGTGCACCAGCCTCGCATCCTGCACATTAATAATCTTTAAGGGTGGCCAGCCAGGGCTGAGGGGACTGTCCTGCTTCTATGGCAGTAAAGGCTTGTATGATCATGGTTGTATTATGCTGTTGAGAGGCTCTGACTCTGCAGATGCACCACAGGCAAGCCAGGGAGACCAGCACCAAAAGGCCTGCTAAGGCTCCCAAGCCCACCCACTCCTTGAGATGATTCATGGCACTACAGATCCGTGTAGATAATCCTTTTGCCAGTCCAGGATCCACCCAGGTTGAATTCACTGTAATGATAGCCACTCTTAGCTGGTCCATCAGGTTGTCGAATTCTCCCATCCAATTGCCTAAAAGATAACTGGACAACTGTTTAGACAGATTTGCAGCACGGGTAAAGTTTTCATACTGGATACTAGTCACACACAACCCAGCATATTTCCATTGACAGCCGAGCTGGGCAATCTGCCAAAGGGTGTCAATTTGCTCTTATTGGCCACAGCCTCTTTGTTAGCAAACTCTATCAGGAAAGCCTTTCAATCTAAGTATTGGCCTGGGCTCAAGCACACTCGTGCAAGTCTGCTCCAGTCCATAGTCATCATGCAATGCCTGTAAGGCTTCCACTTGAGCTACTGTGAAAGAGACTGTGATTCTGTACTTCCACACAGACTCAGCTAAGGATTTTATCAACTTAAAATCCAAAGGCTCATGATACCGCTGTCCCTGAGGGTCTTGAAACACCAGGCATGCTAAGTTTAATTCAGTTCTAACTGTCCTCCACACATCGGCTGAAAGAGCTTCCGGAAGTGCCACTCCCATACGGCGGAGGGGCAGTTGGCACAGAACAGCAAGTAGATGGGGAAATTCCCTTATCAGGTTTTTTTCTTTTTTCCTTTTCTTTTTAATTGTTGTCTTATCTATCTGTTCAATGATGGATTCTAAATCCTCTGATTCGGAATCTTCCAAGTTCTCTAAATCTGACAAAGCAGGATACAGCCTTTTTATCTTTTCCTCTCCCCTTTCCTTAGACCCCTTTTCACTATTAGCCTTTTCAGATCTCTCCTCCTGAAGCATCTCCAAGGCTGTTTGACCATTCTCCACTGCTTCAGAACACCTCTGGTCCTCAAGGCAGTTTCTCACTAGCTTCCATACTGGTCTGACTCCACTTTTCAATGTCCCTTCCTCAGCGGCAAAGTCTAAATCCCTGCTCAACTTCTCCCAAGAGGACACCGAGAGACTCCCAGAGACTGCGAACCAGGGATCAATGGTATCACATTCCTTCAAAAATCTCTCTAGGGTACTCCTTTTTATCTTTAATTTCTTTGAATACAGTAGCTCATTAAGAGCCAGGAAAATTGGGTTTGAAGGAGAAGGGCCCATGTCTAAAACTTTTCAATCTTTTTGACAATCTTTCACTTTCACTTTTGGCTCATCTATCAACTAGCCCTTGGTTCCTGCTCTCTCTTTGTCTACAGAGAAGAGCAAAAACCTCCCTGCTTTTGTCTCAGGTTCCCAATTCACCCGGGAATTCCTTTAACCCCGCTTTTGTTGCGGGTTCCCAATTTACCTGGGATTTACCAGTGCACCACCCTGACTGCAGAAAGTTCTGAGCCCTCGTTGAAAGTAGTGAAGTTCCCCATACGGGCCAGCACTTGTTGCGACCAACTCTACCAGCAAGGAAGACACAACACTGAGCTCTTCTTTCAGCAGTTTATTCAGGAACCTTGAACAATCTTCTGACCCCAGGGGAAGCCCTCCCTCAGCCCTAATAGCCTCTGAGTAGCCAAACCTAACCGCCACGTGGGCATCGCAGACAGGTCCAGGTATACAGAAGCAAGCCAGATCCTAAAGCCAAGCCGAATATGGAGTTGTTTACTACCGAGAGCGCTCACCATCAGGAAGGTGGAAGGCAGAAGCCAGCGCCATCTCTAGGGTGCGGCACACAGCTCTCTACAGAGGAGTACCTACAAATACCAATTTTCTGAACCAGTACAGTCTCTAATAATCAAGAAACATTTGGGCTTATACTGTTTGTCTGTGTAGTCTACACACCTCATCAAATATATTCTATATCCAATCGATGAAGTCCTCTACAGAAAACCACAGCCAATTGAATATCATAGAGGTGGATCTCAAGTACAGTGGACATATCTATAAATAATGACTGCACCTAAGTCTTAGAAAATATTGTAGAAGTGGTAATAGAAAGATGTAAGAGCCAGAGGCTAAGTGACTTTGCTATGAAATTGTATCTTCTGTAATTTCAGATGTTACAGTCATTTATTCACAGCAACATAGCTTGCTAAACATGATCTGAATAAGCACAGCAAGGATTTTCATGCCAAGAAGAGCAAGAACAAGCCAGCAAGTCCTCAACTTTACACAAAATACAACAGGCAACCAAGGATTGCTCAGAATGGAAAAACAGTCTTCCTGAAGAAAGAGCACAACAACTGGTTAAGTAATGCATAAGTTATAATAACAGAAAAAAATAATTTCCACACACAGAGGAGAAACAGGTTTTCTTGCACATTATTGACATTATTAATTGGTTAACATGACCAATTGTTTGGTTGGGATCCAGAACTTCTCACAGAGACTCAACTGTTAAATAGGTAAACATTTATGAACTGTGTTCAGAAGTTTCATTTTTGAGAGGTTATATGCACAGGAAGGCTGAAACCTGTTTATGATACCTTTGTGATCTAATCAGAGTTGTAACAAGTCTCTTTGCTCATACAGTTTCCATGCAATGAATAACACTTTGTTGACATGATCTCATCATTACTGACTGAAATAAGAGAAACATAAGAAAAGTCAGGCTTTCATCATTTCCTGACATTTCATCTGTAATTTTCTTAGAGCAATGGAGTTCAGTAGACCATCTCCAGTAAATTTATCTCTCTTGGTTGAACACTTCTTTATATTATAGGAATATGTCAGCAGGGATGATATTACACATCTGCATTAGACACACAAACACACATAAGTAAAAAGTTAATCTGAGATTGACTCTTTACAACACATTTCTAGTTTAATATACTTGAAGTTAAATGAAAAACCACATACTGAATAGTACATTGGAAGCAGAAATATGTAAAATACTATCTGTAGTATTATAGTATTTATTAATTTCCTACAATTGATTCATTAATATAATATGCCAAATTAATTTTTTATTCAATTCAATACCCTAGTATTACTAAAACATCCATTTAGAATAGTTTTATGCCTGGGGTCATCCCCAAGTTGGCTTGGTTCCAGTGATGAAGTAAGGAGGAGGAAAGGATAGGATCAGCCAGGGATGATTGCCCAGAGACTCTTGCAACCTGAGTGACTAGCAGCCAAAATGTTTACTAATCCATACAGAATTTATTAATCAGGGATAGATTCACATTTTTCTAAAACATATATCTTATAATTTTTGGTGTTGTGAATGTGTTTAAACTTTTTCTCTTGGACATATGGGTTTATAAATTTAGTTATTATTGATAATCCATGACAGAATAGAGTTATCTTTTATAATAAATTTTCCTCACGTATACACATCATTGATAAACAGTTGTCTTTTACAATAAATTTCAACCCCATAATCCAATTTTTAAATAAACTACTGGCATATGGTAGCCTGTTCTCAAGTTGGTGACATTCGTGGATTCAAAGACTCTAGACAAAATTGAAATTTCCATGCAAGCCTACGCAGTTTGTCATGACCCAAGCAATTTGTTAACTATTAATTGTCAGAATGCACAAGAAAAATTCATAGGCAAATGTTGTTGTAGTTATTATTCAATTTCTGGCATAACACAGTTTATATTTTATATCTTTATAGAATTTATTTGTACATCTAATCCTGGCATTCTTGTGTTCCTTGGTCATAAACAGCACAATGGATCATCATGAGCTAACTTTTATCAGAAAGGGAGGTCTTGATATCTTATTCTATTATCATCTTTTTACATCATTCTTTGCCTATCAATACATGTTTCTGTGTGGGGCAGAGGTAATTTTTTCTAATTTCCCTTTAATACTGTATGTGCCATGTAATTGTCTGATTGTATAGGGGGAAAGGGCTTGCAATCTGAACTAAGGCCAGCTCTTCTAGCTCATCAAATCTTGTTGACCTCTGTAAGTTTACTTTGGTATCATTATCTTGTTCCTGAGTAAATACAGGGACAGATGTTTTAAAAATATCTCCTGCTCTCATAAGAGAACTCTGGCTTTTATATGTGTGTCAAAATTCCCAAGGCTAAGGAAGACCATGAAATAAATAAAGGCATCTCTCTAAGGGCGGAAGAGGTAGTATGCCTCAGGCCTTTACTGGAGAAGCTTAGAAGCAGAAATCCTGGAAGAATGCATAAACCATTCATAAGAAAATTTCTAGCAATTCAATATGCCCAAATTGTACAAAAAATAAAAGTCCTGAAATCTGTAATATAATAAACATCAATATGAAAAAAAGGCATGTCAGCCATTATGTTCATCAGGTTTTCTGGATCTTCTTCAGGCAGCTGTGATGGATTTTTGACTTTTGCTCTTCCCATCAAATATGGCTGCACAGTATTACTCATAATAGTTCAGTAAAAATTTCTTCAAGAAATCTTTTCTAGAGTAATCAACCATTATGCCCCAATTATAGGGGATGGTAGCTATAGTTTTCTGGTACTGTCTGGCCCACGGAAAAGACAAATCTCTCTTGCCAACCAGTCCCACAGCTGCTCAGACCCAACTGAGTAAATACAGAGCCTTATATTGCTTACAAACTGCATGGCCGTTGTAGGCTTCTTGCTATCTGTTCTTATATCTTAAATTAACCCATTTGTATTAATCTATAAGTTGCCACTTGGCTTGTGGCTTACTGGAATCTTATTATCTTCTTCTCACTGTGGCAGTGTCTCTCTCTTTCAGCCTTCTTCCTCCCAGAATTCATTTCTCTACTTGTCCCACCTATACTCCCTGCCTGGCTACTGGCCAATCAGCATTTTATTTATACAGAGTGATATCCACAGCAGGGGATCCAGATTAATTTCACCTAGAGTTACAAATAATGGGGCATAGTTAAATGATATGCATAATTTTCTATCTTAGTTGTATATTTACAATACATAAATGAATGTACTACACCATGTTCATTAAAATAAATGACACTTTCCTCAAGTTAAAAAATTCACATGTACATGAACAAAATTATGAGATCAGGCATTAAAGAAATAACAGTTTCTGGATTAAATGAGTCATCCTTCCAGTTTTAAAAACGAATGATTATTTGCTTATATAGGGACTAGTTTCATATTTACTTTCATGGATTCTAAGACTAGAAAGAATATGCTGATGGTTGTTCATTTCTGTCTATAAAATTTTATTGCAGAAATTCTAATCTCGGTCTCATTAGTAGGTAATTTATTTCTTATTGAGAAATTATGAATAAAATTCATTACAAGTACCCAAATAATTCCTTCCTTCTTTGAATAGACTATTGTCTATTACTTTCCTGTCCAGTATGTCGCTAGTTACAGATCTAAGTAGATTGGTATGAGAATGAAGAAAATACAGACAGATATGACACTGGGACTCAAAGGAAAGCTGGGGTCAGATGTCTGTGTTCCCTGAGGTGAAACCACAACACCTTAAAAGTTTTGTGTCAGTAATACCTACATTCAAATAGATTTACTGCATGTTGATAATAGAAAGGCAGGGTTACTATCTAAAGCTATGTACATACTCATTCTTGACTCAACTCTGAATTTTCTGTCTTGTTAGCCTTAAATTGTTCAGGCCTAAACATCTGAAAAGAGCAAATTATGGTAGAGAATTTTTTCCCTTAACTATTACCATCTTCATGAGATCTCAAGGCGATTTATAATATTTCAAGCTTCAATTGATGAGGGAAATTTTCTGTGCCTTTTTTTGTATGTCTATATCTTGGTCCTTGATCTAGATCTGCCCATGTAAACAGCTCTAGTTAACTCACAGACATACTCAGGCCTTATTTTTTCCTATATACTTCTGATTAATGAATATGTTATATTATTCCTAAAACAATCTGCTTTGTATCTTCATGACATGTTTTGGACATTTTCTGTAATGCAGTAATTGGCATTAATTATAGAATATCAGAATAAAATAAATACCCAAAATTCCAGAGCAGCAGAAATTGAATACAAGTTTTATTGTATTTATTGATAGAAAACAATGGGACATAATTAGGAGTTTAAGAAAATCTATATTATATTCTATAAAGTCTCAAGTATTAGCAAAACAAAAATATTTATATAAAAGCTGTAGCAGTCTAATATCAACATCCTGTACCACAAAATATACAGTAAATTATGCAGTGATTTTGACTGGATATGATTATCCATAAAATTATCCTGGCATAAGTCTTCACACTTTAAATTATTGCTTCTTTCATATCTTGTCAAATTATTCCTATATCATTTTAATATATGATTTTTGTATAATTTTGTTTGATTCATTGCTGTATATGTAGATAGTTTCCTAAGGAAAGTGAACATAAATTTTATTTCTTGGTAAAAATATTTCTAAAATCACACCAAGCTTATGGCTTTCTGATTTCACACATCTGACATTGAGAAAGGTTTTAACACTTGCCAAAGGTTTACTTCTACTACCCATGAAAGACCCCAGAGCCCTGAGATACTTTCATCTGCGAGAGGGCTCCCCCAGAAACCAAGATTCCAAACCAGCAGATGCAACACGCAAGAGGAATGTATTCAGCACTGGCGCAAGACGAAAGTATCTCAGGGCTCTGGGGTCTTTCATTTGGGGGCTCGTCCAGGATTTGGGCGCTCCCAGACCCAAATTCCAAGGCCAGTTGGAGATAAGACAGAGCTCTAACGTTTCATGTCTTTAATATTTGTCAGTTTTTTTTGTTCTATGTTTTGGGATCCAAAAGTGCCTGTACAGGACTTGTATCTGAATTTGTATTTGGGCCAGTGGGGAAGGCAGACGTGCCCAGACCCCTGGTCCCGCCCTGGAGTCCCACTCTAGGGTCGTTTGGAGGGAGAAAGAGATCCGAGTGTCTCTTTGTTCTAGGGAGTTAAGGCACGGCCGGCCCCTCCCGTTTGAAGTTTCCTTCCTCATTTGTACTCACTCGGCACCGCACGGCATCTGTCTAGTCTTGTTTGTTTCTGTTTAGTGTTGATTGTCTTTATATGTCTGGTGGCCTCTAGAAAAATGGGACAACGACTAACAACCCCCTTAAGCCTCACTTTAGATCATTGGAAAGATGTTACGACCCGGGCCCACAACTTGTCACTGGAGGTCCAGAAAAAGAAATGGATCGCTTTCTGTTCTACAGAATGGCCTGCTTTTAATGTAGGATGGCCAAAGGATGGCTCTTTTAATTTCGATGTTCTCTTACAGGTAAAGGCTCGAGTTTTTCAGCCCAGCCCTCATGGACACCCTGATCAGGTCCCCTACATAGTCATTTGGGAGGATCTTGCCTGAGACCCCCCAAAGTGGATCAAGCCCTTCCTTCTCCAGCCTCTGTCCACACCCCCTGTTCCCCTCCCTCCACCCTCATCTTCCCTCTATCCCCTAAAATAATTGTCTGGGTTAAAAGCTAAGGACTCTTCCTCCTCACCTCCCCCTGTTTTATCTGATGATCAGACAGATTCACTACTGTTAGACCCCCCACCACCTTATGACCAACCCACTCGCTTGATAAGAAAAGAACAAAGGGGCCCCCTAGAGGGCTCCCTTTCCCCACCTGCTCCCTCCCCAGACTCCACTGAACCGGAGGCGGGTCCCCAGGTGCTACCGCAGCGTCTGGCTCCCTCACCACCTCCCAGCAGTCATATGTGCCTCCGCCGTGATCGAGGAGGGGACAATGAGGGGGTCTGGACAGCCCATGCTCTTCCCCTCTGGACAGCGGCCAGCCAATTTCAGTATTGGCCTTTTTCCACTTCAGACTTATATAACTGGAAAACTCACAACCCATCCTTTTCACAAGACCCTCAGGCCCTGACAGGCTTGATTGAATCCATTCTGTTAACCCACCAGCCCACTTGGGATGATTGTCAGCAGCTCTTACAGACTCTCCTCACCACGGAGGAATGGCAGCGGGTGTTCCTAGAGGCTCACAAAAATGTTCCAGGAGAAGATGGCAGACCGACACAGTTGCCTAATGAGATCGATGAAATGTTCCCGTTAACCCGCCCTGATTGGAACTTCAACACTGCAGCTGGTAGGGAGCAGCTCCGTCTTTATCGCCAGGTTCTGTTGGCGGGTCTCAAAGGGGCTGGAAGGTGCCCCACCAATTTGGCCAAGGTACGTGTGATAATACAGGGGGCTGAGGAAACACCCACAGGATTCCTAGAGAGGTTGATGGAAGGATATTGTATGTATACGCCCTTTGACCCCTCTGCTACAGATAGGCAATCCGATGTCATCATGTCCTTTATCGGGCAATCAGCCCCAGACATATGGACTAAGCTACAGCGGTTGGAGGGGCTTCAGAGGTACACCTTACAGGATTTAGTCAAGGAAGCAGAAAAGATTTTTAATAAAAGAGAGACACAAAAAAAGGAAGAAAGACTGCATAGGGAGCAGGAGGACAGAGAGGACAAGCGAGACAAGAGGCATACTAGGGAGCTAAGTAAAATCTTGGCCACCATAGTGTGACAGCCAGAAGAGAGAGGAGCTAGGTTAGGTAGGGGCCTGGGAGACGAAAAGAGACCTCAACTGAGCCGTGACCAGTGTGCATATTGTAAGGAAATAGGACACTGGGCCAAGGACTGCCCTAAAAATAAAAGACAGACAAGAGGACCCCGGAAGCTGAAAGAAATATTGTCCCTACAGGATGATGAAGACTAGGACAGTCAGGGCCAGGAGCCCCCTCCTGAGCCCCGGTTAACCCTTCGATTGGGGGGCCAACCAGTAACCTTCCTGGTTGACACCGGTGTCCAACATTCGGTCCTAACTCAATCAAGAGGTCCCTTGAGTTCTAAGACGTCCTGGGTGCAGGGTGCCACGGGAGGAAAGCTGTACCGATGGACAACTGAGCGAAAAGTACACCTTGGGACGGGGTTAGTCACTCACTCATTCCTCCTAGTTCCAGACTGCCCCTATCCATTGTTGGGGAGAGACCTCCTCTCAAAAGTAGGAGCCCAGATTTACTTCCAAGAAAGAGGGGCCTCTGTTAGGGGACCCCAAGGACAGCCCCTCCAAGTTCTAACTCTGCGCCTGGAGGATGAACATCGATTACATGAAAGCCCTCAGTCAGCCCAGATTGACCCTCAATGGTTATCAGATTTTCCCCAGGCTTGGTCAGAGACTGCAGGAATGGGACTGGCTGCAAACCAGCCCCCTGTGATCATTAGATTTAAGCCCTCGTCTACCCTGGTGATGATATGTCAGTATCCACTAAGCAGGGAAGCCAAAAATGAAATTAGGCCACATATACAAAGACTGCTACAATTGGGCATCCTAAAACCATGCCAATCCCCATGGAACACCCCCTTATTGCCAGTCAAAAAGCCTGGGACGGGGGACTGTCGTCCGGTACAGGACTTAAGAGAAGTAAACAAGAGGACAGAGGACATACATCCCACAGTGCCCAATCCCTACAACTTGCTAAGTACGCTGCCCCCAAGCCACACATGGTATACAGTGCTATATTTAAAAGATGCTTCCTTCTGCATGAGACTAAGCCCTCAGAGTCAGCCAATCTTTGCTTTTGAATGGAGAGATCCTGAATCAGGTTTTTCAGGACAGCTCACATGGACGAGATTACCACAAGGATTCAAAAACTCCCCGACCCTGTTTGACGAGGCTCTACATCAGGACCTGGCCGATTTCAGAGTCAGCCATCCTCAGTTTGCTCTTCTGCAGTATGTAGACGACCTGCTCCTAGCAGCCGAGACTCGAGATGACTGTCAAAAAGGTACCAGGGCCCTTTTAAAAAGGCTAGGGGAATTAGGGTATAGGGCCTCAGCTAAAAAGGCCCAAATCTGTGTCAGACAAGTGACCTACCTGGGCTATAAGCTGGAAGGAGGACAGAGGTGGCTAACAGAGGGTCGTAAACAAGCCATCACCCAGATCCCACTGCCCACAGTGCACGGGCCCTGAGGGAGTTCTTGGGAAGCACTCGATTTTGTCGCTTATGGATACCAGGATTTGCTGAGCTGACAGACCCTCTGTATCCCCTTACCAAGGCCAATGCCCCATTCCGGTGGGAAAAAGAAAAACAACAGGCCTTTGATCGAATTAAAAAGGCCTTATTATCAGCTCCAGCTTTGGGCCTCCCAGATGTGACCAGGCCATTCACTTTATATGTGGATGAACAACAGGGAATTGCAAAAGGAGTTTTGACCCAAAAATTAGGGCCCTGGAAAAGACCGGTGGCCTACTTTTCAAAGAAACTGGACAATGTGGTGGCCAGATGGCCCCCATGTCTCCATATCATTGCAGCTGTGGCAATATTGGTAAAAGACTCTGATAAGCTAACCTTGGGACAGCCCTTAACAGTGACGGCCCCCCATGCCATAGAGACAGTTATTCGCCAGCCCCCTGACTGATGGCTTTCAAATGCCCGGATCACCCATTACCAGACAATTCTATTAAATCCCGACCGGATTCGGTTCGGGGCTGCAGTCTCTCTCAACCCAGCGACTCTGCTTCCAGACTTGGACTCTCACCTCTCCATCAAACATGATTGTCACCAAATTCTGGCAGAAGTACACGGGACCCGTGAAGACTTAACTGACCAACCTCTGCCAGATGCTGAACACACCTGGTACATGGATGGGAGCAGTTTCCTGCATAATGGTGAGCGAAAGGCGGGGCAGCAGTAGTAGATGGGACCACATTCATCTGGGCGTCAGCCCTGGAGCCTGGAACCTCAGCACAGAGGGCCGAACCCATCTCCCTGACGCAGGCATTGACAAAGGCCCAGGGAAAAAAGGTCAACATTTACACCGACAGCCGGTATGCTTTTGCTACCGCGCATGTCCATGGAGAGATTTATCGAAGGCGGGGCCTGTTAACTTCGGCAGGAAAAGATATTAAAAACAAAAAAGAAATCCTAGACCTCCTACAGGCCCTCTTCCTACCTAAAAAGGTGAGCATCATCCATTGTCCAGGTCACCAGGTGGGGAGGGACCCTGTAGCGATGGGAAACAGGATGGCGGATGAAACTGCTAGGACGACAGCCTTACAAAACCAAACCTTTGCCTTAACCACATCCCAGGAAGGGCAGCCAAACAAACAGCCTCTCTTCCAGTATTCAGATCAGGACATAGAGATGGCCAAAAAGTTAAAGGCAACCTTTAACGACTCGACCGGAACTTGGGAATACAAAAATAAAACTATACTGCCCCAAAAGGATGCAAGGAGACTGGTCACTTACCTGCACAGGTGGACTCACTTGGGTTACAAAAAGCTAGAAACTCTTTTACAGAGAGAGGAACAGTTTCATTACATTCCAGATTTATCGGGCATAATTAAACAAATTGTAGACTCTTTTATTCCCTGTGCCAAGGTCAATGCAGGCCGGTTCCAGGCACCCGCTGGAGTCAGGATGAGAGGAGAACGACCCGGCACCAACTGGGAGATCGATTTCACCGAGATCAGGCCTGGCAAATACGGAGTTAAATATCTCCTAGTCTTTGTAGATACTTTCTCCGGCTGGACAGAAGCCTTCCCCACCAAACAAGAAACAGCACAAGTAGTGGTCAAGAAGATTTTAGAAGAGATCTTTCCTCGATTTGGGCTCCCTAAGGTAATAGGGTCAGATAATGGCCCTGCTTTCGTCTCTCAGGTAAGTCAGATGGTGGCCAAGCTTTTGGGGATAAATTGGAAATTACATTGCACTTACAGACCCCAAAGTTCAGGACAGGTAGAGCGAATGAACAGAACGATTAAAGAGACCCTAACCAAATTAACCCTAGAAACTGGCACTAAAGACTGGGTCCAACTCCTTCGCATGGCCCTGTTTAGAGCTAGAAACACTCCAGCGAGCCATGGACTGACTCCCTACGAAATCCTATATGGGGGATCCCCTCCTATAGCAGATTTCCTTGACCCTGCCATTGATTCCTTTGCAAATACCCAAAGTTTGCAGGTGCAGCTGCGAGCCCTACAACTCAGCCAGAGACTGGTGTGGAAGCCCTTGGCCGCCGTCTACACAGCTGGGAGCTCCACAGTCCCACACCCCTTCCAGATCGGCGACGAAGTGTATGTGAGAAGACACCAATCCAGGACCCTCAAGCCTCGTTGGAAGGGCCCATACACTGTGCTGCTGACCACCCCCACGGCAGTAAAGGTCGATGGCATCACTGCCTGGATCCATGCCTCCCATCTTAAGCCAGCACCCCAGCCGGGACCCGACTGGAAATTGGAAAAGACTAGTAATCCCCTTAAACTTCGAGTCCGCCGAGCTGGTATTGTTTCTCCTACTGGTACTTTTACCCTGTAACCTAGGAGCTAGCTCAGCAGCTAATCCACACTCCCCCCAACATCTGGTTTGGGAAGTCAGCACTGCTACTGGACAGGTCGTCTGGTTAACTGAAGGCGACCACACCCCCAGAACCTGATGGCCCACCCTAACACCTGACCTGTGCCAGCTATTCATGGGGCTGGACACCTGGGATATCCCAGAACAAGAAAACCCAAACGATTTACAGTGGAGAGTAAAAATAGTCCCTCCTCCTTGGTATGGGTGCTCAAACCCATAGGCCCGCGCCGAACTCCATGGTTTGGAGTCTGTCTTAGAGATAGGAGAAGTAAAAAACAAGTTCTAAAATACGGAGGGCCTGAGTCCCTATACTGTGCCAAATGGGGATGTGAGACTACTGAAGATTCCTACTGGAGACCATCTTCCAGTCATGATTGGATTCAGGTCAAAAAGGGCTCTGCGGCGGACTGCTCAAAACAGGCTCTTTGTAACCCCTTGTCCATCATCTTTACAGAACCAGGGAAACGAGTTGAAAATCTAGCCCAGTGGCAGAAAGGTCAGACTTAGGGGTTACGCCTCTACAAGGAAGGAAATGACAATGGCCTCTGGTTTAAGATTACCCTCCACCAAAAACCCCTGTCTCATCCAATGATGATAGGATCAAACCCTGTCCTTTGTCCCCGCTCTTGGGTACCCCAAGCCCTGCCACCCATGATTATAACCACAACCCACACCCCCGTGACTTCAAAAAACCACCCTCCCCCTCCATCAACAACCATACAGATGTCCTTGATGCCCCCCTTATACAACCTGATTAAGGGAGACTTCTCTGCCCTTAACTCCACCAAAAGCGACTATTGGTGAAATTATTAAGGCCGCTCCACGTAGTTAAAAGGGAGGTTTATTTTGTGGGGTACTTACAAATGAGGGGGTAGGTTACAGGGTCTTGCAAGGGTATAGCACAATCCGGCGTTGTTCTCTGGAGAACTCTGCTCGGTCTACCTCCAACGTCCAGAGTCCGGGAACCAAGAGAGTGAGTTCTTCCCGATCCTTCATCTTCCGCTTCCTCCTCTGCCCCGCCTTGTGGGCGTGACCATTACCGAAGCCTCAGTGGGGGTTGGAACTTCCAGGCCAATGCTGGGATGCCTATCCACTACATCTCCCCCTTTTGTCTAAATAAGAAAGTTCTAACCTAATACAAGACTATATACAAAGAGATGGTTATCAAATATTGTCCAGGAGTAATGAGGGATAATGACCTAGATAAGTTGGAATTACAATAAGTACAAACAATATCAAGCAAAAAACACATAGTAAAATCCAGGGAAGTCTAGGGCATGGGTAGGTGGCGTGTTACAAAGATCATTCCAAAAGGTGTCCTATCCTAAAGAACCTGAGTCTAATACATAATATATCCTATCTAAGATATTATATATGTATATATACTAAGTTGTAACTATAACTGCTAATCTCCAACCTCATCAAAGACCTGAGAAGGAATATAATAATATCTGAGAAATGAGAGAAGGACGCAAGCAACTTTCGGGAGTCTTGCAAGAGTAGACAGAGACAGCTAGCAGCCTGGACAGTCACCTAACGTTTCTCAGTATCGTTGGTGCATTCAAATTGGCTACAGGCCTAGAGTATCTGACAGACCATTTTCAGAAGCAGGAATTCTGAAAGACCATCTTACCCTGTCTTGGCAAAGTATAGTGGTCGCTTTCCTTGTGTCCCGCTTGTCTAGAAAGGATAGCATTTGTACTGTCAGCAGTTGAGGCGAGGGCAGTTCTTTGCCCAGTAGGCCATTTTGTGCCAAGAAGACAAACTTCCAAATGGAAATGTCTTAGAAGCCCAACATTCTCTCAGGATCAAATTGGTGCTGCCAGGAGCAATTATGTCTCACGTCAACAGAATTCTAAGTTATTTAAATGCCATGTTCTCTAGGTCCATGAAGTGTTTGAAGATTACCTGTCCATCTGACTTATGTATTTATAAATCTGGATAACCTAACTAACATAATTATAGAGATGACAAGCATAGGTGACAATAACTATGTAAGTCTTATCTACCTAAACAACCTAAGGACTAAGCTTCCTATAAATAAGGCAAACAGTCTGTAAGCAAATGTACAGTAAAAGGACAATGACTTTAAGTTGTGACAATACACAAAATAACTTTAACAGAGGTAGGAATGTATAGTGCAATATGCAATATGATAATAATCCTAAATATATATCAGTATACAGAATATCTTAAACAGAAGTAGAACATACATACAGTATGACAGATATAAATTCACATTTGTATCAATATACAAATATTTCACATGAGAGTAAAAATATGTGTACAATATAACAAACATAGTTCTGTATTTGTATCAATATACAAATTATCTTAAATAGGAATGTAAAAAGTTTATAATTTTATCAACATATAAGAATTCATAACAGTGCAAAGGCTGCTATATTACTAAATTTGTTTACTAATGTATATGACAGTCTACCATAATATCTTATACCTATCCATTCCATTTCTTCTTTTCCCATTTTTTTTGAGACATATTATCTTTCCTTAAGGAGAGTAGTGAGTTTAACAGTTTCTTCCACCCCCAACCCTAGAACCATAACCCTGAGAAATATGAACCTTAGGGAGAAGGGGCGTCGTTTTCTTAGAATTGCTTCCTGCTGTTTATGGAGCGATGGTATCTCTGTTGGGTATTGTGAGAAAGCTCAGATAGTTAAATCTCAGTTATACTAACTGTAGATTCTGCAACAACTCTCAGAGTAATGGGTAAGACTGTCTGAAATTTTGGCAAGAAGTGTAGTATGATGATGATTACCATGGCATCATTCTGGATTGGGTAGAGTTGTTGTTGTTGGGGCCCCATCTTCCTTCTGGAGACTTCAGAGATTGCTATTGGAAAAAACTTATTTTTTATCAGAATGGAAGGTTTGGATTTAAAGATGTCATGACATGTAAGAAAGGATTCCAAGAAATCAAGAGTAAGCATGGAGAGAATTAGAATCTTGAAGATAATGGTCCCTTATAATTGGTTTCCTTCTGTCTCACACCAGAGGGCTCTTCTGATATGGGACTGAAGAATCTCTCAACCTTTTCTTTTATCAATATGCTTGGGTTTAGAGAAGGAGTGAGCCAGTTCCAAAGCCAGCTTGGTTTATGATTAAATTGGAACCACAACTATTCTAGATTGATATAGATATAGATGTTAGACAGTGATATCTTACCCTGTGTAGATTGGTACCAATAGATTCTTTCTTTCTGCTGTAAACATCTGCATATCCAAGGCATTATGATTTCTGGAAGATGGGTAATTCCATTATCCTGGAAAGACAAAAACAGAACCCTACCCCAACCTTTGATTGTTAAATTTTTCTTACAACCTGAAGAGATGTCATATTGGTGGATGATCTTTTATTTCTCCTCATCAAGGGGTTTCTCCTGTTTGAATCGAATTTTTATTAATTTTGTTGGTATCCATAGCTTTTCTTCTCCTGTGGAAACAAAAGCAAAACCCCTTCCCCAACGTAGGACATATCCAGGTTTCCATTCTGAGGTCAACACATCTTTGAAATAAACCGGTTGGTTTAGCTCAGGAGTTTTGTCTGTCGTCCAATGTCTCTCCGCAGCTGTTGTTCCTTTCTCTTCAGCATTGAGAAAATTCAAGGTTAATAAAGCACTATGCAATCTATTTCTAGGAGTCATTGTTACCTGTTGCTGTTTATTTAGCATATCCTTTAATGTTCGATTGGATCTTTCTATGACTGCTTGGCCTGTGGGATTGTGTGGTATACCTGTAACATGCTTTATATTGTAATAAGCAAAGAACTGTCTCATTTTATTGGGGACATATGCTGGGGCATTGTCTGTCTTAATTTGTACAGGTATTCCCATGATGGCCATAACTTCTAATAGGTGTGTAGTCACAGAATCAGCCTTTTCAGAACTCATAGGAGTTGCCCACTGAAATCCTGAATAGGTGTCAATGGTATGGTGTACATACTTTAATCTTCCAAATTCTGCAAAATGAAACACATCCATCTGCCAAATTTCATTTCTTTGTATACCCTTTGGATTGCTTCCTGCAGGTAATGGAGTTTGGTTATAGAAGGAACAAGTAGGACATTTTTTCACAATATCCTTAGCTTGTTGCCAAGTAATGGAGAAATCCTTCTTCAAACCTTTGCTATTTACATGGTGTTTCTTATGAAATTCTGAGGCTTCTAGCACATTACCTATTAGTAACTGATCAATCTCATCATTACCTTGTGCTAGAGGTCCTGGCAGACCTGTATGGGATCTGATATGTGTTATATATATAGGATGTTCCCTTTTTCTGATGATTTCCTGCAATTGTATGAATAATGAAGTTAATTCTGTGTTATCAGGAATAAATTCAGCAGTTTCAATGTGTAAAACAACTCTCTCTGCATATTGAGAGTCAGTGACTATATTGAGGGGTTCTGTGAAGTCCATCAGTACCATAAGAACGGCATACAGTTCTGCCTTTTGTACAGAGCTGTATGGACTTTGTACCACTTTACTTAAGTCTCCTGATTTGTATCCTGCTTTCCCTGATTTATTTGCATCTGTATAGAATGTGAGGACTCCAGAAATTGGCTTGTGTCGTACAATGTGAGGAAGGACCCATTCAGTCTTCTTTATGAATTCTGTTCTCTTGCCTTTGGGATAATGGTTGATAATCTCTCCCAAAAAGTTACTGCAGGCTCTCTGCCAGTATTCATTATCTTTCCATAGTGACGAAATTTCCTCATTAGTTAAAGGTACTACAATTTCTGCTGGGTCCATTCCTATCAACTGACGAAGTCTTAATTTACCTTTTTGAATCAAATCAGAGATCTTTTCTATATAAGTCTTTAATTTCTTATTTGGTTTACGTGGTAGGAATATCCATTCCAATATAATATCTTCCCTCTGCATCAAAATACCTGTGGGGGAATGTCTGGAGGGGAATATGACAAGAATACATTTAAGTTCTGGATCCACACGATCCACATGTGCTTCTCGAATTGTCTTTTCTACTAGAGCCAATTCCTTCTCAGCTTCAACTGATAATTCTCTTGGACTATTTAATTCTTTGTCCCCTTCTAGAGTATTAGCCAAATTTTGTAGTCCATCTTTGGGTATTCCCATGATACCCAATAAGTTGGAAATGCTTCCTAACAACTTTTGAAAATCATTAAGAGTCTTTAATCGATCTCTCCTCAGTTGTACCTTTTGGGGTCTAATTTTTTGTAACTCTATCTTATATCCTAAGTAATTAATAGAATCTCCTCTTTGTATTTTTTCAGGAGCAATTTGCAGTCCCCAGCGAGGCAAAACTTTTTTACTTCTTCAAACATGCTTTCTAATGTGTCTAACTTTGGATCAGCTAATAGGATATCATCCATATAGTGATAAATTATGGATTGTGGAAACTTTACACGAATTAACTCCAATGGTTTTTGCACAAAGTATTGGCATAAGGTAGGGCTGTTTAACATTCCCTGTGGGAGGACCTTCCATTGATATCTCTTGACTGGCTGAGAATTGTTATAATTAGGAACTGTGAAGGCAAATTTTTCTCTATCATTTTCTTGTAAGGGTATGGTAAAGAAACAGTCTTTTAAGTCAATAACTATTATAGGCCATTCTTTGGGTAGCAGAGAGGGCAAGGGCATCCCAGTCTGTAGGGAGCCCATTGGCTGAATTACTTTATTAATAGCTCTCAGATCTGTCAGCATTCTCCAATTACCAGACTTTATTTTTAATAACAAATACAGGAGAATTCCAAGGGCTGGTAGATTCTTCAATGTGTTGAGCATTTAACTGCTCTTGAACCAGCTGTTCTAAAGCTTGTAGCTTCTCTTTTGTCAAAAGCCACTGTCCAACCCAGACAGGTTTATTAGTTAGCCATTTTAAAGGTAAGGCAGTTGGTACTTCTGAGAGTTCAACAGCAGTTGTGCTCTGTTTGTGTACAGCCTGAATGTTTGGTGACTGGTTTTTATAGCATGTTATGATATTATTCCTAGAAACATGCATTGGCCTGTATTCCTTTTCTGAGAGTGTAGGAATTTTAATCTGGGTATTCCACTGTTGTAACAGATCTCGGCCCCATAGATTTACTGCTACATTTGCTACATATGGCTTCAGCCTTCCTCTCTGTCCTTCTGGCCCTATGCATTCAACCCATCTCGAACTCTGTTTTATCTGAGATAGGGTGCCAATTCCTAAAAGTTGGACATCTACCTCTTGAAGAGGCCAATTTGGATGCCATGATTTTGGTGTAATTACTGTCACGTCCGCACCTTAGTCTACCAGGCCCTCCAGAACCAAGCCATTAATTCGAATTCTAAGCTTTGGCCTTTGTTCATTTATGGAAGTCTGCCAAAATATTTGTTTTATTGTGTTCTTTGTAAACTGTGATTCATCTATCAGAGCTGTTTTATCATCCATTGCAGTATCCGTTTTTACATTAGACATTGGTTTATTCAGTTGTCCTGGAGAAGAATGTCTTCCACAGTGGCTGGGAATGTTCTTACCACATTTGATTTGGGGGCCTGCAAGAGGCCCCCTGAGGCGTTTCCCGCTACTAAAGGGTTGCCTCATATATCTATTTTTGATCTGCACTCACTGGTCCAATGTCGGCCTTTGCCACATCTTCTACATAATCCAGGAGGTGGTTGGGGTCTTCTGTTTAGGCTATTCCTAGAAGGAGTATTACTTCTAGGATTACCCCATGTACAGTTTTTACTTATATGACCTGGTGTACCACATTTAAAACATTTGGTACCACGGGGCCTTCTTACACCCCTGGGATTTGTCTCTCCTATCCAAGCCTCATTACTGTAGTTAAGAGATTCAACACTATTAGTATACTGAATCCATTCTTCCAAAGGAGCTGATCTGATCTTTAATGGTGTAAGTATTCTTTTGCATTCTGCATTAGCATTGTCGAATGCCTAGGACTCAGTTAATACTTTTCTTAATTCTTTATCTGATACAGCTTTTGTTATAGCTGTGTTCAGCCTTTGTAAAAAATCAGTGAAGGGTTCATATGGTCCCTGAAATATCTTTGTGTATACCTCAGTTGCTTTTCCAGGTTCTGGAATTTTTTCCCAAGCATTTAGAGCTGCTGTACGGCATAGGGATATAGTATGCTCATCATAAATGGCTTGTACATTCCTGTCAGCGAAACATCCCTCACCAAGTATTTGATCTTGGGAGATCTCAAAACCTCTGAGTTTACCTTGTTGTTCTAAATTTCTTGCCTCTTCTCTCAACCAGCTTTTCCACTGTAACTGCTGGCTATATTCTAGAACAGCTGAAATTAACTGATGCCAGTCATCTGGAATGATTCTATGTGAAGTAGACCACGAATTTAACATCTGTTTTACATATGTGGAGTGTATCCCATATGTAACTATTGCTTCCTTTATATTTTTAAAGTCCCTTGTTGAAATTGGTTGTAATGTATATGTCGTATATGGCTCGGGGTGTGTGTCATCTGCTGGCTTCTCATGGATGATAACAGGATAAGCCATTGTATGAGAGCCATTTGGAGATGTTACAACCTGTATGGTCTTGCCCTTCTGCTTATTAGGTCCCTTGTCATGTTTATTTAGAGTTTCCTCCAGGGCTTGTAAACGAGCACCTAGGGTCTGTTCCAGGGAGTAAACCTCCTCTCTTGTAAGGGATTCCAGATTTTTCATGGAATCATGGAAGTTTTTATGTTCTTCTGAAACACATGATTCTATGGACCTTATCTTATCAAGTAATGATAATTTTTCTTCCTTATATATTGTCTGAGTAGCTACAACTTCACTCTGGAGAGTTAGTGTTCTATCCATTAAATACTCATATTTATTATCAATAAAAGCAATTTTGGGTACAAGCTTGTTTTGTAAATTCTGGTTAGCAGATTCCAAAGAGAGAATCTTTTTATGTAAGTCCTGGCCAGCAGATTCCAGAGAAAGAATCTTTTTCTGTAAGCCTTCATTGTTATCTTTTAAAGCCTGTATCAGTCCCAATAATGACTCATCTTTGTTCTTATTATTAAACCAGTGTTTGAACACTGTGTGAATTATTACAATGAATGTCAAAATGGTACAGGCCAGATATGTCTTAGGGAGGTCGTATATTTCCAGGAAAATGTCATTCATCATACAGGCAAAAAGGTTATTAAATTCTTGTGAGGTAATGTTGTCAGCCATATTACAAGAATTACTCAAAATTTGTTAGTCAGTTTTAAGGTCTAAAATTATCAGGTACTTTTACTTGAAAGAAGCTTACCTTTCCGTGGTTTTGGGAGGTGCAGTAGCACTTTTCAGCCAGCAGGAGGCGTTGGTATAGCTCCAAAGCAGAGCTTGCTGGCGACCTTGGCTGGCGGCAGCTGAAGGCAGGAGCCAAGTTGGCGGGGAGCCGGCACTCAGGGAGGAGTGGGAATGCCTCACTCACAGCGGTTTTCGCTGGTCTAGGGGCTTAGCTAGGGAACTGAGACAGGACAAACTGCTCCCTTTTTCTGGAATGGAACTGTGTAGGCGTCCCCTGGTTAAATGGAACTTTGCAGGCGGGTTTAGGTACCCGCCAGCCGGGGAGGAGGCTGAGGAAGGGAGCCGCCTGGGCCTTTGGAATTTGCCCCACGTGAGCGCCAGATATTGGTGAAATTATTAAGGCCGCTCCACGTAGTTAAAAGGGAGGTTTATTTTGTGGGGTACTTACAAATGAGGGGGTAGGTTACAGGGTCTGGCAAGGGTATAGCACAATCCGGCGTTGTTCTCTGGAGAACTATGCTCGGTCTACCTCCAGCGTCCAGAGTCCGGGAACCAAGAGAGTGAGTTCTTCCCAATCCTTCGTCACATAGTGTCAGTTGTTCTTAATGCTTGGTATTGTTGGGTTAATACCATAGCCTGTGTAATGGACAGTCTTTCTCAGATAAACTGTAGCAGCCTATTAAGAATGTAGGGGCCAAAAGTGAAAAGCAAAAGTAGGATGATGATGGGCCCTGCTAACGCAGAACAACTGACACTCCACAAGATAATATACAGACACCCTAAATTTTAAGATTAAAATTAGTCCAAAGAAAAAGGAGGGAATGAGGGAAAAAATTAGAGATACATTTCACAATTGCAAATTGCTGACTTTGCTTCTGTAAACTTGCTTGCGTTAGAAACTGACCCATCCTCTCCCTGGAAATAAGTAAAAAGTTTCAGAGCCCAGCCGTCGGCATTGGGACAAGGTCTGCAATTATAGATTAAAATAATAATAAGTCCCTGTTTAAAAAATTCCTCAAAGAGGACCCAAGATAAGGACCATCTGGCGAGTCCAGCAAACTAGGTCAAATGTCAGCCAATCACAAGCATGTAACTATGTGAACTCCCCTCCAGAGTAACCGCTCCCCCTAGACCTCCCGAGCCAACCAGTTTACGACTAATGTTACAAAATTCCCAGCGTAACAAAATGATTGCTGAAATATATGATGATTTTTAAATTGGGCCAAACCCGGGGCACCTGGTATCTTATGCTAATTTTGTAGTTTCTGCCTTTAAAAATGTTTGTAACCGCTGCTCCGGGCTCTCTGACTGACCAGGACAGAGAGCCCACTTGCGCCAGTGCTGAATACATTCCTCTTGCGTGTTGCATCTGCTGGTTTGGAATCTTGGTTTCTGGGGGAGCCCTCTCGCAGACGAAAGTATCTCAGGGCTCTGGAGTCTTTCACCCATATTATAGAGAATCCTTTTATTGCATGATTACTGGGGTAATAATTACCAATTTAGTTTCTTTCATGAATTGTCTGACATTTTCTAAGTTTTTCGCTTCTTGTAAAAAATTTCTTTTTAAATTCTATACATGTGTTAAGTTTCTTCCCATTAGTGATACTTTGTTATGATTGAATATTTGAGGACACCTTAACATTTACCACATTCTTGATATTGTATGGGTTCTCTCTAATATGGATTATGTGATGATCTTCAAGATTTGAAAACCTAGATAAGGTTTTCCCACATGCTTTATCCAAAGTATGGTTTTAGTGACTTTATGCAGAGATGATGTATGGTAAAAGGACATACTGCATAACACATTCATTACAATTGTAAGGGTTCTGCCTTCAATGGGTTTTAGTGTCCTTGAACATGTGAATCATGGGCAAAGGGTTTGTCACAATCGGTATATTTTTAACATGGACTTGAAGTGTTGAGACCCTGGTAAAGGACTTGTAACATTTTATACATCTGTAATGATTCCCTCCTGTGTGGACTTTGGGATGGCTTTGTAGATGTGAGATCTACCTAAAGAACTTGCCCCTTTCTTTAAATCTCTTAGGATTTAATCCTGTATGTATTCTTTGATGAATATGAAAACTTGAGCTTTGAGTAAAGTACTTTCCAAAATCTGAACATTTGTAAAGTTTCTCTCCAGTGTGTGTTCTTTAATGAACATGAAGGTCTGAGCTCTGAGTAAAGGACTTGCCACAATCTGAACATGTATAAGGTTTCTCTCCAGTGTGTGTTCTTTGATGAACATGAAGGTTTGAGCTCTGAGTAAAGGACTTGCCACAATCTGAACATTTATAAGGTTTCTCTCCAGTGTGTAGTCTTTGACGATCTTTAACTGTTGAGCTCTGAGTAAAGGACTTGCCACAATCTGAACATTTATAAGGTTTCTTTCCAGTGTGTAATCTGTGATGATCTTTAATTGGTGAGATCTGAGTAAAGGACTTGCCACAATCTGAACATTTATATGGTTTCTCTCCAGTGTGTGTTCTTTGATGAACATGAAGGTTTGAGCTCTGAGTAAAGGACTTGCCACAATCTGAACATTTATAAGGTTTCTCTCCATTGTGTAATCTTTGATGATCTTTAAGTGTTGAAATCTGAGTAAAGGACTTGCCACAATCTGAAGATTTATAAGGTTTCTATCCAGTGTATACAGCTTCTTTTTCTATGTCACAGAAATTCATTTTCCACAGTGCCTTTCTGTCTTTCATCAGATCAACTTTACCAACAGTTCCCTTCTTGGTGTCATCTGAACTAAAATTCTCAGATTTCCTTTTATGTCATCAGAACTACATATATCACAGTTCCTTTCTCTATGTTATCAGAACTACATTTCCCACAGTACCTTTCTCTGTGTCACAGAACTACTCTTTCAACAGTGTCTTTTTTATGACATAAGAACTACATTTCCTTCAGGGTCATTCTCTATGTCATCATAAATACCTTTACAATAATGCATTTCTCTATGGCACAGAACTACATTTCACATTGTGCCTTTCGCAACATCATCCCCACTTCATTTCTCCAGTGCTTTTCTGTACATCATCTGAACCACATTTCCCACAGTGCTTTTCTCTACATAATCAGAATTACATTTCCCACAATGGCATTTCTTGGGTCATCAAACAAAATTTCCCACAGTGACCTTTCTCTAGGTCATCATAACTACTAACTTTTCCACAGTGCCTAACTCTACATCCTCAGAAACACATTTCCCACATTTCTCAATGTCATAAGAATTACGAATCCATTAGTCCCTTTATTAAGAAATCAGAACTGCATTTCCCATGTGCCTTTCTCTACCTCATCACAAATACATCTCCCACAGTTCCTTTCTCTTTGACATCAGATCCACATTTCCCACACTTCCTACTTGGTAACATCAGAACTACATTTCCCAAAGTGCCTGTGTCTATGACATCAAAATTAAACTTCCCACAGTGCCTTTCTCTATGTCTTCAGAACTTCATTACCCACAATGATTTTCTTCACATCTTCATAACTACATTATCAAAAGAGACTAATTATACATCATCAAAACTACTCTTCCCACAGTACCTTTCTCTACATCATCAGAACTACATTTCCCACAGTGGCTTTCTCTGTGTCATCAGAGCTACATTTCCAAAAGTTCCTTTATTTATCTCATCAGAACTACATTACCCAAAATTCCTTTCTCTGTGTCATCAAAACTACTTTTCCCAGTATTCTTTTATTTACATCATCAGATCTGCATTACTCAAGTGCTTTTCTCAGTTTACCAGAACTACATTTCCACAGTGCATTTCTCTATGTCATCAGAACTTCAATTCCCACAGTGCCTTTCTTTATATTAGCAGAAATACATTTTCCACTGCGCCTTAGTCTACATCATCTGAATTACATTTCCTATAGTGTCTTATTCTGTTTCATCAGAACTACATTTCCCATAGTTCATTTCTCTGACATCAGAACTACATTTCCCAAAGTGACTTTCTCTAAGACATAGGAACTACATTTCCCACACATCATTTCTCTATGGCATCAAAGCTCCATTTCCTGCAGTTCCTCTCTCTATGCCATCAGAACTACATTTACCAGAGTGATTTTCTCTATGACATCAGATCTTCATTTCCCACAGTGCCTTCTCAGTGTCATCAGAACTCCATTTCTTACAGTGTCTTTTTCTGTGACACAGGAACTAAAATTATCACATTGTCTATCTCCTTCTAATCAGGACTACATTACCAAAAGTTCTTTTCTCTGTGTCATCATAACAACATTTCCCACAGTCCCTTTCTCTACATCATGAGAATTACATTCCGTACAGGTCCTTTCTCTACGTCATCAGAACTACATTTCCTCAGGGCCTTTCTCCAAGTCAGAGAAATACATTTTCCAAGGTGCCTTTCTCTGTTTTAGCAGATAAACTTTACCCACAGTGCATCTATCAGTGTCAATTGAACTACAATACCCACAGTTCCAATATGTATGTCATCACAATTACATTTCCTTTTTCCCACAGTGTCTTTCTCCTTGGCATAAGAACTACATTTCCCACAGTGCCTTTCTCTATCTCATCAGAACTACATTAGTCAATGTTCCTTGTTCTGTGTCATAACTCCTTTTTCCACAGTGCCTTTCTCTACATTACAGAAATACATTACCTACATTGCCTTTCTCAGTGAAATCTGAACTACGTTTCCCACAGTTGCTTTGTCTATATCATCAGAACCTCATTTCAGCCAGTTCCTTTCTCCACATCATCAGCAATACATTACCCACAGAGCCTGTCTTGTGTCATCAGAACTACATTCCCCACAGTTCCTTTCTCTGTGTCATCAGAATTTCACTTACCACAGTGACTTTCTCTGTGACATGAGAGATACATTTCCCACTGTACATTTCTCCCTTTCATCAGAACTAAATTTCCCAAATTTTCGTTCTATGTGTCATAACTTCATTTTCCACAGTTCCTATGTGTATGTCATCACAACTTCATTTCCTGCTGTTCCTTTCTCTACATAATGAGAACTACATTTCCCACAATGTCTTTCTGTATGACATAAGAATTACATTTCCCATAGTGCCTTTCTCCATCTCATCAGAATGACTTTACCCAAAGTTCCTTGCTCTGTGTTATCAAAACTACATTTCCTACAATGCCTTTCTCTATGTCAAAAAAATCATTACCTACAGTACCTATGTGTACATCATCAGAACTATATTACCCAATGTTCCTTTCTCTGTCATCATAACTACAATTCCCACACTTCCCTTCTCTATGATGTCAACACGACTTTTCCCTTGAGTGCTTTTTTCTATGTAATCAGAACCTCATATCCAGTGCCTTTCTCTGGGGCATAAGAACTACATTTCCCAGAGTGCCTTTCTCTCAGATATCAAAACTACCTTTCCAGTTGTTCCTTTCTCTATGACATCAGAAGTACATTTCCTGCAGTTCCTTTCTCTACATCATCAGAACTATATTTCCTACAGTGTCTTTCTCTATGACATAAGAACTACATTTCACACAGTGCTTTTCTCCATCTCATCAAAACTACATTACCCAAAGTTCCTTGCTCTGCATCATCATAACTACATTTCCTACAATGCCTTTTTCTCTGTTGCAGAAATACATTACCCATAGTGGCTTTCTCAGTGTAATCTGAACTACATTTTCCTCAGTACCTATGTGTACATCATCAGAACCACATTTATCACATTTCCTTTCTCTCCATCATCAGAACTACATTACCAAAAGTTCCTTTCTCTATGTCACCAAAGTACATATCCCACATTTCCTTTCTTGACGACACCAGAATTACATTTCCCACAGTGCCTTTCTAAATGGATGCATAACACATTATCCACAAGAGCCTGACTCTATGACATCAGAAATACATTGCTCATCTAGCCTATATCTACATCATCAGCACTGTTTCTCACAGTGCCTTTCTAGGTGTCATCTGAACTACATTTTCCACAGTTCCTTTCTCTACGTCTTCAGAACTACATTTCTTATAGTGTCTTTCTCTGGGATATAAGAACTACATTTCTGCCTGGCGGTGGTGTTGCACGCCTGTAATCCCAGCACTCAGGAGGCAGAGGCAGGCAGATCTCTGTGTGTTTGAGGCCGGCCTGGTCTCCAAAGTGAGTTCCAGGAAAGGTACAAAGGTACACAGAGAAACCCCATCTCGAAAAAGCAAACAAACAAAAAATGAACTGAATTTTCCACAGTTATTTTTCTGTGTCATCATAACTATATTTCCCACAGTACCTTTCACTATTTCACAGGAATATATTTTTTTACAATGCCTTTTTCAGTTTCATCAGATCGACTTTACCCACAGTTCCTTTTTGGGTATCATATGAACTACATTTCCTACAGTTCCTTAATCTGTGTCATCAGAACTAAATTTCCCACAGTGCCTTTCTCTGTTTCATCCTAACATCTTTTTGCACAGTGCCTTTCTCTACATCATGAGAATTACATTCTCCATAATTCCTTTCTCTAGATCATCAGAACATCATTAAACAGAGTGCCTATCTCTATGTCATCAGAACTAATATTCCCACAGTGCCTTTCTTGAGTTTGTTTGGACTGCATTTCCCACAATTCTTATGTGTTCATCATCAGAACTTCATTAGCCACAGTTTCTTTCTCTATGTCCTCAGAACTACATTATCCAAGGTTCTTTTCTCTGTGTTATCAGAACTACATTTCCCACAGTGCCTTTCTCTATTTCACTGAACTAACTTTCCCTCTCTTCATTTACATATGACCTCAGAACTACATTTCCCACAGTTCCTTTCTCTATAACATCTGAACTACATTTCTCACATTGTCTTTCTCTAAGACATCAGAACTACATTTCTGACACATCATTTCACTATGACATCAGAACTACATTTCCCTCAGTTCCAATATGTACACCATCAGAACTATATTTATCACAGTTCCTTTCTTTGTGTCATCAAAACTACATTTTCCACAGTTACTTGTTCCATGTCAACAAAATATATTTCCCACAGTTCTTTCTCTATGTCACAGAACTACATTTTGACACTTCCTGTCTCTATAACATAAGGACCCCATTTCCCACCGGGCCTTCCTTTGTGTCATCTGAACTACATTTCCCACAGTGCCTATCTCTATGACATCAGTACTAAATTGCCCATCTTACCTATATACATCCTCAGAACTACCTTTCCAACAATGGCTTTCTTTATGTTACAGAACTACATTTCCCACAGTACCTCACTATATGTCACAGAACTATATTTTCCAGAGTTACTTTCTCTTTTTTGTCAGAACATCATTTCCCACAGTGCCTTTGTCTTCATCTTCAGAAATACATTTCCAACACTGCCTTTATATACATCATCAGAACATCATTACCCACAGTACCTTTCTCTGTGTCATCAGAACTATATTTCCAACAGTGCCTTTGACTTTGTTGTCAGAACTGCATTTCCCACAGTTCCTTTATCTACATCATCAGAACTACATTTCCCACACTTCCTTTCTCTACATCATCAGAACTACATTTCCCACAGTTCCTTTCTGTATGTCAAAAACTACATTTCCCACACATCATTTCTCTATGACATAGGAACTACATTTCCCACAGTGCCTTTCTCCATCTCATCAGAACTACCTTACCTAAAGTTCCTTTCTTCATGGCATCAGAACTACATTTCCCCCAGAGACTTTCTCCACATAATCAAAACCACATTTCCTATAATTCATGTCTCTATATCATCAGAACAGCATTAACCACAGTTCCCCTCTCTACATCCTCAGAACTACATATCTGGAAGTTCCTATTTTTACATCATCAGAACTAGATTTCCCACATTTATTTTCTATACTTGATCAGAATCACATCTCTCACTTTTCATATCTCTGTGTCATCAGAACGACATTTCCCACAATGCCTTCTTAAGTTTCATCTGAAATGCATTTCCCACAATGCTTGACTCTATGACATCACAAATGCATTGTCCATCTTGCCTCTATGTACATCATAACTACCTTTCCAACAATGCATTTCTCTATGTCAAAGAAATACATTTCATACAGTGCTTTTCTTGGTTTCATCAGAACTACATTTCCCACAGTGCCTTTCTCTATTTCATCAGATCAACACTACCAAGAGCTCTTTACTTTGTGTCATCTGAACTACAATTTCCACAATTCTTATGTGTACATCACCACAACTACATTTCCCATAGTTCCTTTCTCTATGTCATCAGAACTTCATTTCCCATAGTATCTTTCTCTATGACAGCAGAACTACATTTCCCACAGTGCCTTTCTGCATCTCATCAGAACTAATTTACCTAAAGTTCCTTTCTGTGTGTTATCATAACTACATTTCCCACAGTGCCTTTCTCCACATAATCAAAGCCACATTCCTATAGTGCCTGTCACTTTGATATCAGAACATCATTACCCACAGTTCATTTCTCTATGTCATCGGAACTACATTACGTAAAGTTCCTTTCTCTGTGTCATCAATACTACATTTCCCACAGTGCCTTTCTCTGGTTCATCAAAACAACATTTCACAGGGACTTTTTCTAAATCATCAGAGCATATTTTTTCACAGTGTGTTTCTCACTGACATCACAACTACATTTCCCACAGTGACTTTTTCCACATCTTCAGAACAACATTACCCACGGTGATATTCTGTACATCATCAAAACCACATTTCCTATACTGCCTGTCTCGATGTCATCAGAACATTATTTTCCACAGTTCATATATCTACATAATCAGAACTACATTATCTAGAGTCCTTTCTCTAAGTCATTAGAACTACATCACCCAAAGTTTCTTTCTCTTTGTCATCAAAACTACATTTCCCAAAGTGTCTTTTTCCAAGACATCACAATTACATTTCCTGTAAATCTTTATCTCACAGAACTACATTTCCCACAATTCTTCCTCTATCTCACAGAGCTACATTTCCCACAGTCCTTTTCATTACATCATCAGAACTACATTTCCCAGAGTGCATTTCTCTGTTTCATTAAAACCGCATCTTAGAAGGCCTTTCTCTATATTGTGAGAGCATATTTTTCCACAGTGTCTTTCACTGTGACCTCAGAACTACATTTCCCACAGGGCCTTGCTCTCCATCTTCAGAACTACATTTCCCACAGTTCCTTTATTTACATCATCAAAACTAAATTTACCACAGTTTCTTTCTATGACATGAGAACGACATTTCCCTAATTTCCTTTCACTAAGTAACAGAACTACAATTTGCACAGTACCTATTTCTTTCCTTTCACTAAGTAACAGAACTACAATTCGCACAGCACCTATTTCTATGTCATTTGAACTGATTTCCCACAGAGCATGTCTATGGGTCAACAGAACCAATTTTCTTACAGGGTCTTTCTCTACATCATCAGAACATCTTTTCCCACCATGTCTTTCACTGTGTAATCTGAACTACATTTCTCACAGTGCCTTTCTCCTTGTCATCATTACTACATTTTCCACAGTGCCTTTCTGTATGACACAAGAAATATATTTCCCAAAGCACCTTATTCTTCCTTCAGAACTACATTTCCCACAGTTTCTTTCTCTGTGTCATCCAAACAACATTTCCCATAATGCCTTTTTCTGTTTTATCAGAATGACATTTCCCACAGTGCCTTTGTGTTTGTCATCAAACTACATTTTCCATAGTGTCTTTCACTACATCTTCAGAACTACATTTTCCACAATGCCTTTTCCTGTCATCACAGTTACTTTTCTCACAGTGTCTTTCTCTACATCATCAGAACTACATTTTTCACAGTTCCTTTCTCTATGACATCAGAACTTCATTTTCCACTGTGCCTTTCTCTGTGTCATCTGAACTATATTTCCCATATTTCCTATGTGTATGTCATCAGAACTACATTACCCACAGTGCCTTTCTCTATGTCTTCAGAACTTCATTACTCATTGTGCTTTTTATGACATCAGAACTACATTTCCCACAGTAACTATTTATACATCATCAGGACTACATTTTCCACAGTTCCTTTCTATGTGTCATCAGAACTACACTTCCTACAGTGCCTTTCTCTGTCTCATCAGATCGATATTACCCACAGTGTCTCTCTTTTTGTCATCTGAACTACTTTTCCCAGAGTTCCAATGTGTAGGTCATCAGAACTACATTTCTCACACTGCCTTTCCCTCCATCATCAGATCTTCATTATACAAAGTTCATTTCTCTGTGTCATCAGAACTGCATTTCCCACAGTGCTTCACCAAATTAAATTTCCCCACAGTTTTTTCTCTATGTCACAGAACTACGATACCCATACTTCCTTTCTGTATGACATCAAAGCTATATTTTCTATAGGTCCTTTATGTTTTAACATAACAACCTTTCCCACACTTCATTTCTCTATGACATCTCCATTTTCCAGTTACTTTCTCTCGGTCATCACAACTTCCTTTCCCACAGTGCCTTTCTTTCTGCCATCCAGATTACATTTTCCACAGTTCCTATGTGTACATCACCAAAACTACATTTCCCACAGTTCCTTCTCTACATCATCAGCACTACATTTCCCACAGTGACTTTTTCCGTGTCATCAAAATTACTTTCCCCAAACTGTCTTTTCCTACATTTTCAGAATTCCATTTTCCATAGGTTCTTTCTTTATGTTATCAGCACTATATAACCCACAGTGCCTTTCTCTAAGTCACCAGAACTACATTTCCAACACTACTTTCTCTGCCACATCAGAACTACACTTCCCACAGTGCCTGTCTCTATGACATCAGAACTACATTTCCCATCTTGTCTTTATCTTCATCATCAATACTTCATTTCCCACAATGCCTTTCTCTGTATCAACTGAACTACATTTCCCAGGGTTCCTATATGTACGTCATCAGAACTGCATTTCCCACATTGACTTTCTCTTTGTCACAGAACTACATTTGCCAATTTCTTTCTCTGTGTCACTGAACTACATTTCCCACACGTCCCTTCTCTAAGTCATCAGAATGACTTTTCCCACAGTTCCTTACTCTACATCATCAGAACGACATTTCCCACAGTACCTTTTTTTTTTGAGAATGACATTTCCCACAGTGCCTTTGTCTACATCTTCATAACTACATTACCAACAGTGATTTTCTGTATGACATCAGAACTACATTTTCCAAAGTTCCTTTATCTACATCATCAGCACTACATTTCCCACAATTTCTTTCTCTACTTCACCATAACTATGCTTCCCACAGTTACTTTCTCTTTGTCATCAAGGCTACACTTCCAACAGTGACTTTCTTGGTGTTGTCAGAACTAATTTCCCACAGTGCCTTTCTCTAACTCACAAAACTACATTTTTCACAGTATCTTTCTTCATCTCATCAGAACTACATTTTCCACATTGCCTTTTTCTACATCATCTGAACTGCATTTCCCTCACTTCCTTTCTCTATGACAGCAGAACTTCATTTCCCAGAGTGCCTTTCTCTATTTCACACATATACATTTCCCACAGTGCCTTTCTTTATGTCACAGACATACATTTCCCAGAGTGTCTTTCTCTCTTTCATCATTACAACATTACTCCCAGTGCCTTTCTCGATGTCATCTGAACTACATTTCCCACAGTGTCTTTCTAGATGTCATCTGATCTACTTTTCCCAGAGTTCCTATGTGTATATCATTAGAACTTCATTTATGACAGTTCTTTCTCTACGTCCTAGAATTTCATTTCCCACAGTGCCTTTCTCTGTGACATGAGAACCACATTTCTTATAAGACCTTTCTCTACATCATAAGAACATCATTTTCCATAGTGTCTTTCACTGTATGTTCTGAACTATATTTCTCACAGTGCCTTTCTGTATGACATCAGAACTACATTTCCCATAGAGTCTTTCTCTATGATATCAGAACTACATTTTCCTCTGTGCCTTTCTCTACATCTTTAGAACTTCATTTCCCACAGTGCCTTTCTCTGTGTCTTCTAAGCTACATTTCCCACAGTTCCTATGTATATGTCATCAGAAGTACATTTCCCATTGTTCCTTTCTCAACGACTTCAGAACTACATCATCCAATGTTTCTTTCTCTATGTTATCAGAACTAAATTACCCACAGTGCCTTTGGCTACACCATCAGAACTACATTTCCCACATTGTCTTTCTCTGCTTCATCTAAATGACAGTTCCCACAGTGCTTTTTTCTTTATTTTCAGAGCTACATTACACACAGTGGCTTTCAATACATCTTCAGAACTATACTTCCCACAATTTCTCTACCTCATCAGATCAACAATTCCCACAGTTCTTTTCTCTACAACACCAGTACTACCTTTCCCACAGTTCCTTTCTCCACTTCATAAGAACTACATTATTCACAGAGCCTTTTTCATGTCACCAGAACTACATTTCCCACAGTACCTTTTTCCATGTCATCACAAGTTCATTTCCTACAGTGCCTTTCTCTGTATCATCAGAACTTTATTGCCAACACAGCCTTTCTGTATATCATCAGAACTGCATTTTCCACAGTGACATTCTGTACTTCACTAGAACTATATTTCACACAGTGACTTTTTCTGCCTCATCACAAATACATTTCCACAGTGCATTTCTTGCTGTCATCAGAACTAATTGCCCACCGTGCCTTTCTTTGAGTCACAGAATTTCATTTCCCACAGTACCTTTTTCAATGTCATCAGAACTTCATTTCCTAAAGTTACTTTCTCTTTGAAATCAGACTTTATTTCACACACTTCATTTCTCTATGACAACAGAACTACATTTCTGACTGTGCCTTTTTCTACTTCATGAAAACAACATTTCCCTCAGTTCCATTATTTATATCATCAGAACTATGTTACCCACACTTACTTTCTCTACATCATCAGAACTACATTTCCACTGTTCCTTTCTCTTTGAAATAAGAACTGCATTTTCCCCTGCTCCTTGCTCTATGACATCACATCTACATTTCCCACAGTGCCTTTTTTTTTTTTAATCTCATTGGAAATGCATTTCCCACAGAGCATTTCTAGGTTCATCAGATCCACATATCTTACATGGTCTTTCTCTACATTATCAGAACATGATTTTCCACAGTGGCTTTCACTGTATTGTCTGAACTATATATGATCTGAACTATCAGATATACATTTCCACGGTGCCCTATTTACATCATCAGAACTACATTTCCCACAGAGTCTTTCAACATGTCATCAGAACTACATTTCCCACAGTTCCTTTCTCTACATCATCACAGTTCATTTTTGTATCATCACAAATACATTTCCTACAGTGCCTTTCACTATGTCATCACAACTTTATTTCTCAGACTGCCTTTCTCTATATCATCGCAACTACATTTTTCATAGTTCTTTTAACTAAGTCTTCAGTACTATATTTCCCACAGTTCCTTTATCTACATCATCAGTACTACATTTCACAAAATTCCTTTCTCTACTTCACTATAACAATAATTCCCACAGTTACTTTCTCTCTTTCATCAAAACTACACTTCCAACAGTGCCTTTCTCTGCTTCATCACAACTACACTTCCACAGAGCCTTTCTTGTTGTCGTCAGAACTAATTGCCTACAGTGCTTTTCTCTATGTCACAGAACTGTGCTTTTCACAGTGCCTTTATCTATGTCATCAGAAATGCATTTCCCACATTTCCTTTCTCTTCTGACATCAGTACTACATTACCCAAAGTTCCTTTTCTGTGACATCAGAACTACATTTCCCAGATTACCTTCCGCAATATCACAGAAATACATTTCCCACAATGTGTTTCTTTCTTTCACCAGAAGGTCTTTACTCACTGTGCCTATTCATGTCATCAGAACTACATTTCCCACAATGTCTCTCATGGTGTCTTCAGAACTACATTTCTAAAAGTTCCTTTATTTACTTCATCAGAACTATATTTCCTGCATTTCCTCTCTCTTTCAAATCTGAACTACATTTCCCACACTTTCTTTCTCTATGACATCAGAACCACATTTCATACAGTGTCTTTCTTTGTGACATAAGAACTTCATTTAACTTAGTGTCTTTTTCTGGGTCATCATAACAAATTTCCCCCAAGGACTTTCTCTGATTCATCAGATCAACATTTCCCACATTGCCTTACTGGGTGTCATCTGAACTACTTTTCCCACAGTTCCTATGTGTATGTCATCTCAACTATATTTCCCACAATTCCTTTCTCTACATAATCAGAACTACATTTCCCAGAGTACCTTTCTCTGTCTCATCAGAACTACATTTCCAACAATTTCTTTCTCTATGACATCAGAACTACACTCCCCAAAGTGCCTTTCTCTGTTTAATCAGAACAGCATTGCCAACAGTGCCTTTCTTGGTGTCATCAGACCTACATTACCCACAGTGCATTTCCCTGTGTCAAGAGAACTACATTTCCCTCAATGCCTTTTTCTGGTTCATTAAAATCACACCTTACAGGGCCTTTCTCTATATCATCAGATCATATTTTCCCACAGGGTCTTTCACAATGACATTGGAACTACATTTCCCACTGTGCCTTTGTCTATGTCTTCAGAACTACACTACCCACAGTGCCATTCTATACATCATCATAACAACATTTCCTATAGTGCCTGTCTCTATGTCAACAGAACATTATTTCCCTAGTTCCTATATCTATGTTATCAGAACTACATTTTCTACAGTTTCTTTCTCTATGTCAATTATAACTTCATTTCCAACAGTGCCTTTCTCTGTGACATCAGAACTACATTTCTCACAGTGACTTTTACCAAGTCATCACAATTACATTTCCCACATTTCTTTCTCTATCTCATAGAACTACATTAAACACAGTTCCTTTCGCTATGTCATCAGAACTACACTTCCCTGACTTTCTTTATTAACATCATCAGAACTTCATTTCCCACAGATCTTTTCTCTACGTCATAAGAACTACATTTTCCAAAGTCCCTTTCTTGGGGTCACCAGAACTTTATCACCTACAGTGCCTTACACTATGTCGTCAGAACATTATCCACAGTGCCTTTCTCTATTTCATCAGAACTACATTACCCACATTCCTTTCTCTATGACATCAGAACTACATCTCCCACAGTGCCTTTCTTTGTGTCATAAGATCTACATTTCCCACATTTCCTTTCTCTGTTAATCAGAAATACATTTCTCACATTTCCTTTCTCTGACATCAAAACTAAATTTCCACAGTTCTTTCTATATGTCATGAGAACCACATTTCCCACCTTTACTTTATTTATGTCATCAGGACGCCAACTCTCACAGTGCCTTTCTATACCTCAGCATAACTACATTTCCCACAATGCCTTTCTCTGTTTCTTCAGAATGACATTACACACAGTGCCTTTCTTAGTATCTTCTGAACTACATTTCCCACAGCACATATGTATATGTTTATCAGAACTACATTTACCACATTTCCCTTCTCTATGTTTTCAGAACTTCATTTATCACAGTGCCTTTCTCTTTGTCATCAGAACTACATTTCCCACATTAATTTCTCTATGACATCAGAACTACATTTTCCAAACTGCCTTTCTCTGTGTCACCAGAACTTTCTCTATGTCATCATAATCATATTTTCCAACAGCTCCTGTCTCTACATCATCAGCACTAGGTTTCCCACAGTGCCTTTCCTTTCACTGTGTCACCAGGACTACATTTCCACAGTGTCTTTCTCTATGTCATCAGAACTTCATTTCCCACTGTGCCTTTCTGTATATTAGCAGGGAAACATTTCCCATGGTGCCTTTATCTACATCATTAGAACTAAAATTCATACTTATCCTTCTCTACATCATCAACACTAAATTACCTGCAGTTTCTTTGTCTGTTTCACCACTGTTGACTCTATGTCATCAGAACCACATTTTCCAAACTTTCTTTCTCGAGGCCATCAGAATTTCATTAAACACAGTGCCTTTCTCTATATCATCAAACTACATTTCCCACATTGCTGCTCTCTATGTCATGAAAAATACGTTGTCCACAGTATGGTTCTTCCTCTCATCATAACTACATTTTGCACTCTTCCTTTCTCTGCGTCCTGAGAACTGTATTTCCCACAGTGCCTTTGTCATTGTCATCATAACTAAATTACCCACAGTGCCTTTCTGTATGACATCAGAACGACATTTCCCATAGTGACTTTTTCTACATCACCAAAACTACATTTCCCTATGTGATTTTCTTTGTGTCATCTGAATACATTTTCAGCCCGGGCTTTCTCTGTCATCAGAACTTCATTTACCTCTGTTCCTTTCTTCATGACATTAAAACTGTATTTCCATAATGACTTTCTCTGTATCATCAGAACTACACTTCCCAGAGTGCCTTCTGTTTTTGATCAGATCAACATTACCAACAGTTCCTTTCTTGGCATCATCTGAACTACATTTCCCAAGGTTCCAATGTGTATGTCATCATACTACATTTCCCACAGTTCCTTTCACCATGTCATTCGAATTACATTACCCACAGCATGTTTCTCTGTGTCACCAGAACTACTAATTCTTCAGTTCCTTTCTCTACTTCACCAGAAGTACATTTCCCACAATTCCTTTTTCAGGGTCATCAAAACCACATCTTACAGGGCCTTTCTCTACATCATGAGGGCATATTTTTCCACAGTGTCTTTCACTGTACCATCAGAACTATATTTCTCACAGTGCCTTTAGTAGTATCTCCAGAAATACATTTTCCACAGTGCCTTTCTCTATTTAATCATAACTACATTTCCCACCTTGCCATTATTCAGGTCAAAAGAACTGCATTTCTCACAGTGGCTTCTCTATGTCATCACAACTACATTTCTTAGTGCCTTTAACTATGTGACAGTATTACATTTTGCACAGTACCTTTCTCTGCTTCATCAGATCGACATTTCCCACCATGGCTTTCTCTATGTCATCAGAACTACATTTCCTACAGTTCCTTTCTTTATGATATCAGAACCACATTTCCCACAAGGCTTTTCTCTCTTTCATCTGATCAGCGTTACCTACAGTTCCTTTCTTCGTGTCATCCGTACTACATTTCCCACAGTTCGTATGTGTATGTCATCTGAACCAAATTCATCAGAGTTCCTTTCTGTGTTACCAGAACTACATTTCCCTCAGTGCCTTTCTCTAAGTCTTCAGAACTACATTATGCACAGTGGCTTTCTGTATGAGATCAGATCTTCGTTTTCCACAGTTTTTTTCTCTGTGTCATCAGAACTACACTTCCCACAGTGCATTTCTCTGTTTCATCAGATCAATTTCACACACTGTGCCTCTCTTTGTGTCATCATAATTACATTTCTCACCCCGCCTTTCTCTCCATCATCAGATCTACATTTCCCAAAGATCCTTTCTCTTTGTCATCAGAACTACATTTCCCACTGTGCCTTTCTGTGTGTCACCAAACTAAATTTCCCACTGTTTTTTCTGTATGTCACAGAACTACATTTCCCACCTTCATTTCTGTGTGTCAGAGAACAACATTACCCACAGTGCCTTTCTGTATGACATCAGAACTACATTCCCAAAGTGCCTTTTTCTTCATCATCAGAACTACATTTCCCACTGTTCCTTTCTTCATGGCATCAGCACTTCATTTCTCCAGTTCCTTTCTCTATGTCATCACAGTTCATTTCTGTGCCATCACAAATACATTTCCTACATTGCCTTTCACTATGTCATCACAACTTTATTTCTCAGACTGCCTTTCTCTATATCATCACAACTACATTCTCCATAGTTCTTTTTTCTAAGTCTTCAGTACTACATTTCCCACTGTTCCTTTATCTACATCATCAGTACTTCATTTCCCAAAATTCCTTTCTTTACTTCAACATAACTATATTTCCCACAGTGACTTTCTCTTTGTCATCAGAACTACACTTTGAACAGTGCCTTTCACTGCTTCATCATGACTATATTTCCACATTGCCTTTCACTGCTTCATCATGACTATATTTCCACATTGCCTTTCTTGGTGTCATCAGATCTAACTGCACACATTGCTTTTCTCTAAGTCACAGAACTACATTTTTCACAGTGTCCTTCTTCATTTCATCAGAACTACTTTTCCCACAGTGACTTTCTCTATGTCATCAAAACTACATTTTCCACAGTTCTTTTCTCTACATCATCAGAACTACATTTTCAAAAATCCCTTTCTTGAGGTCATCAGAATTGTGCCTTTCTCTATTTCATCAGAATGACTTTCCTACAATGCCTTACTTGGTGTCATCTGAACTACCTTCCCAGAGTGGCCTGTCTCTATAACATGAGAACTACATTGCCCATCTTGCCTTTATCTACATCATCAGAACTACATTTCCAACAATGCATTTATCTATGTTACAGAACTACATTTCCCACAGTGCCTTTCTCTTTGTCACTTAACTACATTTCCCTCAGAGTCTTTCTCTATGTCACGGAAATACATTTCCCACAGTGCCTTTCTCTGCATCATGAGAACTACATTTCCCACACTGCCTTTCTCTCTGTCATCATAATTATATTTTCCAACATTTCCTTTCTCTATGTGACCACAACATTTTCACACTGCCTTATTCTATGTCATGAGAACTGCATTTCCCAAAGTGCCTTTCTCTGTTTCATCAGATTGACATTTCCTACAAACCTGTCTCTGCATCATAAGAACTACATTTTCCACAGTTGCTTTTTCCACATATCAGAACTTCATTTCCCTCAGTGCCATTCTCTAAATCATCAGAACTTCATTTATCACAGTTCCTTTCTGCATCGCATCAGAACTACATTACCCACTGTATCTTTCTCTAAACCATTAAAACTACATTTCCCACAGTTCCTTTCTCTACTTCATCAGAACTTAATTTCCCATTGTTTCTTTCTCTGTGCCATAAGAACTACATTTCCCACAGTGACTTTCTGCATCTCATCAGAACTAATTAGCTATAATTCCTTTCTCTGTGTCATCATAACAACATTTCCCACAGTGCCTATCTCTATGTAATCAATACCTCATTTTCTATAGAGCCTGTCTCTAGGTCATCAGAACATCATGTCCCCCACTTCCTATGTCTTCCTCATCAGAACTTCATTTCCCACACATCATTTCTCAGTGACATCAGAACTACATTTCCCACATTGACTTTCTGTTTCTCACTAGAATTACATTTTCTACAGTGCGTTTCTCTACCTCATCAGAACTACATTTCCCTCAGTTCCTTTTTCTATGACATCAGAACTACTTTACGTAAAGTTCCTTTCTCTGTGTCATGATAACTACATTTCCCACACTTACTTTATCTATGGCATCAGAAAAACATTTCTCAGAGTTCCTTTATTGACTTCAATAGAACTCCATTTCCCACAGTGCATTTCTCTTTATCACAACTACATTTGCAAAGTGCCTTTGTCTGTGTCTTCAGAACTTCACTTCCCACAGTGCCTTCTCTACATCATCAGAAGTATATTTCCCACTGTTCCTTCATTTATACAATCAGAACTACATTTCCCACACATCTTTTCTCTTCATCATCAAAACTATGTTTCTCACACTGCCTTTCTCTACATCATCTGAACTGCATTTTCCACAGTGTCTTTCTCTAAGACATCAGAACTAAACTTCCCATGTTTCCTTTCTCTGTGTCATCAGAGCTACATTGCCCTGTATTCCTTTCTCAATGACATCAGAAATACATTACCCAAAGTTCCTGTCTGTGTGTCATCAGGCCTTCCTTTCCAAAAGTTTTATTTTTTCCTCTGAGGCATAGGTTGTTGTCAGAACTACATTACACACAGTGTCTTTCACTTCATCTTCATAATTACATTTCTCCCGATGCCTTTCTCTACATTATGAGAACTACATTTCCCATAGAGTCATTTTCTGTGTCATCACATCTACATTTCCCATAGTTCCTTTCTCTATGACATCAAAACTGCATTTCCCACACTTCCTTTCACCGATATAAGAACTACATTTCCCACAGTGCCTTTCTCTATGTCACAAGTACTACATTTCCCACAATGCCTTTCTCTACGTCATTGGAACTACATTTCCCACAGTCCTTTCTCTGTATCACAGAACAAACTTTCCCACACTTCCTTTATATATGACATAAGAACTACGTTTCCCACAGTTCTTTCTCTAGGTTATCAACACTACATTACCAATAGAGCCTTTCTTGGTGTCATCAGAAAAACATTTCACATAGTTATTTTCTCTAAGACATGAGATCTACATTTCCCACAGTGCATTTGTCTATGGCACAGAAGAACATTTTCCACACATCATTTCTCTCTGACCTCAGAACTACATTTCCTGCAGTTCCTTTTTCTGTGACATAAGAACTACATTTCCCACAACGCTTTTCTCCATCTCTTCAGAACTTCTTTACTCAAAGTTCATTGCTCTGTGTCCTCATAACTACATTTCTGAAGTTCCTTATGCAATGAAAACAGAACTACATTTCCTACAGTCACCTTCTTTACTACATCATAACTACATTTCCCACAATGCCTTTGACAATGTGACAGAACAACCTTTCCCACAGTGCCTTTCTCTGCTTCATCAAATCCACGTTTCCCACCATGCCTTTAGTTAGGTCATCAGAATTATGTCACAGAAATTTGTTTCCTATAGTGCCTTTCTCTGTTTCATCAGAACTACATATTCCTCAGTGCCATCCTCAGTGACATCTGAACTACATTTCCCACTGTGCCTGTCTCTATGACATCAGAACTGCATTGCCCATCTTGCATTTATCTGCATCATCAACACTATGTTTCCCACAGTTCCTTTCTTTGTTTCATCTGAACTACGTATCCCACAGTTCCTTTGGGTACATCATCACAACTATATTTCTCACAGTTCCAGTCTCTATGACATCACAACTACATTACCCAAATTACTTTCTCTGTGTCATCAGAACTACATTTCCCACAGTGCCTTTCTTTATGTCATTAGAGCTGCATTTCTCACAGTGCCTTTCTCCATCTCATCAGAATTACATTACCCAAAGTTCTTTGCTCTGTTTTATCATAACTACATTTTTCACACTGCCTTTTTCTTTGTCATGGAAATACCTTACCCACAGTGCCTTTCTCGATGTCATCAGAACTACATATCCCACAGTTCCTATGTGTACATCATCAGAACTACATTTCTCACAGTTCCTTTATCTATGTCATCAGAACTACATTTGCCACAGTGTCTTTCACTGTGTCAAAGATCTACATTTCCCACATTCCTTCATCTATATCACAGAACTACATTTTCTAATCTTCCTTTCTTAATGACATCAGAACTACGTTTCCCACATTGCATTTCACTACATCATAAGAATTACATTTCCCACTGTGCCTTTCTCTATGTCAAAGAACTACATTTCCCAACTTGCCTTTATTCATGTCATAAGAACACCATTTTTCACAATAGCTTTTCTACAACATAATAACTACATTTCCCACAGTGCCTTTCTTGGCTTCATCAAATGGACATTTCCCACCATGGCTTTCTCTATGTCATGAGATCTACATTTCTCACATTTCCTTTCTCTATGATATCAGAACAATATTTCCCACCAATGCTTTCTCTATGTCATCAGAGCTGCATTTACCACAGCATCTTTCTTTATGTCATTAGAACTACATTTCCAACAGTGCCTTTCTCAGTATCATCAGAACTACATTTTCCACCATTCCTTTATTTACATCATCAAAACCACATTTTCCACAGTGTGTTTCTCTACATTTCTCTATGTCCTTCAAACTACATTTCCCACAGTGCCTTTCTCTATGTAATTAGAACTACACTTCCCTCAGTGCCTTTCTCTGTTTAATTAGATTGATATTACTGACAGTTCCATTCTTGTTGTCATCTAAACAACATTTCCCACAGTTCTGATGTGTATGTCAACAGAACTAAATTTCCTACAGTTCCTTTCTCTATGTCATCATAAGTACATTACTGACAGTGTAATTCCCTGTGTCACCAGAACTACATTTCCCACAATGCCCTTCTCTGGCTCATCAAAACCACACCTTACAGGGACTTTCTATATATAATCAGAGCTTATTTTTCAACAGTATCTTTCTCAGTGTCATCAGATCTACATTTCCCACAGTGCCTTTTTTGGGTCATCAGATCTACATTTCCCACAGTTCCTTTCTCTATGACATGAGGTCCTCATTTCCAATAGTTCCTTCCTCTGTGTCATCACATCTACATTTCCAAAATTTCCTTTCTCTGACATGAGAACTACATTTCCCACAATTCCTTTCTCCATGTCATCAGCACAACATTATCCACAGTGCCTTTCCCTGTGCCATCCAAACTACATTTCCTACAGTTCCTATGTGTATGTCATCACAAATTCATTTCCCACAGTTCTGTTTCCTATGATATCACAATTACATTACCCCAAATTCCTTTCTCAGTGTCATCTGCACTACATTTTTCACAGTTCCTATGATCTACCTTTTGCATAGTTCCTTTTTCTGTGTCATCAGATCTACATTTCTGATACTTCCTTTCTCTGACATGAGAGCTACATTTCCCACAGGGCCTTTCTCTAAGTCACAGAACTACATTTCCCACAGTAAAATTTCTCTATTTTATCAGATCAACATTTCCCACAGTTGTTTTCTATATGTCTTCAGAACTACATTTCCCACCTTGCCTTTCTCTGGATCATCAGAACCACAATTTACAGATTATTTTCTATATTATCATGGTCATCATTTTCCACAGTGTCTTTCACTGTGTGACCAGAACTTCATTTCCCACAGTGCCTTTCTCTACATCTTCAGAACTTCTTTACCCACAGTGCCTTTCTGTATGACATCAGAACTGCATTTCCTCCAGTGCCTATCTCTATGACATCAGAACTACATTGCCCATCTTGTCTTTACCGATATCATCAGAAATACATTTCCAGCAATGGCTTTCTATTCATTCTCAGGACTACAATTCCTAGGGTGCCCTTCTTTATGTCACAGAACTACATTTCCCATACTAAACTTCTCTATTTCATTAGAACTGCATTTCCCACAGTGCCTTTCACTAAGTCACATCACTACATTTCCCACAGTGCCTTTCTCTATTTCATCAGAACTACATTTCCCACAGCAACTTTCTCTATGTCATCAGAACTCCATTTCCCATGGTGCCTGTCTCTATGACATCATAACAACATCGCCCAACTTGCCTTTATCTACATCATCAGAACTACTTTTCCCAAAGTTCCTTTATTTACATCATCAACACAACATTACCCACAGTGCCTTTTTCTGTGTCATCAGAACTACATTTCTCAAATGTCCTTTCTCTATGACATCAGAGCTACATTTCCCACACTTCATTTTTCTATGATATCATAATTACATTTCCCACAGTTACTTTCTCTAATTCATCAGGACTACATTTCCCAAGGTGTCTTTCTCAATGACATCAGAACTACAATTTTCACAGTGCCTTTCTCTGTGACATCAGAACTACATTTCCCACAGTGCCTTTCTCTGTTTAATCAGAACTAAATTTCCCACAGTGCGTTTTTTGATGTCACAGAATTACATTTCCCACAATTCCTTCCTCTACGGTATCAGGTCTATATTTCCACTTGCTCCTTTCTCTATGTCATCAGAATTTTATTACCAAAAGTTCCTTTCTCTATGTCATCAGAACTAAATTACCCACAGTGCCTTTTTTTACATTATCAGAACTACATTTCCCTCATTGCCTTTCACTGTGTTATCCAAACTACATTACTCACAGTGCCTTTCACTTTATCTTCAGAACTACAATTCCCACAATGCCTTTCTGTTCCCCATCAGAACTACATATCCCAGAATTCCTTTATCTACATCATCAGAACTACATTTATCACAGATCCTTTCTCTACATCATCAGCACTACATTACCCACAGTTCCTTTCTCTATAACATGCGAACTACATTTTCCCAAACTTCTTTTTTCTATGACATCTGAACTTTATTTCCCACAATTTTTAAGTGACATAAGAATTACATTTCACACATTGCCTTTCTTTATGTCAAAGAAATACATTTCCCAGAGTGCCTTTCTTTGTTTCACAAGATCGACATTACTCTCAGTGCCATTCTCAGTGTCATCTGAACTACATTTCCAACACTTATTATGTGTATTTCATCAGCACTACATTTCCCACAGTGCCTTTCGATCATTCATCAGATGCCGTTTCCCACAGTGCTTTTGTCTTGATGTAAGAACTACATTAACCACAGTGAATTGCTCTCTTTCATCAGGTGCCATTTCCCACAGTGTCTTTCCTTGTCATCAGAACTACATTTCCCACATTTCTTTTCTCTACTTCATCAGCACTATAGTACACACAGTGCTTCTCTCTATGTCACAGAGATACATTTACCAAACTGCATTTCTTTACATATGAACTATATTTCCCATAGTTCTTTATTTTCGTCAAAGAACTTCATTACCCACAATGCCTATCTCTATGACATCAGTGATACCCTGCTGATCTAGAAATTATCAACATCATCAGTCCTACCTTTCCCATATTGCTTTCCTTACAGATATCTAAACTACATTTATCACAGTGCCTGTCACTATGACATCAGAACTATATTGCCCCTGTTGCCATTCTCTATATCATCAGAACTACATTTCCCAGAGTTCCTGTATCTACCAGATCAGAATGTCATTTCCCACAATTCCTTTTACTATATCATCAGAACAACATTTCCCATAGTGCCTTAATTCGTATCATCTGAACTACTTTTCCCACAGTGCCTTTCTCTGTTTCATCAGTGCTACATTTCCCACAATGCCTTCCTTTGTGACATCTAAACTACATTTCCCAGAATGCCGGTCTCTATGACATTAGAACTACATTTCCCAACTTGCTCTTATCTACATCATCTATATTACGTTTCCCACAGTTCTTTTCTCTATGTCATCAGGACTATATTTCCTACAGTGCCTTTTCCTATGTCATCTGAACTACATTTCCCACAGTTCATTTATTTACATCATCAAAATTACATTTCCCACACTTCTTTTCTCTATGTCAGAGAACTATTTTTCCCTCAGTGCCTTTCTCTATGACATCAGAACTACATTCCCCACCTTGTCTTTCTCAGTGATACAGGAATGACATTTACTACAGTGCCTTTCTTGGTGTCATCTGAACTGCATTTTCCACAGTTCCTTTGTGTAAGTCATGAGAATTACATTTCCCTCAGGTCCTTTCTTTATAAGTTCACATATACATTAAAAAAAAAGTTCCTTTCTGTGTGTCATCAGAAATTCATTATCCACAGTGCCTTTCTTTATGTCTTCAGAAGTACATTTTCCACAGGGCCTTTCTCTGTGTCATTAGATCTACATTTCCCACAGTTCCTTTCTCTATGTCATCAGAACTACATTCCCCACAGTTCCTTTATTTATATCAACAGAACTACATTACCTATAGTGCCTTTCTCTATTTCATCATAGCATCATTTCCCAGAGTTCCTCTCTTTCATCAGATCAACATTACCCCCAGTGCCATTCCCTGTGTCACAAAATCTACATTTCCCACAGTGCCTTTTTCCGAGTCATCACAATTACATTTTGTTCAGTCCCTTTCTTTATGGCATCAGAACTACATTTCCAACACTGCCTTTCTCTACATCATGAGAACTTCATTCCACAGAGTTCCTTTCTCTTAATCATCAGGACTACATTTCACACAGTGCCTTTTTAAGACATCAGAACAACATATCCCACAGCTCCTTTCACTATGTCATGAGAACTACATTTCCCACAGTGCCTTTCTCAGTGTCGTCTGAAATATATTTCCCATAGTGGCCTGTTTCTATGACAACGGAGCAACTTTTCCCACACTTCCTTTCACTATGTCATGAGAACTACATTGTCTACAGTACTGTTCTGCTTGTCTTCATAACTACATTTTCAACTGTTCCTTTCTCTACGTCCTCAGAACTTTATTTCCTGGAGTGCCTGTTCTGCATCAACAGAACTTCACTTTCCACAGTGCCTTTCTTGGCATCATCAGACCCACTTTTCCCTCAGTGCCTTTCTCTATGTCATCAGAACTTCATTTACAACAGTTCCTTTATTTATGGTATTAGAACTACATTACCCACATTTGCTTTCTCTATGTAATCATCACTACATTTCCCACAGTGCCTTTCAGTATGTGACAGAAATACATTTTGCCCAGGTCTTTTCTTGCTTCACCAAATCGACATTTCTCACCATGCCTTTCTCAAAGCCATCATAGCTGCATTTCCAACAGACCTTTCTCTATGCCTTTACAACTACATTTACCACAGTTCCTTTCTCTATGATATCATAACTACATTTCCTAAGGTTCCTTCTCTATATCATCAGAACTCATTTCCCACAGTGCCATTCACATCTTTGCAACTATGTACACCACAATGTCTTAATCTATGTCATCAGAACTACATTTCCTAAGTTTCCTTTCTCTATGTCATCAGAACTCATTTCCCACAGTGTCTTTCACTATGTCATTAGATATAAATTTCCAACAGTGCCTTTCTAAAACTCACATCACTATATTTCACACAGTGTCTTTGTTTTTGTCATCAGAACTGCATTTCCCACAGTGCCATTCACAACATCTTTGCAACTACACAAACCACAATTTCTTTATATATGTCATCAGAACTACATTTCACACAGTGCCTTTTTTGTGTCACCACAATTACATTTCCCACAAGGCATTTCTCTATGTCATTAGAACTACATTTCCTACAGTGCCTTTCTCTGCATCCTCAGAACTACAATTCCCACTGTGCCTTTCTCTATGACATCAGAACTACATTTCCTAAGTTTCCTTTCTCTATGTCATCAGAACTCATTTCCCCCAATGTTTTGCCCTCTGACAAGACAACCACATTTCTTACAGGGCCTTTCTCTACATCATCAGAACATCATTTTCCACAGTGTCTTTCACTGTGTGATCTTAACTACATTTCCCACAGTGCCTTTTATAATGTCTTTATAATTGCATTATCCACAGTCCCTTACAGTTTGACAGCAGAACTACATTTCTCACACTCACTTTCTCTATCTCATGAGAACTACATTTCCCACCTTGCCTTTATTCATGTCATGAGAACTTTATTTCTCACATTGGCTTCTCTATGTGATCACAACCACATTTCATAGTTCCTTTCACTATAAGACAGAACTACATTTTGCCAGTTCCTTTCAATGCTTCATCAGATCAACATTTCCCACCATGGCTTTCTCTATGTTATCAGAACAACATTTTTTCACAATTCCTTTCTCTATGACATCAGAACAACATTTCCCACCATGGCTTTTTCTATGTCATCAGAACTGCATTTCCCGCAGTTCCTTTATTTACATCATCAAAACTGCATTTACACAGTTCCTTTTCCCATGAAATCAAAACTACATTTCCCACACTGTTTTTCTCTATGACAGCATAAAGATATTTCCCACAGTCCTTTCTCAGTGACATCAGAACTACATTTCCCACAGTGCCTTTCTGTATGTCACTGAACTAAATTTCCCACTGTATTTTCTCTGTCACAAAACATTTCCCACACTTCCATTCTGTATGACATCAGAACTATAGTTTCCATAGTTCCTTTCTGTTTCATTAGAACAACATTTCCCACAGTGCCTTTCTTGGTGTCATTCAGTTTATATTTCCCACAGTTCCTTTGTGTACATCACCAAAACTATATTTCCCACAGTACTTTCTACATCATCAGCACTACATTAACTGCAGTGTCTTTCTCTGTTTCACCAAAGCTACATTGCCCACATTGCCTTTTTCTGTGTCATCAAAATTCCATTTCCCACCATGTCTTTCACTACGTCTTCAGAACTACATTTCCCATAGCCCCTTATTTACATTAACAGAACTACATTTCCCACAGTGCCTTTCTCTATGTTATCAGCACTATATTAACCACAGTGACTTTCTCTCTGTCACCAGAACTACATTTCCCACCTTCCTTTCTCTATGTTCTGAGAACTAGATTTCCCACAGTTCCTTTCTCTGTGACATAAGAACTGCATTTCTTGCCTAGCCTTTCTCTATGTCACAGAAATTCATTTCCCACAGTGCCTTCCTCAGAAACATCTGAACTACATTTCCCACAGTGCCTGTCTCTATGCCATCAGAACTACATTTCCCACAGTCCCTTTCTCTAAATCATCCGAACTACATTTCCCATATTTCCTTTCTCAATGACACGAGAACTATATCATCCAAAGTTCCTTTCTCTTTGTCCTGATAACTAGATTTCTCACATCCCTTTCTCTATGTCATCAGAACTACATTTATCACAATGCCTTTATCTATGTCATCACAACTTCATTTCTGCAGTGTCTTTGTCTACATCATCAGAACTACATTCATCCCATGGCCTTTCTCCATCTCGTGAGAACTTCATTACCCAATGTTTGTTTCTCTGTGTCACCATAATGACATTTCCCACAGTGCCTTTCTCTGTGTCACCAGAACAAGATTTCCCACAGTGCCTATCTCTGCGCCGCCAGAACTACATTTCCCACAGTGCCTTTTTCTGTGTCATCAGAATTACAGTTCCCACAGTTTCTATCTCTATGATATCAGAACCCCTTTTCCAACACTTCGTTTCTCTTTGACATCCGAAGTACAGTTCCCACAGTGCCTTTGACACTTTCATCAGATCAACATTGCTCACAGTGACTTTCCTGGTGCTATCTGAGCTACATATCCCACAGTGCCTGTGACAATGACATCAGAACTATATTTCCCATCTTGCCTTTATTCATGTCTTAAGAACTCCAATTCTCACAGTTTCTTTATCTACATGACCAGAACTACATTTCATACTGTGACTTTCTCTGTGTCATCAGAACTACACTTCCTATAATTCCTGTCACCTCATCATCCAAATATCATTTCCTTCAGATCCTGTGTCTACATCATTAGATCTTCATTTACCACAGTGCCTTTCTCTAAGTCATTAGAACTACATCATCCACAGATCCTTTCTCTATGTCATCATACATTCATTTCCCAAAGTTCCTTTCTCTATAACATCACAGCTACATTTCCCACAGTTCCTTTCTCTACATCATCAGAACTACATTTCTTACAGAGTCTTTCTCAGTGACATAAGAAATACATTTCCCACAGTGCCTTTCTCTATGACATCAGAAATATGATTCCCACAGCTCCTTTCTCTGTGTCACCAGAAATACATTTCCCATAGTGACTTTTTCTATGTCTTCAGAACTACATTACCCACAGTGACTTTGTGTATGAAATCAGAACTACATTTCCCATAAAGTATTACTTATGTTTATTTAATTTCTTATGGTTAAATTTTTCATCTTAAAACATAATTTTATATTACTTTAGGAAAAAAGAAAATTCAAGATCACAAGAGTGTTAGCCATAAAGAACAGTACACTGAATAGCACCTCAAATCCAAAGGGGATAAATTCAGGTGCTAGAATGTATAGGCGTTTTCAAAGTTCTGTCTGAGCTTTGCTTGGCAAAAATTAATGCTATGTACTGAATGTATTATATATTTAGTATTGAAATTAAATTTATCCTGTTTCAGAAGATGTCAAGCACCAATTACATAGAATCTAAACCTATAAATGTAACTTCTGAATATCAGAATCACAGTAAAAAAGGAAAACCTGGCAGTAAAATCATAAGGAACAAAGGAGTTATCAATTAGGAAATTTTTTTCTTCAAATATTCTACAATGTTTCAATACCCACATACCAGTAGTTTACTGAGGGAATAAAACAAATGTTTTCTTCAAAATTCTTAATAATCAAATCCAATGAGCTAGATTAATTGCATAATATGTCCTACAATCATGACTAACTGTATAAAATGTCAATTCTCAAGTAAGAAATGTAAGTAGCCAATTAATATATATGCTATCTTTTAAAAAGCACATTAAGAAAAAATACAAAATAAGTGCTGAATTGGCCACATCTATGTTCTCACAGGACTTAGTATGTAAAATGAAGTAATAGCCTCTGAGTTCTTACTTTCATTCAAGACAGCATTCACAGAAAAATAAGGAGCTGGACATGGATCTGGTTTCCATAAACTTTTCAGTAAAATGCAACTTTTATTAAAATATTCTGTTGGTAAAAACACTTCAGCTTCTGCTTTTCATTTACCAAAACTAAGAATAATATCATTACTTCTAACTAAGGTCCTTTTCCTCTAATTACCTACCTAAATTTTAGATTTTCTCAATACCAAGTGTACAGATAATCCCATATAACTCAGGATTTTTCAAGTTCTTACAAATTGTGATGGATTGTCATTGTCAGGAAGGAACAGATGTACCTAAAATTTAAACTTCATTTCAGTGCCAATTTGCAAAATCATGCTACAAGTAGTGATATATTTCTGTAAGTCAACAAAATTCAATCTACTGTAGCTTTTATTTATAGAACAAAACTGCAAGACAAACCACAAAACATTGAAACCAAAGAAAAAGCAGAAATTTTCATTTAGGGTTTTCTAAAATTCTGCTATATATGAAAAGAAAAAGAGGTAAAGTACTACAATCAAGATCAAAATGACTTCTATAAACAAAAATGAAAAGTAAGCCCAATGAAATCAACTTCCTATAATCAGCAGTGGTAGAGACTCAACTAGAAGTTGCATTGTCAAAAATTTGAAAATATTAAGACAAGGAAATAATTTCCATATTTTGATAATAAGGCGTGTCAGAAGAATTTCTCAATCATGATGGCAATATCACTATAATGTATATTTTGTACCAAAGTTACTTTTCAAGTTACCAATATTAATTTTTGTCTTACAAAAGTCCCATTGAGATGAGTAAGGTAATAGTATGGTAGTAAGGCTTCCAAGACAAAAAAAAAATGGCATAGAATCACAGATTATGTTGTTAAAGAAAATTTGTTTCTCTCAGTTATTAAATAAAGTTTACAAGATATAGAACATCTTACTCAGTAAAATGTAAAGTCAAACAGAAGCAATATTGTATTTGTATTTGCTTAACAAATTCTCAATACTGGATGTGAACAAGGATGACTGCTTTCAAAATGAATCTCCTGCTTCAAAGTCAACATCTCTAAAGTTTAGGATGTATTCTTAGGGTGGGTTGACTTCTTTATGATGTCGCATTATATGCTGATTCTTTTCTGAGGGTCTCTGGAATCCTTTCTTGCAGTACTCAAGGATAGTCTCTGGTATGGATGGAGATAACATGCAGCTTAAAGCCTGAGGCGTCTGTAGTGCTATAATCACAGTATTCACACTGATACACTTTCCAGCCACTGTGGGTCTTCATGTGATTTTGAAGCTCACACTGCTGTTGAAATCCCCTATTACATCCCTTACACTTAAATGGAACATTCATTGTGAGAACTGAGAGAATATGGCGACTTAGCAAAAACGGATCTGGACTCCTAAAGTCACAGTGTCTACACTGGTGTGTTATTTTACTTTTGTGAGTAGCCACATGCTTATTGAGTTCTGATGGCCTAGGAAATCCTTTGCTGCACATCTCACACGTATGAGGATAGTCCTTTGTGTGAACTGCAATTATGTGTCACTTCAAATTACTTGAATTTGAACTCTTATGGTTGCAATGCAAACATAGGTGTGTTTTGGTTTCTTGGTGTGTAAGAGCATGTTCCTGTGCCTCTTTGGTGCCTGAGAAAGTCAGGGAACAGATGCCACACTTCAATGGTATCTCTTTATTATGATTAATTTTTATATGTGTTTTCAAGTTAGAAGATTCTGAAGACTTGTACTCACAGTACTGGCATTCATAGAGCTTCTCACCAGTATGAACTCGTATGTGCTTTTTGAGGTCTGATGGGTGACAGAAACCTTTACCACACTCTACACAAATGTGAGGAAATTTCTTGCTGTGGACTGCCAAAAGGTGCTGATTCAATAATGCCTGTTCATCTGTTTCATATTCACAGAACTTACAGTTGTACGTTTTTCTGGCTTCTTTTAATCCATGCACTGTTTTGTGGGTACAGAAAACCCCAGCCTGAGAGTCATGGTTCCCAAATTCATCACATTCTGTATCTTTTCCTGTCTTACTGGTCAGCTTGTGGCTCTCCAGATGATTATGTAAACGTTTCTTCTTGTTGGTACTGTAACCACAGTCAGTACAGTGGTATTTTTTATTGGCAAGGTATACAGGATGGTTTTTCATGTGTCTTTTCAAGAAACTTTTTCAGTTAAATTTCTTTCCACAAAACATGCAGGGGTCAGGACCAACAATTTTTGCTAAAAAATGGAAAGAGACAATGATAAATAATCAAACTTCATTACTTTTTGGTTTCTTCATTAAGTCTAAAGTATGTTTCCTGGACTTTATCTATTTTTAACATTCATGTCTCCAGTTTCAACATACATATTGTAGTCAATCGTAAGAAAGAACTGGATCCAGTATGACTGGATAATTTTATTCCTTTCCTTGTTTTTTTTAAAGGAAGCGTCAGTGAAATCTTATCAACTTACAGATATGTAGAAAATGATTTGTAACTAAAGTTAAGCATTTAATTAAGTTTAATATAATCCAACATTTCAATAATCTATTATATTTTCAACAACACCTACAAAAATTAAATAGACAAAGCTGTATTCTGTGGCACCCACCTCGACCAGCAAGGATGACACAACACCGGGGCTCTTCTTTAAGCAGTTTATTCAGGACCTTGTTAACAGTGATGTCTCTCCCCAGGCAAGCCTCTCCCAACCCTTTTGTAGGCCTGGGCTACCAACCCCAGACAGCCATTTGGGCACTATCTATAGGTCCACGCATATGCAAGCGGCACACAAATCCAGCCCTAGCCAAATAAGGAGCTGTTTATCACAAAGAGCACTCGCCATCGGGAAGGCAGAAGGCAGAAGCCAGCGCCATCTTTAAGGTACGGCTATATGCAGCTCACTACAGTTCCCCCTTTTTGTTTTGCAGAGCAACAGGCAAGAGTAGAGGTCTGATCTCTGCTAAAATGGAACATGTACTAATGTATGTCCAGGCGTTGTCCACCCAGAGCACACCAGACCTGTCCGATACCCTTTTCACAGAGGTGGGAGTTAGGGTACCAACCCACATGCAATCATACTTGCTCTTCTTGAGATCAGCGCATCTTAGCCTCAAGTGCAGTGCGCAAGCCTTGCATCCTGTGCCTAAATATCTTTTAGAGTATCCAGCCACACTTGGGGAGACTGTCCTGCTTCAATGGCTATAAAGGCTTGGATAATCATGGCTGCATTGTGACGCTGTGAGATCCTAATATGACAAATGCACCACAAGCATACTAGGGAGGTGAGCACCAGTAAGCCTGTCATAGATCCTAATCCCGCCCATTCTTTGAGGTGATTCATGGCAGTTGCGATCCAGGAAGACAATCCCTCAGCCAGTCCAGCATCCACTCAAGTCGAGTTGACAGTTACAACTGCCACCCGCAGCTGCTCCAGGAGGCCATCAAAGTCACTGGACCAATTTCCTGTAAGATATCTGGATAATTGTTTAGATAAATTGGCAGCATAGGTAAAATTTTCATACTGAACACTTGATGCACACAATCCAGGAAATCTCCATTCACAACCTAATTGGGCTAGTTGCCACAAAACTTCAAGCTGCTCTTGTACCAAATCTATTCTTTGATTGACCACCATTAAGCCTCCTTTTATTTTTCCATCAATTCCTGTTTGTGCTTCCAATGCTTGTGCTACTGAGGCAGATAAACTATTTAAGGTCTGATCTGTTTGGACGGTATGGCTCATGGCCACAGCCGCAACCATATCTGCTGTGGCTGTTAGGGCAATAGCCGTGACAATGGCTTCTGTGATGCCAAAATCCCTTTTATACCTAAAGAGGCTCATGGTGTTAGGAGCATCCACCGGCACTGGGACCCATCGGGGAACATGGGCCACAAGAGCAAGATTATACCGAGAAGAATCCCAACATTGAGTATAAAAACAAGTATCATTATTGCAATTTCTTAAGCTTATATTGCTAACTATAAACATAAAAGGGGGATACACACAGACAGGGGTAGAAGGATAGTGAATGGTTGAGGCTAATTCTTGTATCACCCCATAGCATCTTTTACTTACATTAAACGGATCAGACACCCTCTCTCCAAAACCTATTTGAGAATGATTGCTTGCACAAGAAAGTTTTCCTACTCCATAACTGCCACCATTAATCATAACTAGAGGGGAAGCATCTAAACAGCTACCATTAATCCCACAAAGCAACCAAGAATCAAAGGGATTAAAATTTTCTTCTTGTTGTAGAAAACCTTGTATATATCTCTCAGGCCCTGCCACATCAGGGGAGAAAGTGAACTTCCCCGAGTTCTCAGCCCATCTAATCCCTCTAGATTGACACCCTGTCCAAGGCCAAGTCTCGCCCTCATAAGTGCCCCAACAATAGGGGGCCCACTTGGGTTGAGTGGGTGGAGTTGACAAGTTAAGAGGCTGAGTCCACAGCCAAGATCCATTAAACCAAACTGCATTGACTGTATAATTTTGAATTATGGTAGTAATATTAACGTTATTATTTGTAGAACTGTTCTGTCGACGAAAAGTCTTCCTACCATCAAACCATCCAGTAGAAAACCTGGACAATGTTATACAATAAGTGTTCATCTGTTCTCTTATCATAAAACACAACATTCCTTCTTCCCCTAATGATCTATTCTCCCCAATGGGGGCTTGTTCAGCATCTAACGGGAGGAAAGGTAGGTTTAACTTTTGGATGGTGGCAAAGAGGTGAGGAAATACTTGGGCATCATGACAGATCGACATCGGCTTCGGAAAAACTGATAGGATCCCCCATCTCTGTTCTGTTGTCGCCATCCTGGTCAGATTGAGGACGATCAGGCTCAGGATCCCCAGTAGCCTCCTTTGCTCCCTGCTCCTTTTCCACACAGCTTTGGGCCTTTCTCACCAGTCGTTCAGGCACCCAGATCAGATCTTGCTGATCCTGTGGGAAAACACAAACAGAACCTCATGCCCATGTCAGCACGGGATGAGTCCATGCCAAACACCAGTCAAGGCATCTTTCCATTTCACCATTCCTTTAGAAGGACTGTGCTGACAATGATGCCTGTCTGCAGCAGAACAATTGGAAGCATCCAAGTTCAAAAAATTCAGGGTAAATAATGCAAGAGAGAGTCTGTCCTTAGGGGTACGGCCATAGCCTATTCCCCCTTTTTGTTTTTGAAGCAATTCCTTCAAGAAGCGATGAGCATGCTCCACAATGCCTTGACCCTGTGGATTATATGGTAGGCCATGTACAAGTTGCACATTCATCTTTTGACAGAAGTAGGCGAACTTCTGTCTGGTATATGCAGGACCATTGTCTGTTTTTAACTGTTGAGGCTTACCCGATGCTGCCCAAGCTTCTAAGCAATGAGCAATAACATGAGAGGCTTTCTATCCTGCCATTGGGGTGGCATGAATGATTCCAGAGCAGGTATCAACAGATACATGTACGTATTTGACACTTCCAAATTCAGAGATGTGTGTAACATCCATTTGCCATATTATTAGGGGGAGCAAACCACGAGGGTTAACTCCTAATCCAGAAGGATGATGAAAAACGACACATTGAGGACAATCTAGTACCACCTTTCGTGCATCAGCACGTGAGATAGAGAACTTTTGTTGTAATGTCCTTGCATTAACATGAAACTCTTTATGGAAAGCATGTGCTTGTTGTATGGCAGAAGCCACACACATCCACTCCTGTCTAGTACACAGGTCCACTATATCATTTCCTTTAGCTAATGGACCTGGGAGACTGGTCTGTGCGCGGATGTGCTGCACAAAAATGGAATTCTTACGCTGCCAGATCAGTTTCTGTAATTGGCCAAACAATGAGCTAACAGGACTAGAAGATTTGATAGGCCCCGCACATTCAAGGCTTTTCAAGGCATTAACAACATAACTAGAATCTGACACTAAATTAAATGCAAACGGACAAGCCTTAAAGACCTCAAGAACTATTGAAAGCTCCACCTGCTGGGGTGCACCTGGTAAGAATTGATGGTTTACAGGTTCAGTAGAATCCATCATATAAGCACCACAGCCCTTCTTAGACCCATCTGTAAATATAACACTGGCTCCTGGAAAGGGCTAGGAAGCAGTTACTTTAGGAAAAACTACAGGATGTTCTTTAAAGAAAGTTAATAGTGGATGTTTAGGATAATGACAATCTATGTGTCCTGGATAGGTACAACGCAGTATTGCCCAATCATCTATGGTAGCACATAATATCTTGACTTGAGTAGAATTATAAGGAACAATTAGTGTTTGTGGTGATGTTCCAAAATATTGTAAACACTGCTGAATACCTTGCTGCGCAAGTAATGCTACAGCAGTAGGATAATATTCAATTGATTTTGCAGGTGAGATTTTAGCATAAATCCATAATAAGGGTCCTTTTTGCCATAAAATCCCCGTAGGTTGTAACAGGGTAGGCAAAATGCACAGGGTAATATCATCATTATTTTGTACTCTTTGAAGAAAAGCCCTTTGTAACCTATCCTCTATTTTTGTTAAGGCTTCTCGGGCTTCATTTGTTAGTTGCCTCAGTGAATCCAAAGCTGCATCTCCAATTAGAATATCATATAATGGTTTTAATTCATAATTGGCCATTCCCAAACTTCCTCTTATCCAATTTATATCTCCTAATAATTTCTGAAAATCATTCAATGTGCAAAGATGATCCTTCCTTAATTCTACTTTCTGTGGCATGATATGATAATTAGTTATTTTAGAGAAAAGATAATTGACAACTTTGTTCTGTTGCACCTTTTCAGGGACGATACAGAGTCCCTTTTGTTTTAGTAGTTCTACAAGTGAGCTATATGCTGCTTGAAGAATGCTCTCCTCTTTAGCTGCCAACAATATGTCATCCATAAAATAGAGGCATCTCAGTCCAGGAAAACGTGCTCTCAAGGGTTCTAAAGCATTAGCTACAAACAGCTGACACATAGTAGGACTATTGGCCATGCCTTGGGGCAATAAAACCCATTGATATCTTTTATCAGGTTCCTCATGAGTAATGGATGGTAAAGTGAAAGCAAATATCTCACTATCTTTGCTATTCAGCGGAATGGAAAAGAAGCAGTCCTTAATATCTACCACAATAATAGGCCAGTTTTCAGGCAAGGATGACAGCAATGGGAGACCACGTTGTACAGGTCCCATAATTCTTATTTGCTCATTTATAGCTCTAAGATCATGTAACAATCTTCATTTTCCTGATTTCTTCTTGATGACAAATATGGGTGTATTCCAGGGAGAAAGGGAAGATTTAATGTGCCCTTCCTCCAATTGCTCATTCACTAATTGGCGTGCAGCATGTAATTTCTCAGAGGAGAGTAGCCACTGAGGAACCCACACTGGCTCTTCTGTTATCCAGGATATGGGAATACCCTCCTCAGCGGCCCCTAGGAAAAACACAATCCTTGTTTGGGCTTCCTTGGTACTGCTTGTATCAGCTCCTTTCTGCCTTGTAAAAAATTTCCTAAGCCAAAATTAGGATGGCACCCCATATTTTTCATGATATTTTGAGATTCTTTGGAATATTCATTACTCAATTTAAAGCCCATGGATTTCATAAGATCCCTCCCCCAAAGGGACACTGGAAGTTCAAGAACATAGGGGTGTATAACGCCAGAGTGGCCTTCTACATCTTGCCAATTCAACAAATTTGCACTAATATTAAGAGCACTAGCATAACCTTATCCTTGTAGTTTTTGTGGGGATACCTGTATTGGCCAACCTCGAGGCCAATCTTTGCTAGCTATGATACTACGATCTGCTCCAGTATCCAGAAGTCCCATTATCTTGGTGTCATTAATGGTTAACTGTAATTTGGGTCTCTGATCTAAGTCTAAAGATAAAAATGTTAAATCTGGTTTTGTCTTGGAAGGTCTTGTTCACTCCATCTATGATGATTGAGAGTTTTGCTGGGTATATTAGTCTAGGCTGGCATCCATGGTCTCTTAGTGTCTGCATTATATCTGTCCAGGTCCTTCTGGCTTTCAAAGTCTCCAGTGAGAAATTGGGTGTTATTCTGATGGGTTTACCTTTATAAATCACCTGGCCTTTTTCCTTTGCTGCCTGAATAAAAGGCTGGGAAAAGAATTTCCAATCAATTGGTCTAAAGAAGCAAGCTGAAGTAGTCACCCTAATATCCAGCAAAACAGAATTCAAACTAAAATCAATCAAAAGAGATGATGAAGGACATTACATACTCATCACAGGAAAGATCCACCAAGATGAAGTCTCAAATCTGAACCTTTATGCCCCAAACACAATGGCACCCACATATGTAAAAGAAATATTCCTAGAGCTTAAATCACTTATAAAACCCCACACATTAATAGTGGGAGACTTCAACACCCCACTTTCACCTCTGGACAGATCAGCCAAATTGAAACTTAACAGAGACATAATGGGCATAAATGATGTTATGGCTCAAATAGACTTAATCGATATCTACAGAACATTCCACCCAAACAAAAAAGAATATACCTTCTTCTGAGCACCCCATGGAACCTTCTCTAAAATCAACTACATACTTGGCCACAAAGCAAATCTCAACGGATACAAAACAATTGGAATAACCTCTTGTGTTCTATCAGACCACAATAGTTTAAAGTTATATTTCAACAACAGAAAAAACTACAGAAATCCTATAATCTCATGGAAAATTAATAATGCTCAACTGAATCACCAATGGGTTAAGGAAGAAATAAAGAAAGAAATTAAACACTTCCTAGAGATCAATGAAAATGAATACACCACATACCCAAACTTATGGGATACTATGAAAGAAGTGCTAAGAGGGAAATTCATAGCACTGAATGCCCACATAAAGATGCTGGAGAAATCTCACACTAGTGACTTGACAGCACACCTGAAAGCCCTTGAACAGGAAGAAGCAAAGTCTCCCAGAAGGAACAGACGCCAGGAAATTATCAAATTGAGAGCTGAAATCAATAAAATAGAAATAAAGAGAACAATATAAAGGATTAATGAAACAAAGAGTTGGTTCTTTGAGAAGATCAACAAGATAGACAAGCCCTTATCCAAACTAACCAAAAGACAGAGAGAAAGCATCCAAATTAACAAACTCAGAAATGAAAATGGGGACATAACAACAGACAATGAGGAAATCCAGAGAATGATCAGGTCATACTTCAAAAACCTCTACTCCACAAAACTGGAAAGTCTAAAAGAAATGGATAATTTTCTGGATAGGTACCATATACCTAAGTTAAATCAAGACCAGATAAAATATTTAAATAGTCCAATAACCCCTAAGGAAGTAGAATCAGTCATTAAAAGTCTCCCAACCAAAAAAAGCCCTGGACCAGATGGTTTCACTGCAGAATTCTACCAAATCTTCAAAGACGACTTAATACCAATACCCTTTAAATTGTTGCAGACAATATAAGCAGAAGGTATATTACCAAACTCCTTCCATGAGGCTACAATTACCCTGATTCCTAATCTAAACAAAGATGCAGCAAAGAAAGAGAACTACAGTTCCAGGAAAGGCATAAAGCTACACAGAGAAACACTGTCTAGAAAGTTTAAAAAAACACCCTACAAAAAGACAAACTGAGAAATCAGTACCTAGACCCTGAATCATCTCAAATCCCGATAATTTGACACCAGCATAAGAACATAATCAACAATAGCTGTAGCAATATTTCACTACCAGATTAATGGTATCCTACTACAGAAAAACCTGGGTATTCAATAACAATTGAAGGACAATTAAGATAAACATTATAAAGATGATAGGAGATCTTAAAGAGGAAGTACATGAATCCCTTTAAAGAAAGCAGAGAATGGAATAATGTACTATTGGAAAAAATTTACCAATCCCTTAAAAAAAGCCAAAGCCAAACAAACAGTTGATGATAATGAATGATCTCTTCATCACCTAATAATGGAAAGAGAAGCAATTAAAAAATATAAACTGAAAAACTTCTAGAAATGAAAACCTAGGTTTTTAAACAGGAACTATATAGCCAAGCATCACCAAGAAAACACAAGACATGGAATAGAGAATTTCAGGCTTTAAACATAAGATAGAAGATATGGCTATATTGATGAAAGAAAATGTTAAGTTGAAAGCTTTCCTGAAACATAAGAACCAGGATACCTGGAACACTATTAAAAGACAAAGCATAGGAAAAATAGGAATGGAAGGAGATAAATATCAGCTCAAATCCCAAAAAGGATTCAAAAAACGAATTTCCTAACTAAAAAGAAAGAAGAGAACATAGCCCAGAGAATCTACTAAGTAGAGCTCACAGGGGCTCACAGTGGCTCACAGTGACTGATATACCATTTACTACCTGTATGGGTCCACATTTGTTCCTCTGAATATGTGTTACTATTGTGTAGCTTGGTGATTTGTACAGCTCCTAACAAAGGAAGCAGGGGTGTATATCTGACTCATTTGCTTGCTCTTGAAATCCTTTAACTCCTACTAGCTTGTTTCATCCAGGCTTGATATGAAGGTTCCTCCCTAGTCTTATTGTCCCTTGTTATGCAGTGTTTGGTTGATAACCCAGCAATAGCTGCTCTGTTCTGAAGAGAAGTGGAGGAGGACTGGATCTGGTGAAGAAGGGAGCAATGGAGAGGACTCAGATGAGTGGATGGAGGAAAAACTGCAGTTTGGATGTCTTGTATGACTGAAGAATAAATAAAATAATAAAAAAGAAATAAGCCAAAATTGTACAATGGAAAAAAGAAAGCATCTTCAACAAATGGTGCTGGCATAACTGGATGTCAAAGTGTAGAAGGCTGCAAATAGATCCATATATGTCACCGTACACAAAACTTAAGTCCAAGTGGATCAAAGACCTCAACATAAATCCAGTTACTCTGAACTTAATAGAAGAGAAGTAGGAAGTAGTCTAGAATGCCTTGGCATAAGAGATCACTTCCTAATTATAACACCAGTAGCACAGACACTGAGAGAAACAATCAATCAATGGTACCTGTTGAAACTGAGAAGCTTTTTTAGAGCAAAGGACATGGTCAACAATACAAAATGACAGCCTACAAAATGGGAAAAGTTCTTCACCATCCCCACATCTGTCAGAGGGCTGATATCCAGAATATATAAACAAAAAAACCTCAAGAAATTAGAAATCAAAATATCCAACAGTTCAATTAAGAAATGGGTTATAGAACTAAATAGAGAATTCTCAACAGAGGAAGCTCAACTGTCTGAAAGACATTTAAGGATTTGCACAACGTCCATAGGCACCAGGGAAATGCAAACCAAAATGACTCTGAGATACAATCTTATACCTGCCAGAATGACTAAGTTCAAAAACACAGAAGACAGCTTATGCTGGAGAGGATGTGGTGAAAGGGGAACTCTCCTCCTCTGCTGGTGGGAATGCAAGCTTGTACAGCCACTTTGGAAATCAATATGGCACTTCCTTAGAAAATTGGGAATCCATCTCCCCCAAGGCCCAGCTATAGTACTCTTGGGCATATACCCAAGGAATGCTCAAACATACCACAAGGGCATTTGCTGAGCTATGTTCATATCAGCATTGTTTGTAATAGCCAGAACCTGGAAACAACCTAGATACCCTTCAACTGAAGAATGGATAAAGAAAATGTGGTACATATCCACAATAGATTACTACTCAGAGGAGAAAAACAAAGACATGATGAGGTTTTCAGGCAAATGGATGGATCTAGAAAAAAATCAACCTGTGAGAGGTAACCCAGACTCAAGGAGACAAACATGGCATGTACTCACTCTTAGGAAGATACTAGATAAAACAAAGATGACCAAATAGCTATTCACAACACCAGGGAGGCTACTTAGCACACAGGACCCTAAGAAAGACACAGGGATTGCCCAATGACAGATAACTGGGTGAGATCTACATGAACAACCTGGATATGAGTGGAGGTAATAAAGGGCAAGGTTTGAGGGACTGAGAGCTTAGCGGAGCAGGAGGTCCAGCTGGACCAAGAACAGAAAGTGAGAACAGAGAATAACAAACCATTATAAATGAAGACCACATGAGAAAAGGAAGAAATAAAATGCTAGAGAGGCCCCCAGAAATCCACAATGATACCTCCACTGTAGACTAATAGCAATGTTTGAGAGAAAGCCCGAACTGACCTACTCTGGTGATAGGATGGCCAAACACCCTAATGGTCATGCTGGAATTCTCATCCAATAACTGATGGAAGTGGATACAGAGATCCTCGGCCAGGCTCCAGGTGGAACTCCAGGAGTCCAATTGGTGAGAAAGAGAAGGGATTGTATGTATGAGAATTGTTGAGACCAAGATTGCAACAGCACAGGGACAAATAGCCAAATGAATGGAAGCACATGAATTATGAACCAAAGTCTGTGAAGCCCCGAGGTGGATCAGACCCTCTGGATAAGTGAGACAATTGAATAGCTTGAACTGTTTGGGAGGCATCCACGCTGTGGGACTGGGACCTGTCCTTAGGGCATGAGCTGGCTGTTTGGAACCTTGGGCTTTCAAAAGGACACTTTGCTCAGCCTGGAAGGAGGGGACTGGACCTGCCTGTACTGAATCCACCAGGTTTAAATGAATCCCCAGGGGAGTCTTGGCCCTGGAGGAGATGGTAATGGAGGGGAGAGGCTGGAGGGTAGGTGGGGACAGGGACAGGAGGGGGTAGTACAGGGGATCACATGGCTGATGTGTAAAATTAAAACAAAAATATAATGAATAACAACTAAAAAAGATGAAAAATGCAAAAAAATACTTAAAACAAGAAACTAAATAAATTTAAAGTTATGCTCTGATAAAGGTCTAATAAAAATGTGTTGAACGCTAGAATTCAAATAAACAAAGCAAAAATTCTCATCTGATAAAAGTCTAATATCCAAAATATACATATTAAACACAAGAAGTCATAAAATGAACAAAATTTTCATGTGATAAATGTCAAATATCATAAATATAATGTTGAATGCAAAACATTAAATAAAAATTTCTCTCTGGAGATAAATATCTAATATCCAAAATATGGATATTGATCACATGAAAACATAAATAAAACCAAAATTTCATCTGTTTAAAGTCTCAAATCTTAACTATACATATTGAACACAAGTAATTAGATAAAACAAAAATTCTCAATTTTTAAGTACTAATACCCAAAATAAACACATTAATCCCAAGAAATCAGAAAAAAAGAACAAAAATTCTCATGTAATAAAGTTCTAATTTTCAGAATATACTTACTGAACACTAGAAATCAGATAAATGAAACAGAAATTATCAGATAAATAAAACAGAAATTATGATCAGATAAAGGCGTAGTATTCCAAATATACACATTGAACCCAAGATATCATATAAATAAAACAAAGTCTCATCTGATAAAAGTCATATCCAAAATATACATATGGAACACAAGAAATCAGATAAGTACAACAAAAACACTTGTCTCATAGAGGTCTAATATCCAAAATATATATATTGAACATAATTAGATAAGTAAAACAAAAAATTTCACCTGATAAAGTTCTAATATCCAGAATATATATATTGAAAACAAGAAATCAGATAAATAGAACCAAAATTCTCATCTAATAAATGTCTAATATCAAAAACATTCACAATGAACACACACACACACAAACACAAAACAAAATTCTCATGTGATAAAGGTTGAATATCAAAAATATATTTATTGAACACAAGAAATCAGATAAACAAAACAAAAATTCTAACATGATGAAGATAATATGCAACATATACATATGGAACACAAGAAATCAGTAAAAGAAAAGAAAATTTTCATGTGATAATGGTCAAATATGAAAAACATTCTTATTGAACAATAGAAAATAAAACAAAAATTCTCATTTGATAAAGGTTTAATATCCTAAATATATAGATTGAACACAAGAAATTAAATAAAACAAAAATTTTCACCTGAAAAAGGTCTATATACAAAATGTACATATTGCACACTAGAAAAAAAATAATACAACAATTTTCATCTGATAAAGTTCTAATAGCAAAAGTATCCAAACTAAACACAAGTAATTAAAAAATATCATGTAATAAAGATCAAATGTCAAATATATTCATATTGAAAACATAATTTTTCACCTGAAAAATTTCTAATATCCAGAATATGCATATTTAAGACAAAAAAAACAGAAAAAGGAAACTAAATCATCCTGTGATACAGGTCAATATCCAAAATATACTTTTTGAACATAAAAAATTAAAAAAGTGCTGGAGAGATGGCTCAGTGGTTAAGAGCACCAACTGCTCTTCCAGAGGTCCTGAGTTCAATTCCCAGCAACTACATGGTGGCTCACAGCGACTTGTAATGAGATCTGGTGCTCTCTTTTGGCCTGCAGGGACACATGCAGGCAGAATACTATATATGTAATGAATAAATAAATATTGAAAAAAATTAAATAAAACAAAAATTCTCATCTGATAAAATTTGAATATCCAAAATATACCTATTGAATGAAAGAAATCAGATAAAATAAAACAAAATTTCTCACCTGATAAAGGTCTAATATAATACATAAAGTATACACATTGAACACAGGAAATTTGATAAATAAAACAAAATGTTCATGTAATGATGGTATAATATCCAAAATATTAATTTTGAACATAATTAGAAAACAAAAGAAAAATTGTGATCTGATAAATTCTATTATCCCAAATATACACATTGAACACAAGAAACCAGAAAAATAAAATTTCTCATCTCATAAAGGTCTAATAACCAAAACATACAATTTGAACATAATAAATAAATAAAACAAAAGTTCTCATGTGATAAAGGTCTAATATCCAAAATATACATATTAAACACAAGAAATTAAATATAACAAAAAATCTCATCAGATACAGGTCTAAGACCCAAAATATATATATTGACCACAAGAAATAAGGTAAAACCAAATTTTCACCAAATTGAACGTAAAAAATCATATAAGTAAACAAAAATTGTCATCTGATAAAGGTTGAATATCCCAAATATACACATTGAACACAAGAAATCATGTAAATAAAAAAAAATTATCTGATAACGGTCTAATGTCCAATATATACATATTGAACAGGCAAGGTAAATAAAACAAATTTCTCATCTGATAAAGCTCTAATAACAAAAGTGTACATACTGTGCACAAGAAATTTAATAAAACACTAATTTTCAACTGATAAAGGTCTAATACAAAAATATGCCTATGGAACAAAGAAATTAAAAAAAAAGTTCTCATCTGATAAAGGATTAATATCCAAAAGGTACATATTGAACACAAGTAGTTATATAAATAAAACAAAAATTGTCATCTGGTAAAGGTCTAATTTTAAAAATATATTTAATGAACACTTAAAATAAACAAAATAAAAATTCACCCCTGATAAAGTCTAATATCAAAAATCTTCCCATTGAAAACAAGAAATTAGATGACTTAAACACATATTCTCTCAAATAAAAGTCTAATATCCAAACATTTCAGAGAGACTCATTTGTGAAGTAGGATATTTTTGATATTAGACATTTATCAGATAAGAATTTTTGATTTTCTTAATTTCTTGGGTTTCATATGTTTATAGTAGATATTAGACATTTATCACATGAGAATTTTTGTTTTATTTATGCAATTGAGTTCAATATGTACATTTTGGAAATTGGAATTTTATCAGATGAGAATTATTTTATTTTTATGGTTTCTTTGGTGCAATGAGGATAGTTGGGATTTTAGTCATTTACCAGTTTAGAATTTTTGTATTATTCATCTGATTGTTAATTTACAATGTGTGTATTTAGGATGTAGTATTTTATCAGGTGAGAATTTTTCTTTCCTTTACTTTCTTGTGTTCAATATGTATATTTTTGATATAAGACCTATATCAGATGAGAATTTTGTTTTATATAGCGAATGTCTTGTCTTCTTTTTGAAATTACACTTTTATCACAGCAGAATTTTTGTTTATCTGATTTCTTGGATTAAATCTGTGTGTTTTGGAAATTAGAATTTTATCAGATGAGAATTTTGTTTCATTTAATTTCTTATGTTCAATAAGTATAATTTTGAGAACACAACTATATAAGATCAGCATTTTTATTTTACTTTATTTATCTGATTTCTCATATACTATATGTATATTTTCAATATTACTCCTACGTCTATGAAAATTTTTGTTTTATTTTTATAATTTCTTGATTTTAATATGTAACTATAGATATTACAACTTTATCAGATGATAATTTTTGTTTTATTTACTATGTCTATATTGGATATTAGACCATATTCAAAGAAATTTTTTGTTTACTGTATCTGATTTCATGTGATCATAATGTATATTTTGGATAATAGGCTTACTTTTGGGAATTCTGTTTTTTCTAAATTTTTGTGTTCAATAAGAATATTTTTTATATTATACCTTTATCAGATGAGAATTTTGTTTTATTTATTTGATTTCTTAAGTTCAATATTCATATTTTGGGTATTAAATCTTTATCAGGTGAGAATATTTGTTTCATCTATGTTATTTCTAGCATTCATTATTTATATTTTGGATATTAGACCTTTATCAGATGTATATTTTTGTCTTATTTATCTAATTTCTTATGTTCAATATGTATATTTTGAATATTAGACCTTTAAAGGATGAAATTTTTGTTTTATTTATCTCATATTTTGGATATTAGACATGTATCAGTAGAGAAATTTTTTATTATGTTAAATTATATTCAATGTCTATTTTGGATATTAGACCTTATTTCAGATATGACAAAGTCCATATACAAAGCATACATATTGAACACAAAATATTAAGTTAAACACAAATTCTCACCTAATAAAGGTCTAATATACAAAATATACATATTGAACACAAGAAATCAGATAAATAAAAAAAACTCTCATCTGAAAAAGGTATATTGTCCAAAATATACATATTGAACATACTTAGGTAAATGAAACAAAAAGACTTTTCTGATAAAGGTATAATATCCAAAATACACACACTGAACAAAAGAAATCAGAAAACATATTTCTTATGTGATAAAAGTCAAATATAAAAACATATATAGTACACAAGAACTTGAATAAAACAAAAATTCTCATTTGATTATAATCGAATAACCGATATATATATATATACATATATATTGAATACAAGAAAATGAATTAATAAATTTTCTCACCTGATAAAATTCTAACATCCAAAATAAATATATTGATCCCAAGAAAACAGATAAATAACACAAAAATTCTCATCTGATGAAGATCCAATACCAAAAATATAAAAATTGAACATAAGAAATTAAATGAAACAAAAGTTCTTAACTGATAAATGACCAATATCCCAAATATATACATTATCCCAAAATATTAGACAAATAAAACAAAATTTTCACTTGATAAAGACTAATAAAAAATTACATATTCAGCACTAGAAGTCAGATAAATAATACAGAAATTCTCATCTGATAAAGGTCTAATATCCAAAATATACATATTGAACCCAAGAAACCAGAGAAATAAAACAAAAATTCTCCTCCAATAAATGACTTATATAAAAATATACATATTTTTATGAATCTCTTTAATAATACTTCATTATTATTATTATATTTGTGTTTTAATTTTACACATGAGCCATGGGCTACCCTGCCCTCCCCCTACCTGCACCCTCCCACACCTTCCCCTGATCCCCTCCCCTCCATTCCCATAACCTCCAGGGCGAAGACTCCCCTGGGGATTCATTTAAACCTGGTGGATTCAGTAGAGGCAGGTCCTGTCCCTTCCTTCCAGGCTGAGCAATGTGTCTCTGTGTAAGCCCAATGTTCCAAACAGCAAGCTCATGCACTAAAGACAGGTCCTGGTCCCACAGACTGGGTGCCTCCCAAACAGATCAAGCTATTCAATTGTCTCACTTATCCAGAGGGCCTGATCCGGCTGGGGACTCCAAAGCCTTTGGTTCATAATTCATGTGCTTCCATTCATTTGGCTATTTGTCCCTGTGCATTTTCCAATCTTGGTCTCAACAATTCACACTCTTGCAGTCCCTCCCTTTCTCAACAATTGGACCTGGGGCCTGGCTGAAGATCTCTGCATCCACTTCCATCAGTTCTTGGATGAGAGCTCCAGCACCACTGTTAGGGTGTTTGGCCATCTGATCACCAGAATACATCAGATCAGGCTTTCTCTAGACCATTACCAGCAGTCTACAGAGAATGTATCATTGTGGATTTCTGGGGACCTCTCCAGCACTCTGCCTACTCCTGTTCTCATGTGGTCTTCATTTATCATGATCTGTTATTCCTTGTTCTCCCATTCTGTTCTTGATCCAGCTGGGATCTCCTGCCCCCCTAAGCTTTCTTTCCCTTGAACCTTGCCTTTCATTACTCCTACAGTCATCCAGGTTGTTCATGTATATCTCATCCATTTCTCTGTCATTGGGTGATCCCTGTGTCTTTCCTAGGGTCCCGTTTTCTAGGTAGCCTCCCTAGAAGTGTAGTGGTCTAGTCATCTTTGTTTTATATGTAGTATCCTACTATGAGTGAGTGCATATCATGTTCATCCTTCTGAGTCTGGGTTATCTCACTCAGGATGATTTTTTTTTTCTGGATTCATTCATTTGCCTGCAAACCTCATGATGTCATTGTTTTTCTCTGCTGAGTAGTACTCCATTGTGTATATGTACCATTTTTCTTTATCTGGTCTTCAGTTAAAGGACATCTAGGTTGTTTCCAGGTTCTGGCTGTTATGAACATAGCTGAGCAAATGCCCTTGTGGTATGTTTGAGCATTCCTTGGGTATATGCCCAAGAGTTCTACAGCTGGGTCTTTGGGGAAATGGATTCTCAATTTTCTAAGGAAGCACTATATTGATTTCCATAGTGGCTGTACAAGCTTGCATTCCCACCAGCAGTGGAGGAGAGTTCCCCTTGCTCCACATCCTCCGCAGCATAGGCTGTCTTCTGTGTTTTTGATCTTAGCCATTCTGACAGGTGTAAGGTGATAACTCAGAGTCGTTATGAATTGCATTTCCCTGATAATTAGGGATGTTGAGCAAGTCCTTAAATGTCTTTCAGCCATTTGATCTTCCTCTGTTGAGAATTCTCTATTTAGTTCTATAGCCCATTCCTTAATTGGACTGTTGGGCGTTTTGATGTCTAATTTCTTGACTTTTTAAATATATTCTGGATATCAGCCCTCTGTCAGATGTGGGGTTGGTTGGTGAAGACCTTTTCCCATTCTGTAGGCTGTCGCTTTGTCTTGTTGACCGTGTCCTTTGCTCTGCAAATGCTTCTCAGTTTCAAAAGGTACCATTGATTGATTGTTTCTCTCAGTGTCTGTGCTACTGGTGTTATATTTAGAAAGTGATCTCTGGTGCCAATGCATTCAAGAGTGCTTCTTACTTTCTCTTCTGTCAGGTTCAGAGTAACTGGATTTATGTTGAGGTCTTTGTTCCACTTGAACTTAAGTTTTGTGCACGGTGACAGATATGGATCTGTTTGCAGCCTTATACACATTGACATCCCGTTATGCCAGCACCATTTGTTGAAGATGCTTTCTTTTTTCCATTGTATATTTTTGGCTTCTTTGTCAAAAATTATATGTTCATAGGTGTGTGGATTAATGTCAGGTTCTTCAATTCTATTCCACTGAGTTGGTATTCTCTCCTTCCTCTATTCCTATTATTTGTAGCTTTCGTCTTTTCATGGTGTCCCAAATTTCTTGGACATTTTGGGTCATTACTTTGTTGGTTTTAGTGTTTTCTTTGACTGATAAATCTATTTCTTCTACCGCATCTTCAACACCAGAGATCCTCTCTTCCGTCTCTTGCATTCTATTGGTTATATTTGCATCTGAAGTTCCTGTTTGTTTACTCAGATTTTCTATTTCCAACATTCCTTCTGCTAGTGTCTTCTTCATTTTCTCTATTTCCCTCTTCCGGTCTTGGACTGTTTCCCTTGCTTTTTCATGATTTTCATTCAGAGACTTATTGTTTTCTTCTGCTTTAATTGTCCTTTCCTCTAGTTTTTTATAGCATTCTTCCCGTTTTTTGTTTGTCTGTTCCTCTACTTTATTTTTCATTTCTTCTATATAAGGCTCTACCCTCTTCATGTTGCTTATAAGGTTGTCTTTTTCTTCTTCTTCCGTTCTGTGATGTTTAGATCTAGCTGTTGGAGAAGAGCTAGGTTCTGGTGATGCTGTATTGCTCTTTATTTTGTTGTATGTACTTCTGCCTTGGTGTCTGCCCATCTCCTTGTGGGTTCTTTCTTGGTCTTATCAGTGAACTTGGTCCAGACAGAGCTGACAGATTTAGGGAGCCTCTCTCTGGTCCAGATGGAAGCTCTGGCCAGATGGGAGCTCTGGTCCAGATGAGAGTGCTGGCCAGATAGTATCTGGTGGGCTGGACTCTGAGTCTTAGGAAGTCCCTGGGATCTCCTTATCTTGTCCAGATGGGAGCTTGTCTTTTCTAGATGGCAGTTCCAGGGCAGAATGGAAGCTCTGGTCCAGATGGGAGTTCCAGGGCAGATGGGAGCTGGGGGCTCTCTGTTCCAGATGGGAGATCCAGGGCAGGATGGAATGCTGGACACTGGTCTCCAAGTCTCTGGAAGTGGCTGTGGTTTCCTGCTGACAGGTGTGGGGGCAAGGCGTTGAGGTTGTAGTGTCCACCAGAGGGTCTGCCTGCAGTCTTGGAAAAGGGGAGCCTTCCCACAGGGCTTGCCAATTGGCCAGAAACTGGGGCCAAGTTGGATGGTGCCCAGGGATGCGACCCAGGGGCAGTTGCCTCTCTGACTATAACCCCATGCACTCATCTCTGGTCCAGATGGGAGTTCCGGGGCCCATTGGAACAATTGTTTTAATGATGCAGAGATAAGTTTTATTCTTCCATGTTGCATATGTTTAACTCTGTGAGGATGTGATACTTTGCCTGTCTAAAATACCATTTGGTCTAACAAAGAATTGAACAGCCAGTTGCTTGGCAGAGAAGGTTAGGCAGGGCTTGCAGAACAAATGGGAGGAGAAAACTGAGAAGAAAAAAGGAAGGAGCAAGAAAAGGAGAGGACATCATGGGCCAGACACCCAGCTACACAAGAAACTGTGGAGTAAACAGTAAAGAAATGAATACAGAATAGAGAAAGATAGAAGCCCAGCGGTGTAAGGTACATGAGATAACTTAAGTTAGGAAAAGCTGGCTAGATACAAGCCAAACTAAGGCCAGGCACTAATCAGAAAGAATAAGCCTCCCTGTGTGTGATTTATTTGAGAGCTAGTGGCAGGACCCCAAAAGAGTCATGCAATGGACTTTTAATGTCTCCTCACTAGGTTTTTGACTCTCAAACATAGAGGCCTGCATCAATGCTGAACTGAAACCCCAGACTAAGAATCTATGACCTTTAATATTGATTCTTTCTTCTTTCCAGGACCAGTAGATGATGGGTGATCCTGCCAAGTTTGACTTGATTCAGATGAACTCTAACATGCTTGGACAACAGGTACAGTAGGTTTTGTATGAAGTTGCTTTCTAGGAGTAGGAATTACTTTGTTTAATCCTTCCATGACTTAAAGCCATATAAAATTTTGTAGTCAAAATATCATACAAATGACTTCTAGCTTATTTTTTTTCAGGTTAGGGTTTCTCTGTGGAGTTTTGTTCCTTTCTGGAGCTCACTTGGTAGCCTAGGCTAGCATAGAACTCACAGAGATCCACCTGGCTCTGCTGCCTGAGTGCTGGGATTAAAGGTGTGCAATACCAACACCTGGCTTAATAATTTATTGGGGTTTTTTGTTTGTTTTTTGAGACAGGCTTTCTCTTTGTAGCTTTGGAGCCTATCCTGGAACTCACTCTGTATCCCAGGCTGGCCTCAAACTCACACAGATCCACCTGCCTCTGCCTCCCAAGCACAGTGCTTAAAGGCGTGTACCACCAGTGCCTGACTACTTCATTTTTATTGAGTCTATTTCCTACTGAAATCCTGTACTCTCAATTTCTACTTTCTGCTATTAATACTCTTAACCTTCCTATCTTCCTGGTCATACAAGACAGGTCAGGAAAGTTCTCTGTGAAACTCTCTATGATTTTTGCCACCTAAAGTCCTGATACCTTCCACATTCTTTCAAAAGACAATGTTCTCAGGTTCTACCTACCAACAAAATCACCTTTGGTGTTGCAATTTTCATTCTACTTGCTTTTATCCTGCTGTGATTAGATTTTGCATTCCACATATTCTATCATCCTTGTGACATTTAGGTTCAGGCTCCTGGTTGCACATTGAACAATTTAAATAGGGACAGAAGACAGCAAGTCTACCACCTTGGACAGAAGGGAGACTTACACAGTAAAGACATTTACAAAATTATTACTTAAGTACCCCAGTAATGTGAAACAGCAGGACCTTCTTCAGTGACAGGTGAAGGTCACAAGGGATGAGAAAGAGAGGAAAAGTAAAAGGTAGAAAAAATAAAAGCTGGGGTGGGGAGGTCTTGCACAAGGAATATCTCATGTCAACTATGCTTCATAAGAATAGCACCTTTATAATACTTCTAGGGGCAAAATGGAAAGAAATTGGAAACTTCTAGGAAGTCAGCAGAAAGTATCATACAATAGGACAGACTCAGAAATGAGGCTACTCAAACCATACAACACATGGGGAAACAGGGTATCTTAAGAATATTACTGACTAAGCCCACAGTGATCTGTGGATGGATAACCATAGCCATATTTGGTGAAAGTTTTGGATTCTCAGGATCTGAGGCAACCCCACTACAAAGGCTCTGTTTCAAGACCATTGTCAGCTCTTCAAAGCATATTCCTAGTTTTAGGGAAGGAGCTCTGTTTTACTGTCAATACAATATGATGTTATGGAAATCTTCCAAGGCCTAGGCCCCAGGCTGTTACTAGCTATCCCAAGAATTTTCCTAATCACTGCCTGAGGGCCTAAAGGAAAGCATTGCTTCATCAGTACAGAACTTCATACAAGAGTATTCTAATTTTCTTTTTACATTTCTTTTCTTTTTTATTTTCACTGAGACATGTTTTCACTGTGTAGGTTTGGAGGCTGTACTGGACATAAATTTGTAGAACAGGCTGGCCCCAAACTCACAGAGATCATCCTGCCTTTGCATCTTGAGGGAGTCCTGGGCAAAGTCATACACCACCACTGAACTGCTAATGTTTTACTTTTCAAATAATTGTCTCCTGGTTTCATATTATCCATCTGGCAGAACTATGATTTTCTCAAGAAGAAAACTGGAACTTTATCCCATCCAAAGGCTTAAGGTTGGTTTTGACTCTGTAATACCTCAATGAGCAGCTTGTTTCTGTCCCATTCTTTGATATAGTGTTAGGCATAGTGGCTGGTTGAAAATCAGGGGTGGCTCCTTAGTATTGGTTTGCAGCCAAATTTCTGGACAATCCTGGTGAACACATGTGTATCCTACTGTTCTAATCTCTAATAGGCTGGCTACAATACTCTTAGATTTGAGGGTTTTTTTTAAGACAGAGTTTTGCTAGGCAGTGGCAGTACACGCCTGTAATCTCAGCACTCAGGAGGCAGAGGCAGGTGTATCTCTGTGAGTTTGAGGCCAGCCTGGTCTACAGAGCTAGTCCAGGACAGGGTCCAAAGCTACAAAGAAGTCCTGTCTCGAAAAACCAAAAGAAAAAAAAGACAGAGTTTTCCCATGTAGTTTTGGTGCCTGTCATTGATCTTGTTATGTAGACCAGGCTGGTCTAAAATTCACAGAGATCTCCCTCCCAAGTCCTGGCATTTAAGGTATCCACAACCACTGCCTAGCAGGTTTATGTTTTCCAAGCAGTACTCCCTCACTTAAATTCTATTTTGTGAGACATACTATCTCCTAAGAACTAGTATATCCTTTATATCACCATTTCAACACCTCTTTCTCATACCTTTGTTGTGAAGAGCTACAAAACACATGAGATGCCTTTTACAAAATTCACAAAATTAACCATAAATGAATCTTACACATTACAGTTAAATACAAAGTGCTGAACCTGTAGAAGGTACCAAACTAGTACTGCTTTCAATGAGTGCACCAAAAGCATGTTGAAGTTGACTACAAAGATGTTTCTATACAAACCTCCCTACTCCCAATTCTGTTACCAGATTCAGCCCACAGAGCAAAGTTATCCAGAGGCCTGCCCTGGGAATAGGAAGTTTCAAGGACCTTAATGGACCTCGCAGGACAGGAATTCTGGCTGAGGTTTCTCACCCAGATCTGAGAATGACCCACCACTCTGGTTTCTGCACCCCACTAACAATGCTGTGTTTTGCCAGCTCACCAAGCTTCTCTGTTCAGCTTTCTGCACCATCACACACAACACAGCACACAAAACAAAACTGCTGCTGCTAGTTTCTCTTCAAAATCAAGCATGAAGCTAGCAGCTGGAAGGCCCCTGCACCACTGTGACTGACAGGTCACCTAGTGGTCCTGATTGGCTAGTGAGGCCTGAGTGACAAGAGCACCTCCCATAAGGGTTACACTGTGCTTAAAGTCACAGCACATTGGTTCCTGATCCTGCCTTCCACCACAGACCCAGACCTTTTCTAAACATTTGCATTTCAGTAGCACTTGCCCCTGACTCCAATAGCAGACCCTGCTATCTTTTTGCTCTTGGTAGGCACTTCCCCTTCTTCATCCTGGACACAGTGGGGCTAGCAAGTACAGCCCACTATAGTATGTGGGGTAGAGTGACTCCATGCCACACAGGTAGAAGGGTGCCCAGAATATTAACAAGTAAAGAGAGATTTAAAGACACAAAAGGAGATGTTTGTTTTGTGACTTGACATTGAGGTTAGGAGGACTGATCGAACTTTTTACCTAGTTGTCATAGAGACTTCACACAACCCAGAAACTACTGCAGGAAATTGCTGTGGATATCGCTCTGTACAAATAAAATGCTGTTTGGCCCGTGGCCAGGCAGGAAGTATAGGTGGGACAAGAGAGAAGAGGATTCTGGGAAGTAGAAGGCTAGGGGAGACACTGCCAGCCGCCGCCATGAGAAGCAACATGTAAAGACACTGGTAAGCCACAAGCCATGTGGCAAAGTATAGATAAGCAGAAATGGGTTAATTTAAGAGAGAAGAAGTAGATAACAAGCAGCCTGCCACGGCCATACAGTTTCTAAACAATGTAAGTCTTTGTGTGCTTTCTTGGTTGGGTCTGAGCGACTGTGGGACTGGCGGGTAAGAGAGATTTGTCCTGACTAGGCCAGGCAGGAAAACTCTAACTACAGGAAATAGATCACAAACAATACAAAAATAGGTCTTTCTCCCATCAGAATTGGCTTCACTGCTTTAGGAGTTTTATTCCTGAAAATCAGAGCACACTATTGGCAAATGAATAATAATAAAGGGTAGGCTTCAAGGAAAGTTGCATATTTAAAGCATAATGGAGCTAGGAAGAATGTTTACAAGCACTGTTATTAGTCAGTATATCATACTCCTAGGGCAGATGAAAAAACAAAACAAAGAAAACACTGCATTATTCAAGCTTCTATACATGAACAGTGTGGTGAATTGTATAAAGAAGGCTCTGGTAGGTAGATAGCCAAGGTTTCCTGCTGTTGGTGACATAAAAAAAAGGACATGCAGATGGATCTCAGTGAAGAGGTTTATTTAGAAGGGGAAGAGAGAAGGGGAAGAGAAAGAGGGAAATAGTGGGGGTGGGGAGAGAAAGGGAGGTGTCCAAGTGTGCATACACTTCATGGGAGAAAAGCAGGAGAGAAAGGGAGGGTAATGGGTGGAAATTTCCCTTAAGAATAAGCTTTTTTGTCAGGACTGCCAAGGGACAGGATCAGAATATTAATAAACAGGACAGGTAGAATGAATATCTCCATGTATGTATGAAGTGGATTTATTAGAATGCCTGACAAGCTGTGGTAGAGATAGCCTAACAATGGCTGACTACCAATGGAAATTTGAAAAGTCCAGTAGTTGTCCAGTCCATGATGCTGGACATCTCAGCTGGTCTTCAGTATTCACCACCATTTTAAGGAAGTAAGCTCTAATGCTAGTGAAGTAAAAAAAAAAAAAAACAACAAAAACAAAACAACAACTTGGTAACCAGAGCTAGAGCAAGCAGGTGAAAAGAAAGAGAGAATTTCCTTCTTCAATATTCTTTACATATAATTTCCTTCTTCAATATTCTTTACATATATAGGCTGACACCAAAATTGCTGCCCTGATTAAAATTGGATCTTATACTTTGTTGATTGTTTTTTTGTGTGTGTGGTTTCAAGACAGGTTTATAATTGTAGCCCTCAAATTCATTCTGTTGAGCAAGCTGACCTCAAACTCAGAAAATCCAAATACTTCTTCTTCCTTGGGTTAAAAGTGTGTGCTGCCAACAAGCAGCTAAAAGTGGATCTTGTCACCTAAAATGATCCAGATTAAAGATGTGTCTTTAATTTTAAAACATTGAAGAAAAATCTCTCACGTGTGTAAACAAATCTTTGGGTTTTAATCAACTAAACAGGTAGTCATCTTGACTATTAAGAATAGCCATCACAACAGACAAGACAGATGAAATGAGAAAGATTTCTTAATTGCAGGAGGCAAGAGAACACGCCTGTTGCAAAAAACTAAACTAAATAAACATGAACAAAAATGTCAAACAGAGACAAGATCAAACAGATTTCCTACAATGGGGGCAAAAATGAGGAGATGGAGCAAAGTCTTAGCAAGTAACAGAAGTGATTACTTTTCTTAGGGACCTGGGTTTGATTTCTAGCATCCACAAGGAAGATCACAGTCATCTTTAATTCAAGGTGCAGGGAATATGACATACACTTATGGAATCTATAGGTACCAGAAATCTAAGTGGTACACAGACACACATGTAGGCAAATACGAACATAGGAAACCTTAAGTCAAAGCTACTATCTTCTAGTAAGAAATGTAGAAAAACAGTAGGGCAAGAGTGGCTACATATGTATATTTTTTATATTAAAACTTTGTAAGATGAGAATTTTTATTTATTTGTCTTATTTCTTGTGTCCAAAATGTATTTTTTGAATCGTAGACATTAATCATGTGGGAATTTTTGTTTTATTAATTATGATCAATACATATATTTTGATATTGGACCTTATTCAAATAAAATATTTGTTTAATGTATTTGATTTCATGTGTTAAATATGTATCTTTGATATTAGTTTTTTGGGGAGAGAATTTTTTAATTTCATTTACTCAATATGAATATTTTTGATATTAGACATTTATCAGATGAGAATTTTGATATTATTTATCTCCTTATGTTCAATATTTCCATTTTCAATATTAGACCATTATCAGATCAAAATTTTTGTTGTAGTTATCTGATTTCTTGTGTTCAATATGTATATTTTGGATATAAGATATACCACTGATAATTTTTGTTTCTTTTCTAATTTATTGTGTTATATGTATATATGATATTAGACCTTGTGTTCAATACATATGTCTTTGATATTAGAACTGTATCAGATGAGAATTTTTGTTTTATTTATCTAATTATGTTCAATATGTATATTTTGGATATTAGACCTTTATCAGATATGAGTTTTGTTTTATTTATCTAATTACGTTAAATATGCACATTTTTTAAGTTTTAGTATAATTTATTTCTTTTTCATTTTTCTTTATTAAGGAATTTTGTACTCTCCACATTCCATCCACAGATCCCCCTTCCTCCCTGCTTCCACTCCCCAGCCCTCTTTCCCAAGCCACCCTGCATCCCCACATCCCCCAAATCGAGGTCTTTCATAGGTATTCAGAAGAGCCCAGCACACCGACCCTAGGCAGGTCCAAGCTCGTTGCCACTGCACCACAGGCACCAGATTCCCAGAAGCCTGTCCATGTACCAGGGACAGTTCCGGATACCCCTGCCTGGGTGCCCCCCAAACAATTTGAGCCAAACAACCATCTTCCGTGTTCAGAGGACCTAGTCCAGTCCTACAGGGGCTCCACAGCCACCAGTCCACAGTTCATGGGCTTCCCTAGTGTGGCCGGTCATCTCTGCACACCCTCCCATCATGATTTCCATATCCCTCACCTGCAGTATCTCTCCTCTCTCTCATCAATTAGATTCCCAGAGCTCAACCTGGTGCCTAGCCATGGATCTCTGTATCTGCCTCTATCTGTCACTGGACAAAGGCTCTATGATGACAACTAGGTTATTTGCTAGACCAGTCACCAGAGTAGACCAGTCCAGGCACCCTCTGGACCACTGCCAGCAGATCAAGGTTGGATCATCCTTGTGGATTCCTGAGAACCTCCAGAGCAGCCTGCCTCTTCCTATTTCCATGATGTCCTCATGTATCATGGTATCTTCCTCCCTGCCCTCTTACTCTGTCCCTGTTTCAGGTTGACCCTCCTGTTTCCCAATGTTCTCACCACCACTCCTCTCCCTAAGCCACCCACACATCCAGTCTGCTTATGTAGATCTATCAGATGACAATTTTCATTTTATTTATCTAATGTCTTGTGTTGAATATACATATTTTTGATATTAGACCTCTATGAGATGAAAATTTTTGTTTTATTTATCTGGTATGTTGTGTTTACTATGTATGTTTTTATATTAGACCTTTATCAGGGGAAAGTTTTTGTTTAATTTATCTAATTATGTTCAATATGTATATGTATTATATTAGACCTTTATCAGGTGAGAATTTTTGTTATGTTTAATTTTTGTGTTCAATGAGTATATTTTAGGTGTTAGACCTTCATTATAAGAGCTTTTTGGTTTGTTTTCTGATTTCTTGGGTTCAGTATGTACAAATTGGATATTAGACCTTTATCTGATAAGAATTTTTGTTTTTTTAATCTGAATTCCAATGTTAAATATGTATATTTTTATATTAAACATTTTTCAGATTAGATTTTATGTTTTATTTATCTGATTTCTTGTGTTCAGTAAGTATATCTTGAATACTAGTCCTTAATCAGATGAGAATTTGTTTTATATATTTGACTTCTTGTTTCCAGTATTCATATTTAAGATAGTAGTTTTTAATCATTTGAGAATTTTCATTTTATTTAATTTCTTTTATTCAATGTGTATATACTTGATAGCATACCTTTATCAGAAAAGAGTTTTTATTTTATTTACCTAATTTCCTGTGTTAAGTATACATATTTTTGATAACAGACCTTTATCAGATGAGAATTTTTGTTTTATTTATCTAATTTCTTGTGGTCAATATGCAGATTTTGATATGAGACCTGTAACAGATGAGAATTTTCATTATATTTATCTGATTTCCTATGTTCTATATGTATATTTTAGATATTAGACATGTATTAGACGAGAGTATTTGTTTTATTTATCTGATTTCTTTTGTTCAATATGAATGTTTTTGATATTACACCTTGATCAAATGAGAATTTTTGTTTTATGTATTTGATTTCTTGTTTTCTGTAGGCATATTTTCAATATTAGTTCTTTATCAAGTGAGAATATTTTTTTAATTTCTTGTGTTCAATATGTATATATTTGATATTAGATCCCTATCAAGTCACAATTTTTATTTTATTTATCTGATTTCTGGTGTATGTGTATATTTTGGATATTAGACCTCGCTCACATGAGAATTTTTGTTTTATGTATTTGATATCTTGTTTTTAGTATCCATATTTTCAATATTAGATCTTTACCAAGTGAGAATGTTTGTTTTATTTAATGTCTTGTGTTCAATATGTATATATTTGATATTAGACACATATCAGATGACAACTTTCATTTTACTTAATCTAATTTCTTGTGTTGAATATACATATTTTTGATGTTAGACCTCTATGAGATGAGCAAATTTGATTTATTTATCTGGTATGCTGTGTTTACTATGTATGTTTTGGATAATAGACCTTTAGCAGGTGAGAATTTTTGTTTTATTTATCTAATTATGTTCAATATGTGTATTTTTTGATATTAGACATTTATCAGGTGAGAATTTTTGTTATGCTTATTTTTTTCTGTTCAATGAGTATATTTTTGGTATTATACCTTCATTATGTGATTATTTTCCTGATTTCTTGTGTTCAGTATGTACAATTTGGATATTAGACCTTTATCTGATGAGAATTTTTGTTTTTTTTAAATCTGAATTCCTGTGTTCAATATGTATATGTTTATATTAGACCTTTTTCAGATGAGACTTTTTGTTTTATTTATCTGACTTCTTGTGTTCAATATGTATATCTTGAATATTAGACCTTAATCAGATGAGAATTTTTGTTTTATATATATGATTTCACATTTTTAATATGTATAATTAAGATATTAGTTCTTTATCAGGTGAGAATATTTGTTTTATTTAATTTCATCTACTCAATATGTATATATTTGATATTAGACCTTTATCAGATGAGAATTTTCATTTTATTTACCTAATTTCCTGTGTTGAATTTACATATTTTGGATAATAGACTTTTATCAGATGAGAATTTTTGTTTTATTTAACTGGTATCCTGTGTTTAATATGTATATTTTGGATATTAGATATTTATCAGGTCACAATTATTGTTTTATATATTTGATGTTTTGTGATCAGTATGCATATTTTTGATATATGTTTGTTATGAGATCAAAATTGTTTTATTTATTTTCTTGTGTTCAATATATATATATATATATATATATATAAGTTATTAGATCTTCATTAGAAGATAATTTTTTTTTATTTCTTGTGTTCTATATGAATATTTTGATCAGTCGATTTTATCAGGTGAGATTTTTATGTTTTATTTTTCTCTTTTAGTTTGTTATATATGTACATTTTGGAAATTAGACATTTATCTGGTGAGAATATTTTTTTTATTTTTCTAATTATCTCCAGTGTGTTTGTTTTGGGTATTCAGAATTTATCAGCTCAGAATTTTTGTTTTATGAATCTAATTTCTTGTGTTCAATATATATATTTGGATATTGAACCTACCAGTGATAATTTTTATTTTTTTTAATTATTGTATTCAATGTTTATTTTACTTATTAGACTTTTATCAGATGAGATTTTTTTAACTGATTTCTTGTGCTTAATATGTATATTTTTGATATTAGCCCTTTATCCAATGAGAAATTTTGTTTTCTTAATAAAGTATACTGTGCTTAATGTGTGTATTTCAGATATTAATCATTTATCATATCAGAAATTTTGATTTTTTTATCCAGCTTCCTGTGTTCAATATGCATATTTTTGATATGAGACCTTTATTAGATGAGAATTTTCATTTTCTTTATGTTTTCCCTGATTCAGTATGTATATTGGATCTTTATCTATATTTCGATTTTAGATCTTTATCAGATGAGAACTTTTGTTTCTTTTTGTCTGATTTCTTGTGTTCAATAAGTATATCTTGGTTATTAGACCTTTATTTGTTGAGATCTGTTTTATACATTTTGTTTCTTTTTTTCAGTATGTATGTTATCGATATTAGTTCTTTATCAGGTAAGAATTTTCATATTTTTAATTTCTAGTGTTCAATATACATATTTGAAATTACACCTTTATTAGATGAGAAATTTTGTTTTATTTATCTGGTATCCTGTGTGTAATATGTGTATTTTGGACATTAGATATTTTACAGATGAGATTTTTTGTGTTATTTATCTAATTATGTTCAATATGTGTATTTTTGATATTAGACCTTGATCAGATGATAATTTTCATTTTATATATTTGATTTCTTGTGTTCTGTGGGCATATTTTCAATATTAGATCTAAGTGAGAATTTTTCTTTTATTTAATATCTATGTTCAGTATGTACATTTTGATAATAGACTATCAGTTGCTAATTTTCATTTTATTTATCAGATTTCTTGTGTTCTGTATGTATATGTTGGATATTAGTCTATTATTAGATGAGAATTTTTATTTCATTTAACTAATTATATTCCATATATTTGCTTTGGATAATAGACCTAAGTTTCAAAAATTGAAGTGACTGTGTACTGTGCTCCTCAACCAATAAATTCTCATTTGGGGAAGAGTAAAAACAAATTCTTAGAGCACCAAGTCTAAAGTAGTTTTGAGTTCTATCAACCTTACGTTTCTTCTGCATTACCTGGGCTGAGGTAAAGATGAATTTAGATCAGCCATTCACACCTTACTACTATTAATAACATGTTCATAGGCTTGAATAGAAGGCTCAGCACTGAGAACACTACCTATACATACACAGGGCCTTACTCTCATACCCTGCACTCACAGGACAGCTCACAACTGACAGTACCTCAAGTCACAGGGGATCAGACATCATATTCTGGTCACCATTGGTATTTAGCATGAACTTGGTATACTAATTTGCAAAACTTATGCACTTATATTAAATTTCATTCTTTTCTAAGATAACAGTCACATGAATAAAGCTTTCTTACAATATGGAATCACATACATATCTGTCTTTTCACCTTTTACATTTCTGGTTTCTTAAGAGGCAAGGCGAATATACTCAAGTACATGTAAATACTGGTAGATGTGACAAATATACCTTTCAGTGTCAGAACTGTCTCTGGTCATGCAGTCCATTTTCCTAACATTTGTGATAATGTGTTGTACAAGATTGAAATTTTGAATAAGAACTCTTTGTGGCATAAAACTATGAGTCAATGGAATTGATAATTATGAGCATTTGATTGTTTATGAGGTCTTATGGAAAACTTGCCAAGGTTAAGATGGATCATCACTGGAATAAGTTCTAAGAGAAACAACACATGGCTCTTTTGGATGTAGGTGCTAGGAATCCAACTTGGGTAATCAAGAGGACCAGTACTACTGAGCCAACACTTCAGGTCCCAAATATGTCATTATAATTTTGATGATGAAGATGTACTACTGCTGTTTGTTTCCTGTGACTTGAAGGTGAGGAATGTCCCCTCTGGATGGTTGTCAAAGGCTTCCATGGATTACTACACCTCTGTGAATGGAGTCTTTAGATTGTTTTTTATTTTAATTGTTAACACATTTCTCTTGATGTGAGTAAAGATAACAAAAACATTTGTTCAAACCAGTCACAGTCCAGCCAGATTATATTATGAAAAATTCCATAATTTGAGATATGCTTTTTCTTTTGGATTTTTTTCGAGACAGGATGTGTCCTAATAGGCTGCCCTATAATTCACTATGGGGATCAAGCTGGCCACAGACTCACAGATATTGGCTCCACATATTCTCCCAAGTGCTGGAATTACATCCATGCACCTCTAAGTACAGAAACATGGGTTTCTAAATGACCTACAATGGAATCAGAAAATGAAAGGATAAAACAGTATTTATAAAGAAACATAATTGATTTGAAGAACAGAATTATTTCTTGAAATTCTATACTTTAAATGGGCAAATCATTTATATTATTAATAATTGGGTTATATTCTTTGCTGGTATTTTCATCCACTTAAAAATATATGAACTGCATTTCTGTGTCTACACCTGTGCCAGGATGTGTATGTAGTACTGAGAGGACAAGTTACATTTGTCTGTTAACTTCTTCCCCTGTGTGAGTTCTAGTGATGAAACCTACGGAGTCATTTAGTAGCAAAGGACCTCAATGGCACTTATTCAGGTCTAAAAATAATTTATGTATGTGCTGATGTAGAAGCGTGCTTATGCCAAAGCCCAAGTGCAGAAATAAAAAAAAAAGGTAGGAGTGATATGGATCACCCAGAGATAGAACTCAGGTCCTCAGGATTAGCAAAAACAACTTTACAGGATGAGGCAATACTCTGGCATTTGATTGTGGTTCTGAGACAATGTAATAAACAAATGCTTAGTCCCCATAATTAATTTAAAAAAAATATGTGGTTGTATAAATATTTTAACATGCAAAGAAAATTTATTATTCAATTTGTCCTTTGTCCTTGTAATCATCTATGAAATTAAGTTTACTATCTGAAAATAAGACAATAATTTAATGTTGTAGTATTTTTAGAAATCTTATCTGAGCTCTAGTGAGAAGGCTTATTGTTAAGGTCTTTGGTGTGCAAACCTGGAAACCAGACAATGGAGGACCACAATCCTATTTGGAGGAACACAAAGCTATCTTCTGGTCTTCATATATCTGCCATGAGCCTACAACCTATAATTATATCACATGCCACATAAATGTGTCTTACAAGAGAAATCTTAGTGATATTACATTACCTAGCATCTCTGAAAAATTCTCTTGGAAGGAAGTACTTGATGATGAAATGACAAACGGTTAACTCATGTGGATGGGACAGTCCTGGAACATCAAATTATATAAATATACATATATAACAAAGCAAGCTATGCTTTGAGGTTGATTGCTGATTATCCTACTTTATTATGTCTTTATCAGATAAATGAAAATACACACATGAGGTATTTAATGTTTCTTATATTCTCTTCCATTAAGGATTTTAACATTCACATTGTTTAATTTTTTTGAAAAAAAGCATACATGATGGGAGTACATCATCTGCCTTTGGACTTGTACTCAGGAGGAGGATACATGAGGTCATGAGTTCAAATATAACCCTGAATCATTACTAACATCAAAGCCAAACAGAATCACAAGCACATATCTCAAGGGAATTTGTGAAAATATGAAAAACAAAGCCAGCAACAAAAAACCAACACCATTTTACAGACAAGCTTACTTGAAAAGTATGATCTCACACAGCCTGATATTTAAGTAAACAGTGAACCACTTAGATTGTAGGTATACTATTCTTTACATTACAGCAGAAAATTATCTATCACAAGGAAAAGTACAATAGAAAATAAACAAGAGGCATAGGAGAAATATAAAGGCAACAAAATAAACATCACTAAATGATTTTGTCAAACATATAGCACACTTTAGTATCAACTTCAAAAGTTTCAAGATAGAAATCACAATGCAGTGATCTCTACCATTAGTCCTAAGTGAACATGGTAGGTAATTTACTTCCTTCAAGTGTGTGATGAAAAATAAATGAAACATGATTTCTTTTTCTTGAAGCTGAAGACAACTGTGATGTCTAAAGTTTTTACCAAATTGTTTGCATGAATAGGGTTTTTCTCTTGTATGGGTTTTTCCTCATTTCCACACTACAAAATGATATAAATAGACTTTAAAAAGTTTACAACACTAGAGATATGACTGGGCAGGTAAGAAATGTTCATTCCCAGGAACAAGGTCTGATATTTGACAACTTCCTGTGATTCATCTCAAAGATCCAATTGTCTAACATTTTCAGGGACCAGATTAAATGATCACAAACCCACACAAACACAGAGACATCACATAATAACAGTTACAACTGTTAATAGAATCAATTTTACATGAAGGTCTTTCTTCTTTTAAGCATTAATTACTGTAACAGGTGTTGAGGCATCTAACTGCTTTCACAATTTTTCTTCATCCTGAATTGATTCATGTAGCAGATAGCTAGCATGTGGGCTTGAAGGCAGGGAAATCAATCCTTCTAAGTTGTTGGTATAATTTGGGAATTTTTAAGAAATGCTGCCCTGCTGGAGTAAATATGTGACTGGGGCTTGGCTTTAAGAAATTACATCCACACACCATTTCCAGATCCCATTCTCTGCTTCAGGCTGCAATTTAAAGCCTGATCTGACCTAGTCTGGTGATAAGATGGCCAAACACCCTAACAGTTGTGCTGGAACTCTCATCCAATAACTGATGGAAGTAGATGCAGAGATCCTCAACCAGGCCCCAGGTGGAGCTCCAGGAGTTCAATTGTCAAGAAATAAGAGGGACTGTAAGAGCGTGAAATGTTGAGACCAAGTTTTGAGAGGCACAGGGACAAAGAGCCAAACGAATGGAAACACATGAATTATGAACCAAAGGCTGTGGAGCCCCTAGCTGGATCAGGCCCTCTGGATAAATGAGACAACTGAATAGCATGAACTGTTTGGGAGGCATCCAGGCTGTGGGACTGGGACCTGTCCTTAGTACATGAGCTGGCTGTTTGGAACCTAGGGCTTACACAGGGACACTTTGCTCAGCCTGGAAGGAGGGGACTGGACCTGCCTGTACTGAATCCACCAGGTTTAAATGAATCCCCAGGGGAGTCTTGGCCCTGGACGAGAAGGGAATGGAGGGGAGGGGCTGGGTGGAAGGTTGGTGTGGGGGCAGAAGGTGGGAAGGACAGGGGAACCCATGGCTGATGTGTAAAATTAAAACACACATACAAATATAATAAAAATGAACATCATAAATAAATAAATAAATAAATAAATAAATAAATAAATAAATAAAATCCTAAAAAAAAGAATGTGAGTTCATAGCCTCCTGCTTTAGCTGCCATGTCTGACACTTATTGCCATGCCACTTTCATGCTGATACTCTATACCTCTGGTACCAAGAGCCAATTTATACACTTTTATAAGTTGATCTTCATATTATATCATGACAGAAAAGGAAATATTACAAATACATAAATTTTTATATCTCCATTAGTTATTTCATGCAATTTAAGAAAAGTAAAAGATCTAAAACAGTTACATTGCCATTTAAATCAGTAGTGCAAGTTCCAAAACTACACACAAAAAAAACCTGTCTCAAAAAATCAAAGAAAAAAAATAGTGCAAGGTTTTACAGTTCAGGGAAAGGTAACCCAACTGCCACAAGTCAGTTTTTACCTAGAGCTGTGAAGGGAAGATACTCTGGACACCTTTTGCTGTGAGGGAAAATGTAATCTGAATATTGAGAAGTCAGGCTACTCCTGATGCTTTAATTTCAGTGGGGAATGGTCTCCATGCAAAATGGAATTAACCCTTCTCCTCACTGAAAGGGAGCCCTTAGAGTTGGACTCTGCTCCACTCTGGTAAGAGAGTATCCCAAGAGAGATGTTCATTGATGTCCTCCACTCCACTGAGGGAGTATTTCAGCAGAGCTGTCAAAGCGTTTCCTGTTCTGCTCTACTAGAGTTTCCAACAAAGGTGTCCATTTCCTCTCTGCTAGGGCCCAAATTGTTACTTCTATGCTTCACTCAAGCAAGGGGTGAAATGCTGCAGAAATGTAGCAGTCTCTGGTGAAAAGTTGTTATTTCAGCTCTGATCTTTTAAGGGAGTTTGCCAGCAGGGCGTTTGTTGCTTCTCTGATCTAATCCTATTCTCATCTACTTCAGTGAAAAGTCTCCACCCAAAATGCATTCAAGATATATATTTGACAGGAAGGAATCTAGGAGAGATCCAGACTCTCCCAGGGAGAAAACGGGCAGCTTCCAAATGAACAGACAGACAGATTGAAGTTTTGGGTTGATTTCGTGCTCAAAAATTGGTTGTTTTCAGGCTCAGGGAATGGCTGGATTTGTGCGTAGCTGGTCAAGGCTAGAGTGTTTCTTTGGCTCTGGTTTCAGGTCCAAATTGTGTTTTTTTTCTCCCCCCTTTTAAAATTTTGATTATGCTTTCAGGATCAGGGTGTTCCTATAACTGATTCTGGATTCAGGAACAAAGTGTGGTTCTTTGACTCTGGTTTTGCTGTCTGGATGTTTTTCACTCTGATTTCAGGGACAAAGGCTGTGTCTTTCACTGGCCCTATTTTCAGGGTCAGTATTTGTTTGTGTGGTTGTCTCATTTACCCTATTCAAAAAGCTTCATAAATATGTTTTTCCATGAATGTGTTGCTGTAATCAATATGAAAGCAGACACCATTATATTTGAACATTTTTTCACACTGTCACATTCTTTTCTATTGAAGATGCACTCTTCTGTAACTGATCGGAAGTGTGTTGGCTAAAGTTATTACCAAACACTTTATGAGCAGATGGCCAATGTAACTTTTTAGTACAGTCAAGGACTATTGAAATATATGGAAAGGGTTTAACGGACTAATTCCAGTCAAAAAAGTATTCCTTATTCCTACCAGGAATGTAGGTTACTGGCATTGATATGGTGGGGACTGAGGAGCTTTAGGTCTCAAGTGTGAATCACTGACAAGTTGTCAAAAACAGGACAGAGTGGAAGACCTGGAGTGCACTGATATACTGAAACACAGTTGCAGACACTTGAAATGATTTTAATAGGTAATGTATTGTTCCAATTTTCCAGTTCTTCTATTTTTGTATTTTATTAACTTTTGCCCTTTTACTGTATGTATGTGTGTGTGTGTGTGTGTGTGTGTGTGTGTGTGTGTGTGTGTGTGTCATGTGTGCATTTGTAGACTATGTAGCACAGGCTGTAAAACTCACAGTGATCTTTCTGCCTCTGTCCAGATGGCTGGCACTAAAATAATACTCTACCACACAAGCTTGAAAAATAGTTTAACGGTCTAAGTCCCCTCTTCTTATGGTGGCCAGGAGGATGATGAGATGGTGTCAGAACCCCTGATGCTGGAGTTACAGACAGTAGCAAGCTTCTATATGTGCTGGGAATGGAAGCTGGGTGCTCCGAAAGAAACTTTGGTGTTCTTACATGATAAGGCATTTTCTACCATACGTTTTATATTCTTCTTTTTGTTTCTTGTCCAAGGCAGCCTATTAAGGGTCAGATACTTGATGCTGATTACAAAGTAGAATTCTATATTTGTGAGAATGAAGCAAGGATGAGATCCCATTTATTTGGCCAATACAACATGGTCAGCCAAATATCTACATATGAACAACTAACCAAAATGGATGCAGAAGAATGTATTCATATATTTAGCTCACTTTTTTATTCACACTTAACAAGGTAGAATTTTGAAGGGAATTGAGAAGGGAGTGATTGAAATGATAAAAGGGAAAAGGAATGTAATATCTTTTAATTAACAATTTTCTTCTTTATTAAGAAAATTTCTATTCACTTTACATATGAGCTACAGAACCCCTTCTTCCTGCCCCCTATTATTCATCCCCAACATACACCCCATTCTCACCTCCTCCAAGTAATTGTCTCCAATAGGGAGTCGGTAGAACCTGGCCCATTCAACTGAGGCAGGTCAAAGGCCCTCCCTGCTGCACCAAGGCTGCACAAGGTGTCACACCCTAGGCACTGGGCTCCAAAAATCCCACCCATGTACCAGGGATGGATTGCAATCTCCCTGCCTGTGGGCATCCCAAATGGCTTAAGGTAAACAACTGTCTCACATATTATATGGTTACAGTAACCTGTCAAGGTATTTAGGGAACCTCTAAATGACAGGGGTGATTGTGAACTATGGCAATTTTCCCCTGACTCATAAGCCCACAGGCTTGTGGACTCGGCATCCAAGCTGAATTCTGAGACTGCAGCTGTGAATAAGCCTGAAGAGGCTATCTGCTTCGTTACTTTGAGTGTTGCTATGAAGGCAGGAAGAATGAGTTAGTTGAGATAACCACTTCCTTCAAATAGAGAAGACAGCTGAGTTTCCAAGAGGGGGCATCTGAAGCATGGGACAAAATAATTTGGGCTGTCACTGAGTCATTGGTAAATAAGCTTTCTCAAACACTTGATTAGGACTCAAGGTGGCCTGTCCGTCCTCTTTGCCTTGTCATGCTGCAAGATAATTTGTGTTCATCTACCCACAAAGAGCACCAGGGAGCCACCATCCCACCAAACCTTCATCACAAAGATGCAGATGAAGCAGAAGGTGCAGAGACTGACCAGTAAACTACAGCAAATGACCAATAAAAGAAATTAGCAGTGAGATTGCTCAATCTTTATCACAGAAGAGAGCATGAAGAATCGGAATTTATTCTTTCAAACCCTGTGGTTTCAATCTCAGGTGCACTCTGTCATCATTAACTCATTTTATATCAGCTCTGTGTTTCTGGTAGGCTGCATCTTCAGGGTATGCCTTTGACCAAAATCATGTCTCTGAATTCTTCCCAAAGACACAAGCTCAAATGTTGGCAGGAATGACATGAGGATAAAGACTATTCTGCTCTCTCTAAAAAGAAACAAAAGCAGAGCCTGTGGCATATATAAAGAAGGTGTGGTCCATATACACAATGGAGTACTACTCAGCAGAGAAAAAAATGACATCATGAGGTTTGCAGGCAAATGGATGGAATTAGAAAAAACACCCTGAGTGAAGTAACCCAGACTCAGAAAGACAAACATGTTCTTCTAATTTCTTGTGTTCTATATGTATATATTGGAAAATAGACCTTTATCAGGCGAGAATTTTTGTTTTAGTTTTCTTATTCTTGTGTTCAATTAGTGTATTTTGGATATTAGAACTTTATCAGAGGAGAATTTTGGTGTTATTTAATTTATTGTGTTCAATAACTATGTCTGATATTAGACCTTTATCAGATGAGAATTTTTGTTTTATTTCACTAATTATATCCACTATGTATGTTTTGGATATGAGACAATTATCAGATGTGAGTTTCTGTTCTATTTATCTGATTTCTTGTGTTTAATAAGTATATTTTGGATATTGGACCTTTACTGAGGAGAAATTTTGTTTTTTCCAATTTCTTTGTTACACGTGTGTATTGTAGATGTTAGAATTTTAACAGATGAGAATTTATGTTTTATTTATCTAATTATGATCAATATTTAAATTTGGGGTATTAGTCATTTATCTGACGAGAATTTTAGTTTTATACATCTGATTTGTTCCATTCAATATGTATAATTTGTGTACTAGACCTACCAGTGAGAATTTTGTTGTTCCTAATTTTTTGATATCAGTATATATTTTTGAAATTAGAACTTTGTCAGTTGACAATTCGTGTTTTATTTACCTGATATCTTGTTTTTAATATGTATATTTTGTATATTAGTCTTTTATCAGATGAGAATCTCTGTTTTATTTATCTGATTTCTTGGGTCCAACATGTATATTTTGTGTATTACACCTTTAGCATTTGAGAATTTTTGTTTTATTTATTTGATTTCATTTGTTTAATATTTATATTTTGGACATCACAGATTTATCATTTGAAAATTTTTGTTTTATGAAATTTTTATCTTCAGTAACTATATTTTGGATATTAGACCTTTATCTGGAGAGAATTTTTGTTTTATTTCTTCTCCTGTGTTCACTATGGAAATTTTTAAAGTTAGACCTTTATCATTTGAGAATTTTGGTTTTATTCATCTGATTTCTTGGGATATATCTTTGTTGTATATCAGACCTTTACCAGATGAGAAATTTTTATCCTATTTCTTGTGTTAAATATGTATATTTTTGATATTCATATTTATCAGATGAGAATTTTTGTTTTGTTTTTTGTTTTCTTGTGTTTAATATGTATATTTTGTTAATTAGACTTTTATCACGAGAGAATTTTTGTTTCCTTTATCTGATTTCTATTGTTTCATAGATGTAATTTGTATATGTGTTTACATGTGAAATTTTGGTTAATTATAATTTATTAGGTTCAATATAAATATGTTGGATATTAGACCTTTATCAGGTGACAATTTTTGTTTTATATTTGATATCATGTTTTCAATATATATTTTCGATATTAGAAATTTAATGGTGTGGATTTTTGTCTTTTTTTTTTTAGCTGAGTATCAATTTCAGGGCCTTGCACTTGTTAAGCAAGTGCTCTACCACTGAGCTAAACCCCAACCCAACAAATTTTTGTCTTATAAAATTTCTTGTGTTCAATAAATATATTTTTGATATTCAACAATTATCTGATAAGAATTTTATTTTATTTGTCTGATATATTCTGTTCAGTGTGTATATTTTGGATATTAGACCTTAAGCAGGAGAGAATGGGTTTTTTTTGTTTAATTTCTTGTGTTCAATATGCATATTTTGGATATTAATCCTACTGGTGAAAAATTTGTCTTTTCTTATTTCATGAATTCAGTACGTATACTTTGATATAGGCCTTTATCAGATGAGAATTTTTGTTCTCTCTATATATGATTTCTTGTGTTCAGTTGCATATTTTGGATGTTGGTTCTTTTTTATTTTTTGGAGCTGGGAATAGAACCCAGGGCCTTGTGTTTGCTAGGCAAGCACTTTACCACTGAGCTAAATCCCCTAATTCAATTTCTTTCTTTCTTTCTTTCTTTCTTTCTTTCTTTCTTTCTTTCTTTCTTTCTTTTTTTTTCAGACTGAGTTTCTCAGTAGCTTCGGAGCCTGTCCTAGACTAGCTCTGTAGACCAGGCTGGCCTTGAACTCACAGAGATCCAGCTGCCTCTGCCTCCAGAGTGCTGGGGTTACTGGCATGCACCAACACCACCTGACAGATTTTAGTTCTTTGAAAGGTGAGAATTTTTATTTAATTAATTTCTTGTTTTCAATATGTATATTTTGGATATAAGACTTTTATCAGATGAGATTTTTGTTTATCTAATTATGTTCAATATGGATATGTTTGATATTAGATCTTTATCAGATCAAAATTTTTGTTTTATATAATTTCTGGTGTTCAATAGTATGTTTTTCATATTTGGTCTTTATCACATGAGAATTTTCTTTCGTTTTTCTGATTTCTTGTGTTCTCTGTGTATATTTTGAATAGTAGACCTTTATCAGGTAAGAAATTTTGTTTAATTTATCTGATTTCTTGTTTTCATTAGGTATAGTTGGGATATTAATCCTTTATCATGTGAAATTTTGTTTTATTTGATTTCTTGTGTTCAGTATTTATATTTTGGATATTAGGCCTTTATCAGATCAGAAATATTGCTTTATTTATCTGAATTATAGTATTCAATATGTATATTTTGGATATTAGACCTTTATCAGATGCGAATTATTGCATTATTTAAATGATTTTTTGGGTTCAACTTGTATATTTTGATATTAGACCTTCATCAGATGAGAAATTTTGTTTTATTTATCTAATTTCTTATGTTCAGTATGTATATTTGAGATATTAGAATTCTATCATATGAGAATAGGCATATTTGTGATTTTGACCTTTATGAGATCAGAATTTTTCTTTTATTTATGTGATTTAATGTATTCAATATGTATATTTTGGATATTATTCTTTTGTTAGGTGAGAATTTTTGTTTTTTTATTTCTTGTGTTCACTATGTATATTTTCAATTAGACATTTATAAAATGAGAATTTTTGTTTTATTTATCTAATAATGTCAAAATGTATATTTTGAATATACATTTGTGTTTTACAGAGTTGATTTGTTGTGTTCAATATGTATATTTTGTATATTAGACCTTTAACAGCTGAGAATTTTTTTATTGATCTGATTTCTTCTGTTCAACTTGCATACCTGATTTCTTCTTTTCAATATGCATATTTTTTATAATAGACCTTAATCAGAACAGAATTTTTGTTTTATTTAATTTCTTTTGTTCAATAAGTATATTTTTTATATTAGACCTTTATCACATGACAATTTTGTTTTGTTTTTCTGATTTCTTGTTTTCTGTATGTATATTTTCCATGTTAGACATTTATTAGGTGAGAATTTTTGTTTTGTTGGTCTAATTTCTTGTGTCCTTATGTATATTTTGCATACTAGACCTTTATAAGATGAGAATTTTCCTTTGTTTATATGACCTCTTCTGTTCAATATGTATATTTAGGATATTAGACCTTATCAGATGAGAATTTTTGTTTTATTTATCTAATTATGTTTCATATGCATATTTAAATTTTAGACCTTTATCAGATGATAATTTATCTTTTGTTCAGTATCTTGTGTACAGTGTGTTTATTTTGGATATTTGAGTTTTTCTCCCTTTAATTTCTTGTCATAAGGAAAGTCACTGTGCAAAATGTAGTTTTCAGATCACAGTGAAAGACACTGAGAAAAAATATGCTCTGATGATATAGAGAATGGCCCTGTAAGATATGGTTTTGGTGGACCAGAGAAAGGCACTGTGGGAAATGCAATTCTGGGATGTAGAGAAAGGAACTGTGATAAATGTAGTTCTGATGTCATAGAGAAATGATTTGTGGGAAATGTATTTCTGATGACACAGAGAAAGAAACTGTGGATAATGTAGTTCTCATTTAAGAGAAAAGAAGTGTGGTAGATGTAGATCTGATTTCATAGAGAAAGGAACTGTAGGACATGTAGTATTGATGACACAGAGAAAGGTAATTGTTAAATGTAGATCTGATGGTCCACTCTGTCATCATTAATTCATTTTATATAAGGTCTGTGTTTCTGGTAGGCTGAATGTACAGGTTATGCCTTTGCCCAAAATTATGTCTCTGAATTCTTCGCAAAGGCAGAACCTCAAATGTTGGCAGGAATGACATGAGGATAAAGACTATTCTGCTCCCACTAAAAAGAAACAAAAACAGAGCCTGTGGCATGGATAAAGAAAGTGTGGTACATTTACACAATGGAGTACTACTCAGCAGTGAAAAACAATGATATTATGAGGTTTGCAGGCGAATGGATGGAATTAGAAAAAACATCCTAAGTGAAGTAACACTGACTCAAAAAAACAAACATGTTTTTCTAATTTCTTGTGTTCTACATGTATATATTGGATAATAGACCTTCATCAGGTGAGAATTTTTGTTTTATTTTTCTGATTTTTTGTGTTCAATTAGTAAGTTTTGGATATTAGAACATTATCAGAGGAGAATTTTGGTGTTATTTAATTTATTGTATTCAATAACTGTATGTCTGATATTAGACATTTATCAGAGGAGAATTTTTGTTTATTTAACTAATTATCTCCACTGTGTATATTCTGGAGAGGAGACCCTTATCTGATGTGAGATTTTGTTCTATTTATCTGATTTATTGTGTTTAATAAGTATATTATTGATATTGGATCTTTACTGAGGAGAAATTTTGTTTTTTCTAATTTATTTGTTCCATATGTATATTTTAAATGTTAGAATTTTAACAGAAGAAAATTTTTGTTTTATTTATCTAATTATGTTCAATATTTAAATTTGGGGTGTTAGGCCTTTATCTGATGAGAATTTTTGTTTTATATATCGGATTTATTCCATTCAATATGAATAATTTGTATATTAATCCTACCAGTGAGAATTTTGTTGTTTCTAATTTTTTGATATCAGTATATATATTTCAGATATTTGAACTCTCTCAGTTGACTATTTTTGTTTTATTTACCTGATACCTTGTTTCTAATATGTATATTTTGTATATTAGACTTTTATCATATGGGAATCTGTGTTTTATTTATCTAATTTCTTGGGTTCAACATGAATAATTTGTATATTACACCTTTAGCATTTGAGATGAACTTAATATAACAATAGTTATCTTACAATAACAGCACTGGACATCGACACTCTCATTTGCCTCATAAATAGAGAAAACAAAATTTTAATTTAAATTTTTTAATTTAGAAATGAGCAACCACCATTCATGGTCTTTCCAAGACACACAACTCGGGTTCAACTCCTCACAGTAAAATGACTCACGAGTTAGACTGTCTTGAACTGGGGTTTGGGCTGACCATAGCTGTTAGCACAGAAGGCTATCTAAATATTCCTAGAAGTGGTTATGTAAGGAGTTAGAGGTCTCTAAAATTAGTAAGGCTGTAAGAAAGGAGGGTCATAGCTGAATTGTGCAAAGCTATTACTTAAGGTCCACCTGACCTAGGTGGTGTCTCCTTGTGGAATTATATTAAAGTGGGAGACTTACACATGGTCTGTTGTTGCTGCTAATCCTTGAAATTGGCTAAGGGAGACATCTGATTCCAGAGGTAGCCTTTTCTGAGGCTGTTCTCCAAATACCTTGAATGTGTATATCCAGAGAGTGACCAGTCCACACTGTTAGCCCTTCTTAAGGAAAAGTCAATTGGGAAAATTATGAAAGCACACATGATTTTCATGACAGAAGACAGCTGATATATAGCAAGTAACACCAAAATCTCCTTGGAATTTGGCTTCCTCTGGAAGAAATCCTTGATCCCTCCAAGAAGTGACTTTGCCATAACCAGCTGAGTTCTTATGATATATTCCTGTGGCTTGCAGCACCAAATATACACATTAAAACTAAGAAATCAGAGAGATTAAAAAAATCACATCTGATAAATATCTAATATCAAACATATACATAAGGAACACAAGAAATCAGAGAAACAAAACAAAAACACTCATCTTATAAAGATCTAATATCAAAAATGCACTTATTGAGCACAAGAAATTAAATAAAACAAAAATTCTCACCTAATAATGGTCTAATATCCATAATATACATAGTAAACACAGGATATAAGATAAGAAAAATGAAAATTTTGATCAGATAAAGGTTTAATAATAAAAGTAAACATATTGAACACAAACAAATAAATACAACAAAGTTCTCCTCTGATAAAGGTCTACTAACTAAATTACATGTGGAACACAAGAAAACAAATAAAACAAAAATTGTCATCAGATAAAATTCTAATATCCAAAATATATGTATAATGAAACCAAGAAATCTGATAAATAAAACAAAAATTCTCATTTGATAAAGGTCTAGCATCAACTATATACTTATTGAACACAAGAAATTAAATAAAACAAAAATTTATTTTGTCTAATAAGAGTTTAACATAAAAATATACATATTGAATATAATTAGGTAAATAAAAAAAATTCCCATGTGAAAAAGGTCTAATATCCAAAATATACATAATGAATATAATTAGATAAATAAAACAAAAATTATCATCTGATAAATGCCTAACATCATAAATGTAATTAATGAACACAAAAAATAAAAAAAAAAACAAAAAATTTTCTCTGACAAATGTCTAATATCCAAAATAAAAATACTGAACACAAGAAGTTAAATAAAAAGAATTCTCATCTGGTAAAGGTCGAATATAAAAAAAGTACATTGAACATAAGAATTCAGATAAACAAAACTAAAAATCTCATTGGATAAAGTCCAAAATACACATATTAAACACAGGTAATCATAAAGAGAAAACACAAGAAATCATAAAACAAAAACAAAATTCTCATGTCATAAATGACAAATATTAAAAATATATTTACTGAACACCAGAAAATGAATAAAACAAAAAAATTTCATCTGGTAAAAGTATAATATTCAAAATATACATATTGAACACACGAGATTAACTGTTAAAAATTCACCAGGTGGTGGTGGCACATGCCTTTAATCCAAGCACTCAGGATGCAGAGGCAGGTGGATCTCTGTGAGTTCAAGGCCAGCAGGTTCCCCAAAGTGAGTTGCAGGAAAGATGCAAAGCTACATGGAGGGACCCTGTCCCAAAAAATGCTAAATAAATAAATAAATAAATAAATAAATAAATAAAAGAAATTCTCATATTATAAAGGCCTAATATTAAAAATATACATTGAAACCAAGAAATCAGATAATAAAAACAAAAAAATCTGATCTGATAAAGTCTTATTAACCATAATATACAGAGTGAAGAAGAAATCAGATAAACAAAACAAAAATTCTCATCTGATTAAGGGATAACTAATATCAACATTATACATATTGGACCCAATAAATCAGATAACTAAAATAAAATTTCTCACCTTATAAAGGTTTAGTATAAAAAATATACATATTGAACATAATTAGGTAAATAAAACAAAAATTCTCATCTGCTAAAGGTCTAATATGATCAATATCCTTATTGAACATATAAAATTTAAAAAAACAAAAATTCTCATCTAATAAAATTTTAATATAAAATATATACATATTGAACATAATTAGGTAAATAAAACAAAATTTCTCATCTACTAAAGGTCTAATATCAACAATATACATATTGAAAACAAGAAATTGTAAAAGGAAAAAAATTCTCATGTGATAAAAGTCAAGTACCAAAAATATTGTTATTGACACAAGAAAATAAGTAAAACAAAAATTCTCATATATATATATATATATGTATATATATATATATAATATATATTAAACCCAAGGAACTAGATAAATAAAACACAAATTATCATCTGATAAATTTCTAATATACAAAATAAATATTGAATGCAAGAAAAGAGATAAAGAAAACAAATTTTTTATTTTATACAGGTATAATATCAAATATATACATATTAAACACAAGAAATAAAATAAAGAAAACAAAAAAATCTAATCAGATAAAGGCCTATTGTTGATATTATACAAAGTGGAGACAAGAAGGCTGATAAATAAAACAAAAATTCTCATCTGATAATGTCTAATATCAAAAATATACATGTTGAACATAAGAAATTAAATAAAAAAAACTTTCTCACCTGATAAAGTTCTTGATCCAAAATATACATGTTGAACACAAGAATTCACATGACTAAAACAAAAATTCGCATCTGATAATGGTCTATTATCCATAAAATAGAGAGTGAAGACAAGAAATCAGTTAAATAAAAGAGAAATTTGCATTTGATATCAGTCTAATATCAAAAATATACATATAAAACTTAATTAGGTTAATAAAACAAAAATTCACTTCTTATAAATGTTTAATAAAAAATATACATTTTTTTTCTAGAAAATTGCAGCTTTTATTTTTTTATTTATTATATTTGTGTCTTTTTTATTATTATATTTGTGTTTTAATTTTATACATTAGGCATGGGTTCCCCTGTCCCCCTCCTGCCCCCAACCCCACCTTCCATTCATCTTCTCCCCTCCATTCCCATCTCCTCCAGGGACAAGACTCCCCTGGGGATTCATTTAAACCTGATGGATTCAGTACAAGAAGGTCCAGTCACTCATTCCAGGCTGAGCAAAGTTTCATTGTGTAAGACACAGGTTCCAAACAGCAAGCTCATGCACTAAGGACAGGTCCCGGTCCCCCAGCCTGGATGTCTCCGAAACAGTTCAAGTTATTCAATTGTCTCACTTATCCAGAGGGCCTGATCCAGCTGGGGGCCCCAAAGCCTTTGGTTCATAATTCATGTGCTTCCATTCATTTGGCTGTTTGTCCCTGTGCCTCTCCAATTTTGGTCTCAATAATCACACTCTTACACTCCCTCCTCTTTCTTGACAATTGGACTCCTGGAGCTCCACCTGGGGCCTGGGTGAGGATCTCTGCATACACTTCCATCAGCTATTGGATGAGAGTTCCAGCAAGACTGTTAGGGTGTTTGGCCATCTGATCACCAGACTAGGTCAGATCAGACTTTATCTTGACCATTGCCAGCAGTCTACAGAGGATGTATCTTTGTGGATTTCTGGGGACCTCTTCAGCACTCTGCCTATTCCTGTTCTCATGTGGTCATCATTTATCATGGTCTGTTATTCCTTGTTCTCCCTTTCGGTGATCCAGCTGGGATTTCCTGCTTCCTAAGCTTTCTTTCCCTCAAACCTTACCCTTCATTACTCCCACTGTCATCCAGGTTGTTCATGTAGATCTCATCCATTTCTCTGTCAATGGGCGATCCCTGAGTCTTTCTTAGGGTCACATTTTCTAGGTAGCCTCCCTGGAGTTGTGTAGTCTAGTCATCTTTGTTTTACAACTAGTATCCTCCTATAAGTGAGAACATACCATGTTCTGAGTTTGGGTTACCTCACTCAGGATGATTTTATCTAGACCCATCCATTTGCTTGCAAACCTCATGATGTCATTGTTTTTCTCTGCTGAGTAGTACTCCATTGTGTATATGTACCATATTTTCTTTATCCATTCTTCAGTTGAAGGGCATCTAGGTTGTTTCCAGGTGCTGCCTATTACAAACAATGCTAATATGAACATACCTGAGCAAATGCCCTTGTTGTATGATTTGGCATTCCTTGGGTATATGCCCAAGAGTGCTACAGCTGAGTCTTGGGGGAGATGGATTCCTAATTTTCTAAGGAAGTACCATATTGATTTCCAAAGTGGTTGTACAAGCTTGCATTCCCACCAGCAGTGGAGGAGAGTTCCCCTTGCTCCACATCCTCTCTAGTATAAGCTGTCTTCTGTGTTTTTGATCTTAGCCATTCTGACAGGTGGTGGTATCTCAGAGTCATTTTGATTTGCATTTCCTGGATAATTAGGGATGTTGCGCAAATCCTTAAATGTCTTTCAGCCATTTGAACTTCCTCTGTTAAGAAGTCTCTGTTTAGTTATAGCCCATTTCTTAATTGTATTGTTGGACACTTTGAAGTCTAATTTCTTGAGTTCTTTATAAATTCTGGATATCAGCACTCTGTCAGATGTTGGGTTGGTGAAGAACTTTTCCTATTCTGTATGCTGTCTTTTTGTCTCTTTTCTGTGTCCTTTGCTCTACAAATGCTACCACTGCCTGACACTTCTCAGATTCAAGTTGTCCCATTGATTGATTGTTGTTCTCAGTGTCTGTGCTACTGTTGTTATATTAAGAAGTGATCTCCTATGCAAATGCGTTCAAGACTGCTTCCTACTTTCTCTTCTATCAGGTTCAGAGTAACTGGATTTACGTTGAGGTCTTTGATCCACTTGGACTTAAGTTTTGTGCATGGTGGCAGATAAGGATCTATTTGCAGCCTTCTATACATTGACATCTAGTTATGTCAATACCATTTGTTGAAGATGCTTTCTTTTTTCCACTATACAGTTTTGATTCTTTGTCAAAAATTATGTATTCATAGGTGTGTGGATTAATGTCAGGTTTTTCAATTCAATTCCATTTGTCCACATGTCGGATTTTATGCCAGTACCAAGCTGTGTTTATTATCATAGCTCTATAGTAGTTCTTGAGTTCAGGGATAGTGATGCCTCCAAAGGTTGTTTTCTTTTGGCTATCCTGTTTTTTGTTTGTTTGTTTGTTTTTCCCTATGAAGTTGAGGATTATTCTTTCCAGGTCTGTGAAGACTTGTGTTGGTAACTTGATGGGGATTGCGTTGAATCTGTAGATTGCTTTTGGTAAGATCACCATTTTTATTGTGTTAATCCCGTCTATCCATGAGCATGAGAGACCTTTTCATTTTCTGTCATTTTCTTCAATTTCTTTTTTCAGGGACTTAAAGGTCTTGTCATATAGGTCCTTTACTTGCTTAGTTAGAATAACCCAAGGTATTTTATAACATTTGTGGCTATGGTAAGGCTGATGCATCTCTGATTTCCTTCTCAGCCTGTTTGTCTATTGTTCTAATATCCAAAATATGCATATTTACTATAAGAAATCAGAAAAAGAAATCAAAATCCTCATGTGACAAAAGTCAAATATCAAAAATATAATTATGGAACACAAGAAACTAAAGAAGATAAAAATGATCCCCTGATAAAGCTCTAATATCCAAAATGTACATATTGAACCCAAGAAATTAAAAAAGGAGAACAAAATCCTCATGTGATAAATGACAAATGTCTAGTATCAAAAATGTACATTGAAACCAATAAATCAAATAACTAAATAAAATATCTGAACTGATAAATGTCTATTACCCATAATATACAGAGCGAACAAGAAATCAGATAAATAAAACAAAAATTCTCATATGATAATAGAACAAAACATTTATATATTGAACACAAAAATAAAAAAAAAAACACAAATTCTTTGCTGGTAAAGGTCTAGTATTTAAAATTACACTTTAAACACAAGAAAACAGACAAAAATTGTCACCAGATGAAGTTCTAATATACAAAATATAAGTATTGAACACAGGAAATGAGAAAAATAAAACAAAACTACTCACTTTAAAAAAGTCTAATATCAAAAATATACATGTTGAAAATAATTATGTAAATAAAACAAAATTCATCATCTACTAAAAGTCTAATATCAAAAATATACTTATTGAACACATAAAAGCAAAAAAACAAATTATCATCTAATGAAATTTTAATATCAAAAATATACATATTGAATATAATTAGGTAAATAAAACAAAAATTCTCATCTGCTAAATGTCTAATATCAACAATATACATATTGATCACAAGAAATCATAAAAAGAAAACAAAATTCTCAAGTGACAAAAGTCAAATACCACAAATATACTTATTGACACACAAAACTAAATAAAACAAAAATTCTCACCTGATAAAGGTCTAGTATCCAAAATAGATATTAAACCCAAGGAACTAGATAAATAAAACACAATTTATCATCTGAAAAAGTTCTAATATCCAAAATACATATTGAATGCAAGAAATCACATAAATAATACAAAAATTCTCATTTTATAAAATTCTATTATCCAAAATATACATATAAAAATCAATAAATCACATAAATAAAACAAAAATTATCATCAGATAAAGATCTAATATTAAAAAATACATTGAGCAAAAGAAATGATGTAAATGAAACAACAATTGTCATCAGATAAATATGTAATATCCAGAATATAAATACGGTACCCAAGAAATCAGATAAATAAAACAAAAATTCTCATCTAATAAAAGTTTAATATAAAAAATATAAATATTAAACATAATTTGGCAAATAAAAAATATTCTCCCTTGATAAAGGTCTAATATCCAAAAATACATATTGAACCCAAGCAACTAGATAAATAAAAGAAAATTTTCATCTGATAAATGTCTAATATCCAAAGTGTGTATTGAATCCAGATACAGATTACAAAATAAAACAACAAAAATTCTTATCTGAAAATGTTCTAATATCCAAAACATGCATATTGAACTCTAAATGAAAACAAATGAATTTAAATAAAAAATTCTCACCTGATAAATTCTAATATAAAAATTATACATATAGAATATAATTAGTTAAATGAAATAAATTTTCTATTTTTTGTTTTTTGAGACAAGGTTTCTCTGTGTAGCTTTGTGCCTTTTCTGGATCTCACTTGGTAGACCAGGCTGGCCTCAAACTCACAGAGATCTGCCTGCCTCTGCCTCCTAAGTGCTGGGAATAAAGGCGTGCACCACCACCGACCAGCAAGTTCTCATAATATAGAGGCCGAACACCTAAAATATACATATTGAACACAAAATTAGATAAATACAAAAATCTCATGTGATGAAGGTATAATATCAAAATATACACATCAAACAAAATAATCAGATAAGTAAAACAAAACTTCTCATTTGTTTATGGTCTAATATCAACAGCATAGGTATTGGACCCAAGAAATCACAGAAATAAAACAAAATCTCTCATCTAATAAAGCACTAATATCCAAATTATACATAATGAACACAGATAAAGAAAACACAAGTTTCCATCTGATAAAACTCTGTTATGTATAATATACATATGTAACACAAGAAATTAAAGAAAACAAAATTCTCAACTGATTAATGTCTAATATCCAAAATACCTATTGAACACAAGAAATCAGATAAATAAAACAAAAATTATCATCTGATAAGGTCTAATATCCAAAATATACACATTGAACACAAGTTATCAGATAAATAAAAAATATATTGTCATTAGATAAAGATCTGATATTCAAAATATACTTGTTGAACACAAGAAATCAGATAAAACAAATATTCAAACCTGAATATATCCAAAATATACATATTGACTATAATTAGATAAATAAAATTTCACATCTGACAAATTTCTAATATCCAAAATAAACATATGGAATTCAAGTAACTAGATAAAACAAAAATTCTCAACTTTTAAATTATAATACCCCAAATAAACACATTAATCCCAAGAAATCAGATAAATGAAAAAATATTCTCAACTGATAAAGTTATACTATTCAACACAAGAAATCAGATAAATAAAACAAATTTTGATCAGCTAAAGGACTAGTATCCAAAACATATACATTGAACCCATGATATCACATAAATAAAACATAATTCTCATATGATAAAAGTCATATCCAAAATAAACATATTGAGCATAAGAAATCAGATAAGTAAAACAAAAAATACCTATCTCATAGAGGTCTAATATCCAAAATATACATATTGAACATAATTAGATAAATAAAACAAAAATTTTTACCTGATAAAGGTCTAATATTCAGAATATACATATATTGAAAGCAAGAAATCAGATAAATAGAACCACAATTCTCATCTAATAAATGTCTAATATCAAAAACATTCACATTGAACAAAAAAAACAAAAAACAAAAACACCAAACAAAATTCTCATGTGATAAAAGTTGAATATCAACAATATATTTATTGAACACAAAAGTCAGATAACCAAAACAAAAAATCTCACATGATGAAGGTATAATATCCAAAATATACATGTGGAACACAAGAAATCAGGAAAAGAAAACACATTTTTTATGTGATCATGGTCAAATATGAAAAACATACTTACTGAACAATAGAAATTAAATACAACAAAAATCCTCATTTGATAAAGGTCTAACAACCTAAATATATAGATTGAACACAACAAATGAAATAAAGCAAAAATTTTCACTTGAAAAAGGTCTATATACAAAATGTATATATGACACACTAGAAACAAATAATAATACATTTCTCATCTGATAAATGTCTGAAATCCAAAATATCCAAACTAAACACAAGTAATCAGAAAGACAAAAAAATTTCATGTGATAAAGATGAAATTTCAAATATATTCTTATTGAACATACAAAATTAGGTGAAACATAATTTCTCACCTGATAAAGCTCTAATATCCAAAATATACATATTGAACATAAGAAATCAGAAAAAGAAAATGAAATCCTCATGTGATACAGGTCAATATCAAAAATATACTTTTTGAACATAAAAAATTAAATAAGGGCCAGGGAGGTGGCTCAGTGATTAAGAGCACCAACTGTTCTTCCAGAGGTCCTAAGTTCAATTCACAGCAACCACATGTTGGCTCACAACCACTTGTCATGAGATCTGGTGCTCTCTTCTGGCCTGCAGGGATACATGCAGGCATAATACTGTATGCATAATAAATAAATAAATCTTTAAAAAATTAAATAAAACAAAAATTCTCATCTGATAAAATTTGAATATCCAAAATATACAAGAAATCAGCTAAATTAAAGAAAAAAATCTCATCTGATAACGTCTACTATAAAAAAGTTTACACATTGAACACAAGAAATTAGATAAAGCAAAAATTCTCCTCTAATGGAGGTAAAATATCCAAAATATTCATTTTGAACATAATTAGATAAATAAAAGAAAAATTCTCATCTGATAAAGTCTATGATCCAAAATATACACATTGAACACCAGAAATTAGATATATAAAAGAAAAATTCTCATCTGATAAAGGTCTTATATACAAAACGTACATATTAAACATAAGAAACAAGAGAAACAAACTAAAATTCCTCATCTCATAAATGTCTAATAACCAAAATATACAATTTGAACATAATTAAATAAATAAATCAAAAATTCTCATGTGATAAAGGTCTAATATCAAAAATGTACTTATTGATCACAACAAATAAGGTAAAACAAAATTTTACCAGTTACGGTCTAATATCCAAAATATACATATTGGACACAAATTGTCATCTGATAAAGGTTGAATATCCCAAATATACACATTCAACACAGGAAATCATGTAAACAAAAAAAAATTCATCTGATAAAGGTCTGATGTCCAAAATATACATATTGAACAGACTTAGGTAAATAAAACAAAAATTCTTATCTGATAAAGGTCTAATATCAAATATATATATACTGTGCACAAGAAATTTAATAAAACAAAAATTTTATCCTGATAAAGGTCTTATATAAAAATATGCATATGGTACACAAGAAATCAGAAAACAAATTTCTTACTTTATAAAGGTAAAATATAAAATACATACATATTGTACACAAGAACTTGTATAAAACAAAAATTCTCATCTGATTAAAGTTTAATAACCAATATATATATATATATATATATATATATATATATATATTGAATACAAGAAAATGATTAAACAAATTTTCTCACCCGATAAAGTTCTAATATCCAAAATAAAAATATTGATCCCAAGGAATCAGATATATAACACTAAAATTCTCATCTGATAAAGGTCCAATACCAATAATTCATGTCTGATAAAGCCTAATATCCAACATATACATATGGAGCACAAGAAATCAGATAAATAAAACAAATTTCTAATGTAATATAATACAAATAGAAAAAATCGTACTGATTGAACAAAAGAAATTAAATAACAAAATAATGCTTATCTGAGAAAAGTGTTATATCCAAAATATGCATATTGAACACAAGAAATCAGAAAAAGAGAAGAAAATTCTCATATGATAAAAATGAAATATTAAGAACACAATTATTGAACACAAGCCATTAAATAAACTGAAAAATTCTCCCCTAATAAATTTTTTAGCCAAAATATACATATTGAACACTAGATAAGACAAATAATACAAAATTTATTTCTCACATAGGTATAATATTAAAAATATTCATATTGAACACAAAACATCAGATAAATGAAACTAAAATTCTCATCTGATAAAGGTCTAATATGCAAAATATACGTACTGAACACAAGTAATCAGAAAGACCAAATATGCTGATGTGATAAAGGTCAATATCTAAAATATTGTTATTGACCATATGAAATTAGATAAAACAAGAATTCTCATTTGATAAATGTCTAATACCCAAAATATACATATTGAGAACTAAAAATCAGATAAATAAAACAAAATTTCTCATTTGCTAAAGGTCTAATATAAAAAATATTTGTATTAAAGCCAAGAATCCAGATAAATAAAACAAATTTCTCATCTGATACAAGTCTAACATCCAAAGTATACATATTGATAACAAGTAATCATAAGTGCCAAAAAGTCTTATGTGATAATGGTACAATATCAAATATTGTTATTGAACATAGGAAATTAGATAAAACAATTTTTCTCAGCTTGTAAGTGTCTCATATCTGAAATATACTTATTGAACACAAGAAATTAAATAAAATAAAATTCTTCCATCATAAATGGCTATATCCAAAATATACATATTGAGCACTAGAAATCAGATAAATATAATTAAATTCTCATCTGATGAAAGTCTAATATCCAAAATATACATATTTAACACAAGAAATCAGAAAAAGAAAACAAAATCCTCATGTGATGAAGGCCAAATATCAAAAATATTATTATTGAACACAAGAAACTAAATAAGATAAAAATTCTCCCCTGATAAAGGTCTAGTATCCAAAATGTACATATTGAAAACAAGAAATAAGAAAAAGAAAACAAAATCCTCATGTGATAAATGTCAAATATCAAAAACATACTAATTGAAAACAAGAAATTAAAAGGAATACTCTCATCTGATAACTGTCGAGTATCCAAAAAATATATATCTAACAAAAGAAATTAAATAAAACAAAATATCTCATGATAAATGTTTATATCCAAAATAAACATATTGAACATACAAAATTAAATAAAACAAAAATTCTCACCAGATAAAGGTCTAATATCCAAAATCCACATATCGAAATCAAGGAATCAGACAAAGTAAAAAAATATATATCATTTAATAAATTTTTAATTTTCAAAATATACATACTGAACACAAGAAATCAGGAAAATAAAAAAAATAAAAAAGATGCTCATGAGATAAAGGTAAAAAACAAAAATATACTTATTGAACACAAGCAATTAAATGAAACAAAAATGCTCATCTGATAAATATCTTATATCCAAAAAAATACATTTTGAACACAAATAATTGGAAAGAGAGAATAAAATTCTCACAAGATAAACGTGAAATATCACATAAATACTTACTGAACAGAAGAAAGTAAATAAAACAAAAAATCTGCCCTAATAATTATTTATATCAAAAATATACATATTGACAACTAGAAATCAGATAAATTATACAAAAATTCTCACCTGATGAAGGACTAATATCCAAAATGTCCACATTGATCCAAAGAAACAAAAGAAATAAAACAAAAATTCTCCTCTGATAAAGATCTTATATCAAAAATATACATTTGTAGCTGGGCAGTGGTGGTGCACGCCTTTAATCCCAGCACTTGGGAGACAGAGCAAGGTAGACCTCAGCGTTCAAGGCCAGCCTGGGCTACCAAATGAGTTCAAGAAAAGGTGAAACACTACACAGGGCAACATTGTCGCGAAAAAGCAAATATATATAGAATATAGATATAACTAGAAAAAAATAAACAAAACAAAATTTTTCAACTTATAAAGGTCTAATATCCAAAATATACATATTAAACACAAGAAATTAGAGAAATAAAATAAAAACTCTCACAAAATTAAGGTCTAAGATCCAAAATATACATAGAGAACACAAGAAAAGAGAAAAAGAAAACCAAATTCTCATGTGATAGAGGTCTAATATTAAAATATACATGTTAAAAATAAATTAAACAAAACAAAAATTATCATCCTACAAAGTCTATTTGTTTAAAGTATAAATAATGAACACAAGAAATTGAATTAAACAAGTATTCTCATCATTTAAGTCTAATATCCTTAACAGACACATTGATCCCCAAAAATAAGATAAATAAAACAAAAAATTAAATCTGATAATGGTCTAATACAAAAACATAAATATTGTCCAGAAGAAAGTAAATTCAATGAAAACAGTCACCTGATAAAGATTTAATAACCAATATATACATATATATATATATATATATATATATATATATATATATATATATATATATATATAACAAAAGACATCAAATAAATAATACAAACATTCTCATCTGTAAAAGGTTTAATGTCCAAATTATAAATATTGAACACAAGAAATCAAAAGGGCCTGTTAAGGAGAAAATTGAAGTGACTTTTCACATCTAGTAAGTACTATTTACTTTGGAAGGAGGAAATTTGTCAAAGATCTATTTACAGAAACCTTAATGAAGAGGCACAGAAGTTAGAGGGAAACCAAGAAGCTTTCATGGGGATGTGTGTACATCAGCCCTGGAGTAAATCTCCAAACTTAGGTATCTAGTGGGACACATTGCCAGTCATTACTTATACCCCCACATACCTGGAATTTAAGGTACTACTTTGCTCTCAGGATTACAGTTTCTCTGCCCTTCAAGGAAGGACATAGCATAAGACTGAACTTCATAGTCAAGGTAGTGAATTCAAATCCAATTCCTCATAGCTGAAAAGTTTAATGGTCAGGAAATTCAAAGAAAAGTACATTCATTGAAGTGAACCTTGTTGTCTATATCACATTGGAAGAATTTAGCATAGTACTTGATATGGCAAGACATTATCAGGGGACATTTGTTGACAGGGTGAAGTCATTTGTGAGTCTATGGGTGTCTCTATGTCTTTATAAAACTGTGGCAGGAAAACACAGGTTGGGTTCAGGAGGAAGTAGGATCTCTTCTTCTGAGACAGAGATGAGCATTTCATGAAATACACATCTCACTGACTTGTGAAAACCCCTGTGTCATAGAGTGCTTTCTTAACATCTTTTTTACATTGAGTTATCAGACACAGCAACTAAGAATGGGAAAAATTGATCATAGCCCACAGTTCCAGGTAAGAGTTCCATTTTTGTGAAATCAAGGTAGGAACTCAGCTAATCATATCATATCCACATCCAAGAGCAGAGAGAAACAAATGTACCCATGCCTCTTATTTCTTTATGTTTATGCTCTAGGTTCTTCATACTTACACAGTATAGTTTGCAGACAATGAAATGATTCTGCTCAGTTTCGGGAGTCTTATCTCAATTAACAATTAACAAAATCCCGCAGAGACATGTTCAAAGTAAATCTCATCTATATAATTCCTCATTGAGGGTCCACCTTCCCCAGTGACTAGTTTCATTCAGTCTGAAAATAAAAACTAATAATCACACTGCCTCTGCATTACTGCCAGGATTTGAGGAGATTTCTGCTTGCATTCAGAGCTGTGGTCCTCAAGGTGTGGGTCACCACCCCATTGGGGGTTGCATATCAGATATCCTGAACATCAAACACTTGAATTATGATTCATAAAATTAGCAAAATTGTTTCATTGTTTCTTAACTTAATGTTTAGGTTTCATCACAACATGAGGAAATATTGTTAGTGCTATTTAAAGAGACAAAGAATTGGAAAAATTAAGAACCAATGATTTATTAGAGTGTCCAGTGGAACCCTAGTGTCTATGCTCCTACATGTGAAGTGGCCTGCATAGGATTTTCCTGAATATACTTTGCTCTATAGGAAACTGTTGATACAAATATAAACTGTTTATATTCCTACCTAAGATAATTTTTATATTGGTACAAATACAGAACCTTGTTTGTTATATTGTACACATATTTATACTCTTACTTGAAATATTTGTATATTGATATAAATGTAAATTTATATCTGTCATACTGTATGTATGTTCTACTTCTGTTTAAGATATTTTGTATACTGATATATATTTAGGATTATTATCATATCGCATATTGCACTATACATTCCTACCTCTGTTAAAGATATTTTGTGTGTTTTCACAATTTAAAGTCATTGTCCTTTTACTGTACATTTGCTTACACACTGTTTGCCTTATTTATAGGAAGCCTTAGTCCTTAAGTTGTTTAGGTAGATAAGACTTATAGAGTTATTGTCACCTATGCTTATCATCTCTATAATTATGTTAGTTAGGTTATCGAGATTTATAAATACATAGGTCAGATGGACAGATAATCTTCAAACACTTCATGGACCTAGAGAATATGGCATTTAAATAACTTAGAATTCTGTTGACGTGAGAGACAATTGCTCCTGGCAGCACCAATTTGATCCTGAGAGAATGTTGGGCTTCTAAGACATTTCCATTTGGAAGTTTGTCTTCTTGGCACAAAATGGCCTACTGGGCAAAGAACTGCCCTTGCCTCAACTGCTGACAGTACAAATGCTGTCCTTTCTGGAAAAGCGGGACATAAGGAAAGTGATCACTATACTTTGCCAAGACAGGGTAAGATGGTCTTTCAGAATTCCTGAAAATGGTCTGCCAGATACTCTAGGCCTGTAGCCAATTTGAATGCACCAACAATGCTGAGAAACATTAGGTGACTGTCCAGGCTGCCAGCTGTCTCTGTCTACTCTTGCAAGACTCCCAAAAGTTGCTTGCATCCTTCTCCCATTTCTCAGGTATTATTATATTCCTTCTCGGGTCTTTGATGAGGTTGAAGATTAGCAGTTATAGTTACAACTTAGTATATATACATATATAATATCTTAGATAGAATATATTAAGTATTAGACTCAGGTTCTTTAGGATAGGACACCTTTTAGAATGATCTTTGTAACATGCCACCTACCCATGCTCTAGACTTCCCTCGATTTCACTATGTGTTTTTTGCTTGATATTGTTTGCACTTATTGTAATTCCAACTTTTCTAGGTCATTATCCCTCATTACTCCTGGACAATATTTGATAACCATCTCTTTGTATATAGTCTTGTATTAGGTTAGAACTTTCTTATTTAGACAAAAGAGGGAGATGTAGTGGATAGCCAACCCAGCATTGGCCTGGAAGTTCCAACTCCCATTGAGGCTTCGGTAATGGTCACGCCCACAAGGCGGGCCAGAGGAGGAAGTGGAAGACCCAAGATAGAGAGGAAGGGCATGCGCTCTTGGTTCAGGGACAGTGGACAAAGGAGGTGGACTGAGCAGAGATCTCCAGAGAACACCGCCAGACTGCGCCATACCTTTGCTAGACTCTACAACCTATCCCTTCATTTGTAAGTTACCCCACAAAATAAACCTCCCTTTTAACTACGTGGAGTGGCCTTAATAAATTCACCAATGTTCTGTGTGGAAGACTCCAGGTTTCTGTCCACCTTTACTACGCTGTAATAGCAGAACACTTTGAGCTACTCAACAGAGTTAAAAAACCCACTACACATATGCTGATGACACAGATTTTAGTCCCACTGAGCTCCATGACTGTATAACACTCCTATGAGTACTTTTTCCTAGGCTCTGTAATTCTCTTCCCCTAGCATAACTCTGCCTAGCTGTTCCCTGTTTACTCATTAACAGGAAATTGTTTAACAAGTGCCCTTCTCTGTCAGCACTAAGTCTATAATGTCTTGTGGCTAAGGAGACAAGGAGAAGCAGGTACTTATGATGAACTATAGCATACATAAATTTCTGATATTATTACCTTGTGTAAATAAAATTTCAGTAGGAGATAAACACTCAGTTCCACACATGGAAAGAACTAAAGGATGTCCAATTGATTGTAGAGGTGTCTCTGGCTTTGGATGAAGAGTGTACTGAAGGGCTTCCCTTGTATCTCAGCAGAGTCTCCTGCAAAGGTCAGCTTGACTTCTAGTGCATTATGAGGAAAGATCATTGGCAGGGAAGCAATGTCAGTTCCCATGACATCTTCAGCTCTTCCCTGGACATTCTCTTGCATCATGAAGAGCCCTGGCAACCTCTGTGATGTCACCTTTGTTGTGGCAACACCAAATGCCCTTAGGAAGTTTATGCAATATCTTCACCATTTACTGATGAATATGATGACATACAGTAGAGTCTAGTTCAGAAAGAGATTGGAAAGGGTAGAGAGACGAGAGTGACAGAAGAAAGCTGAACTTCTGCCTCAGTGTAAAACATCAGGAATGAAATGGACAAGTGAATTGTGTCATGAGTTGTTTGCAGGAAAAAGGAAGCCTCTTGGAGGAACTGGACTTGAACAGAATCTTCCAGTAATGGGGCACAGAAAGCTGCAGCCTCTGGGAACCAACACAGCTCCCTGCTTGTCATGGCTCTTGAAATTCAATGTTTCCAGGATATTAATTGTTCTGGCTCAGAGGTCAGGAACTAGTAAGGCCAAAGCATTATGCTGGGAACTCTGCTTTTGTTCCATTTGGGGGAAAGGCATTGATTAGTGACCATGATACCAACATTCAAATGGGAGGGATTACTGAGGTGTGCCAATTTCAAGGCAGGGCATCACTGTACTTCAACCACACTAACTTTTGGTTCTTCCCAGATGCCTATGTGTCCTAGGTTGTCATTGAGGTAACTTGTTGAGTCTGGTGACCATGTTCTGCCTTTATATGTCTTCTCCATCAATAGTTATATGGTTAGAGTAACCTGTCAAGATATTTTGGGAACCTCTAAATGACAGGGGTGATTGTGAACTATGGCAATTTTCTCCTGACTCATAAACCCAGAGGCTTGTGGATTTGGCAGCCAAGTTGAATTCTGAGACTGTAGATGTGAATAAGCCTGAAGAGGCTATCTCCTTCGTTACTTGGTGCAAGGCCAAGAAGGCAGAGAGAATGAGTTAGCTGAGATAACCACTTCCTTCAAATTGAGAAGACAGCTGAGTTTCGCAGAGGGGGCATCTGAAGCATGGGACGAAATAATTTGGGCTCTCACTGAGTCATTGGTAAATAAGCTTTCTCACACATTTGATTAGGACTCAGGGTGGTTGATCCATAATCTTTGCCTTTTCATAGCGCAAGTTAATTTGTATTCATCTACCCAGAAGAAACACCAGGGAGCCACCATCACACCAAAACTTCCTCACCAAGATGCAGGTGAAGCAGAAGTTAGAGAGACTGACCAGCAAGCTACAGCAAATGACCATTGAAAGAAATTAGCAGTGAGATCGTTTGATCTTTATCACAGAAGAGAACACAAAGAATAGTTATTCATTCTTTCAAACCCTGTGCTTTCAATCTCAGGTCCACTCTATCATCATTAATTCATGTTATAGAAGGTCTTTGTCTCTGGTAGGCTGAATCTACAGGGCATACCTTTGCCCAAAATCATGTCTGAATTCTCCCCAAAGGCAGAACCTCAAATGTGGGCAGAAATGTCATGACGATAAAGACTATTCAGCTATCTATAAAAGGAAACAAAAACAGAGCATGTGGAATGGATAAAGAAATTGTGGTACATATACACATTGGAGTACTACTCAGCAGAGAAAAACAATGACATCATGAAGTTTACAGGCACATGGACGGAATCAGAAAAAAACATCCTGAGTGAAGTAACCCAGACTCAGAAAGAAAATAATGTTTTTCTAATAATCTTGTCTTCTATATGTATATATTTGATATTAGACATTTATCAGGTGAGAATTTTTGTTTTATTTATCTGATTTCTTGTGTTCAATTAGTATAGTTTGGATATTAGAATATTATCAGTGGAGAATTTTATATCATTTATTGCATTAAATATGTAATATTTGTTAATTAGACTTTTATCAGAGGAGAATATTTGTTTTATTTAATTATTGTGTTCAATAACTATATTTCTGATATTAGACCTTTATCAGATGAGAAATTTTGTGTTATTTAACTAATTATATCCACTATGTATATTTTGGATATGAGACCATTATCAGATATGAGTTTTTGTTCTATGTATCTGATCCTTGTGTTTAATAAGTCTATTTTGGATATTGTACATTTAAAGTGGAGAAATTTTGTTTTTTCTAGTTTCTTTGTTCCATATGTATATTTTAGGTATTAGAATTATAACAGATGAGAATTTTTGTTGTGTTTATCTTATGTTCAACAATAAAATTTTGGGGTATTAGACCTTTATCCGATGAGAAGTTTTGTTTAAAATATCTGAGCTTTTCCTTTCAATATGTGTTATTTTTATTCTAGACCTACCAGTGAGAATTTTGTTGTTTCTATTTTTTATAAATATATTAGATAATAGAACTTTATCTATGGACAATTTTTTTTTATTTACCAGATATCTTTTTAAATATGAATATATTGTATATTGGACTTTTATCAGATGAGAATCTGAGTTTTATTTATCTGATTTCTTGGGTTCAACATGTATATTCTTGTATATTATACCTTTAGCATTTGAGAATTTTTGTTTTATTTATCTTATTTCTTTTTTTATTATGTATATTTTGGACATCACCAATTTATCATTTGAAAATTTTTGTTTTATTAAATTTCTTGTTTTCAGTATGTATATTTTGGATATTAGAATTTATCAGGTGAGAATTTTTGTTTTATTTCATGTCCTGTGTTCAGTATGTGTATTCTTAAAGTTAGACTTTATCATTTGAGAATTTTTGTTTTATTTATCTGATTTCTTGTCACCTATGTATATGTTGTATATCAGACCTTTATCAGATTAGAATTTTTTTATCTTATTTCTTGTGTTAAATATGTGTATTTTTGTTATTTACATTTATCAGATGAGAATTTTTGTTTTGTATTTTTTTTGTTTTCTTGTGTTTAATATGTATATTACATTAATTAGACTTTTATCTTGTGAGTATTTTTGTTTTATTAATATGATTTCTATTGTTTAATGGATGTAATTTATATATGAGAACTTTTCATGTGAAATTTTTGTTTATTATTCTTTATTGTGTTCAGTAAAAGTATGTTGGATATTAGACCTTTATCAAGTGACAATTATTATTTTATATGATAAAATATATCTTGTATGCAATATATATTTTGGATATTAGAATTCTAATGGTGTGAATTTTTGTCTTTTTTTTAGCTGATGATTGAACCCAGGGCCTTGCACTTGCTTGGAAACCACTCTTCCACTGAGCTAAATACCCAACCCAATGAAATTTTGTCTTATATAATTTCTTGTGTTCAATAACTATATTTTTGATATTCGACAATTATCTGATAAGAATTTTGTTTTATTTTTCTGATATGTTCTGTTCAGTATGTATATTTTGGATAATATTTTGGATATTAGACCTTAAGCAGATGTTAATGTTTGTTTGGTTTAATTTCTCATGTTCACTATTCATATTTCTTATATTAGACCTACTGGTGAAAATTTTGTTTTTTCTTATTTCATAAATCCAGTATTTATATTTTGATATAGACCTTTAGCAGATGAGAATTTTGTTCTCTATATATGATTTCTTGTGTTCAATATGCATACTTTGGATATTAGGGTTTTTGGGGGGGGGGCTGGGAATCAAACCCAGGGCCTTTTGCTTGCTAGGCAAATGCTCTATCACTGAGCTAAATCTCCAAACCCAAATATTTCCTTTTTTTTTTTGTTTTTTCCAGACAGAGTTTCTCAGTATCTTTGGAGTCTGTCCTAGACTAGCTCTGTAGACCATTCTTGCCTCAAACTCACAGAGATTCGGCTGCCTCTGCCTCCTGAGGGCTGGGATTACAGGCGTATGCTAACAACACCTGGTGGATATTAGTTATTTATTAAGTGAGAATTTTTATTTAATTAATTTCTTGTATTCAGTATGTATATTTTGGATATAAAACTTTTGACAGATGAGACTTTTGTTTATATAATTATGTTCAATATGGATAGATTTGATATTAGATCTTTATCAGTGTAAAACTTTTGTTTACTTTCTGGTGTTCAATAGTATATTTTTCATATTTGATCTTTATCACAAGAGAATTTTGTTTTGTTTTTCTGATTTCTTGTGTTCTCTCTCTATATATTGAATATTAGACCTATACCAGGTAAGAAATTTTGTTTAATTTATCTGATTTCTTGTTTTCAATAGGTATATTTGTGATATTAATTCTTTATCATGTGAAATTTTGTTTTATGTAATTGCTTTTGTTCATTATTTATATTTTGGATATTAGACCTTTATGAGATGAGAAATATTTTTATTTATCTGAATTCTAGTGTTCAATATGATATTTTGGATATAGAACTTTATCAGATGTTAATTTTTGCTTATTTTCATGAATTTTGAAGGTCAATGTGTATATTTTGATATTAGACATGTATCATATGAGAAATTTGGTTTATTTCTTTAATTTCTTGTGTTCAGTATGTATATTTGACATATTAGAATTTTATCATATGAGAATAGGCATATTTGTGACAGTAGACCTTAATGAGATCAGAATTTTTCTTATATTTATTTGATTTCATGTATTCAATATGGATATTTTAGATATTAGTATTTTGTTAGGTGATAATTTCTGTTTTTTTTATTTCTAGTGTTCTCTATGTATGTTTTCAATTAGACATCTATCAGGGGAGAATTTTTGTTTTATTTATCTAATAACATCAATATGTAGATTTTGAATATACATTTGTGTTTTATGTATTTGATTTTTTCTGTTCTATATGTATATTTTGTATATTAGACATTTAACAGATGAGAATTTTTGTTTATTGTTCTGATTTCTTCTGTTCAACATGGATATCTGATTTTTTGTTTTCAATAGGCCTATTTTTTATAATAGACATTAATTAGAACAGAATTTTTGTTTTATATTATTTCTTTCATTCAATAAGTGTATTTTTCATATTAGACCTTTATCACGTGAGAATTTTGTTTGTTTTTCTGATTTCTTGTTTTGTATATTTATATTTTCAAAGTTAGTCCTTTATTAGATGAGAATTTATGTTTTATTGATCAGATTTCTTATGTCCTTATGTGTATTTTGCAATCTAGACCTTATAAGATGAGAATTTTAATTTGTGTATATAATCTCTTGTGTTCAATATGTATATTTGAGATATTAGAATTTTATCAGAAGAGTATTTTGGTTGATTTATCTAATAATGTTCCATATGCCTATTTTTAATATTAGACCATTTTAAGATGAGAATTGAACTTTTCTTTAATATCTTGTGTACAGTGTGTTTATTTTGGATATTTGAGTTTTTCTCCCTTTAATTTCATGTTGTCTGTTTACTTGCTGTAAATTGCCTTTACTATGTTTAGGTATGTTCTTTGTATTCCTTCTTTCTCCAAGACCTTGATGGTATCATGGAGGGGTGTTAGATTTTCTCAAGCCTTTTTCAGAATCTAATTGGAATATCATGTATTTCTTTTCTTTCAGTTTGTTTATATGATGGATTATACTCACAGATTTTTGTATGTTGAACTAGGACTACATTTCTTGTTTGAAGCCTACTTGATCATGATGGATGATATTTTGAAGTGTTTGTGAATTTTGTTTGCCAGTATTTCATCGAGAATATATCCATCTATGTTCAAAAGGGTTGTTTGTTCTGTAATTATGTTTCTTTGTTGTATCTTTGTTTGATTTGGATAACTAAAGCCTCATAAATAAATTTGGCAATATTGCTTCTGTTTCTAGGGTGTGGAACAATTTGAGGTGTATCAGTATAAGGTCTTCTTTGAAAATCTGGTAGAATTCTGTGCTGAAACCATCTGGCCCTGGGCTTTTATTGGTTGACAAACTTTAAGTGACTGCTTCTATTTCCTTAGGGGTTATAGGTCTATTTAAATTGTTTATCTGGTCTTGACTTAGTTTGTGGTTTTGGTACCTATTCAGAAAATTCTCCATTTCTTCTATTTTCTTTTATATTATAATTTAATTTAATTTCACATATCAGCCATGGATTCCCCTGTCCTCCCCCATCCCCTCCCTACTTTCTCACAAGCACATCCCCAATTCCCAGCTCCTCCAGGGCAATGACTACCATGGGGATTCAGCTCAACCTGGTAGATTCAGACCAGGCAGATCCAGTTCCCTTCTCCAAGGCTGAGCAAAGTGTCCCTGCATAAGCCCCAGGTTCCAAGTAACCAGCTCATGCATTAAGGACAGGTCCTGTTCCCACTGCCTGTATGCCTCCCTAACAGTTCAAGCTAATCAACTGTCACACTTATACAGAGGGCCAGATCCAGTTGGGGACTCCTCAGCTATTGGTCCAGAGTTCATGTGTTTCTATTAGTTTGGCTATTTGTCCCTGTGCTTTTTCCAATCTTGGTCTCGGCACTTCTTGCTCATATAATCCCTCCCCTTTCTCTCCAATTGGACCTTGGAGCTCCACCTGGGGCCTGCCCATGGATCTTTGAATCCACCTCCTTTTGTCATTGATTGAGATTTCTAGCTTAACAATTGGGGTGTTTGGCCATCCAATCACCAGAGTAGGCCAGTTTGGTCTTTGTCTCTACCATTGTCAGTAGTCTACAGTGGGGGTATATTTGTGTATTTCTGGTGAATTCTCTAGCACTTTGTTTCTTCCTATTCTCATGTGGTCTTCATTTATCATGGTCTCTTATTCCTTGTTCTCCCTCTCTGTTCTTGATCCAGCTAGGATCTCCTGCTCCCGTAAGCTCTCTTGAAACTTGCCCTTCATTAACCCCACTTACATCCTGGTTGTTCATGTAGATCTCATCCATTCTCTGTCAATTTCAAACCCTGAGTCTTTCTTAGGGTCCTGTTATCTAGGTAGCCTCCCTGGATTTGTGAGTAGCAGTCTAGTCATCTTTGATTTACATCTAGTATCCTCCTATGAGTGAGTACATACCATGTTTGTCATTCTAAGTCTGGGTTACCTCACTCAGAATGTTTTTTTTTCTAGATCCATCCATTTGCCCACAAACTTCATGATGTCATTGTCCTCTCTGCTGAGTAGTACTCCATTGTGTATATGTACCACATTTTCTCTATCCACTCTTCTTAAGGAGATGGAAACTGAGAAGCTGCAACATGTATATTCTATCCTTAACTCCTGTCCTCGGCTTTGCAGACATGGAAGATTCCTTCTGACAGGGGGTGGGAGTTGGGGGTCAAGCAATTATATAAATATAAAATCCAGCTGTAAATTCATATCTCTGTCCCCATTAGATCAGCCAATGTAATGAGCGTATTGTTTTACATCATACATATACTGTACTTTTATGTACACAGTTTTGTGAGTATGGACATTTGTGTGCTTATGTGTAAAGGAGGGAGAGATGATTCATTTGTGTAATAATCATGTCCATTCCTAGGACATCAGCTTCAATATAATTCTTAAGTACATGACATTTGGAGAGATGGCAGGTCTGTCTTTTTAAACACCTGTCATCCATATTTTATGAAAATTACGATTTGTCGGTCATTTCAATGAAACTCTCTGCACCTCATCCTTTCTTGGTTATAAAATGAAACAAACATGCCAACATGCCTGGTATGATCCCATCAATACACACATGGCTCAGGGAGCATCCTGTAAGGAAGCCGCAGGATTAAGGAGACAAATCATTTTGGATGAAATTAATATAAAAATACAAATCTTGCAATAACAGCATTGGACATTGACAATCTCATTTGCCTCATAAATAGAGAAAAAAACAAAATTTTTAATTTTGAAATGAGGAAACACCATTCATGGTCTTTCCAAGACACACAACTTGGGTTCAACTCCTCACAGTAAAATGACTCAAGAGTTAGACTGGCTGGACTACTTAGGTAAGTGTAGCAGAAAGTGGTCTAAGACAATCTGTTATATTGGACTGACTGAATACATCATCACAGATTTCATAACTTAAAAAGTGTTGGAAAAGAAATGTATTTTAATATGGGTAAGGAAAAATGTCCTGTGTAGGAATCGTATATTTTATCTAAAAATGCAGTTTTCAAAAGTATTAATCAAGGTTTTACATGACATTATTATTTCATAGTTGTATTAATCAAGGTTTTGCATGATGTCATTAACTCATAGTTGTATTCATCAAGGTTTTGCAAGACATCATTATTCATACTTGTATTAAACAAGGTTTTGCATGACATCATTAAGTTATACTTATATTCATCGAGGTTTTGCATGATGTCATGTTGCTTCCAGTAGAAGGACAAAGACCATCTCTTCACAGTTCTTTGACTCTATAGTTATTGGTTCTATTTTCCAATTTCTTTGCTCTGGTGAGGAAATAATCCAGCAATTCATGTTCCTGGATCTCTGGCCCCAGGAATCATGTGGCTCCATATGTTTGCTCATCAGAACTCAGGGGTTTGGAAAGATCAGACAGTAGAGAACATGGCCAGAGGAGATAAAAATGAGGTTTCACATGAAACGTGATACTAGATCATTAAAAATGTAAAAAATGCACTGAAATAATTTTGGGATTAAATTTTTCTGTTCAAAATACACAACAGATGATGGTTATCTTTATGATTCCTTGCCTATGCTTATAATGACCAAGATTTGTAACATATACCTATATGTTAATTAATACTGCCACAAAGTCCATCATTCTTAATTACATGTTTTAATAAACACATATTGGGTTTGAAAATGAAAGTCATACACTTTACAAAATGATGTCATGCAAAACCTTGATTAATACAAGTATGAATTATGCTGCAAATTCTCTGACCTCAGTGACTACATCATTCTTAGAATGCAAGGAACAATTACCAAAAAACTGTTTCATATGGAGACTTTCTATAAAGCATTTCTATTAAAATATATTAAATTTTTATTTCTATCTCATAAAGTCTATGACGAGTTAAGAAAATAGTTTTTAAATTCAGTAGTGCTACTGATCAAAACAACACCTGTGGAGAAAGTTAGGAGTGGTAATCTTTGACACCAAATTACTTTGTCATCAACAGCCATGTAGTTTATTTTAGATATAATTAACACACTAATTCATATAGGCACAATGTTCAAAACTTCACACCTCTTTTTTCTATAAATATTTTTGTGTATAAATTGATAATTTGGTTATTGCATTTTTTGTTTTAATAATTTTTCTTATGAGAACATACCACAACTTTAAGGGTGTATGTGTGCAATGACAGAAAATATAGGATATGTTCATTTTATGTATAATATTCTTCTATCAACAGTAAAAAAATCTCTAGAATTCCTTTTCATATTTATGGAAAATACATTATTTTATGTATTTACACACTGTATCTTGATTATAGTTTACATGACCAACATTCTTCCCAATTTTTCCCTAACTCCCCATCCCTCTGCATTCATTTTGTCTCTCATTAGAAGAGATAAAAATGAAACAAGACAAAATAAAATAGAAGATAAAGCAAAATTTATTTTTTCAAAGTTGAACCTGTTAAGTAAACAGGGGAAAAAAATCTACAAATCGAGGAATCTCATCCTAAACTTACAAAAAAATGCTGAAAATGATGCTTTAGAACAGAGAATCACTTCACTTAGTTCAACAAAAAATTAACACTTTTCTTCATGACTATTCCCCAATATTGTGCATGGCTCCTCTCCTTTGCCACTTGGAAAGACTCTCCAGCCAGCTATTCTTTATTGATTAACCACATTCAGATGCTAAATGCCAAGAAGACGGAGAGGAAATGTAGAAATCACCATGTTTGGTCCTAAATATAGAGTTGTGTTTGCCTGTCCCAATCTCAGAATTGTAATCCTTATCTGGCTAATCTAATAACAAATAAATGCCACCTGTGCCCACTGGTGTATTTTAATAGAAGCACAGAAATGATTTTGGTGACTTACTAGAATTCATGTAGTGTATATTGAGTCCAACTATTAATACTTTCTTCTCAGTCTTGCTATTATATTTGGAAGGTTTGCTTGTTTGAGTGGAATTAAACTACCCCAATTAAAATAGGGGGAATTTTTTAACATAAATTATTCTAACAGATATGTTTGGAATTTGCAAAAGTTTTTCCATTGAAAAAAATCAGAATTTAAGAGGATCCTGTTACATGCTGGGTGCAGAAATCAGAGTCAGCAAAACTTGCAAAAACAGAATTTTTAATGAATTTTGATGGGAGAAACAGTTTATTTTTGCTTATTTTTTTAAATTTTATAATTAATTTTATTTTACATATCAGCATGTATTCTCCTGTCCTCTCTCCTCTTCCCCCCATTCCACCTCCCATTCCCATCTCCTCCAGGGCAAGGACACACCTGAGGTTTCAGCTCAGCCTGGTAGATTGAGTCAAGGCAGTTCCAGTCTCCTCCTCCCTTCACCTAGGCAGAGCAAAGTGTCCCAGCATAGGCCCCAGGCTCCAAAAAGCCATCCCATGCACCAAGGACAGGTTCTGGTCCCACTGCCTGGGGGCCTCCTAAGTTCAAGTTCATCAACTGTCTCACTTATCCTGAGGTCCTGATACAGTTCCATGGGGACTCCTCAGCTATTGGTTTATAGTTCATGGGTTTTCATTAGTTTGGCTATTTGTCCCTATGCTTTTTTAAACCATGGTCTCAATATCTCTTTCTCCATATAATCCTCTTCTCTCTCACTGATTGGAATCCCAGAACTCTACCTGGGGCTTAGATGTAGATCTCTTGAGAGTTCTATCATGACAGTTAGGGTGTTTGGTCATCCAATCACCAGAGTATGTCAATTCAGGCACTCTCTCGACCATTTCCAGTAGTCTATCCTTGCAGTATCTTTGTGGATTTCTGGGAATCTCTCTAGCACTTTGCTTCTTCGTTTTCCCATGGGGTCTTCATTTATCATAGTATTTCTTTCATTGTTTTCCTTCTTAGTTCCTGAACCACTGAGACCTCCTGCTCCCCTAAGTTCTCTTATGCTCCGAAGCTTGTCCTTCAACCCCCACCCCCAGCCATATCAACAAGTTTGCTCATTTAGATCTCATCCATTTGTCTGTTGCTTGGCAATTCTTGTGTCTTTCTCAGGGTCCTCTTTACTAGGTAGCGTCCCTGAAGTTGTGAGTTGCAGTCTGGTTATCCTTTGATTTACATCAAGTATCCACTTATGAGTGAGAACATACATATAACCAAGGAATGCTCAATCATACCACAAGGGCACATGCTTAGCTATGTTCATATCAGCTTTGTTTGTAATAGCCAGAAACAGGAAACAACCTAGATGCCCTTCAACTGAAGAATGGATAAATAAAACGTGGTACTTATACACAATGGAGTACTACACAGCAGAGAAAAACAATGACTATATGTCTGATATCAGACATTTATCACATGAGAATTTTTGTTTTATTTAACTAATTATATCCACTATGTATATTTTGGATATAAGACCATTATCAGATGTGAGTTTTTGTTCTATTTATCTGATTTCTGTGTTTAATTAGTATATTTTGGATATTGGACCTTTACTGAGGAGAAATTTTGCTTTTTCTAATTTCTTTGTTCCATTTGTATATTATAGATGTTAGAATTTTAACAAATGAGAATTTTTGTTTTATGCATCTGATTTATTCCATTCAACATGTTTAATTTGAATCTTAGACCTACCACTGAGAATTTTGTTGTTTCTAATTTTTTAATATTTATATATCTATATTTATATCTTTATCTATCTCTATATATAATATATATATATATTTGATATTAGAACTTTATCAGTTGACAATTTTTGTTTTATTACCTGATATCTTGTCTTTAATATGTATATTTTGTATATTAGACTTTTATCAGATGAAAATTTGTATTTTATTTATCTGATTTCTTGGGTTCAACATGTATATTTTGGATATTACACCTTTATCATTTGAGAATTTTTGGTTTATTTATCTGGTTTCTTTTGGTTAATATATATATTTTGGATATCACAGATTTATCATTTGAAAATTTTTTTTAATAAATTTCTTGTGTTCCTTAAATATATTTTGGACATTAGACCTTTATCAAGACAGTATTTTTTTGTTTTATTTATCTGATTTCTTGTGTTCAACATGTATAATTTGGATATTAGGCCATTTTCAGATGAGAATGTTTGTTTTGTTTATTTGATGTCTTTTGTTCTAAATATATATATTGGTTATTAAAGCTTTATCAGGTGTGGGTTTTAATTGAATTTACTTTCTTGTGGACAATATATATATTTTTGTATTAGACCTTTATCAGATTTAAATTTTATTTTATTTATTGTATTTTTGGGGATCAATGTGTATATTATGGATATTAGACTTATCTGATGAGAATTTTTGTTTTGTTTAATTTCTTGTGTTCAATATGTTTTGATATTTGACATTTATCACATGAGGATAGGGTTGGCAGGACAAGGAAGAGGAGAAGGCTGGGAAGTGAAGGCGGGAGAAGAGAGATGCTGCCAGCCATTGCCATGACAATAAAGATGTCAGATATTGGTAAGCCACAAGGCACGTGGCAACATATAGATTAATAGAAGTGGGCTAAATATAAGAGTAAGAGCTAGATAATGATAGGCCTGAACTAATGGCCAAGCAGTTTAAATAATATAAATGTCTGTATGTTTATTTTGTAAATGGGCTTCTGCAGTACTGGAGATTAGTGGGACCTGGAGAAAGGCTCTACAACTACAAACACAAGCAATTATATGAAAGAAAAATTCTCACCTGATAAATACCTTATATCAAAAAATACATATGGAACACAAGAGAGAAGAAAATTCTCATGTGATAAGGGTGAAATATCAAATAAATACTTATTGAAAACAAGAAAATAAATAAAATAAAAATTCTCCCCTAATAAATAGTTATATCCAAAATATACATATTGAGCACTAGATATTAGATAAATAACACACAAATTCTCATCTGAAAAAGGTCTAATATTCAAAATGTTCATATCAAACCCAAGAAACCAAAGAAATAAAACAAAATTTCTCCTCCGATAAAGGACTTATATCAAATATATATATATATATATATATATATATATATATATATATATATATATATATATATATATAAACAAAAAATTAAACAAAACAAATTTTTTTCATTTGATAAAGGTCTAATATCCAAAATATACATATTAAACTCAAGAAATCAGAGAAATAAAACAAAAACTCTCACAAAATTAAGTTCTAATATCCAAACTATACATAGTGAACACAAGAAATCAGAAAAAGAAAACAAAATTCTCATGTCATAAAGGTCTAATATAAAAAATGTGCATATTAAAATTAAATTAAATAAAACAAAAATTCTCATCCTATAAAGGGGTAATACTTAAAATATAAATAATGAAAACAAGAAATTGAATAAAACATTGTCATAAGACAAAGTCTAATATCCATAATATACACATTGACCACAAAAATATAAGATAAACAAAAAAATTAAATCTGATAAAGGTCTAATACAAAAATTATACAAATTGTGCATAAGAAATTATATTCAATAATAAATCTTCACCTGATAAAGCTTTAAACTAATAAAATATTTTGATAAAAAGACATCAAATAAATAAAACAAACATTCTCATCTGAAAAGGGTCTAATATTCAAAGTATACATATTGAACAAAAGAAACCAGATAAATAAAACAAAAATTCTCATTTGATAAAAGTCTGTTAATAAAATTGTACTTATTGAACACACGAAAGTAAATAATGCAAATATTTTCATTTGATAAAATTCTAATATCCATGGGTCTTTCCTAGGGTCCCATTTTCTAAGTAGCCTCCTTGGCGTTCTGTAGCAGTCTTGTCATCTTTGTTTTACATCTAGTATCCTCCTATGAGTGAGTACATACCATGTTTGTCCTCCTGAGTCTGGGGTACTTCACTCAGGATGATTTTTTTCTAGATCCATCCATTTGCCTGCAAACCTCATGATGTCGTTGTTTTTCTCTGCTGAGTAGTACTCCATTGTGTATATGTACCATATTTTCTTTATCCATTCTTCAGTTGGAGGGCATCTAGGTTGTTTCCAGGTTATGGCTATTACAAGCAAAGCTGATATGAACATAGCTGAGCAAATGCCCTTGTGGTATGATTGAGCATTCCTTGGGTATATGCCGAAGAGTGCTATAGCTGGGTGTTGGGGGAGATGGATTCCCAATTTTCTAAGGAAGCTCCATACTGATTTGCAAAGTGGCTGTACAAGCTTGCATTCCCACCAGCAGTGGAGGAGAGTTCCCCTTGCTCCACATCCTCTCCAGCACAAGCTGACTGCTGTCCTTTTGATCTTAGCCATTCTGACAGGTGTAAGGTGATATCTCAAAGTAGCTTTGATTTGCATTTCCAGGATAATTAGGGATGTTGAGCAATTCCTTAAATGTCTTTCAGCCATTTGAACTTCCTCTGTGGAGAATTCTCTGTTTAGTTCTATAGCCCATTTCTTAATTGGACTGTTGGGCATTTTGATGTCTAATTTCTTGAGTTCTTTATATATTCTGGATATCAGACCACTGTCAGATGTGGGATTGGTGAAGAACTTTCCCCATTCTGTAGGCTGTCACTTTGTCTTGTTGACTGTGTCCTTTGCACTACAAAAGCTTCTCATTTCAACAGGTACCATTGATTGATTGTTTTTCTCTGTGTCTGTGCTACTGGTGTTATATTTAGAAAGTGATCTCTGTTGCCAATGCGTTCAAGCGTACTTCCTACTTTCTCTACTATCAGTTTCAGAGTAGCTTAATTTATGTTGAGGTCTTTGATCCACTTGGATTTAAGTTTTGTGCACAGTGACAGATATGGATCTATTTGCAGCCTTCTACACATTGATATCCAGTTATGCCAGCACCATTTGTTGAAGATGCTTTCTTTTTTCCATTGTACATTTTTGGCTTCTTTGTCAAAATTATATATTCATAGGTGTATGGGTTAATGTCAGGGTCTTCAATTCGATTCTATTAGTCTGAGAAATGGATGAGATCTACATGAACAACCTGGACGACAGTGGGAGTAATAAAGGGCAAGATTTGAGGGAAAGAAAGCTTAGGGGAGCAAGAGATCCCAGCTGGATCAAGAACAGAAAGGGAGAACAAGGAATAACAGACCATGATAAATGAAGACCTCATGAGGACAGGAATAGGCAGAGTGCTGGAGAGGTCCCCAAAAATTCACAATGATATATCCTCTGTAGACTGCTGGCAATGGTCAAGAGAAATCCTGATCTGACCTAGTCTGGTGATCAGATGGCTACACACCCTAACTGTCATGCTGGAACTCTCATCCAATAACTGATGGAAGTGGATGCAGAGATCCTCAGCCAGGCCCCAGGTGGAGCTCCAGGTGTCCAACTGTCAAGAAAGAGGAGGCTCTGCAAGAGCATGAATTGTTGAATCCAAGACTGCAAAAAGCACAGGGACAAATACCAATCGAGTGGAAGCACACGGATTATGAACCAAAGGCTCTGGAGCCCCCAGCTAGATCAGGCCCTCTGGATAAGTGAGAAAGTTGAATAGCTTGATCTGCTTGGGAGGCACCCAGTCTGTGGGACCAGGATCTGTCCTTAGTGCATGAGCTGGCTGTTTGAAACCTTGGTCTTACACAGGGACACTTTGCTCAGTCTGGAAGGAGGTGACAGGACCTACCTGTATTGAGTCCACCAGGTTTAAATGAATCCCCAGGGATGCCTTGATCCTGGAGGACATGGAAATGGAGGGGAGGGGCTGGGGGGAAGGTGGGGGTGGGGGCGGGAGGGGGAGAACAGGGGAACCATGGCTGATGTATAAAATTTACAACACATAATAATAAAGAAAAAAATCCTAATATCCAAAACAAACATATTGAACAAAAAAAATCAGATAAATGAAATGAAAATTTTCATCTGATAAACATCTAATATCATAAACAAACATATTAAACTAATGAAATTATATAAATAAAACAAAATCGTCATCTGATAAAGTTCTAATAGCAAAAATATAAATATTGAACATGAGAAATCAGAAAAGGAAAACAAATTCTGCATGTGATAGAGTTAAAATATCAAAATATACATGTGAACACAAGAAGTGAAATAAAAAAATAATTCTTGACTGATAAAGGTTAAATATTCAAAATATAGTTATTGAACACAAGAAATGAAATGAAACAAAAATTCTCAACTGATAAATGTCCAATACCAAAACTATAAAACCATAAGTTTGCATGTGACAAGCATCAAATATCAAAAATATTGTTTTTGAACATATGAAATTAAATTTAAAAATTTCTCATCTGATAATGGTCTAATATCAGGAATATACATATTGAACACAAGAAATCAGATAAATAAAATAAAAATTCTCGCCTGATACAGATCTACTACCAAAAATATACATGTTGAATACAAAAAATAAAATAAACATATTCTCCCTGATGAATTTGTATATTGAAAATATACATATTGATCATTAGAAATCAGATTAATAATACAATTTTCATCTGATATATGTCTTATAGCAAAAATATACATATTGTACATAAGAAAACAGATAAATTATATAAAAATTTTCATCTGAAAAATGTCTAAAATCCAAGTATACATACTGAACAAAAGTAATCAGAAAAAAAAATTTCTGATGATAAACGTTAAATATCCAAACTATCGAACTGAATATATATGATTAGATAAAACAAAAAAATCTCACCTGAAAAAGGCATAATATCCAAAATATACATGTTGAACACAAGAAATCAGATAAATAAAACAAAACTTCTCGTGTGATAAAGGTCTACTATCCAAAATAAACATTTGGAACATAATTAGATAAATAAAACAAAAATTCTCATGTGATAAAGGTCTAACATCCAAATATACCGCTATGGAAAAAAAGAAATTAAATGAAACAATAATTCTAGCAGTAAAGTTCAAATATCCAAAATATACAAATTGATTCTATGAAATCAGAAAAATAAAACAAAAAATTTCATCTATTATAGGTCTAATATCCAAAATATACATATTGAACACAAGAATTAAAAAAAAAAGAAAAATTCTCAAGATGGTAAATGTCTAATATGAAAAATATACATATTGAACACAAGAAATCAGAAAATTAAAGGAAAATTCTCATCTGAAAAGTTTTAATATCCAAATTATACTTATGGAACACAAGAAATCATATAAATACAACAAAAGTTCTCATTTGATAAAGGTCTAATAGCAAAAATATGCATATGGAAAACAAGAAGTTAAATAAAACAAAAACTCTCATCACTCAAAGGTCTAATATAAAAAAACATAAATATTGATCACAACAAATCCAACAAAAAACACAAAAAAATTCTCTTCTGATAATGGTGTAATACCAAAAATTTTCATTTTATAATGTTCTAACATCCAAAATGTACATACTGAACACAAGCAATCAGGAAAACCAAAAATTCTCATGTGATGAAGATCAAATATAAAAAATACTGTCATTGAATATATAAAATAAGATAAACAAAAAATTTTCTCCTGATGAATGTGTAATATCCAAAATATACATATTGAACACAAGAAATCAAAAAAATAAAAAAATTCTCATGTGATAAAGGTCAAATAGCAAAAATATACATATTGACACAAAAAAATTAAATAAAACATAAATTCTCATCTGATAAAGAACTTATATCCAAAATATGCATATTCAACCTGAGAAATCAGAAAAAGAAAACAAGTCCTCATGTGATAAAGGTAAAATATAAAAAATATTATTATTGAATGCAAGAAATTAAATAAAACAAAAATACTCATCTTAGTCTAATATCCAAAATATATAGAGCTTAAAATTTTGTTGTCTATTTTTTCCCTCAAAGTGGGAATAATTCAATATTTAGGATCCCTTCATGGGAAATGTGATAGGAAATCAAAACATGTCCACGTGGTTGGGCTTTCCCAGTGGACCGCCTATTTATTTCCTGTTCAAAATAGCCATTTCCAGGTCAGAACATCTCATGGCTTTACATGGTTGCGCAAGGGCGGCCGTGTAATCTACGCACATGCGTGGAGTAGCCACACAGGTCTCTCTCCTCTTCTCTCTCTCTGTCTTCTCTCTTATCTTCTCTCCTCTCCTCCTCTTCTCTCCTCTCCTCACTCATGTGTGTACTTCACACAGGCCTGCCCCCGCTATCCTCTATCCTATATAAATAAACAGCTCTTCTGTGGATTTGTCGTGTTCAGGATGTGTTCCTCGTGGGTAAGAGCAATAAATAACTAACAAAATGTTTTTCTGTGTTTCCCTTATGGTGGGAATAACTCATTATTAGATAGTCCCTTCATGGGAATAACAGGAAGTTTAAACAGGAGTGCGTGTGCACAGGGCCGCACCCAGCACAGCGGCAGACAAAGGCACGTGCTGCTGCAGCACACAAGATGGTTCAGAGCAGCAGGCGGGCAGGTCCACGCTGGTGGGAGGTGGAGCTGCGGTGGAGTGTGGCCCAGTCAGGTACTGGCACTAGAGCCCAAGCACCCGGCAGAGCCAAAGCTGAAGCCTGCACCAAGCGAGCAGAGGCCTGGAAAGGGACAGGTGCTAAAAGTTTAACCAGGCCCAACAACTTCTGGTGAAAAAGGTTTCGGTCAGGACATGGAAGGCTAAGTCAATGCAGTTTGAATTTCCAGGGATATTCATTATTAATTGCATAAAGAAGGCTATGTTCTTTTGATTGTCTTAATAAATGTGTGGATGAGTGTTTGATCTCATGGTAGATAAGCTAAAGGAACAGGATTCATAATATTAAGTATGCTCTTGTCTGTTGATCATTACTGAAAATTTGGCTCTGCTCTTTAAGTTGCTTTCTAGAAATTCTTAGTTTAATGCTATAGAAATATAACAGCTGAAATGGATTGGGTTGTTAGCTTATTAAATAATTTTGCTAAGATAAACCCATTAAAAAATAATCTCTTACTGATAAAGAGGTTACAAAATTATTTCTCCAGTAAATAAAATACAGATAAATTGTTTGATCCACATTGTTAATAATTGGCTTTTTGCATTAATATGTTACTTGGAATCTATAAAGAAGGATCCTCTTTTTTTTAAAGATTTTATAAATACTCAAGAGTATTGCCTAAAGTTACCTCTTCAAATCCTATAGAGATTGTGTTTAATGCTTTTATAATTGGCATATGTAAAAAGGACCATAGAAATAAAAGCTGGTGATAGAATTGCTCAGTTATTATTGCTTTCATATTTTAAATGCAAAATGGAGCCTATATGTAGAACTGGAGGCTTTGGAAGGACAGAAGCAAAGGTGTTTTGACAAACAGTTATCAATGATAAACAGCCTAAATTAAAAATAAAATTATTTGGGATTGAGATTGAAAGATTATTGGATTCGGATACTGATGCTGGATATATCTAAAATTTCACAAGAATCCTGAGATTCCAGCTGGCCTCTACAAGAAGTCAGGAAAATGGAGGCTATTACAGGATCTTAGAGCTATAAATAAAACCATGATTCTCATGGGAGCAACACAGCCTGGTTTGCGTACACCTGTGGCAATTCCTAAACATTGGCATTTAATTTTGATTGACTTATATGGATAATTTATTGGCTGCTAAAGATAAAAACTTGTTTTTGATATCTTTTCTAAATTACAAGAGGTTCTTAGCCTGGCTATTTTACAAATAGCCCCAGAAAATGTACAGGTATATTTTTCCTATCATTATTTAGGTCATGAATTGTTACACACAGGCATACATCCACAAAAGATTACTCTGCGTACAGATCAGTTACATACACTTAATGATTTCCAAACCTTTCTGGGAGATATTCAATAGCTTCAGCCTACTTTAAAGATTCCAACAGGTCAGCTTCTCCCCTTTTATGATATATTAAAGGGAGACCCTGACCCTTTATCTCCCCATGAATTAACAGCTGAAGGGTGTACAGCCCTACAATGTGTGCAAGAGGCCCTGGAACAGGCTCACGTGCAATATATAGATCTTTCTTCTCCCTTGTTGTATTTGATATCTTGTTTTTCTCATTCACCTGCTGGAGTGTTTTGGCAAACAGGTCCTATTCTATGGGTACATTCACCAGCTTCTCCAACAAAAACCATTACTCCTTATCCTCAGGTTGTTGCTCAGATTATATTCAAGGGAATCAAGATCAGTGTTCAAACTTTTGGTAAGTAGCCGTATATTGTGGTGACCCCATACACTCAGTCTCAAATAGCATGGTTGCAAGCTAATGATAATGATTGAACCATATTGACATGCTCCATGCAGGGTCAGTTTGATACTTACTACCCTTCCAATGATGTGTCAATTTTTTAAAATTGTATCCTGTCATATTTCCCAAGATAGTACAGATGACTCCTATTCCTCAGGCCCATGTAGTATTTATTGATGGCACATCACATGGTTTTACTGTGATAGTTTCTGGTAACATAGTAAAAGAATGAAAGACCAAGGCACTTCCACCCAGATGGCGGAGGTACAGGCTTGCCTTACAGATGTTTTCTAATGAGTATGTAAATCATGTCCTCTTTATGTTAAATTTTTACCTGTTCATAATTTGGGAGTTAATCCGAGGACTTTTACCTAATCATATATGGCAGATGAACATCACACATGTACCTTCCTTTGAAAAATTTCAGTATGTTCATATGTCTATTGATACATATTCCTCTTTAATTTTTGCCTCTGCCCATTCAGGAAAAAAGGTTAAGGATATAAAGAATCATTGTCTTCATGCTTTTGCTTATATGGGAGTGCCTAAATACATAAAGACTAATAATGGTCCTGCCTACAGCAATACAGGATTTTCAAAATTCTGCCAACATTTTTCTATTGCTAATAAGACTGGTATTCCTTATAACCCTCAAGGACAGGCTGTAGTAGAACGCTGCCATCATACCTTAAAAACATATATTGCTAAAGTAAAAAGGGGGGAGCTAGGGGCTCATCTCTCCTCCCCTCTATTCTTTCCCTTGTTTTATGCATTTTAAATTTTTTATTGGTGGATTCTGCTGGAGTATCCACAGCAGATAAGCACTGGAGGGCTGCTGTTGCAAATCATCCTCTAGTGCAATGGAAGGATCTTTCTACTGACACTTGGAGGGAACACAATCTGGGGCTGGTGTTGGCCCGGGGTTCTGTTTGTGTCTTTCCTCAGGACAATGATGTTCCTCTTCTATATTCAACCATTATATGATCAGAATTTTTGTTTTACTTATCTTGTATCCTGTGTTTCATATGTATATTATGGATATTAGACCATTATTAGGTGAGAATTTTTGTTTTATTTAATTTCTTATGTTCAATAATTACATTTTTGATATTAGACCTTTTCTAAGATGAGTTTTTGTTTTGTTTCTCTAATTTCTTGTCTTCCTTATGTATATTTATAATATTAGACATTTATCAGATGTGAATTTATTTTTCAGAGCTGAGGACCTAACTCAGGGTCTTATGCTTGTTAGGCAAGAGCTCTACCACTGACCTAAATCCCCAACCCTCAGATGTGAATTTTTAATCTTTCTGATTCCTTAGGTTCAATGTAGGTATTTGGTGCTGCAAGTCACAGGAATACATCATAAGAACTCAGCTGGTTATGGCAAAGTCACTACCTGGTGGGATCAAGGATTTCTTCCAGAGGAAGCCAAATTCCAAGGAGTTTTTGGTGTTACTTGTTATATATCATCTGTATTCTGTCATGAAAATCATGTGTGCTTTCATAGTTTTCCCAATTGATTTTTCCCTAAGAAGGGCTAACAGTGTGGTCTGGTCACTCTCTGGACATACACATTCAAGGTATTTGGAGAACAGCCTCAGGAAAAGCTACCTCTGGAATCAGATATCTTCCTTGGCCACTTTCAAGGATTAGCAGTAACAACAGTCCACATGCAAGACTCCCGATTTAATGTAATTCCACAAGGAGACACCACCTGGGTCAAGAGGACATTAAGTAACAGCTTTAAACAGAGCTTTTAAGCTCTGACTCTCCTTCCTTACAGCCTTACTAATTTTATATACCTCTAACTCCTTACCTAACCACTTCTAGTAATATTTAGGGGACCCATGCTCATTTCATCCCTGACAATGCAAGGTTAGCCAGGCCGATTTCATCCCTGACACTGGAGGGGAAGCCAGGTTGATTTTACACCCAACACTGGAGTGGGCACCAGGCCGATTTCATCAGGGCACTGGAAGGTGATCCAGCCCGATTTCATCAGGGCACTGGTGGGGGAGCCAGGCTGATTTCATCAGGGCACTGGAGGAGGAGCCAGGCCGATTTCATCCCTAACACTGGAGGGGGAGCCAGGCCGATTTCATCAGAAAACTGGAGGGGGAGCTAGGACGGTTTCATCAGGGCACCAGAGGGGAACCCAGGCTGATTTCATCCCTGACACTGGAGGGAGACACAGGCCCTTTTCATCAGGTCACTGGAGGTAGACCCAGGCCGATTTCATCCTGTACACTGGAGGGGGAGCCAGGCTGATTTTATCAGGGCACTGGAGAGGGACCCTTGCTGATTCCATCAGGGCACTGGAGGGGGATCCAGGTAGATTTCATCAGGGTACTGGAGGGGGAACCAAGCCGATTTCATCCCATACATTGGTGTGGGAGCCCAGCCGATTTCATTAGGACACTGGAGGGGGAACCAAACCAATTTCATCACTTACACTGGAGGGGGAGACAGGTCGATGTCATCAGGGAGATGGAAGGGGAACCAAGCCGATTTCATCCCTGATACTGGAGTGGGAGACTGGCCAATTCCATCAGGGCTCTATAGGGGGTGCCAGGCCTATTTCATCAGGGCATGGAAGGGGGAGAAAGAATGATTTGAACCTGGACACTGGAGAGGGAGCCAGGCTGATTTCATTCCAAACACTTAAGGGGGAGCCAGTCTGATTTCACCAGGACACTGGAGGGGGAGCCAGGTTGATTTCATCCCTGACACTGGAGTGGGAGACAGACTTATTTTACACCCACCCTGCAGGGAAACCCAGGCCTTTTTCATCAGGGCACTGTAGGGTAACCCAGGCCAATGTCATCCCTGACTTGGAGGGGGAACCAGGCCGATTTCATCCCTGACATGGAGGGGGAACCAGGCCGATTTCATCTGGAAACTAGAAAGGGAGCCATGCCGATTTAATCTTGGCTCTGGAGGGGGAGACAGGCAGATTTCATTAGGGCACTGGAGGGGGAGCCATGATGAAATCATCCCAGACATTGGAAGGGGATCCAAGGTGATTATTTCAGGACCCTGGAGTTAGAGCCAGGTCGATTTCATCAGGGCACTGGAAGGGGGCAGGCTGATTACATCAGGGCACTATAGGGGTATCCAGGCCGATTTCATCCCTGACACTGGAGGTGGAGCCAAGACAATTTCATCAGGGCACTGGAGAGGGATCCATGATGATTTGATCCCAGACACTGGAAGGCGATCCAAGGTGATTATTTCAAGGCCCTGTAGGGTGAGCCAGGACAATTTTATCAGGGCAATGGAGGAGGACACAGGCTGATTTCATCCCTGACACCAAAGGGAAGCCAGACTGATTTCATCAGTGCAATGGAGGGGAGAGAGGCCGATTTCTTCCCTGACAGAGAAAAGGGGACACAGGCCGATTTCATCCCTGACTCTGGAGTGGGAAACAGTCTGATTTCACTGGAGGGAGACATGGCCATTTCATCCTGGACCATGGAGGGGGAACCAGGCTGATTTCATCAGGGCAGTGAGGGGAGCCAGGCTGATTTCATCAGAGCACTTGAAGGGGAGCCATGCCAATTTCATTCCTAACACTGGAGGTTGAGCCAGGCCAACTTCATCAGGGAACTAGAGGGGGAGCCAGGCTGCTTTCATACTTGAAATTAGAGGGGGAGCCAGGGCGATTTCATCAGGGCACTGGAGGAGTAGCCAGACCAATTTCTTCCCTGACACAGGATGGGGAGACAGGCTGATTTCATCCCTGACAGTGGAGAAGAACCCAGGCCGTTTTCATCAGTGCATTTGGCAGGGAGCCAGCCTGATTTCATCCTGGACACGGGAGGAGGACCAAGTCTGATTTCTTCATGGCACTAAAGAAGTACAGAGTCTGAATTCATCCCAGACACTGGAGGGGGAGCCAGGCTGATTTCATCAGGGCACTGGAGGTGGAGCCTGTCCAAATTCATCAGGGTACAGGAGGAGGCGCAGTCAGATTTCATCCTGGACACTGGAGAAGGAGCATAGCTGATTTCATAAGGACAATGGAGGGGGAGCCTGCCCGATTTCATCCCTGACACTGGAGGGGTACCATGGCAATGGAGGGGAAACAGGCCAATTTAATCAGGGAACTGGAGGGAATCCAGGCTGATTTCATCAGGGCTCTGCAGGGATGTACAGTCCAATTACATCCCTGACACTTGATGGGCGGTCAGGCCAATTTCATCAGGACACTGGAAGGGGAGCCAGGCTGATTTCATTAGGTCACTGGACAGGAAGCCTGTCTGATTTCATCAGGGCACTGAAGGGGGCACCTGTCTGAGGGCACTGGAGGGGGAGCCAGGCCAATTTCATGTGTGACAATGGAAGGGGTGCCATGCCAATAACATCCTGGACAATGGAGGGGGAGCCAGTCTGATTTCATCCTGGACACTGGAGTGGGAGCCAGGCCAATTTCTTCAGGGAACTGGAGCGACACCCAGACTGATTTCATCATTTACACTGAAGGTTTAGTCAGGCCGATTTCATCCCAGATACTGGTGGGGGAGCCAGGCTGATTTCATCCTGGTCACTGGTTCCACCTCCAGTGTCAGGGATGAAATTGGCTTGGTTCCCCCTCCATTTCCCTGATGAAATTGGCCCGTCTCGCCCTCCAGTGTAAGGGATGAAATCTGCTTGGTTCCCCTTCAGTGCCCTGATTACATCGACCTGGCTCCCCCTCCAGTGCCCTGATGGAATCGGCCTGTCTCCCCCTCAGTGTTCTGATGAAATCGTCCTGGCTCTCCCTCCAGTGTCCTGATAAAATATGCCTGGGTCCCCCTCCAGTGCCCTGATGAAATGATCCTGGCTATCCGTCCAGTGTCCAGGATGAATTCGGCCTAGATCCCCTTACAGTTAACTGATGAAATCGGCCTGCCCCCCTCCAGTCCCCTGAAGAAATCGACCTGGCTCCCCTCAAGTGTCTGGATGAAATCAGCCTGGTTCCCCTACCAGTGTCAGGGATGAAATCAACTTGTGTACCCCTACAGTGCCCTTATGAAATTGGCTTGGGTCCCCCTGCAGTGCTGATGTAAAATCAGCCTGACTCCCCTTCCACTGTCCAGAAGAAATCTGACTGGCTCCCCTCCAGTGTCCAGCATGAAATCTGCCTGGCTTCCCCTCCAGTGCCCTGATTAAATAGGCCTGACCCTCCCTCCAATGTCAGGGATGAAATCATACTGGCTCCCCCTCCAGTGTCTGGGTTTAAATCGGCCTGGCTCCCCCTCCATTGTAAGGGATGAAATTGGCCTGGCTCTCCCTCCAGTGTCAGTGGTGAAATCGGCCTGTCTCCCCCTCCAGTGCCCTGATGTAATCGGACTGGGTTCCCCTCCAGTGCCCTGATGAAATTGGCTTGGCTCCCCCTCCAGAGTCCAGATGAAATCGGCCTAGCTCCCCCGCCAGTGTCCATGATAAAATAGGCCTGGCTCTCCCTCCCTTGTCCTGGATGAAATCATCCTGGCTCTCCCTCCACTGTCCAGTATGAAATCAGCCAGGTTCCCCTTCCAGTGTCCCAGAAGATTTCAGACTGGGTCCTCTTCCAGTGTCCAGGATGAAATCGGACAGGCTCCCCTTCCAATGTTCAAGATGAAATCAGCCTGGTACCCCCTCTAGTGCCCTGATGAAATTGGCCTGGCTTCCCCTCCAGTGTCAGGGATGAAATCGGGCTATCTCCCCTGTAGTGGATAGCCATCCCAGGATTGGCCTGGAAGTTCCAATGCCCATTGAGGCTTCAGTAATGTTCACACCCACAAGGCAGGGTGGAGGAGAAAGAGGAAGACCCAGGATTGGGAAGAGGTCTCTCTCTTGGTTCTGGGAAGCTGGAGGCATGAGGTAGACTGAGCAGAGTTCTCCAGAGAACACTGCCAGCCTGCGCCATAGCTTTGCCAGACCCTACAACCTATCCTTTCATTTCTAAGTTACCCCTCAAAATAAACCTCCCTTTTAACTATGTGGAATGGCCTTAATAATTTCACCAATGTTTGGCGCTCATGTGGGTCAAATTCCAAAGGCCTAAGCGGCTCCCTCCCTCAGCCTCCTATGCCCCCCCCCCGCCCTCCGCTGGCGGGGCCCTAAACCCACCTGCAAAGTTCCATTTAACCAGGTGAAACCTACACAGTTCCATTCCCGAAAAAGGGAACAGCCAGTCCAGTCTCAGTTCCCTAGCTTAGCCTCTAGACCAGCAAAAACCACTGTGAGTGAGGCATTCATACTCCTCCCTGAGTGCCAGCATGTACAGTAAAAACTGTAAATGGGGTAATCCTAGAAGTAATACTCCTTCTAGGAATAGCCTAAACAGAAGACCCCAACCACCTCCTGGATTATGTAGAAGAGGTGGCAAAGGCCAACATTGGACCAGTGAGTGCAGATCAAAAATAGATATGCGAGGCAACCCTTTACTGGTGGGAAACACCTCAGGGGGCCTCTTGCAGGCCCCCAAATCAAATGTGGTAAGAACATTCCCAGCCACTGTGGAAGACATTCCTCTCCAGGACAACTGAATAAACCAATGCCTAATGTAAAAACCAAAACTGCAATGGATGATAAAACAGCCCTGATAGATGAATCACAGTTTACAAAGAACACAATAAAACAAATATTTTGGCAGACTTCCACAAATGAAAAAACACCAAAGCTTAAAATTCAAATTAATGGCTTGGTTCTGGAGGGCCTGGTAGACACAGGTGCGGACGTGACAGTAATTACACCAAAATCATGGCATCCTAATTGGCCTCTTCAAGAGGTAAATGTCCAACTTTTAGGAACTGGCACCCTATCTCAGATAAAACAGAGTTTGAGATGGGTTGAATGCATAGGGCCAGAAGGACAGAGAGGAAGGCTGAAGCCATATGTAGCAAATGTAGCAGTAAATCTATGGGACCAAGATCTGTTACAACAGTGGAATACCCAGATTAAAATTCCTACTCTCAGAAAAGGAATACAGGCCAATGCATGTTTCTAGGAATAATATCATAACATGCTATAAAAAACAGTCACCAACCATTCTTGCTTTACACTAACACAGTACAACTGCTGTTGAACTCTCAGAAGTACCAACTGCCTTACCTTTAAAATGGCTAACCAATAAACCTGTCTGTGTTGGACAGTAGCCTTTCTGGACAAGCGGGACACAAGGAAAGCGACCACTATACTTTGCCAAGACAGGGTAAGATGGTCTTTCAGAATTCTTGCTTCTGAAAATGGTCTGTCAGATACTCTAGGCCTGTAGCCAATTTGAATGCACTAACCATGATGAAAAACATTAGGTGACTGTCCAGGCTGCCAACTGTCTCTGTCTATTCTTGCAAGACTCCTAAAAGTTGCTTGCGTCCTTCTCCCATTTCTCAGGTATTATTATATTCCTTCTCAGGTTTTTGATGAGGTTGAAGATTAGCAGTTATAGTTACAACTTAGTATATATACATATACAATATCTAAGATGGCATATATTAAGTATTAGACTCAGGTTCTTTAGGATAGGACACCTTTTGGAATGATCTTTGTAACATGCCACCTACCCATGCGCTAGACTTCCATGGATTTTCTATGTGTTTTTTGCTTGATATTGTTTGCACTTATTGTAATTCCAACTTATTTAGGTCATTATCCGTCATTACTCCTGGACAAAATTTGATAACCATCTCTTTGTATATAGTCTTGTATTAGGTTAGAACATTCTTATTTAGACAAAAGGGGGAGATGTAGTGGACAGCCATCCCAGCATTGGCCTGGAAGTTCCAATCCCCATTGAGGCTTCAGTAATGGTCACGCCCACAAGGCAGTGTGGAGGAGGAAGCAGAAGACCCAGGATCAGGAGGGGTCTCTCTCTTGGTTCTGGGATGCTGGACTCAGGAGGTAGACTGAGCAGTGTTCTCCAGAGAACACCGCCAGAGTGTGCCATACCTTTGCCAGACCCTAAAACCTATCTCTTCATTTGTAAGTTACCCCACAAAATAAACATCCCTTTTAACTACATGGAGTGGCCTTAATAAATTCATCAATACTCCTCCTCCAGTGCCCTGATGTAATCGGACTGGATACTCCTCCAGTGCCATGATGTTATCGGACTGGGTACCCCTCTATTGCCCTATTTAAATCTGCCTGGCTCCCCCTCCAGTGCTGTGGATATTGCTCTGTACAAATAAAATGCTGTTTGGCCAGTGGCTAGGCAGGACAAGAGAGAAGAGGATTCTGGGAAGTAGAAGGCTGGAAAGAGGCACCGCCAGCCGCCGCCATGAGAAGCAACATGTAAAGACACTGGTAAGCCACAAGCCATGTGGCAAAGTATAGACGAACAGAAATGGGTTAATTTAAGATAGAAGAAGCAGATAGCAAGAAGCCTGCCATGGCCATACAGTTTCTAAACTACATAAGTTTCTGTGTGCTTTCTTGGTTGAGTCTGAGCGACTGTGGGACTGGTAGGTAAGAGAGATTTGTCCTGACTGGGCCAGGCAGGAAACCTCCAACTACAAATGGCGCCCAACGTGTTGGCAAGAATTTCCACCTAAAACCTGAGAAAAAGGATTCTAAGATGGAGCTAAAAACAGCTTCCTAGTTGTCTTTCTCAAGTTAGCAGCAGCCTGCCAGTTTGAGCTACTATGGCGGGTTTCTGGTGTGTGCGTCTGACCTGCAGTGCGGCGGGAATGAGGAGTCTACAAGCAGCACTTTACTCTGTTGTATGGTGGATTTAGCCTTTGCTAGTTAAAAAAAAAAAGTTTTCTGGGCTATGTACTGCTTTGATAGAACTGCTTCTGAGAGTTGATGGTACACATGGCTCCAGACCCAGAGCTGGCGGTAAACTGTACCACCGCTATGTTGGAAAGCTGAGGTGGGCGGAGCCAGCAGTCACAGCAGCATTTCAATCTTACAAAGATGGATATTACACAGAGAATCTGGTTTGCCTTGTCTTTGGGATTTTTAACTGCAGAAAAAGATTTGATCATAAAAGCTGTTGAGTTAAACAAATATGTAAATTTTAAAGGTACCTTGACTTCACAATTTGGATATAAGGATATGTTGCTTTGGAAAGGAGTCTCTGCTTTTGTTTCCACAGAAAGCCAGAGGCTGTGGATTTGTTCCAGATTAAGATATATAAGGTTTGGATATATAAGGTTTGATCAGCCAAGACCACCTGAAAGGTCTCCGATGACACCATGGCCCAGATGATCTGACATCCAGAATGGTTTCAAGGCAACTGGCTCAGAGGTTCACCTTAATGGACTACTCTATAATCCTAAAATTTTCTTTGTGTTCCCATAAGATACAGCGCCCCCCCACCCCGCCAGCAGGAAGTAGTAAGAGAAACTACACCCACATTCCCAAAATTATCAAGCTGGCTTTGGAAATGGAATTGGCTCACTCCTTCTGTAAACCCAGACATATTGCTAAAAGAAAAGGTTAAGAGATTCTTGTGTCCCAAATCAGAAGAGCCCTCTGGTGTGGGACAGAGAAATACCAATATTTTTCTTTAAAGCAGGTTGATTATAAATGCGATCTCTTTCTAAAGAAGAAAAGGGGATATGATACAGATATAATAGGATGAAAGGGTAGATTAAGGAACTTACTTCCAAAGAGCAACAACTTGTTTAAAATGTTTTACATTTGTATAGATTTTAGTCTGTTGATACAAACTTAAAGTTAATTTTGTTATGTTGTGTGTATATTTCTACTCTTGTTTAAGGTATTATGTTTATATAGCTCATTTAAAATTGTAATGGATAATTAAAAATAGATTAATAACTGGTCATCTATGATAATCATACTCATAGCCATGTTAGTTAAGTCTTCTAGCTATACACAGAGATATTTCAGATAGACAGGTAATCTTCAAATACATCAAAGACCTACAGAATATGGCATTTAAAATATTTTTAAAATTTAGACTTTCTGGACAGTGAGACATGTCTGCTCCTGGCAACACCGATTTACTTCAGAGACGAGGATGGGCATTAAAGACACTTCATATCTTATCTTCACCTTGGCAAAAGTAGCCATTTGGGCAAGAAACTGTTCTTGCCTCGACTGCTTGATTGACTGGACATGCAGGACCCATAGAAAGGTGACCACTGAACTTTGCTTGACAAAATGGTCCTTCTGGTTCCTGCTTCATAGAGGAAACTGCCAGACATTCTACAGGACACTAAAAAAAGTGACCAAGAGACTCTAGCCCTGTGGGCTGAAGACAAATGCCCCAACTTTACAAAGGAACATTAGGTGACTGTCCAGGCTGCTAGCTGTCTCTGTCTACCCTGCACGACTCCTGAAAGCTGCTTGCATCCTTCTCCCAGTCCTCAGGTAATATTATATCCTTCTGAGGTCTTTGATGTGGTTGAAGACTAGATAGTTATAGTTTCCTCAATTATGATAAAAGATAAGTTAGATATAAAACCTTGGACTCACAAATATAAGATAGGATATCTTCTTTAATATTGTAACTGTAATTCTTGCTTGATAATTGTTTTGTTATATGTAATTTTACTATGTAAAAGTTAAAACCTTCCTTAAAAAAAAAAAAAGAAAAGGGGAAGTGCTGTAGATATTGCTCTGTACAAATAAAATGCTGTTTGGCCAGTGGCTAGGCAGGAAGTATAGGCAGGACAAGAGAGAAGAGGATTCTGGGAAGTAGAAGGCTGGAGAGAGACACCGCCAGCCACTGCCATGAGAAGCAATATGTAAAGACACCGGTAAGCCACAAGCCATGTGGCAAAGTATAGACGAACAGAAATGGGTTAATTTAAGATAGAAGAAGCAGATAGTAAGAAGCCTGCCATGGTCATACAGTTTCTAAACTATATAAGTTTCTGTGTGCTTTCTTGGTTGCATCTGAGTGACTGTGGGACTGGTAGGTAAGAGAGATTTGTCCTGACTGGGCCAGGCAGGAAACCTCTAACTACACTCCAGTGTCAAAGACGAAATTGGCCTGGCTCCCATTCCAGTACCTTGATTAAATCGGGCTGGCTCCCCCTCCAGTGCCTTGATGTAATTGGCCTGGGTTCCCTGCAGTTTGGGTATAAAATCAACCTGGATCACTGTCCAGTGTCTGGGATGAAATTGGTATGGCTCTCTCTCCAGTGTCAAGGATGAAATTGGCCTGGCTCTCCCTCCAGTGTCAGGAATGAAATTGGCCTGAGTTTCACTGCAGTGTGGGTATAAAATCATCCTGGCTCCCACTAATGTGTCAGGGAAGAAGTCAGCCTGGCGCCCCCTCCATTGTCCAGGATGAAATCACCCAGGCTCCCCCAACAGTATCTGGGATGAAATCGGCCTGGCTCCCCCGTCAGCATACAGGATGAAATCAGTCTGATGCCCCTTGAGTGCCCTGAAGAAATTGGCCTGTTTCCCCCTGCAGTGCAGGTATAAAAGAAGTCTGGGTCTAGCTACAGTGTCTGGTTAAAATCGGACTTGTTCCCTCTCCAGTGTCCAGGATGAAATCAGACTGGCTCCCCTTCCATTGTCTGGGATGAAATCAGCCTGGCTCCCCCTCCAATGCCCTGATGAAATTGGCTGGTTCCCCCTCCAGTGACCTAAAATAATCAGCTTGAATCCCCCTCTAGTGTCTGGGATAAAATCAGCATGTGTACCCCTACACTTCTGATGAAATCGGATTGGGTCCCCCTGCAGTGCTGGTGTAAAATCAGTCTGACTCCCTCTCCAGAATCTGGAAAAAATTGTCCTGGCTATCACTCCAGTTTCCACGATGTAATTGGCCGGGATCCCCCTCCAGTGTCCAGCATGAAATCAACCTGGCTTCTGCTCCAGTGCCCTGATTAAATTGGACTGGGTTCCCTCCAGTGCCCTGATAAATTTGGCTTGGATCACCCCTACAGTGACCAGATGAAATCGGCCTAGATACCTCTACAGTGCCTTAATATATGAACCACAGACCCCTGCAGTGTCAGGTATGAAATCGTCATAGAATCTCCAGCACCCTGATGAAATCAGCCTGGCTACACTTCCAGTGCCCAGGATGAAATCTTCCTGTCTCCACCTCCAGTGCCCTCAAAAAATCAGCATGTCACCCGCTCCAGTGTCCATGCTGAAATCGGCCTGGTTCCCTGGCCAGTGTCCTAATGAATTCAGCCTCGCTCCCCCTCCAGTGTCAGGGATGAAATAGGCCTGGATACCCCTAGTGTGTCTTGAGGAAATCGGCCTGGGTCCCCTTGCAGTGACAAGGATGAAATGGGCCTGGTTCCCCCACCAGTGCCATGATGAAATCAGCCAGGCATCCCTTCTAGTGCTCAGATGTAATCGGCCTGGTTCCTCCTCCAGTGCCCTGATGAAATAAGCCTCTGTCCCCCTCCAGTGTCCTAATGAAATCAGGCTGTCTACATGTCCAGTGTCATTGCTGAAATTGGCCTGGGTCCCTTTGCAGTGTCAAGGATGAAGTCGTCCTGGCTCCTCCTACAGTGTCTTGTTGAAATCTGCCTGGCTTTCCCTCCAGTGCCCTGATGAAATCAGCCTGGCTTCCATTCTAGTGCTCAGATGAAATCGGCCTGTTTCCCACTCTTGCCCTGATGAAATCAGCCTGGCTCACCCTCCAGTGTCTATGCTGAAATCATACTGGCTCCCTATCCAGTGCCCTTATGATATTGGCCTGGGTTCACCTCCAGTGCCCTGAGGGAATTAGCCTGGCTCCACCTCCAGTGTCAGGGATGAAATCTGCCTGGGTATCCCTACAGTGCCCTGATGTAATCGGTAATGTTCCCCCAGTATTTCGGGTATAGAATCAGCCTTGCTCTCCCTCCAGAGGCAGGATGAAATTGGCCTAGTTCCCTGGCCAGTGTCCATGATTAAATCAGCTTGGCTCTCCCTCCACTTTCTGGTATTAAATTAGCCTGGTTCCCCCTCCAGTGCCCTGATGTATTCAGACTGGGTCCCCCTCCAGTGTCAGGGATGTAATCAGACTGGCTCCACCTTCAGTGCCCTGATGAAAGCAGCCTAGCTCCCCCTCCAGTGCCCTGATGAAATTGGCCTGGCTTCCCCTCCCATGTCAGGGATGAAATCAGCCTGGCTCTGCCTCAGGTGTCAGGGATGATATCGGCCTGGCAACTCCCCAGTGTCAACGATGAAATCGGCCAGTTGCCCCCTCAATTGCCTTGATGTAATTGGAATGGGTACCCCTCAAGTGCCCCTATATTATTGGACTGGGTAGCCCTCTATTCCTCTGTTGAAATCGGCCTGGCTCCCCCTCCAGTTCAGGGATGAAATCAGCCTGGCTCCCCCTCCATTGCCCTGATGAAATCAGCCTGGTTACCCCTCCAGTGACCTAAAATAGTCAGCTTAAGTCCCCCTCTAGTGTCTGGGATAAAATCATCATGGCTCCCCCTCCAGTACCCTGATGACATTGGCCTGGCTCCCCCTCCAGTGTCAGGGATGAAATCGGCATGTCTCCTTCTTGAGATCCATGTTGAAATCTTCCTGACTAATCTTCCAGAGCCATGATGAAAGAAGCCTGTCTCATCCTCCACTGTCCATTCTGAAACCAGACTGGGTCCCCCACCATTGCCCTAATGAAATCTACCAGGCTCCCCTTCCTGTGTCTGGATGAAATCAGCATGTGTACCCCTACACTGCTCTGATGAAATCGGATTGGGTCCCCTTGCATTGCTGATGTAAAATCAGTCTGACTCCCCCTCCAGTGTCTGGAAAAAATCTGCCGGACTCCCCCTCCATTGTCCAGCATGAAATCAAGCTGGCTCCCCCTCCAGTGCCCTGATGAAATTGGCCTGGGTCACCCTCCAGTGCCCTGATAAATTCGGCTTGGCTCCCCCTCCAGAGATCGGGTGAAATCGGCCTGGATACCTCTACAGTGCCATGATATATGGACCTTGGTCCCCCTGCAGTGTCAGTGATGAAATTAGCCTATATCCTCTACAGTGCCCTGATGAAATCGCCCTGTTTCAGCTCCAGTGCCCTGATGAAATCATCCTGGCTACCCTTCCAGTGTCCAGGATGAAATCGGCCTTTCTCCACCTCCAGTGCCCTGATGAAATGAGCCTGGCTTCCATTCTAGTGCGTGGATGAAATCGGCCTGGTTCCCACTCTTGCCCTGATGAAGTTGGTCTGGCTCCCATTCTTGCCCTGATTAAATCAGCCTGGCTCCTCCTGCAGTGCCCTGATTAAATAAGCCTCGGTCCCCCTCCAGTGCCCTAATGAAATCAGCCTGGCTACACATCCAGTGCCCTGATGAAATTGGCCTGAGTCCCACTCCAGTGCCCTGATATATTCGGATTGGCTTCACCTACAGTGACCGGATGAAGTTGGCCTGGATACCCCTACAGTGCCCTCATGAAAGCGGACTGGGTCCACCTACAGTGTGGGTATATACTCAGCCTTGCTCCCCTCCAGTGTCTGGATGAATTCGGCCTGCCTCCCACTTCTGTGTCAGGGATGAAATCGGCCTGTCTCCCCCTCGAGTGCCCTGGTGAAATTGGACTGAATCATCCTCCAGAGCCCTGATGAAACCATCCTGGATCTCCCTCCAGTGTCCATGCTGAAATTGGGCTTGGTCCCCCACCAGTGCCCTAAAGAAATTGGCCTGACCTTCCCTCCAGTGTCTAGAAGAAATCAGCCTGGTACTCCCTCCAGTATCCGGAATGAAATCCGCCTGGCTCCCCCTCCAGTGAACTGATGAAATCGGCCTGACTCCCACTCCAGTGTCTGGGATGAAATCAGCTTTGGTCCTCCTTTAGTGCTTTGATATAAGCGGACTTGGTCCTCTTCCAATGTCCAGGATGAAATCAGCCTTGCTCCCCAATAAATGCCTTGATGAAAATGGCCTGCTTCCCAATCTACTGTCAGGGATGAAATCAGCCTGTCTCCCTGTCCAGTATCAGGGATGAAATTGGCCTGGCTTCTCCTCCAGTGCCCTGAAGAAATCGGCCTGACTCCCCCTCCACTTTCAAGTTTAAAAACAGCCTGGCTCCCCCTCCAGTGTTAGGGATGAAATCAGCATGGCTCCCCCTCCAGTGCCCTGATGAAATTGGCCTGGTTCCCCCTCCAGGGTCCAGGATGAAATGTGCCTGGCTCCCCTCCAGTGTCTGGGATGAAATCGGCCTGGCTCTTCCTCGAGTGCCCTGATGAAATTGGACTGGGTCACCCTACAGGGCCCTAAAATAATCAGCTTGGATCCCCTTCCAGTGTCTGGGATGAAATCATCATGGCTCCCCCTAAGTGTCCAGGATGAAATCTGCCTGGCTTTCCCTCCAATGCCTTGATGAAATTGGCCTGGCTCCCTCTCTACTGTCAGGGGTGAAATCGTCCTGGTTCCCCTCCAGTGACCAGATGAAATTGGCCTGTTCCCCCCCCAGTGCCTTGATGAAATCGTCCTGTCTCCCTGTCCAGTGCCCTGATGAAATCATGTTGGCTCCCCCTCCAGTGCCCTGATGAAATCGTCTTGGCGCCCAATCCAGGGTTGGGTATAAAATCAGCCTTGCTCCCCCTCCAGTGTCAGGGATGAAATCGGCGTCGCTGAACCTGCATTGTCAGGATGAAATCAGCATTGATCCTCTTCTAGTGCCCTGATTAAATCGGCCTGTCTCCTCCTCTAGTGTCCAGGATGAAATTGGCCTGGCACCCCCTCCAGTGTTCTGATAAAATTGGGAGCCAGGCCGAATTCATCAGGGCAAGGGTCGAAGCCAGGCCGACTTTATCTGAGCACTAAAAGGGAAGCCACACCAATTTCATCAGGGCACTGGAGGGGGAGCCAGGCAGATTTCAACAGGGCACTGGACAGGGAGCCAGGCCGATTTCATCCCTGACTTTGTAAGGGGACCCAGGCTGATTTCATCGGGGCACAGTAAGGGTATCTGCCACGCCCATGACAGTGTCGCCCGCGTGACAAATGCCTTGGATGAGGTAGTTATGTGGGAAAGGGAGGATTGCAGCCCCCGGGCCTATGCCCCCGGCAACCCCTCATCAATCTGCCCGAATCATGGTGCCAGGCTACATGGAACCACACAGATCTGCTTGCAGAGGCTGGCTGGCACTCTGCCTTCTTTTCTTTGCAACTGTGGTTATTGCTGTTTCCTTGTGTATTGATTCCAGGAAATTAACTCTTAATGTTCCTGATGTGCCCCATAAAGAGAGTTATGATTCCTCAAAAGTGGCTTCAATACCCCCACCTATGATTCAAGTTCTTAGGCAAACAGTTCAAGGGGGTCTCAAAAGTTTGGGGGAATTCATGAATGATTTGGAGCAAAAAGAACTTATGATTCAGAAGGTAGAAGACTCTAGCAAAGAGATAATGAAAGGAAAAGTTCAGGGACTCATAGGCAATTCACACGCACAGCCGACAGCAGCTGTGAGGAAGCAGTTACAGGAATTAGCCATTCCTACAAGAATTATCAAGAGACAAATAAGAGTTTCTCATCAAGGGTCGATGGTGGCTACCCCCTAACTTTAATCCTAGACATAATAATTATTTAGATCCATTACCTTTTACAGGAACTTATGATAAACATGGGAACCGATGGGTGAATCATAATGGTATGAAAACAGAATGGCATAAGTTACAGTTCATGGAAAGATTAGCTAGGTCCCGACACCGTGGTCCCTTCTCACCAGTAGGCAAAGGTTAAAATATTCTCACACAAATGGAACCATGGTTAGAACAATGATGAAAAGGGTTTAATTTTGATACAGAACAAAGGTGTAGAAGGAAAACTACAGCTAGGGCCGTAATGTTCTCTGTCCGGATGAGGAACCACAAAAGGGGAAATAAAGGCTGAACTCATGAGATCTGTAAATCATTCTGAGAAAATTGTATAACTAGATTGTTGATTCTACGTCTATCACCCTACTGACCGATTGTCATGTTTCCTCAAGTCACTATAAAATTCACTGCTTGGTCTGAGTAAAATTGCAGCAGCTTCACAACATACTCTCGTGTCTGTGGCTCTCTGTCACTCTCCGAATTCCACTTATCCTGAGTACCTTCACCCCGTTCTCCCTCGGTCTGGTGGTCCAGCTGAGATCCAGTCTGCGACAGGTATCTAGTCCGATTTCATCACTGACACTTGAGGGAGAGCCAGGCCGATTCCTTAGGGCCTGGCACCCCTCCACTGCCATTATGAAATCGGCCTGGCTCCCCCTCCAGTGCACTGTATGAAATAGGCCTTGCTCCCCCTCCAGTGTCAGGCCGATTTCAACAGGGCACTGAAGGGGTGACCCATCCTGCATGTCAGGTTATTAGGTCGGACCCGAGGAGGCACCACCTGAAAGACCAATGGGGGTGAGAGTAGAAGGAGACCAGGCACATAAAGAAAGACAGAGACAGTCTGAGTCATATCAAGGTCTCATTTACTGCAAAGTAAAGCAAGCTTATATACTGGTGGATATGAGGGGAAGGGAGGGAGATGAAAAAATTGTTAGAAATGGGTTCAGGACGAGATCTCTTTGGTCCAGTGCTCAAGCAACCGATCAATCAATTAGAAAAGGGTTAGGGAGAGGTCTCTTTGGTCCAATGCTTTGAACAACTGATCAATCAAACATACTCCAGGAAGTTTAATCTAAAAGTACACTTTGTGGTTGCCACAGACTGTGTCTCAGCTGGACCACCAGACCGAGGGAGAACAGGTTGAAGGTACTCAGGATGAGTGGGATTCGGCGAGTGACAGACAGACACAGACACGAGAGTATGTTGTGAAGCTGCTGCAATTTTACTCAGACCAAGCAGTGAATTTTATATAGTTATTTGAGGAAACATGGCAATCGGCCAGTAGGGTGACAGACATAGAATCAACACAATTTTCTCAGAATGACTAACAGATCTCATGAGTACAGCCTTTATTTCCCCTTTTGTGGTCTCTCATCCAGACAGAGAACATTACGGCCCTAGCTGTAGCTTTCCTTCTACATAATTATTAAACATTTGTTCTGTATCAAAATTAAACCTATCCCACCATAGTTCTAACCATGGTCTTATATGTGTGAAAATATTTAAACTTTGCCTGTGGGTGAGAAGGCACCAGGGGGGTTGGGACCTAACTAATCTTTTCCTGAACTGTAACTTATGTCATTCTGTTTTTATACCATCATGATTCATCCATCAGTTCCCATGTTTATCATAAGCTCCCGTGAAAGGTAATGGTTCTAAATAGTTATTATGTCTAGGAATAAAGTTAGGGGGTTGCCACTATCACCCCTTGATGAGAAACTCTATTTGTCTCTGGATAATTCTTGTAGGAATGGCTAATTCCTGAAACTGCTTCCTTGCAGCTGCTGTCGGCTGCACATGTGGATTGCCTATGAGTGCCTGAACCTTTACTTTCATTCTCTCTGTGTTAGAGTCTTCGTCCTTCTGAATCATAAGTTCTTTTTGTTCAAAATCATTATGAATTTCCCTAAACATTTGGGACCCTCTTGAACTGTATGCCTAAGAGCTTAAGTCATAGGTGGGGGTATTGAAGCCACTTTTGAGGAATCACAACTCTCTTTATGGGGGCATATCAGGAACATTAAGGGTTAACTTCCTGGAATCAATACACAAGGAAACAGCAATAACCACAGCTGCAAAGAGAAGAAGGCAGAGTGTCAGCCAGCCTCTGCAAGCGGATCTGCATGGTTCCGTGTAGCCTGGCACCATTAGTCAGGCAGATTGATGAGGGGTCACCAGGGGCATAGACCCGAGGGCCGCGAGCCCCCCTTTCCCACATAACTACCTCATCCAAGGCATTTGTCATGCGGGCAACACCGTCTTGGGCGTGGCATGTGGTTTTTCTGGGAATGATTGTTTTTGCAATTCAATGGGTGCAGTTATGCCAGATCATCCAAGCAAGAAAAGTCAAGGCACAGCTATCCAATTTTTGGTTCCCAACAATTCCCCCTTTTTTCTTTAAAATGGCCAAAGTAGGCTTTGGTCATGACTTGAGAGGGCCCCTGTCTTAGGCTATATGGGGTGTGTCCCTTGTCTGGCTATGTGCCATGTTGAGCCTGTCTTGATGACCTCTGTACTTTGTGCCTCCGGCACAGGCCCCATACTAATCCTGTCATTGAGTACCCTCTAGCCTTTAATTGTAAGTGGTTTTTAGGTTTGTAGGGTGCTGAACCTTAGCCTTTCACCTGTTCTGATAGTTTGATCTGTAGTCTCTAAACGATGATAGTGTACTGAGACGGTTTTTGATAGAGCGGAATCAATCTGATTTTTTATGAATTGAGTAAATCTTGAAAAGCCCAAGGACCAAAGGTGAGGTGGAGAAGGAAAATAATCAGGGGGGCCAGGAAGGTGGGGATCAGGGTAGAAAGCCAAGGGGAGGGCTGGACAGCAGGCATCAGTGCGAGCCACGTGATAAGGCAGGTAAAGGCAGAATTCCTCATTCTGTAGGAGGCTTCAACCATACCTGAAGAGAGAGGGTGGCCATCAATTTTAGATTGGGTTTTTAGGGCAGTATATGGCTTGACCAGTCTCTCAGGTAGCCAGTGAGCCCCATTCTCCTTGGAATCATAGATACATGCAGACCTTTTTCCCCAAATAATAACCGGATCAGGACCGCCCCATTTTCCGGTGACTGGGTCTTTCCAAAGGGCCTGAGCATACCCTTGTTTAGTCTCTGGGTGCCAGTGCCGTTCTGCTGCAGATTTTCCAAAAATATCCAATGTCAAAAAATTTAGCACAAAAAGGGCATGAGAAAGCAGAGCCTTTTGGTTCTCCTTAAAAGGAAACAGTGTCTCTTCTGAGCTGAGTTTACTAAGAGTATTTTTTAAAGTTTGGTGAGCTCTCTCCACAATACCCTGGCCTTGAGGGTTATAGGGTATTCCAGTGATGTGTTTAATTCCTAATTGTAAACAAAATTGTTTAAATTTATTACTAGTATATCCTGGGCCACTCTCAGTTTTTACACATTTTGGTTGGCCCAGCACTGTGAAGACAAGTAACATGATTAATAACATCTCTGGTAGCTTCTCCACTGTGAGCGGAGGCACAAATAAATCCAGAGAAGGCATCTACAGTAACATGTATGAACTTTAATTTACCAAAAGAGGGAACATGGGTGACATCCATCTGCCATATTTGTCCAGGTATAAGTCCTCTGGGGTTTACTCCATAATGGGGTTCAGGTAGGAGCATCAGGCAGCTTTTACAGCTTTTTACAATTTCCCTAGCCTGATCCCTGGTAATTGAGAACCTTTGTCTCAAAGTTTGAGCATTGAGTTGATGAAGGCGGTGAGCCTCACGAGCGGCTGCTATCTGGTCATGTTCCAGGTGAGAAATTAAGATAGAACGTGTAGCAGAATCAGCAAGCTCATTACCCTGAGCCAAGGGTCCAGGCAGGCCTGTGTGGGCATGAATATGGCCAACATAAAAGGGTAATGACCTCTGTCAGATTAACTTTTGCAGTTCAGAAAACATTTGGAAGGTAGAAGTAATAGGTTGAATTACTGGGACCATTTCCAGAGCCTGTAAATCCGCTACTACCTATCGACTGTCTGACTATAAATTAAAGGAGCAATTTTTAAAATCTTTAAAGACAACAAGTGCAGCATATAACTCCACCAACTGAGCTGACTTGAAAGGAGTTGTTATAATATTCTTTTGGCCATTGAAGACATAGGCAGCCCTGCCATTTTTTGACCCATCTATGAAAAGCACAGGGGAATCTGGGATGGGCTCCATTCGGGTATTTTTGAGAAAAACAAAAGAAGTAAGGGAAAAGAATTGTAGGATTTTATTACTGGGCATCTGTGTATCAAATTTCCCTATATAGGTACACACAAGGATGGCCCAATCAGGACTACGGGTGCACAGCCATTCAAGCTGTTCCTTATCATATGGCATAATAATAACATCAGGGTCTCACCCAAAGTATCGTGTAGAAGTTTTAATCCCCAGCATGATCAATTGGCAAACCAAAGAAGGGTAGGTGGGAAGGATTTTTCTTTTTGCAACAGAAAGGTGTACCCAAAGTAAGGGCATGGGTTCTTGTCAGAGCAGGCCCGTGGGGGCAAAATCTGTAGAAAAAAAATCAAATATAAGGGTAAGGTCGGCTCAAAATGTCCTGTGTGTTGTTGGGCGATGGCTGACTCAATTTTTTGTAGTGCCTTTTCTGCATCTACAGTAAGATATCTGGGGGACTGAGGATCAGAAACCCTTTGAGAATATCTTTGAGGGGACGTACTTCTCCCTTGGTTATTTTTAAATAAGGTCGTAGCCAATTGATATCCCCTGAAGTTTCTGGAAGTCATTAAGACAACAGAGCTTGCCTCTCTTGATCTGAATTTTCTGGGTATAAAGAAGGTCTGCATGTAACTCAAATCCTAAAAACAAAAAGGGGTATTGGGTCTGTATCTTCTCTGGGGCTATATAGAATCCACGGCCTTGAAGTAAAGTAATTATCTGTTGGGCTATATATTGTGTTTTTCCTTCAGACTCCCCTGCTATTAGTAGATCATCCATATAGTGTATAATATAAGTGTCAGGGTACTGGATCCTCAAAAGATCAATGGATTGAGCTACATAATTTTGACATAATGTGGGTGAATTGGCCATACCTTGGGGCAATACTTTCCATTGAAATTGGGGGTTGAGTGCAACAAGATTCACAACAGGTATAGAGAAGGCAAATCGTTTGCAATCCAGAGCATGCAGGGGGATGGAGAAAAAGCAATCTTTAATATCTATAACAATCTTAAAATATTTTTTAGGGATGGCCACAGGAGATGGCAATCCAGGCTGTAACTCCCCCATGGGGACCATAGTCTTATTTACTTCCCTAGGATCCTGTAACAACCTCCATTTTCCATTTTTTTATTTATTACAAAGATGGGAGTGTTCCATGGAGATATGGAAGGCTCAAGATGCCCTTGCTCTAATTATTCCTTCACCAACTGGAGGGCAGCTTGAACTTTTTCCTGAGGCATGGACCACTGGTCTATCCAAACCGGGTCATCAGACTTCCAAGTTATTTTATTGGCTTGGTGTGCAGGAGGAGCAGTGGTCCTTAGGAAAAAAGGTCCATCCCTAATCCCCTTTTGTCCAGCTTGAGGATGGGCATGATGGGCTGAGTTTGCCCCTGTTCAAACTTTCCTAACCCTTTGCCAGGCAGAAAGCCTGTCTTTAGCATAATTTGGGTCACTTTATCATTGGGACTCATCATGATGATCCCCATCTGTGTCATTATATCTCTTCCCCACAGGTGTATTGGCAAACCCTCAACCACGAAGGGCCTTACTGTTCCAGTATTTCCCCTGGGGTCCTCCCATTTTAGGAATCTTGTTGGACCCAGAATATGTCTGATGATCCTGGTTCTGGAAGGCCACGAGTTGGACCCTTATGGGGAAATTGTCCAACCATCAGGAGAGGGAGAGCCTGAGCCCACGGGGATGGTGATAGGACCCCAAGAGGCTAGGGCCAGGATTTTTATCTCTCCCCAATAATCAGAATCAACTATGGAAGGAATGATAGAGAGTCCTTGCAGCGAGCTGGAAGCTCAATCTATAATAAGAAAAAACATTCCAGGAAGAGGGGGGCCAATGATCCTGCTCTCTATAATCACTTTGCCCTCTTCCGGGGTTACAATCCAGGTGGTGGAGGAACAGAGGTCCAGTCCTGTGCTTCCTGGTGTGGCTCCGGATAGGCTCGAGCAAGTTGGGCCAAGGCTTTCTGGGGCAGTGGGGTTCCCTGTTCTTGATTGTTGTAGAAAGGGTTGTTGGGTGTTATATGGGGCTGTGATGGATGGGTGAGTCCCTGAAATGGGGCCGCAGCCTGTTTCCTGAGACCGCAGATAACGGCTGGCCGTTAACATCAGTCTTGGAGTGACAGTCTCTGGCCCAGTGCCATCCCCTTTTGCATCTAGGGCAGAGCCCTAGGGGTTGGTTTCTCAGATTATCATTAAAGGAGGGGCCTTCGCCCAGGGTGCCAGGACATTCCCTAGCAAAATGTCCCGAGTGCCCGCATTTGAAACAGTTTTTGGTTCCATTGTTAGGCCCACTAGCAGGTGCCTAGAGCATGGCACCTATTGCCATATTGATGGACTTGGAAATTTTATGGTCAAATGAGTCTACATCGCTACACAGCTTAATCATGCCATTGAGGACTATAGCCTTAGTTTTGCCCCTTAAGGCCGCCCTGCAGGCTGCATTGCCATTCTCTATAGCTAATTGCTTGACCACAATATTTTCTAAACCATCTTCTCCCAGGATTCTTTCAGCATCTTCTAGCAGCCTGGCAATGAACTGGGCATAAGGTTCACTGTTGCCTTGGACTGTTTTAGATAGGGAGGAGGTGGCTGCCCCTGTCACAGGCACAGCTCGCCAGGCCACCAGTGCCGCTTGGGCCGTCTGTGCCAGAAGCCCTGCTGGGAGTTTCCATTGTTTTTCCTATGTGGCATATTTGCCTCTCCCTGTAATCTTGTCAGAAGACCATGAAGCCATCTGAGGACTTTTCTTATTTATGATGGCCTGAGTTTCAGCCCTGTCTATAAATTCGGCCTTCCAGGTTAAAAATTGGCCCTGAGTTAGCACTGAGTGAACCACCTTATTCCATTCATGAGGCAACAGATTACCCCCTTGTCCTAGCCCTTCAAGAATTGAAATTGTGAAGGGTGCATTAATACCATAATTTTTGACTGCTGAGTGTAAATCCTTGAGATGTTTTATTTTTAGTTTTCTATATATAACTTGGTCAGTGCCGTTGCCCTCTTGTTCCTCCACTGTGTCCTCCTCCTCTCCCTCAGAGGCCGAGGACCTCCGTTCCACAACCTCAGTATCTCTGTCAGCACCCTGAGTGGTGTCTGCTTGTTCCCCCACATCCTAGGGATGTGCCAGATCGGGTCATTACTGAGAAAGAGGGGGACACTGCAGTCGGTGCTCTTTTGGTCTTGCCTACTTTTTGTTTAATCTGTGTCTTTGGTCGGCGCCAGCCCTCTCAGTCCCCCACTCCGCTCCTGCTCCAGGGGGATCTGTGTGAAGGGGATTTCCAAAGGTGGTGGGAAGGGTGAGTGCGGGAAGGGTGATGTTAGCTTCTCCTGTAAGGCTGGTCTGTAATTCATGTATCTGTTTGGTATGATCTCTCAATTCTCTTTTCATAGAGAAGACATCCTTTAAATAGGTGATCTGGTTTAGAAGGGATTCCTTAGTCTCTAAGAGACCCTGCATTCCAGGTATAGCGGGGCCCATTTGTTCTGTCATTGTCTCCCTACGAAAGGCAGCGCTCGGGGCATAGGGAGCAGGACTGACATAGGCAGGCAGAGAGTGCCAGTGAAGGCTCCTCTTGCCTATTTGGCAGCTGGCTAAAAAGGCTTGGGATCGGGAGAGGGGAGGGGGAGCATATCTCTCTCTTTTGTAATGCGCTGCCACTTCTTCCAGGCTGATTTCTGAAGAAGGGTCAAGCCAGTCATCAACTGTTGCATTCTTATGAATGACAGGGTAAATCTTTTTATAGGATTTGATCTGGGTGGGAGACTTTAACAAAGGAGAGATTAATTCAGCGGCAGGGATAGGCTCATCAATAAGGGAGGGGTGAAGCAGCCTTCTCTGTTTTACTTTCCTTCTTTGGCGGAGCAGCCGCCAAGGCTCTGGACTCATCATCGGGAGACCTCACAAGGGCTAATAAATGGGAAGCATGCCCGTCTCCCTCTGCCTCTTAAAATATCTCTGATCACACCATAAAAACTAAAGAAAGAATCAGGAATATTTTCTCCCTGTTGAAGTAATTTGTTGATGTCTTTTCCAACCTTATTCCAAGTTAGTGGGTGAATCCCTGGGCCATTAACTACCAGCCAAGGGCACTTCTCCTCCACAAAACAGAAGAATTTTATCAGATCCTTTTTTTTTTTAAACTCTTAGTCCTCTCTCCCTGAGATTGCCCTTCATTTCCTTAATAAAAAGAACCTCTTTTGATAATCCTTTGCCCATGGCTATGGGACGACTGTGCTTACCTCAAGACTCTCCCAGGTTGCACGAGTGATGCGGTCTGGGCGTCTCTACCTTGCATCTCTACCTTGAATTGTATGGAGCTCCGTTATCCGTCGTCTGGTAGGCCACAGTGCCTCGGGCCCCACGTTGAGGCACCACTTGGCCCGTCCTGCAGGCCAGGTTATTAGGTCAGACCCGAGGAGGCACCACCTGAAAGACCAATGGGGGTAAGAGAGGAAGGAGACCAGGCACATAAAGAAAGACAGAGACAGTCTGAGTTGCGTCAAGGTCTCATTTATTGCAAAGTAAAGCAAGCTTATATACTGGTGGATATGAGGGGAAGGGAGGAAGATGAAAAATTGTTAGAAAAGGGTTCGGGACGAGGTCTCTTTGGTCCAGTGCTCAAGCAACAGATCAATCAATTAGGAAAGGGTTGGGGAGAGGTCTCTTTAGTCCAGTGCTTGAACAACCGATCAATCAATTAAAAAAGGGTTAGGGAAAGGTCTCTTTGGTCCGATGCTTTAAACAACTGATCAATCAAACATACTCCAGAAAGTCTAATCTAAAAGTACACTTTATGGTTTTTCTGGGAATAATTGTTTTTGAAATTCAATGGATGCAGTTATGCCAGATCATCCAAGCAAGAAAAGTCAAGACACAGCTATCCAACTTTTGGTTCCCAACACTGTACTACACTGGTGTGGGAGCAAGACCGATTTAGTCCCTAACACTGGATGGAGAGCCAGGCCGATTTCATCAGGGCACTGGAGGGGAAGCCAGGCTGATTTCACCCCTGTCACTGGAGGGGGAGCCAGGCCACTTTCATCCCAGATACTGGTGGGGGAGCCAGGGTGATTTCATCCTGGACACTGAAGGGGGGGCCAGGCAGATTTTATCACTGCCACAGGAGAAGGAGCCAGCAGATATTATATCCACACTGCAGGGAAACCCAGGCGGATTTCATCAGGGCACTGGAGGGGGAGCCATGCCTATTTCATGCCTGATGATGGAGGGGGAGCCAGGCCAATTTCAACAGGGCACTGGAGGTGTACCCAGTCCAATTACATCAGGGCACTGGAGGCGTACCCAGGCTGATTTAATCAGGGCACTGGATGGGGAGACAGGCCAATTTCACCACTGACATTGGAGGAAGTGCCAAGCCAATTTCACTCTGACAATGGATGGGGAGCCAGGCCATTTTCATCCCTGAAACTGCAGGGGGACCCCGGTCCATTTATCAGTGCACTGTAAGGGTATCCAGGCTGATTTCATCTGGGCAATGGAGGGTATCTAAGCCGATTTCATCAGGGCACAGAAGGAGGATCCAGGGCTTCTTGAATACAGAGTTGTCAATGTTCTGATATTTACAAAATACTTTTTGAAAGCATACATAATGATCATGTTCTTGTGATCAAAATTGTTCTTGTCAACTATTGTAATTTCTATATCATTTCACAAAGAAGATTTAACAGACAACAATAAATGCAGGGAAGCTTATATGAGAAAGATGATATATAGCATGGGAGTTGGGATTTCTAGTAGGCACAGGGGCTGAGCAGATTTACAAGATAAATATCCCATCGTAAGGATTTAAAAGTATTCCTTATAGAGATTATCAGTCTAAATATGAGCACATAGGGTGGAATACAGGCTAGAACCTGGAATTGGTGAGGGAATTTGGATGAGGGGATATTGTGGAGTTACCAGTCTGAGAATAATTGTTAAATATATGTTGCAAGACTGGATCAAATGTACTGATTATTTGCATGAATTGGAACTCAGAAGTATTCTGTGTTCCCTTGCTAGGGATAGATGAAAGTCAGGGCCCTTCAATGTATTTTGAAAAGTTAGCAGGACAGGTTGTAGTTTCCGTCTTTATTGTGTGTGCAGGAAATAACCCAGAGTCTGGGGATCATAAGTTATCTTTGCAGTTGTGGATGAGAGAATATGGTAGCAAGGACCTAGTGGCCCACTCATGGGAGATAGTAATAATGTGGGTGGGATGGCAGACATGATTAAGTTGGATCTATTGTGTTCCTAGAGAAGGATGAAGGGCATGCTGTCATTGTGGGAGAAAATGAGTTGGGGTGCCATCCAGCATATGCTGTTAAGGAAAAGAGAAAGAAGGGGCTGTTCCACAGAAGAAGTAGAGTCAACAAAAAAACTGTTATTTCTTAGACTATGATTGTGTAAGCAGAAAGGATCATAGCAGGGAATTCAATAGACATGTTCATAATGCACATGGCAAGTTGGAAAGAGCATCTTTTTTTTCCCAAAAATTGTTGTCTGTTTGCCTGTCTCAGAAATTACACTCATTTTTCATAAGCACATTTAGTTCCCACAGCAAAACTTTGAAAATTCCCAATTGTACAGACTTGACATGTTCCCCAGATTGCTCTCATTTTATGCATTATATTTTCATATTGTTTTCAAATTATTTTACAAGTCAAGAGTTTGTTTTCTTTTCTTCTAGCTCTGTCATATCACCTGACCCAGGATATTTTCCAACAGAAGTACAGAAAAGATTCTTTACAAGAAGAAAGAACAGACATATATGAAACTAGTGGTTTTGACATGTTACATACAAGGAAGTTCTGGAATTATCATGGTGACAAGAGACAATATGAATAACGTTATGATGAGATGGATGTTTATGGAAAAGATACCAAAGGCATAACATATGACAAACCTCAAGAACCTCTAGTGTCTCCAAAGAGTTCATACTCTCTGTCAGTTACAAGCTCAGAGTCCATTGATTTTATGGAAAAATATTCACAACAAGCATGTGCACCTGGCTATACTCCACATGGACATGCTAAAACTTCACAAAGGGACACACAGTGTAATACTTCAAATTCTTTGCAACACTTTTCAAGTGTTGTGGAATTAAATGGTACTCCAACATTATTTGAAGAAAGGAGTGTTTTAAGCACAGAAAAATATTTGAATTGTCAGCAGTATGCTATTTCCTCTACTCAGAATTCAGGAGAGTTTCCTGAACAATTACTTCCTCTATATGACAATTTTCAAAATTTAGATCAACATATATATTTTAGGAATGAAATGTGTCATAACATGTATCCTAGGGAAAGTAGTTGTGAAAATTCCAATATATTTAGTGATATTAATAATGACATTTCTAAGATATTTTGCTAAATAATTACCAGAATAGTCAGTTTGGAAAACCTTTTAATGGCAAGGACTCATGGACTTACTCTAATGATGATGTAATTCCTAGTAATTCTCCCATTAATACTTGCTTGACAGTTCATCATTCTGAAAACCATGAACATCAGAAGGTTTTTGATAAGGATTCAAATATGTTTTGGAACCAACATAACCTTAGCCAAGAGAAGCATTGGACAAACAATCAACAAGACCAAATTCTTTATGAGTTCTCAAACTGTACTCAGTATAATGGAACTAACACTCAAGAAATTTATGAGGGACACAGAGGTGATGCATGTAAGAAGGTCACAATTGAATCCTCAAATCTAGAGAGAGATAATATAAAGCATACTGGAACAAAATTTTGCCAGGTGAAAGACTGTGATGAATTATTTGATTTCAATTTAAAGAAAATTCAAAATGATTCCATTAACACTGAAGACGAGAAACCATACATATGTAATGATCGTGAAAAGTTATATAGCGAACTTTCATACCTTCATATTCATCAAAGAATCCATATTAAAGATAAACCTTATAAATGTGGTGAATGTGGAAAATTCTTTATTAAGTGCTCATCTCTTCATGTTCATCAGAGAATCCATACTGGAAAGAAACATTATAAATGTGATGACTGTGGAAAGTCCTTTGTTAAGTCCTCCAATCTTCAATGTCATAGGAGAATACATACTGGAGAGAAACCTTATAAATGTGAAGACTGTGGAAAATCCTTTGTTAATTCCTCCCATCTTCAATGTCATAGGAGAATACATACTGGAGAGAAACCTTACAAATGTGATGAATGTGGAAAGTGTTTTAGTGATGTTTCATCTCTTCATGTTCATCAGAGAATCCATACTGGAGAAAAACCTTATAAATGTTATGACTGTGGAAAATGCTTTAGGCATGGCACATCTCTTCATGTTCATCAAAGAATCCATACTAGAGATAAAGCATAGATATATTAAAAATGTATTGTCTTTTACCCATTGCTTTCTGTTAACATTCACCAAAGAACTTGCATTTGTGCCAAGCCTTATAAATGTAAAGAAGGTGAAAATATCTTAATCAAATCCTCAACAGTTAATCTTCTCTGAACCCATTCTAAAGAAAATATTTACAGATATGAAGAATGTGGAAAAATACTTCTCATGAGCTCTCACCTTAGAAAACATCGAAAAATCATAAGAAACTTTAAAAATTATCTAATATTAAATTTATTTCAGTATCATTATATTTAAGCAATAAAATTTCCTTCAAACTGTGTAGAATATACAAAATCTTTGATCAATATTCACTCCTTATTCAAAATCACAAACAGCACTTTAGAAAGACCTACTTTGATGTGAATTTGGAAGTGTTAATTCAGGAGTAGACCTCATAATTACTAAATGCTTGTTGAAAAATTTGCTATGCATATTGTTTTATTAAATGATCAACTCATTAATTCCAAGGAGTTCTTGTTTGAAAATACTAAAGCAACATTAATTTGAAACAGAATAATTTTTGCTAATGGATGAGTATTGACTACAATAGAAAGTACAAATAGCTATATATTTTTTGCAGTTTGTTGAACATGATATTGTCTTTTGTGTGATATTATTATATCCTATATATTCTATATCACTATTATATTCACAGTATTTTAGCTTTTGGAGCGTGTATGTTAATGATTGTTTTTAACTTCATATTGCTTCCCTGTTTTAACAAGTACAAATAAATGTAGTATACCTTTTGTTTATTTTTATTTGCATTGATGAGATGAATCTTCATTTAATGTGAGCATGGCATAGTGAATATTCACTGTTTCAGAAATAACAGTGCTAATAAAAACATATCATTAAAAATAGATTCTATAGAAAACTATAACAGTGGCAATAAGCATATGCAAATAGCAACATTATGAAGTCCAAAAGGAAAGTGATAATAAGATTATTTTATGTAAATTATATCTCTATTTTCACTTTGAGATAAGATAGTGCTTGATCCTCCCTTGTTCCTACAATCCTTTTTCTCTCTATTCTTACTCATAGGAACACACAAGTCTTAACCAGCAAGCAGAGAGCCTTCATGGGACCAAACTCTGCCCTCTACACATATGTAACATATTTGTAGTTTGTCTATTTTTGGAACTCCTTACAATGGGTGCAGGGTCTGTCCCTAATTCTTTGGTTGGCTCTTTAGATCCTATTCCTCCTACTGGATTGCCTTTCATTGTTAATTATAAGGGGAGGTTCTTAGTCTTACAGCAACTTTATATGCTATCCTCGGCTGATATGCATTGGAGGCTGGCACCTTTCTTATCAGAGACGGGGGAAGTGGAATGCAATGTGGAGGGAAACTAGGAAGGTAATTGGAGGAAAGGAGGAAGGGGAAACTATGATCAGGATATAAAATAAAGAATTATTAAATTTTTAGAAGAATAAATAATACAAAAACACAGACAAAAATAAAGATAAGGTGTTGTTTGCATATTGACTGCTGAAAATTCTCAGTGTAGGACAGCCATTTTTAACATTCCTAATACTGTGACATGTTAATACAGGTCTTCATTTTTTGTCACCCTAAACTATAAAAGTATCTTTGTTGCTATTTCATAATTATAATTTGTTCCTGTTATGAATTTTCATGGAAATATCTGATATTTCTAATGCTCTGTGATGACCCCTGGTAAAGGATCATTGGACCCCCCCAAAAGGAATATGATCTACAGGTTGAGAACTGTGGCTGTATGGTTTCTATAAACAGATTATGTAGAGAGATATACATATAAGCAACAATAAGAAATTTGTAACTTATTCTTTTTTTTATGTTTCCACATTTCATTCAGTCAAAGGACATTGAAATTAATGGTTTTTAACATTGATCTCATTATTTTGTTGACAAGTAGTAAATTTACATGTGTAATAAACTAAAATGATTTCACAAGTATTAAGCTTTGGCTCAAAATTATAGTCTTCAGTATATTTTCACACAAATATATAACTATTGCAGAAACATATACTAAAACACTATAATATTATTTCAAAGCATTAAAGTGCTTCCTCTTACATGAATGTTTCCATTGCTCAAACATTTCCTTCACTCAAAAACCAACTTCCACCACATCAATGGTGTCATGTTAAACAAATTTTTAAACAATTTAAATTTATTTGCTAAGGGAGAATACAATGTGTTGAGGCAGAATCCATAACAAAACACTAAGTTCATGAAATCATTGTATTTTCTATCAATCCAGTTTTTACATAGTTACAGATCTTTCGAAATGTTCATATAAGTCTAACAAACAACCAGACAAAGGGAATTAGAGAAGAATACTGCAGCTGGAATGTTCTGGAAAAGATATTACAGGAGTATGTGATATCGAAGTAGCAGCAGCTGAGCATCCAATTAGGAAATATCTGCTTCACTGAAAGAAAAGTACCATGGCACATCATATAGGCAGAAGAATATTAGTTAAAATTACAGCTTTTAGACAGGTCCAGCTTTGCTGTATATTGCAGTCAGCTGTGGTTATTATTAGAGCTAAGAACTTATGAATATGCTCTTGAGAATTTTGTCTCAGAGTATTTATGTTGAATCTCTTTGCCTAACATACTTCTCATTGACTCCGAAAGGTCCCTATCAAGAAGCTTTTTATTGATAATGATTATAAGGAACCTAAATAACCAATACACATATCAAAGCCAGTCAGATCACTTCATCTTATAAATATATTAGCTCATTACACTGTATGTCATAAGTATATATTATACTATCTTAGATCTAATAAAAATAATAAAAACTCATCTAAGCAACATGACAAAATAAAGAAGCACTCCAAAATCAAACAATAGGAAATTCTACCAAACTTAAGAAAGGTGAGTTGTGACAAGAGCTACAGAGATAACATAGGCTTATGACAAAATGATGATGATAATAATAACAATTACAGTAAGCAAAACATGTAGAGGAGTCTCAAGAAAATATCTCCAACAAGAAGCAGAATTCAATCCTGAGTAGTGCCAAGGCAGAACATTGGAGAGAAATATGCAATTAATTTTGTTCAACATTTAGGAGCATAGATTTAAAAACTATATTAGAAAGAGGAGAAAATGTTTGAACTGGTATTTTTGAGAAAGTACTGAGTCAATTGGTAAAAAAAAGAGGTATGTAAAAAATTTAGTATGCTATTTGTAATTATCCCTATCAAGGGTCAAGTACTAAGGCGTTGTGTGCATTTTGATAGTCTTGATAATGCAGGAAAGAGTCTTTACTGATCACCTGGATATACAATTTAATGGAGCCTATTAAATAACCATGTTTTCACTTAAATATTTATGGGATATTTCAAATCAAGGAGATAAAATATATTCAAGATATTAGTACATTTAAAAGATGCTTTTAAAACCATGCTGTTGGGCAATCATATGGAAAGGTACACTATGTCACATCAGCAAGAAGGCAATCGGTTCTGCTGCAAAGCTGTGGTAAGGTGTCTTCTGGTACTATAGGACAAGTGTGTAATTGTGCTAAAAGAAAAGGAAACCAGAAGACAAGAAACTGTTAATAATTTTTAGTAAATTTTATCATGACTGATTTTTTTCCTAGTGAAAGTTATCAAAATAATTTTTCAAGTTAAGACACAAGAAAAACATCTAAGTCCTGGAGTGGGATTTCTGTAAAACAATATTACAAGCCTATAAAATAGTTAAGATTTTTCCTAGACAAATCATAAAGATATTACAGTGATAAGATTTTTGTTTCTATTGTTAAGAAACATTCAACTAAGAAAGGATTGTCAAGAGAATAAGCTTTGGCTTTTTGTAGCAGTCACACATTTTGACATTTAATTATGTGCTTGATGTGATTGCAGAGAAATGCATACAGCTTGGTTAGCTACTCTCCTGTTCCTTCAAACAGATGATTCTGACTTATATTATATTCTGACCCCTTCATTACTGATCTTACGTGGCAAACTTATTCTTTTAATACTGTTAAGAAATTTCAAGCTAGACCCCAGACAGCTTAGTATTTTTGAATACATCTCAAAAAATGGCAAAAGGACTCTTCAACTAACCTACATAATTGCTTTTGTAAGAACTAAAATGAGTATTCTATTCAAGTGAATTGAAATGCTAGATCCCTGTGGCAGATAAATTTAATTTCATAAACTGTTTTGAGTTTAATAATATAAAGTAAAGCTATCTATATGTCACAGAAAAAATATCCAAACCTTTAAACTTTCACAAATTATTAATTTCATAGAGAAAGTAATACAAATGCCCCAGTATGATCCAATATGACGTGCAGGATCTTTTCTTAAAGAATTTAATCCTGAAATATATCACATACCTTCACCCACAATTATTTTTATTGAAGATTATTGTCACTCTTTAATCATTTAAAGGATTGTTGTAGAGTGTAAGTTGAATGTATACTTGATATTAATGATATGATAGCCTTAATATCATAAAATTTCACTGAATATTTCCTTAATATCACTCCCTATCTCATATTTTAGAATACACCATGCTGATTTACCAATCAGTCAATGTCATATTGGAGCTTTGAGATTCTGAAAATAAGAAATTTTGTATTCATTACTAGAAATCAAACCATTCAAACACCAAAAATTGGAGGTATATTCATAACTCAGACTGCATTTATTCTGTGAGGTAAGTTCTATTTCTTAACTGAATCTGCATTTATTCTGTAAGGAAAGTTCTATTTGTTAAATAAGAAGTACATCTAATTTGTTTATTTCTTTACCTTTCTTCCCTTACTTTGAAGCAGAAGTTTGATTGCTGTCAATATGTAAGTGAATTCTTATATTATAAATAAGATTTCCACAAATGAAAACATTAACAGAAAACTCAGAAAGTAAAAGAAATACTGCATTCTGTTACACACAAAGGTGATTTCAACAGAAAACCTCAGGTAATTAGGTGCATATGATATGTTCATGTGGGCATATATAGGTGTGTGTATACCTACACTATCATATGAAATCACATAAGTTCATGAGCAATGAGGAAAATCATCTCAAATGAAGAAAAGCTGATTTGAACCCTTGCCTGTGTTATTTAATTCCAAGGCTACTTGGCTCAATTTCTATTCTTATGTCTTGGTACAGAATTTAATAGATCATGGAGCCCATTGACAAAAGACATCTAACCATGTAGAAGTCATTAGATCTATGCCATCCTCATGGTTTAAGCCTCTAATTACCTCCTAAACTTCTGATCTCATTATTAGGCTCCTCCTAATCACAACCACTTTCATCTGTTATAGAAAAGCAGGAAAGGGATCTGAACCACCACTTCTCTCAGGTTATTCCACTGCCTCGCTTTTTGGGACCCTCAATTCTCTCTATTCTTGTTTATAGTTTTCTATTTTGTCTCCTTCATACTTATCTCTATGATAATAAAAATGTTATCAGCCTGACTGATTATTATTATTTTATTAGCTTATTTTTGAACAGATTTGTTTTTCCTCTAAACAGCTTTGACATCATCAAGCAGTTATCTTAGTGTCCAGTGAGTGTTCTGGGGTTCCTCTCATGCAATGCTGCTTGTACTGTAAGTATGGATCTTATGGGTCTGGAGAGGTGGCTCAGAGGTTAAGAACACTGGCTGTTCTTCCAGAGGTCATGAGTTCAATTTCCAGCACCCATATGGTGGCTCCCAACCATCTGTAAGGAGATCTCCTGCCTATTCTGGCCTGCAGGCATACATGCAGACAAAACACTGTATACATAATAAATAAAACTAAAAAAAAGTTAAAAAAAAAGTATGGATCTTGTGAGCATTAGTAGACTTCTTCACTGATCATGACTGGAGAGTGTGTGAAACATAGCCAAAATCTATTGATTTCTCATAACTTATGTTGTTTTTTCAGTTCCTAATGGTCACATTGTGAATCGTGTATGAGCTGGATTCAGGAAGTCATATTCAAAGACCTGAATCACACATAGAAGTCAAAATGGATTTTTTCACTTGACAATAGATACTACAGATCACACCTTTGCAGGAAAGCAGTGGGCTCCTTAAGTTCAATAATTCAACAGTATAGAATATGGTAAGAGGCTTCTGTTTCATTAATGTTGTGTGTAGACTTGTTTTTCTGGTATGGGTGTATGTGTTTGTGTGTGTTTCTGTGTTGTAGCTTCTTGCCACAATGTGAAGAGAATTAGCGCTGACTTTACAAAATGTTGGTTTTGTTGAACAAGTGATTTGGTCACATGTTAAGGAGAAGTAACATTATGGAACAAGTAAATTCAACAATACTGATTCTTCCCTTAATTGTGTCAATTAAGTGGAGTAGTTGAATACTATGGTGCAAGGAACTGAAGTACAGGCTTGAATAATGTAAGACTCCACTCACTATATACATGCTTTATCATGTGTCTGATTTTAATCATGTGCAAGCTTATTTATGTGTAGGCATGGAGGCATATTGTTTCTTTTTACTGAAATACAAAGAAAATACACAGTACTTTCCATTTCCAATATACAACAAACTAGTTCAAATGACTTATTTCCTGAATGTCATAGCAATAATTGGAGTCATCAATAAGACGAAACTTAAAGGAAAAAGGGAAGAAAGATTTATGACAAATAGATTAGTCCTGTCTTACAAGTGACTTCTAACTGCAGTTTGAAAAATTTGCAGATTCCAGTTTATTAGGAGAAAAAAGGCAGCATTTAACCCAAGCTGAGTGTAGCATATGTTTGTCATGCTCTCAGAGTGGTTCTCTGCCTTATGTCCGTGAATAGAAATGTGTCTGATTAAGGACAACACATCTATTCAATTTGTGCCAGATATATATTTTCCTTCATCTAAAATTAAAAATCATTGGTATAGAACCTCATGGTAAAAGCATGGTTAAACAAGGGATCTTTTCACTGCCCAGGCAGAAACCTCACCTAATCTCAATGAGTTTCCTGAGCCTTCTGCAGGTATGGAATTGATATAGTAGAGTTAGATTCTAGATAATGCAATTTAACTAATAACTGTACAATTCAGATACCAGATTTGTCTTGTAGGAAGCCATTAGACTTCATGCAGTTACCAATAAATTTCTCGGAAAATACAGGGAAATTAACATAGTTGTAATTTGTTATGCTTGCTGTGAGTAAGGAGAAGCACATGGCTGGTATTATTTGTTTATCTATGCTTCTAATTCTCTAAACTGATTACTTTTAATTTTACCTCTAATTTTTTTCATTCTTCCTTCTCTGGGATAAAGTCTGTTTTCAATTTGCAGAGTCTTGACATATACAACTTGAATGTGGTGAGAGGTTAAATTATTTGTGAAGGAAGTGGTTAAGCTTCAGAATTCTCTACCCAAACAAGGTCATTGCATCTTCTTCAGTTTAGGAGTAGTTTCTCTTTAACCCATTTAGAGCTTTTGTAAATTTGACCTTCCTTCTAATGAGAGGAATTAATGTTCATTAAAATCCCATTGAAATAATATGCATAGACTGTAGGAACTGAAAATTCAATATGGAAATTTAAGCAACACCATGGAGTTCCTGTGCATTCTTCATTTCTACACAAAGACATAAATGTCATACAGCCCTGATTCTAGTAAATACCTTATCTTGGTGCAATAAAAGGACAAAAAATAAAATTATGTCTAGTTAATTCCAAATAATAATGGAGTATCTGAGTAATTACAACGCAATTCATGTAGAAAAGAAAGATAAACTGAGTATGTGTGCAGATTTCTATGTTGTCAATGTAACTTCTAGGGAGAGTTCCCTGAATTCCTCTTATTGTAACCATAGATATATGTTAAATTGACAATAAAAACAATGATGTTAAAGGATGGAATTCAGTGTTTTTTTACTAAAGTCATAGGTAGTTGAGTGTTCTTTGGAGCTCACTTATTATATAGAACTCCACCTGGTTCTCCTCATTTTTCTTTTCTTTTCTTTTCCTTTTTCTTTTTTCTTTATTTCTTTTTTTTAATTTGTTGCATTTGGACCTGTCCTGGAATTCACTTTGTATACCAGGCTGGCCTCAAACAGGGATTCTTCAGCCTCTGCCTCCCAAATGCTGGGACTAAAGGCATGTGCCACCACCAATCGTCTCCTCATTTTTTACTCATAATTACCTAACAGTGTTCCTGGGTGAAGAAATGTCATTGTGAAAATAAATTTGTAAAAAATTTAATTGTGGGTCTTACTGCAAAGTTGCAGAACCTTAATATTAAAAATTGTATCATGATAACCAATGGAAAAAGTCAGTGGGGACTTTAGAGGGGAATACATTGCCTTCATGTCTCTTGGACACAAGCAACTAGAATTTTTAGCTGGTTGAAGAATTACTTTCATTTGCAACTACACTACAGATACTCTGTGCTTTAATCAACCACCTCACAGGAAGAGAATGAGAGGGTTCTTAATGCTTCTCAGTGTCAGCTATGCTCAGCTTCAATTTGAAATGCCCACCGGTCTGTGCTAGCTCTAGCAAGTCAATTTAACCATGTTGCCAGGTCTGTACTAAAGTCATTCATGCTGGCCAAACAGCCTACTTACCTGAATCATGAAAGCAGAACCTACCATTTTCTCTGCTTCTGGGAGCTCATGTTGTTCTACATCTCTCATCTGTGATAGTACATAGAGTGAGCTTTTTGATCCTGCCTTCCAGTGTCTTAGTGTGGTAGGAAATATATGGGGCTTTTCCTGCTTTGAAATAAAAAAAAATTATCAGGAAGATGAAATTTTGAGATAAAGTTTCATGAGAAGATCTACACAGAAGGGGGAAGAGAGATGGCTTTTTCTCAGGTAAATGTATGAATGGAGTGGATGTGAGACATATTGACTGTTCTCCTACAAATGCTTTTTTGTGGTGATCTCAAACCTTTACATTACCTCTCAGTTTTAACAAGGCTTTATTTTTCTTTTTCTGAAGTGGTTGTCAATGTAGTCTTTTCAATGCATGTCCCATGTATGCTGCTTTCCACTGTTTACTCACCATTTTATTTTTTAGCATAAATTCTCTGAGTTAATGTATAATGTAACTTGTAGACAAAAGGAACATTCATACACATGTCATACTGAGAATGGAGTTGAGCCATTTCACATGAATGAGAAAGAAACCCTATTCCATTATCATTTTGCCAAGGTATCCATTTGCTCAATATAGGCATTTCCAAGAAGGAGGCACTATGAAAAGGGATGGCAGGTCTTTCTTCAATGTATGATGTTTAAAGTAGTTTTGCTATGAAAGACGTACTGTTTTATGTATTGAGATTAAATATTTAAATGCAGTACAAATTTCCAAATGGAATTTGCCAGTAATAAGGTGTCCTGAAATATTCCTATCAGGCAAGTTTTGCTCTGTTTATTTTTCTGTTTTGTGGCTAGATTCAAAGAGTCTATTCTGTCATTTCTGTTTGCTAGCGACTAACATTACAGTGAGCTTACAATGCCCTTCTGTTGTGATGACACCTGCTAATAATCACTCCCCTGGGAGTAGATGCAACATTACAGCCCATGGTTATATAGTACATTTTTTGGATCAAATGAACTAATGGAGAAATTGTAGGTACTTATATTCCTGTGGATTTCACAATCAAAAAGTCTCAAGAAGGAACATTTAGGTGATTGGAGTTGAAGTGTCTTTATTAACAATCAAAGGTACTACATTGAGTGCAGGGATGGCATTATTCAGATACAATATTTGCAAGTGAACCCAAAAGAAACATTTTCACTGTTTAAAATAAACTTAAGAGAGAATCTAATCATTTGCCTCACTGAAAAACTGTAAAATGGTGGAATTTTAGAAAGAAATGTGGAAACTAAAGGGAATGCCTCATTGTAGACACTGTTGAGGTATCGTTTTTTAAATTTAATTTAATCAGCCATGGGTTCCCCTGTCCTCCCCCTCTTGCCCCCCGACTCTGCTTTCCCCGCAGCAACCCCCCATTCCCATCTCCTTCAGGGCAAAGACTTCCTTGGGAATTCAATTCAACCTGGTAGATTCAGTCCAGGCAGGTCCAGTCCCCTCCTTCCAGGTTGAGCATAGTGTCCTGGCATAGGCCCCAGGTTCCAAACAGTTTTTTACTTTGCCTTGGCTGTAGGCATGTATATTACTTACCCTGGATGAGATACTTTCAGTTGAGGCTACCGCTCAGATTCCATCCACTGTTTCAAATACAGGTGTCAGTTATGTTTTAATTAATGATCTCAGGGAAATGGAATGTGAGGAAGGGGTCTGAACAACTTTGTACAGTTGTGTTCAGACTCAATTTAAAGCAGAGCACTGACATCACATACCCACGTGGTATAGGTTTCCATGATCTGAAGGAGTAAAGGACCCCCTCAAGGCCGAAAAGACAAAGCTAAGTTTTGGTCTGTCGGTAAGAGTTCATGGTTTCTGCATCATTGCTGTGGCACAAGTCTCCAATTGCAAACTTTTTTAACCTGATTTCTGATCTCTGAGAGTGGAATGCAGGTGCTGCAGCCTTTCACACTGAATAGTTTCAGAAATGTAAACTTTCTGAAAGGATCCATTAAGAAGTGGAAGGAGAGATGGCATGTTCTCAGGTAAATTCATGCACAAGGATGGGATAGTTTGTCATTCCACACATAAATGCTATTTGCAGAGCCCTCAATCTTCACTATAGTTCCTCACTAGAGGAATACTATGATTTTATGTTTTATAATACTTTTAATATAAACTCTTTATTATCACTCTCACCTCTGTTCTACATCCTGCTTTCCACTCTTTCCTGCCTCTTATTTTCCAGTATGACCTAATTACATGAATTAATGACCTGTAATATTTACAAATTTCCTGATATTAGAGGGGACCATTGAAACAAAATTCCTACTGAACACAACTTCAGACATTATTTATCACTGAGAAAAGGTGCATAATTCATGATTTTTTATAATTTATTTAACTTTATTTTATGTGCATTGGTATGAAGGTGTCAGATCCCCTGGAACTGAGGTTAGAGACAGTTGTCAGCTCCTATGTGAGTGTAGGGAATTGAACTTGGGTCCTCTGGGACAGCAACCAGTATTCTTAACTGCTGAGCAATCTCTCCAGCCCCATGAAATATTTATTTTAAATGTTGCGTACTTTGATTTCATGAAAAAGTCATATTCCTCTCTCTTAATATATAACTTTTGAAAATTGCAGATTACTGATAACACAATTCTTTAGTTAAATGCTCTTTCATGGGGCAAATAAGGACTCAAACTATCATAAAAAAGAAAAATTGAATTTTCACTTCTGATTCCATTGACATTCAAAGATGTGGCTATCAATTTCTCCAAGGAGGAATTGGAATGCCTGGACACATCTCAGAGGGATTTATACAGAGAGGTCATGTTGGAGAACTACCACAACCTGGTTTCTGTAGGTGAGAATAAATTCTTTCTTAATTGCTGCTTAGCCCTATGAATGTCTAGTAACTTGTATTAGTACTGGAATTGTTTTCTATCAATGAATAGGAGATCCCAATTACTACTAGATATTGGTGAGTATAATATTTATTGATTTTTCTTATTCCAAATGGTCTTTTAATTTAGCAAATACTCCTTTAAATCCCATATGAGTTTTTTTTTTCAGTCACTCAGTATCAATGTGTGAATACAGTCTAATTCCAACAGTTTTATTTTTGTAATGGCATAATGTAAGTAAAGTTGAATGTATACACAATTAAAATTATGGATTTCCTAAAATGCTATAACACCTGTCAAGTATGGACTAATAAGACTTCATTTCTGAGTCTTCCCTTGTGTACCTTCATATACACTGATTACAATGCTGTGTTAGAACTCAACTCTTTCCATATTATGTAGCTAAATTGTTATATGTCTCTTCTAATTTACAGGGCTTTTTGTATCAAAACCAGAGCTAGTTACCTGGCTTGAACAAAACAATGAACACTGGATCATGAACATAGGAGAAGCAGATGGTAGAGAACCAGGTAGTTGGAAAGAAACAATGGTTTAATTGTTGAGTACAAAACAAGAAACAAACCATAAGTGCAGTGGAATTACCTCAGTTCCTCACTAGAAATGATGCCTAAGAATTTCATTCAGAATTGTATACTAGGATCTAGCACACAGAGAATTTTACATGATTTTTCCTCATTTCACAAAATAATGATTAGATGAAATTTAGTATGCCAATAGCAATTTGACAATGCATGTGGGATTTTATTTTGTGCTCCAATAAATGTCTGAAAGTTTCTTCTGTATGTCAGTGATTCTAGGGTTTTTTTAAATGAAATTTTCAACATTTTTATGTTATATCTTAATAAATATATATTTTCTTTCTATTACCTTTTTGCTTACCATCCCTTTACCTCACAAACACAATGCCATGATTCCTGCAAAACATCCCTATCAAAGATAGAACAGATAGTACATAAAAAATCAAGAAATATTTGTGCTGGCCAACTCTTTCTGAACACAAGTCTTTGAATATGACTGATATGCCCTGATGTTCCTTATTGAAAATCCGATTTTCTTACTTCTGCAATCTAGGGAATGCACATACATTCTTGTCCTAGAGTTGTGAATTTGGTTCTACTTTCCATTTTGCAAGCTGGGGTTTTGTCTGTATTGGGCTTGTTGGTGATTGTATGGCCATTATTCCTATAATGTTTGTAAATGTCTTCTTCCCTAGATTCATTTACCATTGTTTGGTCTTTATGTTCTCTCTGCATTCATTTGTTAATAGGTGTCTGAACTCTGATTCAATGGTTAAGGTAAATGAATCCTAGGTAGAGTTTAATTCTTCAAAATCTCCATATTATGCTTTTCTATTGAAGGATGAGTGATGTGTAAATCTGTGAGAATAACAATATAGCATTAGATAATGCTATTTTTATTAAGCAGAATAGTTGTTTTTTAATCTAGATCCATGACCAGTTTTGGCTCAGTTTCTTGGCTTCAGTAACTGTGTGAGGTACAATTTACAACAATGGAGTAGGCTTCAAGGCAATCAAATGCTGATTAGCTATTGCCAACACATCTGTGACAATTTTGCACATTTCTTTCAAGCCAGTGAGAATATGCAGTCACATGGTTGGAATGGGGAAAGACTGTTGAGTACATTTCTTCTCATATAGCATATATAGCACCTTCTAACACTATAAAAGTATTTCAGTTGGGTTAAAGTTTCAGTTGTACAGAACTTTGATATTTCCTCATTCAATATTTTAAGTATGTGAGACTCATCATTGGGTTTCTGATGGTAACTAATTACAAAGGCAATACCTGCTATGTTTCAGTATAACACCAGAAAACAATGCAAACCATTACTTTTACAGGAGGCTTTATTTATTGGACATGATTTCAAGTTTGGGTCTTGACTACACCATTGTACAGTAATAACAATTAAATAGTTTTTAGGCATGTATGTGTTTTAACAAGCTTCTACAGAAGTATGGTTCCCTATGTTTCCTTAAAAGATTACTCATGTGGTCCAGAGAGATAATATAGTGGGTAGAGATGTTTCCCCTCAAATCTGATGACTGGAAATCAATCACTGAGACACAGACACAGGAAAGAGATTTCTTTTTTTTATGTGCATCTGTGTTCTTGTAATGGGTGTCAGAGTCCCTTGAAACTGGAGTTAGACAGGTATGCGCTGCCACTAGGTTGCTGGGAATTGAACACACGTCCTCTGGAAGAAGAGTCAGTGCTCTTAAGCCCTGAGCCATCTCTCCAGCCCAAAATAGATTTCTCAAAACTATCACCTAATCATATATATGCCCACATACATATAGTCAATAAATATATAAATATATTTTTTAAGATTATCAAGAAAGGCCTGAAGTCTTAGTTATTACTCTTTGTATTTGTTCCAACATACTACTCTATCATCACTTTCATGACTTATTACTGTTTCAATTCCTCCCTCTTTTTAACAATATTGTTTTTAAGTATTCCTTCTGTAGAAAAAGACCTATATTCCCATTGTTCTACAAGCCCCCAAAATATATAAAATGGGATTTCATCTGATTATGAAATAACTAGTAATGGAAGAAGCCAAGGGCCTTCCAAAAGTCAAGCTGAGGCTCAAGAAAACTTAGTAATATTTGGCTTTTGATTATTAGCCACTTCCTGCTATGAAATTATCATGTCCTATTGTATCTTTTCCACCATTTACTGGGTACCATTTCCCCTCTACTAATGGAATATTTAGATAACCTTCTGCACTGACAGCTGTGCACAGCCAGAAAACCCAGCTCATGTGTCTCTGTAATTCTTGTCATTAGCAGCATCTGACCAGGACCATCCCCAAAGAGACAAAAGTATCTTATTACAGATACCTCTGTACTCTCTCAGAACAGACTTCAGTATCCATGGCCAAATGTAACAACACCTTTCTTCTAGGTCAAGTGGATAGCTTTATGTCTTGTGCAATCTAATGTGAGAACCCCTTTACTACAGCCTTACTAACATTACAGACTTCTAACTTCTTACCTACTCATCTCTAGGAATGTGAACTGAGCAAATAGATCCCCTTCTTGATATTCTATCTGATCACTTGCTCTCAATTGTACTCCTCCTTTACCACTCCTGTTTTGGGTTGTAAAAGAACACCTAGCAGTCACTGCCTGAGGAAAAATCTTACCTGCCTTGATGATCCCATAGAAATTCAAGCATGCTGGCCTTACTTGGCCAGAGGATTGCTATGTATATGATTGAACACTGCAGAGACTGAGGGGAAACTGAGGTATAAGGAGAATGAGGAGAGGATATTGAGGATTTTGACTGGAAAGAATTTTGACTACACAAATTGAGGATAGGATGTAAGATGAGGAAAAGCCAGATGAAAAATTACTATATGGTTAAGAATGAGATGAGAAGGCCTTAGATGAAGCAGAATTAAGATGAGACAATAATATAAAGCTTAAAGGAGACAGCAGAAAATGTAGAGACAAATCAGGCAAGAAAAGAACTAGTCTTGAGTACAAAACAGTAGCTGTAGAGATAGGAATTTATAACAGAGGAATAAAGTAGATGGACAAAGAGCTTGTTGTAGTTAGATTCTTTTCCTGAAAATAATTCTCACCATTTCTAGTTTCTCTTCTGGGCCTCTGAGAAGTATATTATTGAGGCTGTTCCTATAAGAATGTATAAGACTATTTGCCTCAAACTAGTAACCAAAACTCTATAGAAAACATAGAGACCAAAATCTTAAAAGCTAGCATCCACAAATTTGAGAAAATGTGTAATATTTGCCTTTTTGGTTTAAGTCACTTACAATAACATTTTTTCAGTTCCATTCACTTACCTACAATATGTAGGTAATATCAATATCAAATTGAAGCCTTACAAATGTATAGAATGTAGAAAGTCCTTTACCACAGGCTCAACACTTAAAGTTAATCAAAGATAACACACTGGGGAGAAACCTAACAAATGTAATGTATGTGGAATGTCCTTTAATGATAGCTCAAAACTTGAAGTTCATCAAAGATTAAATACTGAAGAAAGACCGTACAAATACAATGTATGTGAAAAGGCCTTTGCCAAAGGATCAACACTTAAAGTTCATCAAATGTTACACACTGGAGAAAAACCTTACAAATGTTCAGATTGTGGCAAGTCCTTTACTAAGAGCTCAAACCTTCATGTTCATCAAAGAATATATACAGGATTAAATCCTTAGAAATGTAAAAAATGGGGCAAGTTCTGTAGGCATATCTCACATCTACAAAGCCATCTCAAAGTCCACACAGGAGGGAAACATTACAGTTGTAAAAAATGTGGCAAGTCCTTTACCAGGGTCTTAATACTTCAAGACCATCAAAGAATCCAAATTGGAGAAGAAAGTTAAAAATATACTGATTATGACAGGCCCTTTGCCCATGATTCACATGTTCAAGGACAATAAAGATCCATTGGAGGCAGAACCCTTACAATTGTAATGAATGTGTTATGTATTATGTCCTTTTCCAACAGATCATCTCTGCATAAAGTCACTAAAACCATACTTTGGATAAAGCACATGGGAAAACTTTATCTAGGTTTTTAAATCTTGAAGATCATCACATAATCCATATTAGAGAGAACCCATACAATATCAAGAATGTGGTAAGTGTTATGGAGTCCTCAAGTATTCAATCATAACAGAGTATCACTAATGGAAAGAAACTTAACTTAAAAAGAAATTCTTTACAAGAAGCTAAAAACTTAGAACATGTCAGACAATTCATCAAAGAAACAAACTCAATTGATAATTATTACTCCAGTACTTATGCAATAAAAAGATTCTCTATAATATGCATAGTAGATGGAAACCTTTGGCAAGTGTTAAAACATTACTCATTGTCAGATGAGTGACATCAGAAAGCCATATGCTTGGTGTGATTTTAGAAATATTTTACCAAGAAATAAAATTTATGTTCTCAATAAATTCTTTAGGAAACAATCTACATATGGTTTCCTATTCAGGAATAGGAATTGGAATGAATCAAATAAAATTACACAATCATATTGTATCAAAATGTCATAGATTTAATTTGATAAGACATGAAAGAAACAATAATTTAAAATGTCAAAATTTATGCCAGGATAATTTTATGGATAACTATGTCAAGTCACACTCACTGCATAAATCACTGTATATTTTATGGTACAGATATTGACCTTAGACTGCTATAGCTTTCATATAAAATTTTTAGTTTTGCTAACAATTGAAATTTTGTATAATATAATAGAGATTTTCTTAATCTCCTAATTTGCCCCATTTTTTCTCTCAATAAATACAATAAAACTTGTGTTTGATTTCAGCTGCTCTGGAACTTTGGGTATTTATTTTATACTGATATTCTATAATTAATGCCAATTACTGCATTGCAGAAAATGTCCAAAACATGTCATGAAAATACAAAGCAGATTGTTTTAGGAAAAATATAACAGAATCATTCATCAGAGGTATATATGGGGAAAAAATAAGGCCTTAGTATGTCTGTGAGTTAACTAGAGCTGTTTACATAGGCAGATCTAGATCAAGGACCAAGACATAGACATACATAAAAAGGCAAGAAATTTCCCCTCATCACTTGAGGCTTGAACATTATAAATCCTCTTGTGTTCTTATGAAGATGTTAACATTTAGGGGAAAAAAACCTCTCCACCATAGTTTGCTCTTTTCAGATGTTTAGGCCTGAACAATTCAAGGATAAAGAGAAAGAAAGTACTGAGATGAGTCAAGCATGAGTGTGTACATAGTTTTAGATAGTAACCCTGCTTTTCTATTATCATTATGCAGTAAATCTATTTGAATGTAGGGATTACTGACACAAAGCTTCTAAGGTGTTGTAGTTTCAACTCAGAGAACACAGACACATGACCCCAGCTTTCCTTTGGGTCCCAGTGTCATATCTATCTATAGTTTTTTTCATTTTTATACCAATCTACTTAGATCTGTAACTAGAGACATACTGGACAGGAAAGCAATAGACAATAGTCTATTCAAGCAAGGAAGGAATTGTTTGGGTGCTTGTAATGAATTGTATTCACAATTTCTCATCAAGAAATAAATTACCTACTATTGAGCATGAGATTAGAATTTCTGCAATAAAATTTTACAGGAAGAAATGAACAGCCATCAGCAAATTCTTTCTAGACTTAGAATCTATGAAAGTAAATATGAAACTAGCCCCCTTTTAAGCAAATAATCACTAGTTTTTTTAAACTGGAAAGATAACCTAGTCCCTATTTAAGCAAATAGTCACAACTAGTTTGCAAAACTGGAAAGATGACTCATTTAATCCAGAAATTGTTGTTTCTTCAATGCCTGATCTCATAATTTTGTTCATGTACATGTGAATTTTTCAACTTGAGGGAAGTTTCATTTATTTTAATGAACATGGTGTAATGCATTCATTGATGTAATATAAATATACATCTAAGATAAAAAATTATGCACATCATGCAACTAAGCAGCATTATTTGTAACTCTAGGTAAAATTAATCTGGATCTCCTGCTGTGGATATCACTCTGTATAAATAAAATGCTGATTGGCCAGTAGCCAGGCAGGAAATATAGGCAGGACAATTAAAGAAGATAATTCTGGGAGGAGGAAGGCTGAGACAGAGTGAGATGCCACCACAGTGAGAAATAGATGTTAAGGTGGTGCACGCCTTAATCCCAGCACTTGGGAGGCAGAGCCAGGTGGATCTCTGTGAGTTTGAGGCTAACCTGGACTACCAAGTGAGTTCCAGGAAAGGCACAAACGTACACAGAGAAACCTTGTCTCAAAAAACTCAAAAAAAAAAAAAATAAAATAAAAATAAATAAATAGAGAGATAGATACCAGTAAGCCATAAACCAAGTGGTAACTTATAGATTAATAGAAATGGATTAATTTAAGATATAAGAACAGATATCAAGAAGCCTACCATGGCAATAGAGTTTGTAAGCAATATAAGTCTCTATGTTTACTCAGTTGGGTGGCTGTGGGACTGGTAGGTGAGAGAGACTTGTCTTGCCCATGGGCCAGACAGGACCAGAAAATTATAGCTACAATCCCCTATAATTGGAGCATAATGTTTGATAACTCTAGAAAAGATTTCTTGAAGAAATTTTTACTGAACTAACATGCACAGTACTGATGCAGCCGTATCTGATGGGAAGAGCAAAAATACTCAGAAATCCATCATAGCTGCCTGAAATCAATCCAGAAAACCTGATCTGCATAATGGCTGCCATGGCATTTTTCATTTTGATCTTGATATGTTACAGATTTCAGGACTTTTAATATTTGTACAATTTGGGCATATTGAATTGCTGGAAATTTTCTTATGAATGATTTCTGCCTTCTTCTAGGATATCTGCTTCTAAGCTTCTACAGTAAAGCCTGAGCATACTACCTCTTCCATTTTTAGAGAGATAGCTTTATTTATTTCACTGTCTTTCATAGCCCTGGGGATTCTGACACACATATAGAAGCCAGACTTCTCTTATGAGGACATGAAATATTCTTAAAATATCTGTCCCTGTATTTACTCAGGAACAAGATAATAATACCAAAGTAAATTTACAGACGTCAACAAGATTCAATGAGCTAGAGGAAATGGCCATAGTTCAGATTGCAAGCCCTTTCCCACTATACACTCAGACAGTTACATGGCACATATAGCATTAAAGTGAAATTAGCAAAAATTACCTCTGTCCCACACAGAAACATATATTGATAGGCAAAGAATGATGTAAAAAGACGATAATAGAATTATCTGATAAAAGTTAGTTCATGATAAGCCATTGTGCTGTTTATGATCAAGGAACACAAGAATGCCAGGATTAGATACATAAATAAATTCTATAGAGATATAAAATATAAACATTGTGTTATTCCAGAAATTGAATAATAACTGCAACAACTTTTGCCAATGAATTTTTTTTCTTGTGCATTCTGACAATTAATAGTTGATAAATTGCTTGGGACATGGCAAACTGCCTAGGTTGGCATGCAAATTTCAATTTGGTATAGAGTCTTTGAAGCCACAAATGTTACCAAGTTGAGAACAGGCTATCATATGCCAATAGTTTATTTAAAAATTGGATTATTGGGTTGAAATTTATTGTAAAAGACAACTGTTTATCAATGATGTCTAAACGTAAGGAAAAATAATTATAAAAGTTAACTCTATTCTGCCTTGAATTATCAATAATAACTAAACTTATAAACCCAGATGCACAAGAGAAAAAGTTTAAACACATGCCCAACACCAAAAATTATACAATCTATGTTTTAGAAAAATGCAAATCTATCCCTGATCAGTAAATTCTGTATAAATAAACACTTTGGCTGCTTTTCAGTCAGGCTGCAAGATTCTCTGGGCTATCGTCCCTGGATCATCCTATCCTTACCTCCTCTCTGGAACCAAGCCAACTTGGGGGAGGCCTCAGGCATAATACTATTCTAAATGTATGTTTTACTATTACTAGGGCATGGAATTGAATAAAAATAAATTTGGCATATTATATGAATGAATCATTTATAGGTCCTTAATGAATTCTATAATACTACAGATAGTATTTCACATATCTCTGATTCTAATCAACTATTTGGGATATGTTTTTTCCATTTAACTTCAAGTATATTAAATTAAAAATATGTTTTAAAGAGTGAATCTCATATTAACTTTTTGCTTATGTGTGTTTGCGTGTCTAATGCAGTTGTGAAATCTCATCCCTGCTGACATATTCCTATAATATAAAGAAGTGTTCAACCAAGAAAGATAAATTTACTGGAGATGGACTACTGAACTGCATTGTTCTAAGAAAATTGCAGATGAAATATCAGCAAATGATAAAAGACTGACTTTTCTTGTTTATCTTATTTCAGTCCGTAATGGTGAGATCATGTCGACAAAATTTTATTCATTGCATGGAAACTGTATGAACAAAGAGACTTGCTACAACTCTGATTAGATCACAAAGGTATAATCAATGGGTTAGGGCCTTCCTGTGCATATAACCTCTCAAAAATGAAACTTCTGAACACAGTACATAAAGGTTTACCTATTTAATAGTTGAGTCTGTCTGAAGTTCTGGATTCCCACCAAACAAATGACCATGTTAACCAAGTAATAATATCGGTAATGCACAAGAAAACCTGTTTCACCTCTGTGTGTGGAAATTCTTTCTTCTGTAATTATAACTTATCCATTAGTTAAACAGTTGTTGTGCCCTCTATTTAGGAAAACTTTTTTCCATTCTGGGCAATCCTTGGTTGCCTATAGTATTTTGTGTAAAGTTGAGGACTTGTGGGCTTTACCTTGCTCTTCTTGGCATGACAATCATTGCTGTGCTTATTCAGATCATGTTTAGGAAGCTATGTTACCATTAATAAATGACTATAACTTCAACTTTACAGGAGAAAAAATTTCAGAGCACAGTCACTGAGCCTCTGGCTCTTGCATCTTTTTGTTACCACTTCTACAATATTCTCTATGACTTAGGTGCAATCATTATTTTGCAGATATGTCCATTGTGCCTGTGATCCCCCTCCATGATAATTAGCTGTGGTTTTCTATAGAGGACTTCATATATTGGAAATAGAAATTTATTTTTTGAAATGTGTAGCCTACAATGCCAAGTAAGTATAAGCCCAAATGTTTATTGATTAACAGGGTTGGTTCTGGTTCAAATAATTGGTATTTGTAGGTATTCCTCTAATAACCATGACTTTATTGGCATTGCAGAGATAAATAAGCTTCCAGTACAAAAGACTGTTTTTTCTCTTTTTAAGCAGATATTTAGTTCAATTAAAACGTAGCTTGCTGGGGGATGTCTTTCTGTAGGTTGTGAATATATGTTGTTCCCTTTGGTTGATAAATTAATTGCTTTGGCCTAAGGCAAGGCAGCTTAGATGCACACAGAAAATCCAATGAGAGAAGCAGAAAGGAAAAAGATGAGTCTGGAGAGACACCAGCCTGCTGACCAAGGGAAAGCATGCCAACAGAAAGGTAAGCAACAGAACATATGGCAAAACATAGATTAATAGAAATGGATTAATTTCAGATATAAGAGCTAGCTAGAGAGTGGGCTGCCATAGACCATATGGTTTGTATATAATAATGTACGTCTGAATGTTTACTGGGGTCCAAGCAGATCTGGGACCATGAGTGGAAGAGATTTTGTAGAATCATGGGGACCTAGGCAAGACTGTAGAAAACTTCTGACTGCATTTGGCACCCAGATGTGGTAGCAAGAATTTCCAAAAATAGATTCTATAATGGATCGAAAAATAACTTCCTAGTTTTAACTCTCAGTCAAGTTGTGGAATACAAGTTTGGGCTACAGTATGGTGGGTTCACATCATGTTGTCTAGAGCATGGTATGGTGGATTCCCACCATGGTACACAGTCATATCTCCAAGCTGCACAGCATGATGTGTGGTGGATTTAACTTTTGTTAGTATAGATGAAATAAATTTCTGTGTTACATGCTCCTCGATAGAGACATTGATCCACTGCCTCTAGAGTCAGCAGAGAGCATGGCTTCCAGAGCTGGCAGTAAATTATCTTCACCATGTTGGGAACCTGATATTGGTGGAGTCAGTAACCAAGGCTGCTGATTTTCATTCTAGCCATGCATTTTAACAGTTCAAAATCTCTCCTGGTCAGAGAAGAATTATAGATTCACAATAAGACAGATTCAGATGGATGAAAATTCTAAAATATTCACAATATATGTAAAAATGTACATAGGCTTGCGAGAGAAAAAGGAATATATGAAGTTATACAAAATACATAGTTTTAAAAAATAAAATCTTTAAAGAGACAGTAAATATAGTACAAAATAGGCTATGTAAAGATGGAAATCACACACAGAGTCTAGATTATAAACTCTTTAGAATTTTTAACTGCAGAAAGACTTTTGATTGTAAAGGCTGACAAGGTAAGTCAGTATGTACATTTTAAAGGGAACTTGACTTCAAAATTCATGTGTAGGGTTATGTTGCTTTTGAAAAAGAGGTTCTGCTTTTGTTTGCACAGAAGATAAGAACCCATGGATTGCTTCCAAGCAAATATGGTTTGATCAAGGAAAAAACACTTGAGAGGTCTTCAGATGATCTAACATCCAAAATCAGCTTCAAAGCAACTAGCTAAAACAATCCATTCTCACAGACCAAAGGGAATATTTAACTAAATTCTTAATTTTCTCAGGATTTCCATAAGATTACTAGTACCCTGCAACCAACAGGAAATAGTATGAGAAGCTATGCCCAAATTCCCAAAATAGTATTTATAAATGTTTATTTTTATTTAAAGGGGGTTGATTATAAATGCAATCTCTTTCAAAAAAAGGGAGATATTATAGATATGATAGGATAAAGGGTAGCTTATTGAATCTATTTTAAAGAGCAACAACTTGTTTAAAATATTTTACTTTGTTATAGATTTTAGTTTATGATTACATATTTAAAGCTAATTTTGTTATATTGTATATATCTCTACTCTTGTTTAAGAAATTATGTTTATGCAACTCATTTAAATTGTAATATATAATTAAGAAATCCAGATAATAGTAATCTAGGATAATCAAACCTATAGTGATGTGAGTTAATTAATTTTTTAGGTATGTTAATGTATATTTCATTCAGTTAGATAATTTTCAAACATTTCAAAGAATTATAGACTATGCTGTCTGGACAATTTTGGATCTTTGTCAAACTAACCATCAGAACTCCTTGATTCTGTGTCTGTTCTGTAGAAAGTCAAAGAATTAGTATAAGCTCATTGCTACTGAGAAACTCCCACTTCTGGAGCCCTACACCTTGAAGGCCCAGTTCAAGCCTTCCTCCTCCAGGAAGCACTCCATCCCCTGCCAAAGATCAATGTGGCTTCCTCTGGAAGTTTTATTTCTTGATGTCTTACTCTGAGACTAAAGGCAAGTTTCCTTTTGCCTCTCTCTGGTCTCTCTATGCTCTGCATTCTCTTTTCCAAGTAGCTTGCTTCATCTTGCCACCATGTGTATAGGTGAACCATAAAGGCACTAAATAAATGCCTCATAGTCTGCTGGTATCACCACAAAACTGATAACGTCACAGGAGATGATAGAGCTCTCCAGGACAATAGAATTGTATAAGACTGCTGATGTGACAGCTTTGCCTACTTGCTAACTACCTCACTTCACGTTGTCCTTCCTAGGAGCTGCTCCTAAATTAGAGGGAATACTTCAGCATCTCCTCCTTCTAAAGCCAGAGATCTAGCAATGCTTCACTACAAACTTTTCTTTGTGTGGTGTTTATGGCATATTGCAAAGGAATGACTCTTCCCCACCTCAAGATTCATAACCAATGACATGAAATAGGCTGCTGGGATATTAGGTCAGGTTGGTGGGGAGGAAAGAAGAATCCCTTGAAGTAAACAAATCCTGGAGAAAATCTATTACTATAATTAATGAGGCAATTCCATGTAATTTATCTGGTAATCAAGAGAGATTTATTTCTGAGATAATTTATAGCCAATAGGGCTTGGTTACAGGATCCAAGAGGGATGAGGTTCCATCTAGCAGAGAACTCTGACTTGGTCTCCCATCCAGATTCTAGGATCATGAGGAATTCAAAAGGGGCCAAAGATATTTGCACCCTGGATCTTACAGGGCTCCCTCTCAGCCATTCCCTAGGGGTAGGCCAGCCCCAGGGGCAGGTCATACCCAGGTATGCCAGTTACCTGATGTCAAGGGGAAGTGTTTCAAGGCCAATGCTGGAACAGCTGCCCACTATATCTTCTCCCTTTTGTCTAAATAAGAATATGCTAATCTAATAAAAATACTATTTACAATACAGGTGATTTCAAAATAGTATCTTGGAGGAATAAGGGACAAGAATAACAACAAACAAGAAACACATATTGAAATCCATATGATTATTAGACATAGGTAATTGGAACTTTACAGAGGTCATTCCAAAAGATGTACTACCTTGCAGGACCTGAAACTAACACTTAATATGTTCCAGCTAAGATACAAGAAGATTGTAATTATGACTGTCAGTCTCCAATTCCATCAAAGACTTGACAAGGAATACAATAATACCTGAAAAACAGGAGAAGGATACAGAAACTTTCAGGAGTCTTGCAAGAGTAGACAGAGATAGCTGGCAGCCTAGACAGTCACTTAGAATTTTTCAGTATCATTGGTGCATTAAAATTGGCTACAGGGCTAAAGAATTTGTCAGACCACTTTTACAAGCAATTTTTTTAAAGACTACCCTACCCTGTCATGGCAGAGGTCAATATTCACTTTTCCTTGTTTCCAGATCATATCCAAGGGGCAATATTTGTACTGTCAACAGTCAAGGCAAGGGCATTTTCTTGTGCCAAAAAGAATACAAACTTGAAAATGGTATTGTATCAGAAGCCCAACATTCTCTTTGAATCACATTGGTGCTGTCAAGTGGAAGTGCTATGGGATAATGCTTTTGTACACTGCATTAATAGAACACTGACTGGCCAGTAGCCAGGCAGGAAGTATAAGTGTGATAAACAGAGAAGGAGAGTTCTCGGAGGAAGAAGGCTTAGGCAGGGGAAGCCAGCCTGCCATCCAGTGAGCAGCATGTGTAGGCACTCAGGTAAAGCCACAAAATGTGTAGTGACATATAGATTATCAGTAATGGGCTGAGTTCAAGTGTAATAGATGGTAGGCCTGAGCTAATGACCAATCAGTTTTAATTAATGTAAGCCTCTGTGTGTTTACTTGGTTCTGAGTGACTGCAGATCTGGTGAGAAACAAGAAAAATCCAGCTACAAAAATTCTTGGATTGTTACACTGGAAGTAGGAGCTCAAAACAACACACAGCATCTATTCTGACATTGGGTCCATTCCATGTAGCACACTCAACAACTTCTTTGGTCCCCAATTTTGTATCTGTGGTAACCCAAATGACCTGTCACTGTGATGGTCAGCCTGTGAGAAATTTCATTCTTTTCTGATGGGACCCATAAGCGTAAGTGAATATTGACCAACATGCCACCATATTAGGGCTTCTATCCTCTTTTCCTAGATCATGGCCTTGCTTAAATATCCATAGCACCAGAACCTCTTATCATAAATACCAGGACCTCTTCTCAGAAATCAGGTGACTGCACTGCAGTTAGGTAGTTAGTCAAGAATAGATAGATAATCCCCATAGCAACTTTTCCTTCTGACTGAACAACCTATGATTAAAGTCCCCTCCCTGCTTACACCCCCCTTTGCCCCCACCTATATATGCCTTAAGAGGAAAATAAAATTTTGGAACTTGATCAGACATCCTGTCTTGCTCTAAACCTTTGTGTCTCTTGTCCCTCTCATTCACTGGCCCTCCCTTCACATACCCATTGAAAACCCTGCTGGCCAGGGTACTTTTCATGTAAAGGGACAGTAGATGTCCAATGGATTCACACAGAGACTTTGGCAGCCAAATACATGGCAAACCAGTTCTTGCTTGGTAAGATGTTGGACTCATATAGCAATTGTCATTCCAGAGTGATGAAGGAAGGAAATATACAAGTTCATGGTCTTTTGTAAGGATGGGAGTCAAACCAGGAATCCTGAGTCTCCATCTGAACTATCTTGTCACTGGCTAAACTTGAGAGATTGTTCTGCCCAACAAGGAGGTCAAAGTTAGAGGTTTGTGCTTTGTTCAAGAAGCATACATGATTCCTAAATATGGGTGTGGCTCCGTTGTGGAAAACTTATCCTGCATGCATGGATGAGGCTAGTTTCATGCCCAGGATTGCAGCACATGAAATACAAAAGCTAGAAGTGCATAAAACCAAAGGGTATGCAGAAGAGACATGAAATTTAATAAGTAGGGTGAGCTCTTCAAGCAGACAAAGGCCAACCCTGTCACTTTGCAGAGTAGGTAATACAGACAGAGTGTTTTGCAGGAAACATAAGGCACCTCTTCCAGGAGACTCCAATTGAGTCCCATGCTGCAAAAGCACAGAGAAAATTATAGAACCATAGTATAGGAAGATACAGGTTCTCTGGCCTTGCCCCGATGTGTGTTGGCACACCCCAGGCTACATTTTGCTTTTGAACCCTGAGGACCCCAACAAAAATCCCATAAGCATTCTAGGATCCTGTGTCTCCTCAGAGACTCTGAGAGAACTCATATGGACCTTGGGCAACTTGCATTGCTGGTCCTGGATGCTGAAAACATGGACACCTGACAACCTCCCAGAATTTCCTCTCTAAGCTGCCCTGCCTACCATTTCAAGCAAACCTACACTTTCAAGTTCTTGAGGGACTGTGTACCAGCATGCTAAAGATGTGGGGAATTCTAAAGCCCCATCCCATCTGAGGGCTTGCTCGTAATGTTCACCTTGTTTGGCACATTCTCTTCTCCAAGTTCTCAAGAGCAAGGAGAACCCTCCCAGCTAGGTTCTCAAGCTTGCATCAAGTGGAGCAATAAAGGAGTGCATTGCAGGAATATCTTGAAGCCATGCTGCTCATACTGTCCCTTGTATGGCAAAATGAGAGTGTCTTCCTTTTGTGTCCAGATATCACTGGACTACCACCTCTCAGGATTTTTTAATATCCCTTATCACTTGCCTGGGTTTGAGAATCCCATATCTTTCCAGCATTTGTTTTTATGTACATGCTGGGGTTTCAAACTCAGGCCTTCAGACTTCTGGTCCAACAGCTCAGACCCTCCACACAGCCCTGCTTGATGGTCATTAAATTGTCACATCAGTGCTGACTTGTCTGTTCAAGTATTTTTTAAATTGGATATTTTTTCACTACTGAGTGTGACAGTTCTCTGTAGTCAGTCTTTGTGGCAAGTTGTCAGCAGCCAGAGCCAGCAGTTATCATGTCTCAGTGAGCAGACGTTCTAGATTAATTTTCTTTATTTTATTGTATTTTATTTTTTCACTTTACATACCAACCACAGTTCTCCCTCTCCCCCTTCCTCTGATTCACCCCCACCTTTCCCAACTGCATCTGCCATCCAGTTGTCAGAGAGGGAAATCCTCACATGGGGAGTTAATGAAGCCTGGCATATCAAGTTGAGACAGGAACAACCCCACTCCCACACTGCTTCAAGGCTGAGCAATGCATCCCCTCATATGGATTGGGCTCCAAATTCGAGTTCATGCACTAGGGATAAATATTAGTCCCTCTGCCAGGGGCCCACAAACTGACAAAGTCACACAATTGTTGTCCATATTCAGAGGGCTTAGTTTGATCCTATGTAGGTTCCTTAGTTGTCAGTCCAAAGTCTGTGAGCTCCTCCTAGCTTGGGTGAGCTTGCTCTGTTGTTTTCCCCATCATGATCTTGACCCCAGTGTTCATCTAATCTCTCCCCATTTGTTTGACTGGGCTCCAGGAGTTTGGCCTAGTACTTATATGGAGATCTCTCTCTCTGCTTCCATCAGTTACTGGATGAAGGTTATATGATGACAATTAGGGTTGTTGCTGCAGGCCACAAGACTATGAAATAGAGACTCAGTTGTATATGATAAATGTATACCTAGAAGGATCAAAAAAGCCTTCAAGGAACTCTTGATGTTATTCAGCATTTAATACAACTGCTGTTTTCTGCAATCAGTTTCTTGTCTGCTCATACTCTTAGGCCATAATGGCAAAGAGTAGAAGCTTCTCAGACCTACTGCTGATCTGAACTAGGTAACATCCTTACAGAGACAATGCCTGTCTCCTAGGATGTGTAAGTGCATTTCTTTTTTTCTTGTGCAAATGAAGTTCTGAACCTTCTACCCTTCAAAGGCCAAATGGCATTCCAAAACTATTGACTCAGAACAAAACGATTGTTTTTTTAGTTGTCCCAGTTCACTTTATTGATTTTGCATGGATGTTTTTTTCTCCTTTTTTATTTATTATATTTGTGTTTTAATTTTACACATAAGCCATGGGTTCCCCTGAACTCCCCCCTCCCACCCCTGCCCCCACCTTCCCCCAGGCCCCTACCCTCCATTCCCATGTCCTCCAGGGCCAAGACTCCCCTAGGGATTCAATTCAACCTGGTGGATTCAGTATAGGCAGGCCCAGTCCCCTTCTTCCAGGCTGAGCAAAGTGTCCATGTGTAAGCCCAAGGTTCCAATCAGCCAGCTCGTGCACTAAGGACAGGTCTGGGTCCCACAGCCTGGATGCCTCCCAAACAGTTCAAACTATTCAATTATCTCACTTATCCAGAGGGCCTGATGTAGCTGGGGGCTCCACAGCCTTTGGTTCATAATTCATGTGCTTACATTTGTTTGGCTATTTGTCCCTGTGCTTTTACAGTATCAGTCTCAACAATTCACTCTCTTACAGTCCTTCCTCTTTCTCCACAATTGGACTCCTGGTCCTCCACCTGGGGCCTGGCCAAGGATCTCTGCATCCACTTCCATCAGTTATTGCATGAGAGTTCCAGCATGACCTTTATGGTTTTTGGCCATCTGATCACCAGACTAGGTCAGATCAGGCTTTCTCTCAACCATAGCCAGCAGTCTACAGAGGATGTATCATTGTGGATTTCTGGGGACCTCTCCAGCACTCTGCCTATTCCTGTTCTCCTGTCATCATTTATCATGGTCTGTTATTCCTTGTTCTCCCTTTCTGTTCTTTTTTCAAAGATTTATTTATTTATTTATTTATTTATTTATTTACTTACTTACTTACTTATTTATTTATTATGTATACAGTGTTCTGTCTGCACATATCCCTGCAGGCCAGAAGAAGGTACCAGATCTTCTTATAGATGGTTGTTAGCCACCATGTAGTTGCTAGGAATTGAACTCAGGAACTTTGGAAGAATAAGCAGTGCTCTTAACATCTGAGCCATCTCTCCAGCCCCCCCCCCCAATATCTGTTCTTGATCCAGCTGGGATTTCCTGCTCCCCTAAGCTTTCTTCCCTTGAACCTTTCCCTTTATTACTCTCACTGTCATCCAGGTTGTTCATGTAGATCTCATCCATTTCTCTGTCATTGGGCAATCCCTGTTTCTTTCCTAGGGTCCCATTTTCCAGATTGCCCTCCCAGCAAGTAAACAAGGCCATAGTCAAGAAAGTTTGTACTTTCGTAGACATTCTTCCACTCCCCTAGAGTGTTGGTTAAGGTGTTGGTGGTGCTGGTGGCTGGCCAGGTGCCAGCAGCAGCCATGCCAAAAGAGCAGAGTGCTGGATGGAAGAGTCAGTGTACCATAGTTACATTTTTAGAGCTTTATTGGGAGAGAGGGAGAGAGAGGGGAGAGGGAAAGAGAGAGAGAGGGAGAGAAAGAGAGAAAGGACCATGTGGAGGGAAGAGAGAGTGCAGAAAAGGGAAAGTGGGCACAGAAGGCCCACCCACTTTTTTAGGCTGGATGCCTTTGCAGGCTGATGACATAAGGACAGAATCCTTATATAGAGAATATCCTGTTTCTAATCCAAAGCACATGGTTCTTTGTGTGCACATTCTGTCATACACTCATTATGCAGGGCAGCTGAATCATTGCCTTGTAGCTGTGGGTCCTACAGCCCAACATACTTCAAATTCATAGAGTAACTGTTGTATAAGTTACTGTGTAATTGTTGTTAAAGAAAAACAGGCCATGAATTTGAAAGCAATGAAATCATGGCAGGGCTTGGAGACAGGAAATAGAATGTGAATATGATATAGATATAATTTCCAAAAAAATTATTTTGAAAAGTTGAAACAGGCTTTATATTCATGGGCTCCAGAGACTAGGAATTTATATTACAGCACATCAAAGATCTCTCAAAACTTTTATCTCAAAGTATATATCTAAAACCAAAAAATAACACTCCTGTTAGGCAGGGCCGCAACATTTTACCCAGATCTATTTTGGTTGAACTATTGTAAATATAGCAACTTTGTTTCACGATAAGTTCAATCCTGTACCCAGACTCTTGATTGCACTGGTCAGTGAACCCCAAGAAATGGCCTTTCAGGATATTTATGGAGCTTCTGAAATTGATTATGTAATTCCACTTTGCTAATCTCAACTACTGATGAAGTAGGAAACCTCTCAACCACTATCCTGCCTCTCCCTTTCTGCACTGTGACTCTACCAGCTTCAAAGTTGGTCAACAAACTCAACTATTGCATAGGTACCTTTTAATTACTAAATCCAGAGAGATTGGAGGTTACTCATTAACTGGTCTATTTTTCCTTCTCACTTACCAGTCAAATCCCAGACTGGTAGGAGTTGTGGGACTGTCTACTTAGCACTGGGTAACAGAGGCAGGATTGGGTGTTCAATGCAATTCTCAATTATATAACACAAGTTGGTGATATTACAAGCAAATATTCTTCCATGCCAGGATTGCAGAGCCTCCCCTCCCTAGGGAATCCATATTTAACAAAGCTCAGAGGCCAAAGGCCTCATGGTCCATCTCAGTTCAAACAGCTCTGACAGTTCAGGCAACCTGCACTTTGTAGTCTGGGGATAGTGGCCCCCACACTTACCATGGCATGATTTGTGGTTATCCTTACAGATCCATACAGCAGAACAAAAGGAGAATCCTGGAAAGAACCTCTAAGGTTCCTCCAACTGGTAGTCCTGATTGCTAAGCCTTCTCAGAGTACCTCATTTGCTAGGACCACCTAGCTGGGCTTCAGGGCATTAGCAGTTACCCTACTGGGTGAGCAGAACTCAAATAACTCAGACAGCATACACCCTCTCAAATTTGCCTTTCCACACTGGTGTCAGACATGATCCTATTATGAGAAATTTGTAGTTTAATGAAATCTTCCATTCTCCCAGTGCACTTCCTATTACTCGTCTAAGGCACAGGGTCCTATGTGTGCACATTCCATTACACACTCAATGTCCAGTGCAGACAACGCTTTACTTCAGAGCTGAGAGGTCCTGCAGCCAAACAGAATTAACATTCAAAGTGTAACTATTGGTAAACAAAAGGAGGCCATGGGATAGAACACGATGAAGGGTATATGACAGGGGCTTGGAGGAATGTAAGAGATAGTGGAAATGACATAGTTTTAATCCAAAAAAATCTGCTAAAAAGTTGAAACAGGCTTTATGGCCATGTGCTCCAGAGACTAGGGATTTGTATTAGAACATACCAAGTCCTACTCACATTATTTCTCTCAGGGTATTCATCTTAAACATGGAAAACACAGTCACATTAGGAATGACCACACCTTTTTCCCCCCAAGATACGGTTTCTCTGTAGCTTTGGAGCCTGTCCTGAACTAGCTGTGTAGAGTAGGCTGGCCTTAAACTCACAGAGTTCCACCTGCCTCTGCCTCCCGAGTGCTGGGATTACAGGCATGCACCACCACCACCCAACATGACCACACCTTTTTATCCAGTTCTACCACTTTGGTTTAACTGGTGTAACTACAGCAGTTTGGTTTCATGATATGTTCAGTTCTTTATCAAGATTCTTGATTGCCTTGTATGTGGACCAAAGAAATGGCCAATCAGAGCATTTAACAATCATCTAAAATTGACAACTTTGTTACTCATTGTCAATATAAACTACTGTCACAGGAGGAAAGCTTTCAAGTTCTGTCTTTGCCATCCCTTTCTATGCTGTGACTATACCTGTTTTACAGTTGGTCAGTGAACTCAGTTCTTACAAAGGTCTCACTTTATTTGTAAATTCACAATTTAATCTAGTAAAATTGGAGGATACTCATTCATTGGTTGATTTTTCCTTCCCATAAACCAGTCAGGCCCAGCCAAGTAGGAGTTTCAAGACTGTCTTTGCAGCACTGGGCAACACAGGCACAATTAGGTCTTCAAAGTAATTCTCAATTGTATAGTGTTAAGCAAGCCTGAGCTACAAGAGACATTGATCTAAACCAGTTGTTCTCAACCTTCCACATGCTGTGACTTGTTAATACAGTACATCATGATGTGGTGTTCCCCATCTATAAATCTATTTTCAGTGCTAGTTCATAGCTGTATCATTGCCATAGTTTTGAAGTATAGTATTCATATCCATTCTTTCTGATGGTCTTAGGCCAGTCCTCTGATAGGGTCATTTAGTCCCCCAAAAGGAAGTCATGACACCCAATGTTGATAAGCACTACTCTAAACTGATATAGTTAAGCATATAATTAAACAAACAAATAAATAAATAAAAACAGCAATCAAGAAAAAGAGTGGAATTCTTAAACCAGGAAACATTGAAAAATAGAAAAAATAGAAGAAATACATTTAAAGATAATAAATTTTTAAACTGATACAAATATGTGACATTTTAAATGACAAAAATAATTGGAAGAATATTCTGTTTTATTTATCTGATTTATTGTGTTGAATAGTCTACCTTTATCAGATGAGAATATTTTTTCCTTTACCTGATTTCTTAGGATTAATGTGTTTATTTGGGGTATTAGACCTTAAAAATTGAGAATTTTTGTTTTATCTAATTACTTGTATTCCATATGTATATTTTGGATATTAGAAATTTGTCAGATGTGAATTTTTATTTATCTAATTATAGTCAATATGTATATTTTGGATATTAGACCATTATCAGGTTTGAATATTTGTTTTATCTGACTTCTTGTGTTCAACAAGTATATTTTGAATATCAGAACTTTATCTAATGACAATATATTTCTTATTTATCTGGTAACTTGTGTTCAATGTGTATATTTTGAATTTTAGACCTTTATCAGATGATAATTTTTTGTTTTATTTATCTGATTTCTTGTGTTCAATAGGTATTTTGGATATTAGACCTTAATCAGATGAGAATTTTGTTTTCTTTAATTTCTTGTGTTCCGTATGTATATTATGCAAAACAGAATTTTATCAGAAGGAAATTTTTGTTTTCTTTAACTAATTATGTTCATTATGTATAATTTGCATATTAGAGCTTTATTAGATGAGAGATTTTGTTTTATTTATGTGATTTCTTGGGTACAATATCTATGCTGTTGATATTAGACCATAATCAAAGGAGTTTTGTTTCACTTATCTGATTTTTTTTGTTTGATGTGTATATTTGGATATTATACCTTCATCATGTTAGATTTTTGTATTTATCTAAATTTTGTGTTCACTATATTTATTTTGGTATTCGGCTTCTATAAGATGAGAACTTGCAGGGCGGTTGTGGAGCACTTCTTTAATCCCAGCACTAGGGAGGCAGAGGCAGGCAGAACTCTGTGAGTTCAAGGCCAGCCTGGTCTACCAAGCAAGATCCAGGAAAGGCGCAAAGCTACACAGAGAAACCCTATCTCAAAAAACCAAAAAAAAAAAAAAAAATATGAGAACTTTCGTTTTATTGAACTTTTAGTATTAAATATGTATATTTTGGATATTAGAATTTTACAGAAAAAAATTATTTAATTTAATTTCTTGTGTCCAATAAATATATTCTTGATATTTTACCTTTATCAGATGAGAATGTTTGTTTTATGTATCTGATTTTGGTGTTCAATATTTTTGTTTTGGTTATTAGATATTTAACAAGTTAGAATTTTTGTTTTATATAATTTCTTATGTTAAATATGAATATTTTGGTTATTAGACTTTAATCAGATGAAAACTTTGGTTTTATTTATGTTTTCTTGTGATCAATGTGCATATTTTGGATATTAGACATTTATCTCCAGAGAATTTTTCTTTTATTTAATTTTTGTGTTCTGTAAGTATTGTTTTGTTATTAGTCTTTTATGACTATAGTGATATTTTATTTGTACTGAAATGTGATTTTATTTGTATATTAATAAAGTTGCCTTGGTGTCAGAGCAAGCCATAGCAGAAGCTGACAGTAGTGGTACATGCCTTTAATCCCAGCTCTTGGGAGGCAGAGCAAGTAGATCTCTATGTGTTCAAGGACACAGCGAGCATGGCAACACATGCCTTTAATCTCAATACCAACCATAAAAGACCTGGAGATCTGTACAGACAGGAAGTGATGAGGAGGACATGTGGCTGGGTTTACAACCAATGAGAATGCAGAACAGAAAGTCTATGTAAAAGACAGGACACAGGAAGTAGCTTTCTTGTGGAGAGGAAAGACAGAGCAGCAGTGAAGGGTAAGGTTTTCAACTCTCAGCTATTGATCTGACCTCTTGGCTTTTAACTCTGCAATTGGTTCTGTGTTTCTTATTTAACAAGACAGTTACATCTACATATCACAGGAGAATTTTGTTTTATATAATTTCTTGTGCTCAATATGTATATTTTGGATATTAGTCTTCAATCTGAAGAGAATTTTTTTTATTTATTGGTTTTCTTGTGAACAAAATGTATATTTTAGATATTAGACCTTATCTGCAGAAAATTTTTCTTTTATTTAATTTTTTGTGTTCAGTAAGTATATTTTTGACACTTGACCATTACCACATGAGAATTTTGTTCTTTTTATGATATCCTGTGTTCCATATGTATATTTTAGATATTAGACCTTTATCAGATGAGAATTTTTACTTTATTTCATTTATTTTGTTCAATAAGTATACTTTTGTTATTAGATTTTTATCAAATGAGAATTTTTGTTATATTTGAATTCTTGTGTTCAACATGTATATTTTGAATATTAGATATTTATCAGATAAAAATTTCTGTTTTATTTAATTTGTTGTGTTCAGTATGTATGTTTTAGATATTAGAATTTTATTAGAAGATAATTTATGTTTCATTTAACTACTTATGTTCTATATGTATATTTTTGACACTAGACTTTATAAGGAGAGGATTTTTGTTTTATTCATTTGTTTTCTTTTTGAGTTCAGTATGCATGTTTTGGATATTAGACCATTTTCAGATAAGAATTTTTGTTGTTTTATTTTGTAATCTGTATCTGGATTTAATACATATTATGGATATTAGACATATATCAGATGATAATTTTATTTATCTAGTTGCTTGCATTCAATATGTATTTTTGGATATTAGAAATTTATTTGTTTTATTTGCCTAATTTTGTTCAATATTTATATTTTTGATATTACACTTTTATTAGATGAGAATTTTTGTTTTATTTATCTGATTTCTTGGGTCCAGTATGTATATTCTGGATATTGCATATTTATCTGATAACAATTGTTGTTTCATTTATATCATTTATTGTGTTCAATGTGTTTTTTTAATATTAGATCTTTATCTGATGAGAATTTTTTTATTTCTTTATGTGATTTCTTGACTTCAATATGTATATTTTAGATAGTAGACCTTTAAAAATGGGAATTTTTTTAATTTATCTGATTTCTTGAATTCAATATGTATTTTGGATATTAGAACAATATCAGACAATAATTAGTGTTTTATTTATCTAGTTCCTTGGGTTTAATATCTATTTTGGATACTAGACCTTTATCAGGTGAGGATTTTTGTTTTATTTTGTTTTGTGTGTCAATAAGTATATTTGTGGTATTTGACTATTTTTTTTTCAGGTAAAACAGACAAGATTTCTTTTATTTTAGGGGAACCTCATTCTTCCTTCCTTCCTTTCTTCCTTCCTTCCTTCCTTCCTTCCTTCCTTCCTTCCTTCCTTCCTTCCTTCCTGTCTGTCTATCTATCTATCTATCTATCTATCTATCTTTCCTTCTTTCTTTCTTTCCTTCTTTTTTTATTATTATGTGTTTCAAATTTTATACATCAGCCATGGGTTCCCCTGTCCTCCTCCCTCCCGCCCCCACCACCACCTTTCCCTCAGCCCCTCCCCTCCATTCCCATGTCCTCCAGGATTAAGGCACCCCAGGGGATTCATTTAAACCTTGTGGATTCAGTACAGTCAGGTCCTGTCACCTCCTTCCAGAGTGAGAAAAGTGTCCCTGTGTAAACCCAAAGTTTCAAACAGCCAGCTCATGCACTAAGGACAGATCCTGGTCCCACAGACTGGGTGCCTCCCAAACAGATCAAGCTATTCAATTGTCTCACTTATCCAGAGGGCCTGATCCAGCTGGGGGCTCCACAGCCTTCAGTCCATAATTCATATGCTTCCATTTGTTTGGCTATTTGTCCCTGTGATTTTTGCAATCTTGGATTTAACAATTCACGCTCTTGCAGACCCTCCTCTTTCTCAACAGTTGGATACCAGGAGCTCCACCTGGGGCCTGGCTGAGGATCTCTGCATCCACTTCCATCAGTTATTGGATGAGAGTTCCAAGATGACTGTTAGGGTGTTTAGTCATATGATCACCAGACTAGGTCAGATCTGGCTTTCTCTCGGCCATGGCCAGCAGACTACTGGGATATATCCTTGAGGATTTCTAGGGACCTCTCGAGCACTCTGCCTATTCCTGTTCTCATGTGGTCTTCATTTATCATGGTCTGTTATTCCTCATTCTCCCTTTCTGTTCTTGATCCAGCAGGGGTCTCCTGCTCCCCTAAGCTTTCTTTCCCTCAAATCTTGCACTTCATTACTCTCACTGTTGTCCAGGTTGTTCATGTAGATCTCATCCATTTCTCTGTCATTGTGTGATCCTTGGGTCTTTCCTAGGGTCCCATTTTCTTGGTAGCCCCCCTAGAGTTGTGTAGCAGTCTAGTGAACTTTGTTTTACATCTAGTATCCTCCTATGAGTGAGTACATACCGTTTTTGTCCTTCTGAGTCTGGGTTACCTCACTCAGGATGATTTTCTCTAGATTCATCCATTTGCCTGCAAAGCTCATGATGTCATTGTTTTTCTCTGCTGAGTAGTACTCCATTGTGAATATGTACCATATTTTCTTTATCCATTATTCAGTTGAAGGGCATCTACATTTTTTCCAGGTTCTGGCTATTACAAACAAAGCTGTTGCGAACATAGCTGAGAAATGCCCTTGTGGTATGATTGAGCATTGCTTGGGTATATTCCCAAGAGTGCTATAGCTGGGTGTTGGGGGAGATGGAATCCCAATTTTCTAAGGAAGTGCGATATTGATTTCCAAAGTGGCTGTACAAGCTTGCAGTCCCACCAGCAGTGGAGGAGAGTTTCCCTTGCTCCACATCCTCTCCAGCATAAGCTGTCTTCTTTGCTTTTGATCTTCAGAATCTTTTTGATTTGCATTTTCCAGATAATTAGGGATGTTTAGCAATTCCTTAAATGTCTTTCAGCCATTTGAACTTCCTCTGTGGAGAATTCTCTGTTTAGTTCTATAGCCAATTTCTTAATTTGAATGTTGGGCATTTTGATGTCTAATTTCTTCAGTTCTTTATATATTCTTGATATCAGCCCTCTGTCAGATGTGGGGTTGGTGAAGACCTTTTCCGATTATGTAGGCTGTTGTGTTGTCTTATTGACCGTGTCCTTTGCTCTACAAAAGCTTCTCAGTTTCAACAGGTCTCATTGATTGATTGTTGCTCTCAGTGTCTGTGCTACTGGTGTTATATTTAGAAAGTGATCTCTGGTGCCAATGCATTCAAGAGTACTTCCTACTTTCTCTACTATCAGGTTCAGAATAGCTGGATTTATGTTGAGGTCTTTGATCCACTTGGATTTAAGTTTTGTGCACAGTGACAGATTATGAATCCATTTGCAGCCTTCTACACATTGACATCCAGTTATGCCAGCACCATTTGTTGAAGATGCTTTCTTTTTTCCATTGTACATTTTTGGCTTCTTTGTCAAAATTATATGGTCATAGTTGTGCAGGTTAATGTCAGGGTCTTCAATTTGATTCCATTGGTCCACACATTGGTTTTTATGCCAGTTCCAAGCTGTTATTATTATACTAGCTCTATAGGAGAGCTTGAGGTCGGGGATTGTGATGCCTCCAGAGGTTGTTTCATTGTACAGGATTCTTTTGACTATCCCGGGTTTTTTGTTTTTCCATATGAACTTGAGTATTATTACTTCCAGATCTGTGATGAATTGTGTTGGTAATTTCATTGGGAATTGCATTGAATCTGTAGATTGGTTTTGGTAAGATCGCAATTTTTACTATGTTAACTTGCCTATCCAGGAGCATGGGAGATCTTTCTATTTTCTGAAATCTTCTTCAATTTATTTTTTCAGGGACTTAAAATTCTTGTCATATAGGTCCTTCACATGCTTAATTAAAATTATATTACTATATATTATTATATTATTATATTATATTTTATATAATTTGTGGCTATTGTAAAGGGTGATGTATCTCTGATTTCCTTTTCAGCCTGTTTGTCTACTGTATATAGAAGGGCTACTGATTTTTTTGAGTTGATCTTGTATGCTGCAATGTTTCTGAAGTTTTTTTATTAACTGTATCAGTTCCTTGGTTGAATTATTGGGTCACTCATGTATACTAACATGTCATCTGCAATTAGGAAGAGCTTGACTTCTTCGTTTCCAATTTGTATCTCCTTAATCTCTGTATGTTGTCTTATAGCTCTGGCTAGAACTTCAAGTACTATATTGAATAAGTGGAGGGTATGGGGACAGCCTTGCCTTGTTCTTTATTTTAGTGGTATTGCTTTGAGTTTCTCTCCATTTAATTTGAAGTTGGCTGTTGGCTTGCTGTAGATTGCCTTTATTATGTTTAGGTAGGTTCCCTGTATTCCTGATTGCTCTAAGACCTTTATAATGAAGGGGTGTTGGATTTTGTCAAATGCCTTTTCTGCATCTATTGTGATGATCATGTGGTTTTTTTCCTTGAGTTTGTTTATATTCTGTATTACATTGAAAGAATTTCGTATGTGGAACCACCCTTGCATCCCTGGGATGAAGCCTACTTGATCATGGTGGATAATTGTTTTGATGTGTTCTTGGAGTCTGTTCACTAGAATTTTATTGAGTATATTTGCATCAATGTTCATGAGGGAGATCGGTCTGTAGTTCTCTTTCTTTTTTACGTGTTTGGTTTAGGAATCAGGGTAATTGTAGCCTCATAGAAGGAGTTTGGTAATATACCTTCTGCTTCCTCTGTGTGGAACAATTTAAAGAGTATTGGTATTAAGTCTTCTTTGAAGATCTCGTAGAATTCTGCTGTGAAACCATCAGGTCCAGGGCTTTTTTTGGTTGGGAGACTTTTAATGACTGATTCTATTTCCTTAGGGGTTATTGGACTATTTAAATGGTTTATTTGGTCTTGATTTAACTTAGGTATGTGGTACCTATCCAAAAAATTATCCATTTCTTTTAGATTTTCCAGTTTTGTGGAGTAGAGGTTTTTGAAGTATGACCTGATCATTCTCTGGATTTCCTCATTGTCTGTTGTTATGTCCCCCTTTTCATTTCTGATTTTGTTAATTTGGATGCTCTCTCTCTGTCTTTTGGTTAGTTTGGATAAGGGCTTATCTATCTTGTTGATCTTCTCAAACAACCAACTCTTTGTTTCATTAATCGTTTGTATTGTTCTCTTTTTTTCTATTTTACTGATTTCAGCTCTCAATTTGACAATTTCCTGGCGTCTGTTCCTCCTGGGAGACATTGCTTCTTCCTGTTCAAGGGCTTTCAGGTGTGCTGTCAAGTCACTAGCATGCAATTTCTCCAGCTTCTTTATGTGGGCATTTACTGCTATGAATTTCCCTCTTAGCACTGCTTTCATAGTGTCCCATAAGTTTGGGTATGTGGTGTATTCATTTTCATTGATCTCTAGGAAGTCTTTAGTTTCTTTCTTTATTTCTTCCTTAACCCATTGGTGATTCAGTTGAGCATTATTCAGTTTCCATGAGATTGTAGGATTTCTGTAGTTTTTTCTGTTGTTGAAATCTAACTTTAAACCATGGTGGTCTGATAGAACACAGGAGGTTATTCCAATTTTTTGTATCTGTTGAGATTTGCTTTGTGGGCAAGTATATGGTCGATTTTAGCGAAGGTTCCATGTGGTGCTGAGAAGAAGGTATATTCTTTTTTGTTTGGGTTGAATGTTCTGTAGATATTGAATAAGTCTATTTGAGTCATAACATCAGTTAAGTCCATTATGTCTCTGTTACGTTTCAATTTTGCCAATCTGTCCAGAGGTGAAAGTGGGGTGTTGAAGTCTCCCACTACTAATGTGTCGGGTTTCATATGTGATTTAAGCTTTAGTAATGTTTCTTTGACATATGTGGGTGCCCATGTGTTTGGGGCATAAATGTTCAGAATTTAAACTTCATCTTGGTGGATCTTTCCTGTGATGAGTATGTAATGTCCTTCATCATCTCTTTTGATTGATTTTAGTTTGAAGTCTATTTTGCTGGATATTAGGATGGCTACACCAGCTTGCTTCTTAAGACCATTTGATTGGAAAGTCTTTTCCCAGCCTTTTATTCTTAGGAGGGGTCTCTCTTTGATTTTGAGGTGTGTTTCTTCTATGCAGCAGAAAGATGGGTCCTGTTTTCGTATCCATTCTGTTAGTCTGTGTCTTTTTATAGGTGAATTAAGTCCATTGATATTAAGGGATATTAATGACCAGTGATTGTTCATTTCTGTTGTTATTTTTATTTTTTGGTGGTAGTGTGTGTGTACTTCTCTTCTTTGGGGTTTTCTACTGTGGTGTTATCTATTGCCTGTGTTTTCATGGGTGTATCTGCCTTCTTTAGGTTGGAATTTTTCTTCTAGTGCTTTCTATAGGTCTGGGTTTTTGGATAAGTATTGTTTAAATCTGGTTTTGTCTTGGAAGGTCTTGTTCACTCCATCAATGATGATTGAAAGTTTTGCTGGGTATATTAGTCTAGGCTGGCATCCATGGTCTCTTATTATCTGCATTATATCTGCCCAGGTCCTTGTGGCTTTCAAAGTCTCCCTTGAGAAATCGGGTGTTATTCTGATGTGTTTGCCTTTATAAGTCACTTGGCCTTTTTCCTTTGCTGCCCTTAATATTCTTTCTTTATTCTGTACATTTAGTTGTTTAATTATTATGTGGCGAGGGGACTTTTTTGTGGGTCTAGTCTTTTTGGTGTTCTATAGGCTTCTTGTATCTTCATAGGCATTTCCTTCTTTAAGTTGGGAAAGTTTTCTTCTATGATGTTGTTAAATATATTTTCTGTGCCTTTGAGTTGGTATTCTTCTCCTTCCTCTACCCCTGTTATTCGTAGGTTTGGTCTTTTCATGGTGTCCCATATTTCTTGGACATTTTGGGTCATGACTTTGTTGGTTTTAGTGTTTTCTTTCACTGATGAATCTATTTCTTCTACCGTATCTTCAACACCAGAGATCTTCTCTTCCATCTCTTGCATTCTGTTGGTTACACTTGCCTCTGAAGTTCCTGTTTGTTTACTCAGATTTTCTATTTCCAACATTCCTTCTGCTAGTGTCTTCTTCATTTTTTCTATTTCCCTCTTCAGGTCTTGGATTGTCTCCCTTGCTTTTTCATGATTTTCATTCAAGGATTTGTTGTTTTCTTCTGCTTTAATTGTCCTTTCCTCTAGTTTTTTATAGTGTTCTTCCCATTTTTTTGTTTGTCTGTTCCTCTACTTTATTTTTGATTTCTTCTATATAAGGCTCTTGCCTCTTCATGATGTTACTTATAAGATTGTTTTCTTCTGCTTCTTCCATTTCATGATGTTCAGGTCTAGCTGTTGGAGAAGGACTAGGTTCTGGTGATGCTGTATTGCTCTTTATTTTGTTGTTTGTACTTCTGCCTTGATGTCTGCCCATGTCCTCTTGTGTTCGTTCTTGGTCTTATCAGTTTACTTGGTCCAGAGAGAGTTAACAGATTTAGGGAGCCTCTCTCTGGTCCAGATGGTAGCTCTGGGCCAGATGGGAGTGCTGGTCCAGATGACACTGCTGGCCGGATAGGAGCTGGGTGCCTGGACTCTGAGTCTCGGGAAGTCCCTGGGCTCTCCTTATTTTGTCGAGATGGGAGCTCCTCTTGTCCAGATGGAGTTCCTCTTGTCTCTGGCCCAGATGGGAGTTCCAGGGCAGGATAGAAGCTTGGGGCTGGTCTCTTATTCTCAGGAAGTAGCTGTGGTCTCCAGCAGATGGGTTTGGGGACAGGGTGGGGAGACTGCAGTGTCTGCCTGTAGTCTTGGAAAAGGAGAGCCTTCCTGCAGGGCCCGCTGATTGGCAGGAAACTGGAGCCAAGTAGGTCAGGTCCTCCCAGGGTGGCCTGTGTCCAGCGATGGGACCCAGGCGCAGTTGCCTCTCTGAGTATAACCGTTATTTGACTTTTATCACATGAGAATTTTGTTTTCTTTTTATGATTTCTTGTGATTAATATGTACATTGTTGATAAAAGACCTTTAGCAGATGAGTATTTTGTTTTATTTACATAATTATGCTCAATATGTGTATTTTTGACATTAAAATTTTATTAGATGTGAATTTGCTTTTGTACTTTTATATGTTCAACAAGTATATTGATGATATTAGACATTTAGTAGTTGATAAATTTTGGTTTATTTACCTAATTATTTTCAGCATGTATTTTTTTGATATTAGACCTTTTTAGGTGAGAATTTTTGTTTTATTTTTCTCATTTCAAGTGTTCAGTACTTATATTTTGTATATTAAAGCTTTATCTGATGACAATTTTTGTTTTATTTTTCTGTTTTCTTATATTTGAAGTGTAATTTTAAATACTAGACCTTTACCAGAAAAGAATTTGTGTTTTTTTTAAAATTTTTTGTGTTCAATATGTAAATTTTTTTGTCTAATTTTGTATGAGAACTTTTGTTTTATTTATCTGATTTGTTGTTCACTCTGTATATTATGGGTAATAGACATTTGTCAGTTCAGATTTTTGGTTTTAGTTATTTGATTTGTTGGTTTCAATGTATATTTTGGATACTAGATATTTGACATTTATCACATGAGGATTTTGTTCCTCTTTTCTAATTTCTTGTGTTCAATATGTAAAGTTTGGATATTAGAACTTTATCAGGGAAAATTTTTTATCTTCTTTAGTTTCTTGTGTTCAATAATTATATTTTTGATATTTGACTTTTATCACATGAGCATGATTTCTTTTTCTGATTTCTTGTGTTAAAATTGTATATTTTGGATATTAGAACAATAGACAAACAGGCTGAGAAGGAAATCAGAGATACATCACAGTTTACCATAGCCACAAATGATATAAAATACCTTGGGGTTATTTTAACTAAGCAAGTAAAGGACCTATATGACAAGACCTTTAAATCCCTGAAATATGAAATTAAAGAAAATGAGAGAAAATGGAAAGGTCTCCCATGCTCATGGATAGGCAGGATTAACATAATAAAAATGGCTACCTTTTCAAAAGCAATATACAGATTCAATGAAATCCCCATCAAATTACCAACACAAGTCTTCACAGACCTGGAAAGAATAATACTTAACTTCATATGGAAAAACAAAACAAAACAAAACAAAACAAACAAACAAAAAAAAAAAAACCAGGATAGCCACAAGGAAACAACTTTTGGAGGCATCACTATCCCCAATCTCAAGCTCTTCTATAGAGCTACCATAATAAAATCAGTAAATCAGTTTGATACTGGCATAAAATCCACATGTGGACAAATGGAATTGAATTGAAAAACCTGACATTAACCTGCACACCTATGAATACATAATTTTTGACAAAGAAGCCAAAACTGTACAATGGAAAAAAGAAAGCATCTTCAGCAAATGGTGTTGGCATAACTAGATGTCAACATATAGAAGGCTGCAAATAGATCCATATCTGTCACTGTGCCCAAAACTTAAGTCCAAGTGGTTTAAAGGCCTCAACATAAGTGCAGTTACTCTGAACGTGATAGAAGGGAAATTAGGAAGCAGTCTTGAACGCATTTGCATAGGAGATCACTTCTTAATATAACAGCAGTAACACAGACACTGAGAGTAACAATCAATCAATGGGACAACTTGAATCTGAGAAGTGCCAGGCAGTGACGGCTTTTGTAGAGCAAAGGACACAGTCAACAAGACAAAGTGACAGCCTATGGAATGGGAAAAGGTCTTCACCCCCCAATATCTGACAGAGGGCTGATATTCAGAATATATAATGAACTTCAAATATTAGACATCAAAATGCCCAAAAGTCCAATGAAGAAATGGGCTATAACTAAACAGAGAATTCTCAACAGAGGAAGTTCAAATGGCTGAAAGACATTTAAGGATTTGCTCAACATCCCTATTATCCAGGAAATGCAAATCACAACGACTCTGTGATACCACCTTATATCTCTCAGAATGGCCAAGATCAAAAGCACAGAAGACAGCTTATGCTGGAGAGGATGTGGAGTAAGCAGAACTCTCCTCCACTGCTGGTGGGAATGCAAGCTTGTACAGACACTTTGGAAATCAATATGGCACTTCCTTAGAAAATTGGGAATCCATCTCCCCAAAGACCCAGCTGTAGCACTCTTGGACATATACCCAAGAAATGCTCAATCATACCACAATGGCATTTGCACAGCTATGTTCATATTAGCATTGTTTGTAATATCCAGAACCTGGAAACAACCTAGATGCCATTCAACTGAAGAATAGATAAAGAAAATATGGTACATATACACAATGGAGTACTACTCAGCAGAGAAAAACATTGACATCATGAGGTTTGCAGGCAAATGGATGGATCTAGAGAAAATCATCCTGAATGAGGTAACCCAAACAAAATATCTCTCCTAATAAATGTCTAATATCCAAAATATTCATATAGAACACAAAAATAATGTAAATAATATAAAAATTCCCATCTGATAAAGATCTATTATTCATATTACACACATTGAACACAAGAAATCAAAAAAAAGCAAAAAAAATTTTTCATTCAATAAATGTCTAATATAAAAAACATACCTACTGACAAGAAATCAGATAAATGAAATAAAAATTCTCATCTGATCAAGTTCTAATATTTAAAATATACATATTGAACACAATATACCAGTTAAATAAAACAAAAAATATCATATGATAAAGGTCTAATATCCATATTGTACATACTGAATCCAAGAAATCAAATAAATAACACAAAAATTCTTATCTGATAATGGTCAAATATCCAAAATGCACATATTGAACTAATTTAGATAAATAAAACAAAAATTCCCTTCTGATAAAGGACTAATATAAAAAATATACACATTGAACCCAAGAAATCAGATGAATAACACAAAAATTGTGATCTGATAAAGGTCTAATATCCAAAATATACATATTGAACATAGTTAGCTAATTAAAACAAACATTTTCATGTGATAAAGGTCTCATATCAAATGTATAGATATGGAACAAAAGCAATTAAATAAAACAAATATTTTCAACGGGAATGTACTAATATTCAAAATATACATTTTGAACACAAGAAATCAGATAAATAAAACAAAAATTCTCATATGATAAAGGTCTAATATCCAAAACATACATATTAAACAAAAAATCAGACAAATGAAACACAAATTCTTATCTGATAAAAATCTAATATCGAAAACATACAGATTCAACACAAGAAATCAGAAAAACAAAATAATCTTATCTGATAAAACTGAAATATCAAAATATCCATACTGAACACAAGAAATTAAGTAAAACAACAATTCTCATCTGATAAAATTATCATATCCAAATATACATATTGAACAAAATAAATAACAAAACAAAAAATCATGTGATACATTTTAAATATCAAAAACATATATATTGAACACAGAAATAAAATTAAACAAAAATTTTCTGCAAATAAAGGATATATACATATTAAAAATAAAAAATTAAGTAAAAAAATTCTCATGTGATAAAGAGCTCATATACAAATATACATACTGAACAATTAAATAAGAAAAAGAAAACAAACTTTTCATGGGAATTGTCAAATATCAAAAACAATAAATCATATTGGCAGGGTTGTGGTGGCGCATGCTTTTAATCTCAGCTTTTGTGACGCAGAGGCAGGCGGATCTCTGTGAGTTCAAAGCCAGCCTGGTCTACAAGGCGAATTCTAGGACAGCCTCCAAAGCTAGTGAGAAACCCTGTCTTAAAAAACCAAAAAAAAAAAAAAAAAAAAACATATTGAACACAACAAATTAAATAAAACAAAGATTCTCAACTGATGAAGGTCTATACACAAAATATACATCCTAAAACCTGGAAATCAGATAAATAATAAAAAATTCTCAGTTGATAGTGCTCTAATACCAAAAATATATATCTTGAACACAAGAAATTAAATAAAAAATTTCTATCCTGATATAAATCTCATATCCAAAAGATACGTATTGAACCCAAGAAATCGAATAAATATAACAAAAATTCTAATCAGATAAAGGTCTCATACCCAAAATATACATATATAATAAAAATCAGATAACTGAAACAAAAATTCTAATCTGATAAGGTTGTAAAGTCTACATATGAATTATTCACATTGACAACCAGAAATCAGATAAGTATATTTTGATTCTTTCAATTTATCACATGAAAATTTTTGTTTTATGTAATTTCTTGTGTTAAATATATACATCTTTGATATTTGACTTTTATACCATGAGAAATTTTAATATGTTTTTCTGACTTCTTGTGGTTAATACATATATTTGGATCTTATACCTTTATCAGAGGAGATTTTTTGTTTTATTTACCTGATTTCTTTTGTTAAATATGTATATTTTTGATAATAGACCTTTATCAGATGAGAATTTTTGTTTATTTAATTTTTTGTGTTCCATATGCATATTTTCGATATATGATATTTATCAAATAACAATTTTTTATTTATCTGATTTCTTGGGATCAATTTGTGTATTTTGCATATCAGCATTTTACTGCTGATAATTTTTGTTTTATACAATTCTTGTGTTCCATATGGATATTTTGGATATTTGACATTTATCAGATGAGAATTTTTGTTTTATTTTTCTGATTTTGGGGATTTAGTATGCATGTTTTGAATATTTCAATTTATCAGATGAACATTTTTGTTTTATATAATTTCTTCTGTTCAATATGTGTATTTTTTGATATTAGAACTTTGTTACATGAGAAATTTTGTTTTGTTTTTCTAATTTCTTCTGCTTAATATGTATATTTAGGATATTAGACCTTTATCAGATGAGAAATTTTTGTTTTATTTGTCTGATTTCTTATTTTCAATATGTATATTTTTGCTATAAGTCATATATCAGATGAAAATTATATTATTAATCTGATTTCTAATGCTCAATATGTATATGTTCAATATAGAAATTCATCAGGGAGAATATTTTATTATTTTATTTCTTGTATTCAATGTGTATATTTTGGTATTAGACCTGTATCACGTGAGAATTTTTGTTTTATTTATATGATTTCTTGTGTGCAATATGTATACTTTTGATATTAGACCATTGTCAGATGACTATTTTTTTATCTAATTTTGAATGTTGAATAACAATATTTTTGATATTTGTCCTTTATCACATGAGAATTTTTGGTTTTTCTGATTACTTGTGTTCAGTATGTATATTTTGCTTATTAGACCTTTATCAGATGTGAATTTTGTTTTATCTAATTTTGTATGTTCAAAATGTTTATTTTGAATATAAACCATTATCAGGAGATAATCATTGTTTTATTTAATTTCTTCTTATATATCTGTGTGTGTGTGTTCTCGACAGTTATCAGTTATATTTCTTTTAATTTCTTGTGTTCAATGAGTATGTTTTTGACATTTGACAGTTATCACTTTTTGTTCTCCTTTTATAATTTCTTGTGTTCAATATGTACATTTTGGATATTAGAGCTTTATCGGGGGATAATTTTCATCTTATTTAGTTTCTTGTGTTCACAAATTATAATTTTTATATTTGACCTTAATCACATGAGGATTTTGATTTCATTTTCTGATTTCTTGTGTTAAATATTTATATTTTAGATATAGATATTTATGATGGAAGAATGTTTATTTTATTTAATTTCTTGTGTTCAATATGTGTATTTGGGATATTAGACCATTACAAGTGCAGAAAATTTGTTTTATCTAATTTTCTATGTTCAATAACAATATTTGATATTTTACCATAATCACATAAGAATTTTTGGTGCTTCTGATTACTTGTTATCAATATGTATATTATGGATGTTAGACTTTTATAAGATGATAATTGTTTTATTAATCTGGTTTCTTTGTCTTAATACATATATTTTTGATATTAGACCTTTAGCAGATGAGAATTTTTTTTATTTATCTAATTTTTAGTGCTCAATATGTATATTTTGGTATTAGACCTTTATCAAATGAGAATGTTTATTTTATCTAATTTTATATGTTCAATAACAATATTTTTGATATTGACCTTAATCACATGAGCAAATTTGGTGTTTCTGATTACTTGTGTTCAGTATATATATTTTGGATGTTAGACCTTTATCAGATGAGAATTTTGGTTTCATTTATCTGATGTCTTTTGTTCCATATGAACACTTTTGATATTAGACCTATATCAGAAAATACTTTTTGTGTTGTTTGTCTGATCTAGTGCTCAATGTGTATATTTTTGATATTAGGGGAGAATTTTTTGGTTTATGTAATTGCTTGTGTTCAATAAGTACATTCTTAATATTTCACTTTTACCACATGAGAATTTTCTTTTTCTGATTTCTTTTGTTCAATATTTTGGATATAAGACTTTTCTCAGATAAGAATCATTCTTTTATTTAATTTCTTTTGTTCAATGAGTATGTTTGTTCTGTTTGAAATATATCACATGAAAATTTGTTTTATTTATCTGATTTCTTGTGCTCAATATGCATATTTTGGATATTAGGCTTTATCAGATGAGAATTTTGTTTTATTTATCTAATATTTTGGGATAATGTGTATATTTGGGATATTTGACATTTATCAGGTAAGAATTTTTGTTTTGTTTAATTTCTTGTGATCATAATGTATATTTTTGATATTGAACCTTTATCGGATGAAAAATTTCATGTTATTTATCTGATTCCTTGGGATCAATATGTTTATTTTGAATATTAGCTATCATGTGAGAAAATTTGTTTGTTCATTTTCTTGTGTTCAATAAATATATTTTTGATATTAGACTTTAGTCACATGAGAATTTTGTTTTATTTAAGTTCTTGTGTACAATTTGTATATTTTTATATTTTATCTTTTTCACATTAGAAATTTGTTTTCTGATTTCTTGTGTTCAGTATGTGCATTTTAGATCTTAGACCTTTATCAGAAGAGAACATTATTTCATTAACCTAAGTATGTTCAATATGTATATTTAGGACAGCAGTCCTTAATCATATTGAACATAAGAAACTAGATAAATGAGACAAAATTTCTCATCTGATAAAGTTCTAATGTCCAAAATATGAATAAAGAATGCTATAAACCAGATAGATAAAACAAATATTCTCATCTGATTAAGGTTTAATACTCAAAATATGAATATTAAACTTAAGAAATCAAATAAATAAAACAAAATTGTCATCTGATAAAGGTATAATATAAAAAATATTCTTATTGAACACAAAATATTAGAAAAAACAGAATTCTGAAAAGTAGACTATTATCGAACATATACATTATGAGTACAAGAAATCAGATACAGAAAAACAAAAATTTCCTTTGAAAAAAGTTCTAATATCCAATATAGACATATTAAATATAATCACATAATTAAAACAAAAATTTTTGGGCACCTGAGGTGAGTGCCTGGGGTTATAGTCAGAAAGGTAACTGCCCTTGGTTCCCATCCCTGGGCACAAGCCATCCTGGGAGTACCTGCCCAACTTGGCCCCAGTTTCTGGTCATTCAGCAGGCCCTGCAGGAAGGCTCCTCTTTTCCAAGACTGCAGGAAGACCCTGCCATCTCCACACCCTGCCCCTACACCCATTTGCCCAAGACCCCAGCCACTTCCTGAGACTCAGAGACCAGCCCCCAGCTTCCATCCTGCCCTGGAACTCCCACCTGGACCAGAGGTGAGTGCTTGGGGTCACACCCAGAGAGGACTGCATCTGGGTCCAAGCCCTGGGCACCAGCCACTCTGGAGAAGACCTGCCCAACTTAGCCACAGGTTCTGGCCACCCAGAAGGTTCCCCCTCTCCAAGACCCTCTGGTGAACCCTAAATCTCCCATCTGAACCAGAGCTTCCATCCTGCCCCTGAACTCCCATCATGACCAGATATCCCCCAGTGGACATTACAACCTCAACGCCTTACCCCTACTCCCATCTGTCAGAGACCCCAGACACTTCCAGAGTCTTAGAAACCAGCCTCCAGAATTCCATCCAGCCCCAGAACTCCCATCTGGACCAGAGAGCCCCCAGCTACCATCCGACCCGGAACTAACATCTGGACAAGAGCTTCCATCCTGCTCTGGAACTCCCATCTGGACAAGAGGAGCTCACATCTGGACAAGATAAAGAGACCCCAGGGACTTCTTAAGACTCAGAGTCCAGCCCCCAGCTCCCATCTGGCCAGCACTCTCATTTGGCCCAGAGCTCCCATCTGGACCAGAGAGAGGCTCCCTAAATCTGTCAGCTCTGTCTAGACCAAGTACACTGATAAGACAAAGAATGAATCCACACGGACATGGGCAGATGTTAAGGCAGAAGTACATACAACAAAATAAAGAGCAATACAACATCACCAGAACCTAGCCCTTCTCCAACAGCTAGACCTGAACATCACAGAATTGAAGAAGGAGAAGAAAACAACCTTATAAGTAACATTATGAAGAGGCTAGAGCCTTATACAGAAAAAATCAAATATAAAGTAGAGGAACAGACAAACAAAAAATGGGAAGAACACTATAAAAAACTAGAGGAAAGGACAAAGAGAGCAGAAGAAAACAATAAGTATGTGAAAGAAAATCATGAAAAAGCAGCAAAACATACGAGTGAAACAGTCCAAGACCTGAAGAGGGAAATAGACAAAAATGAACAAGACACTAGCAGAAGGAATGCTGGAAAAAGAAAATCTGAGTAAACCAACAGGAATTCAGATTCAAGTATAACCAACAGAATGCAAGACATGGAAGGGAGGATCTCTGGTGTTGAAGATACGGTCAAAGAAATAGATTCATCAGTCAAAGAAAACACTAAAACCAACAAAGTCATGGCCCAAAATGTCCAAGAAATTTGGGACACCATGAAAAGACCAAACCTACCAATAATAGGGATAGAGGAAGGAGAAGAATACCAATTCAATGGAATCAAATTGAAGACCCTGACATTAATCCGCACACCTATGAACAAATAATTTTTCACAAAGAAGCCAAAACTGTACAATGAAGAAAAGAAAGCATCTTCAACATATGGTGCTGGTATAACTGGATGTCAACATGTAGAAAGCTACAAATAGATCCATATCTATCACCGTGCACAAATCTTAAGTCCAACTGGATCAAAGACCTCAACATAAATCCAGCTACTCCGAACCTGATAGTAGAGAAAGTAGGAAGTACTCTTGAATGCATTGGCACCAGAGATCACTTTCTAAATATAACACCAGTAGCACAGACACTGAGAGAAACAATCAATCAATGGGACCTCTTGACACTGAGAAGCTTTTGTAGAGCAAAGGACACGGTCAATAAGACAACACAACAGCCTACAAAATCGGAAAAGGTCTTCACCAACCCCACATCTGACAGAGGGCTGATATCCAGAATATAGAAAGAACTCAAGGAGTTAGACATCAAAATGCCCAATAGTCCAATTAAAAAATGGGCTAAAGAGCTAATCAGAGAATTCTCCACAGAGGAAGCTGAAAGACATTGAAGGAATTGCTCAACATCCATAATTATCTGGGAAATGCAAATCAAAATGACTCTGAGTTACCAGCTTACACCCATCAGAATGGCTAAGATCAAAAACACTGAAGACACCTTATGCTGGAGAGGTTGTGGAGCAAGTGGAACTCTCCTGCACTGTTGGTGGGAATGCCAGTTGTACAGCCACTTTGGAAATCAATATGGCACTTTCTTAGAAAATTGGGAATCCATGTTCCCCTAGACCCAGCTGTAGCAAATATCCAAGGAATGGACCACAAGGGCATTCATGCAGCTATGTTCATAGCAGCATTAGTTGTAATAACCAGAACCTAGAAACAACCTAGATGCCCTCAACTGAAGAATGGATAAAGAAAATATGGTACATATACACAATGGAGTACGACTCAGCAGAGTAAACAATGGCATCGTGAGGTTTCCAGACAAATGGGTGGAATGAGAAAAAATTCATCCTGGGTAAGGTAACCCAGACTCAGAAAGTAAAACACAGTATGTACTCAGTCATAGGAGGATACTAGATCTAAAAGGAAGATGACTAGACTGGTACTCACAACTTCAGGAAGGTCACCTAGAAAACCGGACCCAAGGAAAGACACAGGGATCACCCAATGACAGAGAAATGGATGAGATCTACATGAACAACCTGGATGACAGTGGGAGTGATGAAGCTCAAGGTTCGAGGGAAAGAGAGCTTATGGGAGTCGGAGATGCCAGCTGGATCAAGAACAGGAAGGGAGAACAAAGAATGACAGACCACGATAAATGAAGAACAGGAGACAACAGAAATTCTGATTTTTTTTCAGTGAAAACATTTTAAAACTCCCAAACCTGTTCTGTTACAGTAGTTTTTTTTTTTGTTTTTTTTTTTAAATCCCACCATTTTAATTGGTGTGGTTCACTTCCACTCAACAAAGCAAACCTTGCAAATAAGAATAGCAAGACAAGAAGAAAATAGCTGGACTCAATATACACTACATGAATTCTAGTAAGTCACCAAAATAGTGTGTTTCTATTAAAATACACCAATGAGCACATGTGGCATTTATTTATTATTAGATTAGCCAGATAAGAATTATATTTCTGAGATTGGAACAGGCAAACACAACTGTATATTTAGGATCAAACATATTGATTTCTACCTTCCCTCTCCATTTTCTTTGCTTTTAGTATCTGAAAGTGGTTAATCAATAAAGAATAGCTAGCTGGTGAGTCATTCCAAATGGCGAAGGACAGAAGCCATGTACAATATTTGGGCATAGACATGAAGAGAAGTGTTAATTTTTTGTGCAACTGAGTGAAGTGATTCTCTGCTCTAACGCATCATTTTCCTCATGTTTTGTAAGGTTAGGATCTGATTCCTCTGTTCCCAGAAAGAGATGTTCACCAGAACGAGATGTGCAGCTTAGCTCATATACATGCTAGCTCATCACCACCACCAAAAAAAAAAACAAAAACAAAAAAAACCCAAAAAACCATGCCAACAAAGTCCCAATTTTGAAGGAAGTTTTTATAAGTCATACCTTATAACAGCATCAATCTCCATGGTGCATCCCAATCCATCTTTTTCTAGGTAGAAGAAACTGATATGCCAAGAGGCAAAACTGCCAAAGACATAACCAAGAATTTCCTTGGTGTGCCTGCTGTCCTGCCCTTGAATTGCACTCTGTTCCTCAGACCTGTATTCTAAACCTATACCTGTTATTTCAGTTCCAAGCCCAAGACCTTATTCTCCTTGGATAGTCTTGGCAGTAGCTCAAAAATGCATGTTGCATATCCTTGGAGGAGAAGGACAAAAATCAAAGTGATTTTCACATCTGATAAGGTCTATTTACTTTTGAAGGAGGAAATTTGTCAAAGAACCCTTAATGAGGAGGCACAGATGTTAAAGGGATACTGAGAAATATTCACAGGGATGTGTGTACATCAGACCTGGAGTTAATTCCCAACCTAAGGCAACTAGTGCACACATTGCCATTCATTACTTACACCCCTTCATCCCTGTAATTTAAGGTGCTAATTTGCTCTCAGCTTTAAGGAGCTTCTTCCGGCTTTCAAGGAAGTACATAACATGAGATTGAAATTCATAGTCAAGGCCGTGAATTCAGTTCCAATTCCCTATATCTGAAAAGTTTAATGGTCAGGAAATTCAAAGAAAAATACATTCATTGAAGTGAAGCTTGTTGTATATAACATATTAGAAGAATTTAGCATAGCACTTGATATGGGAAGACAATATCAGGGGACATGTGTTGACAGGGTGAAGTAGTTTGTGAGTCTATGAGTGTCTCTGTTTCTTTGTAAAACTGTGACAGGAAAACACAGGTTTGGTTCAGGAGGAAGTAGTGATAGGGATTCACAATGAGCCCCCCCTCCATGGTTGTGCATGCCCTGCAGACCTATATATTTTCACCTAGCCATTTCTGAGTCAAAATAACCATTTCCTGGTCAAAATAGGCATTTCCAGGTCAAAATATAGCATTTTCTGGGCCAATTAGGACTGTGTATGCAGGCATGGCCCAGCCTTTATAAGTTGGCGCCATGTTCCCAAGTCCTTTATTCACGTGTGTTTTCCACTGGCCTCTCACATCTGTCTCTCTTTCCTGTCTTAATAAAACACTTGTTAGTGGATTCTGTTGTGTTTAATGACATTTCTTTGCAGGGTATGGATGCCACCAAAAACTAACAAGTAGGATCTCTTCTTCTAAGACAGATATGGTGCTATTGAGGATTTCATGAAATACACATCTCACTAATTTTGTGAATACCTCTCTATCATAGAGTGCTTTCTTAACATCTTTATTACATTGAGTTATCAGGCACAGCAACTAAGAGTGTGAAAAATAGATCATAGCACATAATTCCAGGTAATAATTCCATTTTGGGGAAATCAAGGTAGGAACTAAGCTAATCATATCACATCCACATCCAAGAGCTGATATAACCAAATGTACCCGTGCTGCCCATTACTTTATGCTTATGCTCTAGGTTCTTCATACTTACACAGTATAGGCTACAGACACTGTAATGATTTTGCCCACTTTAGGGAGTCTTATCTCAATTAAGAATTAACACACTCACCCAGAGACATGTTCAAAGTAAATCTTATGTATATAATTTCTCATTGAGGGTCCCTCCTCCCAGGTGATTAGTTAAATTCAGTCAGATAATAAAAATTAAGAATCAAACTGTCCCAGCGTCACTGTCAGGATTTGTGGAGATTTCTGTCTGCATTGAGAAGTGTAGTCCTCAACCAGTGAGTCACCACTCTATTGGGGGTTGCATATCAGATCTCCTGCACATCAAATATTTGAAGTTTGATTCATAACAATAGAAAAATTAAAGTTAAGAAGCAATGAAACAATTAGTTTTAGGGTTCATCACAACATAAGGAACTACTGTTAATACAATTTAAAGGGTCAGAGGTCTGGAAAAATTAAGAAATATTGATCTAGAGCGTCCAGTGGAACCATAGTGTCTACGTTCCTACATATGAAGGGGTGTGCAAAGAATTTTCCTAAATACCCTTTGCTCTATAGGAAACTCATATTCTGTGTGCAAGACTCCAGCTGTCTAGACACCTTACTACCCAGTAACAGCAGAACACTTTGAACTACTCAACAGCGAGTACAACACCCTCTACTCACAGGCTGATGACACAGATTTTAATCACACTGAGCTCCATGACCATATCACACATCTATGGATATTTGTTCCTTGGTTGTGTCATCCTCTTCCTCTAGCATAAATTTGCCTAGCTGTTTTCTGTAGACTCAATACAGGAAATTGTTTAACAAGTGTCCTTCTCAGTCAGCATTAATTCTATATTATCTCATGACTAAGGAGATACAGAGATGCAGGAACTTATGAAGAACTATAGCATATAAATTTTTTTTTATATTTTTACCTTGTGTACATAAAATTTCAGTAGGAGATAAACATTCAGTTCCACACATGGAAAAAACTAAAGGATGTCCAATTGATTGTAGAGAGATTTCTGGCTTTGGATGAAGGGGCTGCTGAAGGGCTTCCCTTATATTCCAGCAGAGTCTCCCCCAAACGTCAGCTTGATTTCTAGTGTATTATGAGGAAAGCTTATTAGCAAGGAAGCAATGTCAGTTCCCATGACATCTGGAGCTCTTCCCTGGACATTCTATTGTATCCTGTCGAGCCCTGGCATCCTCTGTGATGTCACCTATTTTGTGGCAATAACAACTGCCTGTGGGAAGTTTGTTCAATATCTTCACCATTTACTGATGAACATGTTGGCATACTGAAGAGTCTAATTCAGGAAGAGAATGGAGAGGGTAGAGAGACCAGAGAGTGGCAGAAGAAATCTGACCTTCAGTCTCAGAGTAAAACATCAAGAAATAAAAGAACAAGAGAATTGTGTTGAGTTCTTTGCAGGAAAAGGGAAGCTTCCTGGATGAAGTGGGCTTGAACTGAATCTACCATTAATGGGACACAGAAAGTTGGAGTCTCTGGGAACCAACAGAGCTTCCCTGCTTGTCATGCTCTTGAAATTCAAGGATCCCAGGATATTAATTGTTTTGCCTCAGAGGTCAGAAAATGGTAAGGCCAAAGCTTTATGTTGGGTACTCTTGGCTTTCATTCCTTTTGGAGAAAAGGCATTGATGTGTGAACATGAGACCAAAATTAAAGCATGAGGGATTAATGAGGTATGCCCATTTCAAGGCAGGATATCTCTGTACTTCAACCACACTGGCTAACTTCAGGTACTTCCCAGCTGCTCTGTGTGTCCTAGGTTTTCAGTGAGGTGACTTGTTGAGTATGGTGACCATGTTCTGTCCTTATATGTCTTCTTCATTAATAGTTATATGGTTAGAGTGTCCTGTCAAGATATTTGAGCAACCATTAAATGACTGAGGTGATTGTAAACTTTGGTGATTTTCTCATGAATCTCTCTACTTGGTTACTTGAAGCATGTGCTATGAGGACAGAGAGAACCAGATAGCAAAGATAACAATTTCCCTTCAAATAGAGGAGATAGGTGACTTCCTCAGACGGGGCATGGGACACAATAATTTGAGGTGTCGCTGATTCATTGGTAAACAAGCTTTCTCAAACATTTGATTAGGACTCAGAGTGGTCTGTCCATCCTCTTTGCCTTGTCATACTGCAAGTAAATTTGTGTGCATCTACCCACAAGGAGCATCATGGAGCCACCCACCAAACCTTCCTCATCAAGATGCAGGTGAAGCTGATGGTGCAAAGACAGACCAGTCAGCTACGGAAAATGACCAGTGACAGTAATTATCCATGAGATTGCCTGATCTTTATCACAGAAGAGAACATGAAGAATAGGCATTCATTCTTTCAAACCTGTGGTTTCAATCTCAGGCCCACTCTGCCATCATTAATTCATTTTATATAAGGTCAATGTTTCTTGTAGGCTGCATCTTCTTGGTATGCTTTTGCCCAAAATTGTATCTATAAATCTTTCCAATGGTAGAAGAACCTCAAACGTGGACTGGAATGACATGAGGACAAAGACTATTCTGCTTCTTCTAAAAAGAAACAAAAATAGAGCCTGTGGCAGGAGTCATAGTATTCATGGATTGAGGCAGTAGTATGTGAGTTCCCAGAATGCATTCTATCAAGTGCTGGGTGGTGTGAGATGTTAGTTGCTGTGAGTTTGAGTTTATTGTTTTGTTACCTGCTTGGAAAGACCTGGTCACACATGTAAATGTGTGGATACAGGGACTGAGACTGATCCCTGTTCTTTTTGTTCCTCTCTGAAAAGACACACCTGCATGCATTTTATCAGCCACAAATTGATAGAGTTCTCCCACTCTGACTCAGTCTCTATTTCTTTGTCTCTCTGAGTTCCTCTTTCTTTGTCTTTCTGTCTCTAACCGACATGGGTATGTGTTGTGTATTTTGTCTATGTGTTTGTGCATGTATCTCACCCTATCCCTGAAATCAGGGATCTGTGAATGGGAATCTGTGACAGTTCCTTATCTAACAGTTGGTGAAAACTGGGAGCACCACATTGAACATTATAGTTCTGCCAGTGTGCTTACTTTAGTGACACATAGATATACCCTTGGGGAGTTTATAAATCTGTCATGATGTTGAGTTCCATTCTCAAAACTGCTCATGATGTTATTTTGGTCTCCATTGTGACAGGTACCATCACTGAGAATTTGTTTTCAAAGACAGGAAAACCATCTTCACAGATTCTAGAGGGTACACACCTGTGGAGCAGACACTAGGGAAATTCTTAGACTGCTATTTCAGCAAGCCTACAGATAGACCTCATGCAGCTCCACTTCATATCATATAAACAGGCCTACCTCTGCTGGCCTAGGGTCAGAATAGCTATAAGTAAATTGTTTGCAACTCTGTGGGCTTGGCCCTGGGTTTCGGCACCAACAATGTAAGTAAATTTGTTGCAACAACTCTAGGGAAAGGTGTCCTCACTACCTCAGAAATCAGGCAAAACCTTGAGCTGCTTAGGACAACTCTGATGACTGGAACTGCAAGGAGACAGTTTAGCATTGGAGGGCAACATATACCACACACCTTGAGTTTCTCAGAACAGCAGCTCTGCCCTGAAGGTGTCCTGGACACCTGGAGCTGTTTAGGACAGCTCTGATGGCTGGAACTGCAAGGAGACAGTTCAGCCCTGATTATATAAGATAAACCACAGATTGTGGATCATCCTACTTTATTACATTTCTAATAAATACATGAAAATACTGCCTTGAATACACACATAAACAATGTAATGTTTCTTATATTCTTTTCTATTAAGTATTTTAAAATTAGCATTGTTGTGTTGACAAAACATCATACATTGGGAGTAGATTTTCTACTCTTGGACTATTCTGGAGGTAGACACATGAGGATCATGAGTTCAAATGTATTCTTGAATCATTACTGAAATCAATGTCAGGCTTAATATGAACAACAAAACCTCAAGGGAATTTGTGAAAACATGAAATCAAAACCAAACACCACAACCCACCACCCTTTCACAGACACTCTTACTCAGAAAGTATGCTCCTAAGTAGCCTGATATCTATATAAACAATAGACTAGTAGGATGATGGGCTTCCCATTCTATGTATTACAGCAGAGAAATACATATCACTAAATAAAAACACAATGGAAGATAAGCAAAGCCAAAGAAGGAATATAATCACCACAAAATAAATTTAACTAAAAGATTTTGCCACATATATAGCACACCTTGGTATCTAACTCAAAGGTTTCAAATTGAAATGAAAATGCATTGATCTCCCCCATCAGTTTTCACTAAACATAGTAACTAATTTACTTCCTTCAAGGCTATAATGAAAAGAAAATGAAGTAAGGTTTTTTTCTTTAAGCTGAAGACAACTGTGATGGTTAAATCAGTACCAAGTTGTTTACGTGAATAAAATTTTACTCTTGTATGAATTTGTCCCTATTTCATGACATTAGCATGATATAAATAGGCTTTAAAATATTTTCACGGCTAGAGACATGGTTGGGCAGTTAAGGAAAGTTCATTCCCATGAATAAGAGCTGATTTTGACAACTTCATTTAGTTCTTGCTACAAGAAGATCTGAGAGCCTAACATTTTCAGACTAGCATGCAAATTCACATACCCCAAAAAGATGTTCTGACATCACAAAATTAAAATTAAAACAACTCTTTAGAAAAACTTTTTTTCACTGATGAAACTTTTTCATTTGTAAGCATGCATTCCTACAACACAGGTATTGAGACATTTAAAGGTTTACAGAGATTTTCTTCATTGTGAATTGGTTCATGTAACAGAAAGCAAGCATGTACACATTAAGTTAGAGAAATCCTTTTCAGTTGGTGGTATCATTTGTGAAGGTTTAGGGAATTCTGTTCTACTGAGGAAATATGTCACTGGAGGAAGGATTTGATAATTTACATGCAAGCATCATTTTCAGTTCCAACTCTCTGCTTCCTGTTGCAGGCTAAGAATGTGAGCTCTCAATTTAGCTGCCATGTCTGACATTTTTTGCCATGCCAGTTACATGGTGATCCTGTATCCTTCTGGCACCAAAAATAACTCATAAGAAGTTGACATAGACATTATATAACAAGAACAGAAAATCCATATCCATGGAGTTTTACACCTGAATTAGTTATTTCATGTAATTAAAGAGGAGTACAAAATCTAAAAATACTACATTATTATTTAAATTCATAGTGAAAGTGTTTAGCTGAAGGAAAACTTCTCTGGGTATCAAAAATTAGGCAACACCTCTAGTTCGGGGTGGAAAGTATCCTGGATAGATACAATTCAGAGGAGAAAAAAATCCTGGCTTTGGGATGTCAGGCTGTAGCTGAAGCTGTGGAGGAAAGAATTCCAGGATACCTATAGCTCTCAAAAACCAGCTGTGAATGAAGTTGGATACCTAAAGCTGTGAGGGAATAGGAATACTGACTATTAGAATGTTAGCCTAGTCCTTAAAGTTTGTCCCAGTGTGGGATGGTTTACTTGAAGATGTGACAAACCTGCCACTCTCTAAAAAAAAAACCTAGCTAGGAGAATTGATGGAGAAGAACTAAGATGAGGATGGAGATGGAAAGAACTAGGTAGAATGATGAGAGAACAGCAGGAGGGACTGAGAGCAGGACGGACCAAGAGGAGCTAAGTAAGAGAGCAGAAAAGAAACTGTACAGATTGAATCACCATAAAAGAATAAAGTAAATAGACTAAAGAACTCAGTGTGCTTAGATACATTGAATATCCCTCAGATTAGAATCCTGTGCTGGTTGGTAGACACTTCTGCAGACCCTTGGAGCAAACAATGTAGGCTGGAACTATTATTTTTTGCATTAGGGCAGAAACAAATGAAAATAAAAAGGTAGTTTCAGAGGGCAGTGAAGTGCTGTAACAGGCAAGGGTCTCCAAGGACCTTATCACCATTATACAGAAAATGGAAGCCTAGGGGTAAAGGAAGGTGCCCTAAGGTTGAGACTCTATCTAGCTAGAGCTTCAAGTTATGAAATGAGTAAGCAAAGTGATTTCTACTCCCAGGAAGCAACTTCATACAAAACCTGCTTCACCTGTTAGTGTCCATCCCAGTCAAGAAGTCAAACTTTGAAGGATCCCCCATCATCTGCTGGTCCTGGAAACAAGAGAGAATCAAATTTATGGTCATGGATTCTTAGCCTCTGGTTATACTTCAGTATTTTTCCAGGCATCTATGATTGGCAGAGACAGAAACCAAGCGAGGAGATTGGGACGGTTCACTGCACGATGTTGTGAGGATGAGGCCTCTTTCATTTTTTTTTATTTTTTAACTCTTTACTCTTTTGGTGGCCTGCTACACAGTTCTAAATCACAGACACACACAGGCTTATTGTTTTTTCTTGTAATTGCTTGGCCTTAACTTGGCTTGTTTCTGGCCAGCTTCTCTCTACGTTAAATTATCCCATCTATCTTTTGGTGGCTTTTATCTTTCTCTATTTTGTATACCTTGCTTTACTTCTTACTCCATTGCTTGCTGTTTTGGTTAGTGGCTGGTCCCTGGTGTCCTCTCTTTTTTATTTTCTTGCTGATTCTTCCTTTTTTTCCACCCAGATTTCTTCTTCCTTTTATTATTTCTGACTGCCAGCCTTTCCTGCTGAGCTATTGGCCATTCACCTTTTTATTAGACGAATCAAATATTTCAGACAGATTAGATATAATCAATATATCACAGCTTCACAGATTTAAACAAATGCAACATAAAAGAATGCAACACATCTTTCCATCACTAAAATATATGTTCCACACCATACACAAAGATAACACATCTTAAAATAATATTCCTCACATCTGGGTTGCATTTTGTGACCACAAGATGTTAAGATACCTCAGCTATGAAACATCTTCCATGTAGACCGAGCTGCGTATAGAGTGTAGAAATAACCAGAGACACAGATGCATGGAAAGTTGAAGAGAAATGGCCATCTAAGATCTTTGGAACTGAAGCCCCTTGAATCTGAGACAGAGATACAGGATTTGTTGTTTGTCTTGCTGTGCTTGTCTTTTCTTGGTTCAACCGTCCCTGACTATGTCTCCATTTCACTGTTTTGGAATGAGAATGGGCCTGTGCGCCATTGTATGTTCAAAAGATGCATCTCTTCTAATTTTACAAGATGTCACTGTCAAGAGATCATGTAGAGTATCAGAAGACACTTTGGACATTTGAACAATGTAAGGGCTGTTGCAGACTATCAGGATCACTGAAGTGACTAAATACATTTTCTTCATGAATGAAAACAAGCCTTAATGAATTGGGTCAGAATGTAATTGATTGAAAATCCTCCCAGAGAAGGTATTGTATTTGGAAACACATTTCTTCTTGGTGATTTCTTTAAAATGCTTTTGAAACCATGAGTAGGAGGAGACTTTCTGGATGAAATTCTTCACTAAGGGTATGATATGCATCTCCATAGTCTCAACACATTTCCTGTTTGTTCTCTATACTGTGTGGTGGTTGAAACTAATTAGTCAGCTTCCTTCTTGTTCTATGATGCCTTTACCACCATTAAAGACTCTATTTCAAAATCACATAAGATACAGTAGAAGCAATTGCTATCCAGTGCTAAGGCATTTGGTAGCCTGCTCTTTTAAATTGTTTTGTTTGTATATTTTTGAAGACAAGGTTTATCTGTGTAGCCCTGGCTGTCCTGAATGTGCTCTGTTTGCCAGGCTAGCGTCAAACTCAGAGATCCCTCTGATTTTGGCCCCTACATCCTGGGATGAAAGGAGGGCCAACATTCCTGTTTTTTGTTTTTATACTATTGGGTGATAGGCTTGAGATGTAGGTTTTTGTACATCAAACTTATGCTGTTTTACAGATTTTCACCCAGATATTTTACTTTAAAATTAGTCAGAGGGTGTCATTCTGTTTCTCAGGATGGCATGTACTCATGACACTAATACTGCCTGAGCCTTCTGAGTCATTGGATAGCAGGTATATGACCTTCTTCCTGCCTGTTGTGTTTTGTTTGAATTTTTAAGTGAATATGAATATTTTACCTGTATGCATGGATATACACCACATGGATACCTGGTCCTCACAGTGATCAAATGATGGTGTTAGCAACCTTGAAGTTGGAATAATGAATAGCTGTGATCCCCCATGTGAATATGGGCAATTGAGTACACCTCCATGTAAAACAAGCAAGGGTCCTTTGCTTGTATAACATCTCTCCTGCCCTGTGTTGATTATATTTCAATGTTTATATCGCTAATATTTTCATCTATCCATTTATTATTGTTACAATGTGCAGTGCCTTTTAGCAAAATCTTATTGATGTTACAGTTTGAATTGGGACACTTCATGTTCTTAAAGAAGAAAACAGAACTGTAATAAATGCATAACTCTTTGGAGAAACTTCAGTAAAATCCTCTGAGTTTCTTCTATCTTTTGTTGTTGATTTTTGCATGAAAGACATGGTTCTTAGTGTGTAGTTCTGGCCGTTCTGGACCTGATATAAAAGACTAGACTTCTATTCAACTTAGTGGCCAATATACCTGCCTCTCCCTTCTGAGTGACTTGAGTTAAAGGTTTGAAAATTACACCCAGTCTACCCATCCTATTTCCTATTTTTCTTTTCTGTAGTTAGTAATAGTTCATATAATTTCACTCATGTGCACTCTGTACTCTTGATTTGTTTATTTCTCATTAGCTTCAAGAAAAAAATCATATTTCATTTATTTTTCATCATGATTTTACCATGATCAGTCAAGACATATGTTTGTGACCACTGAATTGTGGTTTCTGTTTTAAAATATTTGAGGTAGATACTCTAGTGTGCACAATTTATGGCAAAACCATTTAGTGAAGTTTATTTTGTGGTCTTTATATTCCTCCTGTTGCTTTTGTTCATCTACTATTGTGCTTTTACTTAGTAATAGGTATTTTCTGTTGTGATGTATAGAATGGGATCCTCATCATCTAAATATTCCATTGTTTATCAGGCAGTATGTGACCAAACATTTCAAGTAAGGGTGTCTGTGAAAGGGTAGTGGGTTGTTGTTACTGGTTTTGTTTTTCATACTTTCACATATACCCTTGAGATTTGTTGTTTGATATTCATCCTAGCTTGGATTTCAGTAATGACTCAGGAATACATTTCAACCCAAAATCCTCTTGTGTAGGTTTCCAGAATACAAGTCTAAGTGTAGATGATGTTCTCTCAATGTGTGCTATTTTGTCAGCACAATTTACCCACGTTAATATTAAAGTGCTTAATAGAAGAGAATATAATAAACATTAAATGCCTTATAAATGGAAACTGTTTTGGGTTAAGTCTCCAATATTCTTCTTCCCAGGATCTTCACAACAGTTGCTACCATCAGCAACAATAATCTGAGGGAAAAAACTCTTAGTACACCAAGCTCTTTTCTCCATTCATTTTATTTTTCTGTGACAAAATTATTCCAGTCCTCTCACAAAACCAGTCTCCGACCTCACCAGCAGCCACTCTTTTACAATATAATGCATACACTTTCAAGGTCCCCATAAGAGCAGTGATAGTCAGCTTCATTTAAACCAAAAGGGGAGTGAATAAAAGAGATGTGATCCCATATGGCCTGGAATAAGTCAGAAAGGAAATATAGGTGCTCAAAATGTATCTTTATTAGTGGTTAGGTGACTACATATGAGTTTATCATAAATGAGCTAAAACTATAATCTAACAAGTTGTTAAGTAAGAGAGTCTATGAGTCACTACAAGAAAACTGCCTTTATTTTCTTATGTCCTCATTTTCTGGCAGGGAAGAGGAAGTGTACCCCATAGCTAGGTAACTTGCATCACAGCTTGAAGCACCTGGTAAGAAGAAAAACCTTTTGTTCTAAGTAAGTTGCCCAAAGGTGCCACTTGGGTTGTGAGAGAAAGGGAGGTCTGAGCTTAATTTGCACAATATGTGTAATGAAGGAAAGACAGAATAGTTGGAGACACCTGCTCCCATGCATGATCACTCAAAACTTTACATTAATTCCAAACAGCAGAACATATTTTCCTAAATGAACTGAGACCATATTCTAACCCAGTGTGGTGATTGTGTTTGGTTGTAAGTAGTTTCACAGAGTGAATCATACTGTCTCTCATTTTTAAGATATCCCCATACCCAAAATGGTGATTTATTTTTCCTTTTTCTTTTTAAAAATTTGTAAATGATTTCTTTTCTTTTTTCTTTCTTTTTTTTTTTTTTAGCTGAGATCGAACCCAGGGCCTTGTGTTTGCCAGCCAAGCACTCTACCACTGAGCTAAATCCCCAACCCTTCATTTTCATTTTTAATTTATTTTACATACTGAACACAGTTTCTTTTCTCCCCTCTCCTCACACTTCCTCCCCTGCCTGCCCATCTACCCCACATCCATCCTCACTACTGCTCCATCTCCATTCAGAAAGAGATAAGACTCCCATGGGCTTGATCAAAGCATGGCACATAAAGTTATGTCTGAACTGAGTTCCTTCCCCTGCATCAAAGCTGGGCAATGTTCCCAAATGCCAGCTAGGCACCAGGGACAGGTAAAGATCGCACTGCTAGAAGCCTTACAAACAGACCAAGTTACACAATGATCACACACAAGCAGAGGGTCTAGGATGGTCCACGTAGGCCCCCTAACTATTTGTTCAGAGTACATGAGTTCCCACAAACTCAGTTTAGCTTTCTCTGTGGGTTCCCCATCATGAACTTGACCCTCCAGCTTGTACATTCTTCCTTTCTTCAGCTTTTTATTTACTAATACTTGATGAATTACTTTTCAATTTTATGTTTCATTTTTCTTTGTTCTGAAGGAGTTGATTGGAAAATATTTGTTCTTTAATACTTTAACAGAACATATATTAATTTTAGGAATTCCATAACATAAATTTTGCCTACACTGCACACTTTCATCATATGAAAAATGTTACGTGAAGTTTCTTTAAGCCCCTATAGGGGAAGAAAATCTTCCTGTTATTCATAAATTTCTCCACAGAAAATGATTAAAAATGTGATATAGGCTATGAAATTCACTCAGCATTGAAGAAAATTTAAATTATGAAAGTTTTAGGAGAATCATCAATATTGAAAATAATTTTGTTAAAAAACATGTCTGTTTTTCAAAAAACTGAATAACTTTTGACTATTGTATATGGATGTTTTACTTCCATTTATCTATGCATGTGGTTATGAGGGAAGATATACTTCATGAAATCAGAAAATACTCTGTGAAATGGAAAGAATTCTCAAAGGAAGTGATTGAGGAGAGAATAGAAAAGGAACACAGAAGATACTAAGGGTTTAGAAGGAATTCCAAAGTATTACAGGCTCCTGAACAAAAAGAAGAGGGAGCCATTAAAATGAGGACACCAATAACATACACAATGTAAGAAAATGCCATTAATAAATCCTTGGCAGTGAATGTTCGCTATAAACAAAGTGTAGAGCGTGAAAAAATAGATGTTACCAGAGAAGACTCATGTACATCAAACATAAGGAATGTTTTAAAATAAAAAAGGAAGGGGAAACAATGTCAGGTGCCTCAGCAAAATTAAGTCAAGTGGTTCTCATCAAGGAGGGAAACAACAATGAACACTTAAGGTGTGTCTGACTTTCATTGAAATTGCAATAATGGAAATAGTCAATAAAATATTAAGACAGAAATAGGGAAGTTAATAAACTTTGTAGTATTAGAGGCAACACTGTTAATGAGTTTCAAGCCTGGGAAAAAATTGAAAAGGCAAAGAGTGAGTTTACTCTCATAAGTGGAAAGGGATATGGAGTGAATGAAATTATAATGTAGCAGAGTACAGATCACCATAACCCAAATAAATGCCAGGTGGGGTGGCCAGCCTGTAATTCAGATCTTACAGGCAGAGACATGGATACCCACAGAGTATGTTGAAATATAGAACGTCTAGCTATCTTGACAAGCTGTGGGCTTATCTTGCCTCAGTTAATAAGATGAACAATCAAGAATGTTTCCCATAAAGCATATGTACAAATCCATGCACATGTGTTCACAAGCAAACAACCTCATAGATGTTCGAAGTAGAACACAGGAACTAGAAAATGGGACCCATACAAAAAAGTCAAATTATGAAGAAAGGGGTATTTATTAATTGGAGCACTCTAGTCACATTATGGTTCAGCAATCTGAAAGTAATTTAAAATCCAGAGTTGCTACATAACAAATTTTTTAGGAGAAATGTCATTTTAATATACTCATCTCAAATAAAAATAATTAAAATACTGAGTGCATTAGATTCTGTAATTTGATCCTTATGTCAGTCCAATGTGCATTTCTTGAATAAGCTTCCTCAAAGATAAGCAGAAGTTTGGAGCAGGTAGCTCAGATCAGTCTATAAAGCAAGCAAGACTCCAAATTCTGAAATGTGAGTTCTGTGAAGGTGATATCAGGTGACTCAATGAGCATACAAGAAGCTCTAATGATCCAGAGTATTTTCATTGCTGAGGTTGTGTGTTCTCTACTCCCTGTTGTATTTGTTTGTTTTTTATTTGATTAGAGACAGGATCTTTCTGTATAGCCGTACATTCTTGCAATATAATATGTAGTTCAGTCTGACCTCAAATTGACAGATATCCTTTATCCACTGCCTCTTGTTGGGAGGATTAATGCCATAAGTCACCACACCCTGTCTCATTGCTGAGGATTTTTATAGCCAATGATAAGCAAAGAGGCTATATAATCAATAAATCTGTTGAAAAGGAGATAGAATATTTTGTTTAGTAGGAAACTGTGGTGAACATATGCCACGCCCACGATGGTGTCGCCTGCGTGACAAATGCCTTGGATGAGATAGTTACGTAGGAAAGGGTGGCTCGCGGCCCTCGGGACTATGCCCCCGGCGACCCCTCATCAATCTGCCCGAATCAAGGTGCCAGGCTACACGTAACCACGCAGATCTGCTTGCAGAGGCTGGCTGGCACTCTCTCTGCCTTCTTCTCCTTGCAGCTGTAATTATTGTTGTTTCCTTGTGTATTAATTCCAAGAAGTTAACTCTTAATGTTCCTGATGTGCCCCATAAAGAGAGTAATGATTCCTCAAAAGTGGCTTCAATACCCCCACCTATGATTCGAGCTCTTAGGCCAACAGTTCAAGAGGGTCCCTAAAGTTTGGAGGAATTCATGAATGATTTAGAGCAGAAAGAACTTATGATTCAGAAGGACGAAGATTCTAGCGAGGAGAGAATGAAAGTAAAGGTTCAGGCACTCATAGGCAATTCACATGCGCAGCCCACAGCAGCTGTGAGGAAGCAGTTACAGGAATTAGTCATTCCTACAAGAATTATTCAGGGACAAATAAAGTTTCTCATCAAGGGTCGATGGTGGCAACCCCCTAACTTTAATCTTAGATATAATAATTATTTAGAGCCATTACCTTTTACAGAAGCTTATGATGTACATGGGAACCGATGTGTGAATCATAATGGTATGAAAACAGAATGGCATAAGTTACAGTTCATGGAAAGATTAGCTAGGTACTGACCCCCCTGGTGCCTTCTCACCCACAGGCAAAGGTTAAAATATTTTCACACAAATGAAACCATGGTTAGAACAATGATAGAAAGGGTTTAATTTTGATACAGAACAAAGGTGTAGAAGAAAAACTACAGCTAGGGCCGTAATGTTCTCTGTCTGGATGAGGAACCACAAAAGAAAAAGTAAAGGCTATACTCATGAGATCTGTTAATCATTCTGAGAAAATTGTGTGACTACATTGTTGATTCTATGTCTATCACCCTACTGGCCGATTGCCATGTTTCCTCAAGTAACTGTATAAAATTCACTACTTGGTCTGAGTAAAATTACAGCAGCTTCACAACATACTCTCGTGTCTGTGGCTGTCTGTCATTCGCCGAATCCCACTTATCCTGAGTACCTTCACCCCGTTCTCCCTCGGTCTGGTGGTCTAGCTGAGATCCAGTCTGCAGCAGGTGGCGCCCGAACAGGGACTTGAAGGACAGGTAATTTCTCTCCCCCTTTCTCTCTTTTATTCATAAGTAGGGATCGGCTCCTGTCAGGGTTCTGCAGACCCGCCGGTAAAGGCTCACCGGTTAAGCACAGGTAATCCAGAAGGTAAGCATGGGGCAGCACCTCTCTAAGGAGGACAATTTTAAAAGCATGCATGGATGCCTCACCAGCCATAGTGCAAGGAATGGCCTACGCTGCAGCAATAAAAGGACAACGATTTAGCGCCTATGTTAAGAAAATAAGTAGTGGACGGGCTGATAGCTCCCCGACCTGTTATAAGTGTGGAAAATCAGGGCATGTGCAAAAGGAATGCCCGAATGCTGAGAATAGAGGAGGAAGAGCTCCTCCTGACATTTGCTCACGATGTAGAAAAGGGAAGCACTGGAGAAATAAATGTAAGTCAAAATTCACTAAAGGGGGAGTCCCCCTTAAGCCTGACAGTCAGACAAAAAACTAGCTTTGGGGCTTCCCCTTAGCCCCAAGAAAGAAAAGGGGAATGTCCAAAAGGAAGTACAGTTAACACCAGGGTTAAACCCTGCTATGCCAGAATTCACTGTCCATAACCTGCCTAGAGCTACTCCAGAGAGTGCTGGATTAGATATATCATGTCCTCAGGACTTGCTCCTGTCCCTATGGGATGGGGTAACAGTCATAGATACAAAAATTACAGGGACCCTGCCACCACAAACGGTAGGACTGATTTTGGGGAGAAGCTCTAATACTGCTACCAACTTTGAAGTCCTCCCTGGAGTGCTAGATGCAGATACCTTAGGCACCATAAAAGTGATGGTCAGGCCCTTAAAAGAAACCATTCAATTACACAAGGGACAGAGAATCACACAGGTTGTTCTACTCCCCTACATAAAAATGCCTAACCCTATTATGAAAAGCCATAGGGGGTCAGGACAGTTTGGCTCCTCGGACTCCATAGAAGGAGTCAATTGGATGCAAGATTTAGGACAACGACCCTTTAAGACAATCACCCTGGATGGCAAGAGCTTCCAAGGACTCTTGGACACAGGTGCTGACAGAACCTGTATAGCAGGAAAGGATTGCCCTTCCTCTTGGCCAACACACAGAACAGGATCCTCCCTTATGGGATTAGGAATGGCTTCTGGAGTAATGCAGAGTTCAAAGCTCTTAAAATGGCAAACAGACAGTAAAGAAGGGTTTATACAACCTTATGTGCTACCCTCTCTACCATTTACCCTATGGGGAAGAGACTTAATGGAGTCACTTGATGTGCATTTAATGACAGGAAGTTCTGAGCTGGAACAGCATTTTACATAGGGCCCACTGAAAAGGATCTCTATACAGACTCTATACAGTGGAAGTCTGATCAGCCTATATGGGTTAGTCAGTGGCCCCTGACACAAGAAAAAATACAGACATTAGAACAGCTGGTATCAAAACAATTGGAAAAAGGGCATATAAAAGAATCTAATAGCCCATGGAATACTCCTGTATTTGTCATAAAAAAGAAATCCAAAAAATGGAGACTACTATAAGATTTAAATAGAGGATATGGGGGCCCTACAACCAGGACTCCCATCCCCTATGGCCATACCGAAGGACTGGCACATTATAGTCATTGATTTACAAGACTGCTTTTTTACAATAAGATTACAGCCTCAAGATTGCCCTAGATTTGCCTTTAGCATACCCTCAGTTAATTTTAAGAGACCCTATAGACGATTTCATTGGAAGGTATTACCCCAGGGAATGAAGAACAGTCCTTCATTATGTCAAAAATTTATGGATATGGCCCTTTTCCCAATAAGAAAAACTTTTCCCTCTGCATATATCATTCATTATATGGATGATATATTATTGGCTCATAAAAATAAAGATACAACAAAAAAAATTCTCAAAGAGACAATTAGTAGTTTAACAGCTTATGGCCTTGTCATAGCTCCAGAAAAAATTCAAAAAAATAGGCCACTTAGTTATCTGGGACAATGGATAGGGGATAATTATATAACAACCCAAAAGGCATCTATCAGAATAGATAAATTAAAGACCCTCAATGATTTTCAAAAATTATTAGGAAATGTAAATTAGATAAAAAAATATTTAGACATCACAACAGGACAATTAAGCCCCCTATATCAAATATTACATAGAGAAGCTCACCCAAGGTCAATAAGACACTTAACTCCTGAAGCCTTACAGGCTTTAAAACATATAGAACAGGCTTTAAAAAGAGCTAAAGTACATCAAATAGACTATTTGGCTCCATGGTATTTAATTATTTTTGCCACAGATTATACTCCAACAGCTTGCCTATGGCAGGAAGGTGTATTGGAATGGCTACACCTACCACACACACATAAAAAGGTACTTACATCTTATCTCTCTCTTTGTGCACAACTTATATATAAGGGCAGAATTAGGTCTAGAAAATTGTTTGGCAAGGAACCGGCCTTTGTAATTATGCCATATACTAAAGAACAATTGAAACTCTTATTACAAGAATCAAAAGATTGGTGTCTCTCCTTAATGGGATACCTAGGACAAATCACCTTTCATTACCCCAAAGACCCTCTTATTGAATTCATAAAAAAAGTTCCTCTTATATTTCCAAAGATATGTGTTTCTCAACCCCTAGCAGAGGATATTATGGTTTTTACAGATGGGTCAACAAATGGGAGATCTGTGGTATACTCAAAAGAAAAAAAACCTTTAATAGAAATTATACCGCAGACAACAGCTCAACAAGCGAAAATACGTGCAGTTCTGCTTGCACTTAGACATTTTCCCCAGACCCTTAACCTTTATACAGACTCAAAATATATGGTTAATTTATTTCCCGCCATAGAAACAGCGAGTTTAACAGGTTCTTCTACTATTAAGCCTCTGCTTAAGGAACTACAAGCTCTGTTATGACAAAGGACAGAGAAACTTTTCATAGGACATATTCGGGGCCATACAGGGTTACCAGGACCCCTGAGCCATAATAATCGCATGGCTGACTTATTAACTAGAATTAATCTCCTTACAGTACAGGAGGCACAAGAAAGTCATGCTCTGCATCATCAGAATGCTAATGCATTAAAACAAGCTTTTCAGATAACTAGAGAGCAAGCTAGACATATAGTTAAGGAGTGCGCTCATTGCCCTCCACAAAATCAGAGTCTAAAAATGGGGGTTCATCCTAGGGGACTGAAGCCTCTTGCATTATGGCAGATGGACGTAACCCATATTCCTTCCTTTGGGAAGATGAAGTATGTTCATGTAACAATGGATACATTTTCTCATTTTGTCCACGCATCTGCCAGATCAGGAGAAGCAGTAAAAGATATGATTCAGCATCTGGTACAATGTTTCATGATCATGGGGAAACCCATTCATATCAAAACTGACAATGGACCTGCCTACACCTCAAACCTTTTGAGGTATTTTTAGCACAATGGGAAATTAGTCACATGGCAGGGATTCCCTATAACCCACAGGGACAGGCCATCATAAAAAAAAAAACTCATCAGACATTAAAATTACAAGTAAAAAGATTACAGAATGCTAACTCATATATGTCCCCCCATCATATTTTAAGTCATTCTCTATTTGTATTAAATCATTTGAACATGGACTCAAATAATAATTCCTCTGCTCTTAAGCATTGGACAGTAAAAGAGATGGCATCACCATTGCCATGAGTTCTATAGAGAGACTTGCTTTCGGGATCCTGGAAAGGACCCGACCCTCTGATAACGTCGGGACGAGGGTATGCTTATATCTTTCCACAGGATGCGGAATCACCCATATGGATTCCAGACAGGCTCATCAGGCCATCGCCACAAAGAACTACAAAAGCGAAAGGAGAAGTTAGCGACGGCCCAGCTGACTCAGGAAATAAAGAAGCTGACCCTGAAGCCACAGAAGCTTCCAACATGGACCCAGCTAAAACATCTGGCAAATAAAACAAAAGCACTTGCCTCACAACAATGTTCTAACCCTCCTTTAGTAATGCTATTTGTAGCCATGTTGTCCTTGATTGCTGTCAGGCCTACTATGGCCACTACCAGCCCTTCTACTTATTGGGCTTATGTTCCTCGTCCTCCCCTTCTACATGTAGCGGGGTGGTTGGATGATGAGACTTATAAGGTATTGAGCAATCAGACAGAAATCATCGGGGGGGTTCCAAGATTCAGATGAAAGGGCAAGCGCTTCCTCATTTATAAACTTAACAAGAAGCTCAGATTCATTACCAATTTGCTTCGCCCTACAAGGAGTAGCTCCTCCTGGGTGTCTCTCCACCAGCTACAGAACCTTTTTAACTGATGCCACCAGCTCTACCAGTAAAAAAGGAGATCCTAGATGGATCTGGGAGACTCAATTGCTTACTCTGGGACATCCCGCTATGAATGAAACTTTTAAGTCTGTCAATTTTATGCCTCTTGATTCCTGTATCACTAAATATCGGGATAAGAATCAATTTTGGGATGATGGTATTACTGCTTTTCCTACTTGGTTGCATTGTGGGTTTCCTCATGCAGCCTCCTCCTATAATCCTTTGCTGTCTAAATTGCTTATTTGGGATTTTTCCGCCTCTTCTGGAGAAAAGAAATATAAAGATTATCTCTCAAAACATAAGGATAAGTTTAATAATTACACATTTATGGGCCATGGTAAAAAAATCACTAGATGGTTTTCACCAGGGTATGTTGAGCCGATGTGGGTCGCTAGAACCCCCTCCGGAAACATAAAAAAACATCCAGACTTGTTTCGGCTTGTTGCTGCTTCAGGCCCAATGTCTCAAAAAAGACCCAAAGAAACTACCTCATCTCCCATTGCGATTAGAGCATGTATTTCTTATCCTTTTGCTCTGCTGCTAGGCTCTGCTACACATGTAAATATCTCTGCTCTTGGGTCTAACTCATATCATATAACTTGCTTTAGATGCATTATCACTAATTGTATTTCACCAAGGGAGAGACAAAAAATACAAATTATGATAATTATGAAAAGACCACCTTTTATAATAATGCCCGTGCAATTACATAACATAACTTGGTATGATAATTCAGATTTACAGATACTTAGACAGCTTCATAAATTAATAAGGCCGAAAAGATTTGTTGCAACATTGATATTAGGGATAGCAGCATTAATATCTATTATTACTACCTTTGCCATTGCTACCACTGCCCTGGTTCAAGAGATTCATACAGCTCAATTTGTGAATGATTTGAATAAGAATATTTCCTTTACATTATCTGAACAAGCAATTATTAACAAAAAATTAGAGGCAAAGATTAATATATTAGAGAAAATAATGTTAGCCTTAGGACAAGATGTTGCCAATATTAAAAAACTTATATAAACTAGATGTCATCAAAAATACAAGGCTATTTATATGACTCCACTTCCTTACAATTCCTCTGAGAATTGGGATAAAGTTAAGCATCATTTGTTGGGGGTATGGAAAGATTCTTCCATTACTCATGATTTAGAAACCATTCAAAAGGACATATCGGCCATTAGCCAAGCTCGTATACAAGCTGGCTCATTGAATGTCTTAACACAAAGATTGCAAGAAGACTTTAAGGCCATGAATCCCTTAGATTGGATTCAATATTTTATTTTCATAGGCATTCTTGCCTTAATTGTAGTTTATGTTATCGTGATTTTCCCTTGTCTTTTCAGGACAATAACCAGATCTCTAGGCAATGTGCTTGAGGACCTGTATGCCTTCCGCCTTAAAAACAAAAAAGGGGGAACTGCCACGCCCACGACGGTGTCGCCTGCGTGACAAATGCCTTGGATGAGATAGTTACGTAGGAAAGGGGGGCTCATGGCCCTCGGGTCTATGCCCCTGGCGACCCCTCATCAATCTGCCCAAATCAAGGTGCCAGACTACACGGAACCACGCAGATCTGCTTGCAGAGGCTGGCTGGCACTCTGCCTTCTTCTCTTTGCAGCTGTAATTATTGTTGTTTCCTTGTGTATTAATTCCAAGAAGTTAACTCTTAATGTTCCTGATGTGCCCCATAAAGAGAGTAATGATTCCACAAAAGTGGCTTCAATACCCCCACCCATGATTCGAGCTCTTAGGCCAACAGTTCAAGAGGGTCCCTAAAGTTTGGAGGAATTCATGAATGATTTAGAGCAGAAAGAACTTATGATTCAGAAGGACGAAGATTCTAGCGAGGAGAGAATGAAAGTAAAGGTTCAGGCACTCATAGGCAATTCACATGCGCAGCCCACAGCAGCTGCGAGGAAGCAGTTACAGGAATTAGTCATTCCTACAAGAATTATTCAGGGACAAATAAAGTTTCTCATCAAGGGTCGATGGTGGCAACCCCCTAACTTTAATCTTAGATATAATAATTATTTAGAGCCATTACCTTTTACGGAAGCTTATGACTTACATGGGAACCGATGTGTGAATCATAATGGTATGAAAACAGAATGGCATAAGTTACAGTTCATGGAAAGATTAGCTAGGTACCGACCCCCTGGTGCCTTCTCACCCACAGGCAAAGGTTAAAATATTTTCACACAAATGAAACCATGGTTAGAACAATGATGGAAAGGGTTTAATTTTGATACAGAACAAAGGTGTAGAAGAAAAACTACAGCTAGGGCCGTAATGTTCTCTGTCTGGATGAGGAACCACAAAAGAAAAAGTAAAGGCTATACTCATGAGATCTGTTAATCATTCTGAGAAAATTGTGTGACTACATTGTTGATTCTATGTCTATCACCCTACTGGCCGATTGCCATGTTTCCTCAAGTAACTGTATAAAATTCACTACTTGGTCTGAGTAAAATTACAGCAGCCTCACAACATACTCTCGTGTCTGTGGCTGTCTGTCATTCGCCGAATCCCACTTATCCTGAGTACCTTCACCCCGTTCTCCCTCGGTTTGGTGGTCTAGCTGAGATCCAGTCCGCGGCAAACATATCCATGGAACCACCTGTAAAACAATAGATGGCAATGTAAGAGCTCTTCGTGCTTAAGAAACAACATCGCCATGTACTTGTAGTGGAAATGTAAGTTTTACAGGACATTTCCCAGGGTCCTCAATGTGACAAGTTCCACAGACCTCTTAGTCACAGAATGTTTTCTGTCTCAGAAAAGGCTGCATGACAGCCACATAATTTTAAAGAAATAGTACATTCTAGCTTCTTTGAGGAAGTTCCTTTGGAAGAACTGTACCAAGTGTCCAATTGCACTTAGGTACATCATAATCTTTATCAGGCACTATTTGCAACATAAGTATTTTTTTTTATTTTACATTGAATAATGAAATTTGAGAACTTTATTTTGCCTGTTGAACTTATCAATCCTCACTAAATTGGTTCAGAATTCCTTATAACAATGTCAAATTTCAGAATGGGCCAGAACAATATTCACAGTCTTTTCTTTAGTAGACACATACCCAAGATAAGGTTTCTAGAAGCAATCTGAAAGAAGAAAATTTAAATGCATCCTGATATTGTAGTGACTGTAATAGAACTAGAACTATGGTGATACTGACCAATGTAATTGGACTAGAGTAAGTACAGCAAAGGTTCAATAAAATCACCCCTTTTAAAGAGGGATTCAAAACATTATGTTGGTGGAAAACTTTCAAGTATAGAAATTAGCGTATATCCTTTAATTTTCATGTAAATGTAAATTCCAATGATTTATGCAACAATTGAGATAAAAGTTTGCCTCAAAATTTGGAATTGTTTTTTGACTCAACTTTTAAATCTTGTTGGGTATTCAAGATTCCTTATTGAGAATAAAATATGAGAAATCTGTGAAATGCTGCATTAGATACTTCACACTCAAGACATTTAAGAGGCTCCACAGTGGAGAGAGACCATGCTACTGTACAGAATGTGGCAAGACCTTTGCCTAGTTCTCCACGTTTAAAGATCATCAAAAAATATCAATCCTGGAGAGAAAACTTATAAATGGAAGAATGTGTCAATTACATTATATAGTGCTCACATCTTCAAACCTACCACAGAATTCATTGAGGGGGAAAACTCTATATGAGTACAGTAAGAGAAATCCTTTACCTATTTCTCAACTCTGTAAGATCAACACAGAATTTATAGTAGAGAAAAAATACTGATATAAAGGATGTTGCAAGTCAAATGCCTTGAGCTAAGAGCTTATTATTTCTTAATATTTATGTTGGTACAAAACTTGATAGATTACCATTGTCCTACTGTTTATAGATAGAAAATATTCTTTAAAATAGAAAGACTTGACTGGAGTATATTAAACAATGTTCATGTCTTACTCAATGTCAGAGAAAATAAAACAAGAAGACATATGTATAACTTAAATTTACAAGTATTTTACCAAAAAATACAACTTCTGTTCACCAAGCAGCTTCTTGGTAAATAAGCTACAGAGGCAATAAAGTTTTGTGCAGAATGATTTAGAAGTTATTTTTTTAAAGATTCATTTATTGTGTATTATGTATATTGTGTTCTGCCTATGTGCCAGATCTCATTACAGATGGTTGTGAGCCACCATGTGGTTGCTGGGAATTGAACTCAGGACCTCTGGAAGAGCAACTAGTGTTCTTAACCACTGAGACATCTCTCCAGCCCACACATTATTTTTTTAATTGGTACAAATTCATGTGAAAATTGACTAAAGCAAAATGATTTAAAATATATGGACTTAAAACAGGTTGTACTACTTATAAACATCAATAAGCTAGGATATTAGTCCTTGAGTTGTATTCTACATGAAGATTATTTTGTTCATAGTATTTGCAATTTTAACTAAGTGTATATTACAAATGGTCTTAACATTAAGTTATTACCTTGACTAAATTCCCAATAAATGTATTAATACCTTATGTTCATTACCTGCAGCATTGTCAAGACAAGTAATCATTTTGTGGTAAAAGATGTGATTAATGTCATCTGCTCCATGGATCCTAATATAAACTAATGTGTTCTTATTTCTTAGTACATTGCTTGATGTAAATTATATCATATAAATCAGTAAACGTGTAACTGGGGAGCAGAAGAACATTGGAATTTGTGGAGGAATGAACAAGTTTCTTTTGTGTACAGGGAAACATCCATGTCAGAGAGCACACACTCAGGCCCATGAGAAATTTGTAAAACAAACCACTTCAGGCTCAGCAGAATGAAAAAGCCTCCTGTGCTGCATATGGATATTGATAGTGTTCAGAAAATATTCACCCCAGCCTTCTCCAATAGTGGTTTAAGCCTCAGTAGCGCTCCCCAACAGAAACTGTCCTTCCTGGCATGATCCAAACCTCCCCCCCCCTTATTTAGTTGGATAGAATGACCCCTCTACCTGTAGGTTTTAGCCCTGGAACATTGATCCTCTCTTTGTAATAAATAGGTAAAGTTTCCTGGTGATGTTGTTTCTCCATCAGAGGGAAGGGTACACCAAATTCCAGCTATTTCATGTGTCCATTTTTCTGTTCATATATTTTTATTATGATATTGTCAGCCTACTCATACATTTAATCCCACCATTTAAAAGGCAGAGACAAGCTATTCGCTGTGAGTTTGCAGCTACTATGTTGTATACAGTGAGTTCCAAGACAGCCAAGTTGATGACATAGAAAATCCCTGTCTTCAAAAACTAAAATAAAAAATGAAGTTAATTATACTACAAAAGTAGTTATAATAAACAATGTCATGATAGACAATGTGAACAAATCACTGAAGGCCTTAGAGAGGCATGGATTGCCCTAATGCTTCTTGGCCAAAAACACATAGCTTTTTCTGTCTGTTGAAATACTTTCATTTGCATCAACTCCACAGATTTTGTTTGTCATCCTCAATGGAATCATCAATGTTATTTTAATCAGCCATTAGAGAGAAAGAGAATGTGTGTGTCCTTGAGGGTTCTTAAGGCTCCTGAATAACACCTGTGCTCAGCCTCTATTTGAAATGTCAAGCTGGCTCTGCTAGGTGTATTAGGTTAATTCAGTCTCATTCCCACCTTTATACTAAAGCCCTTCAAGATGTAAGTCTGAATGCATGAAAGGAGAACTGTCAGTTTGGTCTGCCTCAGAGAGGCAGTAGCGCTCTCCCTTAGAATAGGGAAAGAGGACTGTGATCCTTACATTCCAGTTTCTCTCTGTGGTATCAAGCATAGTGCGCTGTTGGGGATTTGAAATCTGAAATATTATCAGACAGAAATCCACAATGATATATCCTCTGTAGTCTGCTGGCAATGGTCGAGAGAAAGCCTGATCTGACCTAGTCTGGTGATCAGATGACTAAACAACCTAACAGTCTTCTTGGAACTCTCATCCAATAACTGATGGAAGTGGATGCAGAGATCCTCAGCCAGGCCCCAGATGGAGCTCCAGGTGTCCAACTGTCGAGAAAGAGGAGTGTCTGCAAGAGCGTGAATTGTTGAATCCAAGTTTGCAAAAAGCACAGTGACAAATAGCCAAACGAATGGATGCACATGAATTATGAACCAAAGGCTGTAGAGCCCCCAGCTGGATCAGGCCCTCTGGATAAGTGAGACAATTGAATAGCTTGATCTGTTTGGGAGGCACTCAGTCTGTGGGACCAGGATCTCTTCTTAGTGCATGAGCTGGCTGTTTGAAACCTTGGGCTTACACAGGGACACTTTGCTCAGTCTGGAAGGAGGTGAAAGGACCTGCCTGTACTGAATCCACCAGGTTTAAATGAATCCCCAGAGGTGCCTTGATCCTGGAGGACATGGGAATGGAGGGGATGGGCTGGGGGGAAGGTGGGGTTGGGGGCGGAATTGGGAAGGACAGGGGAACCCATGGCTGATGTATAAAATTTAAAATACATAATAATAAAGAAAAAAAGAATATAAAAAAGAACTACCTTTCCAACAGATACTTCATTTCCATCATCAGAACTATATAACCCACAGTTTCTCTATGTCTTCAGAACTTCATTTCCCATTGTGCCTTTCTCTGTGTCAACAAAACTATATTCCCCACAGTTCCTTTCCCTATGTCATCAGACCTTAATTTCCCATATTTTCTTTTTCTGTGCCATAAGAAATCATTTTCCACATTGCTTTTCCCTGCTTTGTCACATCCACATTTTTCACTCTTCCTTTCTCTGTGTCACAGAAATTCATTTCCCATATTCCTTTCACTTTTTCATCAGATTGGCTTTACTCATTGTGCCTTTCTCCATCTCATCAGAACTTCCTTACCTAAAGTTCCTTTCAGTTTCTCATCTGAACTACATTTCCCACAGTGCTTTTCTCTTTGTCTCAATAATTTATTACCCACAATGCCTTTCTCTATGTCACCAATGCTACATTTCCCACAGATCTTTTATCTATGTCATCAAAACTGCATTTCCCTCAGTGCCTTTCTCTGTTTCTTCATATGGACATTTCCCACAGTTCCATTCTAGGTGTCCTCTGAACTACTTTTCCACAGTTCCTATCTCTACCTCATCAGAACTACATTACAAGCTGCCTTTCTCTGTGTCAGAGAACTATATTTCCTACAGTGCCTTTCTCTTTTTCATCAGAACAACATTACTCACAGAGCCTTTCTCAGTGTCATCTATAGTACATTTCCCACAATTCCTATGTATATGTCATCACAGCTACTTTTATCACAGTTCCTTTACTTCATCATCAGAACTATATTACCCAAAGTTCCTTTCTTTGTGCCATCAGAACTACATTTCCCAGAGTGCCTTTCTGTGAGTCACCAGAATTACATTTTCCACAATGCGTTTCTGTCTGTCATGTGAACTACATTTCCTTGAGTTCCTTTATTTTCATCAAATGAAACACATTTCCCACAGTTCCTTTCTCTACGTCTTCATAACTACAATACCCACAATCATTTTCTCTATGACATCATAAATACATTTCCCACAATGCCTTTCTCAGGATCATCAGAACCACATATTACATGTCATTTTCTACCACATCAGTACATCATTTCTCACAGTGCCTTTCACTGTGTGATCTGAACTTCCTTCCCCACATTGCCTTTCTGTATGACATCACAACTACATTTTCCAGAGTGCCTTCCTCAGTGTCATCTGAACTTGAATGACTGTCTATGACATCAGAACTACATTGCCCATCTTGCCTTTGTCAACATCATCAGAAATACATTTTCAAAAATGCTTTTATCTTCATTCTCAGAACTACATTTCCCAAAGTGCATTTCTCTAAGTAAGAAGACTACATTTCCAACTATGCTTTTCTCTGTTTCATCAGAACTAGATTTCCTACAGTCCCTCTCTCTGTCTGTCATCAGAACTACATATCCAGCAGTACCTTTCTGTATGTAATTAGAAAAATCTTTCCCACAGTTCCTTTCTTTACATCATCAGAACTACATTTCAACAGTTCCTACATCTACATCATCAGAACTACATTTCCCACATTGCCTTTTTCCATGTCATCACAAGTATATTTCCCACATTTCTTTTTCTATGTCATCAGAACTTAATTTCCCCTAGTTCCTTTATTTACATCATCAGAAATACATTTCCCATGGTTCTTTTCACCATGTCATCAGAACCACATTTTCTAAAGTTCCTTTCTTGAGGTCATTAGAACTTCATTACCCACAGTGCCATTTTCTATGTCATGAGAACTACATGGTCCACAGTACTGTTCTTTTTGTCAACATAACTACATTTTTCACTCTTCCTTTCTCTATGTCCTCAGAACTATATTTCCCACAGTACATTTCTAAGTGTCATCAGAAATAAATTTGCCTTATTTCCTTTCTCTATGACATCAGAACTACATTTCCCACAATTCTTATGGTTATATCATCAGAACTACATTTATCCCAGTTCCTTTCTCTGTGTCATCAAAACTTCATTTTCCACAGGTACTTTCGCTAGGTCACAGAAATACATTTACCACTGTTCTTTCTCTATGTCATGGAACTACATTTTTCAACTTCCTTTTCCTATGAAAACAGAACTACATTTCCCTGAGTTATTTTATCTATGCCATCAGTACTACATTTCCCTCAGTGTCTTTCTCTGGGGCATGAGAACAACCTTTCACACAGTGCCCTTCTCTACATCATCATAACTACATTTTCCACAGTGCCTTTGACAATGTGACGAGAAATCCTCTCCCACACAGCCTTTCTCTGCTTCATCAAATAGACATTTTCCACTTTGCATTAGCAAGGTCATCAGAACTACATTTCCCACAGTCTCTTTCTCTACATCACAGAAATACATTTCCCACAGTACCTTTCTCTTTTTCATCAGATCACCATTTCCCATGGTGCCTGTCTTGGTGTCATCTGAAGTACATTTTCCTCAATTCCTATGTAGACATCATCACAGCTACATTTCCTGCAGGTCCTTTCTCTGTGTCATCATAACTACATTTCCCACATTGTCTTTCTCCTTCTCATCAGAACTACATTACCCAAAGTTCCCTGCTCTGTGTCAACATAACTATATTTTCCAAAATCCCTTTCTCTATGTCACAGAAATACATTTCCCACAGTGCCTTTCTCAGTTTCATCAGAGCAACATTTCCCACAGTGCCTTCCTTGGAGACATTTAAACTTAATTTCCCACCCAGCTTGTCTCTCTGACATCAGAACTGCATTACCCACTGTGCCTTTCTATGTGTCATCAAAACTACATTTCCCACAGTTCCTTTCTCTAGGACAACACAACTACATTACCCACAGAGCATTTCTCTGTGTCATCAAATATACATTTCCTACAGTTCCTTTCTCGAGGTCATTAGAACTGCCTTTCCCACAGTGTCTTACTCTATGTTGTCAGAACTAGATTTCACAACTCTACTTTATTTATGTCATCAGAACTCCATTTCCTACAGTGCCTTTATATACATCATCAGAACTATATTTCCCATAATGTCATAACTACATTTCCCTCATGACCTTTCTCTAAGTCAGAGAAATACATTTTCCACAGTGCCTTTCTATGTTTTATCAGATTGACATTACCCACCCTATCCTTCTTGTTGTAATCTGAACTACATTTCCCACAGTTCCTTTCTCTGTGTGACCAGAACTACATTTCCCACATTGCCTTTCTCTTGTTCATCAAAAATACATTTCCCACAGAGCCTTTCTCTGGATCATCTTACAGGGCATTTCTCTACATCATCAGAGCATATTTTTCACCAGTGTCTTTTACTGTGAACTCAGAACTACATTTCCCACAGTGCCTTTCTCTATGTCCTCAGAACTGAATTGTGCCTTTCTGTATGAAATCAGAACTACATTTCCCACAGTGACTTTTTATACATCAACAGAACTACATTTCCCACAGAGCCATTCTCAATGTTATCAAAACTTCAATAGCTATTGTGCTTCTATCTACGTCATCAGAACATCATTTTCTACAGTGCATTCCTCAGTTTCATCTGAACTACATTACACACAGTGCCTTTCTCTACATCATCACAACTAAATTTCCCAGTTCTTTTTTCTACATCATCAGAACTTCATTTTCCAAAGTGTCTTTTTCTGACATAAGTACTACATTTCCCACAGTTCCTTTATCTATATCATTAGACCTACATTTCCCACAGTGCCTTTCTCTGGTTCATCAAAACCACATCTTTTTTTTAAAAAGGGGAAGTATCTGAAAGATTTTTGTTTATAAGTCCTTTTCTTAAGATTTATTTGTTTATTATGTATAGAGTGTTCTGTTTGCATTTACCCCTGCAGGCCAGAAAGGGAGCCAGATCTCATTACAGATGGTTGTGAGCCACCATATGGGTGCTGGGATTTGAACTCAGGACCTCTGGAAGAAGAGCCAGTGTTCTTAACCTCTGAGCCATCTCTCCAGCCCTAAAACTGCAACTTACAGGGCCTTTCTCTACATCATCATGGCATATTTTTCACCATTGTCTTTCACTGTAACCACAGAACTACATTTCCCACAGTGCCTTTCTCTACATCAATAGAACTACATTTCCACGATGGCCTTTCTTGAGTCATCAAACTAAATTTCCCACAGTGACTTTTTTCTAGGTCATTATAAGTACATTTTGCACATTTCCAATCTCTACTTCATCAGAAACACATTTCCCACAGTGGCTTTCTCTTTGTCACAGAAGTGCATTTCCCACAGTGCCTTTCTCTGTTTCATAAGAACAACATTCCCCATGATTACTTTCTCTGTGTCACAAGAACCACATTTCCTGAAGTCCCTTTCTCCATGGCATCAGAACTACATTTTCAACACTACCTTTCTCAACATCATGAGAAATATATTCCCCACAGTTTCTTTCTCTACATCATCATAACTACATTTCCCTTAGGACCTTGCTCTAAATCACAGAAATACATTTCCCACCGTGAGTTTCTCTGTTTCATCAGATCAACATTACCTTCAGTTCCTTTCTCAGTGTCCTCTGAACTACATTTCCCACAGTTCCTATGTGTACATCACAACTACATTTCCCACAGTTCCTTTCTCTACATCATAGGAAAAACATTTCCCACAGTGTCTTTCTCTATGACATAAGAAATAAATTTCCCAAAGTGCCTTTCTCTATCTCATCAGAACTACTTTACCCAAAGTTCCTTGCTCTGTGTCATCATAACTTCATTTCCCACAATACCTTTCTCTATGTCACAGAAATTCATTACATTCATTGCCCTTCTCAATGACATCTGAACTACATTTTCCACAGTTCCTTTGTCTACATTATCAGAACCTCATTTCCCACAGTCTCGTTCTCCATGTCATCAGTACTACATTACCCACAGAGCCTTTCTTGTGTCATCAGAATGACATTTCCCACAGTGCCTTTCTCTCTTTCATGAGAACAACTTTTCCCAAAGATCCTTTCTCTGTGGTATCAGAATTATGTTTAAAGAGCTACATTCTCTACATCATTAGAACTACATTACCCACAGTTTTTTTCTCTTCGTCATTAGCATGATAATAGTTCCTTTCTCTAAGACATCAAAACAATATTTCCCACAGTTCCTTTCTCAATGTCATCAGAACAACATATCCCATCTTGTCTTAATCTACATCATCAGAACTACATTTCCCACACTTCCTTTCTCTACCACATCAAATCCCCATTTCCACAGTGCCTTTCTCTGTGTCATCATAATTACATTTCCCACAGTACCTTTGTCAGCGTCATCAGAACTACTTTTCCCACAGGACCTTTCAATAGGACATCAGAACTACATTTTCCACACTTCCTTTCTCTATGTCATCCAAACAACATTTCCCATGGTGTCTTTCTCTGTGACATAAAAACTAAATGTCCCACAGTGCCTTTCTCTATGTCACAGAAATACATTTCCTACAGTGCCTTTCTTTGTTATATCAGAACAACATTTATTACACTTCCTTCCTTGATTCATCTGAACTGCATTTCCCAGAGTGCCTGTCTCTATTGCATCAGAACTACATCTTGCCTTTATCTTCATCCTCAATAATGCATTTCCCACAATGCCTTCCATGGAGTCATCAGAACTACATTCCCCACAGTGCCTGTCTCTATGACATCAGAACTACATTGCCTATGTTGTCTTTATCTACATCATCAGAAATAATCTTCCCATAGTTCCTTTATCTAATCATGAGATCTGAATTTCCCACACTTCCATTCTCCATGTCATCAGAACTACATTTCCCAAACTTACTTTCTCTACCTCTTCAGTACTACATTTACCACATTGCCTTTCTCTGTATCATCTGAAATACATTTCCCATTGTGGCCTGTTTTGATGAAAACAGAACATTTCCCACAGTTCTTTTCTCTAAATCATGAGAACTACATTGTCCACAGTATCTTTCTCCTTGTCAACAGATCTACATTTCCCATTGTTCATTTCTCTATGTCATCTGAACTACATTTCTCACAGTGGCCAATCTCTAAGACATCAGAAATCCTTTTCCCACAGGGCCTTTGTCTTTGTCATCAGAACTGCATTTCTCACAGTGCCTTTCACTACATCTTCAGAACTACATTTTCCACACTGCCTTCTCTATGTCATCAGAAATATGTTTTCCATAGTTCTTTTTCCTAAGTCTACAGTACTACATTTAGCACAATTCCTTTCTCTACTTTACCATAACTAGATTTCCCACAGTCACATTCTCTGTGTCATCTGAACTACATTTCCCACAGTGCCTTTCTTGGTGACTTCAGAACGAATTGCCCACAGTGCCTTTCTCTAAGTCACAAAACTACATTTTTCACAGTTCCTTTCTCTGTATCATCAGAACATCATTTTCCACAGTGACTATCACTTTGTGATCTGAAGTACATTTCCCACAGTGATTTTCTATGTCTTCATAACTACATTACCCTCTGTGCCTCTCTCAAAGTCATGAGAACTGCATTTCCCACCTTGCCTTCATTCATGTCATCCAAACTACTTTTCCCATAGTGCCTTTCTCTATGTCATGAGAACATCATTGTCCACAGTACCTTTCTCCTTGTCATCATACTACATTTCCCACTCTTCTTTCTCTACATGCTGTGAACTACATTTCACAGAGTGCCTTTCTCTGTCATCAGAACTAGATTTCCCACAGTTCCTTTCTTTATGTTATCAGAACTACATATCTCATAGATTCTTTCTCCATGTAATCAGAACTTCATTTCCCACAGTTTCTTCCTCTTTTACATAAGAACTACATTTCCCTCAGTGCCTTTCTACATGCCATCAGAACTACATTACCCAAAGTTCCTTTCTCTATGACATCATAACTTCATCTCCCATAGTGCCTTTCTCAGTGTGAACTGAACTACATTTCCCACAGTTCCTATGTGTTCCTCATTAGAACTTCATTTCCCACAGTTCCTTTCTCTACATTCGCAGAAGTACATTACCCTCAGCGACCTTCTCTATGTCATCAGAAATTCATTACCCACAGTGCCATTCTCTGTGCCATAAGATCTACATTTCCCATAGTTCCTTTCTCTATGACATGAGAACTTCATTTCCTACACTTCTTTTCTCTGACATCAAAACTAAATTTCCCACAGCTCCTTTCTGTATGTCATGAGAACTACATTTCCCACCTTTACTTTATGTCATCAGAACTCCATTTCTCACACTGATTTTGTATACCTCATTATAACTACATTTCCCACAATGCCTTTCTCTATGGCACAGAAGTATATTACCTACAGTGCCTTTCTCTGTGTCATCTGAACTAAATTTCCCACAGTACCTATGTGTACGTCATCAGAACTACATTTATCACAGTTCCTTTCTCTATGTTTTCAGAAATTCATTTACTACATTGCCTTTATCTGTGTCATCAGAACTACAATTCTCAAAGTTCCTTTCTCTGTGTCATCAGAACTACATTTCCGACAGTGCCTTTCTCTATGTTTCAGAAGTACATTTCCCACATTCTTTTCTCTGTGTCACAGAACTACATTTCCTACAGTTCCCTTTTCCACACCATCAGAACTGCATTTCCCACAGATTCTTTCTCTAGGTCATCTGAACTACTTTTTCCACCTTTATTTATGTCATCAGAACTCTATTTCTCAGTGCCTTTCTATACCTCATCATAACTACATTTCCCACACTTCCTTCCTCTACATCACAGAAATACATTACCCAAAATGCCTTTCTCTGCTGTGGATATCACTCTGTATAAATAAAGTGCTGATTGGCCAGTAGCCAGGCAGGAAGGATAGGGTAGGTGGGACAAGGAAGAGGAGAAGGCTGGAAACAGGAAGGCAGAGAGGGAGACACTGCCAGCTGCTGCCATGAGAAACAACATGTAAAGACACTGGTAAGCCACAAGCCATGTGGCAAAGTATAGACCAACAGAAATGGGCTAAATATAAGAGTAAGAGCTAGACAATGGTAGGCCTGAGCTAATGGCCAAGCAGTTTAAATAATGTAAGTGTCTGTATGATTATTTTATAAGTGGGTTGTAGGACCGCAGGGGCTTAGTGGAATGTGGAGAGAAGCTCTCCAACTACATTTCTCGGTGTTATCAAAACTGCATTTCCCACAGTACCTATGTGTATGTCATTAGAACTACATTGATCATGATTTCTTTCTCAATGGTATCAGAGCTACATTACCCAAAGTTTCTTTCTCTGTGTCATCAGAACTACATTACCCACACTTCCTTTCTATATGTCATAGAACTACATTTCTCACACTTTCTTTATTGATGACATCAGAAATACATTTCTCACAGTTCCTTTCTCTAAGTCTTCAGAACAACATTTCCTATAGTGACTTTCTCTGTGATATAAGAACTAGATATCTCACAGTGCCTTTCCCTATGTCACAGAATTACATTTCCAACAGAGCTTTTTTCTGTTTCATCAGAACTTCCTTTCTCATAGTGCCTTCCTTGGTGGCATCTGAATTGTATTTCCCACAGTGTATGTCTCTATGCCATCAGAAATACATTTCATACTGTGCCTTTATCTACATCATCAATACTACATTTTCCAGAGTGCCTTTTTCAGTGTCATCTGAACTACATTTCCCAAAGTTCCTTTGGGTACATCATCACAATTACATTTCCCACAGTTCCTTTCTCTATGACATCACAACTTCCTTACCCAAAGTTCTTTTCTCTTTGTCACCAAAACTACCTTCCCACCTTCCTTACTTTATGTCATCAGAACTGAATTTCCTGCAGTGCCTTTCTCTGCATCATCAGAAATTCATTACCCACAGTTATTTTAGCCACATCATCAGAAATTCTATTCACAGAGTGCCTTTTTCTATGTCATCAGAACTACATTCCCCACAGTTCCTTTCTCTATGACATCAATCTATTCTTCCCAGACTTCCTTTCTCAACGACATCAGAATTAAATTTCCCAAAGTTCCTTTCTCTATGACATCAATCTACTTTTCCCAGACTTCCTTTCTCAATGACATCAGAATTACATTTCCCACAGTTCCTTTCTTTACATAATTATAACATTTCCAACAGTGTCATCAGATCTACATTTCACACATTCCTTTCGTTATGTCATCAGACCTACATTTCCTACAGTCCCTTTCTCTATATCATCCGAATTTCATTACCCACAGAGCCTTTCTCATGTCATGAGGACCACATTTCCCACAGTTCCTTTCTCTGTTTCGTCATAACTACATTTCCCACAGTAACTTTTCCTGTTTCACAGAAATATATTTTTCACTGTGCCTTTATCTGTTTCATCAGATCACCAACACCCACAGTTCCTTTCTTGGTGTCATCTGAGACACATTTCCCACAGTACATATGTGTATGTCATCAGAACTACATATCACAGTTACTTTCTCTGTGTTATCAGAACTGCATTTACCACAGTGCCTTTCTCTGTGTCATCAGAACTGCATTTCCCACAGTGCCTTTCTCTACATCACAGTGACTTTCTCTGGGACATAAGAACTACATTTTCCACAATTCCTTTCTCTATGTCACAGAAATACATTTCCCAGAGTGCCATTCTGTTTTATCTGAACGACATTTCCCACAATGCCAGAACAACATTTCCTACAGTCCTTTTCTCCATGGCACCACAACTACATTTCAAACACTGCCTTTATCTACATCATGAGAACTACATTTCCCACAGTGCCTTTTTCTATGTCATCAAATGACATTTCCCACCGTGTCTTTCTCTATGACATAAGAAATACATTTCCCACAGTGCCTTTCTCCATCTCATCAGAACTATATTACCTAAAGTTTCTTGTTCTGTGTCATAACTACTTTTCCCACAATGCCTTTATTTATGTGACAGAAATATATTCCCTTCATTGCCTTTCTCAGTGACATCTGAACTACATTTTCCACAGTTCCTTTGTCTACATCATTAGAACCTCCTTTCCCACAGTTCCTTTCTCCATGCCACTGGCACTACATTACCCACAGAGCCTTTCTTGCATCATCAGCACTACATTTCCCAAAGTTCCTTTCTGTATGTCATCATACTTTCATTACTCAGAGTCCCTTTCTCTATGTCATCAGAACTACATTTCCCACATCACTTTCTTTATGTCTTCAGAACTGCATTTCCTCGATTGCCTTTCTCTATGTCAACAGAAATTCATTAACCATAATGATTTTCTCTCTGTCATTAGCACTACATTTCCAACACTGCCTTTCTCTGTGTCATAAGAACTACATTTCACACAGTGCCTTTTTGTATGTCACAGAAATACATTACCCACTGAGCCTTTCTTAGTGTCGTCTAAACTACGTTTCCCACTGTGCATATGTGTATCTCATCAGAACTATTTATCAGTTCCTTTCTCTATGTCATCAGACCTACATTACCAAAAGTTATTTTCCTTTTGTATTCAGAACTACATTTACCACAGTACGTCTGTCACTATCATCTGAACTACATGTTCCATAGTTCTTATGTGTACGTCATCAAAACTACATTTCCTACACTTCCTTTTTTTATATCTTCAGAACTACATTTCCCACCTCTACTTTATATCATCAGAACTACATTTCTCACAGTGTCTTTCTATACATCATTATAACTACATTTCCTACAATGCTTTTCTCTATGTCAACAGAACTACATTACCAAAAGTTTCTTTCTCTTTCTCATCAGAATTACATTTCCTACTGTTCCTTTCTCTTCATTATCAGAAATACTTAGAGCACAGTGGCATCTGAACTACATTGCCTATAGTGCCTTTCTTTAAATCGTTAGAACTTCATTTCCTACAGGACCTTTCTCTACGTCATCAGAAATTCATTATCCACAGTGCCTGTCTATATGACTTCAGAACTACATTTCCCATCTTGCCTTTATCTACATCATCAATAGTACATTTCCTCAGTGACTATCTCAGTGCCATCTGAACTACATTTCCCACAGTTCCATTCTCTACATCATCAGAACTACATTTCCCACAATGCCTTTCTCCACATAATCTGAACTACATAACCCAAAGTTCCTTACTCTGTGTCATCATATCTACATTTCCCACAATGCCTTTCTCTGTCACAGAAATACATTACCTACTGTGTCAATCTTGGTATCATCAGAACTATAATTCCAACAGTTCCTTTCTTTATGTAATCATAACTAAACTTCCTACAATGGCTTTCACTATGTGACAGAACAAACTTTCCCACAGTGCATTTCTCTGCTTCATCAAATCGGCATTTCCCACCATGCATTTAGCTAGGTTATGAGTACTACATTTCCCACCTAGCCTTTCTTCATGTCATCAGAACTCCATTTCTCATATTGGCTCTCTACATCATAGTACCTACAATTCCCTCAGTGCCTTTATCCATGTCATCACAACTACATTTCTACAGTGCCTAACTGTATGACTTCAGAACTACCTTTCCCACAGTGACGTTTTATACTCCATCAGACATAACTACATTTCTCACAGTCCTATTTTCTATGTCATCAGACCTACATTTCCAAAAGTTCATATCTATACTTCATCAGAACTACATTTCCCCAAATGCCTTTCTCTGTGTCCTCAAAACTTCTTTCACACTTTGCCTTCCTCTCTATCATCAGAAGTACATTTCCCACAGTGCCTTTCTCTATAACATCATAAATACATTTCCCACAGTTCCTTTCTCTATGACATTAGAAAGACATTTCCCACAGTGCCTTTCTCTGCTTCATCAGATCCACATTTCCCACAGTGCTTTTCTCTGTGTCATCAGAACTACATTTCCCAAATTTCCTTTCTCTTTGCCATCAGAACTTCATTTCCCTACTGTGCCTTTTTCTGTTACATCAGAACGACATTTATGAGAGTTCCTTTCTTGGAATCATCTGAACTACATTTCCCACCATTCCTTTCTCTATGTCATCAGAACTACATTCTCTACAGTGCTTTTCTCTGGTTCATCAAAACCACATCTTACTGGGCCTTTTTCTATATCATCACAATGTATTTTTTCACAATGTCTTTCACTGTGACCTCAAAAGTACATTTCCCACAGTGCCTTTCACTATGACTTCATAAATATATTTCCCACCTCCATGATATCAGAAATACATTTGCCACAGTCCTTTGTCAGTGTCACCAGAACTACGTTTCTCACTGTGCCTTTTGTTATGACATCAGATCTACATTTTCCAGATTGACTGTTTATACATCATCAGAACTACATTTCACACAGTGCCTTTCTCTATGTCATCAGAACTACATGTCTCACTGCATCTTTTTCTGTGACTTAAAAACTATATTTCCCACAATGCCTTTCTCTGTGTCCTCATAACTACACTTTGCAGAGTTTCTTTCTCTATGTTATCAGAACTACATACCCCATAGTGCCTTTATCTGTTTCATCAGAATGACATTTCCTTCAATGCCTGTCTCTGCTTCATCAGATCCACATTTCCCACAGTTCCTTTCTCTGCATCATCAGAACTACATTTTCCAGAGTAAATTTACTTACATCATCAGAACTACATTTCACACAGTTCCTTTCTCTATGTCATCATAACCTCATTTCCCACTGTGTCTTTCTCAGTGTCTTCAGAACTACAATTCTTACACTGCCTTTCTCTTTTTAATCACATCAACATTACCAACAGTTCCTTTCTTGGTATCATCTGAACTACATTTTCCACAGTTTCTATGTGTATGTCATCAGAACTATATTTCCAACAGTGGCTTTCTCTATGTCACCAGAGCTACATTTCCCACAATAATTCTCTGATTCATCAAACCCCATCTTACAAGGCCTTTCTCCATATCATCAGAGCATATTTTTCCACAGTGTCTTTCACTGTGACCTCAGAACTACATTTCCCAAAGTGCCTTTCTGCATGACATCAGAACTACATTTCCCACAGTGACTAAAATTCATCATCCAAACTACATTTCCCACAGTTCCTGTCTCAATGATATAAGGACTACATTTCCCAGAATGCCTTTCTGTAGACATCAAAATTACATTTCCCTCAGCTTCTTTCTCAGTGTCATCAGATTGATATTACTCACAGTGTGTCCCTTCCCAGAGGTTCTATGTGTACATCATCAGACCTACATATATCACAGTTACTTTTTCTACAGCCCAGAAATGCATTTCCTACAGTGCCTTCCTTGGTGACATCTGGACTTCATTTCCCCCTGAGCCTGTCCTTATGACATCAGAACTACATTAACTCTTTATCTACATCATAAACACTTTGTTTCCTAAAGTGCCTTTCTCAGTCTCATCTGTACCACATATCCCACAGTTCCTTTGGTTATGTCATAACAACTACATTTCCCAAAGTTGCTTTCTCCATGACATTTCAACTACATTACCCAAAGTACTTTCTCTGTGTCATCAGAACTACATTTTCCACAGTACCTATGTGTACATCATCAGAACAACATTTATTACAATTCCTTTCTCTACATCATCAGAACTACATTTCCCACCGTTCCGTTATCAATGATGTAAGAATTACATTTCCCACAGTTTCTTTCTCATTGTCATCAGAACTATAGTTCCCACTGTGCCTTCCTCTGTGTCATCAGAACTACATTTCCCATACTTCCTTTCTCTGACATCAGACTACATTTTCCATAGTAACTTTCTCCATTACATCAGAACCACATTACCCAAAGTTCCATTTTCTGTGTCATCATAATGACAATTCCCACAATGCCTTTCTTTGTTTCATCAGAATGACGTATTTCACAATGCCTTTCTCTTGTAATCAAAACTCTATTTCCCACAGTGACTTTCTCCATCTCATAAGTGCCATTCTCTGGGGCATAATAACTTCATTTCCCACGGTGCCTTTCTCTGTGTAACCAGAACTCCATTACCAAAGTTTCCTTTCTCATTGTAATCAGAAGCATATTTCCCACAGTACCTTTCACTATGCCACAGAACTACATTTCCCACTTTCCTTTCTCTATGTCATAGAACTACATTTCCCACACATCATTTCTCTACAACATCAGAATAATATTTCCCACAGTTTCTTTCTCTACATCATCTGAGCATCATTTCCAAGAGTGTCTTTCTCTGTGACATAAGAACTATACTTCCTACAGTGCCTCTCACTTTTTCAACAGATCAACATTATCCACAGTACCATTTTTGGGGTCCTCTGAACTACAATTTCCAAAGGTCCTATGTGTACATCATCAGAACTACATTTTCCACAGTTCTTTTATCTACATCATCAGAACTAAATTTTCCAACAGTTCCTATCTCTGCATAATCAGCAATACAGTTCCTTTCTCTGTGTCACCAGACCTACCTTTCCCACAGAGCATTTCTCTATGTCACCTGAACTACATTTCCCAAAGTGCCTTTTTATGTCATCACAAATACATCCCCAAATGCCTTTCCCTATGTCATCAGGACTACATTTCCCACAGTGCTTTCTCTGCATCATCAGAACTATATTTTCCACTGTTCCTTTCTTGGTGTCATCTGAACTTCATTTCCTACAGTGCCTGTCTCTATGACATCAGAAATGCATTGTTCATCTTGCCTTTATCTACATCATCAGTACTATGTTTCACAAAGTGATTTTCTTGGTGTCATCTGAAGTACATTTCCAACAGTTCCTGTATCTTTACCATCAGGACTACACGTCCCAAAGTGGCCTGCTTTACAACATTAGAACCGCATTTCCTACTGTTTCTTTCTCAGTGTCATCAGAATTACATTGCCCACAGTGCCTTGCTCTGCTTCATCATATGGACATTTCCCACAAAGCCTGTGTCATAAGAACCACAATTCCTTTTTTACATCATCAGAACTACATTATGCATACTTCCTTTCTCTATGTCATCAGAAGTTCATTTCCCACAGTTCCATTCTCTATGTCATCAGAACTTAATTTATCACAGTTCCTCTCACCATCACATCAGAACTACATTACCCAAACTTGCTTTCTATGAGTCATCAGAACTACATTTCCAACAGTTTTTTCTCTATGCCATAAGAACTACATTTCCCACAGTATCTTTCTCAACGTAATCAATACCACTTTTCCTATAGTGCCTATATCTAGGTCACCATAACTTTGTTTCCCACATTTCCTATGTCTACCTCAGCAGAACTACATTTTCCACAGTTCCTTTTGCTCTGTCATTAGAACTACATTTTGTAGAATGTCTTTCACTATATGACAGAACTTCGTTTACCACAGTGCTATTATCCTCTTCATTAGAACTACATATTACAAAGTACTTTTCTGTATATTATCATAAATATATTTCCCACAGTGCTTTTCTCTACATCATCAGAACTAAATATCCAAGAGTTTCTTTATTTACATCATCAGAACTACATTTCTCACAGTAACTTTCTCTACTTGATCAGAACCACTTTTCCCACTGTGCCTTTCTGTGTCATCATTACTACATTTCCCACAGGTCCTTTCACTTTGACATCAGAAGTTCATTTCCTATGGTGCCTTCCTTGGTGTATCATGAACTATAATTCCCACAGTGACTGACCATGTGACATCATAAATGCATTGCCTATTTTGTTTTTATCTACATCTTTAGAACTACATTTCCCACAGTTTTCCTCCTGCTTCATCAGAACTACATTTCCCATAATGCCTTTCTCTGTTTCATCAGAACTGCATTTCCCACAATGCCTTTCTTGAAGACATCTGAACTACATTTCCCAGAGTGCCTGTTTCTATGACATCAGAACTTCATTGCCCACACTGCTTTTATCTACATCGTCAGAACTATACTGCCCACAGTGCTTTTCTTTGGTTCTTCTGAACTACATTTCCCACACTGTCCATTCTGTAAATCATCAGAACCTCATTTACAACAGTTCCTTTCTCTATGACATCATAACTACGTTTCCCACAATGACTTTCACTATGTGGCAGAACAACCTTTCCCACAGTGTCTTTCTCTTCTTCATCAAATCTACATTTCCCAAAATGTCTTTAGCTAGGTGATGAGATCTACATTTCCCATAGTTACTTTTTCTATGTCATCAGAACTACATCTCCTACCTTGCCTTTATTCATGCCATAAGAACTCCTTTTCTCACAGAGGCTTCTGTATGTCATAATAACTACATTTCCAAAAGCCTATCTTTGTGCCACCAGTACTCCATTTCCCACAGTTCCTTTCTCTATGTCATCAGAACTACATGACCCACAGTGAGTTTCTCTGTGTCCCCAGAACTATATTTCCCACAGTGCCTTTCTCTATGACAATAGAACTACATTTCCCAAAGTTCCTTTCTCTATAACATCAAAACTACATTTCCTATGTTTCCTTTCTTTATCATCATAACTAAATTTCACGCAGTGCCTTTCTATAACTCACCACACTATATTTCATACAGTGCTTTTCACAACATCATAGGAACTCCATTTCCCACAGTTCATTTCTCTATGTCATCAGAACTACATTACCCACAGTGTGTTTCTCTATGTCACCAGAAATACATTTCCCACAGTGCCTTTCTCTGTCTCATCATAAGCACATTTTACAGGCCCTTTCTCTGTATCATCAGAGCTTATTTTTCCACAGTGTCATTCACTGAGTTGCTGTGGATTACACTCTGTGTAAATAAAATTCTGATTGGCCAATGGTCAGGCAGGAAGTATAGGCAGGACAAGAGAGAAGAGAATTCTGGGAGGTGGAAGGCTGCGTGGGGAGATACTGCCAGCCAGCCACCATGACAAGGAGGATGTAAGGTACTGGTAAGCCACAAGCCACGTAGCAAAGTATAGATTAATAGAAATGGGTTAATTTAAGATAAAAGAAGTAGATAACAAGAAGCCTGCCATGGCCATACAGTTTCTAAACAATGTAAGTTTCTGTATGTTTACTTCGTTGGTTCTGAGTGTCTTTGGGCCTGGCAGGTGAGAGGGATTTGTCCTGACTGTGGGCCAGGCAGGAAAACTCTAACTACAAATGGTGCACAACGTGTTTGCAAGAGTTTCCACCTAAAACCTGAGAAAAAAGATTCTAAAATGGAGCTAAAAACAACTTCCTAGTTGTCTTTCTCAAGTTAGCTGCAGCCTGCTGGTTTGAGCTACAATGGGAGGTTCTTGGCATGTGCATCTGACCTGCAATGTGGTGGGAATGAGGAGTCTACAAGTGGCACTTTACTCTGCTACATGGTGGATTTAGCCTTTGCTAGTTAAAAAAAAGTTTCTGAGCTATGCTCTGCTTTGATAGAACTGCTTCTGATAGTTGATGGTACACATGGCTCCAGACCCAGAGCTAGCGGTAAACTGTACCGCCACATTGGGAAGCTGAGGTGGGCAGAGCCAGCAGCCACAGAGGCATTTCAGTCTTACAAAGATGGATATTACACAGAGAATCTGGTTTGTGTTTTCTTTGGGATTTTTAACTGCAGAAAAAGATTTGATCGTAAAAGCTGTTGAGTTAAACAAATATATAAATTTTAAAGGTACCTTGACTTCAAAATTTGGATATAAGGATATGTTGCTTTGGAAAAGAGTCTCTGATTTTGTTTCCACAGAAAGTCAGAGGCTGTGGGCTTGTTCCAGATTAAGATACATCAGGTTTGATCAGCCAAGACCACCTGAAAGGTCTCCAAAGGCACCATGGCCCTGATGATCTAACATCCAAAATGGTTACAAGGAAACTGTCTCAGAGGTTTACCCTCACGGACTACTCCATAATCCTAAAATTTTCTTTGTGTCCCCATAAGATACAGTGCCCCCCTCCAGCAGGAAGTAGCAAGAAAATCTATGCCCAATTTCCCAAAATTATCAAGCTGGCTTTGGAGATGGAATTGGCTCACTCCTTCTCTAAACACAGACATATTGCTAAAAGAAAAGATTAAGATATTTTTGTGTCCCAAATCAGAAGAGCCCTCTGGTGTGGGACAGAAAAAATAACAATATTTTTATTTAAAACAGGTTCATTATAAATGTGATCTCTTTCTAAAGAAGAAAAAGGGATATGATATAGATATAATAGGATGAAAGGATAGATTAATGAACTTACTTTTAAAGAACAATGACTTGTTTAAAATGTCTTACATTGGTATAGATTTTAGTCTATCGATACAAACTTAAAGTTAATTTTGTTATACTGTATATATATTTCTACTCTCGTTTGAGGTTTTATGTTTATGTAACTCATTTAAATTGTAATGGATAATTAAGAAATACAGGTCAATTATTCTTCTCTGATAGTCAAACTCATGTTTATGTTAAGTTTTCTACGTATACATAGATATATTTCAGATAGACAGATAATCTTCAAACACTTCAAAGGTCTACAGAATATGGCATTTAAAATATTTTTAAAATTTAGACTTTCTGGACAGTGAGACATGTCTGCTCCTGACAACACCAATTTACTTCAGAGAGGCGGATGGGCATTGAAGACACTTCATATCTTATCTTCACCTTAGCCTTTTGGACAAAAAACTGTTCTTGTCTGGACTGCTTGATTGACTGGATGTGCAAGACTCACAGAAAGGTGACCACTAAATTTTGCTTGACAAAATGGTCCTTCAGGTTCCTGCTTTGCAGAGGAAACTGCCAGACATTCTACAGGAAACTGAGAGAAGTGACTGAGAGACTCTAGCCCTGTAGGCTGAAGACAAATGCCCCAACTTCACAAAGGAACATTAGGTGACTGTCCAGGATGCCAGCTGTCTCTGTCTACTCTTGCAAGACTCCCGAAAAAGTCTTGCATCCTTCTCCCAGTACTCAGGTAATATTATAGCCTTCTGAGGTCTTTGATGTGGTTGAAGACTAGATAGTTATAATTTCCTCACTTATGATAAAAGAAAAGTTAGATATAAAACTTTAGACTCACAAATATAAGATAGATAGGATATCTTCTTTAATATTGTAACTGTAATTCTTGTTTTGATAATTGTTTTGTTATATGTAATTGTACTATGTAAAAGTTAAAACCTTCTTTAAAAAAGAAAAGAAAAGGGGAAGCACAGTGGATATTGCTCTGTGTAAATAAAATTCTGATTGGCCAGTGGCCAGACAGGAAGTATAGGCAGGACAAGAGAGAATAGAATTCTGGGAGGTGGAAGGCTGGGTGGGGAGATACTGCCAACTGCCACCATGACAAGGAGGATGTAAGCCACAAGCCACATAGCAAAGTATAGATTAATAGAAATGGGTTAATTTAAGATAAAAGAAGTAGATAACAAGAAGCCTGCCACGGCCATACAGTTTCTAAACAATGTAAGTTTCTGTATGTTTACTTGGTTGGTTCTGAGTGTCTATGGGCATGGTGGGTGAGAGAGATTTGTCCTGACTGTGGGCCAGGCAGGAAAACTCTAACTACACTGAATGATCTGAATTGCACTTCCCACAGTGCCTTTTCTAACTCTTCAGAACTACACTTCCCACAGGGCCTTTATCTACATCATCAGAACATATTTTCCACAGTGTCTTTCACTGTGTGAACTCAACTACATTTCCCACATTTCCTTTCTTTATGTCTTCAGAACTACATTAACCTCAGTGCCTTTCTCTTGTCACAGAACTACATTACCTACATTCCTTTCTCTACATCATCTGTACTTTGTTTGCCACAGCGCCTTTCTCTTTTTCCTCAGAACTTCATTTTCAAGAGTGCCTTTCTATATAGTGACAGAAATACATTTCCCAGAGTGCCTTTCTCTACATCATCAGAACTACATTTCCCACTGTTCCTTTATTTACATCAGTAGAACTAGGTTTACTACAGTTGCTTTCTCTCTGATATCAGAAATATATTTCCCACATTGCCTCTTTCTGTTTTATCAGAATGACATTTCCCATGGTGTCTTTTTTGTTTGTTATTACAACTTCATTTCCCACAATGCCTTTCACTACATACTCAGAACTACATTTCCCTAAATGCCTTTCTATTTGTCATCCAAACTACATTTCCCACAGTGTCTTTCTCTATGTCATCAGAACTACATTTCCCCAAGTTCAATTATTTACCTCAACAGAACTACAGTTCCCAAAGTGACTTTCTCTACATCATCAGAACTACATTTCCATAGTGGCGTTCACTGTTTCCTCTGAACTTCTTTTCTCTATGATATCAGCTCTATATTACCCACAGTGCCTTTCTCTGTATCACCAGAACTACATTTCCAACACTGCCTTTCTCTTTGTCACAGAACTACATGACATCAGAATTACATTTCCCACAGTTACTTTCTCTGTGACATAAGAACTACATTTCTGGCTGTGCCTTTCTTGGAGTCATCAGAACTACATTTACCACAGTGCCATTCTCTGTTTCATAAGAGAACCTTTTCACACAGTGCTGTCTTTGTTGACATTTGAAGTACATTTCCCACAATGCCTGTCTCTTGATATCAGAACTACATTGATCACCTTGCCTTCATGTACATCATCAATTCTTCGTTTCTCACAGTGCGTTTCTCAGTGTCATCTGAACTACGTTTCCCAGAGTTCCTATTTGAATAACATAAGAACTACATTTCCCACAGTTTGTTTCTCTATGACATCACAACTACATTTCCCACAATGCCTTTCTCTTTGTCACAGAACTACATTTCCCATATTCCTTTCTCTATGTCACTGAACTACATTCCCCAGACTTCCTTTCTCTACATCATCAGAACTACTTTTCCCGCAGTTCCTTTCTCTACCTCATTAGAAAAACATTTCCCACAGTCTCTCTCTGTGACATAAGAACTATATTTCCCACAGTGCCTTTCTCTGTTTCATCAGATCTATATTACCCACAGTGCCTTTCTTGGTATAATCAGAACTACATTTCCCACAGTTCCTTAGTGAATGTAATAAAAACCAAATTTCCCACACAGTTCCTTTTCCTATGTGATCAGAATTACATTTGCCACATTTCAATATTCCTTGTGATCAGAACTACATTTCTCAGTGCTTTCTCTACATCATCAGAACTACATTTGAATCAGTTACTTTCTCTACCTGATCAGAACTACATTTCCCACTGTGCATTTCTCTGTCATCAGAACTACATTTCCCACTGCTCTTTTCTACATGACATCAGAGTTTCATTTCCCACAGTGCCTTCTCTATGTCATCAGATTGACATTACCAAAGTTCCTTTTTTGGTGTCCTCTGAACTAGAATTCCCACAGTTCCTGTGTGTATATCATCAAAAGGACATTTATCACCGTTCCTTTCTCTATGCCATCAGAACTTCATTTACATTAGTTTCTTTCTCTGTGGCATAAAAACTATGTTTCCCACATTGTCTTTCTACATCTCATCAGAACTTCATTATCCACAGTTCCTTTCTCTACATCATCAGAACTACATATCCAAAAGTAACTTTATTTACATCATGACAACTACATTTCCCACAGCTACTTTTTCTACTTGATCAGTACCACATTCCCACAGTTCCTTTCTGTATGTCATTAGAACTACTTTTCCTACAGTGCCTTTCTCTATGTCATCACAACTTCATTTCCACAGTGCCTTTCTCTATGCCATCAGAACTACATTTACCACAGTTCCTTTCTAACCGTCATCAGAATGTTATTTCCCACAACCCCTTTCCCTGTGTCATCATATAGACATACCCACAGTGCCTTCCACAGTATCATCTGAAGTACATTTCCCACAGTTCCTTTCTGTATGACATCAGAACTACATTTCCCACACTTCCTTTCACTGTGTCATCAGAACTATATTTCCCAATTTTCCTTTGTCAATGACATCAGAAGTATATATCCCACAAGGCCTTTATCTGTTTCATCACATAGACGTTACTGAAAGTTCCTTTCTTGGTGTCATATGAACTAAATTTCTCAGAGTTCCTATGTGTCTGTCATCAGAACTACATTTATTTCAGTTCCTTTCTGTATGTCACCAAAACTACATTTCCAAAAGTTCCTTTCTCTAGGTTATCAAAACTGCAACATACAGGTCCTTTCTCTACTTCATCAAAGCATACTTTTGCACTGTGTCTTTCACTGTGACATCATAACTACATTTCACTACATGTGAAATGACTACATGTGAAATGTGACAGAACTACATTTCCCACAGTGCCTTTCTCTGCCTCATCACAATTACATTTCTCACATTGCCTTTCTCTGTTTCAACTGAACATTTCTCACAGTTCCTTCCTTGGTGTCAATGAACTACATTTCTCATAGTTTCTTTGTGGAATAGAAACTACATTTCCCACAGTGCCTTTCTTCGTCTCATCAGAACTACATTTTCTAAAGTTCCTTTCTCATGTCATCATGATTGCATTTCCCACAGTGCCTTTTTCTACATATTCAAAACCATATTTCCTAAAGTGGCTGTCTCTACATCATCAGAATGTCATTTCCCAAACCTCCTGTGAAGAAGACATCAGAACTAGATTAACACAATGCCTTTCTCTAGGATTTCAGAACTACATTTCCAACAATGTCTTTTTCAAAGTCATCAAAACTATATTTCCCATAGTGGCCTTTTACTACAACAATAGAAACCACATTTCCCACAGTTCCCCTCACTGCGTCATGAGAACTATATTACCCACAGTATGTTTCTCTATGTCCTCAGAATTTCATTTCTCACAGTGCCTTTCTCCTTGTCATCAGAAATACATTACCCACAGTGCCTTTCTGTACATAACTGAAAGAAATTTCTCACAGTTTTTGCTCTATGTCACAGAACTGCATTTCCCACACTGCTTTTCTGTATGACATCAGAACTATATTTTCCATAGTTCATTTCTGCTTCATTAGAACATTTCCCACAGTACCTTTCTTGCTGTCATCCAAATTATGTTTCCGACAGTTCCTAAGGGTTCATCACCCAAACTACATTTCCCACAGTTCCTTCTCTACATCATCAGCATTACATTACATGCAGGGTTGTTCTTTGTTTCACCAGATCTACATTTCCCACATTGCCTTTTTCCATGTCATCAAAATTACATTTCCCACAGTGTCTTTAACTAAATCTTCAGCTCCATATTTGCCACAGTTCTTTTCTCTGCGTTATGAGCTCTATAACACCCACAGTGCCTTTCTCTGTGTCACAGGAACTACATCCAGCACTGCCTTTCTCTACCACAACAGTACTACATTTCCCACAGTGCCTTTCTCTATGTCACAGAAATACATTTCCCACCTTTTTCTCTATATCAGAGAACTACATTTCCCAAATTTCTTTTCTCTATGATATCAGAATTACATTTCCCACAGTTACTTTCTCTGTGACATAAGAACTACATTTCCTGCAGTATCTGTCTTTGTAACATCAGAATTTCATTTCCCACAGTGTCTTTCTCTGTTTAATAAGAGTAACATTTTCCACATTGCCTTCATTGCTGACATCTGAAATACATTCCCACAATGCCTATCTCTTGACATCCAAACTACCTTGCCTATCTTGCCTTCATCTGCATCATCAATATTTCTTTTCCCACTAAGCCTTTCCCGGTGTCATCAGAACTGCATTTCTCACAGTTCGTTTCTCTATGACATCACAACTACATTTCCCACAGTGCCTTTCTCTTTGTCACAGATCTACATTTTCCACATTCCTTTCTCTAAATTATCAGAACTACTTTTCCAAAAATTCCATTCTCTACATCATCAGAACAACATTTCCCACTGTGTCTTTCTCTGTGACATTAGAACCACATTTCCCACAGTGCCTTTCTCTATGTCACAGAAATACATGTCTCACAGGACCTTTCACTGTTTCAGCAGGACATTTTCCACAGTGTCTTTGTCTACATCTTCATAACTACATTACCGACAGTGCCTTTCTGCATGACACCAGAACTACATTTCTCACAGTCTTTCTCTATGACATCACATCTACCTTTTCCTCTGTGCCTTTCTCTACATCATCAGAAATACATTTCCCACAGTTCCTGTTTCTACTTCATCAGATTGACATTTCCCACAGTGCCTTTCTCTGCATCATCACAATTACATTTCCTACAGTGCCTTTCTCTGTTTTATCAGAATGACTTTTCACACAGTTCCTTTCTTGGTGTCATCTGAACTACATTTCTCACAGTTCCTTTTTCAATATAATCAGAACTACATTTCCCAAAGTTCCTTTCTTGGTGTCATCAGAACTTAATTTTCCATAGATTCTTTCTTTTTTTCTTTTTTTTTTTTTTTTTTTTTGGCCAGAGCTGAGGACTGTACTCAGGCCATTGTGCTTGCTAGGCAAGTGCTCTACCCATGAGCTAAATCCCTAATCCCATAGTTTCTTTCTCTGTGGCATAGGAAGTACATTTCCCACAGTGCCTTTCTGCATCTCATCAGAACTATATTACCTAAAGTTCCTTTCTCATGTCAACATGACTAAATTTCCCACAGTGTCTTTCTCCTTATAATCAAAAGCACTTTTCCTATACTGGCAACAGAACTACGTAGCCAACCCTTCCTTTATCTACATTATAAAAAGTACATCTCCCACAATGCCTTTCTAAGTGTCATGAGAACTACATTTCCCACAGTGCGTTTCTAAGTGTCATCACAACCACATTTTCCACAGTTCCTCTGTGTATGTCATCAGCACTATATTTCCCATAGTTCCTTTCTCTATGATGTCATGACTACATTACCCACATTGCCTTTCTTTGTGTCATCAAATCTACATTTCCCAGATTCCCTTATCCTAAGTCATCAGAAATACATTTCTACCTTTACATTATTTATTTCATCAGAACTCCATTTCTCACTGTGCATTTCTCTGTGTCATCAGAACTACATTTCCCACAGTGCCTTTCTCTTTGACATCAGAACTACATTACTCAGAGTGCCTTTCTTGGTGTCATCAGAAATACATTACCAAAACGTGTTTCTCTTTGTAATCAGAACTACATTTTCCACAGTGCCTTTTTCAGTGTCATCTGAAATACATTTTCCACAGTTCCTATGTGTACATCATCAGAACTACATTTTCCACAGTGTCTTTCTCTGTGACATAAGGCCTTCATTTCCCACATTTCTTTTTGTGGGTCATCATAACTACATATGCCTGAGGGCCTTTCTCTATGTTACACAACTATATTTCAACTAGATAAACACAACTAGATAAACAAAACAAAATTATCATCTGATAAAAGTCTAATATCCAAAGTACATATTGAATCCAATAAACAGATTGAAAACAAATTCTAATTGAAAAAGGTCTAATATCTAAAACATACATATTGAACTCAAAAAATCAAATAAATAAAACAAAAATTCTCATCTAATAAAGTCTAACATCAAAAATACACATATAGAACATTATTACGTAAATGAAACAAATTATCACCTGAAAAGTCTAATATCCATAACATACATTCTGATCACAAAAATTTAAATAAAACATAAATTTTTATCTGATAAAAATGTAATATTCAAAAATATACATATTAAACACAGTAATTCAAATAAAACAAAAACTCTCATTTGATAAAAATCTAATATAAAAAACGTATTTATTGATCAAAAGAAATTTAAAAAATGAAAATTTTCAACTGATAAAGGCCTAATATCCAAAATATACATATTAACCCAACATATAAAAAAAACAAAATCTCATGATAATTTTCAAATATCAACACAAACTTACTGAACACAAAAATTACATAAAAGAAAAAAATTCTGCAGATAAGATCCAATATTCAAAATATACACATTGATCATAAGAAAACCGATAAATAAAAAAATTCTCACCTGATTAAAGCCTACTATCCAAAACATACATATTGAACACAAGAAATTATATGCAACAAAAATTCTAGTCTGATAAAGTCTAATAATAAAAAATACTTACTCCAAACAAGAAACTACATAAATTCAAAATTAGACATCAAAATGCCCAACAGTACAATTAAGAAATGGGCTATAAATCTAACTAGAGAATTCTCAACAGAGGAAGCTCAAAGGGCAGAAAGACATTTAAGGAATTGTTCAACATCCCTAATTATCCAGGAAAAGCAAATCAAAACGACTGTGAGATACCACCTTACAACTGTCAGAATGCCTAAGGTCAAAAACACAGAAGACAGCTAGAGAGGATGTGGAGCAAAGGGAAGTCTCCTCCACTGCTGGTGGGAAAGCAAGCTTCTACAGCCACTTTGGAAATCAATATGGTGCTTCCTTAGACAATTGGGAATCCATCTCCCCCAAGACCCAGCTATAGCACTCTTGGGCATATACCAAGGAAAGCTCAATCATACCAAAAGGGCATTTCTTAGCTATGTTCATATCAGCATTGTTTGTAATAGCCAGAACCTGAAAACCACCTAGATGCCCTTCAACTGAAGAATGGATGAAGAAAATATGGTACATATACACAATTGAGTACTACTCAGCAGAGAAAAACAATGACATCATGAGGTTTGTAGGCAAATGGATGGATATAGAAAAAATCTTCCTGAGTGAGGTAACCCAGACTCAGAAGGACAAACATGTTATGTACTCACTCATAGGAGGATACTAGATGTAAAACAAAGATGACTAGACTGCTACACATGTCCAGGGAAGCTACCTAGAAAACAGGACCCTAGGAAAGACCCAGGGATTGCCCAATGACAGAGAAATGGATAAGATCTACATGAACAACCTGGATGACAGTGGGAGTAATGAAGGGCAAGATTTGAGGGAAAGAAAGCTTAGGGGAGCAGGAGATCCCAGCTGGATCAAGAACAGAAAGGGAGAACAAGGAATAACACACCATGATAAATGATGTCCACATGAGAACAGGAATAGGCAGAGTGCTGGAGAGGTTCCCAGAAATCTACAATGATTCATCCTCTGTAGACTGCTGGCCATGGTGGAGAGAATGCCTGATCTGACCTAGTCTGGTGATCAGATGGCCAAACACCCTAATGGTCATGCTGGAACTCTCATCCAATAGCTGATGGAAGTGGATGCAGAGATCCTCTGCCAGGTCCCAGGTGGAGCTCCAGGAGTCCAATTGTCCAGAAAGAGGAGGGACTGTAAGAGTGTGAATTGTTGAGACCAAGATTGGAAAAGAACAGGGACAAATTTTCAAATGAATGGAAGCACTTGAATTATGAACCAAAGGCTGTTGAGCACCCAGCTTGATCAGGCCCTCTGGATAAGTGAGACAATTGAATAGCTTGAACTGTTTGGGAGGCACCTAGGCTGTGGGACTGGGACCTGTCCTTAGTGCATGAGCTGGCTGTTTGGAACCATGGGCTTACATAGGGACACTGCTCAGCCTGGAAGGAGGGGACTGGAACAGCCTGTACTGAATCCACATGGTTTAAATGAATCCCTAGGGTAATCTTGTCCCTGGAGGAGATGGGAATGGAGGGGAGGGGCTGGGGGGAAGGTGTGGGGTGGGCAGGATGGGGGAGAACAGGGGACTCCATGGCTGATGTGCAAAATTATAACACAAATATAATGAATAACAATTAAAAATATGAAAATATGCCAAAAATACTCTCAAAACAGGAAACAAAATAAATTAAAAATGATGCAATGATAAAGGTCTAACACAAAAAGTGCATTGAATATTATAATTCAAATAAACAAACAAAAATTATCATCTGATAAAAGTCTAATATCCAAAATATACATATTAAATGCAAGAAATCATAAAAAGAACATAATTCTCATGCGATAAACTTCAAATATAATATATATATATAATTATTGAACACAAAACTTTAAATAAAAAAATTCTCTGCAGATAAGTATCCAATATTCAAAATATGGAAATTTATCATAATCAAATAGATAAATAAAACCAAAATTTTCATCTAATTAAAGTCTCAATCCAAAATACATATATTGAAAAAAATTAATTAGATAAAGCAAAAATTCTCCATTTTTAAGTTCTATTACCCCAAATAAACACATTAATCCCATGAAATCAGATAAATGAAACAAAAATTATCATCTGATTAAAGTATAATATCCAAATTATATATAGTAAAGACAAGAAATCAGAAAAACAGAACAAAATTTCTCATGTAATAAAATTCTAATATTCAAAATATACTTACTGAACACAAGAAATCAGATAAATAAAATATAAATTATCAGATAAATACAACAGAAATGATCAGATAAAGGGCTTGTATCCCAATGTACACATTGAACCAAAGATATCATAGAAATAAAACAAATTCTCATCTGATAAAAATCATATCCAAAATAAACATATTGAACACAAGAAATCAGAAAAGAAAACCAAAAACACTTATTTCATAGAGGTCTAATATCCAAAATATATATATTGAACATAATTAGATAAATAAAACAAAAATTTTCACCAGATAAAGGACTAATATCCAGAATATATATATTGAAAACAAGAAATCAGATAAATAGAACCATTTATTACATGAGAATTTTCATTCTATTTATCCAATATCTTGTTTTCAATATATATATATTCTGGATATTAGTCCTGTATCAGGTGAAAATTTTGTTTTATAATTCTCATGTAATAAATGTCTAATATCAAAATCATTCACATTGAACAAACACACACAAAACAAAACACAAAACAAAATTCTCATGTGATAAAGGTTGAATATCAAAAACATACTTATTGAACACAAGAAATCAGATAAACAAAACAAAAATTCTCATATGATGAAGGTCTAATATTCAAAATACACATATGGAACACAAGAAATCAGGAAAAAAAGAAAATTTTCATGTGATAATGGTCAAATATGAAAAACATTCTTATTGAACAATAGAAATCAAATAAAACAAAAATTCTCATTTGATAAAGGTTTAATATCCTAAATATATAGATTGAACACAAGAAATTAAATAAAACAAAAATTTTCACCTGAAAAAGGTCTATATACAAAATGTACATATTGCACACTAGAATTAAAAAAAGTAATAATACCACAATTCTCATCTGATAAACTTCTAATATCAAAAATATCAAAACTAAATCAAGTAATCAGAAAAACAAAAAAATCTCATGTGATAAAGATAAAATATCAAATATATTCATATTGAAACATAATTTTTCACCTGAAAAATTTCTAATATCCAGAATATATATATTGAACACAAGAAATCAGAAAAAGAAAACTAAATCTTCGTGTGATACAGGTCAATATAAAAAATATACATTTTGAACATAAAAAATTAAATAAGTGCTGGAGAGAAGGCTCAGTGGTTAAGAGCACCAACTGCTCTTCCAGAGGTCCTGAGTTCAATTTACAGCAACAGCATGGTGGCTCACAACCACGTGTAATGAGATCTGGTGCTATCTTCTTGCCTGCAGGAACACATTCAGGCAGAATACTTGTATACACAATAAATAAGCAAATTTTGAAAAAAAATAAAACAAAAATCCTCATCTGATAAAATTGAATATTCAAAATATACCTATTGAATACAAGAATTAAGATAAATAAAACAAAAATTCTCACCTGATAAAGTTCTAATATAATATACAAAGTATACACATTGAACACAAGAAATTTGATAAATATAACAAAATTTTTTCTAATGAAGGTATAATATCCAAAATAACCACGTTGAACATAATTAGAATATAAAAGAAAAATTCTCATCTGATAAATTCTACAATCAAAAATATACACATTGAAAACAAGAAACCAGAAAAACAAACAAAAATTTCTCATGTCATAAAGGTCTAATGACCAAAACATACAATTTGAACATGATTAAATAAATAAAACAAAAGTTCTCATGTGATAAAGGTCTAACATGAAAATATATTTATTAAACACAAGAAATTAAATATAACAAAAATATCATCAGATACAGGTCTAATAACCAAAATATACATATTGACCACAAGAAATAAGGTAAAACCAAATTTTCACCAGTTACAGTCTAATATTGGAAATATTCATATTGAACACAAGAAATCATATAAGTAAACAAAAATTGTCATCTGATAAAGGTTGAATATCCCAAATATATTCATTGAACACAAGAAATCATGGAAATAGAATAATTTCATCTAATAAAGGTCTAATGTCCAATACATAGATATTGAACAGGCTAAGGTAAATAATACAAAAATTCTCATCTGATAAATCCCTAATAACAAAAATATACATACTGTGCACAAAAAATTTAATAAAACAAAAATTTTCACCTGATAATGGTCTAATATAAAAATATGCATATGGAACAAAGAAATTAATTAAAAGTTCTCATCTGATAAATGATTAATATCCAAAAGGTACATATTGAACAGAAGTAACTATTTAAATAAAACAAAAATTGTCATCTGGTAAAGGTCTAATTTTAAAAATATATTCAAGGAACACACAAAAATAAATAAAATAAAAATTCACACCTGATAAAGCCTAATATCAAAAGTCTTCTCATTGAAAACAAGAAATTAGATGAAGTAAACAAATATTTTCTCAAATAAAAATCTAATATCCAAACATTTCAGAGAGTCTCATTTGTGAAGTAGGATGTTTCTGTTACTAGACATTTATCAGATAAAAATTTTTGGTTTTTTAATTTCTTGGGTTCCATATGTATATAATTGATATTAGACATTTACCACCTGAGAATTTTTGTTTTATTCATGTAATTATGTTCAATGTGTATATTTTGGATATTGTAATTTTATCTGATGAGAAATTTTTATTTATATGGTTTCTTTGGTACAATGAGTATATTTGGGAATTTATTCCTTTATCAGATTAGAATTTTTGTATTATTCATCTGATTTCTAATTTCCAATGTGTATATTTAGGATGTAGTATTTTATCAGGAGAGAATTTTTTTTCATTTACTTTCCTGTGTTCAATATGTATATTTTGGATATAAGACCTATATCAGATATTCAAGCTCTTAGGCAAACAGTTCAAGAGGGTCCCTAAAGTCTGGGGTAATTCATGAATGATTTAGAGCAGAAAGAACTTATGATTCAGAAGGATGAAGATTCTAGCGAGGAGAAAATGAAAGTAAAGGTACAGGCACTCATAGGCAATCCACATGCACAGCCAACAGCAGCTGTGAGGAAGCAGTTACAGGAATTAGTCATTCCTACAAGAATTATCCAGGGACAAATAGGGTTTCTCATCAAGGGTCGATGGTGGCAACCCCCTAACTTTAATCCTAGATATAATAATTATTTAGAGCCATTACCTTTTATGGGAGCTTATGATGTACATGGGAACCGATGGATGAATCATAATGGTATGAAAACAGAATGGCATAAGTTACAGTTCATGGAAAGATTAGCTAGGTCCCGACACCCTGGTCCCTTCTCACCGGCAGGCAAAGGTTAAAATATTCTCACACAAATGAAATCATGGTTAGAACAATGATGGAAAGGGTTTAATTTTGATACAAAACAAAGGTGTAGAAGGAAAATTACAGCTAGGGTCGTAATGTTCTCTGTCCAGATGAGGAACCACAAAAGAAAAAGTAAAGGCTATACTCATGAGATCTGTTAATCATTCTGAGAAAATTGTGTGACTACATTGTTGATTCTATCTATGTCTATCACCCTATTGGCTGATTGTCATGTTTCCTCAAGTCACTGTATAAAATTCACTGCTTGGTCTGAGTAAAATTGCAGCAGCTTCACAACATACTCTCGTGTCTGTGGCTGTCTGTCACTCACAGAATCCCACTTATCCTGAGTACCTTCACCCCGTTCTCCCTCTGTCTGGTGTTTCAGCTGAGATCCAGTCCACTGCAGAAATTGGCCTGGGTCCCCCCTCCAGTGTTAGGGATGAAATTGGCCTGGCTCCCTCTCCAGTGTCCAGGTTCAAAACCCCCTGGCTCCTCCTCCAATGCCCTGATGAAATCGGCCTGTATCCCCCTCCAGTGTCAGGGATGAAATTGGCCTGTCTCCCGCTCCAGTGCCCTGATGGAATTGGCCTCTCTCCCTCTCCAGATCACTGATGAAACCAGCCTGGCTCCCTCTCCAGTGTCCATGCTGAAATTGCCCAGGATCCCCCCACAGTGCACTAATGAAATCATCCTGGCTCACCTTCCAGTGTCAGGAATAAATTCTGCCTAGATACACCTACAGTGCCTTGATGAAATATGCCTGGGTCCCCCTGCAGTGCCCTGATGAAATGAGCCTGGCCACCCACTCAGTGTCCAGGAGGAAATTCGCCTGGGTCCCACTTCTAGTGCCCAGATGAAATCAGGCTAGCTCCCCCTCCAGTGTCTGAATGAAATCAGCCTGGCTCTCCCTCCAGTATCAGGGAAGAAATCAGCATGTTTAACCCTTCAGTGCTCTGATGAAATCAGTTTGGGTCCCCCTGCAGTGCTGGTGTAAAATCATCCTGACTCCCCCTCCAGTGTCCAGGATGAAATAGGCCTGGCTCCCCAGCCAGTGTCCAGCATGAAATCAGCCTGGATCCCCCTCCAAGGCCCTGATGAATTTGGCCTGGGTCCCCCTCAAGTGTCAGGTATGAAATCGACATGGGTCCCTCTTCAGTGTCCAGGATGAAATCAGCTATTTTCCCCCTCCAGTGCCCTAAGGAAATCAGCCTTGGTCCCCCCCAGTGACAGAGATAAAATCATCCTAACTCCCCCTCCAGTGCCCTGATCAAATTGGCCTGGCTCCCCCTCCAGTGTCAGGGATGAAATCAGCCTGGCTCCACCTCCAGTATTAGGGATGAATGTGGCCTGGGTCCACCTCCAGTGTGAGGGATCAAATCGTCCTGGCTCCCCCTCCAGTGACCTGATGAAATCGGCCTGGCTCCTCCTAAGGTGCCCTGATGAAATCGGCCTGCATCCCCCTCCAATGTCCAGGATATAATCGGCCAGGCTCCACCACCAGTGCCCTGATGAAATCGGCCTGGCTCCCCCTCCAAGGCCCTGATGAAATTGGCCTGGGTCCCCCTCAAGTGTCAGGTATGACATCCGCCTTACTCCTGCTTCAGTGTCCAGGATGAAATCAGCCTAGCTCTTCCTGCAGTGACCTGATGAAATAGGCCTGGTTGCCCCTCTTGGGACCTGAAATAAACAGCTTGTATCCCCTTCCAGTGCCCTGATGAAATCGGCCTGTCCCCCCCATTTGTGCCCTAATGAAATCATCCTGGCTCATCCCCATTGTCAGGTGTGACCTCGGCATGGATACCCCTACAGTGCTTTGATTAAATATGCCTGGTTCCCCCTCCAGTGCCCTGATGAAATGAACCTGCCTACCTATATTGTGTCCAGGATGAAATTGGCCTGGGACCCCTCCATCGCCCTGAAGAAATCGGCCTGGCTCCACCTCAAGTATCTGGATGAAATTAGCCTGACTCTCCCACCAGTGTCAGGGATGAAATCAGGCTTTGTACCCCAAAGTGCCCTGATGAAATCGGCTTGGGTCCCCCTGCAGTGCTGATGTAAAATCAGCCTGACTGCCCCTCCAGTGTCTGGAAGAAATCGGACTGGCTCCCCTCCTGTGTCCAGCATGAAATCGGCCTGGCTCCCCCTCTAAGTTCCTGATGAAATCAGCAGGGATCCACTTCCAGTGTCAGGGTAGAAATCAGCCTGGGCCATCCTCCAGGGCCCTAATGAAAACGGCCTGTCTCCTGCTCCAATGCCCTGATGAAATCTGCCTGGCATCCCCTCTGCCTGAAGAAATCGGCATGGCTCCCCCTCCAGTGCCCTGATGATTTCAGCCAGGGTCCCTTTTCAGTGCCCTGATGAAATCAGCTTGGCTCCCCATCCATGGTACAGGATGAAATCGACCTGGGTAAACCTCAAGTGCCCTGATGAAAACAGCCTGTGTCCCCCTCCATTATCAGGAATGAAATCAGCCTGGGTCTCCCTCCAGTGCCCTGATGACATCGGCCTGGGTCCAGCAACAGTGACTAGGATCAAATCAGCCTGCGACCCCACCAGTATCCTTCATGAAATCGGCCAGGATAACCTCAAGTGCTCTGATGAAATTGTCCTGGCACCATCGTGGCTCCACATCCAGGGGCCTGATGAAACCGACCTGGCTCTCCTCCACTGCCCTGATGAAAATGTCCTGGTTCCCCCTCCAGGGTCCAGGATAAATCGGCCTGGATACCCCTCCATTGTTCAGTGTGATATCGGCAGGGCTCCCCTTCCAGTGCCCTCATGAATTTGGCCTGGCTCAACCTCCAGTGCCTTGATGAAATCAGCCTGGCTCCCCCTCCAGTGTTATGGATGAAATCAGCATGGCTTCCCCTCCAGTGCCCTGATGAAATTGGCCTGCCTTCCGCTCCAGGGTCCAGGATGAAATGGGCCTGGCTCCACTCCATAGTCAGGGATGAAATCGGCCTGTTTCCCCTTCCTCTGTCAGGGATGAATTTGGCCTGTCTCTCCCTCCATTGCCCAGATGAAATCAGTCTGGCTCCCACTCCAGTGTCAGGGTAGAAATCGGCCTATCTCCTCCCCCAGTGCCCTGATGAAATCAGCCAGGATCCCTCACCAGTGCCCTGTTGAAATCAGCTTGGCTCTCCCTCTAGTGTACAGGATGAAATCAGCCTGGGTCCACCTCAAGTGCTCTGATGAAAACGGCCTGTGACCCCTTCCAGCATCACTGATGAATTCAGCCTGGGTCTCCCTCCAGTGCCCTGATGACAATGGCCTGGGTCCAGCAACAGTGTCTAGGATTGAATCGGGCTTATACCCCATGGGTGTGCTTCATGAAATCAGCCAGGCTCCCCTCCAGTGCCCTGATGAAATTGTCCTGCTACCCCTTCAGGGCCCTGAAATAATCACTTGGATCTCCTTCCAGTGTCTGGGATCAAATCATCATGGCTCCCCCTCCAGTGCCCTGGTGAAATTTTCCTGGTTCCCCTTCCAGATGCAGGGATGAAAAAGCCCTGGCTCCCCCTCCAGTGCATTGATCAAATTGGCCTGGCTACACCTCAACTGTCAGGGATGAAATCAGCCTGGCTCCCTCTCTAGTTTCCAGGGTGAAATCGGCCTGGGTAGACCTCCAGTGTCGGGGATCAAATCTGCCTGGCTCCCCATCCAGTGTTCAGATGAATTCGGACTGGCTCTGCCTCCAGTGCCCTTATGCAATGGTCCTGGCTCACATACAGTGACCTGATGAAATTGGCCTGGCTCACCTTCCTGGGTCCTGGATGAAATAGGACTGGCCCCCACTCCAGAGTCAGGGATGAAATCTGCCTGTGTCACCTTCCTCTATCTGGAATGAATTCACCCTATCTAGCCCTCCATTGCCTTGATGAAATCAGTCTGTCTCCCATCCAGTGTCAGGGTAGAAATCGGCCTGTCTCCTACTCCAGTGCCCTGAGGAAATTGGCCTGGGTCACCCTTCAGGGCCCTGAAATAATCATCTTGGATCTCCTTCCAGTGTCTGGGAAGAATTCATCATGGCTCCCCCTTCAGTGCACTGATGAAATTGTCCTGGCACCCCCTCCAGTGTCAGGGATGAAATAGGCCTCTCTATACCTCCAGACCCCTGTTTAAATCAGCCTGTCTCCCCCTCCAGAGCCCTGATGAAACCAGCCCTGCTCCTCCTCCACTGCCCTGATGAAATTGGCATGGTTCCCCCTCCAGTGTCCAGGATGAAGGCGGCCTGGTTCTGTCTCCAGTGCCCTGTTTAAATCGGCCTAGCTCCCCCTACAGTGTCCTTATGGAATCGTAGTGGTTCCCCCTCCAGTGCCCTGATGAAATCTTTCTGGCTCTCTTCCAGGGCCCCGAATAAATTGTCCTGGTTCCCCCTCCAAGGTCCAAGAAGGAATTGGCCTGGCTGTCCCGCCATTGTTTGGGATGGTATCAGCATGGCTCCCCCTCCAGTGCCCTAAAGAATTCAGCCTGGCTCAACCTCCAGTGCTTTGATGAAATCAGCCTGGCTCCCCCTCCAGTGTTAGGGATGAAATCAACATGGCTTCCCCTCCAGAGCCCTGATGAAATTGGCCTGGCTCCCCCTCCAGGGTCCAGGGTGAAAGGGGCCTGGATCCACTCAAGAGTCAGTGATAAAATTGGCCTGGCTCTCACTCCAGATTCAGGGATGAAATCGGCCTATGTCCCCTTCCTGTGTCAGGGATGAAATCGGCCTGTCTACCCCTCCATTGCCCAGATGAAATCAGTCTGGCTCCCACTCCAGTGACAGGGTAGAAATCGGCGTGTCTCCTCCTCCAGTGCCCTGATGAAATCATCCAGAGTCCCTCTCCAGTGCCCTGTTGAAATGGGCCTGGCTCCCCTCCAGTGTCAGATGAAATCGGCCTGGTTCTCACTCCAGGGTCAGGGTAGAAATTAGCCTATCTCCTCCTCCAGTGCCCTGTTGAATTTGGTCTGGGTCAACCTCCAGGGCCCTAACATATTCATCTTGGATCCCCTTCCACTGTCTGGGATGAATTCATCATGGCTTCCCTTCCAGTGCCCTGATGAAATTGTCCTGGCTCTCCCTCGAGTGTCATGGATGAAATGGGCCTCTCTGTCCCTGAAGAGCCCTGATGAAATCGGCCTGTCTCCTCCTCCAGAGCCCTAATGAAATCAGCCTGGCTACCCCTCCTGTGCCCTCATGAATTTGGCCTGGCTCAACCTCCAGTGCTTTGATGAAATCAGGCTGGCTCCCCCTCCAGTGTTAGGGATGAAATCAACATGGCTTCCCCTCCAGAACCCTGATGAAATTGGCCTGGCTCCCCCTCCAGGGTCCAGGATGAAAGGGGCCTGGCTCCACTCAAGAGTCAGTGATGAAATCGGCCTGACTCTCACTCCAGATTCAGGGATGAAATCGGCCTATATCCCCTTCCTTTGTCAGGGATGAAATCGGCCTGTCTCCTCCTCCAGCGCCCTGATGAAATCAGCCAGGGTCCCTCTCTAGTGCCCTGATGAAATCAGCTTGGCTCTCCCTCCAATGTAAGGGATGAAATCAGCATGGGTCTCCCTCCAGTACCCTGATGACATCAGCCAGGGTCTAGCAACAGTGTCTAGGATCAAATTGGCCTGCCATCCCACCAGTGACCTTAATGAAATTGTCTGGGATCCCCTCCTGTGCCCTGATGAATTTGTCCTGGCACCTCTACAGGGCCCTGAAATAATCAGCTTGGGTGGCGTTCCAGTATCTGGGATAAAATCATGAGGGCTCCACCTCCTGTGCCCTGGTGAATTTTTCCTGGCTTGCCCTCCAGTGTCAGGGATGAAATCGGCCCAGCTCTCCCTCCAGTTTCAGGGGTGAAATTGGCATGGGTAAACCTCCAGTGTCAGGGATCAAATCGGCCTGCCTCCCCATCAAGTGCCCTGAAGAATTCGGCCTGGTTCAACCTCCAGTGCCATGGTGAAATCGGCCTGGCTCCCCCTCCACTGTCAGGGATGAAATCAGCCTGTCCCCTAGTCCAGTGTGAGGGATGAAATTGGCCTGGCTTCTCCTCCAGCACCCTGAAGAAATCTGCCTGGCTCCCTCTCCAATTTCAAGTATGAAAGCGGCCTGGCTCCCCCTCCAGTACCCTGATAAAATCGGCATAGCTCAACCTCCAGAGCCTTGATGAAATGGGCCTGGCTCCCCCTCCAGTGTTAGGGATTAATTCGGCATGGCTCCCCCTCCAGTACTCTGATGAAATCTGCCTTGCTCACCTCCACTGCCTTGATGAATTTGGCCTGGCTCCACCTCCAGGGTCCAGCATGAAATGGGCCGGTTTATGCTCCTGTGTCTTGGATGAAATCGGCCTGGCTCCCACTCCAGATTCAGGGATGAATTCAGCCTGTGTCCCCTTCCTGTGTCAGGGATGAAATCTGCCTGTCTACCCCTCCATTGCCCTGAAGAAATCAGTCTGGCTTACCCTCCAGTGTCAGAGTTGAAATCGGCCTGACTCCTCCTCCAGTGCCCTGATTAAATCGGCCTGGGTCCCCCTCCATGGCCTTGAAATATTCAGTTTCAATCCCCTTCCAGTGTCTGGGATGAATCCATCATGGCTTTCCCTCCAGTGACCTGATGAAATTTTCCTGGATTCCCTAAAGTGTCAATGATGAATTCGGCCTGCCTCCCCCTCCAGAGACCTGATGAAACCAGCCTGGATCCCCCTCCAGTGTCCATGCTGAAATTGGCCTGGGTCCTCACACAGTGCCCTAATGCAATCATCTTTGCTCCCCCTTCACTGTCAGGGATGAAATATGCCTTGGTACCCCTACAGTGCCTTGATGAAATATGCCTGGTTCCTCCTGCAGTGTCCGGATGAAATCATCCTGGCTTCCTTTCCAGTGTCCAGGATGAAATCCGCCTGGCTCCCATTCCAATGCACTGATGAAATCAGCCTGGAAACCCTGCTAGTGCCCTGATGGAATCGTCCAGTCTCCCCCTCCAGTGGCAGGGATGAAATCGGCTTGGTTCCCCCACCAGTTCTCTGATGAAATGAGCCAGGGTTTCCCCTCCAGTGTCAGGGATGAAATCGGCCTCTCGGTCCCTCCAGAGCCCTGATGAAACCTGCCTGTCTCTGCCTTCAGAGCCCTGAAGAAACCAGCCTGGGTCCCCCTCCACTGCCCTGATGAAATTGTCCTGTTTCCCCCTCCATGGTCCAGGATGAAATGTGCCTGGCTCTGCCTCCATTGAGCTGTTTAATTCAGCCTGGCTCCCCCTACAGTGCTTTTATGAAATCTTTGTGGCTCCCCCTCCAGTGCCCTGATGAAAGAGTCCTGGCTCTCCTCCACTGCCCTGACAAAATTGTCCTGGTTCCCCCTCCAGGGTCCAGGATGAAATCGGCCTGGATCCCCCTCCATTGTTCGGGATGATATCCGCAGGGCTCCCCCTCCAGTGCCCTCATGAATTTGGCCTGGCTCAACCTCCAGTGCCTTGATGAAATCAGTCTGGCTCCCCCTCCAGTGCCCTGATGAAATGGGCCTGGCTCCCCCTCCAGGGTCCAGGATGAAATGGGCATGGCTCCACTCCAGAGTCAGGGATGAAATCGGCCCAGCTCCCCTCCAGTTTCAGGGGTGAAATTGGCCTGGGTAGACCTCCAGTGTCAGGGATCAAATCGGCCTTCCTCCCCATCAAGTGCCCTGAAGAATTCGGCCTGGTTCAACCTTCAGTGCCCTGATGAAATTGGCCTGGGCTCCCCCTCCAGAGTCAGGGATGAAATCTGCCTGGCTTTCCCTGCATTGTCAGTGATGAAATCAGCATGGGTCCCCTTCCTGTGCCCTGATCAAATATGCCTGGCTCCCCTCCACAGCACTAATGCAATTGGCCTGGCTGCCCCTCCAGTGTCTGGGATCAAATCAACCTTGGTCCTCCTTTAGTGCCATGATTAAATCAGACTTGGTCCTCCTCCAGTGTCCAGGATGAAATCAGCCTGACTCCCTGAAAAATGCCCTGATGAAAATCGCCTGGGTCCCCCTCCACTGTCAGGGATGAATGGCCTGTCTCCCCCTCCAGATCACTGATGAAACCAGCCTGGCTCCCTCTCCAGTGTCAATTCTGAAATTGGCCTGGATCCCCCCACAGTGCCCTAATGAAATCATCCTTGCACAGCCTTCAGTGTCAGCGATAGTATCTGCCTAGATACCACTACAGTGCCCTGAAGAAATGAGCCTGATACCCATTCAGTGTCCAGGAGGAAATTGGCCTGGGTCCCACTCCAGTGCCCTGATGAAATCAGCCTGCCCCTTCCAGTGCCCAGATGAAAACAGGTTAGGTCCCCCTCCAGTGTTTGGATGAAATCAGCCTGGCTCCACCTACAGTATCAGGGATGAAATCAGCATGTGTAACCCGACAGTGCCCTGATGAAATCGGCTTGGTTCCCCCTGCAGTGCTGGTGTAAAATCAGCCTGACTCCCCCTCCAGTGTCCAGGATGTAATAGGCCTGGCCCCCAGCCAGTGTCCATCATAAAATCAGCCTGGCTCCCCTTCCAAGGCCTTGATGAATTTGGCCTGGGTCGCCCCCCTCCCCCCAAGTGTTCAGGATGAAATCAGCTATTTTCTCCCTCCAGTGCCCTAAAGAAATCACCCTTGGTCCCCCTCCAGTGACAGAGATGAAATCATCCTAGCTCCCCCTCCAGTGCCCTGATCAAATTGGCCTGTCTCCCCCTCCAGTGTCAGGGATGAAATCAGCCTGGCTCCACCTCCAGTATCAGGAATGAAATCAGCCTTGGTCCCCTTCCAGTGCCCTGATGAAATCAGCCTGCTCCCTTCCATTGCCCAGATGAAATCAGGCTAGCTCCACTTCCAGTGTCCAGATGAAATCAGCCTGGCTCACCCTCAAGTGTCAGGGATGAAATCAGCATGCATAACCCCACAGTGCCCTGATAAAATCGGCCTTCGTCCCCCTCCAGTGACAGAGATGAAATCATCCTAGCTCCCCCTCCAGTGCCCTGATCAAATTGGCCTGGCTCCCCCTCCAGTGTCAGGGATGAAATCAGCCTGGCTCCACCTCCAGTATCAGCGATGAAATTGGCCAGGGTCCACCTCTACTGTAAGGGATCAAATCGTCCTGGCTCCCCCTCCAGTGACCTGATGAAATTGGCCTGGCTCCTCCTAAGGTGCCCTGATGATATCGGCCAGCCTCCCCCTCCAATGTCAGGGATGAAATCGGCCAGGCTCCACCACCAGTGCCCTGATGAAATCAGCCTGGCTCCCCCTCCAAGGCCCTGATGAAATTGGCCTGGATCCCCCTCAAGTGTCAGGTATGATATCAGCCTGGGTCGCGCTTCAGTGTCCAGGATGAAATCGACCTAGTTCTCCCTACAGTGACCTGATGAATTCAGCCTGGGTGCCCCTCTTGGGCCCTGAAATAATCAGCTTGTATCTCCTTCCAGTGCCCTGATGAAATCGGCATGTCCCTCCCATCTGTGCCCTAATGAAATCATCCTGGTCCCCCCCATTGTCAGGGATGACCTTGGCATGGATACCCCTACAGTGCCCTGATGAAATATGCCTGGGTCCCCCTCCAGTGCCCTGATGAAATGAACTTGCCTATCCATATTGTGTCCAGGATGAATTCGGCCTGGTACCCCTCCAGTGCTCTGAAGAAATTGGCCTGGCTCCCCCTGAAGTGTTTGGATGAAATTAGCCAGGCTCTCCCACCAGAGTCAGGGATGAAATCAGCTTTGTACCCCAAAGTGCCCTGATGAAATTGGCTTGGGTCCCACTGCAGTGCTGATGTAAAATCAGCCTGACTGCCCCTCCAGTGTCCAGAAGAAATTGGCCTGGCTCCCACTCCAGTATCCAGGATGAAATCGGCCTGGCTCCCTCTCCAGTGCCCTGATGAAATCAGGCTGTCTCCCCCTCCAGTGTTAGTGATGAAATCCGCCTGGCTCCCTCTCCAGTGTCCAGGTTCAAATCTGACAGGCTCCCCCTCCAGTGCCCAAATGAAATCGGCCTGGCTCACCCTCCAGTGCCCTGATGATTTCAGCCAGGGTCCATTTTCAGTGCCCTGATGAAATAGGCTTGGCTCCCTCTCCAAGGTACAGGATGAAATCGGCCTGAATACACCTCAAGTGCACTGATGAAAACAGCCTGTGTCCCCCTCCAGTATCAGGGATGCTATCAGCCTGGTTCTCGCTCCAGTCCCCTGGTTAAATCGTCCTGGCTCCCCTCCAGTGTCCATATGTAATGGGCCTGGCTCCCCTCCAGTGTCTGAGATGAAATGGGTCTGGCTCCCACTCCAGGGTCAGGGTAGAAATTAGCCTGTCTCCTCCTCCAGTGCCCTGTTGAATTTGGGCTGGGTCAACCTCCAGGGCCCTAACATATTCATCTTGGATCCCCTTCCACTGTCTGGGATGAATTTATCATGGCTTCCCCTCCAGTGCCCTGATGAAATTGTCCTGGCTCCCCCTCCAGTGTCATGGATGAAATGGGCCACTCTGTCCCTGAAGAGCCCTGATGAAATCGGCCAGTCTCCCCCTCCAGAGCCCTAATGAAATCAGCCAGGCTACCCCTCCTGTGCCCTCATGAATTTGGCCTGACTCAACCTCCAGTGCTTTGATGAAATCAGGCTGGCTCCCCCTCCAGTGTTAGGGATGAAATCAACATGGCTTCCCCTCCAGAGCCCTGATGAAATTGGCCTGGCTCCCCCTCCAGGGTCCAGGATGAAATGGGCCTGGCTCTACTCCAGAGTCAGTGATGAAATCGGCCTGACTCTCACTCCAGAGTCAGGGATGAAATCGGCCTGTGTCCCCATCCTGTGTCAAGGATGAAATCGGCCTGTGTCCACCTCTGTTGCCCTGATGAAATCAGTCTGGCTCCCACTCCAGTGTCAGGGTAGAAATCAGCCCGTCTCCTCCTCCAGTGCCCTGATGAAATCATCCAGAGTCCCTCTCCAGTGCCCTGTTGAAATCAGTTTGGCTCCCCCTCTAGTGTACAGGATGAAATCAGCCTGGGTCCACTTCAAGTGACCTGATGAAAACAGCCTGTGTCCCCCTCCAGTATCAGAGAGGAAATCAGCCTGGGTCTGCCTCCAGTACCCTGATGAAATCGGCCTGGGTGCAGCAACAGTGTCTAGGATCAAATCGGCCTGCCACCTCATCAGTGTCCTTCATGAAATCGGCCGGGTTCCCCTCTAGTGCCCTGATGAAATTGTTCTGGCACCCCTACAGGGCCCTGAAATAATCAGCTTGGATCCCCTTCTAGTGTCTGGAAACAAATCTCATGGCTCCACTTCCAGTGCCCTGGTGAAATTGTCCTGGCTCCCCCTCCAGGGTCCAGGATGAAATCAGCCTGGCTCATCCTCCAGTGCCCTGTTTAAATCGTCCTGGCTCCCCCTATAGTGACCTGATGAAACCATCCTGGCTCTCATCCACTGCCCTGATGAAATTGTCTTGGTTCCCCCTCCAGGGTCCAGGAAGAAATCTGCCTGGCTCTCCATCCAGTGTTAGGGATGATATCTGCATGGCTCCCACTCCAGTGCCCTGATGAATTTGGCCTGGTTCAACCTCCAGTGCTTTGTTGAAATCAGCCTGGCTCCCCCTCTAGTGTTAGGGATGAAATCAGCATGGATCCCCCTCCACTGCCCTGATTAAATTGGACTGGCTCCCCCTCCAGGGTCCAGGATGAAATGGGCCTGGCTCCGCTCCGGTGTCAGGGATGAAATTGACCTGGCTCTCACTCCAGAGTCAGGGATGAAATCAGCCTGTGTCCCCTTTCTATGTCAGGGATGAAATCACCCTGTCTAGCCCTCCATTGCCCTGATGAAATCAGTCTCACTCACCTCCGGTGTCAGGGTTGAAAATGGCCTGACTCCTACTCCAGTGCCCTGATGAAATTGGCCAGGGTCACCCTCCAGGGCCCTGAAATAATCACCTTGGATCCCCTTCCAGTGTCTGGGATGAATTCATCATGGATCCCCCTCCCGTTCCCTGACGAAATTGTCCTGGCTTCCCCTCCAGTGTCAGTGATGAAAGCTGCCTCTCTGCCCCTCCAGTGCCCTGATGAAACCAGCCTGGCTCCCCCTCCACTGCCCTGATGAAATTGTCCTGGTTCCCCCTCTAGGGTCCAGGATGAAATGTGCCTGGCTCTGCCTCCAGTGCCCTGTTTAAATCGGCCTGTCTCCCCCTACAGTGCCCTTATGAAATCGTTGGGGCTCCCGCTCCAATGCCCTGATGAAAGAGTCCTGGCTCTCCTCCAGTGCCCTGATGAATTTGGCCTGGCTCAACCTCCAGTGCCGTGATGAAATCGGCCTCGCTCCCTCTCCAGTGTTAGGGATCAAATGGGTCTGGCTCTGCTCCAGATTCAGGGATGAAATCCACCTGGCTATCACTCCAGAGTCAGGGATGAATTCGGCCTGTGTCCCTTTCCTGTGTCAGGGATGAAATCACCCTGTCTAGCCCTCCATTGCCCTGATGAAATCAGTCTGGCTCCCCTCCAGAGTCATGGTAGAAATCGGCCAGTCTCTTCCTCCAGTGCCCTAATGAAATTGGCCTGTGTCATCCTCCAGGGCCCTGAAATAATCACTTTGGATCCCCTTCCAGTGTCTGGGATGAATTCACCATGGCTTACCCTCCAGTGCCCTGAAGATATTTTCCTGGTTCCCCCTCCAGTGTCAGGCATGAAATCGCCCTCTCTGTCCCTCCAGAGCCCTGATGAAACCAGCCTGGCTCTCCCTCCACTGCCCTGATGAAAATGTCCTGGCTCCCCCTCCAGTGTTCGGGATGACATGGGCATGGCTTCACCTCCAGTGCCATGATGAGTTCGGCCTGGCTCAACCTCCAGTGCCTTGATGAAATTGTCCAGGCTTCTGCTCCAGTGTCAGGGATAAAATCAGCCTCTCTGCCCTTCCAGAGCCCTGATGAAATCGGCCTGTCTCCCCTCTAGAGCCCTGATGAAACTAGCCTGGCTCCCCCTCCACTGTCAGGGTAGAAATCGGCCTGTCTCCTCTTCCAGTGCCCTAAAGATATTGGCCTGGGTCATCCTCAAGAGGCCTGAAATAATCACCGTGGATCACCTTCCAGTGTCTGGGATGAATTCATCATGGCTCCCACTCCAGTGTCCTGATGAAATTGTCCTGGCTTCCCATCAAGTATCAGGAATGAAATTGGCCTCTCTTCCCCTCAAGAACCCTGATGAAAGCAGCCTGGCACCGCTCCAGTGTCCATGCTGAAATCCCCCTGGGTCCCCTAACAGTTCCCTAATGAAATCGTCCTGGCGCCGCCTCCAGTGTCAGGGATGAAATCGGCCTGGATCCCCCTACAGTGCCCTGATGAAATATGCCTGGCTACCTGTCCAGTGTCCAGGATGTAATCGGCCTTGGTCCCCCTCCAGTGCCCTGATGAAATCAGGCTGCCCCCGCTCCAGTGCCCTTATGAAATCAGCCAGGCTCCACCTCCAGTGTCAGGGATGAAATCAGTATGTGTACCCCTACCATGCCCTGATTAACTCGCCTTGGTTCCCCCTGCAGTGCTGGTATAAAATCAGCCTGAATCCCTCTCCAGTGTCTGGAAGCATTCTGCCTGGCTCCCACTCCATTGTTCAGGATGAAATCGTCCTGGCTCCCGCTCCAATGAGCTAATGAAATCGGCCTGGTATCTCCTCCATTGCCCTGATGTAATCGGCCAGTCTGCCCTCCAGTGTCAGGGATGAAATCGGCCTAGCTCCCCCTCCTGTGACCTGATGATATCAGACTGACTCTCCCTCCAGTGTTAGGGACGAAATCGGCCTGGCTCCATCTCCAGTGTCCAGGTTCAAATCTGCCTGGCTCCCCCTTCAGTGTCCTGATGAAATCGGCTGGCTCCCCCTCCAGTGCCTTGATGGAATCGGCCAGTCTCTCCCTCAGTGCCCTGATGTATTCAGAACTGCTCACCCTCTAGTGCCCTGATGAAAACAGCCAGTGTACCTCTCCAGTGCCCTGATGAAATCAGTTTCACTCCTCCTCCAGTGTACAGGATGAAATCGGCCTGGGTCCACCTCCTGTGCCCTCATGAAAATGGCCTGTGTACCCCTCCAGTATCAGGGATGAAATTAGACTAGCTCCAACTCCAGTGCACTGATGAAATCGGCCTATGTCTACATCCAGTGTCCAAGCAAATCGGCTTGGCTCCCCCTCCAGTTTCCTGCATGAAATCGGCCGAGCTCCTCCTTCAGTGCCCTGGTAAAATCGGCCTGGCACCCCTCCAGTGCCCTTAGGAAATTCAGCCTGATTCCCCCTCTAGTGGCCTGAAGAAATTTGCCTGGCTCCCCCTCCTGTGTCAGGGATGAAATCAGCCTAGGTCTCTCTCAAGTGCCCTGCTAAATCTGCCTGTCTCCCCCTCCAGTGCCCTTATAAAATTGGCCTGCCTCCCCCTCCAGTGTCAGAGATGCAATCAGCCTGGCTCCCCCTAAAGTTTCAGGTATGAAATAGGATTGGGTCCACCTCCAGTGTCAGGGATCAAATCAGAATAGGTGATGAAATTGGCATGCTTCCCCCTCTAGGGTCCAGGATGAAATTGGCCTGGATACCCTCCAGTGTCTGGGATAAAATTGGACTGACTCCCACTCCAGAGTCAGGGATGAAATCGGTCTGTGTCCCCTGCCTGTGCTAGGGATGAAATTGGCCTATTTCCCCTCCATTGCCCTGATGAAATCAGTCTGGCTCCCCCTCCGGTGTCAGGGATAAAATCAGCCTGGCTCCTGCTCCTGTGCCCCGATGAAATTGTCCTGATACCCCCTATAGGGCCTGAAATAATCAGCGTGGATCCCCTTCCAGTGTCTGGGATCAAATCATCATGGCTCTCCCTCCAGTGCCCTGATGAAATCTGCCTGTCTCCCCCTCTGGAGCCCTGATGAAACCGGCTTGGCTCCCCCTCTATTGTCCATGCTGAAATTGGCCTGGGTCCCCCACCAATGCCTGAATGAAATTGCCCTGGCTCCACCTCCAGTGTCAGGAATGAAATCCGCCTGGATACCCTTCTAGAGCCCTGATGAAATGATCCTGGCTACCCAAAGAGAGTCCAGTAAGAAATTGGCCTCATGCCCCTCCAGTGCCTTGATGAAATTGGCTTGCCCCCCTCCAGTGCCCTGATGAAGTCTGCTTGGCTCCCCCTCCAGTGTCTAGATGAAATCACCCTGGCTCCTCCTACAGTGTGAAGGATGAAATCAGCATGTGTACCCCTACAGTGCCCTGATGAAATCAGCTTTGGTCCCCCTGCAGTGCTGGTGTAAAATCAGTCTCACTCCTCCTCCAGTGTTCAGAAAAAATTGGCCTGGCTCCCCCTCCAATGCCCTGATGAAATTGGCCCGGTTCCCCCTCCAATGTTAGGGATGAAATCGGCCTGGGTCCCCATCCAGTGTCCAGGATGAAATCCGCCTGGCTCCACCTTCACTGCCCTGATGAAAACGGCCTGGCTCCCCCTCCAGTTTCAGGGGTGAAATCAGCCTTGGTCCTCCTTTAGTGCCATGATGAAATCGGACTTAGTCCTCCTCCAGTGTCCAGGATGAATTCGGCCTGGCTTCCCGACAAATGCTTTGATGCAAATGACCTGGGTCCCCCTTTGCTTTCAGGGATGAAATCAACCTGTCTCCCAGTCCAGTGTCAGGGATGAAATTGGCCAGGCTCCTCCTCCAGTGCCCTGATGAAATCGGCCTGGCTCAACCTCCAGTGCCTTGATGAAATAGGCCAGGCTCCACTTCTAGTGTCAGGGATGAAATGGGCGTGGCTCCCCTCCAGTGCCCTGATGAAATTGGCCTGGCTCTGCCTGCAGAGCCCTGATTAAATTGGCATGGCTCCTTTTCCAGTTTCCAGATTAAATCTGCATTGGTCTCCCTCCAGTGTCCGGGATGAAATCCGCCTGGCACCAACTCCACTGCCCTGATGAAATCGGTCTGGCTCCCCTTCCAGTGTCAGGGATGAAATCAACCTCGGTCCTCCTTTAGTGCCATGATGAAATCGGACTTGGTCCTCCTCCAGTTTTGAGAATGAAATTGACCTGGCTCTGCGACAAATGCCCTGATGAAAATGGCCAGGGTCCCCCTCCACTGTCAGAGATGAAATCAGCCTGTCTCCCTGTCTAGTGTCATGGATGAAATTGGTCTGGCTCCTCCTCCAGTGCCCTGATGAAATCAGCCTTGCTCCATCTCCAGTTTCAAGTATGAAATCAGTCTGGCTACCCTCCAGTGCCCTGATGAAATCAGCCTGGCTCCCACTCCAGTGTCAGGGATGAAATCAACCTGGCTCATCAACCAGTATCCGGGATGAAATCAGCCTGGCTCCCCCTCCTGTGCCCTTATGAAATCAGACTGGCTCTCCCACCACTGTTAGGGATGAAATTGGCCTGGCTCCATCTCCAGTGTCTAGGTTCAAATCTTCCTGGCTCATCATTCAGTGCACAGATGAAATCGCATTGGTATCCCCTCCAGTGCCCTGATGAAATTGGCCTTTCTCCCCCTCCAGTGCCCTGATGGAAACGGCCAGTCTCCCCCTCAGTGCCCTGATGAATTCAGACTGGCTCCCTCTCCAGTACCCCATAAAACAGCTAGGGTCCCTCTCCAGGGCTCTGACGAAATTAGTTTGATTCCCCAACCAGTGTACATGATGAAATCGGCCTGGGTCCACCTCCAGTGCACTGATGGAATTGGCCTATGTCTACCTCCATTGTCCAGGATCAGATCTGCTTGGCTCCCCCTCCAGTGTCCTGCATGAAATCGGCCTGGCTTGCCCTCCAATGCCCTGATGAAATGGGCCTGGTACCCCTCTAGTGCCCTTATGAAATTCTGCCTGACCCCCCCTCCAGTGCCCTGATGAAATAGGCCTGGTTCCCACTCCAGTGTCAGGGATGAAATCGGCCTAGGTCTTTCTCCAGTGCCCTGCTGAAATTGACCTGGCTCTCCCTCCAGTGCCTTGCTCAAATTGGCCTGGCTCCCCCTCCAGAGTCAAGGAAGAAATCAGCCTGGCTCCCCCTACAGTTTCAGCTATGAAATCGGCCTAGGTCCACCTCCAGTGTCAGGAATCAAATTGGATTGGCTCCCCCTACAGTGCCCTGATGAAATCGGCCTGGGTCCCCCTCCAGGGTCCAGATGAAATAGGTGTGGGTCTCCCTCCAGTGTCAGGGGTGAAATCGGCCTGGCTCCACCTCCAGTAGAAGGGATGAAATCAGCCTTGGTCCACCTCCTGTGTCAGGGATCAGATCGGCCTGGCTCCCTCTCCAGTGCCCTGCTGAAATCGGCCTGGCCCTCCCTCCAGTGCCCTGATGAAACCGTCCCGGTTCCCCTACAGTTCTGTGATGAAATTGTTCTGGCTCCCCGTCCAGTGTTAGGGATGAAATCAGCCTGGCTCCCTCTCCCGTGTCCAGGTTCAAATCAGCCTGGCTTCCCCTCCAGTGCCCTGATTAATTTGGCCAGTCACCCCCTCCAGTGCCCTAAGGAATTCGGCCATGCTACCCCTCCAGTGCCCTGATGAAATCAGCCTGGCTCCACCTCCAGTGTCAGGGATAAAATCAGCATGTGTACCCCTACAGCGATCTGATTAACTCACCTTGGTTCCCCCTGTAGTGCTGGTGTAAAATCAGCCTGACTCCCCTTCCAGTGTCTGGAAGAAATCGGCCTGGTTCACACTCCAGTGTCCAGGATGAAATCGGCCTGGCTACCCCTCCAATGCCCTGATGACTTTGGTCTGGTTCCCTCTCCAGTGTCAGGGATGAAATCTGCCTGGCTCCCCCTCCACTGCCCTGATGAACTCGGCCTGGCTCCCCCTCCAGTGTCAGGGAAGAAATCAGCCTGGGTCCTCCTTTAGTGCCATGATGAAATCAGACTTGGTCCTCCTCCAGTGTCCAGGATGAAATTGGCCTGGCTCCCTGACAAATGCCCTGATGCAAACGCCCTGGGTCCCCCTCTGATTTCAGGGATAAAAACAGCCTGTCTCCCTGTCCAGTGTCAGGGATGAAATCAGCCTGGCTCCCCCTCCAGTGCTCTGATGAATTTGTCCTGGTTCCTTCACCAGTGCCCTGATGAGATCAGCCTGGCTCCCCTCTAGTGCCCTGATGAAATCGGCCTGGCTCCCACTCCAATGCCCCAATGAATTCAGCCAGGCCCCCTCTCCAGTGCCCTATTGAATTGTCCAGGCTCACCCTCCAGTGCCCTCAAGGAATCAGCCTGGCTCTCCCTCCATTTTCCTGATGAAATCAGGCTTGCTGCCTCTGCAGTGCCCTGAGGAAATCGGCATGGCACCCCCTCCAGTGTTGGGTATAAAATTAGCTTGGCTCCCCCTCCAGTGTCAGTGATGAAATCAGCCTGGTTCACCCTGCATTGTCAGGGCTGAAATAATCATGGGTCTCCTTCCAGTGCCCTGATGAAATCGGCCTGGGTGCCCCTCTTGGGTCCTGAAATAATCAGCATGGATCCCCTCCAGTACCCTGATTAAATCTGCCTGTTTCCTCTCTAGTGCCCTGATGAAATCGGCCTGGCTCCACCTACAGTGTCCGGATGTATTCGGCCTTGCTCCACCTCCACTATCATGGATGTAATCAGTGTAGATACCCCTACAGTGCCCTAATGAAATCGGCCTTGGTCACCCTGCAATGTGGGTATAAAAGCAGCCAGGCTCCCCATCCATTATCCAGATGAAATCAGCCTGGCTACCCTTCCAGTGTCCAGGATGATTTCAGCCTGTCTCTCCCTCCATTGCACTAATGAAAGCAGCCTGGCTCCCCCACCAGTGTCAGGGATGAAATCAGCATGTGTACCCCTACAGTGTCCGGAAGAAATCAGCTTAGCTCCCACTCCAGTATCCAGGATGAAATCGGCCTGTCTCCCCTCCCGTGTCCAGCATGAAATTGGCCTGGTTCCCCCTACAAGGCCCTGATGAAATCGACCAGGGTCCCCCTCGGGTGGCAGGGATGAATTTGGCCAGGTCCCCCTCCAGTGTCCAGGATGTCATCAGCCATTTTCCCCCTCCAATTTCCTAATGAAATCGGCCTTGGTCTCCCTCCAGTGTCAGGAATGAAATCGGCCAAGTTCTCCCTCCAGCGCCATGATGAAATTGGCCTGGCTCCCCCTCCAGTGTCAGGGATGTAATCAGTCTGGCTCCACCTACAATATCAGGTATGAAATCGGCCTTGGTCCACCTCCAGTGTCAGGGATCATATTGGCCTGTCTCCCCATCCAGTGACCTGATGAAATCGGCCTGGCTCCCAATAAGGTTCCCTGATTAAATCGGCCTACCCCGGCCTCCAGTGTCCAGGATGAAATCGGCCTGGCTCCTCTTCCAGTGCCCTGATAAAATTGGCCTGTCTCCCCCTCCAGTGACCTTATGAAATCGGCCTTCCTCTCCCTCCAGTGACCTGCAGAAACCGTCCTGATTCCCTTCCAGTTCTCTGATGAAATTGTTCTGGCTCCCCCTCCAGCGTCAGGGATGAAATCAGCATGTCTCCCCCTCCAGTGCCCTGATGAAATCAGACTGGCTCCCGCTCCAGTGTTAGGGATTAAATCAGGCTGCCTCCCTCTCCAGTGTCCAGATTCAAATCAGCATGGCTCCCCCTCCAGTGGCCTGATTAATTTGGCCTGACTCCCCCTCCAGTGCCCTGATGAAATTGGCCTGGCACCCCCTCCAGTGCCCTAAGGAATTCGGCCAGGCACCCATCCAGTGCCCAGATGAATTCAGCCTGGCGCCCCCTCCAGTGTTAGGCACAAAATCAGCCTGGCTCCACCTCCAGTGTCACGGATGAAATCTGCCTGGCTCACCCTGCATTGTCAGGGATGGAATCAGCATGGGTCCCCCTACACTGCCCTGATGAAATTAGTCTGGCTCCCACTCCAGTGTCTGGGATGAAATCAGCCTAGGTCCTCCTTTAGTGCCATGATGAAATTGGACTTGGTCCTCCTCCAGTGTCCAGGATGAAATCGGCCTGACTCCCTGACAAACGCCCTGATGAAAATGGCGTGGGTCCCCCTCCACTGTCGGGGATGAAAGCAGTCTGTCTCCCTATCCAGTGTCAGGGATGAAATTGGCCTGGCTCCTACTCCAGTGCCCTGATGAATCAGCCTGGCTCCCCTTCACTGCCCTGATGAATTTGGCCTGGCTCCCCCTCCAGGGTCCAGGATGAAATGGGTCTGGCTACCCTCCAGTGTCTGGGATGAAATCGGCCTGGCTCCCAATCCAGAGTCAGGGATGAAATCGGCCTGTGTCCCCTTCCTGTGTCAGGGCCGAAATCAGCCTGTCTCCACCACCATTGACCTGATGAAATAAGTCTGGCTCACCCTCCAGTGTCAGTGTAGAAATCAGCCTGGCTCCTCCTCCAGTGCCCTGATTAAATCAGTCTGGGTCCCCCTCCAGGGCCCTGAAATAATCAGCTTGGATACCCTTCCAGTGTCTGGGATGAATTCATCATGGCTCCTCCTCCAGTCTCCTCATGAAATTGTCCTGGCACTCCCTCCAGTGTCAGGGATGAAATTTGCCTGACTCCCCCTCCAGTGCCCTGATGAATTTGGCCTGTCACCCCTCCAAAGCTGTGATGAAACCAGCCTGGCTCCCCCTCAAGTGTCCATGATTAAATTGGCCTGCATCCACCCACAGTTCCCTAACAAAATCATCCTGGCTCCCCCTCCAGTGTCAGGGATGAAATTGGCCTGGATGCCCCTACAGTGCCTTGATGAAATATGCCTGGGTCCCCTGCATTGCCCTAATGAAATGAGCCTGGGTACACATCCAGTGTCCAGGAAGAAATTGGCCTGGGGCTCCCTCCTGTGCCCTGATGAAATCAGCCTGACCCCACTCCAGTGTCTGGATGAAATCAGCCTAGCTCTCCCTCCAGTGCCCTGAAGAAACCGTCCTGGTTCCCCTCCAGTTCTCTGATGAAATTGTTCTGGCTCCCCCTCCAGTGTCAGGGATGAAATCTGCCCTTCTCCCCCTCCAGTGCCATGATGAATTCAGACTGGCTCCCTCTCCAGTGTCCAGGTTCAAATAAGCCTGGCTCCCCCTCCAGTGGCCTGATTAATTTGGCCAGGTTCCCTCTCCAGTGACCTGATGAAATCGGCTTGGCACAACCTCCAGTGCCCTAAGGAATTCGGCCAGGCTTCCCTTCCAGTGCCCTGATGAATTCAGCCTGGTGCCCCCTCAAGTGTTGGGTACAAAATCATCCTGGCTCCAACTCCAGTGTAAGGGATGAAATCTGCCTGGCTCAACCTGCATTGTCAGGGATGGAATCAGCATGGGTCGCCTTCCAGTGCCCTTATGAAATCGGCCAGGCTCCCCCTCCAGTGCTCTGATCAAATTGTCCTGGCTCTCCTCCACTGTCCTGATGAAATTAGCCTGGCTCCCCCTCCTATGTCTGGGATGAAATCAGCCTAGGTCCTCCTTTAATGCCATGGTCCCAATCCACTGACAGGGATGAAAGCAGCCAGTCTCCCTGTCCAGTGTCAGGGATGAAATTTGCCTGGATCGCCTGCCAGCACCCTGATGAAATCCGCCTGGCTCCCCCTCCAATTTCAAGTATGAAAGCGGCCTTTTTCCCCCTCCAGTGCCCTGATGAAATCGGCTGGCTCAACCTACAGAGCCTTGATGAAATTGGCCTGGCTCCCTCTCCAGTGTTAGGGATGAAATCGGCATGGCTCCCCATCCAGTGCCCTGATTAAATCGGCCTGGCTCCCCTCTACTGCCCTGATGAATTTGGCCTGGCTCCCACTCCAGAGTCAGGGATGAAATCGGCCTGTATCACCTTCCTGTGTGAGGGATGAAATTGGCCTGTCTCCTCCTACATTGGCCTGATGAAATCAGTCATGCTCACCCTCCAGTGTCAGGGTAGAAATCGACCTGGCTCCTCCTCCAGTGCCCTGATGAATTCAGCCTTGGTCCCTCTCCAGGGCCTTGAAATAATCAGCTTGGATCCCCTTCCAGTGTCTGGGATGAATTCATAATGACTCTCCCTCCAGTGCCCTGATGAAATGGTCCTGGCTTCCTCCTCAGTGTCAGGGATGAAATTGGCCTGTCTCCCCCTCCAGAGCCCTGATGAATCCAGCCTGGGTCCCCCTCCAGTGTCCATGCTGATATTGGTCTGGGTCCCCCCACAGTGCCCTAAGGAAATCATCCTGGCTTCCCCTCCACTCTCAGGGATGAAATCTTCCTGCATACCCCTACAGTGCCTTGATGAAATATGCCTGGGTCCCCCTGCAGTGTGCTGATGAAATGAGCCTTGCTACCCACCCATCCAGTGTCCAGGAAGAAATTGTCCTGGGTCTCCTTCCAGTGCCCTGATGAAATCAGCCTGACCCTCCTCCAGCGTCTGGATGAAATCAGCCTGGCTCCCCCTCCAGTGTTCAAATAAAATCAGCCTGCCCCCCCCCTCCAGTGTCCGGGATGAAATCAGCCTGTCTCCCATTCCAATGCCCTGATGAAATTGGCCTGGAACCCCTTCTAGTGCCTGGAAGGAATCGTCCAGTCTCCCCCTCCAGGGGCAGGGATGAAATCGGCTTGTTTCCCCCTACATTTCCCTGATGAAATCAGTCTGGCTCACCCTTCAGTGTCAGGGTAGAAATCAGCCTGGCTCCTCCTCCAGTGCTCTGATGAAATCGGACTGGGTCCCCCTCCAGGGCCCCTAAATAATCAGTTTGGATCCCCTTCCAGTGTCTGGGATGAATTCATCATGGCTCTCCCTCCAGTGCCCTGTTGAAATTTTCCTGGCTCCACCTCCAGTGTCAGCAATGAAATTGGCCTGTCTCCCCGTCCAGAGCCCTGATGAAACCAGCCTGGCTCCTGCTCCAATGTCCATGCTGAAATTGGCCTTGGTCCCCTGACAGTGGCCTAGTGAAATCATCCTGGCTCCCCCTCCAGTGTCTAGGATGAATTCAGCCTGGCTCCCCTGCCAGTGTCCAGCATGAAATCAGCCTGGCTCCCACTCCAAGGTTCTGATGAAATTGTCCTGGGTCTCCCTCAAGTGTCAATTATGAAATCGGCCTGTGTCCCCCTTCAGTTTCCAGGATGAAATCAGCCATTTTCCCCATCCAGTGCCCTGATGAGATCAGCCTGGGTCCCTCTCCAGGGCCCTGAAATAATCATCTTGGATCCCCTTTCAGTGTCTGGGATGAATTCATCATGGCTCTTCCTCCAGTGCCCTGATGAAATTGTCCTGGCTCCCACTCCAGTGTCAGCGATGAAATTGGCCTGTCACCCCCTCCAGTGCCCTGATTAAATCGGCCTGTCTCCCCCTCCAGCGTCCTGATGAAACCAGCCAGTGTCCATGCTGAAATATTTGGATGGCTACACCAGCTTGCTTCTTAAGACCATTTGATTAGAAAGTCTTTTCCCAGCCTTTTATTCTTAGGAAGTGTCTGTCTTTGAATTTGAAGTGTATTTCTTGTATGCAGCAGAAAGATGGGTCCTGTATTTGTATCCATTCTGTTAGGCTGTGTCTTTTTATAGGTGAATTAAATCCATTGATATTAAGGGATATTAATGTCCAGTGATTGTTCGTTCCTGAAATTATTTTTATTTTTTTTGGTGGTATTGTGTGTGTACTTCTATTCTTTTGTGTTTACTGCTTCGGTGTTATCTATTGCCTGTCTTTTCATGGGTGTATCTGCTTTCCATACATTGGAATTTTCCTTCTAGTGCTTTCTGTAGGGCAGGGTTTGTGGATAAGTATTGTATAAATCTGGTTTTGTCTTGAAAGGTCTTTTCACTCCATCTATGATGATTGAAAGTTTTGATGGGTATATTAGTCTAGGCTGGCATCCATGGTCTCTAGTGTCTGCATTAAATCTTTCCAGGTCCATCTGGCTTTCAAAGTCTCCGTTGAGAAATTCGGTGTTATTCTAATGGGTTTGCCTTCATAAGTCACTTGGCCTTTTTCCTTTGCTGCCCTTAATATTCTTTCTTTATTCTGTACGTTTAGTTGTTTAATTAATATGTGGCGATGGGACTTTTTTGGGGTGTCTAGTCTCTTTGGTGTTCTATAGGCTGCTTGTATCTTCATAGGCATTTCATTCTTTAAGGTGGAAAAGTTTTCTTCTATGATCTTGTTAAATATATTTTCTGTGCCTTTGAGTTGGTATTCTTCTCCTTCCTCTATCCCTATTATTTATAGGTTTTGTCTTTTCATGGTGTCCCAAATTTCTTGGACATTTTGGGTCATGACTTTTGTTGGTTGCAGTGTTTTCTTTGACTGATGAGTCTATTTCTTCTAACGTATCATCAACACCAGAGATCCTCTCTTCCATCACTTACATTGTTGGTTGTACTTGCATCTGAATTTCCTGTTAGTGTACTCAGATTTTCTATTTCCAGCATTCCTTCTGCTAGTGTCTTCTTCCTTTTTTCTATTTCCCTCTTCAGGTCTTGGACTGTTTCCTTTGCTTTTTCATGATTTTCTTTCAGGGACTTATTGTTTTCTTCTGCTTTAATTGTCCTTTCCTCTAGTTTTTTTTCATAGTGTTCTTCCCATTTTTTGTTTGCCTGTTCCTCCACTTTATTTTTGATTTCTTCTATATAAGGCTCTAGCCTCTTCATGATGTTACTTCTAAGGTTGTTTTCTTCTGCTTCTTCCATTCTGTGATGTTCAGGTCTACCTGTTGTAGAAGGGCTAGGTTCTGGTGAAGCTGTATTGCTCTTTATTTAGTTGTATGTACTTCTGCCTTGATGTCTTCCCATCTCCTTGTGGATCCATTCTTGGTCTTATCAGTGTACTTGGTCTAAACAGAGCTGAGAGATTTAGGGAGCCTCTCTCTTGTCCAGATGGGAGCTCTGGGCCAGATGGGAGCTCTGGTCCAGATGATAGTGCTGGCCGGATGGGAGCTGGGGGCTGGACTCTGAGTCTCAGGAAGTCCCTGGGGTCTCCTTATCTTATCCAGATAGGATTTCTTCTTGTCCAGATGGGAGTTACAGAGCAGGATGGAAGCTCTGGTCCTAATGGGAATTCCAGGGCAGATGGTAGCTGGGGGCTCTCTGGTCCAGATGGGAGTTCTGAGGCTGGATGGAATGCTGGAGGATGTTTTCTAAGTCTCTGGAAGTGGCTGGGGTCTCTGGCAGATGTGTGTGGGGGCGAGGTTTGAGGTTGTAATGTCCACTTGAGGGTCTCTGGTCTTGGTGGTAGTTCAGTGGTAGTATTGAAGCTCTGGTCCAGATGGGAGATGTAGGGTTCACCAGAGGGTCTTGGAGAGGTGGAACCCTCCTGGTGGCCAGAACCTGGGGCTCAGTTGGGCAGGTCTTCCCCAGAGTGGCTTGTTCCCAGGGCTTGGACCCAGGTACGGGCCTCTCTGGGTGTGACCCCAGGCACTCACCTCTGGTCCAGGTGGGAGTTCCAGAGAAGGATGGAAGCTGGGGGCTGGTCTCTGAGTCTCAGGATGTGGCTGGGGTCTCAGGCAAATGGGTGTGGGGGCAGGGTGTAGAGATTGCAGTGTTGAAAAAGAGGAGCCTTCCCATAGGGCCTGCCAAATGGCCAGAAACTGGGGCCAAGATGGGCAGGTCCTCCCATGATGGCTCGTGACCAGGGGTGGGAACCAGGGGCGGTTGCCTCTCTGACTATAACACCAAGCACTAACCTCTGGTTCTGAAAAAATTTTGTTTCAATTATCTAAGTATATTTAATATGTCTATATTGGATATTAGAACTTTTCAAAGGAAATTTTTGTTTTCTGTATCTGATTTCTTGTGCTCATAATTTATATTTTCAATAATAGGTATACTTTTCAGAATTCTGTTTTTTCTAATATTTTGTGTTTAATAAGAATATTTTTTATATTACGTCTTTATCAGATGACAATTTTGTTTTATTTATTTGATTTCTTAAGTTCAATATTCATATTCTGAGTATTAAACCTTAACCAGATGAGAATATTTGTTTTATATCTGGTTTCTAGTATTCTTTATTTATATTTTGGATACTAGACCTTTATCAGATGAGAAATTTTGTCTCATTTATCTAGATTCTTACGTTCAATATGATAAAGGTCTACTGTCCTAAATATACATATTGAACATAGTTAGGTAAATGAAACAAAGTTATCTTCTGAGAAAGGTGTAATCTCCAAAATGCACATACTGAACACAAGAAATCAGAAAACAAATTTCTTATGTGATAAAGGTAAAATATAAAAAATTACAAATTGTACACAAGAAATTAAATAAAACAAAAATTCTCATCTGATTAAAGTCTAATATCAAAAATATATTTATTGAACACAAGAAAATGAATAAACAAATTTTCTCACCTGATAACTAATATCCAAAATAAACATATTGATCCCAAGTACTAAGATAAATAACATGAAAATTTTCATCTGATAAAGGTTTGATACCAAAAATATACATTATAAGCACAAGAAATTAAACAAAACAAAAAATCTTACTGATAAATGTCAAATATCCCAAATATACACATTATCCCCAAATATTAGATAAATAAAACAAAATTCTCATCTGATGAAGCCTAATATCCAAAATATACATATTGAGCACAAGAAATCAGATAGATAAAACACATTTCTCATGTGATATAATTCAAACAGAAAAAACATACTCATTGAACAAAAGAAATTAAAAAAAGAATAATTCTTATCTGAGAAAAGTCTTACATACAAAATATACATATTGAACACAGGAAATCAGAAAAAGAGAAGAAAATTCTCATGAGATAAAAGTGAAATTTTTAAGAAAATACTTATTGAACACAAGCAATTAAATAAACCAAAAAATTCTCCCCTAATAAATTTTTATATAAAAATATACATATTGAGCACTGGATCAGACAAATAACATAAAAATTATTCTCTGATATACGTCTAATATCAAAAATGTTCATATGGAACAAAAGATATCAGATAAATGAAACCAAAATTCTCTTCTGATAAAGGTATAACATTCAAAATATATATAGTGAACACAAGTAATCAGAAACACCGAATTTGCTCATGTGATTAAGATCAATATCAAAAATATTGTTATTGAACATATGGAATTATATAAAACAAAAATTCTCATTTGATAAAGGTCTAATACCAAAATATACATATTGAGCACTAATAATTAGATGAATAAAACAAAATTTCTCATCTGCTAAAGGTCTAATATCAAAAGTATATATATGCATCAAACTCAAGAATCCAGATAAATAAAACAAAAATTATCATCACAAGCACCAAAAATAATTATGTGATAATGGTAAATGATCAAATATTGTTATTGAGCATAAAAAATTAGATAAAACAAAATTTCTGAGCTTATAATGGTCTAATATCTTAAATATACATATTGAACACAAGAAATTAAATAAAATAAAAATTCTTCCATCATAAATAGCTATATTGAAAATATAAATATTTAACATAAGAAATCAGAAAAACAAATCAAAATCCTCATGTGATAAACATCAAATATCAAAAATATAATTATAGAACACAAGAAACTAAATAAGATAAAAATTATCCCCTGATAAATCTCTAATATCCAAAATGTACATATTGAACACAAGAAATTAGAAAAGGAGATCAAAATCCTTAAGTGATAACTGTCAAATGTCAAAAACATATTCATTGAACACAAGCAATTAAAAGAAATATTCTCATCTGATAACTATTGTGAACACACACACACACACACACACACACACACACACATATAAAACAAGAAATTAAATAAAACAATGATTATCTCCTGATAAGGGTTTATATTCAAAATAAACATTTTGAACATACAAAATTAGATAAAACTAAATTCGCATCTGATAAAGGTCTAATATGCAAAATATACTTGCTGAACAAAAGTAATCCAAAAAACCAAAAATTCTCATGTGGTAAAGGTCAAATATCAAAAATATTGTTATTGAACATACAAAATTAGATGAAAAATACTCAACTGATAAGGGTCTAATATCAAAAATATACATATTGCCCATAAGAAATCAGATAAATAAAACATAAATTTTCACCTGATACAAATCTAATACCAAAAATATACACATTGAATACAAGAAATAAAATAAACAAATATTCTCCCTGATGAATTTCTAATTTGAACATATACATATTGAGCATTAGAAATCAGATTAATAATACAAAAATTTCATCTGATATATGTCTTATAGCAAAAACATATGTATTGAAAATAAGAATTCAGATAATTAAAACAAAATTTTTCATCTGAGAAAGGGCTAAAATAAAAAATAAACACACTGAACAACAGTAATCAGAAAAACAAAATAAAATCTCTGGTAATAAAGGTTAAACATCCCAAATGTCGACCTGAACAGACAAAATTAGATAAAACAAAAATTCTCACATGATGAAGATATAATATTCCAAATATACATATTGAACACAAGATAACAGATAAATAAAACAAAAATTCTCATGTGATAAAGATCTAATATGATCAAGGTCAAATATAAAAAATGTTGTTATTGAATATACAACATTAGATAAACAAAAATTCTCACCTGAAGAAGGTCTAATATTCAAAATATACATATTTAACTCAAGAAGTCAAATAAATAAATAAAAATTTCTCATGTGAAAAAGGTCAAATATCAAAAATATACATATTGACACAAAAAATAAATAAAATATAAATTCTCATCTGATAAAGGACTTATATCCAAAATATGCATATTGAACCTGAGAAAGGAGAAAAAGAAAACAAAATCCACACGTGATAAAGGTCAAATATAAAAAATATAATTATTGAAAGCAAGAAATTTAATAAAACAAAAATACTCATCTTAGTCTAATATCTAAAATATACACATCAAACACAATAAATCAGAAAAAGAGAAGAAAACTTTAATGTGATACAGGTGAAAAATCAAAAACATACTTATGGAACACAAGAAATTAAATAAAAATTAGTTCTCTCCTGATGATGGACTGTATCCAAAATGTACATGTTAATCACTAGAAATCAGATAATACAAAAATTCTCATCTGATAGAAGTCTATTATCAAAAATATATATCTTGAACACAAGACATCAGACAAATAAAACAAAAATTTCTCATCTGGTAAAGGTCTAATATCCTAAATATACATATTAACCAGAAGAAATTGGAAAAACAACCAAAATTTCACATGTAACAAAGGTCTAATATCAAAAATACACATACTGAACAGAAGAAATTACATAAAACAAAAATTTTCATCTGATAAATTGAAATACTCAAAACATGCATACTGAACCCCCCAAATCAAAAAATTAAAATTGTCATCTGATAAATGTCAAATATCCAAAATATACATATGGAACAAAAGAATTGTATAAAACATAAATTATCAGCAGTAAAGTGCTGATATGCAAAATACACAAATTGATCCCAAGAAATCAGATAAAGAAAAACATTGTTATTTGATAAATGTCATATATCTAAAATATACATATTGAATACAAAAATTAAATAAACAAAAATTCTCATCTGATAAAGGTTTATTATCAAGAATATACATATTTAACAAAAGAAATCAGGTAAATAAAACAAAAATTCTCATCTGATAAAGGAATAATATCCAAATATACATATTAAACACAAGAAGTCAGAAAGACATATCAAAATTTCTCATGTTATAAAGGTCAAATATCAAAGATGTATATATTTAACACAAGAAATTACATAAAACAAAAATTTTCATCTGATAAAGTGAAAGATTCAAAATATACTTATCTAATTTCTGGTTGTCAATGTGAATAATTCAGATGTAGATTTTACAACTTTATCAGATTAGAATTCTTGTTTCAGTTATCTTTTTTATACTATATGTATATTTTGGGTATGAGTACTATACCTTATTAGAATTTTTGTTATATTTATTTGATTTCTTGGGTTCAATACGTATCTTTTGGATATGAGATTTTTATAAGAATAGAATTTTTTATTTAATTTCTTGTACAAGATATATATATATATATATATATATATATATATATATATATATATATATTTGGTATTAGAGCAATATCAAATGAGAATTTTTTATTATTTATCTGATTTCCAGTTTTTAGCATGTATATTTTATGTATAGACAGGGTTTCTCTGTAGCTTTGGAGGCTCTCCTAGAATTCGCCTTGTATACCAGGCTGGCCTCATACTCACAGAGATCTGCCTGCCTCTGCCTCACAAAAGCTGGGATTAAAGTCATGCACCACCACTACCTGGGCAATATGATTTTTTTTTGATATTTGATAACTAACATGAAAATTTCGTTTTCTTTTTTCTTATTTAATTGTTCAATATGTATATTTGGATATGAGCTCTTTATCACATGAGAATATTTTTTAACTTATTTTTTTATTTTTAATATGTATATATCCTTTATTGAAAAAAAATTTAATTTGTTGTCTTCAATATATATATGTTTTTGATATTTAAAATTTATCACATGATTTTTTCTTTTTGTTATTTATTTTGTTCAATATGTATATTTGGATATGATAATTTTATCAGATGAGAATTGTTGTTTTACTTAATTTCTTGTGTTCAATCAGGATATTTTGATATTTCAGTTTTAGCAGAGGAGAATATTTTGTTGTTCTGATTTCTTGTGTTGAATATGTATGTTTTCGATATTTGATATTTATCAGATAAGAATTTGCATTTTATTTGTCTGATTTTTGTGTTTAATATGTATGTTGTGGATATTAGACCTTTATCATATGAGAATTTTTTTTTATTTATCTGATGTCTTGTATTCAAAATGTATATTTTGGATATTAGTAGATTCCCATTGAAAATATTTGTTGTATTTAATTGCTTTTGTTCCATATGCATACTTTTGATATGAGACCTTTATGTCATGAAAATGTTTGTTTTATTTAGCTAATTATGTACATTATGTATAATTTGAATATTATACCTTCATCAGATCAGAATTTTTGTGTGATTTAACTGATTTCTTAGGTTCAATGTGTACATATTTGATATTAGTCCTTTATCAGAAAGGAAATTTTGTTTTATTTATCTAAATTAGTTCAATATGTGCATTTTGGATATTTGACCAATATCAGATGAGAATTTCTGTGTTATTTATTTGATTTTTTCTGTTCAATATCTACAATATGGATCTTAGACCTTTATCATATGATATTTTTTGTTTTATTTAACTGGTATATTGTGTTCAATATGTATATTTTAAATATTAGAACTTGATCAGATGATAATTTTTTTTATTTATCTGATTTCTTGTTGTCAGTATGTATATTTTTTATATTAGACATTTATTGCATGAAAAATTTTGTTTTGTTTTTTTTATTTCCTGTGTTCAATGTGTATAATATGAATATTAGATCTTTATGAGATGAAAATTTTTAAATTATTTACTTTACTTTTGTGTTCTATATGAATATTTTGGATATGAGACATTTATGAGGAGAGATATTTTGTTTTATTTATTTGATTTCTTGTGTTCAATATGTATATATTGGATATTAGCTCTTTACCACAGTTCAAGTTATTCAATTGTCTCACTTATCCAGAGGGCCTGATCTAGCTGGGGGCTCCTCAGCCATTGGTTCATGGTTCATGCGCTTCCATTCGTTTGGCTATTTGTCCCTGTGCTTTTTGCAATTTTGGATTCAACAATTCATGCTCTTATAGTCCCTCCTCTTTCTCAACAGTTGGACACCTGGAGCTCCACCTGGGGCCTGGTTGAGGATCTCTGCATCCACTTACATCAGTTCTTGGATGAGAGTTCCAAGACGACTGTTAGCATATTTAGTCATCTGCTCACCAGACTAGGTCAGATCAGGCATTCTCTCGACCATTGCCAGCAGTCTACAGAGGATATATCATTGTGGATTTCTGGGGACCTCTCAAACACTCTTCCCATTCATGTTCTCATGTTGTCTTCATTTATCATGGTCTGTTATTCCTCATTCTCCCTTTCTGATCTTGATCCAGCTGGGATCTCCTGCTCCCCTAAGCTTTCTTTCCCTCAAATCTTGCCCTTCATTACTCCCACTGTCGTCCAGGTTGTTCATGTAGATCTCATCCATTTCTCTGTCACTGGGTGATCCCTGTGTCTTTCCAAGGGTCCTGATAACTGGGTAGCCTCCCTGGAGTTGTGTAGCAGTCTAGTCATCTTTGGTTTACATCTAGTATCCTCTTATGAGTGAGAGCATACCATGTTTATCCTTCTGAGTATTGGTTACCTCACTCAGGATGATTTTTTCTAGATCCATCCATTTGCCTGCAAACCTCATGATGTCATTGATTTTCTCTGCTGAGTAGTACTCCATTGTGTATATGTACCATATTTTCTTTATCCATTCTTCAGTTGAGGGCATCTAGGTTGTTTCCAGGTTCTGGCTATTACAAACAAAGCTGACATGAAAATAGCTGGGCAAATAACCTTGTGGTATGATTGAGCATTCCTTGGGGATATGCCCAAGAGTGCTATAGCTGGGTCTTGGGTTAGATGGATTCCCAATTTTCTAAGGAAGCACCATATTGATTTCCAAAGTGTCTGTACAAGCTTGCATTCCCACCAGCAGTGGAAGAGAGTTTCCCTTGCTCCACATCCTCTCCAGCATAAGCTCTCTTCTGTGTTTTTGATCTTAGCCATTCTGACAGCTGTAAGGTGGTATCTCAGAGTCATTTTGGTTTTCATTTCCTGGATAACTAGTGATGTTGAGCAATTCCTTAAATGTCTTTCAGCCATTTGAACTTCCTCTGCCGAGAATTCTCTGTTTAGTTTTAGCCCCTTTCTTAATTGGACTGTTGGGCATTTGGATATCTAATTTCTTGAGTTCTTTATATATTCTGGATATCAGCCCTCTGTCAGATGTGGGGTTGGTGAAGAGCTTTTCCTATTCTGTAGGCTGTCGCTTTGTCTTGTTGACTGTGTCCTTTTCTCTACAAAAGCTTCTCAGTTTCAATAGGTCCCATTGATTGATTGTTTCAGTGTCTGGGCTACTGGTGTTATATTTAGGAAGTAATCTCCTATGCCAATGCGTTCAAGACTAATTCCTAATTTCTCTTCTATCTGGTACAGTATAACTGGATTTTTGTTGAGGTCTTTGATCCACTTGAACTTAAGTTTTGTGCATGGTGACATATATGGATCTATTGCAGCCTTCTACACATTGACATCCAGTTATGCCAGCACCATTTGTTGAACATGCTTTCTTTTTCCCACTGTAAAGTTTTTGCTTCTTTGTCAATAATTATATGTTCATAGGTGTGCGGGTTAATATATAGGTCTTCAATTAAATTCTATTGGTCCACATGTTGGTTTTTATGCCAGTACTAAGCTGTTTTTATTACAATAGCTCTATAGTAGAGCTTGAGGTCTGGGATTGTGATGTCCCCCAGAGGTTTTTTCTTTTTTGACAGGATACTTTTGGCTGTCTTTTCCTGGTTTTTTTTTTTGTTTGTTTGTTTTTTGTTTTTTTTTTCCATGTGAAGTTGAGTATTATACTTTCCAGGTCTGTGAAGAATTGTGTTGGTAATTTGATGGGGATTGCAATGAATCTGTAAATTGATTTTGGTGAGATCACCATTTTTACCATTAATCCTGCCTATCCATGAGAATGGGAGATCTTTCCCTTTTTCTGACATCTTCTTCAATTTCTTTTTTCAGGGACTCAAGGTTCTTGTCATATAGGTCCTTCACATACTTAGTTAGAATAACCCCTAGGTATTTTAAATCATTTGTGGCTATTGTAAAGGGTGATGTATCTCTGATTTCCTTCTCAGCCTGTTTATTTTACTGCTGAGAATATTTGTTTTATATAATTCTGTGTCCCATATATTATTTTCGATATTTGACATTTATCAGAGGAGATTTTTGTTTTGTTTTTCTCATTTTTGGGGTTCAGTATGCATGTTTTGAATATTTCAATTTATCTGATGAAAATTTTTGTTTCATGTCATTCCTTTTATTCAGTATGTGTATTTTTGATATTAGACCTTTGTTATATGAGGAATTTTGTTTTTTTTTCTGATTCATTCTTCTTAATATGTATATTTAGGATATTAGACCTTTATTAGGTGAGAAATTTTTGTTTTATTTGTCTGATTTCTTTTCAAGATGTATATTTTTCATATTAGACCTCCATCAGATGAGAATTTTTGTTTTATCTAATTTTATATGTGCAGCTCGATATTTTGGATCTTTAACATTTATCACCAGAGATTTTTTTTTCTGATTACTTTTGTTCAGTGTGTATATTTTTGATTTTAGTCCGTTTTTAGATGAAAATTTTTGTTTTATTTATCTTATTTCTTATTTTCAATATGTATATTTTTGCTATAAGAGAGATATTGGATGAAAATTATATTATTATTCTGATTTCTAATGCTCAAATTGTACTTTTTCAATATAGAAATTCATTAGGGAGAATATTTGTTTATTTTATGTCTTATATTTGATAAGTATATTTTTGGTATTAGACGTATAGTATCAGGTGAGAATTTTTGTTTTATTTATCTGATTTCTTGTGTTCAATATGTATATTTTTGAAATTTGACCATTAACAGATGAGAATTTTTATCTAATTTCATATTTCCAATAACAGTATTTTTGATATTTGACCTTTATCACATGAGAATTTTTGGTTTTTCTAATTACTTGTGTTCAGAAAGTATATTTTGGATGTTATACCATTATTAGATAAGAATTTTTGATTTTAAGTTCTTGTGTTCCATATGCATATTTTTGGTAACAGACCTTTATTTAATGAGAATTTTTGATTAATTTATCCATTTTCTTGTGTTCAATATATGTTTTTGGATATTAGACATTTATCAGTTGAGAATTCTTTATTTATTTACCTGATTTCTTGTCTTCAATATGTACATTTTTGGTATTAGACTTTTATCAGGTGTGAATATTTGTTTTATTTAATTTATTGTGTTCCATAAATATATTTTGAATATTTGACATTTAACAGATGATTTTGTTTTCTTTTTCTGATTTCTTGTGTTCAATATGTAAATTTTGGATATGTGACCTTTATCAGGGGACAATTTTTCTTTTATTTCATCTCTTGTGTTCATACATATATTTTTGATATTTGAGCTCTATCACATGAGGATTTTATTTTCTTTTTTGATATTTTAATTTCAATATTTATATTTTTGTTATTAGACATTTATCAGATGAGATTTTTTTGTTTTATTTATATAATTTCATCAATTTAATGTGCTTGTTTGGGATATTAAGTCTTTATCAGAGGAAAATTTTCATTTTGTTTATCTGATTTTTTTTTTGTTCAATTTGTATGTTTTGGATATTAGAAATTTATCCCATAAGATATTTGCATTATTTACTTTTTTGTGTTTAGTATGAACATTTTTGTTATCAGACCTTTATCAAATGAGAATTTTTGTTTTATTTATCTGATTTCTTGTGTTCTATATGTATAGTTTGGATATCAGAACTTTTTCAGATGAGAAAGTTTATTAGTTTGATATATTTTGTTCACAATATTTATATTGGTTATTAAAGATTTATCAGGTGAGGATTTTTATTGAATTTAATTTCTTGTAGATAATATGTGTATTTTTGTATTAAACCTTATCAGATTTAAAGTTTTGTTTTATTCATCTTATTTTTGGGATCAATGTGTGTATTATGGATATTAGATTTTATCTGATGAGAATATTTGTATTATGCAATTTTCATCTAAATTCTTCTGTTCAATATGTACGTTTGGGATATTATTTCTTGTGCTCATTATTTATATTTTAAATAGTAGACCTTTATAGGATGAGAATTTTTGTTTAATTTAATTTATTTTTTAACATGTATATTTTTAATATTAGACCTCTATCACATGAGAATTTTGTTTTCTTCTTGTAATTTCTTGTGTTCACTATGTATCTTTTGGATATTAGACCTTAATTTTGTGAGAGTTTTATTTATCTGATTTCTTGTGTTTAATATGTATATTTTCAATATAAGACTTTTATCAAATGAAATTATTTGTTTAATTTTTCTGTTCAATATGCATATTTTTGATATAATATCTTTATAGGAGGAGATTTTTTGTTATATTTCTTTGATTTATTGGGCACAAGTGGAAATTTTGGATATTAGACCTTTGTCATATGAGAATTTTCTTTTTTTCAACTAATTTCTTCTGTTCAATATGTATGTTTGGGATATTATTTTTTGTCAGATAAGAACTATTTAAATTTTATCTGATTTCTTATGTTTAATATGTCTATTTTTTATATTAAAACTTTATAAGATGAGAAATATTTTTATTTATTTGTTTTATTTCTTGTGTTCAAAATGTACTTTTTGGATAGCAGACATTTATCAGGTGGGAATTTTTGTTTTATTTATTTAATTATGATCAATACATATATTTTGATATTGGACCTTATTAATATAAAGTATTAGTTTAATGTGTTTGATTTCTTGTGTTAAATATGAATCTTTGATATTAGTTTTGTTCAGGAGAGAATTTTTTAATTTCATTTGCTGAAATGAATATTTTTGATATTAGACATTTATCAGATGAGAATTTTCATATTATTTATCTCATTATGTTCAATATTTCCATTTTCAACATTAGACCACTATCAGATCCAAAGTTTTGTTGCATTTATCTGATTTCTTGTGTTCAATATGTATATTTTAGATATTAGATATACCAGTGATAATTGTTGTTTCTTTTCTAATTTATATATATATATATATATATATATATAATATATCAGACCTTGTGTTCAATACATATATCTTTGATATTAGACATGTATCAGATGAGAATTTTTCTTTTATTTATTTAATTATGTTCAATATGTACATTTTGGATATTAGACCTTTTTAAGATATGAGTTTTTGTTTTATTTATCTAATTATGTTCAATATCCACATTTTTAAAGTTTTGGTATAATTTATTTCTTTTTCATTTCTCTTTATTAAGAAATTTTGTACTCTCCACATTCCATCCACAGATCCCCCTTCCTCCCTGCTTCCACCCCCCAGCCCTCTTTCCCAAGCCACCCTGCATCCCCACATCCCCCAAATCGAGGCATTTCATAGGGATTCAGAATAGCCCAGCACACTCACCCTAGGCAGGTACAAGCTCCTTGCCACTGCACCACAGGCACCAGATTCCCAGAAGCCTGTCCATGTACCAGGGACAGATCCCTATCCCCTGGTTGGGTGCCCCTCAAACAATTTCAGCCAAACAACCACCTTCCATGTTCAGAACCTAGTCCAGTCCCATGGAGGCTCCACAGCCACCAGTCCACAGTTCATGAGCTTCCCTAGTGTGGCCGGTCATCTCTGCACATCCTCCCATCATGACCTGCAGTATCTCTCCTCTCTCTCATCAATTGGATTCCCGGAGCTCAACCTGGTGCCTAGCCATGGATCTCTGTATCTGCCTCCATCTGTCACTGGACAAAGGCTCTATGATGACAGCTAGGTTATTTGCTAGACCTGTCACCAGAGTAGACCAGTCCAGGCACCCTCTGGACCACTGCCAGCAGACCAAGGTTGGGTCATCCTTGTAGATTCCTGAGAACCTCCAGAGCAGCCTGCCTCTTTCTATTTCCATGATGTCCTCATCTATCATGGCATCTTCTCTTGGCCCTCCCATTCTGGCCCTATTTCAGGTTGACCCTCCTGTTTCCCAATGTTCTCATCCCTCACTTCTCTCCCTAAGCCACCCCCCCACACAATTTGCTCATGTAGATCTATCAGATGACAATTTTCATTTAATTTATCTAATTTCTTGTGTTGAATATACATATTCTTGATGTTAGACCTCTATGAGTTGAAAAAAAATTTTTTTTTGGTTTTTAAGACAGGGTTTCTCTTTAGCTTTGGAGCCTGTCCTGGACTAGCTCAGTAGACCAAGCTGGCCTCGAACTTGCAGAGATCTGCCTGCCTCTGCCTCCCAAGTGCTGGGATTACAGGCATGTACCACCACCGCCCGGCGAGATGAAAATTTTTGTTTTATTTATCTATTTTGCTGTGTTTACTATGTATGTGTTGGATATTAGACCTTTATCAGGTGGGAATTTTTGTTTTATATATCTAAAGATGTTCAATATGTATATTTTGAAGAGTAGACATTTATCAGATGAGAAATTTTATTTATCTAATTATGCTCAATATGTATATATTTTTATATTAGACCTTTATCAGGTAAGAATTTTTGTTATGTTTAGTTTTTGTGTTCAATGTGTATATTTTTGATATTAGACCTTCATTATATGAGAATTTTTTGTTTTATTTTTCTGATTTCTTGTGTTCAGTATGTATAAATTGCAGATTAGACTTTTATCTTATGATAATTTTTATTTTTATCTGAATTCCTGTGTTCAATATGTATATTTTTATATTAGAAATTTTTCAAATGAGACTTTTTGTTTTTTTAAATCTGTTTTCTTTTTTTCAGCAAGTATAACTTGAATACTAGTCCTTAATCAGATGAGAATTTCTGTCATATATTTGACTTCTTGTTTTCAGTATTCGTGTTTAAGATATTAATTTTTTTATCATTTGAGAATTTTGTTTTATTTAATTTCTTGTACTCAGTATGTATATATTGTTGTTAGACCTTTATCAGATGAGAATTTTCATTTTATTTATCTGATTTCCTATATTCTAGATGTATATTTTAGATATTAGACCTGTATTAGATGAGAGTATTTGTTTTATTTATCTGATTTCTTTTGTTCATTATGAATGTTTTTGATATTAGACCTTGATCAGATGATAATTTTTGTTTTATGTATTTGATTTATTTTTTTCACTAGGCATATTTTCAATATCAGTTCTTTATCAGGTGAGAATATTTTTTTTTCATTTCTTGTGTTCAATATGTATATGTTTGATATTAGAACTCTATCAGATCACAATTTTTTATTGTAGTTTTCTGATTTCTTGTGTTCTCATGTTTATTTTGGATATTTGACCTTCCTCACTTGAGAATTTTTGTTTTATGTATTTGAAATCTTTTTTTTAGTATGCATATTTTCAATATTAGTTCTTTATCAGGTACAAATTTTGTTTTATTTAATTTCTTGTGTTCAATATATATATGATATTAGACATATATCAGATGACAACCTTCATTTTATTTATCTAAATTTCTTGTGTTGAATATACATATATTTTATATTAGACCTCTATGAGATGAAAAATTTTGTTTTATTTATCTGGTATGCTGTGTTTACTATGTGTGTTTTGGATATTAGACCTTTGTCAGGTGAGAATTTTTGTTTTATTTATCTAATTATATTCAATATGTGTATTTTTTGATATTAGACCTTAATCAGGTGAGAATTTTTGTTATGTTTAATTATTTGTATTCAATGAGTACATTTTTCATATTAGACCTTGATCATATGAGAATTTTTGGTTTTTCTGATTTCTTGTATTCAGTATGCACAATTTGGGTATTAGACCTTTATCTGATGAGAATTGTTTTACCTGATTTCCTGTGTTCAATATGTATATTTTTTATATTAGACCTTTTTTAGATGTGACCTTTTGTTTTATTTATCTGATTTCTTGTGTTCACTATGTATATCTTGAATATTAGTCCTTAATCAGATGAGAATTTTTGTTTTATATATTTGATTTCTCATTTTCAGTATGCATAATTAAGATAAAGTAGTTCTTTGTCAGGTGAGAAGATTTGTTTTATTTAATTTCTTGTATTAAATAAGTATATATTTGATATTAGACCTTTATCATATGAGAATTTACATTTCATTTTCCTAATTTCTTGTGTTGAATATACATAATTTTGATAATATACTTTTATCACATGAGATTTTTGTTTTATTTAACTGGTATCCTGTGTTTAATATGTATATTTGGGGTATTAGAGATTTATCAGGTCACAATTTTTGTTTCATATATTTGATATTTTGTGATCAGTATGCATATTATATATATATATATATATATATATATATATATATATATATATATATTTGTCATGAGATCAACATTGTTGTTTTTTTAGTTTCTTGTGTTTAATATGTATATTTTGGCTATTAGACCTTTAGCAGATGAGATTTTTTTTATTTCTTGTGTTATATATGAATATTTTGAACACAAAAATTAACCATAACAAAAATTCTCACCTTATAAAGTTCTAATATAATAACATATACATATTGAACATAATTAGATAAATAAAACAAAAATTCTCACCTGATAAAGTCTAATATCCAAAACATACATAGTAAACACAGCATACTAGATAAATAAAACAAAAATTTTCATCTCATAGAGGTCTAATGTCAAGAATATGTATATTCAACACAAGAAATTAGATAAATTAAATGAAAATTGTCATCTAATAGATCTACATGAGCAAATTGAGTGTGTGGGGTGGTTTAGGGAGAGAAGTGAGGGATGAGAACATTGGGAAACAGGAGGGTCAACCTGAAACAGGGACAGAGTAAGAGGGAAGGGAGGAAGGCCATGATAGATGAGGACATCATGGAAATAGGAAGAGGCAGGCTGCTCTGGAGGTTCTCAGGAATCTACAAGGATGACCCAACCTTGGTCTGCTGGCAGTGGTCCAGAGGGTGCCTGGACTAGTCTACTTTGGTGATGGGTCTAGCAAATAACCTGGTTGTCATCATAGAGCCTTTGTCCAGTGACACATGGAAGTAGATGCAGAATATCCACAGCCAGACACCAGGCTGAGCTCCAGGAATCCAATTGATGAGAGAGAGGAGAGATACTGCAGGAGGGGGACATGGAGATCATGACGGGAGGATGTGCAGAGATGACCAACCACACTAGTGAAACCCATAAACTGTGGTCTGGTGGCTGTGGAGACCCCATAGGACTGGACTAGGTCCTCTGAACATGGAAGATGGTTGTTTGGCTGAAATTGTTTGGGGGGCACCCAACCAGGGGGATCAGGATCTGTCCCTGGTACATGGACAGGCTTCTGGGAATCCAGTGCCTGTGGTGTGACACCTTGCACAGCCTTGCTGCAGTGGCAAGGACCTGCCTAGGCTCAGTGTGCTGGGCTCTGCTGACTCTCCATGAAAGACCTCGATTTGGGGGATGTGGGGATGCTTGGGAAAAAGAGCTGAAGAGTGGAAGCAGGGAGGAAGGGGGATCTGTAGATGGTATGTGGAGTGAGTACAAAATTTCTTAATAAAGAAAAATGAAAAAGAAATAAATCATACCAAAACTTTAAAAATGTGCACGTTCAACGTAATTGGATAATAAAACAAAAACTCATATCTGATAAAGTTCTAATATACAAAATATACATACTTAACATTTAAATATATAAAACACAAATTCTCATCTGATAGAAGTCTAATATCCAAAATATAATTATATATTTATTGAACACAAGGTCTAATATCTAATATATATATATATATTATATATATATATTGAACACAATAAGTTTGGAAAAAATTATCAGTGGTACATCTAATATCCAAAATATACATATTGAACAAAAAAATCAGATAAATGCAACAAAAATTTTGACCTTATAATGGTCTAATATTGAAAATGGACATATTGTACATAATTAGATAATAAAATGAAAATTCTCATTGGATAAATATCTAATATCAAAAATATTCATATTGAGCAAATGAAATTAGAAAATTCTCTCCTGAAAAAACTAATATCAAAGATACATATTTAACACAAGAAATCAAGTACATAAAACAAATATTTTATATGAATAAGGTCCAATATCAAAATATATGTATTGATCATATTTAAATAAATAAAATAAAAATTCCCACCTGATAAATGTCTATCAAAAATATATTTTGAACACAAGAAATAAAACAAAAAAATAAAATTTCTTATCTTATAAAGTTTTAATAGAAAAAATATACATATTGAACACAAGAAATCAGATAAAATTAAAATAGTGCTTCTCTGAAAAAATATAATATCCCAAACATACATATTGAACAGAAGAAATTAGATGAAAAAAATGAAAACTCAAATCTGATAAAGGTCTAATATCAAAAATATACATACTGAACACAGGAAATTAAATAAAACAAAAATTCTTGCCTGAGAAAGAACTAATGGCCAAAATATGCATACTGAACACAAGAAATAAAATAAAAATAACAAAAATTCTCATCTGATCACTGCATAATATCCAAAATTATATATTGAACACAAGAAAACAGACAAATAAAACAAAAATTGTCATCAGGTAAAGGTCTAACATCCAAGTATATGTATTGAACAAACGAAATTAAATAAAATGGAAATTTTCCTCTGATAAAGGTCTGGGGCTGGAGAGATGGATCAGAGGTTAAGAGCACTTGCTGCTCTTCTGAAGGTTCTGAGTTCAACTACTAGTACCAGCATGGTGGCTCACAATCACCTTTAATGACACCTGGTGCCCTCTTCTGGCACACAAGCATACATGCAGTCATAACACTAGATACAATAAATTTAAACAAAACTTTTTAAAAATTTAAAAAAGTTCTAATATCGAAAATTACATACTGAACACAAAAATCAAATAAATAAAACAAAAATAGTCATCAGATAAAGGTCTACTATCCAAATTATACATATTGAACATAAATCAAATAAATAGACAAATATTTTCATCTTAAAAGAACTAATAACCAAAATATACATGTTGAATCCAAACAATCAGATAAATAAAACAAAAATCATCATCTGTTAATGATGCAATATCCCAAATTCTTGTATAATATTAGAGGGACCAGAATTAACATTATACCTCCCAGGGTCTCAGGAGAGAGAACTGCTAATGGCGAGGACAGTTTTTGGGAAATAGTATCTGAGCACATGAGCTCTCTAGTCCATTTGCTTTAATTACTCTGGTGTAACATCCTATATGAGATTCAGTTCTCTTCTTGTGCCTAGGTCCTTTCTTGCCTGATTTACATCTGTATTCATCTACTTCTCCCACGAAGTTCTATCTGAGTTCTCTAGTCTTAACTCTGCCTCACCTAGGTCCTTTTCATCTTGTTCTTACCCAGCTAGATCTTCCCCATCTGACTCTTCCTCATCTCCCATCTCATTCCTCTAGTACTCTCTTCTAGCCCTTCAATCTAGTTCTTCCCCATCTCAATTTGTTCCTCTCAATTTCTTACCCATCTAGTTCTTCCATAGTCTTTTATCTTTTCTGTCCCCACATGTGCTGGGAGTCCTGGTATATATACACTTAGATAAGAATCACATAGAGGGGCAATAACCATGACAAACCTGGAGCCATGTATTGGGGTGAATGCTGAATGATTAGAGAAGTAGAAAAAGCCACAGCTTCCTCACCTTGTCAATTCCTCAGCTGATCCTGTTTCCTCAGTTTGGATGCCTCTCAGCTGAACTGTGCTGCTCAAAAGCCTAAAAGATTAACCAGGCTATAGTTCCTCTTCCTCACATTTTAAATACCTTCCTGCCCCCTGCCATTACTTCCTGGGATTAAAAGCTTGTGTCACCATGGTTGGCTGTTTCCAGTGTGGCCCTGAACTCACAGAGATCCAGGCATATCTATGCCTTCCTAGTGATAGGATTAAAGGCATGTGCTACCACGCCTACCTTTATGTTTAATATCATGGCTGTTCTGTTCTCTGACCCCCAGATAACTTTATTGGGATGCACAATAAATCAACCACAGACTAATGGGGAAATGAATTACTACAGGCTAAATTCGGGGAATATGTAAGAAGAGGGCCCTTATATGCTCAACTATAATCTTAAATGTGATTGATAGAAAATGTTAAGAGTCTATAAGTTGTTAGGTCAATGGGAGAAAATAAAACTGTCTTTTTTTTTCCTGTGGCTCTTATCTGTTCAAGCTATCTGCCAATTTTCTGCATGGTGGGGGAAAAAGTGTTCAGTTGTTAGGCAACCTGTGTACAACTAGATGGCTCTGGTAATAGTATAAAGGAGATCTGGAACTAGAGGTAAGGTTTGGGAAAGGAGGAAGTAATGCTTATTTGGCACATCTGCCAGGCCTTCTCAAATAGGTAGCCTGGATGCTTAAGTCTGTTCTTAGAGAGTACAGAGGTATCTCTGATAAGGTACTTACCTCCATCTAGGGATGGACCTGGCTGGATGCTGCCAATGATTTTAATTACAAGGAGGCTTGAACTGGCGTTTGGGCTGACCATAGCTGTTAGCACAGAAGGCTATCTAAATATTCCTAGAAGTGATTAGGTAAGAACTTAGTGGTCTATAAAATTAGTAAGGCTGTAAGAAAGGAGGGTCAGAGCTAAATTGTGTAAAGCTATTACTTAATGTCCTCCTGCCCCAGGTGGTGTCTCCTTGTGGAATTACATTAAATCGGGAGACTTACATGTGGACTGTTGTTACTGCTAGTCTGTGAAAGTGGCCAAGGGAGATGTCTGATTCAAGAGGTAGCCTTTCCTGAGGCTGTTCTCCAAATACCTTGAATGTGTATTTCCAGAGTGACCAGTCCACACTGTTAGCCCTTCTTAGGGAAAGTCAATTGGGAAAATTATGAAAGCACACATGATTTTCATGACAGAAGACAGCTGATATATAACAAGTAACACCAAAAACTCCTTGGAATTTGGCTTCCTCTGGAGGAAAATCTTGATCCCTCCAGGAAGTGACTTTGCCATAACAAGCTGAGTTCTTATGATATATTCTTATGGCTTGCAGCACCAAATATACACATTAAAACTAAGATATCAGAAAGATTAAAAAAATTCACATCTGATAAATGTCTAATATCAAAAATATACGTAAGGAACACAAGATATCAGAGAAACAAAACAAAAACACACATCCTATAAAGGTCTAATATAAAAAATTTACTGATTGAACACAAGAAATAAAATAAAACAAAAACTCTCACCTAATAATGGTCTAATGTCCATAATATACACATTAAACACAGGATACCAGAGAAGTAAAACAAAAATTTTGATCAGATAAAGGTTTAATACTAAAAATATACATATTGAACACAAACAATTAAAGAAATCAAAAATTCTGCTCTGATAAAGGTCTACTATCTAAAAAGACACATTGAACACAAGAAATAAGATAAATAAAACAAAAATTGTCATCAGATAAAGGTCTAGGATCAACAATATACTTATTTAACACAAGAAATTAAATAAAACAAAAATTTATCTTGTCTAATAAGAGTTTAACATAACAAATATACATATTGAATATAATGAGGTAAATAAAAAAATTCCCATGTGAAAAAGATCTAATATCCCAAATATACATATTGAACATAATTAGATAAATAAAACAAAAACTATCAACTGATAAATGTCTAATGTCATAAATGTACTTAATGAGCACAAGATATTAAATAAAACAAAAAAATTTCTCTGTCGAAAGTCTAATATCCAAAATACAAATATTGAACAGAACATGTTAAATAAAAAAATTCTCATCTGATAAAGGTCTAATGTAAAAAAATATACATCTAATGTAAGAATTCAGATAAAGAAAACAAATATTCTCATTGGATAAAGTCCAAAATGTACATATTAATCACAGGAAATCATAAAAAGAAATCATAAAACAAAAACAAAATTCTCATGTCATAGATGGCAAATATTAAAGATATACTTATTGAAAACCAAAAATTAAATAAAACAAAAACTCTCATTGGATAAAATTATTATATTCAAAATATATATATTGAACACAAGAAATTGAATAAATCAAATTATCACCTGTTAAATTTCTGTGTCCAAAATATACATATTGAACACATGAGACTAAATTTTAAAAATTCACCATGTGGACGTGGAACATGACTTTAATGCAAGCACTCAGGACGCAGAGGCCAGAGGATCTCTGTGAGTTCAAGGACAGCCTGGTCCCCAAAGAGAGTAACAGGAAAGGCACAAATGTTCATGGAGAGACCCTGTCATGAAATACCAAAAATTAATTAATTAATTAATCAACTAATAAAATAAATAAATATAAAAAAATCTCATCTGAGAAAGGCTTAATATGCAAAATATATATTGAAAACAAGAAATCTAATAACTAAAACAAAAAAATATGATCTGATAAAGGTCTATTACCCAAAATATACAGAATGAACAAGAAATCAGATAAATAAAACAAAAATTCTCATATGAAAATGGACCAAAAAACATACATATTGAACACAAAAAAATTTTAAAAAAACCCACAAATTCTTTTCTGACCTATGTCTAGTATCCAAAATTATATATTGAACACAAGAAAACAGACAAATAAAACAAAAATTATCATCAGATAAAGGCCTAATATACAAAAAATAAGTATTGAACACAAGAAATTAGAAAAATTAAGGGCTAACTAATATCAACAGTATACATATTGGACCCAATAAATATGATAAATAAAATAAAAATTCTCACCTGAAAAAGGTCTAATATCAAAAATATGCATATTGAACCCAATAAGGTAAATAAAACAGAAATTCTCATCTGCTAAAGGTCCAACGTGAACCATGTATTTATTGAACACATAAAATTAAAAAAAAACAAAACTTCTCAGAGTCATTTTGATTTTCATTTCCTGGTAATTAGGAATGTTGAGCAAATCCTTAAATGTCTTTCAGCAATTTGTGCTTCCTCTGTTGAGAATTCTCTGCTTAGTTCTACAACCCATACACACACACACACACACACACACACACACACACACACACACACACACATATATATATATATATATATATATATATATATATATATATATATATATATATATATTCTGGATATCAGCCCTCTGTCAAATGTGAGGTTGGTGAAGAATTTCCCATTCTGTAGGCTGTCACATTGTCTTGTTGACCATGTCCTTTGCTCTACAAAAGCTTCTCAGTTTCAACAGGTCCCATTGATTGATTGTTTCTCTCAGTGTCTGTGCTACTGGTGTTATATTTAGAAAGTGATCTCTGGTGCCAATGCATTCAAGAGTACTTCCTACTTTCTCTACTATCAGGTTCAGAGTAACTGGATTTATGTTGAGGTCTTTGATCCACTTGGACTTAAGTTTTGTGCATGGTGACAGATATGGATCTATTTGTAGCTTTCTACACATTGACATCCAGTTATGGCAGCACCATTTGTTGAAGATAATTTCATTTATCCATTGTACATCAAATAAATAAAACAAACATTCTCATCTGAAAAGTGTCTAATATCCAAAGAATACATATTGAACACAAGAAATTCAAATAAATAAAACAAAAATTCTCATTTGATAAAGGTCTGATAACAAAAATGTACCTATTGAACACATGAAAGTAAATAATGCAAATATATTCATCTGATAAAATAATAATATCTAAAACAAAAAATCATCTTATAAAGTTCTAATAACAAAAATATACATATTGAACTTAAGAAATCAGAAAAAGAAAACAAATTCCTCATATGATAGAGTTTAAATATATAAATAAATGTATGAACATAAGAAGTGAAATAAAACAAAAATTCTCCACTGATAAAGGTCTCAAATCTAAAACATACCTATTGAACACAAGAAATCAGAACAAGAAAACAAAATCTTCATCTAATACAGGTCAAATATTCAAACTATACTTGTTGAATACAAGAAATGAAAGGAAACAAAAATTCTCACCTGATAAATGTCTAATACCAAAACTATAAAACCAAAAGTTCACATGTGATAAACATCAAATATCAAAAATAATGTTATTGACCATATGAAATTAAATTTAAAAATTTTTTTGTCTGATAATGGTCTAATGTCAAAAATATACATATTGAACACAAACGAAAATTCTCACCTGATAAAGGCATGATATCCAAAATATACACGTTGAACACAAGAAATCAGATAAATAAAACAAAAATTCTCATGTGATAAAGGCCTACTATCCAAAATAAACATTTGGAAGATAATTAGATAAATAAAACAAAAATTCTCATATGCTAAAGTTCTAATATCCAAATATACTGCTATGGATCACAAGAATCAAATAAAAAATAATTCCAGCAGTTAAGTTCAAATATCCAAATTATGCAAATTGATACCAAGAAATCAGAAAAATAAAACCAAAATTTTCATCTGGTAAAGGTCTAATATCCAAAATATACATATTGAACACAGAATATAAATAAAACAAAAATTCTCACAGCTGAAAAATGTCTAATAAGAAAAATATCGGAAAATTAAAGGAAAATTCTCATATGAAAAGTTCTAATATCCAAAATATTCATATGGAACACAAGAAATCAAATAAATACAACAAAAATTCTCATTTGATGATGTTTTAATAGCAAAAATATGCACATGGAAAACAAGAAGTTAAATAAAACAAAAACTCTCATCAGTCAAATCTCTAATATCCAAAATATAAATATTGATACCAACAAATCCAACAAAAAACAAAAAATTCTCTTCTGATAATGGTGTAATACCAAAAATTCTTATCTTACAATGTTCTAACATCAAAAATATACATATTGAACACAAGTAATCAGAAAAAATTCTCATGTGATCAAGGTCAAATATCAAAATGTTGTTATTGTATATACAAAATTAGGTAAACAAAATTTTCTCCTGATGAAGTTGTAATATCCAAAACATACATGTTGAACACAAGAAATCAAATAATTAAAAAACTTCTCATGTGATAAAGGTCAAATATCAAATGTATACATATTGACACAAAAATTAAATAAAACATAAATTCTCATCTGATAAAGGACTTGTATCCAAAATATGCATATTGAACCTGAGAAAACAAAGTCTTCATGTGATAAAGGTCAAATATAAAAATGTAATTATTGAAAGCAAGAAATTAAATAAAACAAAATACTCATCTTAGTCAAACATCCAAAATATACAAATCAAACACAAGAAATCAGAAAAAGAGAAGAAAAGTCTCATGAGCTAAGGCAAAAAATCAAACACTAAATTAAAAAATGTTTCTCCTGATAAATGACTATTTCCAAAATATACATATGTAAATGGATTATTGTAGAAAAAAATCATCCTGAGTGATGTAACCCAGGCTCAGAAAGATAAACATGGTATGTACTCACTCATAGTATGATACCAGATGTAAAACATAGATGACTAGACTGCTACACAACTCCAGGGAGGCTACCAAGAAAACAGGACCGTAGGAAAGACACAGAGATCACCCAATGACAGAGAAATGGATGAGATCTACATGAACAACCTGGATGTGAGTAGGGCTAATGAAGGGCAAGGTTCGAGAGAGCATAGGGAAGCAGGAGATCCCAGCTGGATCAAGAACAGAGAGGGAGAACAAGGAATAACAGACTATGATAAATGTAGACCACATGAGAACAGGAATAATTTTGTTCAATATATATATATTTTGGATACTAGACCTTTATCAGATATGAGTTATTGTCTTATTTATCTAATTATTTTCAATATGCTCATTTTTAAAGTTTTAGTATAATTTATTTCTCTTTCATTTTTCTTTATTAAGAAATTTTGTACTCATTCGACATACCTTCCACAGATTCCCCCTTCCTCCTTGCTTCCACCCCCCAGCCTTTTTACTCAAGCCACCCCACATCCTCACATTCCCAAATCGAGGTCTTTCATGGGAGTCAGCAGAGCCAAGCACACTGTACCTAGGCAGATCCAAGCTCCTTGCCAGTGCACCAAGGCTGTGCAAGGTGTCACACCACAGGCACCGGATTCCCAGAAGCCTGTCCATGTACCAGGGACAGATCCTGATCCCCCTGGTTGGGTGCCTCCCAAACAATTTGAGCCAAACAACCATCTTCCGTGTTCACAGGACCTTGTCTTGTCCCATGGGGGCTCCACAGCCAACAGTCCACAGTTCATGGGCTTCCTAGTGTGGCTGGTCATCTCTGCACATCCTCACATCATGGTTACCAGAGTAGACCAGTCCAGGCACCCTCCGGAACACTGCCAGTAGACCAAGGTTGGGTCATCCTTGTAGATTCCTGAGAACCTCCAGAGCAGCCTGCCTCTTCCTAGTTCCATGATGTCCTCCTTTATCATGGGATCTTCTCCCTGCCCTCCCACTCTGTCCCTGTTTCAGGTTGACCCACCTGTTTCCCAATGTTCTCATCCCCCACTCCTCTCCCTAAGCCACCCCATACACCCAATTTGTTCATGTAGATCTATCAGATAACACTTTTCATTTTATTTATCTAATTTCTTGTGTTGAATATACATATTCTTGATGTTAGAACTCTATGAGATGAAAATTTTTGTTTTATTTATCTTGTATGCTGTGTTTACTATGTATGTTTTGGATATTAGACCTTTATCAAGTGAGAATTTTTGTTTTATTTATCTAATGATGTTCAATATGTATATTTTGAAGAGTAGACATTTATCAGATGAGAAATTTTGTTTTACTTATCTAATTATGTTCAATACATATGTTTTTATATTAGACTTTTATCAGGTGAGAATTTTTGTTATGTTTATTTTTTGGGTTCAATGAGTATATTTTTGGTATTAGACCTTGATTATATGAGAATTTTCTGTTTTGTTTTTCTAATTTCTTGTATTCAGTATGTATAATTTAGATATTAGACTTTTATCAGATGAGAGTCTTTGTTTTTTATCTGAATTCCTGTGTTCAATATGTATATTTTTATATTAGATATTTTTCAGAAGAGATGCTTTGTTTTTTTTTTGTTTTTATTTATTTATTTATTTTATTATTATTATGTATTTTGTTTTCATATTTGATTTCATTACATTTATCCATATTTTAAATGCAAATGAATTATGCGTGAGGTGCAGTTAACATTTAAACACAGAACATATATTATGAATAGAGAAAAGGAGGTCACACTATTCTGTCTCACAAAAATCCCTGAAAGAAACATCACCAGGTCATCAAAAGAAAACTGATCCTTTCCTTGCCTGATGATTCAATTGTCCATAACCATGTCAAATTTCTGTTTAACTTTGATCGTAGCTTTCTGAAATACTATTTATGTATTCTCTAGAATTTAAATTTTGTCTCATTTGTCTGCTCACAACATTCTTAAGTATCTCAGTAGTAACTGTGACTGATCATAAGGATAAGCAAATGTATGGTATAACTTAGGACCACATAAACGCATTTTCTTGCGGGGAAAATTTGGATTCAGTGGCTCTAGACAGAGACCTGAGTTCTGAGTTATGATGGTATTGCTGCTCTGAAACCAAATTTGATATAGATTCTAAGATGATTCATGAGTTTTAGTAATTTTTGGCATTACTTGATATCCTTAAATTCAGGTAAATTATGTGAGATATTAAATAATTAAATTTTGTGTACTTAAAATCTTGACTATATTTTATTTTCCTTTTTATTATTATTATTATTATGTGTTTTAATTTTATATATCAGCCATGGGTTCCCCTGTCCTCCCCACTCCCGCAAGCACCCACAACTGCACCCCAGCCCCTCCCCTCCATTCCCATGTAATCCAGGACCAAGACACCCCTGGAGATTCATTTAAACCTGGTGGATTCAGTATGGGCATGTCCTGTCCCCTCCTTCCAGACTGAGCATGTGTCCCTGTGTAAGCCCAAGGTTCCAAACAGCCAGCTCATGCACTAAGGACAGGTCCTGGTCCCACAGACTGGGTGCCTCCCCAACAGATCAAGCTATTCAATTGTCTCACTTATCCAGAGTGCCTGATCTAGCTGGGGGCTCCTCAGCCATTGTTTCATAATGTGCTTCCATTGCTTTGGCTATTTGTCCCTGTGCTTTTCGTAATCTTGGATTCAATAATTCACGCTCTTGCAGACCCTCCTCTTTCTCTACAGTTGGACACCTGGAGATCCACTTGGGGCCTGGCTGAGGATCTCTGCATCCACTTCCATCAGTTATTGGACGAGAGTTCCAGCACGACAGTCAAAGTGTTTAGCCATCTGATCACCGGACTAGGTCAGATCAGACATTCTTTCGACCATTACCAGCAGTCTATAGAGGATGTGTAATTGTGGATTTGGGGGGACCTCTCGAGCACTCTGCCTATTCCTGTTCTCGTGTGGTCTTCATTTATCATGGTCTGTTATTCATTGTTCTCCTGTTCTGTTCTTGATCCAGCTAGGATCTCCTGCTCCCCTAAGCTTTCTTTCCCTCAAACCTTGCCCTTTATTACTCCCACTGTCGTCCACGTTGTTCATGTAGATCTCATCCATTTCTCTGTCATTGGGTGATCCCTGTGTCTTTCCAAGTGTCCCGTTTACTGGGTAGCCTCCCTGGAGTTGTGAAGCAGTCTAGTCATCTTTGTTTTACATATGGTATCCTCTTATGAGTGAGTTCATACCATGTTGGTTGTTCTGAGTCTGGGTTACTTCACTCAGCATGATTTTTTCTAGATCCATCCATTTGCCTGCAAACCTCATGATGTCATTGATTTTCTCTGCTGAGTAGTACTCCATTGTGTATATGTACCATATTTTCTTTATCCATTCTTCAGTTGAAGGGCATCTAGGTTGTTTCCAGGTTCTGGCTATTACAAACAAAGCTGACATGAAAATAGCTGGGCAAATAACCTTGTGGTATGATTGAGCATTCCTTGGGGATATGCCCAAGAGTGCTATAGCTGGGTCTTGGGTTAGATGGATTCCCAATTTTCTAAGGAAGCACCATATTGATTTCCAAAGTGTCTGTACAAGCTTGCATTCCCACCAGCAGTGGAGGAGAGTTCCCCTTGCTCCACATCCTCTCCAGCATAAGCTGTTTTCTGTGTTTTTCATCTTAGCCAATCTGACAGGTGTAAGGTGGTATCTCAGAGTCATTTTGATTTGCATTTCCTGGATAATTAGGGATGTTGAGCATTTCCTTAAATATCTTTCAGCCACTTGAACTTCCTCTGTGGAGAATCTCTGTTTAGTTCTATAGCCCATTTCTTAATTGGACTGTTGGGCATTTTGATGTCTAATTTCTTGAGTTCTTTATATATTCTGGATGTCAGCCCTCTGTCAGATGTGGGATTGGTGAAGAGCTTTTCCCATTCTGTAGGCTGTCACATTGTCTTGTTGACCGTGTCCTTTGCTCTATAAAAGCTTCTCATTTCAACAGGTACCATTGATTGATTGTTTCTCTCAGTTTCTGTGCTACTGGTGTTATATTTTGAAAGTGATCTCCAGTGCCAATGCATTCAAGAGTACTTCTTACTTTCTCTTCTATCAGGTTCATAGTAACTGGATTAATGGTGAGGTCTTTGATCCACTTGGACTTAAGTTTTGTGCACAGTGACAGATATGGATCAACTTGCAGCCTTCTACACATGGACATCCAGTTATGCCAGCACCATTTGTTGAAGATGCTTTCTTTTTTCCATTGTACATTTTTGGCTTCTTTGTCAAATATTATATGTTCATAGGTGTGCGTGTTAATGTCAGGGTCTTCATTTCAATGCCATTGGTCCACATGCCGGCTTTTGTGCCAGTACCAAGCTGTTTTTATTACAGTAGCTCTATAGTATAGCTTGAGCTCAGGGATTGTGATGCCTCCAGAGGTTGTTTTATTGTACAGGATTCTTTTGGCTATCCTGGGTTTTTTGTTTTTCCATATGAAGTTGAGTATTATTCTTTCCAGATCTCTGAATAATTGTGTTGGTAATTTGATAGGGATTGTGTTGAATCTGTAGATTGCTTTTGGTAAGATTGCCATTTTTATTATGTTAATTCTGCCTATCCATGAGCATGGGAGATCTTTCCATTTTCTGACATCTTCTTCAATTTCCTTTTTCAGGGACTTAAAGTTCTTCACAAATAGGGCCTTCACATGCTTACTTAGTGTAACCTCAAGGCATTTTATATCATTGTGGCTATTGTAAAGGGTGATGTAACACTGATTTCCTTCTCAGCCTGTTTGTCTATTGTATACAGGAGGGCTACTGATATTTTAGGGTTAATCTTGTAGCCCGCTATGTTGCTGAAGGTTTTTATTAGCTGTATCATTTCCTTGTTTGAATTTTTGGGGTCACGCATGCATAGTATCATGTCATCTGCAAATAGGGAAAGCTTGACTACTTCCTTTCCAATTTGTATCCCCTTAATCTCTTTATGTTGTATTATAGCTCTGGAGCGAACTTCAAGTACTATATTAAATAAGTATGGGGAGAGGGGACAGCCTTGCCTTGTTCCTGATTTTAGTGGTATTGCTTTGAGTTTCTCTCCATTGAATTTGATGTTGGCTGTTAGCTTGCTGTAGATTGCCTTTATTATGTTTGAGCATGTTCCCTGTATTCTTGATCACTCTAAGACCTTTATCATTAAAGGGTGTTGGATTTTGTTAAATGCCTTTTCTGTGTCTAGTGAGATGATCATGTGGTTTTTTTCTTTGAATTTTTTTATATGGTGTGTTACATTGATGGACTTTCATATGTTGAACCACCCTTGAATCCCTGGGATGAAGCCTACTTGATCATGGTTGATAATTGTTTTGATGTGTTCTTGGCGTCTGTTTGCCAGTATTTTATTGAATATTTTTGCATCAATGTTCATGAGGGAGATCGGTCTGTAGTTCTTTTTCTTTGTTGCATGTTTGTTTGGTTTAGGAATCAGGGTAATTGTAGCCTCATAGAAGGAGTTTGGTAATATTGTTTCTGCTTCTATTTGTGGAACAATTTAAAGAGTATTGGTATTAAGTCTTCTTTGAAGATCTGGTAGAATTCTGCACTGAAATCACCTGGTCCTGGGCTTTTTTTGGTTGGGAGACTTTTAATGACTGATTCTATTACCTCAGGGATTATTGGACGATTTAAATGGTTTATGTGGTCTTGATTTAACTGAGGTATGTGGTAACTTTCCAGAAAAATTATCCATTTCTTTTAGATTTTCCAGTTTTGTGGAGTAGAGGTTTTTGAAGTATGACCTGATGATTCTCTGGATATCCTCATTGTCTTTTTTTATGTCCTCCTTTTCATTTCTGATTTTGTTAATTTGGATGCTCTCTCTCTGTCTTTTGGTTAGTTTGGATAAGGGCTTGTCTATCTTGTTGATCTCAAAAAACGAAATCTTTGTTACATTAATCATATGTATTGTTCTCTTTGTTTCTATTTTATTGATTTCAGCTCTCAATTTGATAATTTCCTGGCGTCTGTTTCTCCTGGGAGATTTTGCTTCTTCCTGCTCAAGGGTTTTCAGGTGTGCTGCCAAGTCACTAGCATGAGATTTCTCCAGCTTCTTTATGTGGGCATTTAGTGCTATGAACTTCCCTCTTAGCACTGATTTCTTAGTGTCCCATAAGTTTGATTATGTGGTGTATTCATTTTCAATGAGCTCTAGGAAGTCACCAAATTCTTTATTTATTCCTTAACCCATTGGTGATTCAGTTGAGCATTATTCCATTTCCATGAGATTGTATGATTTCTGTAGGGTTTTTGTTGTTGTTGTTGTTGTTGTTGTTGTTGTTCTTGAAATCTAACTTTAAACCATGATGGTCCGTTAGAACACAGGAGGTTTTTCCAATTTTTTGTATCTGTTGGGATTTGCTTTGTGGCCAAGTATGTGGCTGATTTTAGAGAAGGTTCCATGGGGTGCTGAGATGAAGGTATATTCCTTTTTGTTCGAGTGGAATGTTCTGTAGATATTGATTAAGCCCATTTGAGCCATAACATCAGTTAAGATCATTATGTCTCTGTTGAGTTTCGATTTGGCATATCTGTCCAGAGGTGAAAGTGGGGTGTTGAAGTCTCCCAATATTAATGTGTGGGGTTTTATGTGTGATTTAAGCTTTACTAATGTTTCTTTTACATATGTGGGTGCCCTTATTTTGGGGACATAAATGTTCAGAATTGAGACTTCATCTTTGAGGATCTTTCCTCTGATGAGTATGTGATGTCCTTCATCATCTCTTTTGATTGATTTTAGTTTGAAATCTATTTTCCTGGATATTAGGATTTCAACACCAGCTTGCTTCTTAAGACCATGTGATTGTAAAGTCTTTTCCCAGCCTTTTATTCTTAGGAAGTGTCTATCTTTGAATTTGAGGTATGTTTCTTGTTTGCAGAAGAAAGATGGGTCCTGTTTTCGTATCCATTCTTTTAGTCTGTGTCGTTTTATACGTGCATTAAGTACATTGATATTAAGGGATATTAATGACCAGTGACTGTTCATTCCTGTTGTTTTTTTTTATTTTTTGGTGATAGTGTGTGTTTACTTCTCTTCTGTGGGGTTTATTGCTGTGGTGTTATCTATTGCCTGTGTTTTCATGGGTGTATCTGCCTTCCTTAGGTTGGAATTTTCCTTCATCCATTGAGAAATCGGTTGTTATTGTGATGGGTTTGCCTTTATAAGTCACTTGGCCTTTTTTCTTGCTGCCCTTAATTTTCTTTCTTTATTATGTATGTTTAGTTGTTTATTACTTTTGCGAGGGGACTCTTTTGGGGGTCTGTTCTGTTTGGTGTTCTATAGGCTTCTTGTATCTTGACAGGTATTTCCTTCTTTAAGTTGGGAAAGTTTTCTTCTATGATCTTGTTAAACATATTTTCTGTGCCTTTGAGTTGGTATTCTTTTCCTTCCTCTATCCCTATTATTCGGAGGTTTGGTCTTTTCATGGTGTCTCCTGTGATGGCTGGTGCCCAGGGATAGGACCCAGGGGTGGTTGCCTCTCTCAGTTAAGTTATTTTTGAAATTGTTGTATTTTCAAAGGGTGGATGAAATCTTCTGAGGATTTGACATGTCCTTTATCCATCAGTATAATTTTGATCTCTTTTCATATGCTGTTTGAATAATGTATCATTTTTAACATCTTCTGCTCAATATCTTTGAAGACATGAGTGGACTAAGATTTTTCTTTCTCTGTGTATTATGGTCATGAATTCCAGGTGAAATGAATAGGAAGCAGACATTCCCCACATCTAGAGGCCATCTCTCCATGGCTTCCTGAACATGTAGAGACTTTGAGTCTACAGCATCCCATGCAGCATCTCTGAAACACACTTCTGGGCCCTGGACAGCCATCCAGGATGATACATTAGAACAGGATTTACATAATATTCATGTTATTTCAGACTTGCAGGTCAGAAACCATATTTGAATTTTTCCCATAGAACGAGATCAAGCCCCATCTTGTTTTGAAGCACAGTGATTGAACATGTACTGCATTATTCTGTCTTGATGTTTAATTATTCAAGTCATATGGAGAATGTGTGACAGGTATGTAGAACTGATATTCTATTTCTTGAAGGGAAGAGCATCACAATCTAGGATCTCACTGGGAAAGAGGACTCATCCAAATATGGGGCTGGCATTATTGCAGGATGACAGTCATTCTTCAATGACAGCATCCTGAGAACAAATGTTCAGAGAATCAGAGGTAAAGATAATAGGACCTGTTGTCTCAGGAGGTCTTACATACTCTATTCCTTATGCCAAGAAAGCTTGTTATGAAGGGTACCATCTCATAGGCTCTCTTCAAATGGGACAGAGTCAGGAGAAGCTGTCACACAATGGAATGATGTCAATGGAAACACCTCCACAATGCTGCACAAGGGGAACACAAGATGTCTAATGACAATTACAGACTGAATAAACAGTGGCCTTGGGACTGACAACCATTTTCCTGTACACAGAGAAACATCAGCTCTCCAGAAGCTGAACTTTGACTCCTTGGCTTCACTGGCTCCAGTCCCAGACTGGCTTTGCTTTGTCTCCTCTTAGGCAAAGACAAAGAATTAATGTCCTCGTAGTCTTCCCTTTAGGGCTTCAGAGAAAGTCTTGGGTAGATGTGACTCCCAAAAGGCTTGGGACTCTAATAGCATAAATAGAAGAATGTTGGCTGAACACCACCATTAATTTTCTGCTTCCTGACTGCATATCATGTGACAAACATTATTCCCCACCATAATGTCCTGTACCCATTTGAATTTCAAACCTCCATCTACCATGACTCCTTTAAATTGCCTATTGTCCCAGGAACAAAAAACATTTAATAATATTCTTCTCTTTTATTTCCTGAGGAATTGTATGAAAAGCTCTTCCCTTTTGTTTGATAGTGGAGAAAGCTATTTTAATCCTTCTATCTAAAATGTTTCAAGCAAACGGATACATGGATCTCAATTACAATTTTAATTCTATCAGGAAACATTTTCCTTATTGTCTAGAGAGTTTTAAAGAATATTTTCTTTGTGCTTTTTTTGTTTGTTTTGTTTTGAGACAGGGTTTCCCTGTGTAGCTTTGTGCCTTTTCTGGAACTCACTTGGTAGCCCAGACTGGACTCAAACTCACAGAGATCTGCCTGGCTCTGCCTGCTGAGTGCTGGGATTAAAGGCGTGCACCAACACTGTCCAATCTCTTTGTGCTTTTTAGGAATTCTATTCTGACTTAACTTTCCATGGTGAATCTACCCATAGCTGTTACAAGGACAACTTTGTCAGGATCTATTGAGTTTATTTTAATTCCCCCTTTTTTAAATTATATTTGTGTTTTAATTTTACATATCAGCCATGGGTTCCCCTGTCCTCCTCCCTCCCACCCCCACCTTCCCCTCCATGCCCTCCCCTCCATTCCCATCTCCTCCAGGGCTAAGACTCCCCTGGGGATTCATTTAAACTTGGTTGATTCAGTACAGGCAAGTCCAGTCCCCTCCTTCCAGGCTGAGCAAAGTATCCCTGTGTAAGCCCCAGGTTCCAAACAGCCAGCTCATTCACTAAGGACAGGTCCAGGTCCCAGAGCTTGGATACCTCCCAAACAGTCCAAGACACTTAACTGTCTCACTGATCCAGAGGGCCTGATACAGCTGGGGGTTCCACAGCCTTTGGTTCACAATTCATGTGCTTCCGTTCATCTGGCCTTTCATCCCCTTGCTTTTTCTAATCCTGGGCTCAACAATTCACACTCCTACAGTCCCTCCTCCTTCCTAGAAAACAGAACCCTAGGAAGGACACAGTGATCGCCCAATGACAGAGAAATGGATGAGATCTACATGAACAACCTGGACGGCAGTGGGAGAAATGAAGGGCAAGGTTTGAGGGAAGGGAGGCTTGGGGGAGCAGGAGATCACAGCTGGATCAGGAAAAGAAAGGGAGGACAAGGAATGGTAGACCATGATGGATGAGGACCACATGAGAACAGGAGTGGGCAGAGTGCTGGAGAGGTCCCCTGAGGTCCACAGTGATGCATCCTTGGTAGACTGCTGGCAGTGGTTGAGAGAAAGCCTGATATGACCTAGTCTGGTGATCAGATGGCCCAACACCCTGACAGTCAGGCTGGAACTCTCATCCAGTGACTGATGGAAGTGGATGCAGAGATCCTCAGACAGGCACCAGGTGGAGCTCCATGTGTCCAATTGTCCATCTATTGAGTTTATATCAATGGGAAAAGGGAGAGGAAGTTGTCTCCATCACTCAGATTACCAGCAGGATCCCTGGCTGTTGGTTGGTAGGATACATGTTAAGGTGCTGTCATTGATGATTTGCTGTAATATGAAAGTGACCATGTGAATTTCAAGACCCCATGGAACAGTACATTGACATTTAACAGTGCAAGTATGATTTTTTTTAAAGGCTGGTTTTCTATTTTGAACATGAATCATTTTATGTGGTGTTAGGTTGAGGCTGACATTAGAAAATCTCTGACAAGGAATTTTAAATGACAGAAACAGGAAGAGTTGTGCAAGAAAATTTATGCTATCACAGGGTGATGCCACTTGTCATACAACAGAAGACAAAGGCACTGACTTCACTACCCTTAATTTTTTCAGATGAACATGTCTGTGTGCCACTGCTTTGTATTGGATAACTGACTTTCTGGATTGTTTAAAGTCAATTTCTAAATATTTCTGTAGATATTTGACTTTTTTCTTTATAGATTCATGTCCCCCAATTTAAACCTAACATTGTTATATTGATTTGATGATACTTATGCCTGTGTACTATAGGCAGACTTGATTGGGAAGAACATGACACTTGGTTTGTTTCCAGTGTGTAAGCATTAATTTTCATCTGGTTATATAATGTTTATTGGAAATGTAATACTCTTTTACAATGTTTTTTTTTAAAAAAAACAATGTATTGTGTGCCATTCAAAATGTAAGTAAAAAAATGTTTACATGCATAAATTGTCTAATATCAGCTCTATTTCTCTATTATTTGTGCCCAAATCTGCTTTGAATGGTGTGCATATGCTAGCAAATCAGTGAGTTTGTATGTGTGTGTGTGTGTGTGAGCGCTAAAGTGCATGCTAATGTAGATGAACATATGAACACAAAGTGGCTTTAATATTGATTTTGATTTAATGGTCTTTCAGTTATAATTTCAAATGCCCATGACAATTCAATTTGAGAAGGACTAGTTTAATTTTTCAAAAGGCATTAGAGCTTCCAATTTTTGGAATTTTATTCCTAATGCATTTTGCCCCCATACACAGAATTACATCACACATAGAACAGAAGTTGGTATGACTGTCTCTGAGTAATTAGGAACAAGAGTAATTTTGTGGTAGTTCACACTTAGAGAACACATTAATAAAGTAATAAATATATATCTATGATGCATATTCTAGTCTGTTTCTATGGTTCTGATAAAGACATTGATTTTCATAGTAGCAGGAAATATTTTCAGTTCCAACAGTCATGGATTAGCATCCCCCCACTAAGTTTCCTTCTGACTCAAAGGTATGATGGTAAATGTAGTTTGGAACAGACAGACAATACAGAGAAAAGCATCCTGGGAAATGGAGTCCAACATATAGTGATGCTACAAAGAAAAGCAAAGTAGGAATCATCCAAGAGCCATGGTGGAAAATGTAGTTTCTAACAGATGACTAATACACAGGAAGGCAACCTGGGAAATGAACTCCAAAATGTAGAGACACCTAACCCTAACCTAATCCTAACCCTAAGACCCTGACTCTGACCATTTGACCATGACCTCTGACCATGCCCCCCTGACCCTAACACCCACCCTCACACTTCTGAGAGCAAAACAAACCTGTAGAATGTCAGAGCCACCTGGTGAGGGCACTGGACACCTGCTAAAGAAAAGGGGAACCTACTGAGGAGAAGGACACCTGGAAAATAGAGTCCAAATGTAGTGATGATATAGACAAAGACATGCTAGGATGTAGAGTCCCAAATGCAGGGATACTGTAGAGAATGGCATCCTGGGAAATAAAGTCACACATGTAGTGATGCTATGGAGAAAGGCTTCCTGGTAAATGAAGTCCAGAATGTACTGAGGCTCTAAAGAAAGGCATCCTGGGAAAAGAAGTTTTTATATAGTGATGCTGTAGAGAAAGGCATCCTGAAAAATGAAGTCCATCTATAATGATTCTGTAGAGCAGGGCATCCTCAGAAACAAAGTCCAAATGTACTGATGTTATGAGGAAGGCATCCTGGGAAATGGACTCCACATTTAATGATGCTGTAGAGATAGGCATCCTGGGAAATAAAGTCACACATGTAGTGATAGTGTAAGGAAAGGTATCCTAGAGAATGACCTGAGGGGCATGGTGGGAAATGTAGTTTGGAATACACTACAAATACTAGGAAAATCATCTGGAGAAATGAAGGTCAAAGCATATGATGGAAGAAAGATTGAACAGGAAGTTTCTGTCTGATCCAAAAGGCATGATGGGAAATATAGATTCTAGAATAATTATAATGTACTGGAAAGTAGACTAGGAAAATAGAGACCAATCCATGCTGAAAATGTCAACAAAGGCATCATGAAAAATGACCCGAGAGACATGATGGGAAATGTAGTTTGAAATACACTGTTGATGGACGGGAACCTGTAGAGGGATAATGGAATTGTTGAGGGTACAGGAGAGGTGCAGAGGGTCAGAGATACCTGCTGAGAGCAAAGGATGCACCTAACCCTAACCAATAACCCTAACCACTAACCATAATGCTAACCCTAAACAAACATTAACCCTAAATCTAACCACTAACTGTAACCTAACCACTATCCCTAAGTCTAAACACTAACACTAAATCTGACCCTAAAACTAAACACAAACTTCCCATACCCTAACCTTAAAAACCTGTAACCCTTAGCCCTAACCAGAACCCACTGACCTTAACCACTGACCCTAACACTAACCCTAACATGCAACCCTAACCTAACTCCTTAACCCTAACCCCCTGACCGTAACACTAACCCTAACCATTAAAAATAAACCTAAATCTAACTACCTAACCCAAACACTGACCCTAACAACCTGACCCTAACCTTGACCCTGACTCCCAACCTCAGACTGCTGAGGGCACTGGACACATGATGAAGAAAAGGGGAAACTCCTGAGAACACAGGACACCTGGGAAATGGAGTCCAAAATCTCATGATGCTATGGAGAAAGGCATCCTGGGAAATGGAGTCCAAATGCACTGATGCTCTAGAGAAAGGCATCCTGGGAAATGAATTCCAACACTTAGTGATGCTGTAGAGAAAGGTATGCCGGTAAATGAAGTCCACAATGTAATGAAGTGCTAGAGAAGGCATCCTGGGAAATGAGGTTTGAAATGTATTGATGCTCCAGAGAAAGATACCCTGGGAAGAGAACACCACAATACAGTGATGTGTTAGAGGAAAGGATTTGGGAAATGAAGTACAACCATGTCATGATGATATGGAGAAAGGCATCATGGGAAATGAAGTCCAACAAGTACTAATGCTGTAGAGAAAGCCATCTTGGGAAATGAGGTCCAGAATGTAGTGATGCTTTACAGAAAGGCATCCTGGGAAACCAAGTAAATAATGTACTGATGGCCAAGAGAAGGCATCCTGGGAAAGGAAGTCCAAATGTACTTAGGTTATAGATAAAGGCACCCAGGAAAATAAAGTTGAAATGTACTAATCCTATAGAGAAAGGCATCCTGGGAAATAAAGTGCAGATTGTACTGATGCTGTAGAGAAATGCATCCTGGGAAATGAAATCACACCTGTAGTGATGCTGTAAAGAAAGACATTATGGGAAAAGAGGTCCATATGTACTGAGGCCTATAGAGAAAGCATCCTGGGAATTGATGTCCAGAATGTAGTGATACAGTAAAGAAAGGCATCCTGGGAAATATAATCCATATCTAGTGGTGCTATAGATAAATGCATCCTCAGAAATAGAGTCAATATGAAATGATGATTTTGAGAAAGCCATCCTGGGAAATGAAGTTCAGAATATATTCATACTATAGAGAGAGGAATTCTGGGAAACAAAGTCCATCATGTTGATACTGTAGAGAAAGACATCCTGGGAAATGATGTCCAAAATGTCATGGTCCTATGGAGCAAGACATCCTAGGAAATGAGTGTTAAATTTCATGGTGCTATAGGAAAGGCATCCTGGGAAATAAAGTCCATATTTACTGATGCTGTAAATAATGGCATCCTGAGAAATGAAGTCTATATATAATGATGCTATAGAGAAAGCTATCAAGGAAAATGAAGTCCAGAATATAGTGATGTGGTGGAGAAAAGCATTCAGGGAAATGAAGTCGTGAATGTACTGGGAAATGAAGTACAGAATGTACTGATGCTGTAGAGAAAGGAATCTTGAAAAATGAAGTCAAGAATGTACTGATGCTATAGAGAAAGGCATCCTGGGGAATGAAGTCCAGAATGTAATACTGGTCTAGAAATATTCTTCCTGGGAAATGAGGTTCAGAATGTACTGATGCTGCAGAGAAAGGAATCCTGGGAAATGAAGTCCATATGTAATGTCGCTATAGAGAAAGGCATCCTGGAAAATGAAATCCAACATGTAGTGTTGTCCAGAGAAAAATCATCCTTGGAAATGAAGTTCAGAATGTAGTGATGCTGCAGAGAAAGGCATCCTGGGAAATGAAGTCCATAATATGGTGGTGCTGTAGAGAAAAATATCTTGCAATTTAAATTCCAAATGTCATGGTGCTATGGAGAAAGGCATCCTGGGAAATGGAGTTTAAAGCATTCTAATGGCATAAAACGGAAACAGTAACTTTCCTTCTGATTCAAAAGGCATGATAGGAAATTAATTTTGATAGATGGACAATACAGAGAAAAGCATCCTGGAAAATGGTGTCCAACACATAGTGATCCTATAAGGAAGAGTACCCTAGGAAATGATCTAAGGGACTTGATGGGAAATGTAGTTTCTAGTAGATGACCAATACACAATTTGAAAACCTGAGAAATGAAGTACAAAATGTAGAGACACCTAACCCTAAAGTAACTCTAACCCTAACCCCCTTACTCTGACACCCTGACCCTGATCCCCACCATAGCACTGTTGAAAGCACAAGAAACCTGAAGAAGGTCAGGGCTACCTGGTGAGGGCACTAGACATCTACTGAAGAAAAAGGGAAACGCCTGAGGACACAGGAGACCTGGGAAATGGAGTCCAAAATGTCATGGTGCTGTGGAGAAAGGCATCCTGGGAAATGAAGCCCATATCTACTGATGCTCTAGAGAAATGCATCCTGGGTAATAGCGTCCAAATGTAGTGACATTATAGAGAAAGACATTCTGGGCAATAAAGTCCATTTGTACTGATGCTATAGAGATAGTCATCATGGGAAATGTAGTTCAAATGTTGTGAGGCTGTAGAGAAAGGCATTCTGAGAATTGAAGTCCAGAATGTGGGGATGCTCCAGAGAATGGCATCCGAGAAAAACAGACTAAATCTACTTATACTATAGAGATAGTCTTCATTGGAAATTAAGTTCAAATGCTGTGAGGCTGTAGAGAAAGGCATTCTGGGAAATGAAGTCCATATGTACTGATGCTCTAGAGAAAGGCATCTTGGCAAATTGAAGTCCTTAATGTAGTGAGGCTATAGAAAAAGCATCTTGGAAATGAAGTCCATAATGCAGTGGTGCTATGAAGAAAGACATCCTGGGATATGAGGTCTATATGTAATGATGCTATAAACAAAGTCAATCTGAGAAATCAAGACAGAGTGTACTCATGCGATAGAGGAAGGCATCATCAGAAATGATGTCCAGGTTGTCCTGGTGCTGTAGAGAAAGGATTCCTGGGAATTGAAATCCAGAATGTAATGCTGGTCTAGATAAAGTCATCCTCAGAATTAAAGTTGAAATACATTGATGCCATAGAGAAAGGCATCCTGGGAAATGAAAGATGCTGTTGAGAAAGTTTTTCTGGAAAATAAAGTCCAAATGTACTGATGCTGTAGAGAAAGGTATTCTGGAAAATCAACTCCTGAATGTACTGATGCTCTAGAGAAAGGGAACCTGGAAATGAAGTCCTACATGTAGTGATGCTGTGAGAAAAAGGCATCCTGGGAAATTGATTCCAAGGTGTACTGATGCTCAGAGAAAGGCATCCTGAAAAATGAAGTCCAGAGTGTACTGATCCTATTCTTTTAACATGACGTGTATGTAGCAGTGAGAGGACAACTTATGTGTCTGCTATCTATTCATCCTATGTTAGTCCCAGAGATGAAAGCCAGGGAATCACTTGGTTGCCAGTTACCTCAATGGCACTTTTTTGTGTTTTGAAATTATTAATGTATGTGCTGGCATGTGAGTGTCCATATGTCCTTATGCCACACCAGAAGTGTAGAAATAAGACAAAAATTAGTAGGGGTGATATGGATTTCTAGAGTATGAATTCAGGACACCAGGATTAGCAGCAACCACTTTTACTGTCAGAATCTACTCTCTGACATACATTTGTTGTTTGTAGAAAGTGTTATGAAACTAACTCATACAACATGCAAGAAAAAGTATATCTTTTTTCCACAAATAGTATTTATTAGTCAGTGTCTATTTTCCATTATCTTTAAAGAAAATATGTTTTCAATCCCACTGAGCTAAATCCCCAACCTGGAAATGCCTTTCTTGTGCAAGGCTGTAATGTTATTTTGATCATCATCTCAAGTTGGACAAGAGTAGACCTCACAAAGTAAATCTCTTTGCTATTCAATTATCTGGTATCTCTGGATAACTGCCTTAGAAGACAATACTTCAGGATGAAGTGCCAAATGCATAACAGATGATGACATTAAGATGTATGTAACTTTAAGTAATGAATATATATTCATAGCACATCAAATTTTATAGTGAAATATACAGTTGATTACTAACTTAAATTTCTATATCTCTTTCAGATAGATGAAAATGTTTCTTTGGATACATACATGAAGTATTTAATGATTTTTTTATTCTCTATTAAGTATTTTAATGTTAACATCCTTAAAATGTATCTTGTAAGTAAATTGGTTGCAACAAATCTGCGATTGGACCAAGATTTTTGGCACAAAATCTTGAGTTTTCCAACTCCAGGGAAAGATCTTTTGACTACTTGGGGAGTCGGGCAACACATTGAGCTGCTTAGGACAGCTCTGACAGCTGGAACTGCAATAAGACAGTTCAGCACTTGAGGGCGAGTTATCCTGGAGATGTTTAGCCCACCTCTGATGGCTGTAACTGCAAGGAGACAGTTTAGTCCTGGAGGGCATGTTAATCCAGATACCTCAAGCTGATCAAAACAACAACTCTTCCCTGAAGGTATCCTGGATGCCTGGAGGTGTTTATCCCAACCATGGAGGGAAGATTTTCTGACATCTCAGGAAAGGCAGGCCTGGGACTGCTTCAGCAGGGAAGGGTATCCTGACTGTTTGGGAAAGTCAGGGCATCCTGAATGTTTGGGAAAGTAAGGCTACATCTGGTGTGATGGGTGATGGTCTACCCACAGGATATAGCAATCTTGCTCTTCTCCTGGAGAGATGCTGCAGCTGAGCTTTGCTCAGCTCCCACTTAAGGGGGCTTCTTAGCAAAACCTTACTTCTCTGGCCAAAGAAATTTTAAAAATGTAGCAATCTATTCTGGCTCAGGAGAAAAGTCTTACTTTTCAGCTCTTTTGCTCTGTCTACTCAGCAAAGAGCTTCCTCTGTTCAGCTCCCCCTTGCTCAATCCACTGTAAGCTATCTCAGCAAAGTTGTTGTGTTCAGGTCTCCCTTGCGCAATCTACTATGGAACATCTCAGCAAGGTTCTTCTATTCAGCATCCCCTTGCCCAATCCAACTTGGGATGTCCCAACAAGGTTCTTCTGTGTAGCAGTGAATGAAGGTCTTCACACGTAAACACTATTGAAAAAGAAATTTAATTGGAAATAAGGAGTCCAGGAAAGTAGCTGCTTCTACCAGGGTGGAGAGAACAACTTTCAATTGACCAGGCACAGCAGTTTATATAGGATGTTTTGGGGATGAATTCAACCAATCAGGTTTTTTTTCTGCCCAGGGACTGGCCAGTATTGTGGGCTAGGGACAGAGATGGTCCTGAATAGAGAGGCATTTTTTTTCCTTTCACTGGTCTTTCTTGGCTTTTTGGCACTACCTTCAAGGCCAGGGCTCATCTCTTTCACTGACTCTGATGCTAGGGACCAAGAGTGTTATTTTGGCACCAGTTTCAGAGTCAGGGCATGTTTCCTTGTTTCATTTCCCTGGCTCAGGTCCAAAACACAAGTTGTGTTTCTATCCCTGGACCTGGGCCCTAGGGACAGGATTCTATTGTCCTTTTCTGTGATTCGTTGGTTTCACAAGTCAGTTGACCAGGGGCAGAGATGGCTCTGATTTGAGCAAAAGTGTGTTTCTTTCACTGGGCATATCTGAGCCATCTATTTCTAGTTCTGGGCTCCAGGGCCAGGGTAGGTTTCTTTTGCCAACTCCTTACCCCTACAGTTTTGACAAAACATCAATGGCAGTACATCATCTACCCTTAGAATTGTACTCAAGTGACTGAAACACAAGTATCATATATTCTAATGTATCCATGACTAACTACAGACATTCAAGCCAGGCTGGATAACAAACATTTCAAGTGCATTTGTGAATATTAAATATTAAAAATACAACCATGAACAAAAATCTATCACCCTATTACAAACACCCTTACTTGGAAAGTGTGATCATATACTGCCTGAGAGTTAAATAAAAGTGAACTACTTCCATGATAGCTACCCCATTCAGCACAAGGCAGCAGATAAATACCTCTCAATAAGGGAAAGTGTAAAAGAAGATGAACAAAAACCACAGAAGGAATAAAAGGCCACAAAATATTCTTTACTAATTGAATTTGCCACACATATCCCACACTTCAATATCTTTCTCACATGCTACCAAATAGAAGCCATAATGGGATCTTCACATCAGTCTTTAGTGAACCTTGTTAATAATTTATTTACTTCAAATGTACAATGAAAAGACTTAAAACAAAGTTTTTTTTCTTTGAAACATAAAACTGTGATGTCTGAAGTGTTATCCAAAGTTCATTCCCTGGTTGGACACAATATACACAGTATAGGTTGCAGACAATGAAATGATTCTGCCTATTTTAGGGAGTCTTATCTCAATTAACAATTAATAAATACCACAGAGAAATGCTCAAAGTAAATCTGATGTATATAATTCCTCATTTAGGGTCCCTCTTCCCAGGTGACTAGTATCATTCATTCCGATAATGAAAACTAAGATTCACACTGCCTCAGCATCACTGCCAGGATTTAAGGAGATTTCTGCCTGCATTCAGTGATGTGGTCCTCAAGCTGTAGGTCACCACACCATTGGGGGTTCCTTATCAGATATCCTACACATCAAATATTTGAATTATGATTCATAACAGTAGCAACATTGTTTCATTTTTTCTTAACTTTACGTTTAGGGTTCATCACAACATGAGGAACTACTGTTAGTTCTATTTAAAGAGTCAGAGAATTGGAAAAATTAAGAACTATTGATTTAGGGTGTCCAGTGGAACCCTAGTGTCAATGTTCCTACATAAGAAGGGGCTTGCATAAGATTTTCCTGAATATCCTTTGCTCTATAGGAAACTCATGTTCTGTGTGGAAAACTCCAGCTGTCTGGCCAGCTTTACTACCCAGAAACAGCATAACACTTTGCGCTACTCAACAGAGAGTAAAAGACCCACAACACACATGATTATGACACAGATTTTAGTCCCACTGAGCTCCATGACTGTATACCACTCCTATGAGTACTTTTGCCTAGGCTGTGACAGCTTCTTCCTCTTGCATAACTCTGCCTAGCTGTTCCCTTAAGACTCATTAACAGGAAATTGTTTAACAAGTGCCCTTCTCAGTCAGCATTAAGTCTATAATGTCTTGTGGCTAAGGAGATAAGGAGATGCAGGTACTTACAATGAACTATAGCATACATAAATTTCTGATATTATTACCTTGTTTACATAAAATTTCAGTAGGAGATAAACATTCAGTTCCACACATAGAAAGAACTAAAGGATGTCAAATCAATCAGAGAGAGATCTCTGGCTTTGGATAAAGAGTGTACTGAAGGGCTTCCCTTGTATCTCAGCAGAGACTCATGTAAAGGTCAGCTTGACTTCTAGTGTATTATGAGGGAAGCTTATTAGCAGAAAAGCAATGTCAGTTCCCATGACATCAGCAGCTCTTCCCTGGACATTCTATTAGATACTGGCAACCTATGTGATGTCACCTATGTTGTGGCAATACCAAGTGGCCATGGGAAGTTTATTCAACATCTTCACCTTTGACTGATGAACATGATTACATAGTGAAGAGTCTAGCTCAGGAAGAGAATGGAGAGGGTAGAGAGAACAGAGAGTGACAGAAGAAAGCTGACCTTTAGCCTCAGTGTAAAACATCAAGAAAGAAATTATTAAGGGAATTGTGTAATGAGTTCTGCATAGGAAAAGAGAAGCTATTTGGAGGAAGAGGGATTGAACTGAATCTTGCAGTAATGGGACACAGAAAGCTGCAGTCTCTGGGAACCAACACAGCTCCCTGCTTGTCATAGCTCTTGAAATTCAAGGTTTCCAGGATATTAATTGTTCTCGCTCAGAGGTCAGGAACTGGTAAGGCCGAAGCTTTATGATGGGAACTCTGCTTTTGTTACATTTCGGGGATAGGCATTGATGAGTGAACATGAGACCAACATTAAAATGGGAGGGATTAATAAGGTGTGCCAATTTCAAGGCAGGACATCACTGTACTTCAACCACACTGGCTAACTTTTGATACTTCCCAGTTGCTCTGTGTGTCCTAGGTTGTCAGTGAGGTGACTTGTTGAGTCTGGTGACCATGTTCTGCCCTTATATGCCTTCTCCATTAATAGTTATATGGTTAGAGTAACCTGCCAAGGTATTTGTGGAATCTCTAAATGAGTTAGGTGATTGTGAACTATGGCAATTTTCTCCTGACTCATAAACCCACATTCTTGTCGACTCAGCATGCAAGCTGTATTTTGAGACTGCAGCTGTGAATAAGCCTGAAGAGGCTATCTCCTTCGGTACTTGGAGCATTGCTATGAAGGCAGAGAGAATGAGTTAGCTGAGATAACCACTTCCTTCAAACAGAGAAGACTGCTGAGTTTCCCAGAGGTGTCATCTGAAGCATGGGACAATGCTTCTAATTTCTTTTTCTATATGTATATATTGGATATTAGACATTTATTAGGTGGGAATTTTTCTTTTATTTTTCTGATTTCTTGTGTTCAATTAGTCTATTTTGGATATTAGAACTTTATCAGAGGAGAATTTTGGTGTTATTTAATTTATAGTCTTCAATAACTATATGTCTGATATTAGACTTTTATCAGATGAGAATTTTGGTTTTATTTAACTAAGGATATCTGCTCTATATATTTTGGATATGAGACCATTATCAGATATGAGTTTTTCTTCTATTTATCTGAATTCTTATATTTAATAAGTATATTTTGTATATTGGACCTTTACTAAGGAGAAATTTTGTTTTTTTGAATTTCTTTGTTCTATGTGTATATTTTAGATGTTAGAATTTTAACAGATGAGAATTTTTGTTATATTTATTGAATTATGTTCAGTTTTTAAATTTGGGGTGTTAGAATTAAACAGATGAGATTTTTTGTTTTATATATCTGATTTATTCCATTCAATATGTTTAATTTGTGTCTTAGACCTACCAGGGAGAATTTTGTTGTTTCTAATTTTTTGATATCAGTATATATATATTTTGGATATTAGAACTTTATCAGTTGACAATTTTTGTTTTATATACCTGATATCTTGTTTTTAATATGTATATTTCATATATTACACTTTTATCAGATGAGAATTTGTGTTTTATTTATCTGATTTCTAGGGTTCAACATGTATATTTTGTGTATTACACCTTTAGCATTTGAGAATTTTTGTTTTATTTATCGGATTTCTTTTGTTTAATATGTATATTTTGGATATCACAGATTTATCATTTGAAAATTTTTGTTTCATTAAATTTCTTGTGATTAGTAAGTATATTTTGGATATTAGACCTTTATGAGGTGATAATTTTTGTTTTATTTCATCTTCTGAGTTCAGTATTGATATTTTTGAAGTTACCTTTATCAGTTCAGAATTTTAGTTTCATTTATCTGATTTCTTGGGATCTATGTATAGGTTTGTATATCAGACATTTATCAGATGAGAATTTTTTATCCTACTTCTTGTGTTAAATATTTAAATTTTTGATATTTACATTTTCAGATGGGAATTTTTTTCTTGTGTTTAATATGTATATTTTGTTTATTAGACTTTTATCATGTGGGAATTTCTCTTTTATTTATCTGATTTCTATTGTTTAATAGATGCATTTTATATATGAGAATTTTACAAGTGAAAATTTAGTTTATTATAATTTATTGGGTTCAATAAAAATATGTTGGAAATGAGACCTTGATCAGGTGACAATTTTTGTTTTATATATCTGTTTTCTTGTATTCAATATGTGTATTATGGATATTAGAAATTTAATGGTGTGAATTTTTGTCTTTTATAATTTTTTGTGTTCAATAAGTATATTTTTGATATTAGACCATTATCTGATAAGTTTTTTGTTTTATTTTCTGATATAATCTGTTCATTGTTTATATTTTGGATATTAGAAAATAAGCAGATGAGAATATTTGTTTTTTTTTAATTTCTTGTTTTCAATATGCATATTTTGCCCATTAAACCTACTGGTGAGAATTTTGTTTTTTCTTATTTCATGAATCCAGTATGTATATTTTGATTTAGACCTTTAACAGAAGAGAATTATTGTTCTCTACATATGATTTCTTGTTTTCAGTATGCATATTTTGGATATTAGTGCTTTATAAGATCAGAATTTTTATTTAATTAATTTCTTGTATTCAGTATGTAAATTTTGGATATAAGAATTTTATCAGAGTAGAATTTTATTTATGAATTATGTTCAATATGGATATGTTTTATATTAGATCTTTATCAGTTCTGAATTTTTTTATTTAATTTCTGGTATTCAGTAGTACATTTTTCAAATTTGAACTTTATGACATGAGCATTTTCCTTTGTTTTTGTGATTTCTTGTGTTCTATATACCTTTTGAATATTAGACCTTTATCACTTAAGAAAATTTTTAAAATTTATCTGATTTCTTGTTTTCAATAGTATATTTGGGATATTAATCATTTATCATGTGAAATTTTCTTTTAATTAATTTCTTGTGTTCAGTACATATATTTTGGATATTAGACATTTTTCACATGAGAATTTTTGTATTATTTACATGATTTTTGAGATCAACATTCACATTTTTATATTAGATCTTTATCAGGTGAGAATTTTTGTTTTATTTATCTAATTAGGTTCCATAGGCATATTTGTGACATTAGACATTTATCAGATCAGAATTTTTCTTTTATTTAATTTTTTTGTATTTAGTATATATATATTTTGGCTATTTGAGTTTTTGTCAGGTGAGAATTTTTGTTTTATTTGTGTGATTTCATGTATTCTACATGTATATAGTGGATATTAGGCTTTTGTTAGGTGAGAATTTCTGTGTTTTTATTTCTTGTGTTCACTACATTTTCAATATTAGACATTTATCAGATGAGAATTTTTGTTTTATTTATCTAATAATGTCAATATGTATATTTTGAATATACATTTTGTGTTTTATGTAGTTGATTTTGTGCTCAATATATATAAATATATATATAGTATATTAGACATTTATCAGGTGAGAATTTTTGTTTATTAAACTGTTTGCTTCTGTTCAACATAGATATTTGAGATATTAATCCTTTAGCTGATGAGAAATTTTTTGTTTTATTTTTCTGATTTCTTGTTTTCAATAGGTATATTTTTATAATAGACCTTTATCAGAACAGAATTTTTGTTTTATTTTATTTTTGTTCACTAAGTGTATGTTTCATATGAGACCTTCATTACATGATAATTTTGTTGTTTCTGATTTGTTGTTTTCTATGTATATTTTCAATAGTAGGCCTTTATTATGTGAGAATTTTTGTATTGATCTGAATTCTTGTGTCCTTATGAATATTTTGCATTCTAGAACTTTATAAGATGATAATGTTTCATTTATATGATTTCTTGTGTTCAATATGTATATTTGAGATATTAGACCTTTATCACTTGAGAATTTTTGTTTTATTTATCTAATTATGTTCCATATGCATATTTTTAATATTAGACATTTATCAGATGAGAATTAATCTTTTGTTTCATTTCTTGTGTACAGTGTGTATATTTTGAATATTTGAGATTTTCTCCCTTTAATGTCAAGTTGGCTTGCTGTAAATTACCTTTATTATGTTTAGGTTTGTTCCTTGTATTCCTTCTTTCTCCAAGACCTTGAGGGTATCATGAAGGGATGTTGGATTTTGTCAAAGGCTTTTTCAGAATCTAATGGGAATATCATGTATTACTTTTCTTTCAGTTTGTTTATGTAGTTGGAGAGCTACTCTCCAGGTGCCACCAAGCCCCCATGGTCCCATAACCCATGTATAAAATAATCATACGGACACTTATATTATTTCAACTGCTTGGCCATTACCTCAGGCCTACCATTGTCTAGCTCTTACTCCTATATTTAGCCCATTTTTATTAATCTATACTTTTCCACGTGGCTCGTGGCTTACCAGTACCTTACATCTTGTCATGGCGTGGCTGGCAGTCTATCCCTCATCCTTCCTGTTCCCAGCCTTCTCCTCTTCCTTGTCCCACCTACCTTATCCTTCCTGCCTAGCTACTGGCCAATCAGTACTTTATTTTAACCAATCAGAGCAACACATTTGATATACAGAACATACCACAGCACTTCGCCTTTTCTTTTTATTTAAAAAGCAAGGTTTTAACTTTTATATAGTAAAATTTCAGAAAATAAAACAATTATCAAGCAAGAATTATAGTTACAATATTAAAGAAGATATCCTACCAATCTTATATTTGTGATTCTAAGGTTTTAGATCTAACTTATCTTTTATCATAACTGAGGAAATTATAACTTTCTAGTCTTTAATCATATTAAAGGCCTCAGAAGGATATAATATTACCAGAGAAATAAAGCTTTAAAGCTTTATCAGGTGAAGATTTTTTATTTAATTCAATTTCTTGTGCACAATATGTATATTATTGGTGTTAGACCTTTATCAGATTTTAATTTTTGTTTTATTTACATTATTATATGTGTATATTATGGATATCAGACTTTAACTAATTAGAATATTTGTTTTATTCAATTTCTTCTGTTCATTATTTATATTTTAAATATTAGCCCTTTATAGGATGAGAATTTTTGTTTAATTTAATTTATTTTTAATATGTATATTTTTAATATTAGACTATATAATGTGAGATTTTTGTTTTCTTTTTCTGATTTCTAGTGTTCACTATGTATATTTGGGATACTAGCCCTTAATTTTATGAGATTTTTTGTTTTATTTCTCTGATTTCTTGGGTTTAGTAGGTATATTTTGGTTATTTGAATTTTATCAGATGAAAAATTTTGTTTCGTTTAATTTCTCTGTTCAATATGTATATTTTTTATGTAAGACATTTATTAGAGGAGAAATTTTGTTTTATTTCTTTGGTTTCTAGGGTTCAATATTGACATTTTGGATATTAGACCTTTATCAGATGAGAATTCTTGTATTATTTCTAGTGCTCAATATGTATTTTTTGATATTAGGCTTTATCAAGTGAAAATTTGATTTTATTTGTCTAATATTTTGGGATAAAGTATATATTTGGGATACTGGACATTTATCAGGTAAATTTTGTTTTATTAATTTCTAGTGTTGAATTTGTATGTTTTTGGTATTGGATCTTTATCAGATGAGAATTTTCATGTTTTCTGATTCCTTGGGATCAATATGTTTATTTTGGATGTTAGAACTTTATCAGGTGAGAAAATTTGTTAATTCTTTTTTTGTGTTCAATAAATATGTATATATATATATATATCAGTTATTAGATTATAATCATATGAGATTTTTGTTTTATTCAAGTTTTTGTGTACTATATGTGTGTTTTTATATTGGACCTTTATCACATAAGAAATTTGTTTTCTGATTTCTTTTTTTCAGTGTGTGTATTTTGGATATTAGACCTTTATCAGAAGGGCTTTTTTTGTTTCATTTACCTAAGTATGTTCAATATGTATATTTTGGACAATATACATTTATCAGATGATAGTTTTTTAATTTTTCTGATTTCTTGTGTTCAATATGTGTATTTTGTATATTAGACCTTTATTAGGTGAGAATTTATGTTTAACTTAATATTTTGTGTTCAATATGTATGTTTTCTATATGGAATTTATCATATATAAAAATGTCTACTATCCAAAGTAGACATTGAATATAATTAGAAAATTAAACAAAATTTCTCTACTCATACATGTATAATATTAAAAATATAGATAAATAAGACAAAAATTCTCATCCAATAAATGTCTAATATCCAAAATATAAATAATGAATGCTAGAATCCAGATAGATAAAACAAATATTCTCACCTGATAAAGGTTTAATATCCAAAATATAAATATTGAACTTATGGAATCAAATAAATAAAGCAAAATTCTCATCTGATAAAGCTATAATGTCAAAAAGATTCTTATTTAACACAAAAACCATAGAAAAAACAGAATCCTGAAAAATAAGCCTATTATCCAAAATATAAAATATGAGCACATGAAATCAGATTCAGAAAACAAAATTTTCATTGAAAAAGGTCTACTATCCAATATAGACATAGTAAATATAATTAGATAAATAAAACAAAAAATTTCATTTGATAGTGTTTTTATATCTATAATCACATATTAAATCAAGAAATTAGAAAAATAAAATTTTTTTTCTTCAGATACAGTAATAATATTGAAAATATACATATAGTACATAAGAAATCAGATAAATAAATAAATAAAACAAAAATGCTAATCTGAAATAGATGTATTATCAAAATTATACTTACTGAACACAAGAAATTAAATGAAACAAAATTCTCACTAGCCTCTGCCTCCTGAATCCTGGGATTAAAGGCATGCACCACCAGCACCCATCTCCTCATTTTCTACCCATAATTACTTAACAGTGATCCTAGTTGAATTGATGTTATTGTGAAAATAACTTTGTGAAAAGTTTTAAACATGGTTCTTATGGCAAAGTTGGAGAATCTTAATATTATAAATTGTATTATGGTAACCAATGGGAAAAGTCATTGGAGTCTTTACAGGGGAATATATTGCCTTCATGCTTCTTGGACACAAGTAACTAGATTTTTTTACCCAGTTGAAGAATTACTTTCATCTGAGATTCCCCACAGATACTGTGTGTTATCCTCTATGGAAGCCTCATTTTAATCTACTGTAATCAACCTCTTCAGAGAAAGAGAATGTGAGTGTCCTCAATGCTGCTCAATGTCAGCTGTGCTCAGCCTCAATTTGAAATGCCCACCTGATTCTGCTAGCTCTATCAAGTCAACTTAACCATGTTTCCAGGTCTGTACTAAAGTCATTCATGCTGGCCAAGCAGTCTACCTACCTGAATGCATGAAAGTAGAACGTTCAGTTTTGTCTGCCTCTGGGAGCTCATGTTCTACTTCTCTGTTCCAGTAAAGTACAAAGAGTGAGCTTTTTGATCCTCCTTCCAGTCTCTTAGTGTGGTAGAAGGTATACAAGGCTGTTTTTTTTTCCTTTGAAATTCAATATATTATCAGGAAGGTGAAACTAAGATAAAGTTTCCTGAGAGGATCCAGACAGAAGGGAAAAGAGAGATGGCTTTTTCTCAGGTAAATGTATGTGTGTAGGTGAGATTTCTTGCCTGTTCTCCTACAAAAGCTTCTTTTTTGGTAATCACAAACATTTACATACCTCACAGTTTTTACAAAGATTTTTCTTTATTTCTAGTGCAGTTGTCAAAGTAAATTTTTTTGAATGCATGTCACATGAGTGTGTGCTGCTTTCCACTATTTTCTCACTTTATGTTTTCAAAATATATTCTCTGCATTAATATACAGTATATTCATTTGATATATAAATACATATGCATACACTTGTCCTACTGAAAATGGTATTGAGTCATCTCATATGAATGAGAAAGAAGATATATTCCATGATGGCTTCTTTCAAATAGATACTAAGTATCTATTTGTTATTATAGACTGTTCTGAGAAAGAGGCACTGTGAAAAAGAATGGAATGTCTTCCTGTCAATGGATAATATTTAAAGCAGTATTGCTATGAAAGTACACTGTGTTATATGACTGTGTTTGCCAGTCATAAGTTCATATCAAATTGTCCTCTGAGGAAGCTTTTCTTCTGTTTTCTGTTCTTATTTTGTGAATTGATTCCAAGAGTCTATTCCTTCATTTTTCTTTGCTACCTACTACCCTTACCGTGAACTTGCAATGCCAGTTAGTTGTTCTGACATCTGCTTATAATCACTTCCCTAGGAGCTGGTGCAATTCTATATACTATGGTTATATAGTACATTTTTTAAAATAACAAACTAATGAAGAACTGGTAGGCAAAGTGTACTTATATTCATGTTGATTTCACAAATAGTCAAAAAGTCTCAACAATGAAAATTTAGGTGGTTGGAGATGAAGTGCCTTCACTAACAATCAAAAGTATAAAACTGGGTGCAGGGATACCATTATTTAGATACACCATTTTCAAGTTAATCCAAAAGAAGCTTTTTCACTGTTTAAAATATACTTAAGAGAGAATCTAATCACTTGTCTCACTGGAAAACTGTAAAATGGTGGAATTTAAGAATGGATCATAGAAATTAACTGGAATGCTTCATTGAAGACACTGGTGTGGTATCAATTTCCTGCTGGGCCTGTAGACAAATATATTACTTACACAGTGTGAGAAATACTTTTAGCTGTGGCTATGCCTCAGATTCTGTCTGCTGTTTCCAATACAGGTGTCAGTTATTTTTTAATTAACATTCCCAGGGAACTTAATGAGATGAAGGGTACCTAAAACTTTTTACTGCTGTGTTTAGACTCAATTTAAAATGTATGTGTACAGTATAATGAGGGAGAATATATAGCAGAAGCCACATATCCAGGTTTAAGAACTTTCCGTGATCTGAAGGAGTAATGGACTCACCCAAAGCAGGAAAGGAGAAACTAAGTTTTGACCTGTCAGTAAAAATTGATGGTTTCTGCACCTCTGCTGTGGCAAAAGCCAGTAATTGGGGTCTCTGAGTGTGGTAGCATGGAATGCAGGTGCTTCTGCCTTTGCACACAGAATAGCATCAGAAAGCTGAAACTGTCAAATAAACTTCTTGACAGAATCCATAAGAAAGGGGAAGGACAGATGGCTTGTTCTCAGGTAAATGTAGGCACAATGACGGGACTGGTTGATGACATTCTAAACATAAATGCTTCATCTGCAGAGCTCTCAACTTTCACTATAGTCACTCATTCTGCAAAACTATATATTTGTGATTTTTTATATTTTAATATAAATTTTTTATTATAACTGTCATTTCTATTCTACATCCTGCTTTCCACTCTTTCTTGCCTCTTTTATTTTCCAGTATGACTTTTCTACATGAGTTCATGATCTGAAATTTTTAAAAGTTTTATGATATTAAAGACAAATATTGAAACTGAATTCCTACTGAGGACAATTTCAGTCATTATTTATCTTGGATAAAAGAAACATATTTCATGATATGTTTAGATCCTGGGCACTTTGATCTCATGAAATAGTCACAACACCCTCCCTTTTAATATATAACATTTAAAAATTGCAGATTGATTAGTGATAACAGAGAGTTCTTAAGTTAAATATTCTTTTTCTGGGGCAAATAAAGACTCAAGCCATTATAACAAAGGAAAATTTAATTTTCACTTCAGAGCAACCTGGTTTCTGTAGGTGAGAATAAATTCTTTCATAATTGCTGCTTAGCCTAGGAATGTCTAGTAACTTATATTAGTACTTGAGTTGCTTTCTATCAGTGAATCCCATCTCCCAATTATTACTAGATAGGGTGAGTGTAATATTTATTAAAAGTTTTCATATTCTAAATGGTCTATTAATTTAGCAAATGCTCCCTTCAATCCCAAATTGTTTTTTTAGGCAGTCATTCAGTAGCAAAAATGATTGAATACAGTCTGATTTCCACAGTTTTATTTATGTAATGGGTTCATATAAGAAAAGGTAAATGCATACACAATTAAAATTATGGATTTACCAGCCTAAAACACCTGTCAAGTATGTACTAATAAGACTTCACTACTGAGTCTTACCTTATTTAACTTCATATCCACTGTGTACAAGCCACCTCTGGTCCCCATCATGTAAATAAATTATCATATGTCTGTTCTAAATCACAGGCCTTTCTGTATCAAAACCAGAGCTAGTCACCTGCCTGGAACAGCATAAAGATCCCTGGATTGTGAACACAGATGAAGTAGAAGGCAGAGAATCAGGTAAGATAGACAAAAACAATGCTTATATGTAGAGTAAAAAACAAGAAGCAAACCATAACTGCTGTGGGATTACCACAGCTCCTCACTAGAATTAATGCCTAAGAAATTCTTTACAATAGTACACTAGGATAATTTTACATAATTTCCCCTCATTTCATCAAAATAGTGATTAGATGAAATTTAGTATGCCAATAGCAATTTTACAATGTATGTGGGACTTTGTGTTCCAATAAATGTCCTAAATTTTCCTCTGTATGTCAGTGATCTAGGGTATTTCTGTTATTTTTTTGAACATTTTTACATTATATCTGGATTAATATATTTTTCTTTCTTTTACCTTCTTGCATACCATCCTTGTGCCACACCAATCCTTTGTCATAATTCCTGCACCACCTCTCTATCAAAGAAAGTACAGAAAATTCATAAAAATCAAAGAATATTTGGGCTGACCAACTGGTTCTGAACATAAGACTTTGAAGGTGGTTGATATACCCTGGTATCACTCAATTGAAAAACAGATTTTCTTACTTCTTGAAGCTAGGGACTGCACATATGTTCTTGTCACAACATTGTTATTTGGGGTCCACTTTCCATTTTATGAGCTGATATTTTTCCTGTAGTATTGGGCTTGTGTAGGTTTTGGACTTGCTGTCACAGACTTGGTGATGGTATGGCCATTGTTCCTATAATGTTTGTGAACCTCTTCTTCCCTAGAGTCATTTATCATTTTTTGGTCTTTATGTTCTCTCTTCAATCATTTATTCATAGGTGTCTGAACACTGATGCAAGGGTTAAGATAACGGAATCCTAGGTAGGGCTTAATTCTTCAAAATCTCCATATTAAGCTTCTCTATTGAATGATGAGTAATATGTTAATCCATGGCTATAACAATATAGCATTAGTTTAATGCCATGTTCATTAAGCAGAATAATATTTTTTTTATCTAGGGTCCATGACCAATTTGGTCTCAGTTTCTTGGCTGTAATAATAGTTTCAGCATCATTCAGTGGGAAAAAAAAACCCTCCATTTCCATTTTGCTACAAGCTCCCAAATTATATAAAGTCATAATCGGATTTCATCTGATTATGACAAAACTAATACCTGGAAGAAGCCAAGGGCCTTCCAGAAGTCAAGCTGAGGCTCAGGAAACCTTGGAAATATTGGGCTTTTGATTATTAGCCATTTCCTGCTATGAATTTCTAATGTCCCATTGTACCTTTTCCATCATTTATTGGGCACCATTTTCCCTCTACTAATGGAATATTTAGATAATCTTCTGCACTGACAATGTGCACTACCAGAACCCCAGCTCAAGCCTCCCTATAATTCTTGTCATTAACAGCATCTGACTAGGACCATTCATCCCCAAAGGGAAAAAAGTATCTTATTAGACATAGCTCTGTACTCTTTCAGAACAGACTTAAGTAACCAAGGACAAATGAAACAACACCTGTCTTTTAAGTCAAGTGGATAGTTTTATTTCTTCTGCAGTCATGTGTGAGACCCCCTTTACTACAGCCTTACTAACATTAAAGACTTCTAACTTCTTACCTACTCACCTCTGGGAATGTGGACTGAGCACATAGATCCCCTTCTTGATATTCTAACTGATCACTTGCTCTCAATTGTACTCCTCCTTTACCACTCCTGTTTTGGGTTGTAAAAGAATGCTTGACAGTCACTGCCTGAGGAAAAGTCTTACCTGCCTTGATGACCCCATAGAAATTCAAGCTTGCTGGCCTTACTTGGTCAGAGGATTGCTATGACTTGGGTTTATATCTGAGCATCTCAGAGACTGAGGGGAAACTGAGGTATAAGGAGAATGAAGAGAGGATATTGAGGATTTTGGCTGGAGAGGATTTTGACTAGAGAACTTGAGTATAAGATGGAAGATGAGGAAGAGGCAGATAGGAAAGTACTAGATGGTTAAGAATGAGATGAGAAGGACCTAGATAAAGCAGAATTAAGATGAGAGAATTAATATAAAGCTTAGAGCAGACAGCAGATAAAGGTAGAGACAAATCATACAAGAAAGGAAATATGCTTGAGTTCAAAACTGTAGTTGTATAGATAGGAATTTATCCAGGAGGAATAAAGTAGATTGACAAAGAGCTTGGTGTACTTAGATTCTTTTCCTGAAAATAATTCTCACCATTTGTAGTTTCTCTTCTGGACCATTGAGAAATGTATTACTAAGGCTGTTCCTATAATAATATATAAGACCATTGGCCTCAACCTAGCAACCTAAACTCTATAGAAAACATAGAGAGCAAAATCTTAAAAGTGAAAATCCACAAATTTGAAAAAAGGTACAGTATTTGTCTTTCTGATTTAACTCACTTAGAATATTTTTTTCTGTTCCATTCATTTATCTACAATATGTATAATATCAAAACAAATGGATGGATTTCTTAGCATATAACCTAACAAAAATAAATCAAACGACATAAACAATTTATCATATCACCTGTTCTGAAATTGAATGGAAGGACAACAACAACAACAACAAACTCACCTTAAGAAAGCCAGATGGATTCTGAACAGAATCCCACCAGATAAGTAAAGAAAAACTAACACCAATACATTTCCAATTATATGACAAATTGGAAATTTTCAATTTCAAGAACTCCTCAAAATAATTATCTACTAGGATCAAGGTTGCTTCCTCCAAGAGATGCTAATGGGAATCAACATAAGTAAATCATTACATGTAATACATTAGAGCAGACTATAACAAAGAGACCTAATGATCTCATCATTAATGCAGAAAAGGCTTTCAACAATATACAATATCCCTTCATTACAAAAATTCAACATGAGGGACTTATCTACATTTAATAGATTAAGTTTATTGTAAGTATTTACCAACATAATCATTCTGAATGGAGAAAACTGGAAACAGTTCTTCTATAATTGGAAAATAAAGGATACCCACTCTCTGTATAATTGTTCTATGATCTGCTTGAAGTTTAAATATCAGTCTATGATAATAGTAAGTTCAAGGTGAGACATATAGGAAAGAAAGAAGTTATAGTATCCTCATTACACTTAATATTTATTTTATACCAGAAACTTTAAATCAAGATTCTTATGTATTGTGCTAAGGTTGTTGCTAATCTCTGTTTGTGTGTGTGTGTGTGTGTGTGTGTGTGTGTGTGTGTGTGTGTGTGTGTGGTACTGTCAACTTCCTTTATGTCTTACATATTTATGTGGTGTAGAATTACAGAAAAATATAAAATAATGTTTTCTTGAGTAATTAATAGACAACCTTGGTGTTATTAGTCCCTCAATATTCTTTCACAATTTCCACCAACTTTTCTTCCATTATAACTGAAGAACCATCCTGAATTATGGTTTCCTAATTAATAGTGTCCCTATATCTAAAACCCCAATCAAAGAGCTAAGGACACCTAGTGAATGGTGTGACAAGTAAAATGACCCTCTGTCATGGGTTATCCCCATTGCTGCTTGTCTAATGCAAAATGGTTACACCTGAAATGATATAATCATTAACAATGAAGCTGGACTAACATTTTGAAATTGTATATAATTTGTATATATATATTTGAAAAAGTGTATACATAAATATATAACAGTAACAATTATCAACTGGGGTTTTTATTATATATTTGGAGATATGAGAAGAGTTAGAGAAAAAGTGACTGTGATAATCTTAAAATAAAATGGTATAGTAATATTTCAATTAAATTTACACCTACAGAAGTTGTGTCTTTCACATATATACTCTGAGTTCTGATATTTTACCTTGAAATAGAGTACTACATAGCTGTCTACTTTGTAAATATAAATTTTATTATGTAAGTCTTTCATCAATTTGTTGTTGTTTTTGTGACAGAGTTTTTCTATGTAACTGCCAAGGGTGTCCTGGAACTTGCTCTGTAGTTTATGCTGGACGCAAACACAAAGAGATTTACATGCATCTGCCTCCTGAGTTCTGGGATTAAAAGCATGTGCAACTGTTTCCCAGCAAACTTTTTTGTGTGTTTTTGTTTAAAAACATATTAGAGATCTAAGAGTATTTGAAAAAAAACATAGATTATTATGCACTCTGGCCATTATTCATATTCTGCATTTAAGTCAGTGAAGTGCACTTTAAGAAAAAGCCAGACTGTGATACCAATTGATGGGCCATCTGGGATGGTTCTATCAGTTAGTTATGCTAGGCCAGGAGATACTGAGGCCAAGATCATGGTTTGCTTTGCTGACAATTAGTTTTATAGTGGAAAAATATATCCATCTTCATGTCACACAAGGCCACATTTAGTCTATAGGCACTCTTTCTTTCCTAGACATATAATTTATTTTTCTCACTTATCTCCTTCTTTGAGACAGGGTCGGTAACCATATAGCCCTGATTGTCCTGAAACTGAATATGTATATCAGGCTAGCCTCATAACCATAGAGATCCACCAGCCACTGGCTTCCAAATGCTGAGATGAAAGGCCAGTCTTTTATAAATTTAATATACACTTAGGCATCTGAAGAAATAAAGTCCTAAAGAATTATTAGTGTTATTGTGGAGATTTTGAAAAATTCTCTCCAGTGTCCATAAAGCTCTGTGGACCTGACAGACATATATGTTTTTCATAACCATTTTACTGTTTTCTCTTTGAATAACTACATATTAATATACATTAATGAACATTAATCATAGAAAATCTATTTATGATATTTTTTCATTTCTATCATTTTATCATTTATGTGTTTGCAAAAGTCCTTTTGTTTTGACCTAAATTGATAATACAATTTCCAAGTGAACAGAATATTTTTAATAATGGATAATAGTTTCATTTCAAATTCTAAGAATTATGTTTATTGTTGCTGGTTACATGACATGCTTAAAGAAGATCTTTTCAAATTTTACATATTATAAAATACAAGTTCATGAAATGACCTTGTCCATGTTCATCATTTTTGGATTTTGATCCCTTATGGAAGAAGTGCTGAAGATTTGTCTTTCATCTCTTTGCTACTTCCCTCATATTGGTGTCATTTTATGTAAAAGTTTCTATGTTACTTTTGTCCAATTCTACACAGTTAGACAATAATTGCCCTTCATTTCTTCCAGCTCTGTTTTGTTATCCCATTCATGAGTTTTTCCCAAAGGAGTGTACACAGGATCCTTGCCAAAGAAAAATATCAGAACAGTTTGGATGTAATGTCCTTGGTGAATTACACATAAGGAAGTTCTGGGCATGTAGTTCAGACAATGAAGAACCTGAATCATGTGCTGATAGAAAAGATCTTTATGCGAGACCCATCACTGGCATTCCTGATATAATAGATGAAGAAGTTCCAGCTTCTCCTCAAAAAGCTCACTCTATATCATTTTCAATCAGATGCTGCAATTACCATTCAAATACTCAAAATGTCTCAAGCCACACTGAGGGGAAACAACCAAAATCCAAAGCATTTAGACAATATTTCACCCATCCTTCAAAATTTGAATGGAATACAAGATTCAGTATTGGACAACAATATAAGAAATTTGGGAGGAGTTGCAGGAGATGTTCAGACCTCTTTAAAATTAATTTGGTTCATACTGGAGAAAAAATATGCAAATGTAAAATATGTGGAAAGTTTTTTTCTAAATTATCAGTACTTAAGGAGCATTACAAAATCCATATGATAAAAGAATCATACATATGTCCAAAGCATGACATGTTCCTTTAAAATAGAGCTCATTGTAAATCTCACAGTGAAAAGAATGCTTTCAAATGTACAGAGTATGGCAAGTCCTATGGCCATGGCTTTTCTGTTCATCTTCCTCAGAGAACTGATGCTGGAGAAGAACCTTTCAAGTGTGAAACATGTGGCAATTCTTTCACTCAGAGTTCAACACTTAATTTTTATCAGAGGATACATACTAGAGAGAAACCTCATACATTTAAAGAATGTGGCAAGTCATTTAAAAAGTCCTCAAATTTCAAAGTTCATCAGAGGATACATACTGGAGATAAACTTTACAAATGTAAAATATGTGAAATGTTCTTTACTCAGAGAAAAACATTTCATGTTCATAAAAGAATACACACTGGATTGAAGCCTTACAAATGTATAGAATGTGGAAAGGCCTTTACCAGAGGCTCAACACTTAAAGTGCATCAAAGATTACACACTGGGGTGAAACCTAACAAATGTAATGAATGTCAAAAGTCCTTTAATGAAAGCTCAAAACTTAAACTTCATCAAAGATTACACACTGGAGAAAAACCTTACAAATGTAACATATGTGGAAAGTCATTCATTTTAGGCTCTAAACTTAAAGTTCATCAAAGAACACACACTGGAGAAAAACCTTACAAATGTTCAGATTGTGGCAAGCCCTTTACTAAGAGCTCAAACAATCATGTTCATCAAAGAACACACACTGGAGAGAAACCTTATGCATGTTCAGATTGTGGCAAGTCCTTTACTTGGAGCTCAGTCCTTCATGTTCATCAAAGAACACACACAGGAGAAAAACCTTACAAATGTAATATATGTGGAAAGTCCTTCATTGTACGCTCAAAACTTAGAGTTCATCAAAGAATACACACTGGAGAAAAACCTTACAAATGTTCAGATTGTGGCAAGTCCTTTACTCAGAGCTCAAACCTTCATGTTCATCAAAGAATACACACTGGAGAGAAACCTTATACATGTTCAGATTGTGGCAAGTCCTTTACTCAGAGCTCAGACCTTCATGTTCATCAACAAACACACACTGGAGAGAAACTTTACAAATGTTCAGATTGTGGAAAGTACTATACTCAAAGCTCAGGTTTTCATATTCATCAAAGAATACATACAGGATTAAATCCTTAGAGATGTAAAGAATGGGACAAGTTCTTTAGGCAGATCTCACATCTACAAAGCCATCCATTGTCCACACAGGAGGGAATCATTACAGATGTATAAAATGTTACAAGTCCTTTACCAGGGTCTCAACACTTCAAGTCCATCAAAAAATCCAAAATGGAGAAGAAAGTTAAAAATATACTGATTGTGACAGACCCTTTGCCCTTGATTCACTTGTTCAAGGACACTAAAGACCCATTGAAGGCAGAACCCTTACAATTGTAATGAATGTGTTATGTATTATGTCCTTTTACCATAGATCATCTCTACATAAAGTCACTAAAACCATACTTTGGATAAAGCATGTGGGAATACCTTATCTAGATTTTTAAATATTGAAGATCATCACATAATCCATATTAGAGAGAAACCATTCAATATCAAGAATGTGGTGTTATGGATTCCTCAAGTATTCAAGCACAACAGAGTATCACTAATGGGAAGAAACTTAACACATGTATAGAATTTAAAAAGAAATTCTTTAGAAGAAGCTAAAACCTTATAAAATGTCAGGCAATTCATGAAAGAAACAAACTCAATTGGCAATTATTGCCACAGTACTCATGCAATAAAAGGATTCTCTATAATATGGGTAGTAGAATGAAACATTTGGCAAGTGTTAAAACCTTACTGAATGTCAGATGAGTGAAATCAGAAAGCCATATGCTTGGTGTGATTTTAGAAGTATTTTTACCAAGAAATAAAATTAACATTCACAAAATTTCTTTAGGAAACACTGCACATATACAGCAATGAATCAAACAAAATTACACAAAAATCATATATTAAAATGACATAGGATTAATTTGACAAGATATGAAAGAAACAATAATTTAAAGTGTGAAGACTTATGCCAGGATAATTTTATGGATAATTATATCAAGTCAAAATCACTGCATAATTTACTGTATATTTTATGCTACAGGATGTTGATCTTAGACTGCTACAGCTTTTATATAAATATTTTTGTTTTGCTAATACTTGAGATTTTATAGAATATAATATAGATTTTCTTAAACCCTTAATTATATCCCATTTTTTCTATCATTTAATAAAATAAAACTTGTGTTCAATTTCTGCTGCTCTGGAATTTTGGGTATTTACTTTATACTGATATTCTATAATTAATGCCAATTACTACATTACAGAAAATGTCCAAAACATGTCAGGAAAATACAAAGCAGATTGTTTTTGGAAAAATATGACATATTCCTTATTCGAAAGTATACATGGGGAAAAAATAAAGCCTGAGTATGTCTGTGAGTTAACTAGAGCGGTTTACATGGGCAGATCTAGATCAATGACCAAGACATACACGTACATAAAAAGACACAGAAATTTTCCCTCATCACTTGAGGTTTGAAATATTATAAATCCTCTTGTGATCTTATGAAGATGGTAATCCTTAGGGGAAAAAATTCTCTACTATAATTTGCTCTTTTCAGATTTCTAGGCCTGAACAATTTAAGGCTAAAGAGACAGAAAATACAGAGTTGAGTTAAGAATGAGTATGTACATAGCTTTAGATAGTAACCCTGCCTTTCTATTATCACCGTGCAGTAAATGTATTTGAATGTAGGTATTACTGACACAAAGCTTCTAAGGTGTTGTGGTTTCACCTCAGGGAACACCAATCTACTTAGATCTGTAACTAGAGACATACTGGACAGGAAAGCAATAGACTATAGTCTATTCAAACAAGGAAGGAATTATTTGGGTACTTGTAATGAATTTTATTCATAATTTCTCATTAAGAAATAAATTACCTAAAAATGAGCCTGAGATTAGAATTTCTGCAATAAAATTTTATAGACAGAAATAAACAACCATCAGCAAATTCTTTCTGGTCTTAGAATCCATGAAAGTAAATATGAAACTAGTGCCTATATAAGCAAATAATCACTAGTTTTTAAAACTGGAAGGATGACTCACTTAATCCAGAAACTGTTGTTTCCTTAATGCCTTATCTCATAATTTTGTTCATGTACATGTAAATTTTTTAACTTTAGGAAAGTGTCATTTATTTTAATGAACCTTGTGTACATTCATTTATGTATTATAAATATACACCTAAGATAGTAAACATCATTTAACTATGCCCCATTATTTATAACTCTAGGTGAAATTAATCTGGATCCCCTGCTGTGGATATCACTCTGTATAAATAAAATGCTGATTGTCCAGTTGCCAGGCAGGAAGTATAGGTGGGACAAGTAGAGAATAGAATTCTGAGAGGAAGAAGGCTGAAACAGAGAGACACTGCCACAGTGCGAAGCAGATGATAAGATACCAGTAAGCCAGAAGCCAAGTGGCAACTTATAGATTAATACAAATGGGTTAATTTAAGATATAAGAACAGATAGCAAGAAGCCTACAATGGCCATGCAATTTGTAAGCAACATAAGGCTATGAATTTACTCAGTTGGGATTGAGCAACTGTGGGACTGGTTGGCGAGAGAGATTTGTCTTTTCCGTGAGCCAGACAGGAACAGAAAACTATAGCAACAGTCCCCTATAATTGCTACATAATGGTTGATTACTCTAGAAAAGATTTCTTGAAGAAATTTAACTGAACTATCATACACAATACTGATGCAGCCATATCTGATGGGAAGAGCAAAAGTCAAAAATCCATCATAGCTGCCTGAAGAAGATCCAGAAAACCTGATCAACATAATGGCTGACATGCCTTTTTTCATTTTGATGTTGATATATCACAGATTTCAGGACTTTTATTTTTTGTACAATTTGGGCATATTGAATTGCTGGAAATTTTCTTATGAGTGGTTATGCATTCTTCCCAGATTTCTGCTTCTAAGCTTCTCCAGTAAAGGCCTGAGGCATACTACCTCTTCCACTTTTAGAGAAATACCTTTATTAATTTCATTGTCTTCCTTAGCCTGGGGAATTTTGACACACATATAAAAGCCAGAGTTCTCTTATGAGGGCATGAGATATTTTTAAAACATCTGTCCCTGTATTTACTCAGGAACAAGATAATGACACCAAAGTAAACTTACAGAGGTCAACAAGATTCGATGAGCTAGAGGAGCTGGCCATAGTTCAGATTGCAAGCCCTTTCCCCCTATACAATCAGACAATTACATGGCACATACAGAATTAAAGGGAAATTAGCAAAAATTACCTCTGCTCCACGCATAAACATGTATTGTTAAGGAAAGAATGATGTAAAAAGATGATAATAGAATAAGGTATCAAGACCTCCCTTTCTGATAAAAGTTAGCTCATGATGATCCATTGTGCTGTTTATGACCAAGGAACACAAGAATGCCAGGATTAGATACATAAATAAATTCTATACAGAAATAAAATATAAACATTGTGTGATTCCAGAAATTGAATAATAACTGCAACAACTTTTGCCAATTATGTTTTTCATGTGCATTATGACAATTAATAGTTAATAAATTGCTTGGGACATGGCAAACTGCCTAGGCTAGCATGGAAGTTTCAATTTAGTCTAGAGTCTTTGAAGCCACGAATGTTACCAACTTGAGTACAAGCTATCATTTGCCAGTAGTTTATTTAAAAATTGGATTATGGTGTTGAAATTTATTGTAAAAGACAACTGTTTATCAATGATCTCTAAACTTGAGGAAAAAAATTTATAAAAGATAACTCTATTCTGTCTTGGATTATCAATAATAACTAAACTTATAAACCCAGATGCACAAAAGAAAAAGTTTAAACACATGCCCAACACCAAAAATTATATGATCTATGTTTTAGAAAACTGTGATTCTATCCCTGATTAATAACTTCTGTATAAATAAACTCTTTGGCTGCTAGTCAGTCAGGCTGCAAGATTCTCTGGCCAATCATCCATGGTTCATCCTGTCCTTACCTCCTCTCTGGAACCAAGCCAACTTGGGGGAGGCCTCAGCCATAATAGTATTCTCAATGGATGTTTTACTATTACTAGGGCATGGAATTGAATAAAAAATTAATTTGGCATATTATATGAATGAATCATTTATACATCCTTAATAAATACTATAATACTGCAAATAGTATTTCACATATCTCTGCTTCTAATCTACTATTCAGGATGTGGTTTTCCATTTAACTTCATGTATATTAAACTAAAAATATGTTTTAAAGAGTGAATCTCAGATTAACTTCTTGCTTGTGTGTGTTTGTGTGTCTAATGCAGATGTGTAATATCATCCCTGCTGACATATTCCTATAATATAAGGAAGTGTTCAACCAAGAAAGATAAATTTACTGGAGATGGTCTACTGAACTGCATTGCTCTAAGAAAATTGCATATGAAATGTCAGCAAATGATGAAAAAAAGATCCCTTACAATAGCTTTAGCTTGACTGCTGTAATGCCATTTTGCAAGGCTTAAACATAAAGAACAGGATATCTGCAGTTCAGGGGAAGAAGGCCAAACAGGAGTTATTAACTATAGTCGGCCACCCGGCCTTGGGAGAGAAACTGTTGAGTCAAAGCAGGATATCTATGATGGGCCACCTGGCCTTGGGGAATAGACAGTTGGGCTAGGAAAACACTCACTATGCCCTAGACAAGGCCAAGTCAGTCACACACATCCAAATTCCGAGATGTCCCCAAGTTCACCCTGGCCTTATTTGAATCAACCAATGGGAACCCTGTAACTATGCTTCTCGCTTCTGTAACTGTGCTTCTGCCCCCAGGACTCTATAAAAAAGTCCCCCTTTCCCTAGGAAGGCGCGCAAGTCCTCCGAGAGACTTGTCGCCCCAGGTACCTGTGTATTCAAATAAACCCTCTTGCTGTTTGCATCTGATGGATGGTTTCGGTGTGTTCCTTGGGTTCGGGGTCTCTCCTGAAGGAAGATCCCCCCCGGGAATCTTTCATATGGAGGTTCCACCGAGATTGAGACCCCTCCCCTGGGACCACCGACCCATCATCAGGAGGTAAGCCGGCCGGCCTCGGTATATGTAATCCCTGTCCTGTCTGAGTGTTGAATGTTGTCTTGTTGTCTGTATGTTATCCCTGTCCTGTCTGAGCGTTGTCTGTCTGTCTGCGCGCATCTGATAATCTGTTTGTGGCAGTGGGACTGGAGGAGCTGACGAGCTCGGACTTCGCCCACCGAAACCCTTGGAAGACGTTCCATGGGTGTCTGAAGTCCCCTCAGGGGCACGGTTTTTCAGGGCCACTCACGTATCCGAGGGATACATGGTGTTGGTTGGAGATGAGGGATCCGGACCCTCGCAGTCTCTGTCTGAGTTTTTGCTTTCGGTTTGGAGCCGAAGCCGCGCAGCACGTGTCAGTCTTAATTGTGTTTGTCTGTTGTTCCTTGTTAAACCGTTCTCCTCCTAGAAGCAGCCATGGAACAGACTGTCACCATCCCCTTGAGCCTCACGCTTGACCACCGGTCAGACATGAAAGTACGAGCCAACAATGAGGGAGTTGTAGTCCCCCTCTCGCCCCTCCTACCTCCTCCCTTTACCCTGTTCTCCCAAGACCCCTGTCCTTCCCCCGGACCCCAATTCACAGAGAGGAGAGGAGAAAGCCGAGGAGAATGGGGCCCGGCGGCCGAGGGAAAAAGGGAGGGGCGCCCGCCCGGGAGCAGGCGCGGGGACTCAGCGAAAGTGCGTCCCGAGAGGTGACAATTCAGGGTGTCCCAACCAGCCAGCAAGAAGGATGATGGTGGCGGGGCGCAGGCAAGCGCCCGGCATGCAGCTGCGGTCCCCGCCTCGGCCCCGCTCCGTCCCCGCTCATCCCCGCTGCGCCCCCACCAAACAGCGCGCATCATGCTGCGGGTGCCCGCGACCCTCTACGCCTCTCTGTTCGGGCTCTGCGCACTTGTGCTGCACCTCGCAGAGAGGAGCGGCCGCCGTGGGAGCGCCAGCGCCCGCCCTTCGGTCCCCCCCTTGCCGCACCCCCGTCCCGTCACCGCCGCGCGCCACAGAGGGAATGCGAGCCGGCGCGCACAGGAGGCAGCAGCGGACACGGCGGCGGCGCCACGGCTCAGAAGCGCTCCAGCCCGGCCTGGCCCAGGCCCTGGCTCCCACGCGCGATCCACCTCCCCACCCAAATGGGGGCGGGGACCCGGAGCGGGAAGATGGCGCAGCCCAGGAGGCGGACGGGTCCGGCAGCTCCATGGTGGCGGCCGGGGGAGGCAGCTCTGGTCAGGTGACCAGCAATGACAACATTGGGAGGGACACACCAGCCGAGACCCAGCCCCAGAACTCCCCCGACCCCAGCCAGCTCCCAACGCCTGGCAGGTCATCAAAGGCGTGCTGTTCAGGAACACTGGCTGCAAAGGACACACTCTACGCTTACCGCTCCCCCTCTCTTCCTTCCTAAGCCAAGTTCTTCACTGTGATAACTTCAAGGTCTCTTCTGCCAGCAGCTACCCTTGTTAACTTTCTCTGCCCTGATATACTTGAAAAGAAAGAAATGTTAAATTACCAGTCCAAGATACATTATATACTGGAAAAATTATGCTTTTGTTTCCACAGGAGAAAAATTTACATGGGTTTTGGTCATTTGAGTTCAATGGGTTACAAATACTTGCCATTATTTAAGAGAATTGGTTACAAATTATTGTTGGTTAAGATAAGGAAAAAAAAAACTATCAGATTCCAAGTAGAGGAGGATGTAATGCTTTTACTTTTGGTTTGAGGAAACAGTTTATTTGATGGCCTAAGCATGTCATGAGGGTTTGAGTATGTGATATTTTGGGTCTGAGGAAGTAGTTTGAGACATATATGGAAGTTTCAGTAAGTTTGTGTGCTTTGAGTATAAGTAAAGTTTATGTGGGGTCTAAGATATAAAGGTTTTAGGTATGAGAATATAAATATTTTGGGAAAAAGGAGAGTATTGAAATATAAGTTACTGGAACGTGTAAAAGCAAGTTATGAAGATCTGAGGATGAAAAGGCTTATAAAAAATGACTTGAGGTACATAAAAGAATGTTGCTTCTATGCAGATCATACTGGAGTAATCAGAGATAACATGGCTAAATTGAGAGAAAGATGAAAACAGAGACAACAACTATTCGAGTCTCAACAGATTGGTACAATTCATCAAAGATAGGGTTTCTGTAGTCCAGGCTTTGGTTCTAACCCAGCAATATCAGAGGCTCAGACAGTCAGAGATGGAGCTGACCCCTTATTCTCCATCCTAAAATGGAAGATTCCATTAGGCTCCTGAGAAAATGGGGGAATGAAAGATCCCTTACAATAGCTTTAGCTTGACTGCTGTAATGCCATTTTGCAAGGCTTAAACATAAAGAACAGGATATCTGCAGTTCAGGGGAAGAAGGCCAAACAGGAGTTCATAACTATAGTCGGCCACCCGGCCTTGGGAGAGAAACTGTTGAGTCAAAGCAGGATATCTATGATGGGCCACCTGGCCTTGGGGAATAGACAGTTGGGCTAGGAAAACACTCACTATGCCCTAGACAAGGCCAAGTCAGTCACACACATCCAAATTCCGAGATGTCCCCAAGTTCACCCTGGCCTTATTTGAATCAACCAATGGGAACCCTGTAACTATGCTTCTCGCTTCTGTAACATGCTTCTGCTCCTGGGATCCTATAAAAAAGTCCCCCTTTCCCTAGGAAGGCGCGCAAGTCCTCCGAGAGACTTGTCGCCCCAGGTACCTGTGTATTCAAATAAACCCTCTTGCTGTTTGCATCTGATGGATGGTTTCGGTGTGTTCCTTGGGTTCGGGGTCTCTCCTGAAGGAAGATTCCCCCCCGGGAATCTTTCAGTTTCATATGTTTTTCTTATTTAAGTCCATAATGGTGAGATCATGTCAACAAAATTGTATTCATTGCATGGAAACTGTATGAACAAAGAGACTTGCTACAACTCTGATTAGATCACAAAGGTATCATCAACTGATTAGGGCCTTACTCTTCTAAGGCACAGGTTCCTATGTGTGCACATTCCATTACACACTCAATGTCCAGTGCAGACAACACTTTACTTCAGAGCTGAGAGGTCCTGCAGCCAAACAGAAGTAACATTCAAAGTGTAACTATTGGTAAACAAAAAGAGGCCATGGGATAGAACAAGATGAAGGGTATATGACTGGGGCTTGGAGGAATGTAAGAGATAGTGGAAATGACATAGTTTTAATCCAAAAAAATTCTACTAAAAAAGTTGAAACAGGCTTTATGGCCATGTGCTCCAGACCCTAGGGATTTGTATTAGAACATACCAAGTCCTACTCACATTATTTCTCTCAGGGTATACATCTTAAACATGGAAAACACAGTCACATTAGGAATGACCACACCTTTTTTTTCCAAGATAGGGTTTCTCTGTAGCTTTGGAGCCTGTCCTGGACTACCTCTATAGACTAGGCTGGTCTTGAACTCACAGAGTTCCACCTGCCTCTGCCTCCTGAGTGATGGGAATATAGGCATGCACCACCACCACCACGCATGACCACAACTTTTTATCCAGTTCTACCACTTTGGTTTAACTGGTGTAACTACAGCAGTTTGGTTTCATGGTATGTTCAGTTCTTTATCAAGATTCTTGATTGCCTTGTATATGGACCAAAGAAATGGCCAATCAGAGCATTTAGCGATCATCTAAAATTGACAACCTTGTTACTCATTGCTAATATAAACTACTGTCACAGGAGGAAAGTTTTCAAGCTCTTCCTTTCCCATCCCTTTCTATGCTGTGACTACAACTGTTTTACAGTTGGTCAGTGAACTCAGTTCATACAAAAGTCCCACTTTATTTGTAAATTCACAATTTAATCTAGTAAAGTTGGAGGATACTCATTCATAGGTCTACTTTTCCTTCCCATAAACCAGTCAAGGCCCAGCCTAGTATGAGTTTCAAGACTGTCTTTGTAGCACTGGGCAACACAGGCACAATTAGGTCTTCAAAGTAATTCTCAATTGTATAATGTTAATAAGCAAGCCTGAGCTACAGGAGACCTTGATCTAAACCAGTTGTTCTGAACCTTCCACATGCTGTAACTTGTTAATACAGCACATCATGATGTGGTGTTCCCCATCTATAAATCTATTTTCAGTGCTAGTTCATAGCTGTGTTATTGCTACTGTTATGAATTATAATATACATATACGTTCTTTCTGATGGTCTTAGTCCAGTCCTCTGATAGGGTCATTTAGTCCCCCAAAAGGAAGTCATGACACCCAATGTTGATAAGCACTACTCTAAACTGATATAATTAAGCATATAAATAAATAAATAAGTAAATAAATAAAGAGCAATAAAAAAATGGAGTGGAATTCTTAAACCAGGAAACATTGAAAAATAGAAAAATAGAAGAAATGCATTTAAAGATAATAAATTTTTAAACTGATTCAAATAATTGACATTTTAAATGACAAAAATAATTTGAAGAACATTTTGCTGTATTGAATTTGAAGCTCAGTACGTGCCTCCCGGTAATGCAATTAATATGAGACTGTATGATTTTGTCCAAATTTAAATGTTAGCCAGTAAGTATTGTCAGGAATTACAATAAATGGCCTGTGTCTCAAATCTCTCAGCTGTCATAATGTCAATCATGACTGCAAATATTTGCATAGGAGAGTTCTCTAATTTGAAACTGAATACTTAGTAGTTCAAGCTATCATCTCTAAACTGCATACCCACCATTTCTTTCTGTCTTTATTCAGAAGGAAAAAAAAATACATATAGGAAAATTACAGAGAAAGTCACTCACCATGCACCATAGGTCCTTCTTTGTAAAGGAGATCCTTGAATTTCAATGCCTGAATTATTACCCTCTGAGCTATGTATTTTCTAGTTTGTTTCCCCCTGCAGTGTACACAGTACACTGTTCCTACTTTTCTGATCTGAAGGAGAAGCCATGCTGTACACATAAATCTTTTTGCTGTTATTGTAATGGACAGCCCACTATGACTCAAACTGGTAATTTTAGAACTCTGTGGTATTGGAGGTCTGTAATCTGAGAATTTGGGGTAATTAGTCAGGAGGATAAAAGGGCAATGCCCTGTGAGGCTACAGAGAGGGTTCAAATCCACCTCTGTCAGTATAGGAACAATTGTTGCAAAACTCCTTTTCAAAAAGGCTGGAAATGCAGTTGTTGTATGATTATGATACCTTCATGGCACACCAGGACTCAACGTAGGCTGTGACCCTGTAATGGCCACTTGACTAGCATGTTAGATGCCCTTCTGGGACACCAGTAAAGGAATTCCTTTTCTTTCTATTATTGAGAGTCTGGTCTTGACAAGTGGCCCTCTGGAAGGGTATCCCATTACTTATCACCTGATAATTAATTCTTTCGGAAGAAAACAGATCAGTCACTGCCCTATCCCATCAAGGCAGTTAGGCTTAAAACTTCAGGAGGACGTCTGATAAGAACTGGAGGTAAAAATCAACTAGACAATTTAGGGTAAAAAGAAACCCCAAAGAAAAGTAAGAAGTTGATTTCTTAAGTAATAGCCTGAAGTGTCACTAGGATTCTGAGGATTTAATCTGTGACAAAAAAAATATGCCAAAAGTGTTTTGAGAACTCTGTTCTCTGATGATGAGTGATTCTACATGCCTTAGGAAGGAGGAAAGTTAAAAGTAATAATGAAGGCCTGTGGTAACGGACCTTGTTCAGGAGAATAGGATATTTGTCCTGGGTACAGAACCAACATTTAAGTGGGGCTACGTCAATCTCCTGGACAAGAGACCTAGTCAGTGGAGTCTAAGAAATGATCACTCAGTACATTTATCAATCACTGATAATTGAGTAATTGATTGCACATTTGCAACACAAACTATAGAGAAAAGTGGAATTTTTGTTGTTGTTGTTTTTGTTTTTGATTTTCGAGACAGGGTTTCTCTGTGTAGCTTTGCGCCTTTCCTGGATGTTGCTCTGTAGACCAAGCTGGCCTTGAAATCACAGAGATCTGATGCCTCTGCCTCCCGTGTGCTGGCATTAAAGGCGTGAACCACCTCCACCTGGCAAAAAGTGGAAAATTTTATGGCTCCTTCCCAACTCTCCTTTCTTCACTGTGAACACCACTGGTTGTAATATGTAGACAATGAATTCCTATTCTTACACACGCACCTCTGCAATGCCCCTTCACATTAAAAACCATAAAATGAACTAAAACTTTCATTCCCCAGTTCCTTTTGAATTCTCACTGAGTAGGAAGGGACCAACCTAGAATGCCTGACACATTTGTGCTTAGAGGCAGAAAATAGATGGTAAAGATGATGAAATGATATCCCCAAAATTATGTTAAGAAATTAAAACGGGCTTTATAGCCATGTGCTCCAGAGACCAGAGATTTGTATTAGAGTACAACAAGGGCTACTCATAGCTTTTCTCTCAGGTTGGGCATTTTAAACCTGGAAAATAACAGTCTGGTTAATCAGGATCACATCATTTTATTCAGATTTTCTATTTTGGTTCAACTGGAGTTAACTACAGTAATTTGGTTTTTTGTTCTTTATCTAGATTCTTGATAGCTTTGTCTTGGGCAGTCAGGACAGTTATTATCTAACATTGATTACTTCAGTATTCTTTACTAATGTCATCTACTTTCACAGCATGAGAGATTTCACCAACTTTTTTGCTCATCTTTTTCTTGACTGTGTCTAAACCTGATTAAAGTTGGTCTGTGAACTCAATTATTGCACAGGTCCCTCTTCACTTGTAAGTTACCCCCAAAATGCCAGAAGGTTTGGAAGAAATTCCTTCACTGGTCTATTTTTCTTTCTCACTGACCAGTCAAGACTCAAAATAGAAGGAGTGGCAGGACTCTCTTCCCAGTCCTCAACAGCATAGTCAGGAATAAAGGATCAAAGCAATTCTCAATTACATCATGTGAGGAAAGCCTAAGCTACAGAAGAAAGTTCTCCAATTAGAAAAAACAAAAAAAAAGAGAGATCACTTCCTGTTGGCTGAAAAATGTAGGACTCTCAGCTACTTTTCTGGCACCGTGTCTTCCTGCACACTGGCATGTCCCATGATGATAATGAACTGAATCTCTGAACTGGAGCCATGGGAGCCATGGGATGCTGCAGCTGGGGAAACTTCCTGGAGACAACAGTGAGGAGACAGTGTAGCCTCTGATGTCACCATCAGGTTACACCACATTGGAAGCAACTATGATAGTTTATTTTCATCTGAAAGAGAAGCAACTATTTACTATCAGAGGTTGAAAACAGACACAGTTGCCCAGTACTGGGAATACATTCTGCATCTCTTACAAGGAAGACAGCTGGCCTTGACTTTTCAGAGTTAAATTTGTCAGTTTCCCTAAGTATATTCAAATCTCTCCTTGTGTGAGCAATGGAAATCAACAGAAGAAAATCTAATTGTGACTTTAAAGCTGAAGCCAGCCAATCAATGTAGAAGGGTCTGGGAAGCTTTTGGCATGATGTAATAGAAGACAGTTTTTAGACTAGTTTTCATATTGCTTCTTGGCTAAATGGTGCAAAAATACTTTTGATGTAATGGTTTTGAGTTAAATAGTGAAAAGTGTTTGCATCAACTATGGTTCAGAAACTTCACGCTGGGCAGCAAGAATAAGCACGGAAGTTCTGAGTACCTCTGCCTCGGTGGAAACGGGATAGGACATCCTTGAACACAGCATCTCAGGAAGACCCATTGTAGTCTCAGAAACTGGGCTCTTAGATTTGACTAAAATATCATTTCTCAACCTGGGCATTATGACACCTTTGGGGTCAAAGGATCCATTCACAGAGGTCACCTAAGACCATCAGAAAGCACAGATATTTATATAACAACTCATGACTGTGGCAAGATTACAGTTACAAAGTAGCAATGAAAATAATTTTATGGTTGGGGTCCTCACAACATGAGGAACTGTGCTAAAGAGTCACAGCATTAGGAAGGTTGAGAGCCACTGGAAGAAATGAGCTCTGGAATTGGGGGAACAATGTCCACCTTCCTAGAAGTTTTTGTCCAGTTAACTCCCTTTATTTTCCTAAGCTGACGGGACATACTATGTTAAGTCACCTTTACCAAAATTCAGTTGCAGAGTGTTTCCTCCCGTTTTTTTATGTCCTAACAGGAAGTTGCCATCTACTTCCTGTCTCACTGTATTTGCCCAGGAACACTGGGGACCAGGGAAAACACTAGCTGAGTGGAGAGCTGCTATTTGGATGGTGAAGGCATTTCATGAACTCACGGGAGTCACAGTGAGACAGATATGGAGCTGCAAACCAGCAGGACCAGCCACACTGGACTAGCCTTAGATTCTACCATGCACTTAATGTTGTTGCCTTAGAAACACACTTATTCTATGGAGCCTGAGAACTTCTTCCTGAGCCTGTGGTAACATCAACCTTGAAATGATGACCACCAGCACACTCCAAGGTTTCTCCTTAGAAAGTCTCAGGAAACATCCAGCCCTTCCAATCACATAAGCAGACCTCTACCTGGGAATGATTACATGTGCATATGGGTGTAACTTAGCACAGGATACACTAGCTCTTCTCTGACCTCTTCTGAGCACAACATACACATAGGTTCCAGAACAAGAAGTATTTTACAGCAGCTGGCTTCCCCAGGTAGCAGGAACACCTCTAACATGATAGTCCAGTCACTCCCCAAGTGTGAAGTTTGGAATAGAGTGTCTGCGAATCTTACTATAAAGCAGGAGGCCAATTGTTTGTACTAACTTCCAACCTGGAGAACTTAAATGCATTCTGGAAACAGACTCATTTATACTTTAACTACAAAATAAAATGCTGTTTTATGGTAACTTAAAAAAAAATACCAAACAAAAAACAAACAAACAAAAAAACCAACATTTAGAAAATTGCAAATAAATCCTTAATGACTGGGAAATTCATAGAATAAAACAAACAAGAGATTAGAGGAATGATATAATTCAAGAAAATCAAATTTAAAAAGTAAAACCATTGATATTTAAAAAATATAAATATAATTGAAAAACACAACTATCCTGACTTTGATTAGTAGCAGGCCATTCCCAGGTAGAGGACTGATACTAAAACCAACTCTTTGATGTTGTCACTATGTTTTATGTTAGCTACTGTGCTTTGTCACCTGACACACACATCTACAGTCAATGACCTGTGTCTCAGCTCTTTGAGCTGACTTAACAGTGCAAAACATTATTAAATTCATCTGCAAAAGTAGAGTCTACTAGTTTGAAATTCAGTAGTTAGTGGCTCGAATGAACCTTTCCAAATTGTATGCCCACTAATCTGGACTGCTTTCATTCACATGATTTGAAATGATACATGATGAGAAATTATAAATCAGTAACCCTGCCACAATCAGGTCCTATTTCATAATGGTTACTCCAGCAGTTAACTTCCTATCTTCTTTCCCACTGCAGTGCACACACTTCCTGGATCTATGGTTCTTTATCTCTAGAGCTGCAGAGAAGATGAAGGACACAGCCTTGAACCAGTCACAGTCCCTCTTGGTTCCATGGGCTTCACACCATACTCAATTGACCATGTTCACCTTGGATGCCTTTGAAATCCTGAAATTTCTACCTCTAATTTATAAATACCATGATTACAGGACTGAGCCATTTTGTCTTCCCTAGGAGGCTTCAAACTTACTTAGTGAAGCATTAGAATAACAGGATGATGTAGCTGATTTCTTGGTTTTAATGTGTATATTTTTGATATAAGTCCTTTATCAGCTGGGAATTTTTGTTTTATTTATCTAACTAAGTTCAATATGTGTATTTTGGATATTTGATCTTTATCAGAATAGAATTTTTGTGTTATTTATTTAATTTCAATATGTATAATAAGGATATTGGTCCTTGATGATATGAAATTTTTTTGTTTTATTTAACTGGTATAGTGTTCAACATGTATATTTTGGATATTGGACATTGATCAGATGTGAATTTTTGTGTTATTTATCTAATTTCTAGTGTCAATAGGTATATTTTTTATATTAGATATTTATCATATAAGAAATTTTGTTTTGTTTTTCTTATTTCTTATGTTTAATACATATATTATGAATATTAGACCTTTATCAGATGGGAATTTTTTTATTATTTACTTTATTTCTTGTGTTCTATATGTATATTTTAGATATTAGACATTTATCAGGAGAGGTACTTTGTTTTATTTATTTGATTTCTTGTGTTCAATATGTATATATTAGATATTAGTTCTTTATTACAGGAAAATTTTTTATTTAATGTCTTGTGTTTGACATATATACATATCTGAACAACCTTAAGGCAACAAGAGTACATCTTCATCCCCAAAACTTTAGTACTTTTTGCCAAAAGGAGATCTGAGCAAAGGAGATTGTCATGAGCACAAGATCCACCTATAATGACCACTGTCTGTTGTGCTTTGGCAGGGGGTTGTTTGGGGAAGTAAGTTTCAAAGGAATGGTTTCTTTCCTGGAGGTTGATGAGTTGGTTGCTGGTTTTCCTGGTTTGTTTCCTGCCACTTTTTAGCAGAAGAAGCTTGGCCTTGGAGTTTCAGCATGGTGTGATACTGCTCAGCAATGCAGGCAGCCTTTTTCTGAAGGTGTAATTTCACTAGCATCATGTTATTCTGTAGCTCAGCCAGGGTCTGGTTCTGTTTGATGAGGATGTCATCACAGGTGGTCAGGGCTTGCCAAAGCCTTTCTGCCCCCATGCTGTGGCAGCAGATGCTTTCTGGTGACTGGATAGACTACTCTAGTTTCTTAAGCTAAGTCTGTAGCATCCTTATATTCTTCTGGCCCTCCTCTAACTTCTTATCCACATCAATGATGAAGGGCTTGATTGTCCGTGGTGGTTCTAACATTTGCTGATACCTCTGCAGCTCTTCAGTGGTGGAGCTTTAGCTCTGCTTTGCATTGCTCTAGTTTACCTTTAGTTTCCTGGAGCTGCAGAGTGGAGCAAGAAGCTGCCTGCCTTTGTGAGCACCATACTAGGGTCAGTCCAGACCCTGACTCTTGAGCCACTGGGTGCTGTTTGGCTTTCTGCAAGAGAGTTTCTAGCACTTCTATTTTTCCTTCCTGTTCCTGAATCTCTTCTTAGTAGAAACTTGTCAGTGATTCCTTCAGGATCTTTAGCTTCTCTTCATACACCTCCTCCAATAGTTCCTTCTGGTTGTCCAAATGCTCACTGCACCACTGCTCCTGCTGCTGTATCTGCACTATCATCTCATTGCAAATTTCCTCACTGAGCTGCCTCTCCAACTGGAGCTTCTCTTGTCTTTCTTTCAAAAGCAGTGTTTCATGGCTTCTACCACCTGAAGGAGCTCCTCCTTGCCATACATAGAGATGTAAGCTTCATTTTCAGGATGGTCATCAAGGCCCAAGTCAGCTGTGCAGTCTTTCTTTAATCCAGGAGATAACTGAAGACTATGCTCCTTGATGAATGAATGTAGTGATGGAATTCCCAATTGCATAGGTGGGGCATGCACAAACTGGCTGGCAAGAGCTGAGAACTTGGCCACGTGAAGTCTCATCATAAGTAGAGGCAAAGGGATTCACATTGATAATCATACAAGAATGGCTTCGACATGTGAAGAAGCCTTGGAACACATGAGTCAATTTGCTGTCATGGAAAGAAATCAGGTTCTGCTTTGACCTGTTCTGCTGATTTTGTCGCAGGGCAGCAATACGGCAGCCTAGGGTATGCAGAAAAATGTTAATGTTTCCTGCTTCCTTTAGCCATTCACCATTCTATTGATCTATGCAGTGCTCTGAGCCAGCCAATTCACAGAGTGCAGTTCACTGATCTTGGGCACTATATCTCCTTCTCCTTGAAGGTTCAAGATTCTGATTGAAAAAATGCTAGAGTTCTGGTTCAGGTGGGTACTGGCAAAACTGGTTCTGATGGCCCACTTTCAAGAGTTTCCAGGCTTCCTCAACATCTTCAACATGAATCTAATTGAGGTCTTTCACATAAGGATTGTTGTTTTGATCCTTGCACAGCCACAGTGTCTGTTTCTTATGCTGATGACTAGGTGGTTCTAACAGGTCATAAAGCAATTCATTGTAGATCACAAGAAGGAGATCCAGACAGAGAAGCGAATGTCTGCTGGGACACTTACTGGGGCAGTATCTGGTTGTGCCCATGAAGTACTTGTTTCATCCATCTGGCTACTGCTGGTGAGCTGACTGGTGGAAGAGAGCCCAGCAATGCCACTGTCAGAGCTGGTGCTGACAACTATCCGACTATCTAGATGGGCACGTTTCTTTAAGGAGGAGGACAGCTTCTCCTCTTGGATACCGCCAGGTTTCAAGGACAGCTTCCTCACTTCCTCATGGTGAATCTGCTTGCTGTCTAGCCAGATTAACTCACTGGAGAGCAAGGACTTCAGATAAGGTGTGGGATAAAGTTGGACTTGGAGACTATTAAAGATGAGAGCCAGAGACTTGGACAGGATCCCCCATCCTTAGTAGTAACTTGAATTGTGTAGGTTTTCCCCAAGTTGGTGACTCCATATGTGTATATAAGCCAGTTCTGCCCTTTTAGTACATCCTTTACCATCTCCTTCACCGTCAGGTTGAAGAAGAATACTTTTCCCATTTCTGGCCCAAATATCGTGGAAAAGATAAATTTTTCAGTGGCCTGACCAATTCTGCTCTCATTGCTCTTCAAGGCAAAGGAGTCCTTGGGCTCTTGCAGCATAAGTGTTTCTGTAGTCTCAATATGGACACAGCCCTGCTCTTCCTGTCGGTTCAAGTTAGAAGTTAAGAAGGGTCTGATTCAAAGTTAAACTTTCACTCTCTCTGCAGTGTGTTCAAATGGAGCCTGTTTGTCCTCCAGAGAGGTGATTACAGAGCAATCTGACAAAAGGTCCTTTCGGATCACAGATCTCAGACCTGCAACTGTTGATTCAAACATGGGGGAGACTACAACATGCTCATTGGACAGAAAGCCCAATGGCAGAGAAAGGATCTCATGAGACATAGCAAGGAGAGTCAGCCAATGTCCAAAGACAGTCTACCTCACTGCTTCTCCAGTACCAGCCCCCACCTAGCTGCAGAATCCAGACTCCCACTACTGGAGAACACAACTCCACTCACGAGGTGCAGCTTTGTTCCTCGTACAATGCTTTTGCTAATTTCTTTCAATGGTCATTTGCTGTAGCTGTCTGTTCAGTCTCTGCACCTTCTGCTTCAAATGAATCTTGGTGAGGAAGGTTTGGTGGAATGGTGGCTCCCTGGTGCTCCTTGTGGTTAGATGTACACAAATTACCTTGCAGTATGACAATGAAAAGAGGATGGACAGACCACCCTGCGTCCTAATCAAATGTTTGAGAAAGCTTGTTTAACAATGACTCAGTGACACCCCAAATTATTTTGTCCCATGATTCAGATACCCACTCTGGGGAACTCAGCTGTCTTCTCCATTTGAAGGTAAGTGATTATCTCAGCTATTTGGTTCTCTCTGTCATAGCACATACACCAAGAAACCAAGGAGAGAGAGAGAGTCAGGAATAATTGCCTGAGTTTACAATCACTCCAGTCATTTAAAGGTTGCCCAAATATCGGGACAGGTTTCACTAAACAAATAACTATTGATGGAGAAGATATATAAGGGCAGAACATGGTCACCAGACTCAACAAGTCACCTCACTAACAACTCAGGACTCACAAAGCAGCTGGGAAGTACCTAAAGTTAGCCAGTGTCGTTGAAGTACAGTGATGTTCAGACTTGAAAGGGGCACACATCATTAATCCCTCCTGATTTCATGTTGGTCTCATGTTCATTCCTCAGCGCCTATCCTCCAAAAGCAACAAAAGCAAAGAGTTCCCAGTATAAAGCTTTGGCCTTACCAGTTCCTGACCTCTGAGGAAAAACAATTAATATCATGGAACCCTTGAATTTCAAGAGCCATGACACACAGGGATGTGCTGTTGGTTCCTAGAGCCTCCAGCTTTCTGTGACCCATTATTGGAAGATTCAGTTCAAGACCACTTCTTCCAAGAAGCTTCTCTTTTCCTCCACAGAACTCATTTCACAATTATCTTGACCATTTCTTTCTTGATGTTTTACTCTGAGGCTGAAGGTCAGCTTTCTTCTGCCACTCTCTGTTCTCTCTACCCTCTCCATTCTCTTTCTGAATTAGACTCTTCAGTATGCCAACATGTTCATCAGTATATGGTGAAGACATTGAATAAATTTCCCAAGGGCTTTGGGTATTGCCACAACATAGGTGACATCACAGACGATGCTAGGGCTCTCCAGGATACAATAGAATGTCCAGGGAAGAGCTGCAGATGTCATGGGAACTGACATTGCCTCCCTGCTAATGAGCTTTCCTCATAATACACTAGAAGTCAAGCTGACCTTTGCAGGAGCCTCTACTGGGATACAAGGGAAGCCCTTCAGCACCCCTTCATCCAAAGCCAGAGCTCTCTCTCTAATTGATTGGACATCCTTTAGTTCTTTCTATGTGTGGAGCTGAATGTTAATCTCCTACTGAAATTTTATGTACACAAGGTAAAACTATCATAGAAATTTATATATGTTATAGTTCTCTATAACTTCCTGCATCTCCTTATCTCCTTAGTCACAAGACATTAAAGACTTAATGCTGACTGAGAAGGACAATTTTTAAACAATTTCCTGTTAAAGAGTCTACAGGAAACAGTTAGGCAGAGTTATGCTAGAGGAAGAGGCTGACATAGCCTAGGAACTAGTACACATAGGAGTGTGATATGGTCATACAGCTCAGTGTGACTAAAATCTGTGTCATCAGCATGTGCGTAGTGGTTGTTGTACTCACTGTTGAGTAGCTCAAAGTGTTCTGCTGTTACTGGGTAGTAAAGGTGTCCAGACAGCTGGAGCCTTCCACACAGAACATGAGTTTCCTATAAAGCAAAGGATATTCAGGAAAATCCTTTGCAAGCCCCTTCATACATAGGAACATAGACAAAATGGTACCACTGGACAGTCCAGATGAATTGTTCTTAATTTGTCTAATACTCTGACCCTTTAAATTGTATTAACAGTAGTTCCTTATGTTATGATTCTTAATTTTATGTTTGCTACTGTTATGAATCAGAATTCAAATATTTGATGTGCAGGATATCTGATATGCAACACCCAATTGGATGGGGACCCACAGGTTGAGGACCACATTTCTGAATGCAGACAGAAATCTCCACAAATCCTGACAGTGATGCTGGGGCAGTGTCATTCTTAATTTTTATTATCAGACTGAATTAAACTAGTCACCTGGGAAGAGGGACCCTCAATGAGAAATTATATAGATCAGATTTACTTTGAAGATGTTTCTGTGGGATTTTTTTTAATTGTTCATTGAGATAAGACTCCCAAAAATGGGCAAAATCATTTCATTGTCTGTACTCTGTACTGTGTAACTATGAAGAACATAGAGCATAATCATGCACAAACAGGCAGCATGGGTACATTTGTTTATCTCTGCTCATGGATGTGGATGTGATATGATTAGTTGAGTTCCTACCTTGATTTCTCCAAAATGGAACTCTTACCTGGAATTGTGGACTATGATCAATTTTTCCCATTCTAAGTTGCTGTGCCTGATAAATCAATGTAATAAAAATGTTAAGAAAGCACTCCATGACAGAGAGGTTTTCACAAGTCAGTGAGATGTGTATTTCATGAAATGCTCAACAGCACCCTATCTGTCTCAGAAGAAGAGATCCTACTTGTTTGTTATTTGACAGCACTCTTACCATGCAAACAAATGTCAAGAAACACAACAGAATCCACTAACAAGAGATTTATTAAGACAGGAAAGAGAGAAAAATGTGAGAGGCCTGTGGAAAACACAAGTGAATAAAGAAGGCGTTGGGAACATGGCACCCACTTATAAAGGCTGGGCCGCACCTGCATACACAGGCCCATGTAGCTATTCCATGCATGCGCATAGATCACATGGTTGCGCTGTGCGCTTTACACAACCATGCAAAGCCACAGGGTCCTGGTCATGTGAGATGTTTTGACCTAGAAATGGCTATTTTGACCTGGAAATGGCTATTTTGACCCAGAAATGTTTATTTTGACCTGGAAATGGCTAGGCGAAGGTGTCTAGGTCTGCTGGGCATGCACAAAATGGGGGGTTCATAGTGAATCCCTATCACTACTTCTTCCTAAACCCAACCTGTGTTTCCCTGTTAAAATTTTTCAAAGACACTGAGACACCCATAGACTCACAAACTTCTTCACCCTGTCAACAAATGTCCCCTGATATTGTCTTGCCATATCAAGTTCTATGCTAAATTCTTCTAATGTGTTTTATACAACAAGCTTCACTTCAATGAATGTATTTTTCTTTGAAATTCCTGACCACTAAACATTTCAGATATGGGGAATGACTTGGGCCTTAACTATGAATTTCAATCCTATGCTATGTACTTCCGTGAAAGTCAGAAGAAACTCCTTAAAGCTGAGAGCAAAGTAGCACCTAAATTTGCAGGTATGAAGGGCTGTAAGTAATGACTGGCAATGTGTGCACTAATTACCTTAGTTTGAATATTAACTCCAGGGCTGATGTGCACACATCCCCATGAAAATTTCTCGGTGTCCCTTTAACTTCTGTGCCTCTTCATTAAGAGTTCTGTAAACAGATCTTTGACAAATTTCCTCCTTCAAAAGTAAATAGACCTTATCAGATGTGAAAAGTCACTTTGATTTTTTCCTTCTCCAAAGACATGTAACAGGCCCTTTTGAGCTATTGCCAAGGTTATCCAATGAGAATAAGGTCTTGGGCTAAGAACTGAAATAACCACAGGTACAGGTTTAGAATGCAGGTCTGAGGAACAGAGTGCAAATCAAGGGCAGAACAGCAGGCACACCCAGGAAATTCTTGGTTATGTCTTTGGCACTTTAGCCTCTCCGCATGTCAGGTTCTTCTACCTAGAGAAAGATGAGTAGGGATGCCCCATGGAGATGGGTTTGTCACAAGGCATGACCTACAAAATGTCTTCCTTAACAACTGGGACTTTGTATGTTTGCATGTTTTTTTGGGTGGGGGTGATGAGCTAGCATGTATATGAGCTAAGCTGCACATCTCTTTCTGGGAACAGAGGAATCAGATCCTAAATTTATAAAACATGCTGAAAATGATGCATTAAAGCAGAGAATCACTTCACTTGGTTGAAAAAAAATTAACACTTCTCTTCATGACTCTTACCAAATATTTTCTGTGGCTCCTGTCCTTTGCTATTTGGAATGACTCACCAGCTAGCTATTCATTAACCACTTTCAGATAATAAAAGCAAAGAAGATGGAGCAGAAGGTACAAATCAATATGTTTGATCCTAAATATAGAGTTGTGCTTACCTGTTGCAGTCTCAGAAATCTACCATCATCTGGGTAATCTAATAACAAATAAATGCCACCTGTGCCCACTGGTGTATTTTAATAGAAAAACAAACTATTTGGGTGACTTACCTGAACTCATGTAGTGTATATTGAGTCCAGCTATTTTCTTCTTGTCTTTCTATTCTTATTCTTATTCTTGTTTGCTTGGTAGAGTAGAAGTTAACCACCCCAATTAAAATGTTTTTTTTTTAAATAAACTTCTGTAACAGAATATGTTTGGGAGTTGTAAAAGTTTTTCATTGAAAAAAATCAGAATTTAAGAGCATCGTGTTACATGCTGGGGTCAGAAATCAGGGTCAGCAAAGCTTGCAAAAACAGATTTATTTTCACACTTTGATGAGAGCAGCACTATATTTTGTGTTATTTTTTATTTTATAATTAATTTAATTTTATATATCATCTACAGATTCCCTGGTAATCCCTCCTCCTGCTCCCCTGCCCTCCTCCCATTCCAACCCCATTCACATCTCCTGCAAGGACTCCCCTGAGGTTTCAGTTCAGCCTTGTAGATTCAGTCAAGGGAGATCCAGTCCCCTCCTCTCTTCACCCAGGCTGAGCAAAGTGTCCCTGCGTAGACCCCAGGCTCCACAAAGCCAGCTCAGGCAAAAAAGAACATGTCCTAGCCCCACTGCCTGGGGGCCTCACAAACAGTTCAAGCTAATCAACTGTCTCACTTATCTAGAGGACCTGATCCAATTGTGGGCTCCTCAGCTATTATTTCATAGTTCATGTGCTTCCACTAGGTGGGCTATTTGTGCCTGTGCTTTTTCCAACCATGGTCTCAATATCTCTTGCTCATATAATCCTACTCTCTCTCACTTATTGGACTACCAGAACTCCACCTGGGGCTTGGGTGTGGATCTCTGCATCTGCTTCCATCAGATAGATGAGAGTTCTATCATGACAGTTAGGGTGTTTGGCCATCCAATCACCAGAGTAGGTCAGTTCAGGCACTCTCTCAATCATTTCCAATAGTCTATTGTGGAGTTATCTTTGCGGATTTCTGGGGACCTCTCTAGCACTTTGCTTCTTCCTATTCCCATGGGGTTATCATTTATCATTGTATCTCTTTCATTATTTTCCTCCTTCGTTCCTGATCCAGCTGAGACCTATTGCTCCCCTAAGCTCTTTCCCCCCGACCCTTGTCCTTCACCCTCCCCCACGCCCAGCCATCTGTATGTGTTTCCTCATGTAGATCTCATCTATTTGTCTGTCACTGGGCAATTCCTGTGTCTTTTTCAGGGTCCTCTTTACTAGGTGGTCTCTCTGAAGTTGTGAGTTGCAGACTTGTTATCATTTTCTTTACATCAAGTATCCACTTATGAGTGATTACATACATATACCCAAGGAATGCTCAAACATATCACAAGGGCACATGCTCAGCTCTGCTTGTAGCAGCATTGTTTGTAATAGCCAGAACCTGGAAACAACCTAGATGCCCTTCAACTGAAGAATAAATAAAATATGGTACTTATACACAATGGAGTACTACTCAGCAGAGGAAAAAAATGACTATATATCTGATATTAGGCCTTTATCAGGTGAGAATTTTTGTTTTATTTAACTAATTCTATCCACTGTGTATATTTTGGATATGAGACTATTATCAGATGTGAGTTTTTGTTCTATTTATCTGATTTCTTGTGTTTAATATGTATATTTTGGATATTGGACCATTACTTGCTACGCCCACAGCTGTGACACCTGTGTAGCTGTAGCAAGTATGCCGCTGAGCTGGGGCCCAGCAGCTGAAGGGTTGAGGTTGGAGCTTTCCGGAGCGTGGCCTCAGGCGGTTCCCCCACAATCAGCAATCGTCATGCAGCCTGAGGATCCCAGGAAGCCCTGGAGAACGAAATGGCCTTGACGACAGTCCTTGTTGGCACTAACCACGATCTTTCTCTGTATGTCTTATCTGTGTCTTCTCCAGTTAACAACACGACCAGTACAGGTCAGCACCAACATGACTGACCCAGGTCACCTGTACCCGGAGCACCTCCATTTATCAGACCAGTGTATAAGGAAGCTCAAAAGACTTCCTCAAATACATCTCTGGGGTCGTTCCTGTTTAGAGTAGAGCAGCGCGAGCTCTTGTCAGAAACAGCCAGAGAGCCCAAAAATGAAAGTAAAAAATAAAAATGTTACGAGGGAGTAAACATAGCATGCCAGACCCTTCCAGAGAGAAAGAGTTAGAGAAAATTCCCCAGCACACACTTCCCGGGGGGTATACACAGTACTTCTTAGGAGGGAGCTGGTGGACAGCCCCTAGGTGGACCCCCAAAAGTGGAAGTTACCTAGAGCCGCTCCCATATACAGGAAGTTATGATGAAGTTGGGAACAGATGGGTAAATTATGAGGGGAAAAAACGGCTTTGAAAGCAAATGGGTATATGATAGTAAAATATAACCCAGGCTGGCAAGAGTTTGGCTCCCCACAGATGTGGTCACTGGAGCGAGACAGATTTCACAAACTTCTGAGATCATGCCCTCAGACAATAGCCACGGTGAACTCGCGCTGCGGAAGTGATACACAAAAATAGATATGGATGTCTCTTGTTATTGTTTCTTGCTGATTCTGAGTAATTGTAAAAAATAATGGCCTGATGTAACCCCCTGCCAAGTTCCTCGATTGTAAAAGTATATAAGCATTGCCTATACAGAAGTAAAATTGCAGCAGCACATCAACACATGTGTCTGTCTGTCATTCTCTTCGCCGATTCCTGACTTCTCCTTGAGCCTTCTCCCTGGTTCTCCCGCAGTGGTGGTCTCCCTCTGGGTGGTCTGCGGCAATTACTGAAGAGAAATTTTGTTTTTTTCTAATTTCTTTGTTCCATGTGTATATTTTAGATGTTAGAATTTTAACAGATGAGAATTTTTGTTTTATGTATCTGATTTATTCCATTCAATATATTTAATTTCTATCTTATACCTATCAGTGAGAATTTGATTGTTTCTAATTTTTTAATATCAGTATATATATACTTTGGATATTAGAACTTTATCAGTTGACAATATTTGTTTTATTACCCGATATCTTGATTTTAATATGTATATTTTGTATATGAGACTTTTATGTATTTCTTGTGCCATAGAGAAAGGGACAGTGTGAAATGTAATTGTGATGACATGGAAAAAGGCACCTTGGGAAATATAGTTCTGGGGACACAGAGAAGGCACTGTGAGAAATGAAGCTCTGATATTCAAAATAAATGAACTTTGGAATATGTAGTCATGATGAAGAAGTGAAAGTCACTATGGGAAATATATTTATGATAATATACAGAAAAGTACTTTGGAAAGCATAGTTCTGATGAAGCAGAGAATGGCACTGTGGGAAATGATGTTCTGATGACGGGGTGAAAGGAACTGTGGAAAATGTAGTTCTGATGACCTAGATGCAGACACTATTGGAAAAGGGGTGTTGATTACATAGAGAAAGACAATGTGGGAAATGTAGTTCTTATGGCATAATGAAAGACACTGTGGGAAATGTAGTTCTGATGATGCACAAAAAGGCTCTGTAGGAAATGTAGTTCTGATTAGATAGAAAAAGGAAGTGTGGGAAATGCAGTTCTGATGATGTAAATAAAAGAATTGTGGGAAATGTAGTTCTGTTGAGGCAGAGAAAGGCAGTGTTGGAAATGTAGTTCTAATGACATAGGGAAAGGCTCTGTGGGAAATACAGTTCTGATGACAGAGAGAAAGCCATGTTGAGAAATATCAATCTGATGAAGCAGACAATTGCACTGGGCAAAATGTAGTTCTGTCACATACAGGGAGGCACTGTGGGAAATGTAGTGATAATTACATAGAGAAAGCAAGTATCATGAAGAAAGGAACTCTGAGAAATGTCATGCTGAGGACACAGAGAAAGAAACAGTGGGAAATGTAGTTATGATGACAAGGAGAAAGGTACTGTGGACAATGTAGTTCTCATGACATAGTGAACAGAAGTGTGGGATATGTTGTTCTGTTGTCATAGAAACAGGCTACTATGGGAAATATATTTCAGAGGACACTGAGAAAGACACTGTGGGAAATGTAGTTCTGATGACATAGTGAAAGAAACTTTGGGTAATACAGTTCTGATGAGATGGAGAAAGGCACTATGGGAAATGTAGTTCTGATGACATAAAGAAACAGAGAAAAATGTAGTACTCTGACATAGAGAAAGGAAGTGTGGGAAATGTAGTTCTGATGATGTAGATAAATGAACTGTGGGAAATGTAGTTCTGATGACATAGAGAAAAGAACTGTGGAAAAACTAGTATAGATGATGAAGATAAAGGCAAGTTGGCAATGTAGTTCTGTTGTCATAGAGACAGGCACTGTGGGAAATGTAGTTCTGATGAAACAGAGAAAGGCAATGTGGGTAACATTGTTCTGTGGGAAATGTAACTGTGATGTCATATAGAAATGAAGTGTGGTACATGTAGTTATGTAATATACAGAAAGGAATGTTGGAAATGTTGTTCACATGACATAGAGAAAGGCACTGTGATAAATGTAGTTCTGATGATGTACATATAGGAACTGTGGGAAATGTAGTTCTAATGACACAGAGAAAGGAAGTTTAGGTAATTCAGTTCTGCTAAGATGCAGAAAGAAAATGTGGGAAATGTAGTTCTCATGACATTGAAAAAGGCACCGTGCAAAATGAAATTCTGATGATGTAAATAGAGGAACAGTGGGAAATTTCATCCTTATCATGCAGATACAGGCATTGTGGGAAATGTAGATCTGAGGAAGCAGAGAAAGACACTTTGGGAAATGTAGTTCTGACAAGAGAGAGGAAGGCACTGTGTAAATGTTGTTGTGGTCATATAGATAAAGGCTCTTGGGAAAGAGTATCTCTGCTAATAAATGGAAAGTCACTGTGGGAAATGAAGTCCTGAGGATACCAAGAAAGGCACTGTGGAAATGTGGTTCTGTTGATGTAAATAAAGGAACTGTAGGAAATAATGTTCTGATGATGTAGAGAAAGACAGTGTGGGAAATGTAATTGTGATTACAAGAAAAAAGACACTGAGGAAAAGGCAGTTTTGATGACATAGAGAAAGGCATTGTGGGAAATGTAGTTCTGAAGATGTAGTGAAAGGCACCGTGGGAAATACAGTTCTGACAACAAACAAAGGCTCTGTTGGAAATGTATTTCTGTGACATAGAGAAAGGCACTGTGAAATATCTAGTTCTTATGTCACAGAGAAAGTCAATATAGGAAATGTTGTTCTGATGACTTAGAGAAAGGAAATGTGAGAAATGAATTTCTGATGTCATTGAGAAAGAAAGTGTGGGTAATATAGTTCTAATGATGGAGAGAAAGGAACTGTGGAAAATGTAGTTCTGATGAGAAGGAGAAAGGATATTGTAGTTCTCAAGTCACAGACAAAGACACTGTGGGAAATGTAGTTCTGATAACACAGAGAAAGGAACTGTGGGGAATGTATTTCTGATATCATAGAGAAAGGAACTGTGGGAAATATATTTCTGATATCATAGAGAAAGGAATTGTGGGAAATGATTTTATGATGTCATAGATAAAGGCAATGAGGCAAATGTAGTTCTGAGGTCACAGTGAGAGACACTGTGGAAAGATATGTTCTGATGTTATAGAGAAAGCCCTGTAAGATGTGGATTTGATGAACCAGAGAAAGGCACTGTGGGAAATGTAGCTGTGGTGACACAGAGAAAGGCACTGTGGGAAGTGAATTATTGATGATGTAGATAAAGGCAAGATGGACAATGTAGTTTTGATGGCATAGAGACAGGCTCTGTGGAAAATGAAGTTCAGATGTCACCAAAGAAGGCATTGAGGAAAATGTAGTTCTTTTGAATTATATAAAGGAACAGTGGGAAATGAGGTTCTGATGACATAGAGAAAGTCACTGTGGGAAATGAAGTTCTGAGAGCAAAGGGAAAGGCACTGTGGGAAATGTAGTTCTGTTGATGTAAATAATAAAAATGTGGAAAATGAAGTACTAATGACATAGAGAAAGAACTTTGGAAATGTACTTTTGATGTCATAGAGAAAAGAACTGTGGGAAATGTAGTTTTGATTACATGGAGAAAGAAACTGGGAAATGCAGTTCTGGTGATGTAAATAAAGTAACTTTGGTAAATGTCGATATGATGAAGCAGAGAAAGGCACTATGGTAAATGTAGTTCAGATGTCAAAGAGAAAGGCACTGTGGAAAACATTGTTCTGAGAATATAGAGAAAGGAACTCTGGAAAGTTTAGTAATGATGACACAGAGAAAGGCACAGTGGGAAATGTAGTTCTGATGTCACACAGACAGTTACTGTGAGAAATGTAGTTCTGTTGGTACAGAGAAAGGAACTGTGGGAAATATATTTATGATGTCATAGATAAAGGCACTGTGGGAAATGTAGTTCTGAGGTCACAGTGACAGTCACTGTGAAAAAATATGCTCTGATGATAAAGAGAAAGACCCTGTAAGCTGTGATTTTGATGAACCAGAGAAAGGCACTGTGGGTAATGTTGTTCCGATGATATAGAGAAAGGAACTTTGGGAAATGTTGTTTTGATGATATTGAAAAAGGCACTGTGGGAAATGTAGTTCTGTTATCATACAGAAATGAACTGTGGGAAATGTAGTTCTGATTTCAAAGAGAAAGAAACTATGGGAAATGTAGTTATGATGATTTAAATAAAGGAACTTTGGCAAATGTAGCTCTGATGACACTGGAAGAGACATTGTGGGAAGTGTAGTTCTGATGATGTTGAAAAAGGCACTGAGGGAAATTTAGTTCTGTGACTTAGAGAAAGGCACTGTGGGAAATGTAGCTCTGATGAGATGAAGAAAGTCACTGTGAAAAATGTACTTCTGTGACTTAGAGAAAGGCATTGTGGGCAATTAGTTCTAATGACACCAAGAAAGGCACAGTGGAAATGTAGTTGTGATGAAGCAGAGAAAGGCACTGTGGGAAGTGTAGTTCTGATAACATAGAGATAATCACTGTGTGAAGTATTGTTATGCTGAAGTAGAGAAAGGAATTGTGGGAAATGTAGTACTGATGATGTAGATAAAGGAACTGTGGGAAATGTAGTAATGAAGACTTAGAAAAAAGAATTATGGAAAATTTCATTTTCATGATATAGAGAAAGGCAGTGTGGGAAAGAAAATTCTGAAGACAAAGAGAAAGACACTGTAGGAAATGTCTTTGGGATGACACAAAAATAATCTGTGATGACTCAGAGAAAGGAATTGGGGAAAATGAAGTTGTGATGCCATGAAAAAAGGAACAGTGTGTAATGTAGTTATGAAGATATAGAAAAATACACTGTAGAAAATGTCATTATTATGAAAAAGTGAAAGGCAATGTGGGAAATATATTTCTGTGACATATAGAAAGGCACTGTGGGAAATGTTGTTCTGATGATGTAGTGAAAGGAACTGTGGGAAAAGTAGTACTGATGATGTAGAGAAAGTCCCTGTATGATGTGGTTATTATAAAACAGAAAATAGCACTCTGGGTAATGTAGTTCTGGTGACACAGAGAAACGTACTATGGGTAATGTTGTTATGATGATATAGAGGAAGGAACTGTAATATATGTAGTTGGAGGAAGGGTGGGCATTGTAGTTCAGATGACAGTATAAAAGGAACTGTCATTAATGTCAGTCTGATAAAACAGAGAAAGGCACTGTGGGAAATAAAGTTCTGATATCATAGAAAAAAAGAGCTGTGGGAAATGTAGTTCTGGTGACAGAGAAAGACACAGTGGGAAATATAGTTCTGATTAAGTGGAGAATGACAGGTGGGAATTGTAGTTCTGATCACATAGAAAAAAGCAATATGGAAAATGAAGTTCTTATGTCATAGAAAAATGATGTGTGGGATTTGTAGATCAGATGTCTTAGAGGAAGTATCTGTGGGGAATGTAGCTCTGGTGACACAGAGAAAGGCACTGTGGTAAATGTCATTCTGATGTTGTAGAGAAAGGAAAGGTGGGAGATGTTGATCTGATGTCAAAGAGAATGGCAGTGTGGGAAATGAAGTTCTGATGATGTAGAGAAAGGCATTCCAAGAAATGCAGTTCTGATGACTTAAAGAAAGGAATGTAGGAAATGAATTTATGGTGGCACAGAGTAAGGAACTGTGGGAAATGTAGATCTGATGATGTAGAGAAAGGATCTATGGGAAATGTTATTCTGATCATGTAGAAAAAGGACTGGTAGGAAATGTAGTTCTGATGCCATGAGAAAAGGAATAGTATTAAATAAAGTTCTGATGATATAAAGACAGACACTGTAGGAAAAGTTGTTGTGATGACGTAGAGAAAGGGCACTGTGGGAAATGTAGTTCAGATGACATGAAGTAAAGCACTGTGGAAAATGTAATTTTGGTGATGTATAAAAAGTCACTGTGAAAAATATGGTTCTGATGTCATACAAAAAGGCACTGTGGGTAACGTAGTTATGATGACAAGGTAAAGGCACTGTGGGAAATATAGTTCTGAGGACACAGTAAGGAACAGTGAAAAGTGTAGTTGTGAAGATGAGAACAGTACTGCGGACAACATAGTTCTCATGATGCAGTGCAGCGAACTATGGAAAATGTTCTGGTATCATAGAAACAGGCCACTATGAGAAATGTATTTCAGATGACACTGAGAAAGGCACTGTGGGAAATGGAGTTCTGATGACATAGGGAAAGGCACTGTGGGAAATGGAGTTCTGATGACCTACACATAGGAAATTTGGGAAATATAGTTCAGATGATCCCAAGAAAGGAACTGTGGGTAATGCTGATCTGATGAAACATATCAAGGCACTGTGAGAAATGTATTTCTGTGAAATAGGGAAAGGCACCATGGGAAATGTAGTTATGATGACACAGAGAAAGGAACTGTGGGAAATGTAGTTCTAAAGTACCAAAGAAAGACACTTTGAGAAATTTAGTTTTCATGACACAGATCAAGGGACTGTGGGAACTGTCAATCTGATGAAACAGAGAAAGGCCCTGTGGGAAATGTAGTTCTGATGACATAGAAAAAGGAACTGTGGGAAATGTAGTTCTGATAAAGCAGAGAAAGTCACTGTGGGAAATGAAATAATGATGACACCAGGAAAAGAACTTTGATTAATGTAGTTCTGATGATGTAGTAAAAGGCACTGAGGGAAATGTAGAACTGATATCATAGAGAAAGGGACTGTGGGAAATGTAGTATTGATGACACAGAGAAAGGCAGTGGGAAGTGTAGTGCTGATCAAGTAGAGAAATTACATGTGAGAAATGTAGTTCTGATGATGTTAATAAAGGAAGGAACTTTCACATATATAATTCTAATGACTAGAGAAAGGTACTTTGGAAAAAGTAGTTCTGATGAAGCAGAGAATGGCAAGGGGAAATGAAGTCCTGTCATACACTGGAAGGCACTCTGGGAAATGTAGTTTTGATGATATAGAGAAAGGGACAGTAGGAAATGTATTAGTAATGACAGAGATAAAGGAACTTTGGAAATTGTAGTTCTGATGAAGCAGAGAATGGCAGTGTGGAAACTAGTTCTGTCAAGTAGTGAAAGGTACTCTGGGAAATGTAGTTCTGATGACATAGTGAAAGGAACTGTGGGAAAGGTACATATGATGATGTAGACAGAGGAACTCAGGGAAATGAGGTTCTGATGACATAGATACAGGTATTATAGAAAATGTGGTGTTGATTAAATATTAAAAGGCCCTGTGTGAAATGTAGTTATGGTGACACAAAGAAAGGAACTATAGGTAATTAGTTCTGATGGGATGCAGAAAATCACAGTGGGAAATGTAGTTCTTATGGCACATAGAAAGAAACTATGGGAAATAAAGTTCTGATTATATAGAGAACAGAACAGTGGGAAATGTAGTTCTGATGACACACATAGGAACTCTGGGAAATGTAGTTAAGATACACAAAGATAAAAGAAAGGTGGGCAATGTATTTCTGATGACAGAGAGACAGGCACAGTGGGAAATGTAGTTTTGTGACACAGAGAAAGGCACTGCCAGAAATGTAGATCTTATGTCACAGAAAAAGCAACTGTGGGAAATTTTATTTTGATGTCATAGAGAAAGGAAGGGTAGGAAATGTAATTCTCTGACATAGAGAAAGGAAGATGGGAAATGTAGTTCTGTGACATAGAGAAAGGCACTGTGGGTTATAGAGTACTGATAACATAGAGAAAGGAAATGTGGGAAATGTAGTTCTGAAGATGTAGTATAAGACACTGTAGGAAATGTAATTTTAATGACATGGAAATAGGCGTGGTGAGAAATGTAGTTCTGGTGAAACAGAGAAAGACACTACGGGTAATGTAGTGCTGATGATGTAGAGAAGGAACTGTAGGAAATATAATTTGTTGATGTACCCATAGATACTGTGGGAAAAGGAATCTGGATAACAGAAAGAAAGGCACTGTGGGAAATGTTGTTCTGAAGAAATAGAAAGGAGCTATGGAAAATATAGTTCTGATGTCTTACAGAAAGGAAGTGTGGGAAATGCAGGTCTGTGACATAGAAAAACAACTGCGGGAAATTTAGTTCAGTGACATACAAAAACGCAATGTGGATAACATAGATCTGATGACACAGAGAATGGGTATTTGGGTAATGTATATCTAATGTCATAGAGAAGGGAACTGTGAGAAATGTAGTTCTGATGATGCATACATAGGAACTCTGGAAAATGTAGTTAAGATGACACAAAGAGAGGCACTGTGGGTAGTATCTATCTGATGAAACAGAGTATTGTACTGTAAGAAATGTAGTTCTGATGACATAGAGCAGGAAATTGTGAAAAATGTAGTTCTGATTATGTATAAAAAGGCACTCTGGGTAATGTACTTCTGAAGATGTAGAGAAAGGCACAGTGAGAAATGTGGTTCTGATGTCAGTGTGAAAGACACTGTAGAAAAATATACTCTGATGATGTAGATAAAGGCCCTATAAGATGTGGTTTTCATTAAAATGAGAAAGACACTGTGGGAAATGTAGTTCTGGTAATGTAGGAAACAAACTGTTGTAAATGTAGTTCAGATGACACCGAGAAGGGAACTGTTAGTAATGTTGTTCTGATGAAACAAAGAAAGGCACTGTGGAAATGTAGCTATTATGTCATAGAGAAAGGAATTGTGGGAAATGTAGTCCTGATGAAACAGAGAAAGGAATGTGGGAGATGCAGTTCTGATGCCACAGAGAAGGCACAGTGGGAAATGTACATCTGCTGTCATAGAGAAAGACCCTGTGGGAAATGTAGTTGTGATGACATACACATGGGAACTGTGGGAAATGTAGTTCAGATGACCCCAAAAAAGGCATTGTGGGTAATGTCAATCTGGTGAAACAGAGAGAGGACCTGAGTGAAATGAAGATATGATGACCCAAAATAAAACACTATGAAAAATGTAGTTCTTATGTCACAGAGAAAGGCACTGTGGGAAATGATGCTCAGATGACAGAGAGAAAGGAACTGTATGAAATGTTAATCTGATATTATAGAGAAATGATGTGTGAAAAATGTAGTTCTCTGACATAGAGAAAAGCACTGTGGGGAATGAAGTTCTGATTACAAAGAGAAAGAAACTTTTGGTAATGTAGTTCTGATGACACAGAGAATGTCACTGTGGAAAATGTAGTTCTTATGCCCCAGAGAAAGGCACTTTTGGAAATGGAGCTCTGATCACATACATAAAAGAACACTGTGAAATGTCATTCTGGATGTCATAGAGAAAGGAACTTTGAGTAATGTAGTTCTGATGAAATGGACAAATGCACAGAGGGAACTGTAGCTCTCATATCACAGAGAAAGGAACTGTGGTAAATGAAATTCTAATGACACAAAAATGCCCTGTGGGGAATGTAGTTCTGATGATTCAGACAAAGTAACTACGGGAAATGTAATTTTAATGACACAAAAAAGGCTCTGTGTGAAATGTAGTGCTGATGATGTGGAGAACAGAAAAGTAGGAAATGTCGTTTCCATGATGTAGACAAAGGAACTGTAGGAAATGTAGTTCAGATGTCACTGAGAAGGGCACTGTGGGTAATGTATTTCTGTGACATAGAGAAAGGCATTGTTGGAAATGGAGTTATGATGACATAGAGGAGGGAAGTTTGAGTGATGTAGTTCTGATAAGATGGAGAAAGGCAATGTGGGAAATGTAGTTCTTATGTCAGATATAAAGGAACTGTGGGTAATGTAGTTCTGAACACGTAGAGAAAGGCTCTGTAGAAATGTAGTTATGATGACACACTGAAAGACACTGTGAAAAAATATGCTCTGATGATGTAGAGAAAGGCCCTGTAAGATGTGGTTTTGATGAACCAGAGAAGGCACTTTGGAAAATGTAGTTCTGGTGACACAGAGAGAAACCCACTGTGGGTAATGCATTTCTGATGACATAGAGAAACAAAGTGTGATAAATGTAGTGCTGATGACGTACACATAGGAACTGTGGGAAATGTAGTACAGATAACACCAAGAAAGGAACTGTCTGTAATGTTGATCTGATGAAAGAGAGAAAGGCACTGTGGGAAATGTAATTCTGATGACACAAAAAAGGCTTTGTGGGAAATGTCATTATGATGAAATGGAGAAAGGCAGTGTGGTAAATGTTGTTTGCATGACATAGTGAAAGGCACTGTGATATCTAGTTGTGATGACAAAGAGAAGCCACTGTGAGAAATGGAGTTCTTATGACATAAATAAAGACAAGGTAGGAAATGTAGTTTCATGACATAGAGAATGCAACTGTGAGAAATGTAGTTCTGCTGACATAGCAGACAGGACTGTGAGAAATGTAGTTCTGATACCATGAAGAAAGGAACTGTGGTAAATGATGTTCTGATGATGTAGACATGGGAATTGTGAGAAATGAACTGATGACATAGAGAAAGGCCACTGTGGGCAATGTAGTTCAGGTGACACAAAGAAAAGTGTGGTGGGAAGTGTAGTTCTGATGATGTAGAAAATGTCACTGTGAAAAATGTAGTTCTGATGTCATAGCGAAAGGCACTGTGGGTAATGTAGTTCTGATGACAAGGAGAATGGTACTGTGGACAATGTAGTTCTCTTGACATAGTAGAGGGAACTGCAAGAAATGTTGTTCTGTTGTAGAAAGAGGCCACTATGGGAAATATAGTTCCGGTGACAAAGAGAAAGGAACTTTGTTTAATGTAGTTCTGATGACAAAGGAAAAGGAATTGTGGAAAATGTAGATCTGATGTCCTAGAGAAAGGAACTGTGGGAAATGTAGTATTCATGACACAGAGAAAGGAAGTGGGAATTGTAGTTCTGATCAAGTAGAGAAAGAAGCTGAGAGAAATGCAGTTTTGATTATGTAAATATAAATAAAGGAACATTCAAATATGTAATTCTGATGACATAGAGAAATGTACTTTGGAAAATGTAGTTCTGATGAAGCAAAGAATGGCAGTGTGGGAAATGTAGTTCAGTCTCATAGAGAAAGGCACTCTGAGAAATGTTCTGATGACAGGTTAGAGACCAAGATGTCAGGAACCAAACATGAACCATAGAAAGTACTAGCTAGACCAAAGAACAACTCATAAGCCCCTTCCCAGAGCAGTAACCAGAGGCCTCCCAAGATAAGAGAACATCCCACAGTCAGGTGCCATGACACCTGAACAGAAAGAGCATTCCAGGGTCAGGCAGCCTAGCAACAGAATATGCTGCCCCTGACCAGTGACCTTAGCCGACATCTTGCAGTTGCACTATCTGCCTCACACGACTTGCACCCCTTCCATGTTCTACACGCCCCTTTTCCCTTTCCCTCCTTCCTGCCCCTTGCCCCCTTATGCTATATAAGCCATGCGGAGAAAAATAAAGATTGGCGGCTTGATCAGAATACTGTCTTGCTGCTGTCTCTTTGTGTCGCCCTGTCCTTTCATTCTCTCCCACAGGTGGGTGGCCCAATTGGCACCCCGCTGGCCGGGGCAATGACATAGAGAAAGGTACTGTGGAAAATGTAGTTTTGATGAGGCAGATATAGGAACACAGGGAAATGATATTCTGATGACCTAGACACAGGCACTATAGGAAATGTGGTGTTGATTTCATCGAGAAAGGTACTGGGTGAAATGTAGTTTTGATGACACAGAGAAAGACACTGTGGGAAATTGAGTTCAGAAGACACCTAGAAAGGAACTGTGGGGAATGTAGTTCTCATAATGTAGAGAAAGGCAGTGTTGGAAATGTAGTTCTTATGCCATGGAGAAAGGGACAGTGGGAAATGTTCTGGTGACGCAGAGAAAGTCATTATGGAAAATGTCGTTATGAAGACATAGACAAAGGAACTTTTGGTAATGTAGTTCTGATAAGGAGAAAGGCTGTGTGGTAACTGTAATTCCCATGTCAAAGACAAAGACACTGTGGGAATTGTAGATCTGTTGTCATAGAGAAAGGAACTGCGGGAAATGTAGATCTGATGACATAAAGGAAGGAACTTTGGATAATGTATTTGTGATGTTATAAAGAAGGGAATTGTGGTAAATGCAGTTATGAGGATGACTACATAGGAACTTTAGGAAATGTAGTTCAGATGATACTGAGGAAGGCACTGTGGGAAACGTAGTATTGATGATATAGAAAAGGCAAGATGGACAATATAGTTCTTATGTCATAGAGACAGGCACTGGGGGAAATGTAGTTCAAATGTATCAGAGGAAGGCACTGTGGGAAAGGTTGATCTGATGAAACAGAGAAAGGCACTGTGGGAAATGCTGTTTTGATGACCTAGAATAAGGAACTGTGGGAACTGTAGATCTGATGTCACTGAGAAAGACATTGTGGGAAATGAAATTATGATGACACAGAAAAAGACTTGTGAGAAATGTTGCACTGATGACATAGAGACAGGACCTGTGGTAAATGTAGTTCTGATGTCATTCAGAAAGGAAGTTTCAGAAATGTAGTTCTGTGACATAGAGAAAGAAATCTGGGAAATGTAGTTCTTTGACATAGAGAAAGGCACTGGGGGAAATGTAGTTCTGATGACATAGAGAAAGGAACTGTGATAAATGCAGTTCTGATGACGAACAAATATGAGCTGTGGGAAATGTAGTTCAAATGACACCAAGAAAGGCACGGTGTGTAATGTATTTCAGTGACAAAGAGAAAAGCATTGTGAGAAATGTAGTTGTGATGAGAACAAACGAAGAGCTTTGGGTAATGCAGTTCTGATGTGATGGAGGAAGGCACTGTGAGAATTGTAGTTCTTATGTCAAAGAGAGAGACACTGTGGGAAATGACATTTTGATGACACAGAGAAAGTAACTGTGGGGAATGTAGTTATGATGTAGACAAAGGAATTGTGGGTAATGTAATTGGATGACCCAAGTAAGGCTCTGTGGGTAATGTAGTGCTGATGATGTGGAGAATGGGCCTGTGGGAAATGTGGTTCTAAGGATGTAAACAAAGGAACTATGGGAAATGTAGTTCAGATGACACTGAGAAAGGCCCTGTGGGTAATGTCTTTCTGTGACATAGAGAAAGGCATTGTATGAAATGTATCATCAAGGAACTGTGGGAAATGAAATTCTGATTATGTAGAGAAATGAACTGTGGGAAATGTAGTTCTGATGAAGTAGAAAAAGGAACTGCGGGAAAAGTAGTTCTGATGTCATACACATAGGAACTGTGGAAAATGTAGTTTGGATGACACTGAGAAAGTAACTGTGGAAATGTCGTATTGATGATGTAGATAAAGATGGGCAATGTAGTTCTGATAATAGAGAAAGGCACTGTGGGATATGTAGTTCAAATGTGTCTGAGGAAGGCACTGTGGGAAATGTAGTTCTGTGACAGAGAAAGTCACTGTAGAAAATGGGGTTCTGATAACATAAATAAAGTAAATGTGTAAAATGTAGTACTGATGTCATAAAGAAAGCACTACTGTGGGAAGTGTAGTTCTAATGACCTGGAGACAGAACTGTGTAAAATGTAATTCTGAAGACTGAGAGAAATGCATTGTGGGTAATGGATTTTTGATGATGTAGAGAAAGGTACTGTGAGAAATGTAGTTCTGATGACATAGATAAAGGCACTGTGGGTAATGACGTTCTGATGACACAGAGAAAGGAATTTTGGGTAATGTAGTTGTGATGTCATAGAAAAATGATCTGTGGGAAATGAAGTTCAGATGACACCAAGAAAGGCACTGTGGATAATGTAGTTCTGATGACACAGATTAAGGAACTTTGGGTAATTTAGCTGTGATGACTTAGAGAAAGGAGCTGTGAGAAATGTTCTCATGACACAGAGAAAGGAACAGTGGGTAATGAAATTCTGATATCACAGAGAGATAATGTGGGAAATGTAGTTTTGTGACACAGAGAAAGGAATATGGGAAATACAGTTCTGTGACATAGAGAATGTTACTGTGGGAAATGTAGTTCTGATAACACAGAGAAAGGAACTTTGCATAGTGTAGTTCTTATGAGATGGAGAAAGTCACTGTGGGAAATATAGTTTTGATTACAAGAGAAAGGCTCTGTGGGAAATGCAATTCTGATGAAACAGGGAAAGGCATTGTGGGAATTGTCTTTATGATGACACAGAAAAAGGAACTTTGGGTAATGTGGTTCTGATGTAATGGAGAAAGATAGAAGCTCTGGGCTGCATGGTAGCTCTGGTCCAGATGACAGTGCTGGCCAGATAGGAGCTGAGGGGCTGGACTCTGAATCTCAGGAAGTCCCTGGGGTCTCCTTATCTGTCCAGATGGGAGCTCCTCTTGTCCAGATGGGAGTTCTGGGACAGATGGTATCTGGGGGCTCTTTGGTCTAGATGGAAGTTCCAGGGCAGGATGGAATGTTGGAGGCTGGTTTCAAAGTCTCTGGAAGTGGCTGGGGTCTCTTGCAGATGGGTGTGGGGGCAAGGCATTGAGGTTGTAATGTCCACTGGAGGGTCTCTCTGGTCCAGAAGGATGGTAGCTGGGGGCTGGTCTGTGAGTCTCAGGAAGTGGCTGGGTCTCAGGCAAATGGGTGTCCGGGCACGGGGTGGAGACTGCAGGGTCTGTCTGCAGTCTTGGAAAAGGGGAGCCTTCCTGCAGGGCCTACCAAATGGCCTGAAACTGGGGCCAAGTTGGGCAGGTCCTCCTGGGATGGCTGGTGCTCAGGGATGGGACCCAGGGGAAGTTGCCTCTCTAACTATAACCCCAGGTACTCACATCTGGTCCAGATGGAAGTTCTGGGACAGGATGGAAGCTAGGGGCTGGTTTCTAAGACTCTGGAAGTGGCTGGGATCTAGGGCAGAGGCGTGTGGGGGCAGGGCATGGAGATTGTAGGGTTCACCTGAGGATATTGAGAGGGGGAACCTTCCCAGTGGGGATGGGGGGTCCTGCCCTATAGCCAGAACCTGGGGCCCAGTTGGGCAGGTGTTCCCCAAAGTGGCTGGTGCCCAGGGCTGGGACCCAGGTGTGGGCCTCTCTGGATGTGATACCTGGTACTCACCTCTGGTCCAGGTGGGAGTTCCTGGGCAGGATGGAAGCTGGGGCCAGGTCTCTGAGCCTCAGGAAGTGGCTGGGGTCTTGGGCAAATGGGTGTGGGGGTAGGGTGTGGAGACTGCAGGGTCTGCCTGCAGTCTTGGAAAAGGGGAGACTTCTCCCAGGGCTTGCCGAATGGCTGGAAACTGGGGCCAAGTTGGGCAGGTCCTCCAGAAATGGCTGGTGCCCAGGGGTGGATTTTTATTATTATTATTACATTTGGATATTAGACCTTAATCTGATGAGAATTTTTATCTGATTTCCTGTGTTCAATATGTATATTTTTTTTATATTAGACCTTTTTCAGATGAGACCTTTTGTTTTATTTATCTGATTTCTTGTGTTCACTATGTATATCTTGAATATTAGTTCTTAATCAGATGAGAGTTTTTGTTTTATATATTTGAATTCTCATTTTCAGTATGCATAATTAAGATATTAGTTCTTTGTCAGGTGAGAATATTTGTTTTATTAAATTTCTTGTATTCAATAAGTATATATTTGATATTAGAACTTTATCAGATGAGAATTTACATTTTATTTTCCTAATTTCTTGTGTTGAATATACATATTTTTGATAATAGACTTTTATCACATGAGAATTTTTGTTTTATTTAACAGGTATCCTGTGTTTAATATGTATATTTTAGATATTAGACATTTATCAGGTCACAATTTTTGTTTTATATATTTGATATTTTGTGATCAGTATGCATATTTTTGATATATGTTTGTCATGAGATCAAAATTGTTGTTTTTTTAGTTTGTTGTGTTAAATATGTATATTTTGGCTATTAGACATTTAGCAGATGAGATTTTTCATTTCTTGTGTTCTATATGAACATTTTAAACACAAAAATTAAACATTACCAAAATTCTCTGTAGCATGAATCTTAAAGGTACTTGTTAATAAAACTCAAACCCGAGGCCAGTTATTGGGGTGAATGCTGGAAGATCAGAGAAGCAGAACAAGCCACAGCTATCTCACCTTGCTAGTTCCTCAGGTGATCCTGTTTCCTCAGGCTGGAAGCTTCTGAGTCCTTCTCCACATGAATCTCAGCTGAACTGTGCTCGAAAGCCTGAATGCTTAACCAGCCAAATGCTTAACTAACTACATGATTTTTCTCCTTAGTTCCTGGTCCTCATGGCTTATATACCTTTTTCTTTCTGCCCCCACTCCCTGGGATTAAAGGCATGGGTCACCATGCTTAGCTGTTTCTAAAGTGGACTTAACCCAGAGATCCACCTGGCTCTGCCTCCCAAGTGCTGGGATTAAAGGTATGTACCACCACCGCCTAACTTCTGTTATGGCTTACTCTTCCCATTTTCTAGCCACCATTTCTGGCTCTGTTCTAGTGGCTGTCTGTTCTCTGCCCCCAGATATGTTTATTTCGGGGAACACACAATATTTCAGGGAACACAATATCCACCACATTTCCCCTGTTTTTGTCTAAAATTAAAAAAAGGTTATAACTAATACAAGAAAAATCATATCCAATAAGTATATACAATATACACAGTCAACATTACATTAATGATGTCTAGTCCATTAACATTTGACAGATTCAGGTGAAAAACTCCATTATATATAACAATGTCCAGTCCAGTAACATTTGGTAAACTCAGACAAAAATTTTCATTACTTATCCTGTTTAAAACAAGTAGTTCCTTTTTAAAAGTATTTTTCTTTTCATAACAGATTCAATAATCTACCTTTTGTCATTTTTATATCTTTTTTTTCTTTTTAGAGTATATTCAGTGATCTACCCATTTATCCTATTATTTCTTCATCTTTTTTCTCAGAGTAGATTCAGTGATCTACCTCATATCTATATTCCCATTTTTCCTTTTCTTTGTTAAAAAAAACCTTTGAATCTAATCTTCATGTTCAGCTTTTTTTCTGACCATTAACAATTAACAACTTGTAACCAATCATCATAAACCATGACGATATCCAAAACTCATTAAACGTCCAAAAACTTCCCATCCCACCTTTTGGGGGTGTGGGCGTCGTTTTCTTAAAATTACTTCCATCTTGTAGGGTATCCTGAAAAGAAAACTTTTGGGTTAATTGTCAAGTCCTGTAGCATTTGTCCCACCACTGCATAGTGAGAAAGTGCAGGGCTTGTTTCAAGTCCTTGTTCAGGTAGTCTGTCAGGCTGGATCATCTCAGCCAGTCATCTTGAAATTGTCCTGAGCAGGTTGTAGTCCAGAGTCATTCTTTCCATGGTGTTAATGGCTTTACCATAGTCCATGTGGCATCATCATTGTGGAGTACCATCATCCTTTTGAAGGTTTCAAAGTCACTGTTAGGCATGATCATGGTTCCCCCCCTTTTTTTTGTGCCTCCTCTGTGGTTTGGAGTAATCACAGTCTGATAAATGTCTGTCTCTTGGGACCATGAACGTTCTTCCCTAGAAGAGAAAATCTTCACAGCAATTCCTCCCCAGCATTTGTCTTGCCAAACGTTTCCAAACTGAGCTTTGCCGATGCTTTCTTGTATCATGCTGGTCCTGGCAATTCTTCTCTGAACAAGCAGCAATAAACTATTTGTTCCAGGTAGCAGCATCACCGCAGTCACCAACACGATGAGAAGCAGCCTGCAACTTGGAGCAGCAGCCACATGACCTCCTCGTCACTGCCTGTTTGTACAGACCTCTAGGTCTTCTATGGTTGGTATTGAGATTAAAGGCATGTGTCTGCCATGTTGGCTGTGTCCTTGAACACACAGAGATCCTCCTAGCTCTGCCTCCCAAGTGCTGGGATTAAAGGTGTGCCCCACTACTACTCAGCTTCTGCTCTGGCTTGCTCTGACCTCAAGGCAACTTTATTGACATACAAATAAAATCACATTTCAATACAAATAAAGTATCACTATATCCCCTTTTCTATTTTAATAAAAAGAAAGAAAAGGAAAAAGTTATAATATAAGAAAAACTATATACAAAAGTATAATAACTATATATAACATATATACAAACAATAAATACCTAAACAATGTCTAGTCCATTTGTATTTGACAAATTCAGAGAAAATAATTCCATTATCTATCCTATTTTGGTAAGTCCAGAATGTACCTGATTCACCTTTTATCCTGACTTATATTGCTAACAGAACTGTCTTATAACGTCTTTCAAATTTATACACTTACAGCTCTTAGTGAGTTTTTCTGAAATCCTTAACAAAGATAATTATAACTATAACTAACTGATCTTCAACTCCCTCAGAGACCCAAGAAGGAAACAATACTACCTAAAAAAAATAAAAACAAGAAGTGCATGCAAGCAGCTTCCAAAAAAAATGTGAGTTGACAGAAACAGCCAGCTGCCTGGACAGTCACCTGAGGTTTCTCCACAGTGTTGGGGTATCATCTTCAGCCTATAGGCTTAGCATATCTGGCAGACTCTTTTGTGAATTGTTTGACCTCACATTTGGTGAGAGCAGTCCATGTACCAGAAACACCTGAATTCCATTAGTGTCATGTCATGATTCAGGATTTTAAATTCTGGAAATTATTGATGTCTTTTCAATTCAGCTGTCCATTTTCTTGGCTGTGTATATGTGGCTTCATTTTGGCATCCTGTTCTTCTCCACATCCCTCTATTAAATACCAGTCTACTATTGAGAGGGGTGAGCTTAGTTATTCTTCAAGAATAACTGTTTCATCTGCTGTTCCATTGCACATCAGAAGCCATTGGCCCACTCCCTGTTCAGCTGCCTTCAAAGAAAAGGGCACGGTACCTTTTACAGATTGCAAAGTTCACTCACTTCAGGGATGGTGCCATATTGTCCCGGCTTCAGAAGATGCCTTTTGTTAAAGCCACAACCACACTTGTTTTGGCAAAAATTGGTAGTCCTTGGTTTAATGTCCTGTCTGTCCTGTTTGTCAGCAGTTGATTAGAGGACTTTGTTGTCCAGTGGCTAACTTTTGCCACAATGAAAGTTAGCTCCATATGCAATTTCTTCAATGCCCATATTTTCTCTGAAGGAGATTGGTACTGCCAGGAGCCATCATGTCTCATAGTCATAGCAAAAAAGAAAAAAATTCTTAAGTTATTAAATCATTTTAAATGCCATATTCTGTAGATCTCTGAAGGGTTTGAAGATGACCTGTTTATCTAAAATATATCTGTTTGATCTTGAAAACTCACCTAACATGACTACAAGTTCAATTGTAATGTCTAACCACTAATTTTCATTTCTACATATCCTAATAGTTGGTAATACTAACATTCAAGGATTAGCAAATTGTATTACATTGTTAAATGAATGGTATAAATACAATATCTCGAGCAAGATTAGAAATACGTGTATGGTATATTCTAACAATCTCAATCTCAATAATAATTTGTATACAATATAAAACAATCCAATTGAATGTAAAGTATTTAAAACTAGAAATTGTCTTTTTCTTTTTTTCTTTTCTTTCTTTCTTTTTAACAAGCACCTTTTACCTAGCCCTTTTCCTAACCCTTAACAGCAACTTGTAACCAACCCTCCTAAACAATGAAAACTATCCCAGACCCAATACCCATAAAAAGATAAAAAAACCACCCACCCCACACCACCCCTTTGGGAATGTGGGCGTCGAATTCTTAAAATTGCTTCCTGCTGGGTATGGGAGAAGTTATCTTTATTCTGAAAAGAAAAATTTTGGGTTAATTGACAAATTCTAGGAAAGGTAACTATATTCTTTGTTATCCATAATGCCAAAGTTCAGGGTTTATCTCAAGTCCTTATTCAAGTAGTCTTTGAAACTGGATCATCTCAGCTAGCCATCTCAGAATTGCTCTAAGCACTTTGTAGTCCAAAGCTGATCTGTAGATGATGTTTGTCAGCTTAGTGATATTATTTTCCACGTGGAATTGTCGTTGTGGGGCCCCATCTTCTTCCTGGAGATTTCAGTTGAAGTTAGGCCTGGCCGTGATTTCCTGCAGAAAACTGAAAAGAGACTCGAACACAATGACATGTATAGGCAGCTAATCGAAGCCTTTTCTCTAGAATTAATTAGTACTCTATATGACCATTATTATCTTAACAAAGTTTAAATATATATACATATATATATATATATCTTGTAAATTTTGATATAAAATTCACACTTTAAGAAAAGTTTAAAGAATCAGAATAGAATCAAAGAATTGAGATTAGTAATAGAATAGTCCCTTAATTAATTTGGTTTTTCTCCTGTCCCATGTCAGAAGTTGGCTCTTTCTTCTGGTCTGATACAGGGAGTTTTCATTTTCCTGTTAACAACATGCTTGAGTTTAAAGGAGGAGAGAGCCATTCTCCAACTCCAAAATCAGCTTGAAGCTTTAACTGAACTGGGACTACAAGAAGACCAAGAGTATTAATTTTTTAGAGAAGAGCAGAAACAAACATTTAGAAAGATTTATGAATTTACCAATAGGCCATTTTACTCTTTTTTCCTGGGACAGATGATTTGTCCTTTTTCTTCAGTTGTCTCATTTGTCCAGTGTTCTTCATATTCCTTAGCCTTCATTCTCCTAAAAGACAAAAGCAAAAACCCTTCCCCAAGACTAATTTTGGGGAGGTCCCCTTTTTGCAAGTTACATCTGATTAAATGAAAAGGCATGTATTAATGGTATAAGTGAGTTTAAACTGGATGGTCATGTTGGTTGATGAACTATCACCTCCTCTAATTAAGAGGTCTCTCTTGTTCAAATCGAACCTTTATCAGTTTTGATGGTACCCACAGCTTATCTTCTCCTGCAGAAACAAAAGCAAAACCTTGTCCCCAATGTAACACATACCCTGGTTTCCATTCTGAGGTCAGCACATCCTTGAAGTATATAGGCTGATTTAATTCTGTTGTTTTTTCTATTAACCAATGTATCTCTGCAGCTGTTGTTCCTTTCTCACTAGCATTGAGAAAATTCAAAGTTAATAGAGCATTGTGCAGTCTATTTATGGGGGGTTTTGTTACCCCTTTCTGTTTATTTATCATGTCCTTTAGAGTTCTGTTGTATCTTTCTATAACTGCTTGGCCTGTAGGATTATGTGGTATACCTGTAATATGCTTTATAATAAGCAAAAAACTGTTTCATTTTAATAGAGACATATGCTGGAGCATTGTCAGTTTTAATTTGCGCAGGTATACCCATGATGGCCATAACTTCTAGCAAATGAGTGATTACAGAATCAGCTTTTTCAGAACTCAAAGCAGTTGCCCATTGAAATCCTGAGTAAATATCGATAGTATGGTGTACATATTTCAATTTTCCAAATTCTTCAAAGTGAAACATATCCATCTGCCAGATTTCATTCCTCTGAGTACCCTTTGGGTTACAACCTGCTGGTAATGGTGTCTGATTGTAGAATGAACAAGTAGGACATTTCTTTACAATTTCCTTGGCTTGTTGCCAGGTTATGGAAAAATCCTTTTGTAAACCTTTACTATTGACATGATGTTTCTTATGAAATTCTGAGGCCTCCAGCACATTTCCTATCAATAATTAATCAATCTCATCATTACCTTGTGCTAGAGGGCCTGGCAGACCAGTATGGGATCAGATGTGAGTTATATATAAAGGATGACTCCTTTCCCTGATTGTATCTTGTAATTGAATAAATAGTGAAGTTAATTCTGAAGCATCAGGGATAAATTCTGCAGTCTCAATATGTAATACCACTCTTTCAGCATACTGAGAGTCAGTAACTATATTGAGAGGTTCTGAAAAATACATTAATACCAACAGAATAGCATACAATTCCAATTTTTGAACTGAATTATAAGGACTTTGAACCACTTTGCTTAAATTTTCTGATTTGTAACCTGCCTTTCCTTGTTTGTTGGCATCTGTATAAAATGTCTGAACTCCAGATATGGGTTTTTCACGTACAATTCGAGGCAAGATCCAATCAGCTCTCTTTATAAGATCAATTCTATTGCTTTTAGGATATTTGCTGTTAATTTCTCCCAAAAATTACTGCAAGCTCTTTGCCAAGGTTCACTTTCTGTCCATAATTTTTCAATGTCCTCTTTAGTTAAAGGTACAACAATTTCTGCTGGGTCTATTCCTGTTAATTGATGAAGTCTCAATTTTCCTTTCAAAATTAAATCAGAGATTTTTTCCACATAAGTTTTTTTTCCACATTGGGAAATAGGAGGATCAACCTGAAACAGGAAGAGTCTGTGGGAAGGGAGGAAGATACCATGATACATGAGGACATCATGGAAATAGGAAGATGCAGGCTGCTCTGGAGGTTCTCAGGAATCCACAAGGATGGCCCAACCTTGGTCTGCTGGCAGTGGTCCAGAGGGTGCCTGGACTGGTCTACTCTGGTGACCAGTCTAGCAAATAACTTAGCTGTCATCATAGAACCTTCATCCCATGACACATGGAGGTAGATGCAGAGATCCACAGCCAGGCACCAGACTGAGCTCCGGGAATCCAATTGATGAGAGAGAGGAGAGATACTGCAGGAGAGAGACATTGAGATTATGATGGGAGGATGTGCAGAGATGACCAGCCACATCAGGGAATCCCATGAACTGTGGTCTGGTGGCTGTGGAGCCCCCATGGTACAGGACTAGGAAGGCAGTTGTTTGGCTCAAATTGTTTGGGGGCACACAACCAGGGTGATTGGGATCTGTCCATGGTACATGGACAGGCTTCTGGGAATCCGGTGCCTGTGGGGTGACACCTTGCACAATAAATAAAACAAAACAAATATTAAATAAAACAAAAATTATCATTTTATAAAGGTCTTGGATCAACTATATACTTATTGAACACAAGAAATTAAATAAAACAAAAATTTATCTTGTCTAATAAGAGTTTAACATAAAAATATACATATTGAATATAATTTGGTAAATAAAAAATTCCCATGAGAAAAAGGTCTAATATCCAAAATATACATATTGAACATAATTATCTAAATAAAACAAAATCATCATCTATTAAATGTCGAATGTCATAAATGTACTTAATGAACACTAGAAATTAAATAAAACAAAAAAATTTCTACGACAAATATCTAATATCCAAAATATAAATATTGAACACAAGAAGTTAAAAAAATTCTCATCTGATAAATTTCTAGTATTAAAAAATATACATTGATCATAAGAATATAGATAAACAAAACAAAAATTCTTATTGGATAAAGTCCAAAATACACATATTAAACACAGGAAATCATAAGGAGAAAACACAAGAAATCACAAAACAAAAACAAAATTCTCATGTGATAAATGGCAAATATTAAAAATATACTTATTGAACACCAGAAATTAAATAAAACAAAAAATCTCATCATGTAAAAGTATCATATTCTAAATATACATATTGAACACAAGAAATTGAAAATATCAGATTATCACCTGATATCATTCTGTGACCAAAATATACATATTGAACACACAAGATTAATTGTAAAACATTCACCAGGTGATGGTGGCGCATGCCTTTAATCAAAGCACTCAGGATGCAGAAGCAGGAGGATCTTTGTGAGTTCAAGGCCAGCAAGTTCCCCAAAGTGAGTTCCAGGAAAGGTGCAAAGCTACATGGAGAGACCCTGTCCAGAAAAACAAAAACCAACCAACCAAATAAATAAATAAATAAAACAAAATTTCTCATCTGATAAAGATCTAATATTAAAAATATACATTAAAACCAAGAATTCAGATAACTAAGACAAAAAAACCTGATCTGATAAAGGCTTTTAACCCATAATATACAGAGTGAAGATGAAATCAGATAAATAAAACAAAAATTCTCTTATGATAATGAACCAAAAAATATACATATTGAACACAAAAAAATTTAAAAACACACAAATTGTTTTCTGATAAATATCTAGTATCCAAAATATCAAATATATCTTAAATACCAAAAATATACATATTGAACATAATTAGGGAAATAAAACAAGAATTCTCATTTGCTAAAGGTCTGATATCAACAATATACATATTGAATACAAGAAATAATAAAAAGAAAACAAAATTCTCATGTGATAAAAGTCAAGTACCAAAAATATAGTTATTGACACAAGAAACTAAGTAAAACAAAAATTCTCACCTGATAAAGGTTTAGTATCCAAATTAGATATTAAACCCAAGGAACTACATAAATAAAACACAAATTATCATCTGCTAAATTTCTAATATCCAAAATATACTTTGAATGCAAGAAATCAGATAAAGAAAACAAAATTTTTATTTTATAAAAGTATAATAATTAAATTTTTGTGATCAGTATGTATGTTATTGATATTGCAATTTTTTCAGATGATTATTTGTTTCATTTACCTAATAAGGTTCTTTATGTATATTTTTGATACTAGACTTTATTAGATGAGAATTTGTTTTATTTATTTGATTTTTTGAGTTCAATATGTATGTTTTGGATATTAGACCCTTTTCAATTAGAATATTTTTAATCCTTTTTTTAAATTCTATATGTACTTTGGATATTAGGTATTTATCAGATGATAATATTATTTGGTTTATCTAGTTTCTTGGGTTGAATATGTACTTTTGAATTTAGACTTTTTAGGGGTGAGAATATTTGTTTTTTCTAATTGTGTTCAATATTCATATTTTTGATATTAAACTTTTATTAGATGAAAATATTTGTTTTATCTGTCTGATTTCATGGGTCCAGTATGTATATTTTATATATTAGATATTTATCTGATGGCAATTTTTGTTTAATTTATATCATTTCTTGCATTCAATATGTAATATTTGATAATTAGACTTTTATCAGAGGAGAATATTTGTTTTATTTAATTTCTTGTGTTCAATTAATATATTTCTGATATTAGACGATTTTCAGATGAGAATTTTTGTTTTATTTAACTAATTATCTCCACTATGTATATTTTGGATATGAGTTTTTATTCTGTTTATCTGATTTCTTGGGTTTAATAATTATATTTTGCATATTGGACCTTTACTTAAGGAGAAATTTTGTTCTTTCTAATTTCTTTGTTCTGTATGTATATTTTTAATGTTAGAATTTTAACAGATGAGAAATTTGTTTTATATATGTGATTTATTTCATTCAATATGTATAATTTGTATATTAGACCTACCAGTGAGAATCTTGTTGTTTCTACTTTTTTGATATTAGTATATATATTTGATATTAGAACTTTATCAGTTGACAATTTTTGTTTTATTACCTGATATCTTGTTTTTAATATGTATATTTTGTATATTGGACTTTTATCAGATGAGAATTTGTGTTTTATTTGCCTGATTTCTAGGTTTCAACATGTATATTTTGTAAATTACACCTTTAACATTTGAGAATTTTTGTTTTACTTATCTGATTTCTTGTGTTTAATAAGTATATTTTGGATATCACTGATTTATCATTTGAAACTTTTTGTTTTATCAAATTTCTTGTGTTGAGTAAGTATATTTTGGATATTAGACCTTTATCAAGTGAGAATTTTTGTTTTATTTATCTGATTTCTTGTGTTCAATATGTATAATTTTGATATTAGACCTTTTTCAGATGAGAATGTTTGTTTTATTTATTTGATGTCTTTTGCTCAATATATGTATATTGGTTATTAAAGCTTTATTAGGTGAGTGTTTTTATTGAATTTACTTTCTTCTGGACAATATTTATGTTTTTGTATTAGATCTTTATCAGATTTAAATTTTTGTTTTATTTATCTTGTTTTTGGGGATCATTATGTCTATTACAGATATTAGACTTATCTGATGAGAATATTTGTTTAATTCAATTTCTTGTGTTCATTATTTATATTTTAAACAATTAGACCTTTATAGGATGATAATTTTTGTTTTGTTTAATTTATTTTTCACATGTTTATTTTTAATATTAGACTTCTATCACATGAGAATTTGGTTTTCTTTTTCTCTTTTCTTGTGTTCTCTATGTATATTTTGGATCTTAGACCTTAATTTTGTGAGAGTTTTTATTTTATTTCTCTTGGATATTAGACCTTTATCAGATGAAATATTTTGTTTTTTTTTAATTTTTTCTATTTATATCTATATATAATATGTATATATTTGGTTTTTTGAGACAAGGTTTCCCTGTGTTGTGTTGTACCTTTCCTTGAACTCACTTGGTAGCCCAGGCTGTCCTAGAACTCAGAGGTCTACCTTGCTCTGCCTCCCAAGTGCTGGGATTAAAGTCATGCACCACCACTGCCCAGCTTCTAAATGTATATTTTTGATATAAGGTCTTTATCAGAGGAGAATTTTTATTTATTTATTTTTTGTTTCTTTGGATCAATGTGGACATTTTGGATATTAATCCTTTATCAGGTGAGAATTTTTGTATTATTTATCTGATTTCTAGTTCTCAATATGTATATTTTGGATATAAATATTTATTAGGGGAGAATTTTTGTTTTATTTATTTCCTTTTGTTCAATAGTTATTTATTTGATATTTCACGTTTATCTTGTGAGAATTTTCTTCTCTCTTTCCTATTTCTTGTGTTCAATATGTACTTTTTGGATATAAGATATTTATCAGATGAGCATTTTTGTTTCATTTAATTCATTGTGTTCAATAAGTATATTTTGGTTTTTCACCTTTATCACATGAGCATCTTTTATCACATTTTTCTGATTTCTTGTGATCAGTATGTATATTTTGAAAATTAAACATATATTAAATGATGTTTTTTTTTACTTTATCTGATTCCTTGATTTCAATAAGTGTATTTTGGATATTAGACCTTTATCTGGTAAGATTTTTTGTTTTACTTAATTTTGTATGTTCAATATGTTTATTTTGGATATAAACTTTATCATGAGATATTTTTTGTTTTATTTAATTTCTTGTGTTAGATATATATTTTTTGGATACTTGACAGTTATCAAATGAGAATATTTATTAGGGGAGAATTTTTGTTTTATTTATTTTCTTGTGTTCAATTAGTATTTTTTTGATATTTGACATTAATCACATGAGGATTTTGTTTTCTTTTTCTTATTTCTTGTTTTGAATATGTACATTTTGGATATTAGATCTTTATCAGGGAAGAATTTTTATCTTCTTTAGTTTCTTGTGTTCAATAATAATATTTTTGATATTTGGCCTTCATCACATGAGGATTTTGTTTTCTTTTTCTGATTTCTTGTATTAAATATGTATATTTTGGATATTAGACTTTCATCAGATGAGAATTTAATTATATTTATCTGTTTTCTAGTGCTCAATATGTATATTTTGGATATAGCCATTTATGATGGAAGAATTTTTATTTTATATAATTTCTTGTGTTCAATATGTATATTTTGGATATGAGACACTTACAAGCTGAGAAAATTTGTTTTATCTAATTTCCTATGCTCAATAACAATATTTGATATTGTACTATTATCACATAAGATTTTTTGGCACTTCTGATTACTTGTTATCATTATGTATATTTTGGATGTTAGACTTTTATCAGATGAGAAATTTGTTTTATTTATCTGGATTCATGGCTTTAATACATATATTTTTGATATTAGATCTTTTTTAGTTCACAATATGTATATTTGGGGTATTAGACCTTTATCAAATGAGAATTATTGTTTTATCTAATTTCATATGCTCAATAACAATATTTTTGTTATTGACCCTTATCACATCAGCATATGTTTTTTTCTGATTACTTGTGTTCAGTTTGTATATTTTGCATGTTAGACCTTTATCAGATGAGAATTTTAGTTTCATTTATCTGATGTCTTGTGTTCAATATGAATATTTTTAATATTAGACCTATATCAGAAAGAAATTTTGTATTATTTGTCTGATCTAGTGCTCAATATGTATATTTTTGCTTTAAAAATTTTTTAGGGGAGAATTTTTCATTTTATTTAATTGCTTGTGTTCAATAAGTGTGTTCTTAATATTTCACTTTTATCATATGAGAATCTTCTTCTCTTTTTGTGATTTCTTGTGTTCAATATGCATATTTTGTATATAAGACTTTTCTCAGATAAGCATTATTTTGTTATTTAATTCCTTTTGTTCAATCAGTATGATTTTTTTCTATTTGAATTGTATTATATTAGAAATTCTTTTTATTTATCTGATTCCTTCTGATCAATATGTATATGTTGGATATTAGGCTTTATCCGAGGTGAATTTTTGGTATTGGACCTTTATCAGATGAGAATTTTAGTGTTATTTATCTGATTCCTTGGGATCAATATGTTTATTTTGGATATTAGAACTTTATCACGTGAGAAAATTTGTTTATTCACTTTTTTGTATTCAATATATATATATATTGGTTATTAAACTTTAATCAGATGAGAATTTTTGTTTTATACAAGTTCTTGTGTATAATATGTACGTATTTTATATTTTACCTTTATCACATAAAAAATTTGTTTTCTTATTTCTTGTGTACCATATGCATATTTTTATATGAGACCTTTATCAGGTGAAAAATTTTTATTAAATTTCTTGTGCACAGTATATATATTTTTTATATTAGACCTTTATCAGATGAGAAATTTTATTTTATTTACCTAAGTCTGTTCAATATGTATATTTTGGACATTAGACCTTTATCAGATGCATTTTTTTTTTGTTTACATGATTTCCTGTGTTGAATGTGAATATTTTGGATATTCAACCTTTTTCAGAAGACAATTTGTGTCCAATATGTATATTTTGGATATTAGACCGTAACTGGTGAAAATTTTGTTTTACCTTATTTCTTGTGGTTAATAAGTACATTTTGATGTTAGACATTCATGACATGAGAATTTTAGTTTCATTTATTTAACTATGTTCAAATTGTATATTTTGGTTATTAGACCTTGATGAGATGAGGAATTTGAGTTTGTTTCTCTTGTTTCTTATGTTCAATAAGTACATTTTGTATATTAGATCTTTATCAGATGAGACTATTTCCTTTATATATCTAATTTCTGGGGTTCAATGTGTATATTTTGGATCGTAGACTTTATCAGATGAGAATTTTTCTTGTATTTATCTAATTATGTTCAAAATGAATATTTTGGAAATTTTACCTCCGTTAGAGGAGAATTTTTGTTTTGTTTATCTAATTTCTTGTGTTCAATGTGTAAACTTTTTATAGTAGATGTTATCAGGTGAGAATTTTTTGTTTAATTTAGCTGATTTCTTGTATATTTTGGATATTCAAATTTTATCAGATGATAATTTTTGTTTTATTTAATTTTTTAAAGATTTATTTATTTATTATGCATACAGTATTATGCCTGCATGTATCCCTGGAGGCCAGAAGAGAGCACCAGATTTCATTACAAGTGGTTGTGAGCCACCATGTGGTTGCTGGGAATTGAACTCAGGATCTCTGGAAGAACAGTTGGTGCTCTTAACCACTGAGCCATGTCCCAGCCCTTATTTAACTTTTTATGTTCAAAAAGTATATTTTTGATATTGACCTGAATCACATGAGGATTTCATTTTCTTTTTCTGATTTCTTATGTTCAATATGTATATTTTGGATATTAGACCTTTATCAGATGATAATTTTTGTTTTATTTATCTGATTTCTTGTGTTCAATAGGTATTTTGGATATTAGACCTTAATCAGATGAGAATTTTGTTTTCTTTAATTTCTTGTGTTCCGTATGTATATTATGCATAACAGAGTTTTATCAGATGGAAACTTGTGTTTCTTAATCTAATTATGTTCAGTATGTATAATTTGGATATTAGTGCTTTATTAGATGAGAGATTTTGCTTTATTTATGTGATTTCTTGGGTCCAATACCTATGCTGTTGATATTAGACCATAATCAAAGAGAAGTTTTGTTTTACTTATCTGATTATTTTGTTTGATGTGGATATTTTGATATTATACCTTCATCATATGAGATTTTTGTATTTATCTAATTTTTGTGTTCAATATGAATATTTTTGGTATTCGGCCTCTATAAGATGAGAACTTGCTGGGAGGTGGTGGCGCACACCTTTTATCCCAGCACTTGGGAGGCAGAGGCAAGCAGATCTCTGTGAGTTCAAGGCCACCCTGCTCTACCAAGTGAGATCCAAGAAAGGCACAAAGCTACACAGAGAAACCTAGTCTCGAAAAAAAACAACAACAAAAAAGAAAACTTTTATTTTATTGAACTTTTAGTATTAAATATGTATGTTTTGGATATTAGAACTTTACAGAGATAAATTTTTATTTTATTTAATTTCTTGTGTCCAATAAGTATATTCTTGATATTTTACCTCTATCAGATGATAAATTTTGTTTTAAGTATCTTATTTTGGTGTTCAATGTTTTTGTTTTGGATATTAGACATTTAGCAAGTTAGGATTTTTGTTTTATATAATTTCTTATGTTAAATATGTATATTTTGGATATTAGACTTTAATCAGATGAAAATTTTGGTTGTATTTATGTTTTCTTGTGATCAATGTGCATATTGTGGATATTAGATATTTATCTCGAGATAATTTTTCTTTTATTTAATTTTTGTGTTCTGTCAGTATTGTTTTATTATTAGGCTTTTATCACTATAGTGATATTTTATTAGTACTGAAATGTGATTTTATTTGTATATTAATAAAGTTGCTTTGGGGTCAGAGCAAGCCATAGCAGAAGCTGGCAGTAGTGGTGCATGCCTTTAATCCCAGCACTTGGGAGGCAGAGCTAGACAGGATCTCTGTGTGTTCAAGGATACAGCCAGCTTGGCCACACATGCTTTAAATCTCAATACCAAACATAGAAGATCTGGAGGACTGTACAGACAGGCAGTGATGAGGAGGTTATGTGGCTGGGTTTACAACCAATGAGAAGGCAGAACAGAAAGTCTATATAAAAGACAGGAAACAGGAAGTAGCTCTCTTGTGGAGAGAGAGGAAAGACAGAGCAGCAGTGAAGGGTAAGGTTTTCAGCTCTCAGCTATTGCTCTGACCTCTTGGCTTTTAACTCTGCAAATGATTCTTTGTTTCTTATTTTACAAGACAGTTACAGCTACATATCACAGGAGAATTTTTGTTTGATATAATTTCTTTTGCTCAATACATATATTTTGGATATTAGGCTTTAATCTGAAGAGAATTTCTTTTTTATTTATCAGGTTTTTGTGAACCATTGTATATTTTAGATATTAGACCTTATCTGCAGAAATTTTTCTTTTATTTAATTTTTTTTTGTGTTCAGTAAATATATTTCTGACACTTGACCATTACCACATGAGAATGTTGTTCTTTTTATGATATCCTGTATTACATATGTATATTTTGGATATTAGACCTTTATCAGATGAGAATTTTTACTTTATTTCATTTCTTTTGTTCAGTAGGTATAGTTTTGCTTTTAGACTTTTATCAAATGAGAATTTTTGTTATACTTGAATTCTTGAGTTCAACATGTATATATTGAATATTAGATTTTTATCAGATAATATTTCCGTTTATGTAAATTGTTGTGTTCAGTAAGTATGTTATGGATATTAGACTTTTAATAGAAGATAATTTATGTTTCATTTAACTAATTATATTCTATATGTATAATTTTTATATTAGAATTTATCAGGTGAGAATTTTTCATTTAAATTCATTTGTTTTCTTTTAGAGTTCAATATGCATGTTTTGGATATTATACCATTTTCAGATAAGAATTTTTGTTGTTTTATTTTGTAATCTGTATCTGGATTCAATACATACTTTGGATATTAGACCTTTATCAGATGATAATTTTCTTTCATTTATCTAGTTGCTTGGGTTAAATATGTATTTTTGGATATTAGACCTTTATCAGGTGAGAATATTTGTTTTATTTGCCAAATTATGTTCAATATTTATATTTTTGATATTAAACTTTTATTAGATGAGAATTTTTGTTTTATTTATCTGATTTCTTGGGTACAGTATGTATATTCTGGATATTGCATATATATCTGATGACAATTGTTGTTTCATTTACATCATTTCTTTTGTTCAATGTGTTTTTTAATGTTAGATCTTTATCTGATGATAATTTTTGTTTTATTTATGTGATTTCTTGATTTTAATATGTATATTTTGGATAATATACTTTTATAAAATGAGAATTTTTGTATTATTTATCTGATTTCTTGCATTAAATATGTATTTTGGATATTAGAACTTTATCAGATGATAATTTGTGTTTTATTTATCTAGTTCTTTGGGTTTAATATCTCTTTTGGATACTAGACCTTTATCAGGTGAGAAGTTTTATTTTATTTAATTTTGTGTGTCAATAAGTATATTTGTGGTATTTGACTTTTGTCACCTGAGAATTTTGTTTTCTATTTGATTTCTTGTGATCAAAATGTATATTGTTGATATTAGAGCTTTAGCAGATGAGAATTTTTGTTTTAATTACCTAATTATATTCAATATGTATATTTTTGATATTAAAATTTTATTAGATGAGAATTAGTTTTTTTGCTTTTATGTGTTCAATAAGTATATTGTTAGTATTAGACTTTTAGTAGATGATAAATTTTGTTTTATTTACATAATTATTTTCAACATGTATATTTTTGATATTAGACTTTTTAAGGTGAGAAGTTTTGTTTTATTTTTCTCATTTCATGTGTTCAATACTTATATTTTGTATATTAGAACTTTATCTGGTAACAATTTTTGTCTGTTTTCTTGTATTTAAAGTATATTTTTATAAATACTAGACCTTTACCAGCAAAGAATTTGTGGTTTTTTTTTTTAATTTTTGTGTTCAATATATGAATTTTTTGGTCTATTTTAATATGATAATCTTTGTTTTATTTATCTGATTTCTTGTTCCCTCTGTATATTATGGGCAATAGACATTTATCAGTTCAGATATTTTATTTTGTTTTTTGATTTCTTGATTTCAATTTACATTTTGGATACTAGACATTTGACATTTATCACATGAGGATTTTGTTCTCCTTTTTTAATTTCTTGGGTTCAATATGTACATTTTGGATATTAGAGCTTTATCAGGGGATAATTTTTATCTTCTTTTGTTTCTTGTGTTCCCTAATTATATTTTTTGATATTTGACTTTTATCACATGAGGATTTTGATTTCTTTTTCTAATTTCTTATATTAAATATGCATATTTTGGATATTAGAACAATAGACAAACAAGCTGAGAAGGGAATCAGAGATACACCAGCCTTACCATAGCCACAAATATTATAAAATACCTTGGGGTTATTCTAACTAAGCAAGTAAAGGACCTATAAGACAAGACCTTTAAGTCCCTGAAAAAAGAAATTTAAGAAAATGACAGAAAATGAAAAGGTCTCTCATGCTCATGGATAGGCAGGATTAACATAGTAAAAATGGTGATCTTACCAAAAGCAATCTATAGATTCAACACAATCCCCATCAAGTTACCAACACAAGTCTTCACAGACCTGGAAAGAATAATACTCAACTTCATATGGAAAAAAAAAAAAAAACAGGATAGCCAAAAGAAAACAACTGTTGGAGGAATCACTATCCCTGAACTCAAGCTCTACTATAGAGCTACCATAATAAAAGCAGCTTGGTACTGGCATAAAATCCGACATGTGGACAAATGGAATTGAATTGAAAAACCTGACATTAATCCACACACCTATGAATACATAATTTTTGACAAAGAAGCCAAAACTGTACAGTGGAAAAAAGAAAGCATCTTCAACAAATGGTGTTGGCATAACTAGATGTCAACGTATAGAAGGCTGCAAATAGATCCATATCTGCCACCATGCACAAAACTTAAGCCCAAGTGGATCAAAGACCTCAACATAAATCCAGTTACTCTGAACCTGATGGAAGAGAAATTAGGAAGCAGTCTTGAATGCATTTTCATAGGAGATCACTTCTTAATATAACACCAGTAGCACAGACATTGAGAGCAACAATCAATTAATGGGACAACTTGAATCTGAGAAGTGTCAGGCGGTGATGGCATTTGTTGAACAAAGGACACAGACAAGACAAAGAGACAGCATACAGAATAGGAAAAGTTATTCACCAACCCGACATCTGACATGGGGCTGATATCCAGAATATATAAAGAACTCCAGAAATTAGACTTCAAAATGCCCAACAATACAATTAAATATGTTAGGGGAGAATTTTTTGTTTTATTTAATTGCTTGTGATAAATAAGTATGTTCTTAATATTTCACTTTTATCACATGAGAATTTTCTTCTCGTTTTCTGATTTCTTGTGTTCAATATGTATATTTTGGATATAAGACTTTTCTCACATAAGAATTATTCTTTTATTTAATTTCCTTTGTTCAATGAGCATTTTTTTGCTATTTGAATATCACATGAGAAATGTGTTTCATTTATATGATTTCTTGTGCCCAAAATGTATATTTTGGATATTAAGCTTCATGAATGAGAATTTTGTTTTATTTATCTAATATTTTGGGATAATATGTATATTTGGGATAGTAGACATTTATCAGGTAAGAATTTTTGTTTTGTTTAATTTCTTGTGTTCATAATGTATATTTTTCATATTGAACCTTTATCAGATGAACATTTTCATGTTATTTATCTGATTCCTTGGGATCAATATGTTTATTTTGGATATCAGCTATCAAGTGAGAAAATTTGTTTATTTATTTTCTTGTGTTCAATATATATTTTTTTGATATTAGACTATAATCAAATGAGAACTTTTATTTTATTTAAGTTCTTGTGTACAATTTGTATGTTTTTATATTTCACCTTTATCACATAAGAAATTTGTTTTCTGATTTCTTGTGTTCAGTATGTATATTTGGAGATTAGACCTTTAGCAGAAGAGAATTTTTGTTTCATTTACATAAGTATATACAATATGTATATTTTGGACAGTAGACCTTTATTATATTGAACATAAGAAACTAGATAAATGAGACAAAATTTCTCATCTGATAAAGTTCTAATATCCAAAATATAAATAATGAATGCTAGAAACCAGATAGATAAAACAAATATTCTCATCTGATAAAGGTTTAATACTCAGAATATGAATATTGAACTTAAGAAATCAAATAAATCAAACAAAATTGTCATCTGATAAAGGTCTAATATCAAAAATATTCTTAATGAACACAAATTATTAGAAAAAACAGAATACTAAACAGTAGACCTATTATTGAAAATATACATTATGAGCACAAGAAAACAGATACAAAAAACAAAAATTTCCTTTGAAAAAGGTCTAATACCCAATATAGACATGGTAAATATAATTAGATAAACTAAACAAAATTTTTCATCTGATAAAGTTGTAATATCTATAGTTACATATAGAAATCAAGAAATTAGAAAAGTAAACAAAATTTCATCAGATACAGGAGTAATACTGGAAATATAAATATTGTACATGAGAAATCAGATAAATAAAATAAATAAAACAAAAATGCTAGCTGGATGGTGGTGGTGCATGTATTTAATCCCAACACTCAGGAGGCAGAGCCTGAGGGATCTTTGTGAGTTTGAGACCAGCCTGGTCAACAGAGCAAGATCCAGGACTGGCAAAAAGCTACACAGAGAAACCCTGTCTCAAAAAAAAAAATGTTTATCTGATATATGTGTATTATCAAAAATATACTTATTGAACACATGAAATTAAATGAAAGAAAATTCTCATCTGATAAATTTCTAATTTCCAAAATTCACAAATTTAACTCAAGAAACCAGATAAAAAAAAAAAACAAAAATTCTGACTGATAAACGTCTAATTTCAAAAGCAAGACAAGACATTAGCTTCATAAAACAAAATTCTCATCTGATAATATGTCTTATATCCAAAATATACATGCTGAACACAAGAAAGTAAATGAAACAAATATTCTCAAAAGATATAAGACTTTATCCTAAATATACATTTGGAAACGAGAAATCAGATAAATAATACAAAAATTCTTATCTGATAAAGGACTGAAATCCCAACTATACACATTGTACCAAAGAAACAATAAAAAAAATTCAAATCTGATAAAAGTCTAATATCCAAAATATACATATTGAACATAATTACATAAATAAAACAAAAATTCTCATGTGATAAATGTCTAATATCATATATATATATATATATATATTTATAAGAAAACGAAGAAATTAAGAAATACAAAAATTATCAGAAAAATGTCTAATATCAAAAACATCCTACTTCCCAAATGAATCTCTCTGAAATGTTTGGATATTAGACCTTTATTTTTGAGAATATTTGTTTAATTCATCTAATTTCTTGTTTTCAATAGGAAGATTTTTGATATTAGATTTTAACAGGTTTGAATTTTTGTTTTATTTATTTTTGACTGTTCATTAAATATATATATTATATATATAATTTCAATATTTAATTAAAATATATTACATCATTTGCCCCTTCCTTCTACCCACACCTACAATGCCCATTCCCACCAACTCCAGCCTGCTGCCAAATTCATAGCCTTCTCTTATTTATGGGAATAGGAGAACCCAACTGGATCAAGACCAGAGAGGGAGAACAAGGAATAATAGACCATGATAAATGAAGACCACATGAGAATAGGAAGAAGCAAAGTGCTAGAGAATTCCCCAGAAATCCACAAAGACACCCCCACTGTAGACTACTGGCAATGGTAGAGACAAAGCCCAAACTGAAATACTCTGCTGATCAGATGGCCAAAAACCCTAACTGTCATGCTAGAAATCTCATCCAATGACTGAGGGAGGTGGATGCAAAGATCCATGGGCAGGCCCAAGGTAGAGCTCCAGGAGTCCAATTGGAGAGAAAGAGGAGGGATTCTATGAGCAAGAATTGTTGAGACCAAGATTGGAAAAAGACAGGGACATATAGCCAAACTCATGGAAACACATGAACTATGAACCAATAGCTGAGGGGCCCCCAACTAGATCTGGCCTTCTGTATATATGTGAAATTTGATTAGCTTGAACTGTTAGGGAGGCACCTAGGCAGTGGGACCAGGACCTGTTCTTAGTGCATGAGCTGGCTGTTTGGAAGCTGGGCCTTATGCAGGGACACTTTGCTCAGCCTGGAAGGAGGAGACAGGACCTGCTTGTACTGAATCTACCAGGTTGAGCTGAATCCCGAGGGGAGTCTTGGACCTGGTGGAGATGGGAATAGAAGGGAGGGCCTGGGGACAAGGCAGAGAGAGATCGGGAAAGACAGGGGAATCCATGACTGATGTGTAAAATTATATTAAATTATAAAATAAAGGGAAATAGAAAATGGAGAATTTTCTGAATAGGTATCAAAACCACAAACTAAATCAAGACCAGATACACAATTTAAATAGACCTATAACACCTAAGGAAATAGAGGCAGTCATTTAAAGTTTGTCAACCAATAAAAGCCCAGGGCCTGATGGTTTCAGAATACTACCAGAATACTACTTCTGGACACTGGAGGGAGAGTCAGGCTGATTTTATACCAGCCCTGCAGGGGGACCCAAACCTATTTCATCAGGATACTGTAGGGGTACACATGCTGAGTTCATCCCTGACACTGGAGTGGGAGCCAGGCTTATTTTGTACCCACACTGCAGGGAAAACCAGCCCTTTTTCATCAGGGCACTGTTGTGGAACCCATGCCCATTGCATCCCTGACTTAGAGGGGGAGCCAGGCCTATTTCATCTGGAAACTGGAAAGGAAGCCATGCCAATTTCATCAGGGCTCTGCAGGGGGAGCCAGGCCGATTTTATCAAGGCACTGGAGGGGGAGCCAGGCCGATTTCATCAAGTCACTAGAGATTGAGCCAGGCCGATTTCATCAGGGCAATGAAGGGGGAGGCAGGCCGCTTTCATACTTGGAATTGGAGGGGGAGCCAGGCCGATTTCATCAGGGCACTGAAAGAGGATCCAGTCCAATTTCATTCCAGACAATGGATGGGGACACAGGCTGATTTAATCCCTGAAAGTGTATTGGGACCCAGGCCAATTGCATTAGGGCATCTGTCAGGGAGCCAGGCCGATTTCATCCTGGACATTGGAGTGGGAGCAAGGCCGATTTCATCAGGGCATTGGAGGGGGGGCTAGGCAGATTTCATGTTGGACACTGGAGGGGGAGCCAGGCTGATTTCATCCTGGACACTGGAGTGGGAGCCAGGCCGATTTCTTCCGGACACTGGAGTGGGAGTCAGGCTGATTTTACATCAGCACTGCAGGGGCACCAAAGCCGAATTCATCAGGGCACTGTAGGGTACAGAAGCTGATTTCATACCTAACACTGGAGGGTGAGCCAGGATGATTTCATTCAGACACTGGAAGGAGAGCCAGGCTGATTTCATTAGGGCTCTGTAGGAGTGTCTGGGTCCATTTCATTCCTGACACTGGAGGGGGACTCAGGACGGTTTCATTAGGGCATTGGCAGGGGACTCATGCCGATATCAGCATGGACAATGGAGGGGGAGCCAGGCTCGTTTCATCATGGCTCTGGCGGGGGAGACAGGCAGATTTCATCAGGGCACTTGAATGGGAGAGAGGCCAATTTCATCCCTGACACTGGAGGGGGAGCCAGACTGATTTCATCAGGGTACTAGAGGGGGAGCCAGTCCGATTTCATCAGGCCCTGGAGAGGGAGCCAGGCCAATTTCATCATGGACACTGGAGGAGAAACAAGTCCAATTTCATTATGGCACTAAAGCAGGACCAAGGCTGATTTCATCCCTGACACTGGAGGGGGAGCCAGGCAAATTTCATCAGGGCATTGGAGAGGGAGCCAGTCTGATTTCATCAGGGCACTGGAGAGGGAGCCAGGCCAATTTCATCATGGACACTGGAGGAGAAACAAGTCCAATTTCATTATGGCACTAAAGCAGGACCAAGGCTGATTTCATCCCTGACACTGGAGGGGGAGCCAGGCCAATTTCATCAGGGCACTGGAGGGGGAGCTAGGCTGATTTCATCCTGGACACTGAAGGGGGACCAAGGCTGATTTCATTATGGCACTGGATGGGGAAAACGGCTGATTTCATCCTGGACACTGGAGGGGGACCCAGGCCGATATCATTCCTGACACTGGAGGAGGATCCAGGCGATTTCATCAGGGCATTGGAGGGAGAGCCAGGACGATTTCATGCTGGACACTGGATGGGGAGCCAGGCTGATTTCATCCTGTATCCTGGAGTGAGAACCTGGCCCAATTCTTCCAGACACTGCAGGTGGAGTCAGGCTTACTTTACACCAGCACTGCAGGGGGAACCATGCCAATTTCATCAGGGCACTGTAGGGATACACATACTGATTTCATCCCTGACAATCGTGGGGGAGCCAGGCAAATATCATCAGGGCACTGGAGGGGGAGCCAGGCTGATTTTATCAGGGCACTGGAAGGGGAGCCATGATGATTTCATCCCAGATAGTGGAAGGGGATCCATGCTGATTATTTTTTGGCCAAAGATTGGGACAAAGGCCGATTTCATCAGGTCACTGGAGGAGGAACCAGGCCGATTTCATCCCTGACACTAGAGGGGTAGGCAGGCTGATTTCATCAGTGCAATGGAGGGGGAGACAGGCAGATATCATCCCTGACACAGGAAGGGGACACAGGCCAATTTCATCCCTGACTCCGGAATGGTAGCCAGGCTGATTTCATCCCAGACAATGGAGGGAAGCCAGGCTGATTTCATCCTGGACACTGGATGGGGAGCCAGGCTGATTTTATACCCACACTGCAGGGTTCCCAGGCCAGTTTCATCAGGGCACTGGAAGGGGAACCATGCTGATTGCATCCCTGAAAATGCAGGGTGAGCCAGGCCGATTTCATGCCTGATACTGGAGGGGGAGCCAGGCTGATTTTATACACAACACAGGAGATGATGCCAGGCTGATTTCATCAGGGCACAGGAGGGACATCCAGGCTGATGTCATCGTGGACTCTGAAAGGGTAGCCAGGCTGTTGTCATCAGGGCACTGGAGGGGAAACAGGCTGATATAATCATGGCACTGGAGGGTATCCAGGACGATTTCATCAGAACATTGGAGGGGGTGCCAGGACGATTTCATCCCGAACACTGGAGGGGGATCCAGGTCGATTTCTTCTGGACACTGGAGGGGGAGTCAAGCTGATTTTACACCAGCCCTGCTGGGGTACCCAAACAGACTTCATCAGGGCACTGTAGGGGTACACATGCTGATTTCATCCCTGACACTGAAGGGGGAGCCAGGCTGATTTTATAGCCAAACTGCAGGGAAAACCAGGCCTTTTTCATCAGGGCACTGTTGTGGAATGCATGCCGATTGCATGCCTGACTTGGAGGGGAAGCCAGGTCTACTTCATATGGAAACTGGAAAGGGAGCCATGCTGATTTCATCAGGGCTCTGCAGGGAGAGACATGCCAATTTTATTCCTGACAATAGAGGGGGAGCCAGGCCGATTTCATCAAGGCACATGCCGATTTCATCTCTTATATAGGCCGTTTTCATACTTGAAACAGGAGGGGGAGACAGGCCGAATTCATCAGAGCAGTGGAAGAGGAGCCAGGCTGATTTTATACCTGCACTGAAGGCGGACCCATACCGATTTCATCAGGGCACAGGAAGGAGACCCCGGCCAATTTCATCTTGGACACTGGAAGAGTAGCCAGACTGATTTCATCAGGTCACAGGAGCTGAAACAGGGCGCTTTCATCAGGGCACTAGAGAGGATCTAGGCCGATTTCATTCCTGACACTACAGGGTGACCGTGGTCCATATATCAGGGCACTGAAGTGGTACCCAGGTCGATTTCATTCAGTCTCTGGAGGGGGAGCCAAGCCGAATTTATCAGGGCACTGGAGGGGGACCCAGGCCAATTTCATCAGGGCAATGGAGGGTGAACCAGGTCGATTTCATCCAGGAAACTGTAGTGGGAGCCAGGCCGATTAATTCCAGACAATGTAGGGGGAGTCAGACTGATTTTACACCAGCACTGCAGGGGGACTCAAGCCGATTTCATCAGAGAACAAGAGGGAGACCCAGGCCAATTTCATCCTGGATACTGGAAGGGGAGGCTGGCTGATTTCGTCAGGGCACTGGAGCGGAAACAGGGCGATTTCATAAAGGCACTGGAGAGGATCTAGGTCGATTTCATCTGGTCACTGGAGGGGGATGCTCAGCCATATTTATCAGGGTACTGGATGGGGAGCCAGGCTGATTTCATGCTGGAATGGAGGGTGAGCCAGGCCAATTTCCTCCTGGAAACTGGAGTGGGATCCAGGGCGATTATTTCCAGACACTGGATTGGGAGTCAGACTGATTTTACAACAGCAATGCAGGGGGACCCAAGCCGAATTCATCAAGGCATTGTAGGGGTACACATGCCGATTTCATCTCTGATACTGGAGGGGAGCCATGTTGATTTCATCCAGACACAGGAGGGGGACCCAGTCTGATTTCAGCAAGGACAGTGGAGGACGAGCCAGGCTTGTTTCATCAGGCTCTGGAGGATTAGTCAGGCCGATTTCTTCAGGGCTCTCAAGAAGGCAACAGGCCGATTTCATCCCTTACAATGGAGGGGGAGCCAGGCCGATTTCATCACTGACATTGGAGGGGGACCCAGGCTGATTTCATCAGGGCACTTGAGGGGGACCCTGGCTGAATTACTTAGGGCAATGGAGGGGGAGCCAGGATGATTTCATCAGGGCACTGGAGGGGGAACCTGGCTGAATTACTTAGGTCACTTGAGAGGGAGCCAGGCCGATTTCATCAGGGCAGAGGAGGGTGAGCCAGGCGAAATTCATCAGGGCACTGGAGGGGGAGCCATGCCAATTTGAACCTGGACACAAGAGAGGGAGCCAGGCCGATTTCATCCATAACACTGGACGGGAGCCAGTCTGATTTCATCAGGGCACTTGAGGGGGAGCCAGGCCGATTTCATCCCTGACACTGGAGGTGGAGCTAGGCCGACTTCATCAGAGAACTGGAATGGGAGTAGGATTGTTTCATCAAGGCACTGGATGGATAGCAAGCCTGATTTCATAAGGGCGCTGGAGGGGGGTGCCTGGCCAAATTCATTAGGACACTAGAGGTGCAGCCAGGCCGTTTTCATCAGATCACTGGAGGGGGAGCCAGGCTGAATTCATCAGGGCACTGGAAGGGAACACATGCTGATTTCCTCCCTGACAATGCAGGGTGAGACAGACCAATTTCTTCCCTGACAATGCATCATGAACCAGGCCGATTTCATCCCTGACAATTGAGGGTGAGCCAGGCTGATTTTATACCCAACACAGGAGAGGGTGCCAGGCCGATTTCATCAGGAAACTGGAGGGGGAGCCAGGCCAATTTCATCCTGGACACTGGAGGGGGAGACAGGCCAATTTAATCAGGACACTGGAAGGGGACCCATGCTGTTTGCATCCCTGACAATGCAGGGTGAGGCAGGCTGATTTTATACCTGATACTGGAGGGGGAGCCAGGCTGATTTTATACACAACACAGGCCGATTTAATCAGGGCCCAGGACGGGGAGCCAGGAAGATTTCATCAGGGCACTGGAGGGGGAGCCAGGCCGATTACATCGCTGACATTGGAGTGTCAACCAGGCTGATTTCATCAGGGCACTGGAGGGGGAACCAAGCCAATTTCATCCCAGCACTGGAGAGGGAGACTGGCTGATTCCATCAGGGCACTAGTGGGGATGCCAGGCCAATTTCATGAGGGCATTGGAGCGGGACCCAGGAAGATTTCATCCAGGACACTGGAGGGGGACTGAGGCCGATTTCATCAGGGCACTGGAGTGGCACCCAGACTGATTTCATCCTGGCCACTGAAAGGGGAGCCAGGCCAACTTCATCCCAGATAATGGAGGGGGAGCCAGGGTGATTTAATCCTGCACACTGCGGTTGAGCCAGGTTGATTTCATCTCTGACAATGGAGTGGGAACCAGACTGATTTTATACCTGCACTGCAGCGAAAACCAGACCTTTTTTTATCAGGGTACTGTAGGGGAACCCAGCTAGATTAGATACCTGATTTGGAGAGGGAGCCAGGCTGATTTCATCTGGAAATAGGAAAGTGAGGCATGCCGATTTCATCAGAGCTCTGCAGAGGGAGCCAGTCCAATTTTATACCTGACAATGGAGGGGGAACCAGGTCTATTTCATCAGGGTATTAGAGGGGTAGCCTGGCCTATGTCATGCTGGACACTGGAGGGGGAGCCAAACCTATTTCATTGTGGACACTGGAATGTGAGTAAGGACAATTTCTTCTGGACACTGGAGCAGGAGTCAGGCTGATTTTACACCAGCACTGTTGGGGGAGCCAAGCCAATTTCATCAGGGCACTTCAGGGGTACAAATGCTGATTTCATGCCTGACAATGGAGCAGGAGCCAGGCTGATTTCATCCAGACACTGGAAGGGGAGCCAGGCTGATTACATCAGGGCACTGCTAGGGGACCCATGCTGATTTCATCCTGGACACTGTATGGGTATCCAGGCTCATTTCATCTGGGCACTGGAGTGGGACTCAGGCATATTTCGTCAGGGCACTGTAGGGGTATCCAGGCCAACTTCATCCCTGACACTGGAGGGGGACCCAGGATAATTTCATTAGGGTATTGATGGGGCACCCAGTCCCATTTCAGCATGGACACAGGAGGGAGATCCAGGCTGCTTTCATCTGGGCACGGGAGGGGGAAGGCCTATTTCATGAGGGAACCCAAGGGTGGGTGACCCAGGTCGATTTCATCCCTGACACTGGAGGGTGAGCCAGGCTGATTTCATCAGGGCACTGGTGTTGGAGACAGGCCGGTTTCAGCATGGACACTGGAGGGGGAGCCAGGCTGGTATCTTCAGGGCCCTGGAGGTGAGGACATGATGATTTCATCCCAGACACTGGAAGGGGATCCAAGTTGATTATTTCAGGGCACAGTAGGGGGGCCCAGCCAATTTCAACATGGCACTGGAGAAGGAGACAGGCAGATATCATCCCTGACACTGGAGGTGGAACCAGACTGATTTCATCAGTGCCATGGAGGGGGAGACAGGCCGATTTCATCCCTGACACAGGAAGGGGACATGGGCTGATTTCATCCCTGACTCTGGAGTGGGAGCCAGGCTGATTACATCCACACACTGGAGGGGAGCCAGGTCCATTTCATCCTGGACCCTGGAGGTGGATCCAGGCTAATTTCATCAGGGCAGTGGAGGGGCACCCAGACTGATTTCACTTGGACACTGAAAGTGGAGCCTTGCCGATTTCATACCAGATGTTGGAGGGGGAGCCAGGGTGATTTCATCCTGGACACTGGAGGGGGAGCCAGGCTGATTTCATCCCTGACTTGTTTGAGGAGCCAAGACAATTTCATCTGGAAACTGGAAAGGGAGACATGCCAATTTCATCAAGCCTCTGCAGGGGGAACCTGGCCAGTTTCATCAGGGCAATGGAGGGGGAGCCATGCCAATTTTATCCCTCACAATGGAGGGGGAGCTATGCCGATTTCATCAAGGCACTGCAGGTTGTGCCAGGCCAATTTCATCAGTGCATTGGAGGGGGAGTGAGGCCGTTTTCATACATGAAACTGGACAGGGAGACATGCCGATTTCATCAGGGCACTGGAGGAGGTGCAAGTCCAATTTCATCCCTGACACTGGACGGGAGACAGGCTGATTTCATCCCTGACATTTGAGGGGTCCCAGGCTGTTTTCGTCAGGGCATTTGTCAGGGAGCAAGGCTGATTTCATCCTGGACACTGGAGAACAACAAAGTCCTATTTCAACATGGCACTAAAAGGAGGACTGAGGCTGATTTCATCCCAGACACTGGAGGCGGAGCCAGGCCGATTTCATCAGGGCACTGGGGGTAGAGCCAGGCGTATTTCACCCGGACAATGGAGGGGGACCAAGGCCAATTTCATTAGGGCACTGGATGGGGAAAATGGCTGATTTCATGCTGGACACTGGAGGGGAGCCAGGCCAATTTCATCAGGGCACTGGAGGGGGAGTCAGGCTTATTTTACATCAGCACTCAGGGGGAACCAAGCCAATTCATCAGGGCACTATAGGGGTGTACATGCTGATTTCATCCCTGACAGTGGTTGGGGAGCCAGGCCAATTTCATCAGGGCACTGGAGGGGAAGCCAGAACGATTTTATCATGGCACTGGAGGGGAGCCATGATGGTTTCATCCCAGATACTGGAAGGGGATCCAAGCTGATTATTTCATGGCCTAAGAGAGGGACCCAGGACGATTTCATCAGGGCACTGGAAGAGAAGCCAGGCTGATTTGATCCCTGACACTAGAGGGGGACCCAGACTGATTTTCTCAGTGCAATGGAGGAGGAGACAGGCAGATTTCATCCCTGACACAGGAAGGGGACACAGGCCAATTTCATCCCTGAGTCTGGAGTGGAAGCCAGGCCGATTTCATCCCAGACAATGGAAGCAATCTGGGATGATTTCATCAGGGCACTTGTAGGTGAGACAGACAGATTTCATCCCTGACACATGAGTGGGAGCCAGGCCGATTTCATCTGGGCAGTGGAGGAGAGGCTGGCTGATTTCATCCTGGACAATGGAGGGGGAGCCAGGCCTATTTCATGAGGACAGTAGAGGGGAAGCCAGGCTGATTTTAGACCCACACTGCAGGTGGTCCCAGGCATATTTATCAGGGCACTCTAGGGGTACCCACCCCGATTACATCCCTGACACTAGAGGGGCAGCCAGGCCAATTTCATCTGGGCACTGGTGGGGGAGCCAGGCTGATTTTATTGGGGCACTGGAGGGGGAGTCAGGCCGATTTCATAAGGGCACAGGAGGGACTCTCAGGCAGATATCATCCGGGACACTGGAGTGGTAGCCAGGCTAATTAATCAGTGCACTGGAGGGGAAAGAGGCTGATTTAATCAGGGCACTGGAAGGGCAGCCAGGCCGATTCCAATCAGGGCCACACAGACTGATTTCATCCTGGACAGTGTAGGGGATCCAGGCCTATTTCATCCCAGATACTGGAGGGGGAGCCAGGGTGATTTCTTCCTGTACAGGCTGATTTCATCAGGTCACTGGAGGGGGAGCTAGGCCAATTTGATCCCTGACACTGGAGGTGGACCTAGGCCGATTTCCTCCCTGATACCAGAGGGGGAGCCAGGCTGATTTCATCCCTGACACTGGAGGCCAATTTGATCAGGGCATTGGAGGGTGAGCCAGGCCGATTTCATAAGGGAACTGTAGGGGTGCCAGGCTGATTTTGCAGAACAATGGAGGTGGAACCAGGCCAATTTCCTCTTGTACTCTGTCTGGAATGGGAGCCAGGCTGATTTCATCAGAGCACTGGAGAGGGACCCTCACTGATATAATCAGGGCACTGAAGGTGGAGCCAGGCCAATATCTTCAGGACACTGTGGGAGAGACTGGCCGATTCCATCAGGGCACTGGAGGGGAAGCCAGGTCATTTTCATCCCTTACACTGGAGGGGGAACCAAGCTGATTTCTTCCCTTACACTGGAGGGGGAGACAGACCATTCCATCAGGGCACTGGAGGGGGAGACAGGTCGATTTCATCAGGGAACTTGAGAGGGAACCAAGCTGATTTCATCCCTGACACTGGAGTGGGAGACTGGCCAATTCCTTGAGGGCAGTAGAGGGTATGCCAGGCCGTTTTCTTCAGGGCACTGAAGGGGGAGCCAGGCGGATTTCAACCTGGTCCCTGGAGAGGGAGCCAGGCTGATTGAATCTCCAACACTAGTGGGGGACCCAGTCTGAATTGATCGGGGCCCTGGGGGGTGCCCAGACTGATTTCATCCTGTACACTGAAGGGTGAGGCAGGTTGATTTCATCCCTGACACTGGAGCTGTACCCAGGCTGCTTTTAGACCCGCACTGCAGGGGGAAACAGGCCAATTTCTTCAGGGCACTGGAGGGGCACCCAGACTGATTTCATCCTGTACAGTGAAGGGTAAGCCAGGACGATTTCATCCCAGATACTGGTGGGGGAGCCAGGCTGATTTTATAACTACACTGAAGAGAAATCCAGGCTTATTTCTTCAGGGCACTGGAGGGGGAGCCAGGTCGATTTCACCCGAGTACTAGAAGGGAAGTCAGTCCGATTTCATCAGAGCACTGGAAGGTGAGCTAGGCAGATTTCAACAGGGCACTGGAGGGGGAGCCAGGCCAATTTCATCCCTGACTCTGCAAGGGGACCCAGGCTGATTTCATCAGGGGACTGTAGGTGTATCCAGGCCAATTTCAACCTTACTCTGGAGGGAAAGCCACAGCGATATCCTCTCTGACACTGGAGGGGGGCCAGGCTGATTTCATCCCAGATACTGGAGGGGGAGCCAGACTTAATGCATCCTGGACACTGGAGGGGGATCTAGGCTGATTTCATCTAGACTCGAGGTAGAGCCAGGCTGATTCTCTACCCTCACTTGGTGGACCCAGGCCATTTCATCAGGGCAGTGTAGGGGTACCATTTCATCCCTGACACTGAATGGGAGCCAGGACGATTTCATCCCGAACACTGGAAGGGGAACCATGGTGCTTTCATCAGTGCACTGGAGGGGGAGCCAGGCTAATTTTATACCTGTACTGCAGGAGGATCCAGCCCAATTTCATCAGGACACAGGAGAGAGACCCAGGCCGATATCATCCTGGACACTAGAAGGGTAGCCTGGTTGATTTCATCAGGGCACTGGAATGGGAACAGGGCGATTTCATTAGGGAACTGGAGATGATCTAGGCCAATTTCATCCATGACACTTCAGGGGGACAGAGGTCCATATATCATGGCACTGTGTCAGTATCCAGGCTGATTTCATCCGGTCACTGGAGGGGAATTCAAGCCATATTTATCAGGGCACTGGAGGGGGAGCCAGGCCATTTTCATCAGTTCACTGGAGGGGAAACCAGGCTGATTTCATCCTGGAAAGTGGAGTGGGAGCCAGGCCGCTTATTTCTGGACACTGGAGGGGGAGTCAGACTGATTTTACACCAGCACTGCAGGGGGACTCAAAACGATTTCATAAGGGCAATGTAGGGGTACACATGCCGATTTCATCCCTGACATTGGAGGGGGAGCCATGTTGATTTCATCCAGACACAGGAGGAGAGGACAGGCCGATTTCAATAGGGCACTGGTGGTCGACCCAGTCCGTTTTCAGCATGGACACTGGAGGACAAGCCAGTCTGGTTTCATCAGGGCTCTAGAGGATTAGTCAGGCCTATTTCATCAGTGCTGTCGAGAATGAGACAGGCCGATTTCATCCCTGACACTGGAGGGGGAGCCAGGCCAATTTCATCAGGGCACTGGAGGGGCAGCCCTTATGATTTTATGCCAGACACTGGATGGGGATCCAAGCTGATTATTTCAGTGCCCTGGAGGTGTTCCCAGGCCGATTTCATCAGGGCACTGGAGGGGGACCCAGGCTAATATCATCCTGGACACTGGAGAGGGAGCCAGTCCGATTTTTTCCTGACACTGGAGCTGGACCCAGGCTGCTCTTATACCTTCACTGCAAGAGGAAAAAGGCCGATTTTTCAGGGCACTGGAGGGGCACCCAGACTGATTTCATCCTGGACTTAGATGAGGACCCAGTCCAATTTCATGCCGAACTGTGGAGGGGTACCCAGGCTGATTTTATACTGGAGAGTGGAGGGGAAGCCAGGATGATTTCCTCTGGACATTGGAGTGGGAGCCAGGCTGATTTTTAACTGCACTACTGGGTGTACCAGGCTGATTTCATCAGGGCACTGTAGGAGTACCCAGGCCGAATCCATCCCTGATGTTGGAGTGGTAGCCAGTACCATTTCATCTGGACAATGGAGGGGGAGCCAGGCCGATTTCATCTGGACACTGGAAGGGGAGTCAGGCTTATTCTATACCAGCACCACTGGGGCACCCAGGCCGATTTCATCAGGGCACTGTAGGTGTACCCATGCTGATTTCATCCCTGACACTGGAGGGGGAGCCAGTACGATTTCATCTGGACACTGGAGGGGGAGGCAGAGCCAATTTCATTAGGGCACTAGAGGGGGCACTGGCTGATTTCATCCTGGACATTGGAGGGATAGCCAGGACTATTTTGTGATGGACACAGGATTGGGAGCAAGGTTGATTCTATACCCGAACTACTGGGGGACCATTGCCAATTTCATCAGATCACTGTAGGGGTACCCAGGCTGATTTCATCCCTGACACTCGAGGGGAGCCAGGATGATTTCATCTGGACACTGGAGGGAGAGACAGGCTGATTCTATACCTGCACTACTGGGGGACCCATGCAGATTTCATCAGGGCACTGTAGGGGTACACAGGTGTATTTCAACCCTGACAATGGAGGGGGAGCCAGTACGATTTCATATTGACACTGTAGGGGCAGTCAGGCCAATTTCATCAGGGCACTGGAGGGGAACTCAGACAAATTTCCTTAGGGCACTGGAGGGGAAAACAGGCTGATTTCAGCATGAAAACTGGAGGTGGAGTCGGAATGATTTCATCAGGACACTGGAGGGGTGTCATGCCAAATTCATCAGGGCACTGGAGGGGGAGACAGGCTGATTTCATCCCTGATAAAGGAGGGGGAAGGAGGCCGATTTCGTCCTGGACACTGGAAGGGGAACCAGGCAATTTTCATCAGGGCACTGGCGGTGGAGCCAGTCTGATTATATACCTGCACTGCAGGAGGACCCAGCCTGATTTCATCAGGATACAGGAAGGAGACCTAGGCCAATTTCATCCTGGACACAGGAAGGGTAGCCTGGCTGATTTCATCAGGGCACTGGAGCAGAAAAAGGGCGATCTCATCAGGACAATGGAGAGGATCTAGGCCGATGTCATCTCTGACACTGCAGGGGGACCGAGGTACATATATCAGGGCAGTTTAGCAGTATCCAGACCGATTTCATCTGGTCAATGGAGGGGGAGCCACGCCATATTTATCAGGGCACTGGAAGGGTAGCCTGGCCTATTTCATCACGGCACTGGAGGAGTAGCTAAGCAGTGATTATCAGGGCACTGGAGGGGGAACCAGGCAAATTTCATCAGGGTACTGGAGGAGAAACCAAGCCGATTTATTCCCTAACACTGGTGGGGGAGACTGTCCAATTCCATCAGGGCACTAGAGGGGGTAGCCAGGCTGATTTCAACAGGACATCGAAGGGGGAGCCAGGCGGATTTGAACCTGGACACTGGAGGGGGGCAAGTCCAATTTCATCCCTAAAACTGGAGGGGGAGCCAGTATGATTTCATCAGGGCACTGGAGGGGGACCCACGCAGATTTCATCAGGGCAATGGAGGGAGAGTCAGGCCAATTTCATCAGGGCACTGTGGGGGAAACAGACTGATTCCATCAGGACACTGGAGGGGGATACAGGTCGATTTCATCAGGGTATTGCAGGGGGAATCAAGACGATTTCATCCCTTACACAGGAGGTGGAGACATGCTGATTTCATCAGGGAACTGGAGGAGGAACCAAGCTGATTTCATCCCTGCACTGGAGGGCGAGTCTGGCCGATTCCATCAGGGCACTAGACGGGGTGTCAGGCCGATTTTATCAGGGCACTGTAGGGGGAGCCAGGCGGATTTGATCCTGGACACTGGAGAGAGAGTCAGGCTGATTTCATCCCTAAGACTGAAGGAGGAGCCAGTCTGATTTACATCCCTGACACCGTAGTGTCAACCAGGCTGATTTCATCAGGGCACTGGAGGGGGAACCAAGCCAATTTCATCTCTAACACTGGAGAGGGAGACTGGCTGATTCCATCAGGGCACTAGAGGGGTTGACAGGCCAATTTCATGAGGGCATTGGAGCGGGACCCAGGAAGATTTCATCCTGGCCACTGAAAGGGGAGCCAGGCCAATTTCATCCCAGATACTGGAGGGGGAGCCAGGGTGATTTAATCCTACACACTGCGGGTGAGCCAGGTTGATTTCAACTCTGACACTGGAGTGGGAGCTAGACTGATTTTATACCTGCACTGCAGGAAAAGCAGGCCTTCTTCATCAGGGCACTGATTAGATACCTGACTTGGAGGGGGAGCCAGGCCAATTTCATCTGGAAATTGGAAAGGGAGGCATGCAGATTTCATCAGGGCTCTGCAGGGGGAGCCAGTCCAATTTCATACCTGACACTGGAGGGGGATCCAGGCCTATTTCATCAGTGTATTTGAGGGGTAGCCAGGCCAATTTCATGCTGGACAGTGGAGGGGGAGCCAAACCTATTTCATTGTGGACACTGGAATGTGAGTCAGGACAATTTCTTCTGGACACTGGAGAGGGGATCGGGATGATTTTACACCAGCACTGTTGGGGGAGCCAAGCCGATTTCATCAGGGCACTGTAGGAGTACCCATGCTGATTTCATTCCTGACAATGGAGCAGGAGCCAGGCTGATTTCATCCAGATAGTGGAAGGGGAGCCAGGCTGATTTCATCAGGGCACTACTAGGGGACCCAGGCTGAATTCATCCTGGACACTAGATGTGTAGCCAGGCTCATTTCATCTGGGCACTGGAGGGAGACTCAGGCATAATTCATCAGAGCACTGTAGGGGAATCCAGTCCGATGTCATCCTGGAATCTAAAAGGGTAGCCAGGCTGATTTAATCAAAGCACTAGAGGGTAAACAGGCCAATATAATCATGGCACTGGAGGGGATCCAGGCCGATTTCATCAGAGCATTTGAAGGGGTGCCAGGCCGATTTTATCAGGGCACTGGAGGGAATCCAGGGCGATTTCATCAGATAATTGGAGGGGTTATCCTAGCCGATATCATGCTGGACACTGCATGGGGAGCCAGGCTGATTTCATCCTCGACACTGGAAAGGGACCCAGGCTGATTTCATCCCGGACACTTGACGGGGAGCCAGGCTGTTTTCTTCTGGACACTGGAGTGGGAGTCAGGCTGATTTTACACCAGCCCTGCAGGGGGAACCAAAGATTTCATCAGGGCACTGTAGGGGTACACATGCTGATTTCATCCCTGACACTGGAGAGGATCCTGACTGATTTCATGTGGACACTGGAAGGGGAGCCAGTCTGATTTTATCCTGGTCACTGGAGGGTGAGCCAGGTTGATTTCATCCTGGATACCGGAGGGGGAGCCAGGCTGATTTTATACCCACACTGCAGGGAAACCCATGTTTATTTCATCAGGGCACTGGAAGGGGAGCCAGGCAGATTTCAACAGGGTACTGGACGGGGAGCCAGGCCGTTTTCATCAGGGTACTGGAGGGGGAGACAGGCAGATTTCAACAGAGCACTGGAGGGAGAGTAAGGCCGATTTCATCCCTGAAACTACAAGGGTCCCAGGCCCAATTCTTCAGGGCACTGTAGGTGTACCCAGGCCAATTTCACCCTGACACTGGAGGGAGAGCCAGGCTGATTTTATCCCTGACACTAGAGGGGAAGCCAGGCTGATTTCATCCTGGACACTGGAGGGCGATCCAGACCAATATCATCAGGGCACATGAGGGGGAGACAGGCCGATTTCATTCCTGACACAAGAAGGGAAGACAGGCCAATTTCATCCCTGACACTGGAGCGGGAGCCAGGACAATTTCCTCAAGGCACAGTAGAAGGGGCAGGCCAATATCATCAAGTCCCTGGAGGGGGACCCAGGTGTATTTCATCAGGGCAGTGGTGTAAGAGCCAGGCTGATTTCATCAGGGCAACCGTGGGAGCCAGGCCAATTTCATCAGGGTAAAAGTAGGTGCCAGGCCGATTTCATCTAAGCACTAGAAGTAAAGCCAAGCCGATTTCATCAGGGCCATGGAGGTGGAGCCAGGCAGATTTCACCAGGGCACTGGAGGAGGAGCCATGCCGATTTCATCCCTGACCCTGCAAGGGGATGCAGGCCAATTTCTTCAGGGCACTGAAGGGGTATCCAGGCCTATTTCATACGTGACACTGGAAGGGGAGCCAGGCCAATTTCATTAGGGCACTCGATGGGGACCAAGCCCAATTTCAGCATGGACACTGGAGTGGGAGCCAGGCAGATTTCATCAGGGCACTGGAGGGGGACTAAGGCTGAATTCATCAGGGCACTAGAGGGGTAGACAGGCTGATTTCATCCATGACAAAGGAGGGGAAGCCAGGCCAATTTCATCCAGCATGCTGGACGTAAGCTAGGCTGATTTCATCAGGGAACTGGAGGGGGACCCAGGCCGATTTCATGAGGACACTGGAGGGTAGGCTTGTCCAATATTATCCCTGACACTGGAGGGGGAGCCAGTCATATTTCATCAGGGCATTGGAGGGGGATACAGGCTGATTTCATCCCTGACACTGGAGGGGCTGCCAGGCCGATTTCATCAGGGTATTGGAGGGAGCGATAGGCCAATTTCATCCCTGACACTGGAGGGAGATCCAGGCCAATTTCCTCCCAGACAGTGGAGGGGAGCCAGGATAATTTTATAACTGCACTGCGGGAGGATCTAGGCTGCTTTCCTCAGGGCACATGTGGAAGACCCAGGCTGAATTCATCCTGGACACTAGAAGGGTAACCAGGCAGATTTTATCAAATCACTGGAGGGTAAACAGGGAGAATTCATCAGGGCACTGGAGAAGATCTAGGCCGATTTCAACCCTGACACTGCAGGGGAACCCTGGTCCTTATATCAGGGCACTGTAGGGGTATCCAGGCCTATTTCATCTGATCACTGGAGGGGGAGCCAAGCCGTTTCTTCAGGACACTGGAAGGGGACCCATTCTGACTCCATCAGGACAAAGGAGGGAGACCAAGGCCGATTTCATCTTGGTCACTGGAGGGGGACCCAGGCCAATTTCATCAGGGACCTGGAGTGGGCACCAGCCCAATTGAATCCTGGACACTGGAGGAGGACCCAGGCCGATTTCATACCGGACTGCGGAGAATGAGCCAGATTGATTTCATCCTGGACACTGGAGGGGGAGCCTGGCCGATTTCATCCCTAACACAGGAGTGGGAGTCAGGCTGATTTCATCAGGGCACTGGAGGGGGAGCCAGGCCGATTTCATCCGGGACACTGGAGGGGGAGCCGGTTGATTTCATCCAGAACACTGGAGAGGGAGCTAGTCCGATTTTATCTGGACACTGGAGCTGGACCCAGGCTGCTTTTATACCCGCACTGCAGGGGGAAACAGGCCGATTTCTTCAGGGCAATATAGGGGCACCCAGAATGATTTCATCCTGTAAACTGAATGGGGAGACAGTCCGATTTCACAACTGACACTGGAGGGAGAGCCAAACCAATTTAATCCCTGACACTGCAAGAGGACCCAGGCCTATTTCATTAGGGCAATGTAGGTGTATCCAGGCCAATTACACCCCTGACTCTGGAGGGAGAGCCAGGCCGATTTCATCCCTGACACTGGAGGGGGAGCCAGTCCGATTTCATCCAGGATACAGGAGGGGGAGCCAGACTGAATTCATCTTGGAAACTGGAGAGTGATCTAGGCCGATTTATTCTGGACACTGTAGGGACAGCCAGGTTGATTCTATACCAGCACTTGGTGGACCCAGGCCAATTTCATCAGGGCATTATATGGGTACCCAGGCCTATAAAATCCCTGATAATGGAGTGGGAGCCAGAATGATTTCATCTGGACACTGGAGGGGGGCCATGCAGATTTCCTGAGGGCATTGGCAGGGGAACCAGGCCAATTTCATTAGGGCACTGGACGGGGACCTAGGCTGACTTCATTAGGGCACTGTAGGGGGACCCAGGCCGATTTCAGCATGCACACTGGAGGGGGAGCCAGGCTGATTTCATCAAGCTACTGTAGGGGAATTCATGCCGAATTCGTCAGGGCACTGGAGGGGAAGACAGGCCGATTTCATCCTTGACAAAGAAGGGGGAGTGAGGCAAATTTCATTCCAGACACTGGAGGGGGAACAAGGCAGCTTTCATCTGGGCACTGGAGGGGGTCCAGGTGGATTTCATCCTGGTCACTGGACATGTAGCCAGACTCATTTCATTAGGGCACTGGAGGTGGACCTGCTACACCTACGACTGTGTTGCCTGCGTGACAAATGCCTTGGGTGAGGTAGTTCCGTGGGAAAGGGGGGCTCGCGGCCCTTGGTTCTATGCCACTGGCGACCCCTCATCAATCTGCCTGAATCAAGGTGCCAGGCTACATGGAACCACGCAGATCTGCTTGCAGAGGCTGGCTGGAACTCTGCCTTCTTCTCTTTGCAGCTGTGACTATTGCTATTTCCTTATGTATTGATTCCAGGAAGTTAACTCTTAATGTTCCTGATGTGCCCCATAAAGAGAGTAATGATACCTCAAAAGTGGCTTCAATACCCCCACCTATGATTCAAGCTCTTAGGCCAACAGTTCAAGAGGGTCCCTAAAGTTTGGAGGAATTCATGAATGATTTAGAGCAGAAAGATCTTATGATTCAGAAGGACGAAGATTCTAGCGAAGAGAGAATGAAAGTAAAGGTACAGGCACTCATAGGCAATTCACAGGCGCAGCCGACAGCAGCTGCAAGGAAGCAGTTACAGGAATTAGTCATTCCTACAAAAATTATCCAGGGACAAATAGAGTTTCTCATCAAGGGTCAATGGTGGAAACCCGCTAACTTTAATCCTAGACATAATAATTATTTAGAGCCATTACCTTTTATGGGAGCTTATGACGTACATGGGGACCAATGGGTGAATCATAATGGTATGAAAACAGAATGGCATAAGTTACAGTTTATGGAAAGATTAGCTAGGTACCGACCCCCCTGGTGCCTTCTCATCCGCAGGCAAAGGTTAAAATACTTTCACACAAATGAAACCATGGTTAGAACAATGATGGAAAGGGTTTAATTTTGATACAGAACAGAGGTGTAGAAGGAAAACTACAGCTAGGGCCGTAATGTTCTCTGTCCGGATGAGGAACCACAAAAGAAAAATAAAGGCTATACTCATGAGATCTGTTAATCATTCTGAGAAAATTGTGTGACTACATTGTTGATTCTATGTCTATCACCTTACTGGCTGATTGCCGTGTTTCCTCAAGTCACTGTATAAAATTCACTGCTTAGTCTGAGTAAAACTGCAGCAGCTTCACAACATACTCTCGTGTCTGTGGCTGTCTGTCACTCGCCAAATCCCACTTATCCTGAGTACCTTCACCCCGTTCTCCCTCGGTCTGGTGGTCCAGCGGCATGGACCCAGTCTTATTTCACCAGGGCACTGGAGGGGAGCCTGGCCAATTTCATCAGGGCAAGAGTGGAGTCAGGCCGATTTCATCTGAGCACTAGAAGGGAAGCCAAGCTGATTTCAACAGGGCACTGGAGAGGGAGGCAGACCGATTTTATCCCTGACACTGCAAGGGGACCCAGGCCCATTTCTTCAGGGCATTGTAGGTGTATCCAGGTCAATTTCACCCCTGACACTGGAGGGAGAGCCAAGCAGATTTCATCCTTGTTACTGCAGGGGGAGCCAGGCCGATTTCTTCCCTGACACAGGATTGGGAGCCAGGCTGATTTTATACCCACACTGCAGCGAAACCCAGGCCGATTTCATGAGGGCACTGGAGGGGGAGTCATGCCAGTTTCATCCCTGACACTTTAGGGGGAGCCAGGCTGAATAACCAATGCACTGGATTGGGAGCCACGCCGATTTCATCCTGGACACTGGAGAGGGAGCTAGACTGCTTTCATCTGTTACACTGGAGGGGGAGCCAGGCCAATTTCATTAGGGCATTGAAGGCAGAGCCATTCTAATTTCATCCCGGACATGGAGGGGGACCAAGGCCTATTACATCAGGGCACTGTAGGGGGAGCCAGGCCCATTTCATCCCTGACCCCGGAGGGGGAGCCAGGCAGATATCATCCTGGACACTTGAGGGAGAGCCAGGCTGATTTCATCCTGGACACTGGAGAGGGAGCCAGGCTGATTTTATCCAGACACTGGAGCTTGACCCAGGCTATGTTTATACCCGCACTGCAGGGGAAACATGCTGATACCTTCAGGCACTGGAGGGTCATGCAGGCTGATTTCATCCTGTACACTGGCGGGGGAGCCAGGCCAATATCATCCCAGATACTGGCAAGGGAGCCAGGGTGATTTCATCCTGGTCACTAGAGGGTGAGCCAGGTTGATTTCATCCTTGACACTGGAGGGTGAGCCAGGCCAATTTCATCCCTGACACAGGAGTGGGAGCCAGGCAGAGTTTATACCCACACTGCAGGGAAACTCAGGCTTATTTCATCAGGGCACTGGAGGAGGAGCCAGGCCAATTTCATCAGGGCAAGATTGGAAGCCAGGCCGATTTCATATGAGCACTAGAATGGAAGCCAGGCAGATTTCATCAGAGCACTGGAGGGGGAGCAAGGGAGATTTCAACTGGGCACTTGAGTGGGAGCTAGGCTGATTTCATCCCTGACACTACACAGGAACCCAGGACAATTACATCAGGGCAAGGTAGGTGTATCCAGGCCAATTTCAACCTTACTCTGGAGGGAGAACCAGGCTGATTTCATCCCTGACACTGAGGGGATCTGGGCCTATTTCATCCTGACTCTGGATGGAGAGCCAGGCTGCTTCTATACCCACACTTGGTAGACCCAGGCTGATTTCATCAGGGCACTGTAAGGGTTGCCAGGCATATTTCATCCCTGACACTGGAGTGGGAGCCAGAAAGATTTCATCTGGACACTGGAGGGGGGCTATGACGATTTCCTGAAGGCACAGGAGGGGGAACCATGCCAATTTCATCAGTGCACTGGAGGGGGAACCAGGCCGATTACATCAGGGCACTGGAGGATACCCAGGCCGATTTCATATGGGCACTGGAGGGAAACCCAGGCTGATTTCATTAGGGTACTGGAGGTGGACACTGGCCGATTTCAGCCTGGACACTGGACATGAAGCCTGGCTGATTTCATTAGGGCACTGGAGGCGACCCAGGCTTAATTCACTAGGGCACTGGAGGGGGAACCAGGCTGATTTCATCAGGGCAAGAGTGGGAGCCAGGCCAATTTCATCAAAGCAAGAGTGGGAGCCAGGCCGATTTCTTCTGAGCACTAGAAGTGAAGCCAGGCCAATTACATCATGGCACTGGAGGGGCAGCAAGGCTGATTTGATCCTGGAAACTGGAGTGGGAGCCAGGGCGAATTTTCCAGACACTGGAGGGGGAGGGAGACTGATTTGACACCAGCATGCAGGGGGACTCAAGCCGATTTTATGAAGGCACTGTAGGGGGAGCCATGTTGATTTCATCCAGACACAGGAGGTGGGGCCAGGCAGATTTCATTAGGGCACTGGTGGGGGACCCAGTCCGATTTCAGCATGGATACTGGAGGACGAGACAGGCTGGTTTCATCAGGATTCTGGAGGATTAGTCAGGCTGATTTCATCAGGGCTCTTGAGAAGGAGACGGGCAGATTTCATCACTGACGCTGGAGGGGGAGCCAGGCCAATTTCATCAGGGCACTGGAGGGGGAGCCATTATGATTTTATCCCAGACACTCAAGGGTGATCCATGCTGATTATATCAGGGACCTGGAGTCATTCCCAGGCCGATTTCATCATGGCAGTGAAGGGAGAGCCAGGCCGGTATCATCTTGGACACTGGAGGTGGAGCCAGTCTTATTTCATCCTGGATACTGGAGAGGGAGCCAGTCTGATTTTTGTTTTTGACACTGGGAGCTGGACCCAGGCTTCTTTTATACCTGAACTGCAGGGGGAAACAGGCTGATTTCATCAGGGCACTGGAGGGGCACCCAGACTGATTTCATCCTGTACACTAAAGCGGGAGCCAGCACGATTTCATCCCAGATACTGGTGGGGGAGCCAGGGTGATTTCATCCTGGACACTATAGGGTGGGCCAGGCTGATTTCATCATGTTCACTAGAGGGTGAGCCAGGTTGATTTCATCATGGACACTGGAGGGGAATCAGGCCGATTTCATCCCTGACACAGGAGTGGGAGCCAGGCTGATTTTATTCCTTCACTGCAGGGAAACCCAGGTTTATTTCATCAGGGCACTGGAGGGGGAGCTAAGCTGATTTTCTCAGGGCAAGATTGGGAGCCAGGCCATTTTCATCTGAGCACTAGAAGGGAAGCCACGCCGATTTCATCAGGGCACTGTAGTGGGATCCAGGCAGATTTCAACAGGGCACTTGGGGGAGAACCAGGCAGATTTTATCCATGACACTGCAAGGAGACCCAGGCCGATTTTATCCCTGACACTGCAAAGGGACCCAGGCCCATTTCTTCAGTGCATTGTAGGTGTATCCAGGCCAATTTCAGCCCTGACAATGGAGAGAGAGCCAAGCCAATTTCATCCCTGACACTGGAGGTAGAGCCAAGCAGATTTCATCCCTGACACTGGTGGGGAGCAGGCTAATTTCTTCCCTGATACTGGAGTGGGAGCCCGGCTGATTTTATACCCACACTTCAGGGAAACCAAGGCCGATTTCGTCAGGGCACTGTAGGGGAACCATGTCGATTTCATCCCTGATGCTTTAGGGGAGCCAGGCCTAATAATCAATGCACTGGAGGGTGTGCCAGGCCGAATTCATCCCTGACTCTGGAGGGGGTGCCAGGCCGATTTCTTCCCTGACACAGGAGTGGGAGCTAGGCTGATTTTATACCCACACTGCAGGAAATCCCAGGCCAATTTTTTCAGGGCACTGGAGCGGGAGCCATGCCAATTTCATCCATGACACTGGAGGGGGAGCCAGTCCGATTTCAACAGGGCACTGGAGGTGTTCCCAGTACATTTACATCAGGGCCCTGGAGGGGTACACAGACCGATTGCATCAGGGGTCTGAGGGGGAGACAGGCTGATTTCATCCCTGACAGAGGAGGGAGTACCAGGCTGATTTCATCCCTGAGACTGGAGGGGGAGCCAGGCCATTTCATCCTGGACACTGGAGGGGTTGCCAGGGCGATTTCATCAGAGCACTGGAGGGGGAGACAGGCTGCTTTCATCAGGACACTGAAGGCAGAGCCAGTCTGATTTCATCCCGGACACCTTAGGGGTACCCAGGCCGATTATATCAAGGCACTGGAGGGGGAGCCAGGCCGATTTCATCTTGGCATTTGAAGGGTAGCCAGGCCGATTTTATGATGGACTCTGGAGGGGGAGCCAGGCCAATTTCAACCTGGACACTGGAGTAGGAGCAAGGCTGATTTTTTCCAGACGCTGGAGGGGGACCAAGGCCAATTTCATCAATGAACGGGAGTGGGTGCCATTCTGATTTCATCCTGGACACTGGAGGATGACACAGGCCGATTTCATACCGGACTGTGGAGAGGAAGCCAGGCTTATTTCATCTGAACACTTGAGGGGGAGCCAGGCTGATTCTATAACTGCACTACTGGGTGTACCAGGCCAATTTCATCAGGGCACTGTAAGGGTAACCAGGCCGATTTCATCCCTGACACTGGAGGGGGAGCCAGTACGATTTCATCTGGACACTGGAGGGGGAGCAAGGCTGATTTCATCCCAGACACTGGAAGGGGACCTGAGCTGATTTCATTAGGGCACCGGAGGGGGATTCCTGCTGATTTCATCCTGGACACTTAAGGGGGAGCCAGGACAATTTTATCCATGACACTGTAGGGAAAACCAGTCTGATTTCATCCCTGACACTGGAGGGGGAACCAGACTGATTTCAACAGGGAATTGGAAGGGGAACCAGGCCAATTTCATGATGAACATTGGAGGGGGAGACAGGCCGATTTCAACCTGGACACAGGAGTGGGAACAAGGCCGAATTCTTCTGTACACTGGAGGGGGAGTCAGGCTGATATTACACCAGCACTGCAGGGATCCTTATTGAATATATGAAATTAGATAAAACAAAAATTTTAATTTGATAAATGTCTAATAACCAAAATATACACATTGAGCACTAGAAAACATATAAATAAAATTAAATTCTTACGTGATCAAGTTCTAATATCCAAAATATACATATGTAACACAAGAAATCAGAAAAACAAAATCCTCATTTGATAAAGGTCAAATATCAAAACTATAATTATTGAAAACAAGGAAGTAAATGAGATAAAAATTCTCCACTGACAAAGCTCTAATATCCAACATGTACATATTGAATACAAGAAACCAGAAAAAAAAGCAAAATCTTCATCTGATAAAGGTCAAATATTCAAAATATACTTATTGAACACAAGAAATTAAATAAAACAAAATTTCTCACCTGATAAAGGTCCAATACCAAAAATGTACATATTGAACACAAGAAATTAGATAAATAAAATAAAAATTCTCACCCAATAAAGGTCTAATACCAAAATATACAAATTAAGGACAAGAAATCAGAAAAATAAAACAAGAATTCTCATTTGATAAAGGTCTAATATCCAAAACCATACAGAGGGAACACAAGAAAATTGGATACATTAATAAAAAATTCTCATTTAATAAAGGTCTATTATAAAAAATATGCATATGGAACACAAGAACTTAAAAAAATCAAAAATACTTATCTGATAATGGTCTAACATCCAAAATATACATACTGAACACAAGTAATCAGAAAGACCAAAAATTCTCATGTGATAAAGGTCAAATGTCAAAAATATTGTTATTGAAAATAGGAAATTAGATTAAAAAATGTGTCATATGATAATGGTCTAATATCAAAAATATACACATTGAAAACAAGAAATCAGATAAATAAAACAAAAATTCTCCTGATACAGATTTAATTCCAAAAATATACATACTGAATACAAAAAATAAAATAAACAAATATTCTCCCTGATTAATTTCTATATGGAAAATATAGATATTGAACATTAGAAATCAGATTAATAATACAATTTTCATCTGAGATGTGTCTTATAGCAAAAATTTACATATTGAAAATAAGAAATAAGATAAATAAAGCAAAAATTTTCATTTTCATCTGTAAAATGTCTAAAATCAAAAATATATACACTGAACAAAAGTAATCAGAGAAACAAAAAAATCTCTGGTGATAAACATTAAATATCCAAAATATCGACCAGAACATATAAAATTAGATAAAACAAAAAGTCTCACCTGACAAAGGTATAATATCCAAAATATACATATTGAACAGAAGAAATCAGGTAAATAATACAAAAATTCTCATCTGATAGAGGTCTAATATCAAAAATATATAACTTGACCACAAGAAATCAGATAAATAAAACAAAAAATTTCTCATCTGATAAAGGTCTAATATCCTAAATATACATATTAAGCAGACAAAATCAGAAAAATGAAACAAAATGTCTCATGTAACAAAGGTCCAATATCAAAAATAGACATATTGAACAGAAGATATTACATAAAACAAAAATTTTCATCTGATAAATTGAAATATTCAAAACATGCATACTGAACCCCCCAAATCAGAAAAATGAAACAAAAAAATCTCATCTGATAAAGGTCTAAAATCCAAAATATACATATTGATAACAAGTAATCAGAAGTGCCAAAAATTCTTATGTGATAATGGCAAAATATCAAATATTGTTATTTAACCTAGGATATTAGATAAAACAAATATTCTCAGCTTATAAAGTCTAATATCCTAAATATACATATTGAACACAAGAAAATAAATAAAATAAAAATTCTTACATCATAAATGTCTACATCCAAAATATACATATTGAGCATTAGAAATCATATAAATAAAATTGCATTCTCATGTGATCAAGTTCTAATATCCAAAATATACTTATTTAGCACAAAAAATCAGAAATAGAAAAAATCCTCATGTGATAGAGGTCAAATATCAAAAATATAATTATTGAACACAAGAAATTAAATAAGATAAAAATACTCCCCTGATAAAGCTCCAATATCCAAAATGTACATATTGAAGACAAGAAATTAGAAAAAGAAAACAAAATCCTCATGTGATAAATGTCTAATATCAAAAACATTCTAGTTGAACACAAGAAATTAAAAGAAATATTCTCATCTGATAACTGTCGAGTATCCAAAAAATATATATCTAACACAAGAAATTAAATAAAACAAAAATAATCTTATGATAAAGGTTTATATCCAAAATAAATATATTTAACATGCAAAATTAAATAAAACAAAAATTATCACCAGATAAAGGTCTAATATCCAAAATACACATATTGAACTCAATGAATCAGATGAATTAAAAAAATTATAGAATAAATGTCTAAAATTCAAAATATACACACTGAACACAATAAATCACAAAAAAAGAAGATACTCATGTGATAAAGGTAAAAAAAAAAAATACTCTCCCATCTGGACCAGAGGTAAGTGCATGGGTTATAGTCATTTAGTCAACTGCACCTGGATCCCACCACTGAACACAGGCCACCCAGGGAGGACCTGACCAAGTTGGCCCGTTTCCTGCCAATCGGCAGCCCTGTGAGAAGGCTCTCCTTTTCCAAGATGCAGGCAGACACTACAGTCTCTACACCCTGCCACAACACCCATTTGCCCGAGACCCCAGCCACTTCCTGAGACTCAGAGACCAGCGCCAAGCTTCCATCCTGCCCTGGAACTCCCATCTGGACCAGAGACCAGAGGAACTCCCATCTGGACAAGAGGAGCTCCCATCTGGACAAAATAAGGAGAACCCAGGGACTTCCCCAGACTCAGAGTCCAGCCCCCAGCTCCTATCCGGCCAGCACTCTCATCTGGACCAGCGCTCCCATCTGTCCCAGAGCTTCCACCTGGACCAGAGAGAGGCTCCCTAAATCTGTCAACTCTCTCTGGACCAAGTACACTGATAAGACCAAGAACAAACACAAGAGGAGATGGGCAGACATGAAGGCAGAAGTACATACAACAAAATAAAGAGGAATACAGCAACACCAGAACCTAGCCCTTCGCCAACAGCTAGACCTGAACATCCCTCAATGGAAGATGATGAAGAAGAAAACAACCTTATAAATAACATCATGAAGAGGCTAGAGCCTTATATAGAAGAAATCAAAAATAAAGTAGAGGAACAGAAAAACAAAAAATGGGAAGAATGTTATAAAAAACTTGAGGAAAGGACAATTAAAGCAGAAGAAAACAATAAATCCTTGAATGAAAATCATTGTTGGAGACTGACCCAGGACTGTTATGTCCTTGAGTTTTTCTGCTTCATGCTGACTTGCTAAAAAAAGGCGTCCTTGGCCTAGCCACAAGAATGTACGATTAGATAGGCCACTTGGAATAAACTGTAAATCAGCTAGCTGCAAGGGCCTGGGACCCAAAACACTCCCCACCCTGACCACCCTGATTTTTCTCAAAATTTTCCACTCTCCTTTCCCTGCTCCCCCTCCCTGCCTGAAATCCTGCTCATAAGCTGTAGCATCCTGCCAATAAAGGAGACCTTGACGTGACTCAGACTGACTCTGTCTTTCTTTATGCACCTGGTCTCCTTCTCCTCTTGCCCCCATTGGCTTTCAGGTGGTTCCCTCCTCGTGACCCTTGAATAACCTGACCTGCTGGACGTGTCAAGTGGCATCCAACGTTGGGGCTCGAGGCCCGGTGACCCACCGGATGACAGATGAAGAGAAGGTCCGGCCGGACACACACATTTTGGTAGAGGCACCCAGACAGCATCACTCGTGCGATGTGGGCTACATTGAGGTAAGACTTGTCGTCCCATAAGCCATGGGCAAAGTACTGTCTAAAGAAGCTCTCTTTATAAAAGAGATGAAGGATAATCTCAGGGAGAGGGGAATAAGAGTAAAAAAAAGACTTGATAGAATTTTTCTGTTTTGTGGAGGAAAAATGTCCCTGGCTGGTCATCAACGGCCCAGGCATTCACCCTCTGATTTGGAATAAAGTAGAAAAAGATATCAATAAGATGCTTAGAGAAGGGGAAAATATCCCTGATGCATTTTTTAGTTTCTATGGAGTAATAAGAGATATCCTAAAGGACTCAGAAAAGGATGGTAGAGTGTCACATTTACTGGCACTCGCAGAGGACCTATTAAATGATGTATCTTATCCAGAAGAAAAAAAGGGCGAAATAGCTTCAGTTAAGGCAGGTCAGAAAAATGAGAAGGTTAACGCCGCAGCCAACACAGACAGACGGGACAGAACTGATGGTAAAAGCGAAAACAAAAGCAGCCTCGTCACCAAGGCAACAGGGGAAACTGGCTCTTGCGCTCCTTCTCTAATAGATGAGCCTGTATTGGAAAAGGACTTGGACCCCCCTTTAATCATACCTCCCCCGAGATGTGCAGTTAAAAAATTCGTAAATAAGTATAAAAATAAGTATGGGCCAAGGAAATACAAAACAACTGTTTGTACATTTACTTAAAGATACCTTAAAGGCCAGAAGTACTAAAGTAGGATGTAAACAACTACATAAATTTTTAGAACACATTGGAGTTAAGATATAGCAGTATTATGATAAGTATGGTCCAAAAAAAATATACAACAGATATTTTCAGTCTCTGGACACTCATTCAGGACAACTTAGACCTCTGTCCTGAAAGGCATAAAGTGTTTCCTAAATAAATTAAAATTAAAACTAAACATTCTGCCCTGTCAGAGAGACGGCTTTATGTGGATGCTTTTATAATGTTATTTGATGATGATGACTAGTTAGATTTTGACACTGAGGCAGAATTAGAGGGAAAGACTGCTTGCTAAATGTTATAATGAAGATTCTGTCATACCTCAAGATTCTTCCCCACCTCCATTCCTTCAAGGGCAGACACCAAAGCTGCAGACAAAGTCGCAGGGAGTTCATTCCTACAATTAGCAAGCTGAACAGATGTCCAAAGGGGAATCTGATGTTAATTATTAATTATTATAGTCAGAGAAGTTATAAAAAAAAGGTTTTTTTTTTCAGGAACACTGGCTGCCAAGGACACACTCTGTGCCTCCTTTCCTTCCTAAGCCAAGTTCTTCACTGTGATAACATCAAGGTCTCTTCTGCTGGCCAGCAACTTCCAATTTTAACCCACTTTAACCCTTCTGTGTCCTGATACTGCTTGAGAAAAAATGTTGAACTACCAGTCTGCATACTCTGATGTTTTGGAAAACAACTATGGTTTGTCTCCACAGAAAAAGAAAAAAAATACATGGATTCTGGTCATTTGAGTTCAATGGGTTACAAATACTTGTCATCATTTAAGAGAACTGATTACAAATTATTATTGATTAAGATTAAAAAAAACTTCTGCTAATCTGAAATGTTTCACATTGATACAGGGTTTTAATATATTAATACAAAAATAAGTTTTTGTTATGATATATGCATATATCTATAAGTTTCTATTCTTGTTTGAAATGTTATGCCTATGCAGTGTTCTAAACTGCTGGGAAGAAACCACAAAGAAAGGAACTTTGATGGAAATTTGCATGTTGTCTAAAAAGCAAGAAAAGGTAAAATATTAAAATAATGATAAAAAAGAAAAAAAAGAATCTGTCTATATCAGGCTGATCCAAAAGAGCAAATATAGGAAGGGCCTGACCTAAAGATAAATGGTAAGTTATAAAAGATCAGAAAAGATATGAACTATGCTGAATGTGAAGGAAAACTGTACGATATATATGGGACTTAACCATGTTATGTTAATTCTGGTTTTCTTCATTTTAAAAATAGCTGATGATTCTTCATTGAAAAATGTTTATGTTAAAAATAAAAATATATACATATGTATGTATGTGGACATGTATATGACTTATGGGTATGAATGAAAGTTGGATACAACTGTATGTATGTGTGCATGTAACTATTGTTTAATATTAAACAGCAATCACATGGTCTTCCTCCATCTTGGCTTGTGACCTCATCCTGAAGTGGGCAGCCATGTGGCTGGCAACAGTCTTTAAATAAGGTTAAAGAATCTGTTCACTGTATCTCCTTTTAGACTAAGGAGGCAATAATCCTCAAATATTTTGGATTGAGGTAGATTTCTATATGATAACTCATGTTATAAAAATAAGATTTAAAAAGATAAGATCTAAAAACAATGTTTAATAACATATTAAAGCTGCACCTCAATACTTTTATACACAAGAATGCACCTTGCTCTGACAGGTAAACTTTGCAATTTAAGAGTCTCCCAGATGATAATGGTCTTAAAGACGTGAAGTGATTATGAGAAAGCAGCTTATGTGATTAATGATGAAGGATATGTAGTTCAAACTACTCCTGATTCAGCTCAAGTTGTTGAGTTGAGCTGTTGGGTTTTTCAAGTTCTTAAAGATAATTCATTTAATTTATATATAGATAGTCGATATATTTATAGAGCTCTTCAAGTTATAGAAACTGTTTCTTATATTAAAACTATTAATGAGCAAATAAGAATTTTATTTCAACTAATTCAGGATGCCATTCATTTAAGTAAATTGCCATATTTTATGGGACACACTAGAGCATGTTCAAATCTTCCTGGTCTGTTGGCTAAAGGTAATGCTTTAGCTGATTAAATTTACTCAGCTGATCACTTTGTCTCTAGCTGAGCTTGCTCAGCAATCACATGTTTTGTATCTTCAAAATAGTAAAAGCTTAAGAAAACAATTTGGTTTAACAAGAGAAACTGCTCATCAAAATGTTAAGAAATGTGCTACATGTCCACAATATTTGCCTGTACCTCACTTTGGAGTCAGTCCTTGAGATCTTCTTCCTAATCATTTATGGCAAATGGATGTCATTCATATTATAGAATTTGGAAAATTGAAATATGTGCATGTGACAATTGATATTTATTCAGGATTTTTAATGGAGGCTACTAAGCATGTAATTGCTCATTGCCTGAAAAGTTTCTCCTATATGGGGATACCAAAAGTTATTAAAACTGATAATGGATCTGGATATATTGATAAAGCTTTTTATCAGTTTTGCTCTCAATGGAAATTGAACATTTAAAAAAAGGTATTCCTTATAAACCTCAAGGACAAGTATTTTTGAGTGAGCCTATGGAAGTCTAAAATTGCAACTTCAAAAATAAAAATAAATAAATAAAACCAGGGGGAGTTATACCCCCAGTCACCACATAATGCTTTAAATATAGATTTAAAATTTTTTAATGTGGATGCTGCTAGAAAATCTGCAGCTGATCAATTTTGGCATGAAGGCACCACCACAAAATTTGCTCAAGTTAAATGTAAAGATCCTTGTACTGGCTTATGGAAGGGCCCCAACCTTGTTTTAATATGGAGATGAGGGCATGCTTATGTTTTCTCACAAGATGGAAATGAAACTCATTGGTTGCCTGAAAGATTGGTGCAGTATATGGAACAGAGAGATGCTGATCCTGATGTTGCTGATGACCATCCACTAGAATAAAACCTATTGGGCCTATGTTCCTGATCCACCAATTTTATATCCTGAAACTTGGAAAGGAAAAGAAATTGTGGTTGCAATTAATGATACAGTATTTTTCTTTCACCCCCTTTCACTTTCTTAAAAATACAAAGTCTAAGCCAGTTCCCAATGCTTGCACAGTATTTATAGATGGATCAAAGAATGGTCAAGCTGCATATGTTTATAACCAGCAACAAAGGGTTATAAAAACTCTTTAAGTCCGCCCAGTTGGTGGAGCTTTACGCCGCTCTAGCTATGTTTGAAGCATTTGAGGCACGTCCCCTTAACCTGTATTCAGACAGTAAATATGTGGTGGGAGCTCTGCAGGTCCTGGAAATGGTGCCAGTAATTCAGCCAAACACCCCAACTTTTGAGATGTTTTCAAAAATTCAGAGATTGATTCACCAAACATCAAAGCCCGTTTTTATCGGGCACATTCGTGCTCACACTGGACTGCCTGGACCTCTAGCACTAGGGAATGAACTTGCGGATGCTGCTACATGCTCACCCCCTAGTTCTGCTTATAGAACAAGACCAGATCGCAGCTGCCCTCGAAGCCCACCGATTATACCACCTTAATGCCCAGACCTTGAGACAAAGGTACTCACTTAATAGAGAGCAGGATAGAGAAATTGTCAAAAGCTGTAAAAAATGTCTAATGTTTTTGCCCGAGCCCCATTATGGGGTAAATCTCAGGGGGGCTTGTTCCAGGACAAATTTGGCAGATTGATGTCACCCATGTCGCTTTCTTTGGAAAACTAAAATATGTACACATTAACATTGATACCTTCAGCGGGTTTATTAGTGCCTCCGCTCACAGTGGGGAGGCCACTAAGGATGTCATCAACCATATGCTACATGTTTTCACTGTGCTGGGACAGCCAAAATGTATAAAAACTGACAATGGCCCGGGGTACACTAGTAATAGATTTAAACAATTCTGCTTGCAATTGGGAATAAGGCATGTCACTGGAATACCCTATAACTCACAGGGACAAGGCATTGTGGAACGGGCTCACCAAACCCTAAAGAACACTATTAGTAAACTCAGCTCACAGGAAACCTTGTTCCCTATCAAAGGAAACAAAAGGATGTTGCTTGCACATGCCCTCTTTGTGTTGAATTTCTTGACCTTGGATGGCTTGGGAAAGTCCGCAGCCGAACGGCACTGGCACCCAGAGACCAGCCCAGGATACACCCAGGTTCTCTGGAAAGATCCCATCACTGGAAAATGGGGCGGCCCAGATCCAGTACTAATCTGGGGAAAAGGGTCTGCATGTATCTATGACACCAAGGAAAATGGGGCCCGCTGGTTGCCCACAAGATTAATTAAACCCTACTCTATAAAAGGGGTCCCCTAAAAATAAATAATAACCTTGGGTCCAGGAATTAGCACTGAGACATGAATCTTTCTTTTGCAGGTATCCCTGTGACCCAAGGAAGGAGAAGGACCATGAGTACTCTCATCGCTCTCCCAGCATGCCTCAAGACCAGGAAAACCTGCCTCTATGCTCTTCATTTTCTTTTAATTTTGACCACCATCTCTATGTCCCAGGCCAGTCCCCATGCTTTTAAAAGACTCACTTGGCAAGTCATCTCCCAAACTGGGGAAACGGTCTGGCAGACGTCTGCCAATCACGCCCCTTTGTCATGGTGGCCGGACCTGACCCCTGATTTTTGTCAATTGGCTGCAGGATTAGATACTTGGGACATCCCAGATAAAGGTATCAGTGAGTTAAATACAAGTCATGGTAGTTCCCCTCATAGTCAGCGCACCTACACTGGTGGGTCCTACTGGGCCTGCAACACCGAATTAACCCCCTGTGTGTCTGCTCAGATATTTAATAACTCCCATGAATTCTGTGTACTTGTTCAGCTGTGGCCTCATGTCACATATCATGAGGAGAGCTCAGTGATAGAATTCTTTGGACAAAGGGGCAGATACACTCCAGAGCCTGTATCTATGACTACTGCCCTCATGTTAGGCATCAGAGGCATTGCTGCTGGAGTTGGTACAGGAACCACTGGTCTTGTACAAATCAACCACCTGATGCAGTTACAAATGGCCATGACCACCAATCTAGAGGTCCTTGAAAAGTCACTCACTTCACTTTCAGAGGTAGTACTACAAAACATAAGGGGTCTAGATCTGTTGTTCCTGAAGGAGGGAGGCTTATGTGCCGCCCTAAAGGAAGAATGTTGCTTTTATGCAGACCATACTGGTGTTGTCAGAGAATCCATGGAAAACTTGAGGGAAAGGCTAGCTCAGAGAAAAAGGGAATTTGAAAATCAGCGTGGATGGTTTGAAGATTGGCTGCAAGGATCCCCCTGGCTCCCCACCCTGATACCCACCATTTTAACTCCTTTGATTATTTTTCTTCTCCTCATCACCTTTGGCCCCTGTGCTTTTCAGCGGCTGACTCAATTTATCAAAAGTTAGATTGATTCGACCTTACCACAGCATATTTCAATTCACTATCATAGACTAGACACAGAGGAGAGCGGCCAGGAGCCCCCTCACAGACTCAGGTTCAGTGTCCTCGGGTCCTAACATCCCTTGGTTTCATTAGGACCATGATGAAGATGCCCCACACAGGCCCCTCGACTCGGGCGAGTCTGCCCCTGTGTGAGGGAAAGCTCCAGGCATGACTGGAGTGCAGCTGTGACTGCACAGGCTGGGGACGTGAGTGCTGTAATATCCCGAGAGCCTGGATTACATGCCCCGTTGCATAATGGTTGTGCGGTAGCAGCCTAACGCTCAGCGCTTATCAATTTCCATTCCCTCTGAAAAAACCGCACGGTCAGCTGATTCCCGCACCATGGGGACGGCTATAGTGTTTGAATCTGGGGAAACATCGTCTCCTGGACCTCTTTTCTCATAGCATAGAGGGACGGGGCCCCTATGATCCTCCAGAAGCCATTCCTTCAGACCCCCCAGACTTCTTAAAGCTCGACCACAAACGTGGTCCATTTTAAAGAAAAGAGGGGGAATTTGTTGGAGACTGACCCAGGACTGTTTGACCCAGGACTGTTATGTCCTTGAGTTTTTCTGCTTCATGCTGACTTCCTAAAACAAGGCGTCCTCGGCCTAGCCACAAGAATGTACGATTAGATAGGCCACTTGGAATAAACTGTAAATCAGCCAGCTGCAAGTGCCTGGGACCAAAAACACCCCCCACCCTGACCACCTTGATTTTTCTCAAAATTTTCCACTCTCCTTTCCCTGCTCCCCCTCCCTGCCAGAAATCCTGCTTATAAGCTGTAATATTCTGCCAATAAAGGAGACCTTGACGTGACTCAGACTGACTCTGTCTTTCTTTATGCGCCTGGTCTCCTTCTCCTCTCGCCCCCATTGGCTTTCAGGTGGTTCCCTCCTCGTGACCCTTGAATAACCTGACCTGCTGGACGGGTCAGATAGAGATACCATGATAAATGAAGACCCCATGGGAATAGAAAGAAGCAAAGTGCTAGAGAGGTCCCCAGGATTCCACAAAGATACTTCCACAATAGATTGCTCGAATTGGTTGAGAGAGTGCCTGAACTGACTTACTCTGGTGATTGGTTGGCCAAACACCCTAACTGTCGTGCTAGAACTCTCATCTATCTGATGAAAGCAGATGCAGAGATCCACACCCAAGCACCAGGTGGAGTTCTTGGAGTCCAATCGGTGAGAGAGAGGAGGATTATATGAGCAATAGATATTGAGACCATGGTTGGAAAAAGCATAGGCAGAAATAGCCAAACTAGTGGAAACACATGAACTATGAACCAATAGATGAGGAGTCCCCATGGAACTGGATCAGGCCCATTGGATAAATGAGACAGTCGATGAACTTGAACTTAGGAGGCCCCCAGGCAGTGGGACCTGGACCTGGACTTGGTGCATGGGCTGGCTTTTTGGAGCTTGGGGCCAATGCTGGGACACTTTGCTCAGCCTAGGTGAAGAGAGGAGGAGACTGGACCTGCCTTGACTGAATCTACCAGGCTGAGCTGAATCCCCAGGGGAGTCCTTGCCCTGGAGGAGATGGGAAAAGGAGGTGTAATGAGGAGAGGAGGGAGGTGAGAGGAGGGAGGACAGGGGAATACATGCTGATATGTAAAATTAAATTAATTATAAAATTTTTAAAAATAAGCAAAAAATAAAGTGCTTCTCCCATCAAAGTGCTAAAAAAATGTTTTTGCAAGCTTTGCTGACTCTTATTTCTTTCCCCAGCATGAAACACGATCCTTTATATTCTGATTTTTTTCAATGGAAAACCTTTTGCAACTCCCAAACATATCTGTTACAGTAGTTTATGTTAAAAAAAATTCCTCCCGGGCCGGAGAGATGGCTCAGAGGTTAAGAACACTGGCTGTTCTTCCAGAGGTCCTGAGTTCAATTCCCAGCACCCATATGGTGGCTCACAACCATCTGTAATGAGATCTGGCACCCTCTTCTGGCCTGCAGGGATACAAGCAAACAAAACACTATACACTTAATAAATAAATCTTTAAAAAAAAATTCCTCCCATTTTAATTGGGGCAGTTTACTTCCACTCAAATAAGCAAAACTTCCAAATAAGAATTGCAAGACAGAGAAGAAAATGTTAATAGTTGGACTCAATATACACTACATGAATTCTAGTAAGTCAACAAAATCATTTATGTGATTCTATTAAAATACACCAATGGGCACAGGTGACATTTATTTGCTATTAGATTAGCCTGATAAGCATTAGAATTCTGAGATTGGAACAGGCAAACACAACACTATACTTAGGATCAACCATGGTGATTTCTACCTTTCCTCTTCATCTTCTTTGCTTTTAGCATCTGAAAGTGGTTAATCAATAAAGAATAGCTAGCTGGTGAGTCTTTCCAAATGGCATAGGACAGGAGCACAATATTTGTTAACAGTCATGAAGAGAAGCGTTAATTTTTTTTTCAACTAAGTGAAGTGATTCTCTGCTCTAAAGCATCATTTTCAGCATTTTTTTTGTAAGTTTAGGATCAGATTCCTCTGTTCCCAGAAAGAGATGTTTATCAGAAAGAGATGTGCAGCTTAGGTCATATAAATGCTAGCTCATCACCCCCACCCAAAAAAAACATTCAAACAAACAAACAAAGTCCCAATTATGAAGGAAATGATTTATATGTCATGAATTATGACAGCACCCATTTCCATGGCACATCCCAACCCATCTTTTTGTAGGTAGAAGAAACTGACATGCTGAGAGGCTAAATTGCCAAAGACATTGCGGCGAGCCCCGGCCAGCGAGGAAGAAAGCCACGACACAAGGATTCTTCTCCAATCACGGTTTTACTGAAGTGCTGCTTGGTTGAGGGAGAGCTGGAGGTGAGGGGCCCCGACCACGGCAGTTGACGGGCTTTTATACAGGATGTGGGCGTGCTCTGCTGGCCTGATACACTAGGCGGATTGGGATTGGTGCATTGCTGTTACTGGGCGGAGTTGAACGGGAGAGCCGACGTGGTAAACAACCCAGGGCTCCGCCCTGGGAGGAAGTAATGGCGGACGGAGTTTCGGGAAACCGGCCGTCACAGTTCCCCCCTTTTGTTTAGTAATGGAGAATAGAGGACTTATTCCCATTCAGGTCCCCACCTCATGATGTGTGGACCGATCAAGGGAGGCCTAGGGCTAGATAAGCACTCCTTCTCCGGTGCAATGGGACAAACCCTCGGAGGTGCAAAGGCAGTGCAAAAGCCCAATAACTCCGAAGACCATCTACAATCCCTCTGGATGCAATGGCAAAATGCCTCCAGGTGCAAGGGCATTGTATTAGGCTTCCTTGAGCATGCTTATCCATGCTTGGGGAGAACTGCCTGCTTCCAATGCTGCCAGCGCTCTAGCAATTGCAACCTTCTCCAGCCTGCGACTTCGGGCTAAGCGGCACAGCAAGAACAACACCAACACAAATCCCACTAAGATTACCGCGCCAAACATGCCAACACCCACCCACTCCTTAAAGAAGGTAATAGAACTTCGCAGCCAATCCAGCATCTCTTCAGCAGAGGCAACATGCACTCGAGCGGAGTTAAGCATAATAATCTCAGCACGCAGAGTGAAATTATTAGGTGCTATGCTTTTATCCATTATCAGCATCAACCAGGTCATCATTGTCCACATCATCTGCTTTGTCGGTATTGTTAGCCGCGGCCGCTGCAACTCTTCTCACCAATCTCTGAGGCACCCAGATTGGATCCGTTCGAGCCTGGGGGAAAATACAAACAGATCCCCTGGATCTCTGTATCACAGGATCCGGTCCATACCATTTGTTATCCAAAACATCTTTCCACATTACATGTTGTGTCTTAGTTGTCGGACCTGTGACATGCCTGTCTGCTGCTGAGTGTCCTGAGGCGTCCAAATTTAAAAAATTAAGAGTGAATAAGGCAAGAGCAAGGTGTTCTCTGGGAGTAGCGTGTGTTGCAATTCCCCCTTTTTGTTTTTGCAACAACTCTTTTAAAGTGTGGTTGGCTTGTTCAACAATGCCTTGACCTTGTGGATTGTATGGTAATCCAGTCTTATGATTTACTTGCATTTGAGAAGTAAATGCTTTAAAGCCTTTGGAAGTATAGGCAGGCCCATTGTCAGTTTTTAGCATTTCTGGCTTTCCCCATGCCGCCCACGCTTCAAGGCAGTGAACCTTTACGTGGGCGGTCTTTTCTCCCGCTAGGGGGGTGGCATGTATAATCCCTGAGTACGTATCTACAGACACATGTACATACTTTGTTTTTCCAAATTCAGAAATATGAGTCACATCCATCTGCCATAGGGCCAGAGATTTTAAGCCTTTAGGATTTACTCCGGTAGATGGAGGGTGATGAAAGATAACACATGCAGGGCACTCTTTAACAATTTGTCTAGCCTGTTCCCTAGAAATATGAAACTTTAACCGTAAAGTATTTGCTGAAAGATGATACAGGGAATGAAAATTCTTAGCTGCAAACAATGGATCAAGGGCAATCAAAATTTCGGACCGCGTAGCCTTATCAACCAGATCATTCATAGCACTCATGGGTTCTGGAAGAAAAGTATGTGCCCTAATATGTCCAATATAAAAGGGAAGCTGCCTGGATAGAATTAACTGCTGTATTTGTTGTAATATGGGAGCTATCATGCTGCCCAAGTGAATATGAGAAGCAACCTCAAGGTTCTTAACAGCATTAACCACATACTGCGAATCAGAGAACAAATTAAAAGGTTGATCTGCAAATGCTTTAAACACTTCCAGGACAACGAGGCACTCTACCACCTGTGGTGCATTTGGCCTGAACTTCAAAACCATTGGCTTGGATCCCTGAATAGCATAAGCTCCTTGACCAGTCTTTGAGCCATCTGTAAAGATAGTTAAGGAATTCTGTACAGGCTCAGGAGAAGTAACTTTTGGAAAATAAACAACATTTCTTTGTACAAAGGACAATAATTTGTCAGCCGGATAATGATTATCAATCATTCCTGAAAAGGCTGTTAAGAAAATAGGCCAAATATCTGTAGTTCCAGCCAAAACTTCTATCTGGGCTTTGGTATAAGGCACAATGACTTTATTTGGTTCCTTAGCAAAATGTGTCATACTAAATTTAATGCCCTGTATTGCTTGATATGCTACAAGATCAGGATAATAATGCAAGGTTTTCGTGCCCAAAGCATGCCCATGTATCCACCACAGTGGGCTATCCTGCCATAACAAACCAGTAGGTGTGGTTAAGGTTGGCAGAATACACAAGATGAGGTCCTGGCTTGGCTCGAAGCGAGTCAGTTGTGCATCACCGATTGCTTTCTCCACTAACTTCAAAGCCTGGGCACCCTCAGGGGTAAGCTGCCGAGGTGAATTCACATCAGGATCCCCTTCTAGGATTGAAAAAAGTGGTTGTAGATCGTGCCTTGTGAGTGGCAAATACCCACGCAGCCAATTAATGTCTCCCAACAATTTTTGGAAGTCATTTAATGTCTTTAGATGTGCAGTTCGAATGCACAATTTTTGAGGTCTTACAGTATTAGATGACATTTGTGCTCCCAAGAATTGTACTATTCCCCTTTTCTGTACTTTCTCTGGGGCAATAAACAGATCTTTTGCGGCCAAACTGGAAGAGAGAGCACTAAAAGCATTTTCTAGCTCTTTTTCAGATGCCGCTGCCAATAGGATGTCGTCCATATAATGGATGACCCTCACCGAAGGAAAGCTATGGCGAACCGGTTCAAGAGCTTGCCCAATATAAAGCTGACACATAGTAGGACTATTGGCCATCCCTTGTGGCAACACCTTCCATTGAAATCTAGCATCAGGTTCTTTATGATTGGTTGAAGGGACAGTGAATGCAAACTGCTCTCTATCTCTAGGATGCAGCGGTATGGAAAAGAAACAATCTTTGATGTCTACAATTATCACCTCCCAGTTCCGGGGTATGGCAGTTAACAGAGGTAAACCCCTTTGTATAGGTCCCATAATTTGCATTTGGTTATTTATGACTCTCAAGTCATGGAGCAACCTCCACTTTCCTGACTTCTTTTTAATAACAAATATGGGAGAATTCCAAGGTGAGACAGAGGGCTCAATATGTCCCAAGGATAGTTGTTCCTGAACTAGTTCTTTGGCTGCTTTGAGTTTCTCCGAAGAAAGGGGCCACTGAGGCACCCAAACAGCTGACTCAGTTTTCCAAGGAATCTGTATCTGCAGACCCTCAGCGGCCCCTATGAAAAACCCAGTCCTTTTCTGTCAAGTTTTGTTTCAGTGCTCACTGGCTCAAGGCGGCCCTGTAACCGGGCTCCTAAACCTCGTCCTGGCATAAATCCTTGTTGTCTCATAAGGTTTTGACTTGTTTGAGAATAATCATTCATAAGAATGAGGCTCATTTGTTGCTGTATATCTCTGCCCCACAAGTTTATGGGTAACTCGACCACAAAGGGTTGAAATATTCCCTTTTGGTCCTCTGCTTCCCATTGAAGCATTTTGGCACTGATCTCTGGAGTTTGTTGATACCCCAGACCTTGTAATGATTGGGAAGCTTGTTGTAAAGGCCAATTAGACGGCCAACTCTGCTTACTCATGACACTCCGGTCAGCACCGGTGTCTACCAGTCCTGAAAAAACTTTACCTTCTATTGTTAATTGAAGCATAGGTCGATTATTGAGATCTAAAGACAGGCAGGCAAGATCTACTCCGGTAGAACCAAATCCCTTCTCTCCCCTAATTTGACTTTTAGCAGGGAATCTATCATGATTAGACTTTAACACTAGCAACTGAGCAATGCGATCTCCGGGTGCTATGGAAATGATACCTAGCGGAGAGTGGCACATGGCTTTGATGACCCCTGTATAGTCAGGGTCCACTACTCCTGGCAAAACCATCAGACCCCTAAGTGTGCTAGATGAGCGGCCAATTATCAATCCTACTGTTCCCTTATCCAAAGGTCCTTGCATGTCTGTTTCCACTGCCTGTATTCCCATTCTGGGAGTTAGTACCAATCCGGAGGTGGCACGGAGGTCCAACCCTGCGGAGCCTGCGGTTGCTCTCCTGATGTTGGAGGAGGCCGCATGTTGGGATCTTGGATTGCCCCATATGCTTTCCGGCCCTGGGGACGGGGGCCCTGCATCCCGTTTTTTGGACCTGCTGTTGCTGTATTTGTTCCAATTGGTTGGCCGTTAATATCTTTAACTGACCTGCATTCATTTGCCCAGTGTTTTCCCTTTTTACATCTGGGACATGTACCAGGCATCCTTGGGGCGTTGGCAGCCGGCTTATTGCCTTGTCTACAGTCCTTTTTTAAATGTCCGGTCATGCCACATTTGAAACATGCACCAGGATTTCTTCCACCGCGAGTAGCTGCCAAGACGGCAGCTGCAAGGCCAGCGTTAGTCAACGGTCCACCAATCTCCCTGCATGCTTTCAACCATGCTTCTAACCCTTTCCCTTTCCATGGGGTGATAGCTCTTCTGCATTCTTTTGTGGCCTGCTCATACACTAGCTGTTGTACAAGCGGCATAGCGGTCTCAGCGTCCCCAAAAATCTTTCCTGCTGCCTCCATCATGCGAGCCACAAAATCGGAAAAAGGCTCATTAGGTCCTTGTATAATCTTAGTTAAATTTCCAGACACCTCTCCTCTTTTAGGGAGCGTCCTCCAAGCTCTTAAATGTATCTGATTTATTTGTGTATAAACCTCGAGTGGAAATGCGGTTTGATTTGCTGTCCACTGTCCCTGTCCTAGTAGCATGTCTGCATTCCAATGAGGTTGTTGATTTTGAGCATTAAGTCTAGCTTGGACCTGGGCGGCATCAGTAACTATAGATTTAAAATCAAGATACTGCCCTGTGCTCAGACAGGCTCGCGCAATTTCTGTCCAATCGGAGGGAGTCATGGCTTGAGCAGTCAGCCGCTGCAATAAAGTTAGAGTATAGGCAGCGTTAGGTCCATAACTTCGAGCTGCTTCTACCAGATCTTTTAACTGCTTATACGGAATTGGTTCATGATATCTTCCCGTTTGCAGGTCCTCAAATACCGGAAATGCTGACGCTAACCGGGACCATGTTTTTCCTTGTATGAAATGGCAGCCATTAGCGGAAGCAACATAAGGAGGAGGAGTCTGTTTTGGAGCTCCTGAACTACTGTACCCTAGTGGGCCATATCTATCTTGCTCGTATCGAGCTGCTTCCTCCTCTAGGTCTTCCTCATCTATCTCAGAGATCTCTTCCTCTGAAGTCTCTTCCTCTGAGAGCCGCATGGCGGCAAATTCATCCAGCAGCGGAAATAGCGGTGCTGAAGGTTCTACATGCTTAGATTTTTCTTCCCCTTTTCTTTCTGGGGATTTCCTTTTATCTTCCTTTTTCCTTTTCATCCTCTGCTTATGACTGTCCTCCTGTTTTTCTTTTATACCCCCTTCTCCACTTTCAGCCTCTGACATGCTATCTTGGTGATCTGTTAGTGCTCTACGCCCTTGTTTTATGGCTTCCATACCTTCTCCCCCTTGTAGACAAGAGTGGCTTAGTCTCCGCCAGAAACAGCAGAGCAACACAATGATCACCAAAAACACAAAAATGACTGCAAGCAAAGGAGGGTTAATTCCACCAATTATATATATCATACCTGAGGACACTTACCCGACGTCGGCCGCTTTCCATGTAGAGTTCTGAATCCTTCTTCGGCCCCTCACCGGTGTCTGCTGAATGCGAGAGGTTCCCGGGTTTCGGCACCAGCTGCGGCGAGCCCTGGCCAGCGGGGAAGAAAGCCACGACACAAGGATTCTTCTCCAATCATGGTTTTACTGAAGCGCTGCTTGGTTGAGGGAGAGCTGGAGGTGAGGGGCCCCGACCACGGCAGTTGACGGGCTTTTATACAGGATGTGGGCGTGCTCTGCTGGCCTGATACACTAGGCGGATTGGGATTGGTGCATTGCTGTTACTGGGCGGAGTTGAACGGGAGAGCCGATGTGGTAAACAACCCAGGGCTCCGCCCTGGGAGGAAGTAATGGCGGACGGAGTTTCGGGAAACCGGCCGTCACAAGACATAACCAATAATTTCCTGGGTGGGCCTGCTGCCCTGCCCTTGACTTGCACTCTGTTCCTCAGACCTGCATTCTAAACATATACCTGAGGTTCTTACAGTTCCCAGCCAAGGACCTTATTATTTATTTTTGCATACTCTTGAATGAAGTTCAAAAGGGCCTGTTAAGGAGAAAATCAAAGTGACTTTTTCACAACTGATAAGGTTTATGTACTTTTGTAGGAGGAAATTTGTCAAAGATCTGTTTACAGAAACCTTGATGAAGAGGCACAGAAGTTAGAGGGAAACCAAGAAGCTTTCACATGGATGTGTGTACATCAGCCCTGGAGTTAATCTCCAAATTAGGTATCTAGTGGGACACATTGCCAGTCATTATTTACACCCCCACATACCTGGAATTTAAGGTACTAATTTGCTCTGAGGTTTAAGGAGCTTCTTCTGCCCTTCAAGGAAGGACATAACATAAGACTGAAATTCATAGTCAAGTCAGTGAATTGAGATCCAATTCCCCATAGCTGAAAAGATTAATGGTCATGAAATACAAAGAAAAATTCATTCATTGAAGTGAAGCTTACTATATATAATACATTGGAGGAATTTAGCATAGCACTTGATATGGCAAGACAATATTAGGGGACATTTGTTGACAGAGTGAAGTGGTTTGTGAGTCTATGGGTGTCTCTGTGTATTTGCAAAATTTGTCAGGGAAACACAGGTTGTGTTCAGGAGGAAGTAGGATCTCTTCTGAGACAAAGATGAGCATTTCATGAAATACACATCTCACTGACTGGTGAAAACCCCTCTGTCATAGAGAGCTTTCTTAACCTCTTTATTACATTGAGTTATCAGGCACAGCAACTAAGAATGGGAAAAATTGATCATAGCCCACAATTCCAGGCATAGTTCCATTTTTGGGAAATCAAGTTAAGAACTCAGCTAATCATATTACATCCACAGCCAAGAGCAGAGATAAACAAATAACCCATGCTACCTATTTGTTTATACTTATGCTCTTGATTCTTCATAATTACACAGTACACGTTGCAGAAAATGAAATGATTCTGCTCATTTTAGGGAGTCTTATCTTAATTAACAATTAATAAAATCCCACAGAAACATATTCAAAGTAAATCTTATATATATATAATTCATCATTGAGGGCCTGTCTTCCCAGGTGACAAGTTTCATTCAGTCTGATAATAAAAACTAAGAATCACACTGCCTCAACATCACTGCCAGGATTTGAGGAGATTTCTACCTGCATTCAGAGCTGTGGTTCTTAAGCTGTGGGTCACCACCCCATTGGGTGTTCCATGTCAGATATCCTGCACATAAAATATTTGAATTATGATTCATAACAGTAGCAAAATTGTTTCATTGTTTGTTAACTTAATGTTTAGATTTCATCACAACATGAGGAACTATTCTTAGCGATATTTAAAGAGTTGGGAAAATTGGAAAAATAAAGAACCATTGATTTAGAGTGGCCAGTGGAACCCTAGTGTCTATGTTCCTACATATGAAGGGGCTAGCATAGTATTTTCCTGAATGTCCTTTGCTCTATAGGAAACTCATGTTCTATGTGGAAGACTCCAGCTGTCTGGCCACCTTTACTACCCAGTAACAGTAGAACACTTTGAGCTACTCAACAGAGAGTAAAACACCCACTACATACATGCTGATGACACAGATTTTAGTCCCACTGAGCTCCATGACTGTATACCACTCCTATGAGTACTTTTTCCTAGGCTGTGTCACCCTCTTCCTCTAGCATAACTCTGTCTAGCTGCTCCCTGTAGACTCATTAATAGGAAATTGTTTAACAAGTGTCCTTCTCAGTCAGCATTAAGTCTATAATATCTTGTGTCTAAGGAGACAAGGAGATACAGGAACTTACGATGGACTATAGCATACATAAATTTCTGATATTAATACCTTGTGTACATAAAATTTCAGTAGCAGATAAACATTCAGTTCCACACATGGAAAGAACTAAAGGATGTCCAATCAATTGGAGAGAGATCTCTGGCTTTGAATAAAGAGTGTACTGAATGTTTTCCCTTGTATCTCAGCAGTGGCTCCTGCAAAGGTCTGCTTGACTTCTAGTGTATTATGACGAACGATCATTAGCGGGGAAGCAATGTCAGTTCCCATGAAATCTGAGGCTCATCCTTGGACATTCTATTGTATCCTGGAGATCCCTGGTGACCTCTATGATGTTACCTTTGTTGTGGCAACACCAACTGCCCATGGGAAGTTTATTCATTATCTTCACCATTTACTGAAGAATATGATAGCATACTGAAGAGTCAGGTTCAGAAAGAGAATGGAGAGGGTAGAGAGTCCAGAGAGTTACAGAAGAAAGCTGACCTTCAGCCTCAGTGTAAAACATCCAGAAAGAAATGGTCAAGGGAATTGTGTAATGAGTTCTGTGCAGAAAAGAGGAAGCTTCTTGGAGGAAATGGTCTTGAACTGTATCTTGAAGTAATGGGGCACATAAAGCTGCAGTCTCTGGGAACCAACACAGCTCCCTGATTTTCATTGCTCTTGAAATTCAAGGTTTCCAGGATATTAATTGTTTTGGCTCAGAGGTCAGGAACTGGTAAGGCCAAAGCTTTATGCTGGGAACTCTTGGCTTTTGTTCCATTTGGGAGATAGGCATTGATGAGTGTACCTGAGATCAACATTAAAATGGGAGGGATTAATGAGATTTGCCAATTTCAAGGCAGGGCATCACTGTACTTCAATCACACTGGCTAACTTTTGGTACTTCCCAGATGCTCTGTGTGTCCTAGGTTGTCATTGAGGTGACTTGTTGAGTCTGGTGACCATGTTCTGCCCTTATATGTCTTCTCCATCAATAGTTATATGGTTAGAGTAACCTGTCAAGATATTTGGGGAACCTCTAAATGATGGGGATGATTGTGAACTATGGCAATTTTCTCCTGACTCATAAACCCACAGTCTTGTGTACTTGGCTGCCAAGGTGAAATCTGAGACTGTATATGTGAATAAGCCTGAAGAGGCTATGTCCTTTGTTACTTGGTGCAATGCTAAGAAGGCAGAGAGAATGTGTTAGCTGAGATAACCACTTCCTTCAAATAGAGAAGACAGCTGAGTTTCCCTTAGTGGGCATGTGAAGCATGGGACAAAATAATTTGGGCTGTCACTGAGTCATTGGTAAATAAGCTTTCTCAAACTTTTGATTAGGACTCAAGGTGGTCAGTCCATAATCTTTGCCTTGTCATACTGCATGTTAATTTGTGTTCATCTACCCAAAAGGAGCACCAGGGAGACACCATCCCACCAAAACTTCCTCACTAAGTTGCAGGTGAAGCAGAATGTGTAGAGACTGACCAGTCAGCTACTAAAATGACAATTAAAAGAAATCAGCAGTGAGATCTCTTGATCTTTATCACAGAAGGATACATGAAGAATAGGTATTCATTCTTTCAAACCTTGTGGTTTCAATCTCAGGTCCACTCTGTCATCATGAATTCATTTTATATAAGGTCTGAGTTTCTGGTAGGCTGCATCTTCAGGGTATGCCTTTGACCAAAATCATGTCTCTGAATTCTTCCCAAAGGCAGAACCTCAAATGTGGGCACGAATGACATGAAGTTAAAGACTATTCTGCTCCCTCTAAAGAGAAACAAAAACGGAGTCTGTGGCATGGATAAAGAAAGTGTTGTACATATACTCAATGGAGTACTGCTCAGCAGAGAAAAACAATGACATCATGAGGTTTGCAGGCAAATGGATGGAATTAGAAAAAACATCCTGAGTGAAGTAACCTAGACTCAGAAAGACAAACATGTTTTTTCTAATTTCTTGTGTTCTATATGTATATAATGGATATTAGACCTTTATCAGGTGAGAATTTTTGTTTTAATTACCTGATTTCTTGTATTCAATTAGTATAGTTTGGATATTAGAACATTATCAGAGAATTTTGATGTTACTTAATTTATTGTGTTCTATAACTATATGTCTGATATTAGACCTTTATCAGATGAGAATTTTTGTTTTATTTAACTAATCATATCCACTATGTATATTTTGGATATGAGACCATTATCAGATGTGAGTTCTTGTTCTAATTATCTGATTTCTTGTGTTTAATAAGTGTCCTTTGGATATTGGACCTTTACTGAGGAGAAATTTTGTTTTTTCTAACTTCTTTGTTTTGTATGTATATTTTAGATGTTACAATTTTAACATATGATAATTTTTGTTTTCTTTGTGTACTTATATTCAATATTAAAATTTGGGGGTATTAGACCTTTATCTGATGAGAATTTTTGTTTTATATATTTAATTTTTTTACTTTCAATATGTATAATTAGTGTGCTAGATCTACCAATGAGAATTTTGTTGATTTTAATTTTTTGTTATCAGTATACATATATTTTGGATATTAGAACTTTATCTGTTGAAAATTTTTTGTATTATTTACCTGATATCTTGTTTTTAATATGTATATTTTATATATTAGACTTTTATCAGATGAGGATCTGTGTTTTATTTATCTGATTTCTTGGTTACAACATGTATATTTTGTATATTACACCTTTAGCATTTGAGAATTTTTGTTTTATTTATCTGATTTCTTTTGTTTAATATGTATATTTTTAACATCACAGATTTATCATTTGAAATTTTTGTTTTATTAAATTTCTTGTGTTCAGTAAGTATATTTTGGACATTAGAACTTTATCAGGTGAGAATTTTTTTATTTCATCTCCTGTGTACAGTAGGGATAATTTTAAAGTTAGACCTATATCAGTTGAGAATTTTCATTCTATTTATCTGATTTCTTGGGATCTATGTATATGTTGTATATCAGACTTTTATCACATAAGAATTTTTTATCCTATTTCTTGTGTTAAATATGTATTTTTTTGATATTTACATTTATCAGATGAGAATTTTTGTTTTGTCTTTTTTGTTTTCTTATGTTTCATATGTATATTTTGTTAATTAAACTTTTATCATGTGAGGATTTTTGTTTTATTTATCTGATTTCTATTGTTTAATAGATAAAATTTGTATATGAGAACTTTACATGTGAAATTTTTTTGTTATAATTTATTGTGTTCAGTAAAAATACATTGGGTATTAGACTTTTATCAGGTGACAATTTTGTTTCATATATATCTTGTATTCAATATATATTTTGGATATTAGAAATTTAATGGTGTGAATATTTGTCTGTTTTTTGAGCTGAGGATTGAACCCAGGGCCTTGCATTTGCTAGGCAAGCGTTCTACCACTGATCTTATTCCCCAACCCAACAACTTTTTGTCTTATATAATTTCTTGTGTTCAAGTATGTTTTTGATATTAGACAATTATCTGATAAAAATTTTGTTTTATTCCCCTGATATGTTCTGTTCAGTGTGTATATTTTTGATATTAGACCTAAAGCAGATGATAATGTTTGTTTTGTTTAATTTCTTGTGTTCAATATGCATATTTTGGATTTTATACCTACTGGTGAGAATTGTGTTTTTTCTTATTTCATAAATTCAGTATGTATATTTTGATATAGACTTTTATCAGATGAGAATTTTTGTTCTCTATGATATCTTGTGTTCAATATGCGTATTTTGTATATTAGCCTTTTTGTAGGGGGAGCTGGGAATCAAACCCAGGGCTTTGTGTTTGCTAGGCAAGTGCTCTATCACTGAGCTAAATACCCAACCACAAATATTTTCTTTTCTTTCCTTTTTTTTTTTTTTTTTTTTTTTTTTTGGCTTTTCGAGACAGTTTCTCAATACCTTTGGGGCCTGTCCTCAACTAGCTCTGTAGACCAGGATAGCCTCAAACTCACAGAGATCCGACTTCCTCTGCCTCCTGAGTGATGGGATTACAGGCATGTGCCAACACTGCCTGGCGGATATTAGTGATTTACAAGGTGAGAATTTTTATTTCATTAATTTCTTGTATTCAGTATGTATATTTTGGATATAAGACTTTTATCAGATGAGATTTTTGTTTATCTAATTATGTATATGATTAAAGTATAGATTAATAGAAATGGACTAATTTAAGATAAACGAAGTAGATAACAAAAAGCCTGCCATGGCCATACAGTTTATAAGTAATATAAGTCTCTGTGTGCTTACTTGTTTGGGTCTGAGAGACTTTGGGACTGGCGGGTGAGATTTGTCCTGACTGTGGGCCAGGCAGGAAAACTCTAACTTCAAATGAAGCCCAATGTGTTGGCAAGGGTTTCCACCTAAAACCTGAGAAAAAAAGATTCTAAAATGGAGCTAAAAACAGCTTCCTAGTTGTCTCTCTCAAGTTAGCGGCAGCCTGTGGGTTTGAGCTTCTATGAAGGGTTCCTGGTGTGTGTGTCTGCCCTACAGTGTGGCAGAAATGAGGCATCTACAAGTGGCAATTTACTCTGCTGCATGGTGGATTTAATCTATGCTAGTTAAAAAAAAAGGTTTCTGGGCTATCCACAGCTTTGATACAACTGCTTCTGATAGTTGATGGTTTTCATGGCTCCAGACCCAGAGCTGGCAGTAAACTGTACCACCACCATATTGGGAAGCTGAGGTAGGTGGAGCCAGCAGCCACAGTGGTGTTTCAGTCTTACAAAGATGGATATTACACAGAGAATCTGGTTTATGTTGTCTTTGGGATTTTTAACTACAGAAAAATATTTGATCATTAAAGCTCTTGAGTTAAACAAATATGTAAATTTTAAAGGTACCTTGACTTCAAAATTTGGATATAAGGATATTTTGCTTTGGAAAAGAGTCTCTGCTTTTGTTTCCACAGAAAGCCAGAGGCTATGGATGTATTCCAGATTAAGATACACCAGGTTTGATCAGCCAAGACCACCTGAAAGGTCTCCGATGACACCATGGCCCAGATGATCCAACATCTAGAATGGTTTCAAGGCAACTGGTTCAGAGGTTTACCCTGATGGACTACTCCATAATCCTAAAATTTTCTTTATGCCCCGATAAGATACAGCACCCCCCTCCAGCAGGAAGTAGTAAGAAATACTACGCCCAAATTCCCAGCTGGCTTTGGAGATGGAATTGTCTCACTCTTCTAAACCCAAGAACATTGTTAAAAGAAAAGGTTAAGAGATTCTTGTGTCCCAAATCAGAAGAGTCCTCTGGTGTGGGACAGAGAAAAACCAATATTTTATTTAAAACATGTTGATTATAAATGCAATATCTTTCTAAACATAAAAAGGGGATATTATATAGATATGATAGGATGAAAGGGTAGATTAATGAACTTACTTCTAAAGAGCAACAACTTGTTTAAAATGTTTTACATTGGTATAGATTTTAGTCTATTGATACAAACTTAAAGTTAATTTTGTTATACTGTGTGTATATTTCTACTCTTGTTTAAGTTATTATGTTTGTACACCTCATTTAAAATTGTAATGGATAATTAAAAATATAGTAATAACTGGTCATCTATGATAATCATACTCATAGCCATGTTAGTTAAGTCTTCCAGATATACACAGAGATATTTCAGATAGACAGGTAATCCTCAAACACTTCAAAGGTCTACAGAATATGGAATTTAAAATATTTTTTAAATTTAGACTTTCTGGATAGTGAGACATGTCTGCTCCTGGCAGCTCCAATTTACTTCAGAAAGGAGACACTTCATATGGAGTTTATCTTCACCTTGGCAAAAATAGCCATTTGGGCAAGAAACTGTTCTTGCCTTGACTGCTTGATTGGCTGGATGTGCAGGACCCATAGAAAGGTGACCACTAAACTTTGCTTGACAAAATGGTCCTTCAGGTTCCTGCTTCGCAGAGGAAACTGCCAGACATTCTACAGGACACTGAGAGAAGTGACCAAGAGACTCTAGCACTGTGGGCTGAAGACAAATGCCCCAACTTTACAAAGGAAAATTAGGTGACTGTCCAGGCTGCAGAGAATTTTTTATTTAATTTTTGTTCAATAATTATATTTATGATACTTGACCATTATCACATGATAATTTTGTACATTTTATGATTTCTTGTGTTTAATATGTATATTTTGGATATTAGACATTTATTAGATGAGGACTTTTGTTTGCTTTAACTGAATTCTAGTGTTCAATGTATTTTTTAATATTAAACCTTTAGAAGAGGAGAATTTTTTATTTATTTAGTTTCTTGTGTTCAGTGGGTGTTTTTTTATTATTAGACTTTTATCAGACAAGAATTTTTGTTTCATATAATTTCTTGTGTTCAATAAGTATATTTTGGATATTAGACTTTAATCAGATGAGAAATTTTTTATTTATCGGTTTTCTTGTGATCAGCATGTATATGAGAACTACTCAACAGTTAACAAAAACAAGGATATCATGAAATTGGTAGGCAAATGGATAGAAATAGCAACAATCATCCTGAGTGAGGTAACCCAGACTCAGAAGGACAAACATGGTATGTACTCACTCATAAGTGGATATTAGATGTAAAGCATAGGATAACCAGATTGCAACCCATAGTTCCAGGGAGGCTAGCTAACAAGGGGGACCCTAAGAGGAACACATAGATAGCCCAACAAAGGAGAAATAGATAAGAGTTACATGAGTAAACTGGGAGTGAGGGAGGGGATGAAAGGCAAAGAATGGGGGATGAGCATAATGGGGAAGAGAAGGTTTGATATGAAAAGGGACAGAGGGGAAGAGCAAGACAAGAGATGAATGAAGACATCATTGGAATAAGACAAAATGGTGTGAGGAAAGTTCTCAGGAACCCACAAGGATGACCCCACCTTAGACTACTGGGAATAGTTGTGAGGGTGCCTGAACTGGCCTACTCCAGTGATCAGATAGCACTTTACCAAATTGTAATCAGAGAGCCCTCATCAAGTGACTGATGGAAGCAGATGTAGAGATCCATGGCCAGGTGCCAGGCTGAGCTCTAGGAATCCAATTGATGAGAGACAGAAGGGATTCTGTGAACAGGGGAGGTCAAGATCATGATGAGAAAACATGCAAGGATGACCAAACACACTAGTGGAAACCCATGAACTGTGTACCAATAGCTTTGGAGCCCCCATAGGACTGGACTAGGCACTCTGGATATGTGAGACAGTTGTTTACCTTAAACCATTTGGGAGGCCCACAGGCAGGGAGATCGCAATCCGTCCCTGGTACATGGGTGGGATTTTTGGAGCCCAGTGCCTAGGGTGTGACACCTTATGCAGCCTTGGTGCAGCAGGGAGGGCCTTTGACCTGCCTCAGCTGAGTGGGACAGGTTCTACTGGCTCCCTACAGGAGACATTGACTTGGAGGAGGTGAGAATGGGGGGTATGTTGGATATGAATACTGGGGAGCACTAAGAGGGGGAGTCTGTAGCTCATATGTAAAGTGAATAGAAATTTTCTTAATAAAGAAGAAAATTGTTAATTAAAAGATATTACATTCTTTTTCCCTTTTATCTTTTCAATCACTCCCTTCTCAAATCCCTTCTAAATTCTACCTTGTTAAGTGTGAATGAACAAGTTTGCTGAAATACATGAATACATTCTTCTGCATCCATTTTGGTTAGTTGTACATGTATAGATATTTGGCTGACCATGTTGTATTGGCCAAATAATTGGGATCTCATCCTTACTTCATACTCACAAATATAGAATTCTACTTTGTAATCAGCATCAGGTATCTTACCTTGACTAGGCTGCCTTGGACAAGAAACAAAAAGAAAAATATAAAACTTATGGTAGAAAATGCCTTATCATGTAAGAGCACCAAAGTTTCTTTCAGAGCACGTAGCTTCCATTTCCAGCACATATAGAAGCTTGCTACTGGCTGTAATTCCAGCATCAGGGCTGCTGACAACATCTCATTGTCTTCCTGGCCACCATAATATGAAGGGACTTAGATCATTAAACTATTTTTCAAGCCCTTTGTGGTAGAGTATTATTTTAGTGCCAGCCATCAGGACGGAGGCAGAAAGGTCACTCTAACTTTTACAGCCTGTGCTACATAGTCTACAAATATACACATGGCACGCACGCGCATGCGCGCACCCACACACACACACACACACACACACACACACACACACACACACACACATACACACACATACACACAGTAAAAGGAGAAAATTAATAAAATACAATAATAGAAGAATTGGAAAATTGGAACAATACAATACTTATTAAAATAATTTCAAGTGTCTGTGACTGGTTTTCAGTGTATCAGTGCACTCCAGGTCTTCCACTCTTTCCCGTTTTTGACAACTGCATGTAGCTGTCAGTGACAAGTTCCTGTGAATCACATTGTGATTCACACTTGGGCCTTAAAGCTCCTCAGTCCCCACCATCTCAATGCCAGTAACATACATTCCTGGTAGGAATAAGGAATACTTTTTGTGTGGAATTAGTCTGTTAAAGACTTTCCATATATTGCAATAGTCCTTGACGGTATGAAAAAGTTTCAATGGCCATCTGCTTATAAAGTGTTTGGTAAGATCTTTAGCCAACACACTTATGATCAGTTACTGAAGAGTATGTCTTCAATGGAAAAGCATTTGACACTGTCAAAAAATAATCAAGCATTATAGTGTCTCATTTCATATTTTTTACAGCAACACATTCTTGGAAACATATTTATAAAGCCTTTTATTTTTTTAATTTTTTATTATGTGTTTTAATTTTATACATCAGCCATGGGTTCCCCTGTCCTCCACCCTCCCACTCCCACTTTCTCCCCAAGACCTCCCCTCCATTCCCATGTCTTCCAGGACAAAGACACCCCTGGGGACTCATTTAAACCTGGTGGATTCAGTACAGGCAGGTGCAGTCCCCTCCTTCTAGGGTGAGCATGTGTCCCTGTGTAAGCCCAAGGTTCCAAACACCCAGCTCATGCACCAAGGACAGGTCCCAGGCCCACAGTCTTGGAGCCTCCCAAACAGATCAAGTTATTCAATTGTCTCACTTATCCAGAATGCCTGATCCAGCTGGGGGCTCCACAGCATTTGGTTCATAATTCATGTGCTTCCATTCGATTGGCTATTTGTCCCTGTGCTTTCTGCAATCTTGGATTCAACAATTCACACTCTTGCAGTCCCTCCTCCTTCTCAACAGTTGGATACCTGGAGCTCCACCTGGGGCCTGGCTGAGGATATCTGCATTCAATTCCATCAGTTATTGGATGAGAATTCCAAGAGGAATGCTAGAGTGTTTAGTCATCTGATCACCAGGCTAGGTCAGATCAGGCCCTCCCTCGACCACTGCCAGCAGTCTACAGAGGATATATCATTGTGGATTTCTGGGGACCTCTCAAGCACTCTTCCTATTCCTGTTCTCATGTGGTCTTCATTTATCATGGTGTGTTATTCCTCGTTATCCCTTTCTGTACTTGATCCAGCTGGGATCTCCTGCTCCCCTAAGCTTTCTTTCCCTCAAATCTTGCCCTTCATTACTCCCTCCATTGTCTAGGCTGTTCATGTAGATCTCATCCATTTCTCTGTCATTGGGTGAACCCTGGGTCTTTCCTAGAGTCTCGTTTTCTAGGTAGCCTCCCTGGAGTTGTGAGTAACAGTCTAGTCATCTTTGATTTACATCTAGTATACTCCTATGTGTGAGTACATACCATGTTTGTACTTCTGAGTCTGGGTTACCTCACTCAGAATGATTTTTTCTAGATCCATCAATTTGCCTGCAAACCTCATGATGTCATTGTTTTTCTCTGCTGAGTAGTACTCCAATGTGTATATGTACCATATTTTCTTTATCCATTCTTCAGTTGAAGGGCATCTAGGCTGTTTCCAGCTTCTGGCTATTACAAACAATTCTTATAAGAACATAGTTGAGCAAATGCCCTTGTGGTATGATTGAGCATTCCTTGGGCATATGCCCAAGAGTGCTACAGCTGGGTCTTGGGGGAGATGGATTCCCAATTTTCTAAGGAAGTGCCATATTGATTTCCAAAGTGGCTGTACAAGCTTGAATTCCCACCAGCAGTGGAAGAGAGTTCCCCTTGCTCCACATCCTCTCCAGCATAAGCTGTCTTCTGTGCTTTTGATCTTAGCCACTCTGAAAGGTGTAAGGTGGTATCTCAGAGTCATTTTGATTTGCATTTCCTGGATAATTAGGGATGTTGAGCAATTCCTTAAATGTCTTTCAGTCATTTGAATTTCCTCTGTGGAGAATTCTCTGTTTTGTTCTTTAGCCCATTTCTTAATTGGACTGTTGGGCATTTTGATGTCTAATGTCTTGAGTTCTTTATATATTCTGGATATCAGCCCTCTGTCAGATGTGGGGTTGGTGAAGAACTTTTCCCATTCTGTAGGCTGTCATTTTGTCTAGTTGACCATGTCCTTGCTCTACAAAAGCTTCTCAGTTTCAAAAGGTCCCATTGATTGATTGTTTCAATCAGTGTCTGTGCTACTGGTGTTATATTTAGAAAGTGATCTCTGGTACCAATGCATTCAAGAGTATTTCCTACTTTCTCTTCTATCAGGTTCAGAGTAACTGTATTTATGTTGAGGTCTTTGATCCACTTGGACTTAAGTTTTGTGCATGGTGACAGATATGGATCTATTTGTAGCTTTCTACACATTGACATCCAGTTATGGCAGCACCATTTGTTGAAGATAATTTCTTTTATCCATTGTAAGTTTTGGCTTCTTTGTCAAAAATTATATGTTCATAGGTGTGCAGGTTAATGTCAGGGTCTTCAGTTTGATTCCACATGTTGGTTTTTATGTCAGTACCAAGCTGTTTTTATTACAATAGCTCTATAGTAGAGCTTGAGGTCGGGGTTCATGATGCCTCCAGAGGTTGTTTTATCAGGAATCTTTTGGCTATCCTGGGTTTTTTGTTTTTCCATATGAAGTTGAGTATTATTCGTTCCAGATCTGTGAAGAATTGTGTTGGTAATTTGATGGGAATTGTGTTGAATCTGTAGATTGCTTTTGGTAAGATCGCCATTTTTACTATGTTAATCCTGCCTATCCATGAGCATGGGAGGTCTTTCCATTTACTGTGATATTCTTCAATTTCTTTTTTCAGGGACTAAAAGTTCTTGTCATATAGGTCCTTCACATGCTTAGTTAGAGTAGCACCAAGGTATTTTATATCATTTGTGGCTATTGTAAAGGGTGATGTATCTCTGATTTCCTTCTCAGCCTGTTTGTCTATTGTATATAGGAGGGCTACTGATTTTTTAGAGTTGATCTAGTATCCTGCTATGTTGCTGAAGGTTTTTATTAGCTCTATCAGTTCCTTCATAGAATTTTTGGAGTCACTCATCTATACTATCATGTCATCTGCAAATAGGGAGAGCTTGACTTCTTCCTTTGCAATTTGTATCCCCTTAATCTATTTGTGTTTTCTTATAGCTCAGGCTAGAACTTCAAGTACTATATTGAATAAGTAGGGGGAGAGGGGACAGCCTTGCCTTGTTCCTGATTTTAGTGGTATTGCTTGCTGTAGAGTGCCTTTATTATGTTTAGGTATGTTCCCTGTATTCCTGATTGCTCCAAGAACTTTGTCATTAAGGGGTGTTGGATTTTGTCAAATGCATTTTCTGCGTGTAGTGAGATGATCATGTGGTTTTTCTCTTTGAGTTTGTTTATATGGTGTATTACATTGACAGACTTTCGTATGTTGAACCAACCTTGCATCCCTGGGATGAAGCCTACTTGATCATGGTGGATAATTGTTTTGATGTATTCTTGGCATCTGTTGGCCAGAATTTTATTGAGTATTTTTGCATCAGTGTTCATGAGGGAGATTGGTCTGTAGTTCTCTTTCTTTGTTGCATCTGTGTTTGTTTTAGGAATCAGGGTAATTGTAGCCTCATAGAAGGAGTTCGGTAATATACCTTCTTCTTCTACTGTGTGGAACTATTTAAAGAGTATTGTTATTAAGTCTTCTTTGAAGATCTGGTAGAATTCTGTAGTGAAACCATCTGGTCCAGGGCATTTTTTGGTTGGGAGACTTTTAATGACTGATTCTATTTCCTTGGGGGTTATTGGACTATTTAAATGGTTTATCTGGTCTTGATTTAACTTAGGTATATGCTACCTATTCACAAAACTATCCATTTCTTTTAGATTTTCCAGTTTTGTGGAGTAGAGGCTTTTGCAGTAAGACCTGATGATTCTCTGGATTTCCTCATTGTCTGTTGTTATGTCCCCCTTTTCATTTCTGATTTTGTTAATTTGGATGCTCTCTCTGTGTCTTTTGGTTAGGTTGGATAACGGCTTCTCTACTTGTTGATCTTCTCAAAGAACCAACTCTGTTTCATTAATCCTTTGTATTGTTCTCTTTATTTCTATTTTATTGATTTCAGCCCTCTATTTGATAATTTCCTGGCATGTGTTCCTCCTGGGAGACTTTGCTTCTTCCTGTTCAAGGGCTTTCAGGTGTGCTGTCAAGTCACTAGCATGAGATTTCTCCAGCTTATTTATGTGGGCATTCAGTGCTATGAATTTCCCTCTTAGCACTGCTTTCATAGTATCCCATAAGTTTGGCTATATGGTACATTCATTATCCTTGATCTCTAGGAAGTCTTTAATTTCTTTCTTTATTTCTTCCTTAACCCATTGGTGCTTCAGGTGTGCATTATTCAGTTTCCATGAGATTGTAGTCTTTCCGTAGTTTTTTTTCTGTTGTTGAAATCTAACTTTAAAATATGGTGGTCTGATAGAACACAGGAGGTTATTCCAATTGTTTTGTATGTGTTGAGATTTGCTTTGTGGCCAAGTGTGTGGTCGATTTTAGAGACGGTTCCATGGGGTGATGAGTAGAAGGTATATTCTTTTTTGTTTGGGTGGAATGTTCAGTAGATATCAATTAAGTCCATTTGAGCCATAACATCAGTTAAGTCCATGAATGGGTAGGTTGCAGGGTCTGGCAAAGGTATAGCACAGTCCGGCGGTGTTCTCTGGAGAACTCTGCTCAGTCTACCTCCAGTGTCCAGGGTCCCAGAACCAAGAGAGTGAGCCCTCCTCTCAATCGTGGGTCTTCTGCTTCCTCCTCCACCCCGCCTTGTGGGCGTGACCATTACCGAAGCCTCAATGGGGTTTGGAACTTCCAGGCCAAAAGCTGGGATGGCAATCTACTACAATTAAGTTTCAATTTGGCCGATCTGTCCAGAGGTGAAAGTGGGGTGTTGAAGTCTCCCACAATTAATGTGTGGGGTTTTATATGAGATATAAGCATTAGTAATGTTTCTTTTACATATGTGGGTGCCATTGTGTTTGGGGCATAAATGTTCAGAATTGAGACTTCATCTTGGTGGATCTTTCCTGCAATGAGTATGTAATGTCCTTCATCATGACTTTTAATTGATTTTAGTTTGAAGTCTATTTTGCTGGATATTAGAATGGCTACACCAGCCTGCTTCTTAAGACCATTTGACTGGAAAGTCTTTTCCCAGAATTTTATTCTTAGGAGGGGTCTGTCTTTGAATTTGAGGTGTGTTTCTTGTATGTAGCAGAAAGATGGGTCCTGATTTCATTTCCATTCATAGTCTGTGTCTTTTTATAGGTGAATTAAGTCCATTGATATTAAGGGATATTAATGACCAGTGATTGTTCATTCCTGTTTTTATTTTTTATTTTTTTGGTGGTAGTGTGTGTGTACTACTCTTCTTTGGGGAATACTGCTGTGGTGTTATCTATTGCCTGTGTTTTCATGGTTGTATCTGCCTTCCTTAGGTTGGAATTTTCCTTCTAGTGCTTTCTGTAGGACTGGGTTTGTGGATGAGTATTGTTTAAATCTGGTTTTGTCTTGGAAGGTCTTGTTCTCTCCATCTATAATGATTGAAAGTTTTGCTGGGTATATTAGTCTAGGCTGGCATCCATGGTCTCTTAATGTCTGCATTATATCTGTCCAGGTCCTTCTGGCTTTCAAAGTCTCCATTGAGAAATTGGGTGTTATTCTGATGGGTTTGCCTTCAAAAGTCACTTGGCCTTTTTCTTTTGCTTCCTTTAATATTCTTTCTTTATTCTGTATGTTTAGTTGTTTAATTTTTATGTGGCGAGGGGACTTTTTTGGAGGTCTAGTGTGTTTGGTGTTCTATAGGCTTCTTGTATCTTCATAGGCATTTCCTTCTTTAAGTTGGGAAAGTTTTGTTCTATGATCTTGTTAAATATATTTTCTGTGCCTTTGAGTTGGTATTCCTCTCCTTCCTCTATCCCTATTATTCATAGTTTTGTTCTTTTCATGGTGTCCCAAATTTCTTGGACATTTTGGGTCATGACTTTGTTGGTTTTAGTGTATTCTTTGACTGATTAATCTATTTCTTCTACTGTATGATCAACACCAGAGATCCTCTCTTCCACCTCTTGCATTCTGTTGGTTATACTTGCCTCTGAAGTTCCTGTTCCTTTACTCAGATTTTCTATTTCCAGCATTCCTTCTGCTAGTGTCTTCTTCATTTTTTTTTTCTATTTCCCTCTCAGGTCTTGGACTCTTTCCTTTGCTTTTTTGTGATTTTCTTTCAGGGACTTATTGTTTTCTTCTGCTTTAATTGTCTGTTCCTCTAGTTTTTTTTATAGCATTCTTCCCATTTCTTTGTTTGTCTGTTCCTCTACTTTATTTTTGTTTTCTTCTATATAAGGCTCTAGCGTTTTCATGATGTTACTTATAAGGTTTTCTTCTTCTTCCATTCTGTAATGTTCAGGTATAGCTGTGGGAGAAGGGCTAGGTTCTGGTGATGCTGTATTGCTCTTTATTTTGTTGTATGTACTTCTGCCTTGACGTCTGCCCATCTCCTCTTGGGTTCGTTTTTGGTCTTTTCAGTGTACTTGGTCCAGACAGAGCTGACAGCTTTAGGGAGCCTCTCTCTGGTCCAGATGGAAGCTCTGGGCCAGATGGGAGCGCTACTCCAGATGAGAATGCTGGCTGGAAAGGAGCTGGGGGGCTGGACTCTGAGTCTCAGGAAGTCCCTGGGGTCTCCTTATTTTGTCCAGATGGGAGCTCCTCTTGTCTAGATGAGAGTTCCTCTGGTCTATGGTCCAGATTGGTGTTACTCTGGTCTCTGGTCCAGATTGGAGTTCTAGGGCAGGATGGAAGCTGGGGCTTGGTCTCTGATTCTCAGGAATTGGCTGGGGTCTCTTATCACTTATGAATTTTTGTCGCTTCTGATTACTTGTTATCAATATGTATATTTTGGATGTTAGACTTTTATCAGATGATAATTTTTGTTTTATTTATGTGGATACTTGGTTTTAATGCATATATTTTTGATATTAGACCTTTAGCAGATGAGAATTTTTGTTTTATCTAATTTCATATGTTCAATAACAATTTTTTTTATATTGACCTTAATTACATGAGCAAATTTGGTTGTTCTGAATACTTGTGTTCAGTATATATGTTAGATCTCTATCAGATGAGAGTTTTGGTTTCATTTATCTGATATCTTTTGTTCCATATGAACATTTTTGATATTAGACCTATATCAGAAAATAATTTTTTGTGTGTTATTGGTCTGATCTAGTGCTCAATATGTATATTTTTGATATAAAAATTTATTAGGGCAGAGTTTTTTGGTTTATTTAATTGCTTGTGTTCAATAATTATGTTCTTAATATTTTACTTTTATCTCATTAGAATTTTCTTCTCTTTTTCTGTTTTCTTGTGTTCAATATGTATAATTTGGATGTAAGACTTTTCTCACATAAGTACTATTCTTTTATTTAATTTCTTTTGTTCAATGAGTATGTTTGTACTCTTTGAATTATATCACTTGAGAATTTTGTTTTATTTACCTGATTTCTTGTGCTCAATATGTATATTTTGGATATTAAGCTTTAACAGATAGAATTTTGTTTTATTTATCGAATATTTTGGGATAATGTGTATATTTGTGATATTTGACATTTATCAGGGAAGAATTTTTGTTTTGTTTAATTTCTTGAGCTCATAATTTATAATTTTGGTATTGAACCTTTATCAGATGAAATTTTTCATGTTATTTATCTGATTTCTTGGGATCAATATATTTATTTTGGATATTAGCTATCAGGTGAGAAAATTTGTTTATTCATTTTCTTGTGTTCATTAAATATATTTTTGACATTAGACTTTAATCAGACAAGAATTTTTCTTTTATTTAAGTTCTTGTGTACAATTTGTATATTTTTATATTTTACCTTTATCACATGAGAAATTGGTGTTCTGATTTCTTTTGTTCAGTATGTGCATTTTGGAGATTAGGCCTTTATCAGAAGAGAACTTTGTTTCATTTACCTAAGTATGTTCAATATGTATATTTAGGACACTAGACCTTTATCATATAGAATATAACAAACTAGATAAATGAGACAGAATTTCTCATCCTGACCCAGCCTTCCTCTTCCCAGAATTCCCTTTTTGGTTTGTTTGGCCTGTACTTCCTGCCTGGCTACTGGCCAATCAGCATTTTATTTATATGGAGCGATATCCACAACACTCCCATGAAAAGGGAAGTCCAGAATGTAAAGAGGCTCTAAAGAAAGGCACCCTGGGAAATGAAGTCCAAATGTACTGATGCTTTAGTGTAAGGAATCCAGGAAAATGAAATCACACAAGTAGTGGTGCTATGGAGAAAGGCATCCTGGGAAATGAAGTCCAAAATGTCCTGGTGCTATAGAGAAAGGCTTCTTGGGAAATGAAGCCCAAAATATCATGGTGCTATGGAGAAAGGCATCCTGGGAAATGAAGTCCCAACGTACTGATTTAGTAGAAAAAGGCATCCTGTGAAATGCAGTTTAAAGCATACATATTAAAAAAAAAAAAAAAACAGTTTACTTCTGATCCAAATGGCATGATTGGAAATGTAGTTTGGAATAGATGGACAATACAGAGAAAAGCATCCTGGGAAATGGAGTCCAACACATAGTGATGCTAGGAAGAAAAGGAAAGTAGGAAATCATCCAAGAGCTATTATGGCAAATGTAGTTTTAACAGATGACCAATACACAGGAAGGCAACCTGGGAAATGAAGTCCAAATGTACAGACACCAAACTCTAACCTAATCCTAACCCTAACACCCTGACTCTGACCCCCTGACCATGCTCCCCTTACCCTAACACCCACCCTCAGACTTCTGAGAGCAAAACAAACCTGCAGAATGTCAGGGCTACCTGGTGAGGGCACTGGACACCTGCTAAAGAAAAGGGAAACCTACTGAGGACACAGGACACCTGGAAAGTAGAGTCCAAATGTAGTAATGGTATAGACAAAGGCATGCTTGGATGTAGAGTCCCAAATGCAGGGATACTGTAGAGAACCGCATCCTGGGAAATGAATTCACACATGTAGTGATGCTATGGAGAAAGGCATCCTGGGAAATGAAGTCCAGAATGTGCTGAGGCTCTAAAGAAAGGCATCCTGGGAAACAGACCCCACATAATAATGCTGTAGGAAAAGGCATCCTGGGAAATGAAGTCCAAATGTAGTGATAGTGTAAGGAAAGGTATCCTAGAGAATGACCTGAGTGACATGATGGGGAATGTAGTTTGGAATACACTACAAATGCTAGGAAAAGCATCTGGAGAAATGAAGATCAAAGCATATGATGGAAGGAAGATTGAACAGGAACTTTCTGTTTGACCCAAGAGGCATGATGGGAAATGTAGTTTCTAGAATCATTCTAATGTACTGGAAAGAAGACCAGGAAAATAGAGACCAATCCATGCTGCTGATGTCATCAAAGGCATCATGAAAAATGACCCGAGAGACATGATGGGAAATGTAGTTTGAAATACACTGTTGATGGATGGGAACCTGCAGAGGGACAATGGAATTGTTGAGGGCACAGGAGAGGTGCAGAGGGTCAGAGACACCTACTGAGAGCAAAGGATGCACCTAACCCTAACCAATAACCCTAACCACTAACCATAACTCTAACCCTAAACAAACATTAACCCTAAATCTAACCACTAACTGTAACCTAACCATTATCCCTAACCTCTAACCTCTAACCTCTGACCCTAAAACTAAACACAAACTCCCCCTACCCTAACCTTAAAATCCTGTAACACTTAACCCTAACCAGAAACCACTGACCACAACCACTGACCATAACATTAACCCTAATGTGCAACCCTAACCCCTAACCCTAACACTAACACTAACCCTAACACTAACCCTAACCTTGACCCTGTCTCCCACCCTCAGACTGCTGAGGCAAAACACCTGCTGAAGGCACTGGACACCTGATGAAGAATAGGAGAAACACCTGAGAACACAGGACACCTGGGAAATGGAGTCCTAAATGTCATGATGCTATGGACAAAGGCATTCTGGGAAATGGAGTCCAACATGTAGTGATGCTGTAGAGAAAGGCATGTTGGGAAATGAAGTCCACAAAATAATGAAGCAGTAGAGAAGTCATCCTGGGAAATGAAGTTTGAAATGTAGTAATGCTCTAGAGAAAGATATCCTGGGAAGTGAAGTCCACAATACAGTGACGCTTTAGAGGAAGGTATTTGGGAAATGAAGTATGACATGTCATGATGCTATGGAGAAAGGCATCCTGGGAAATGAAGTCAAACATGTACTGATGCTGTAGAGAAAGCAAGCTTGGGAAATTAGTTCCAGAATGTAGTGATGCTTTACAGAAAGGCAGCCTGGGAAACCAAGTAAATAATGTACTGATGCCATAGAGAAGGCATCCTTGGAAAGGAAGTCCTTATGTAGTAATGCTCTAGAGAAAGGCACCCTGGGAAATGATGTCCCACATGTCGTGATGGTGTAGAGAAAGGCATCCTGGGAAATGAAATTACACATGTAGTGATGCTGCAGAGAAAGGCATTATGGGAAACGAGGTCCATATGCACTGATGCATATAGAGAAAGGCATCCTGGAATTGATGTCCAGAATGTGGTGATATGGTAAATAAAGGCATTCTGGGAAATGAAATCCATATGTAGTGGTGCTATAGATAAATGCATCCTCAGAAATAGAGTCCATATGTATGGATGATTTTGAGAAAGACATCCTGGGAAATGTAGTCCATAATATATTCATACTATAGAGAGAGGAATCCTGGGAAACAAAGTCCATCATGGTGATACTGTAGAGAAAGAAATCCTGGGAAATGACGTTCAAAATGTCACGGTCCTATGGAGCAAGACATCCTGGGAAATGAGTTGTTAAATTTCATGGTGCTATAGGAAAGGCATCCTGGGTAATGAAATCCATATTTTCTGATGCTGTAAATAATGACATCCTGGAAATTGAAGTCCAGAATGTACTCATTCCATAGAGAGAGGCATCCTGGGAAATGAAGTCCATCTTGGTGAAGCTGTAGAGAAAGACATCCTGGAAAATGACGTCCAAAATATCATGGCGATATAGAGAAAGTCATCATGGGAAATGAAGTCCATATGTAATGATGCTGTACAGAATGGCACCCAGGAAATGAAATTCATATGTTCAGATGCCTATAATGAAAGGCATCCTGGGAAATGAAGTCCATCATGCAGTTATGCTGTAGAGAATGGTGTCCTGGGAAATGAAGTCAAGAATATTGTGACGCTGTAGAGAAAGGTATCTGGTGAGTTGAAGTCCATATGAAATGATGCTGTAGAGAAAGGCATCCTGGGAAATGAAATCCAGAATGTACAGATGCTGCAGAGAAAGGCATCCTGGGAAATGAAGTTCTGAATGTTGTGTTGTTCTATAGTAAGCCATGCTGGGAAATGAAGACTAGAATGTAATTCTGGTCTAGAAAAATCATCCTGGGAAATCAAGTTCAGAATGTCCTGATGCTGTAGATAAATCCATTTTGGGAAATGAAGTCCTTATATAGTGATGTTGGAGAGAAAGGCATCCTGAGAAATGAAGTTCAGCATGTACTGATTCTGTAGAGAAAGGCATCCTGGGAAATGAGGTCCAGAATATAATGATGCACTAGAATAAGACATTCTGTGAATTAAAGTCCAAATGTACTGATGCTGAAAAAAGGCATCCTGGAAAATGAAGTCTAGAATGTACTGATGCTCTAGAGAAAGGCATTCTGGGAAATGAAGTCCAGAATGTACACATGCTATACAGAAAGGCATCTTGGGAAATGGAATGCAGAATGTAGTGATGCTGTAGAGAAAGGCATATTGGGAAATAATGTCTTAATGTACTGATGCTATAGAGAAAGGCATCTTGGGAAATGTAGTTCAAAAAGTAATAATGCTGTAGAGAAAGGCATCCTGGGAAATGGAGTTCAAAGCATGGCATAAAGAGGAAACAGTAAGTTTCCTTCAGACCCAAAAGACATGATGGAAAATTTAGTTTGGATGGACAGACAACTAAGAGGATAGCATTCTGGGAAATGGAGTACAGTGCATAGTGATGCTATAAGGAAAAGCAACCTAGTAAATTATCCAAGTGGCATGATGGGAAATGTAGTTTCTAATACAAGACCAATACACAGTTAGGAAACCTGGGAAATGAAGTCCAAAACTAGACACCTAACACTAAAGTAACCCTAACCTAACCCTAACCTAACCCTAACCTTGACCCCTAGACCCTGACACTCTGACCCTGATCCCCACCATTACACTGTTGAAAGCTCAAGAAACCTCCAGAAGGTCAAGGTCACCTGCTGAGGCCCTACACATGGTGAGGTCATAGGACATCTGCTCAAGTAAAGGGGAAACTATTGGGGATACAGGACACCTGGGAAATGGAGTTGAAAATGTCAAGGGGCTATGGACAAAGGCATCCTGGGAAATGAAGTCCATCATAGTGATGCTATAGAGAAAAGCATTCTAGGAAATGAAACCCTAAATGTCATGTTGGTATAGAGGAAGGCATCCTGGGAAATGAAGTCAAGAACATAGTAATGTTGTAGAGAAAGGCATCCTGGGAAATGTAGTCATGAATGTACTGATGCTGTAGAGAAAGGCATGTTGAAAAATGAATTTCAGAATGTACTGATACTATAAAGAAAGGCATCCTGGGAAATGAAGTCCAGAATGTAATACTGGTCTAGAATAATTCATCCTGGGAAATGAAGTTCAGAGTGTACTGATGCTGTAGTGAAGGGTATCCTGGGAATGAAGTCCCACATGTAGTGATGCTATAGAGAAAGGCATCCTGGGAAATGAAGTCCATAATATGGTGATGCTGTAGTGAAAAAAATATCTTGCAATGTAAATTCCAATATGTCATGGTGCTGTGGAGAAAGGCATGCTGGGAAATGGAGTTTAAAGCATTCTGATGGCATAAAGAGTAAACAGTATCTTTCCTTCTGATTCAAAAGTCATGATGGGAAATTAATTTTGATAGATGGACAATACAGAGAAAAGCATCCTGGAAAATGGAGTCCAACACGTAGTGATGCTATAAGGAAGAGCAATCTAGGAAATGATCCAAGGGGCATGATGGGAAATGTAGTTTCTAGTAGATGACCAATACACAGTTAGAAAACTTGGGAAATGAAGTCCAAAATGTAGAGACGCCTAACCATAAAGTAACTTTAACCCTACCCCCTGATGCTGATACCCTGACCCTGATCCAAACCATAACACTGCAGAAAGCACAAGAAACCTGAAGAAGGTCAGGGGTACCTGGTGAGGGCACTAGTACTGAAGAAAAAAGAAAACTCCTGAGGACACAGGACACCTGGGAAATGGAGTCCAAAATGTCATGGTGCTGTGGAGAAAGGCATCCTGGGAAATGAAGTCCTAAATATCATGGTGTGACAGAAAAAGGCATCCTGGGGGGGAAATGACTAAATCTACTTATACTCTAGAGATAGTCTTCATGGAAAATGAAGTTCAAATGTTGTGAGGCTGTAGAGAAAGGCATTCTGGGAAATGAAGTCCATATGTACTAATGTTCTAGAGAAAGGTATTCTGAGAATTGAAGTCCAGAATGTTGGGATGCTCTAGAGAATGAGATCCTGAGAAATGAAGATAAATAATGTACTGATGCTATAGAGAAAGGCTTCTTGGAAAATGAAGTCCATAATGTAGTGGTGCTATGAAGAAAGACATCCTGGGAAATGAGATCCATATGTAATGATGCTATAAACAAAGGCAACCTGAGAAATCAAGATAAAGTGTACTCATGCTATAGAGGAAGGCATCATCAGAAATGAAATCCAGGATGTGAAAGTGCTGTAGAGAAAGGCTTCCAGGGGATTGAAATCCAGAATGTAATGATGGTCTAGAGAAAGTCATCCTCAGAATAAAGTTGAAATATAATGATGCCATAGATAAAGGCATAGTGGGAAATGAAGTCCAGCATGAAAGATGCTGTTGAGAAAGTTTTCCTGGAAAAAAAGTTCCAAATGTACTGAGACTGTAGAGAAAGGAATTCTGGAAAATGAACTCCTGAATGTACTGATGCTCTAGAGAAAGGTATCCAGGGAAGTTAAGTACAAGTGAACTGATGCTAAAAAAAATGGCATTCTAGGAAATGAAGTCCAGAATGTACTGATGCTCTAGAGAAAGACATCCTGGAAATGAAGTCCCACATGTAGTGATGCTGTAAGTTGAACCATCCTGCAGGCCAGGTTATTAGGTTGGGCCCGAGGAGGCACCACCTGAAAGACCAATGGGGGCGAGAGAGAAAGGAGACGAGGCACATAAAGAAAGACAGAGTCAGAGTCACATCAAGGTCTCATTTATTGCAAAGGGAAGCAAGCTTATATACTGGTGGATATGAGGGCAAGGGAGGGAGATGAAAAATTGTTAGAAAAGGGTCAGGATGAGGTCTCTTTGGTCTAATGCTTGAGCAACCGATCAATCAATTAGAAAAGGGTCAGGGGAAGGTCTCTTTGTTCCAATGCTTGAGCAACCGATCAATCAAACATATTCCAGGAAGTTAATCTAAAAGTACATTTTGTGGTTTTTCCAGGGACGGTTGTATTGTAAGTCAAGGGAGTAGTTATGCCAGATCATCCAAGCAAGAAAGGTCAAGGTGCAGTCATCCAATTTTAGGTTCCCAACAGTAAGTAAAAGGCATCCTGGGAAATGGAGTCAAAAGCATCCTGAAAAATTAAGTCCAGCATGTACTGATCCTATTCTATTGCCATGATGTGTATGTAGAAGTAAGAGGACAACTTATGTGTCTGCTATCTAGTCATCCTATGTGAGTTCCAGAGATGAAAGCCAGGGAATCACTTGGTTGCCAGTTACCTCAATGGCACTTTTTTGTGTTTTGAAATTATTTATGTATGTGCTGGCATGTGAGTGTCCATATGTCCTTATGCCACACCAGAAGTGTAGAAATAAGACAAAAATTAGTAGGGGTGATATGGATTTCTAGAGTATGAATTCAGGACACCAGGATTAGCAGCAACCACTTTTACTGTCAGAATCTACTCTCTGACATACATTTGTTGTTTGTAGAAAGTGTTATGAAACTAACTCATACAACATGCAAGAAAAAGTATATCATTTTTTCCACAAATAGTATTTATTAGTCAGTGTCTATTTTCCATTATATTTAAAGAAAATATGTTTTCAGAAAAAATGATATTTTGCTCCTTTAATATTTCAGTTAATTTTATTTCAGCAACAGTGAGACAGCTGTTAGAAATGTCTGAGTTGCACAAGGCTGTGACCTCATCTTGATTACCTTGTGAAGATGGACATAAGTAGACCTCACAAAGTTGTCTTCTATTCTTCACATTTCTGTAATTGCCTAAAAACCCATAGTCACATAACGCACATAAGTGGAGCAAGCATGCGTACACACACACACACACACACACACACACACACATACACACACACACACCAGAATTTTTTTTAAAGTAAATGTCACTGCTATTACATTGTCTGGTACCTCTATAATTCTCTTAGAAGGCAATACTTCAAGATATTATGCCAAATGGATAACTGTTGAGGACCTGAAGATGCATGGAACATCAAATAATATGTACATATACAAAAAACATCAAATTCTATTGTGAAATATTCAGGTGCTTACTGATTAACTTAAATTATTAAATCTATTCCAAATAGATGAAAATGTTTCTTTGGATACACACATAAGTATTTAATATTTTTATATTATCTATTAAATATTTTAACATTGACATTTGTTAAAATATTTTCAGAAAATAATTACTCTTGGAAGTAAATCATCTACCCTTTGACTTACACTCAGGAGACTGACACATGAAGATCATCAATTCATATATATATGAATATATATATGTATATATATATATATATACATGACTAATAACTAACATTCAAGATATTATCTCATATTCATTTGTTGATCTGAGAAACTGCTATGAACAAAGTTTGGTCCTCAGAGTAAACTAATATTTTCACACAAAATAAAAGGAAAAAACAAAAGAGATAGCAATATTTCATTTTCACTTGCAAATAGGATTTATCATTCAATTTCTCATACTTTGTTTTATCTTTCAAAGAAAATATGTTTCCAATCTGAAAAGACAGTATTTTTTTTATTTAATATTACAACTAATCTTATTTGAGCATCAATGAGACAGCTGTGTTGGAAATGCCTTTCTTTTTTCTATGTGGAGCTGAGGATCAAACCCAGGGCGTTGCACTACCACTGAGCTAAATCCCCAACCCGGAAATGCCTTTCTGTAAAGTTATTTTGATCACCATCTCAAGTTGGATAAAAGTAGACCTCACAAAGCAAATCTCTTAGCTATTACATTATCTGGTATCTCTGGATAACTGCCTTAGAAGACAATACTTCAAGATGAAGTGCCAAATGCATAACAGATGATGACATTAAGATGTATGTAACTTTAAGTAATGAATATATATTCATAGCACATCAAATTTTATAGTGAAATATACAGTTGATTACTAACTTAAATTTCTATATCTCTTTTGGATAGATAAAAAATGTTTCTTTGGATACATACATGAAGTATTTAATGATTTATATACTCTATTAAGTATTTTAATGTTAACATCCTTAAAATGTATTTTGTAAGTAAATTGCTTGCAACAACTCTGCGATTGGACCAAGATTTTGGCACAAAATCTTGAGTTTTGCAACTCCAGGGAAAGATCTTTTGACTACCTGGGGAGTCGGGCAACACATTGAGCTGCTTAGGACAGCTCTGACACCTGGAACTGCAATAAGACAGTTCAGCACTAGAGGGTGAGTTATCCTGGAGACCTCAATCTGCTCTGCCCTGAAGGTGTCCTGGACACCTGGAGACGTTTAGCCCACTTCTGATGGCTGTAACTGCAAGGAGACAGTTCAGTCCTGGAGGGCATGTTAATCTAGATACCTCAAGCTGATGAAAACAACAACTCTTCCCTGAAGGTGTCCTGGATGCCTGGAGCTGTTTAGCCCAACCATGGAGGGAAGATTTTCTGACATCTCAGGAAAGGCAGGCCTAGGACTGCTTCAGCAGGGAAGGGTATCCTGACTGTTTGGGAAAGTCAGGGCATCCTGACTTTTTGGGAAAGTAAGGCTACATCTGGTGTGATGGGTGATGGTCTACTCACAGGATATAGCAATCCTGCTCTTCTCCTGGACAGATGCTGCAGCTGAGCTTTGCTCAGCTCTAACTTGAGGGGGCTTCTTAGCAATGCCCTACTTCTCTGGCCAAAGAAATTTTTAAAATGTAGCAATCTACTCTGGCTCAGGAGAAAAGTCTTACTTTTCAGCTCTTTTGCTCTGTCTACTTAGTAAGGAGCTTCTTCCGTTCGGTTCTGCCTTGCTCAATCCACTATAAGCCATCTTAGCAAAGTTTTTCTGTTCAGGTCTCCCTTGCTCAATTCACTATGGGACATTTCAGCAAGGTTCTACTATTCAGCACCCCCTTGCCCAATCCATGTTGGGATGTCCCAACAAGGTTCTTCTGTGTAGCAGTGAATGAAGGTCTTCACACCTAAACACTATTGAAAAAGAAATTTAATTGGAAATAAGGAGTCCAGGCGAGTAGCTGCTTCTACCAGGGTGGAGAGAACAACTCTCAATTGACCCAGCACAGCAGTTTATATAGGATGTTTTGGGGATGAATTCAACCAATCAGTTTTTTTTTTCTGCCCAGGGAGTGGCCAGTTTTGTGGGCTAGGGACGGAGTTGGTCCTGAATACAGAGAAAAATTTTTTTCCTTTCACTGGTCTTTCTTGGCTTTTTGACACTACCTTCAAGGCCAGGGCTCATCTCTTTCACTGACTCTGATGCTAGGGACCAAGAGTGTTATTTTGGCACCAGTTTCAGAGTCAGGGCATGTTTCCTTGTTTCATTTCCCTGGCTCAGGTCCAAAACACAAGTTGTGTTTGTTTCCCTGGACCTGGGCCCTAGGAACAGGATTCTACTGTCCTCTTCTGTGATTGGTTGGTTTCACAAGTCAATTGACCAAGGGCAGAGATGGTTCTGATTTGAGCAAAAGTGTGTTTCTTTCACTGGGCATATCTGAGCCATCTTTTTCTAGTTCTGGGCTCCAGGGTCAGGGTAGGTTTCTTTTGCCAACTCCTTACCCCTACAGTTTTGACAAAACAACAATCAATGGCAGTACATCATCTACCCTTAGAATTGTACTCAAGTGACTGAAACACAAATATCATATATTCTAATGTATCCATGACTAATTACTGACATTCAAGCCAGGCTGGATAACAAACATTTCAAGTGCATTTGTGAATATTAAATATTAAAAATACAACAAAAATCTATCGCCCTTTTACAAACACCCTTACTTGGAAAGTGTGATCATATACTGCCTGAGAGTTAAATAAAAATGAACTACTTCCGTGATAGCCATCCCATTCAGCACAAGGCAGCAGATAAATACCTCTGAATAAGGGAAAGTGTAAAAGAAGGTGAACAAAAGCCACAGAAGGAATATAAGGCAACAAAATAAACTTTACTAATTGAATTTGTCACATATATCCCACACTTCAATATCTTTCTCACATGCTGCCAAATAGAAGCCACAATGGGATCTTCACATTAGTCTTTAGTGAACCTTGTTAATAATTTATTTACTTCAAATGTACAATGAAAAGGCTTAAAACAAAGATTTTTTCTTTGAAACCTAAAACAACTGTGATATCTGAAGTGTTAACCAAAGTTCATTCCCTGGACCAAGATCATGTTTTGGATGGCTTCCAGTAATTCTTGCAACAAGAACATCCAAGGGTCTAACCTTCTTGGGAATCAGAATGCACATACATATACCCAGAGGAAGACACACACACACACACACACACACACACACACACACACACACACGCACGCACACAATCACACAGAATAATTAAAATAAAAACAAATCTTTAAACGAATTTTAAATCATGGTAACATGGGTTGTGAGGCATCTAAATGATTACAGAGTTTTTCTCCATCATGAACTGGTCCATGTAACAGAAAGGAGGCATGTGGTCTTGAAGTCCGAGTAATCTATCCTTTTTAGTCTGTGATATCATTTGAGAAAATTTAAAAAATGGTACCCTGCAGGAAGAAATCAGTCATGAGGGTTGGCCTGAGCATTTATACCTGCACACCATTTCCAATTTACACTTTTTGCTTTATGCTGCAAGACAAGAATATGAATTCTTACCTGCCTGTTTTAGCTGCCATATCTGACACTTGTTTCCATGCCACTTTTAAGAGGTTCATGTATTGCTGGGAAACCCAGGGCCAAATTAAACCCTTTTCTAAGTTCACATAGATATGATCTAATATCAAAGCAACAGAAAAGGCATATCTATGAAATTTTAGATCAGAATTCATTATCTCATGTATTTGAACAGAAGTATGAAATCTAAAAGTGTTACTTATCATTTAAATTTATAGGACATTTGTCCATATTAGTTGAAATATGTAAACAGAATAAAAAGAGATATATAATGATTGAACAGATTACTGACACATTTTAGATTTTTTCCAAAATAATTATTTTTTTTAATTGAATGTGAGTATGTTGGCTGATCATAACAATTTATATATATATATATTCAGATTTCCTTTGGTATGAGTTTCTTTCAGATGTTCAAAGTATAATGTTATATTGAAAGGCTTTTAGAGACCAATGACACACTAAATGTTTTACAGTTACAGAGTTACTTTGTGTTTTGACTAGGCATTACCACATTGATTACATTCATAGGGTTTCTCTCCAGTATATTTTTTTATATAGGGCTGTGCAAAGGCATTACCACAATGTTTAAATTCATAGGGATCTTCTCAATTATTTGTTCTTTCATGAAATTGAACAGCATTGTGATGTACAAAGGCTTTACCACACAGATTAGAATTGTACGGTTTCAAACCAGTATGTGTTCTTTTATGCCTTTGAAGATGAGAGTCAGGAGCAAAGGCCTGTAAAACACTGATTACATTCATAAGGTTTCTCTCCAGTATGTGTTCTCTTAAGTACTTGAAGATGACTGGGCTGTACATATGCTTTCCCACATTGTATATATTCATAGGGTGTCTCACCCATATGTGTTATTTCATGCAACTGAAGAGAATTGTGATGAGCAAAGTCTTTACCACATTGTTTACATTCATAGGTGTCAAGGACCAAGATGACAGGAACCAAACATGAACCATGGAATAGTACTAGCCAGGACAGAGAACAAGTTACGAGACTACTGCCCTTCCTCAGAGCAGTAACAACTGTTGACTAACCAGAGGCTCCCAAAGATAAAAAGACAATCCACAGTCAGGTGCCATGACAACCAAATGTAAAGAGCATTCCATGGTCAGGTAGCCTAGCAACAGAATAAATGGCTCCTGACCAGTTACCTTAGCCAACACCTTGCAGTTGCATGATCTGCACGTCTCCCATATTCTGCACCCCTTCCACATCCCTTCCCCTTCCCTCCTTCCTGTCCCCTCCTTTCCTATGCTATATAAGCCTTTCAGAGGAAAATAAAATATGCAGCTTGATCAGAATCCTGTCTTGCTGCCATCTCTCATGTCCCTTGTTCCTTTCATTCACTCCCACAGGTGGGTGGCCCCACTGAAACCCTGCTGGCCAGGGCACATAGGGTTTCTCTCTAATATGTGTTCTCTTATGCACTTGAAGATGACTGGGCTGTGCAAATGCTTTCCCACATTGTATACATTCATAGGGTTTCTCTCCCATATGTGTTCTTTCATGTAATCGAACAGCAGTGTGTTGAGCAAAGGCTTTACCACACTGATTACATTCATAGGGTTTCTCTCCAGTATGTGTTCTTTTATGTACTTGAAGATGACTGGGCTTTGTAAATGCTTTACCACATTGATTACATTCACAGGGTTTCTCTCCAGAATGTTTTCTTCTATCTAATTGTAGAAATTTCCTATGAGTAAAGGATTTGCCACTTTGTTTACATCCACAACGTTTTTTAAAGATATGTGTAGTTTCATGCCTTTGAAGATGACTGTGTTGTGCAAAGGTTTTACCACATTGATTATATTCATAGAATTTCTCTCCAGTATGTGTTTTTTCAGGCCTTTCAGGATGACTATGACATTCAAAGTCTATACCACACTCAGTATATTCATGTGCTTTCTCTCTAGTATGTCGTCTTGTATGCCTGCAAGAACAATTTGAACATTTAAAAGCTTGAGCACATTCATTACATTGCTGAGTCTTTATATCTGCATGAATTAATTTTACAATTTGGTCTAAATATAAAGAGAACTGAGATCTTAAGGTTTTTTTATTATTATTATGTGTTTTAAATTTTATACATCAGCCATGGGTTATCCTGTCCTCCCCCATCCTGCACGCACCCCCACCTTACCTCCAGGACCTCCCCTCCATTCCCATGTCCTCCAGTATCAAGGCACCCAGAGGGATTAATTTAAACCTGGTGGATTCAATACAGGCAGGTCCTGTCACCTCCTTCCAGACTGAGCAAAGTGTCCCTGTGTAAGCCCAAGGTTTCAAACAGCCAGCTTATGCACTAAGGACAGATCCTGGTCCCACAGACTGGGTGCCTCCCAAACAGATCAAGTTATTCAATTGTCTCACTTGTCCAGAGGGCCTGATCCAGCTGGGGGATTCATGTGCTTCCATTCGTTTGGTTATTTGTCCCTGTGCTTTTTGCAATCTTGGATTCAACAATTCACGCTCTTGCTGACCCTCCACTTTCTCAACAATTGGACACCTGGAGCTCCACCTGGGGCCTGGCTGAGGATCTCTGCATCCACTTCCATCAGTTATTGGATGAAAGTTCTAGCTTGACTGTTAGGGTATTTGGCCATCTGATCACCAGATTAGGTCAGATCAGGCTTTCTCTCAACCACTGCCAGCAGTCTACAGAGGATATATCATTGTGGATTTCTGGGGACCTCTCGAACACTCTGCCTATTCCTGTTCTCATGTGGTCTTCATTAATCATGGTCTATTATTCCTTATTCTCTCTTTCTGTTCTTGATCCAGCTGGGATCTCCTGCTCCCCTAAGCTTTTGTTCCCTCAAATCTTGCCCTTCATTATTCCCACTGTCGTCCAGGTTGTTCATGTAGATCTCATCCATTTCTCTGTCATTGGGTGATCTTTGGGTCTTTCCTAGGGTCCCATTTTCTAGGTAGACTCCTTGGAGATGTGTAGCATTCTAGTCGTCTTTGTTTTACATCTAGTATCCTCCTATGAGTGAGTTCATACCGTGTTTGTCCTTCTGAGTCTGGGTTACTTCACTCAGGATGATTTTGTCTAGATCCATCCATTTCCCTGCAAAGCTCATGATGTCATTGTTTTTCTCTGCTGAGTAGTACTCCATTGTGTATATGTACCATATTTTCTTTATCCATTCTTCAGTTGAAGGGCATCTTGGTTGTTTCCAGGTTCTGGCTATTACAAACAAAGCTGATATGAACATAGCTGAGCAAATTCCCTTGTGGTATGATTGAGCATTCCTTGGGTATATTCCCAAGAGTGCTATAGCTGGGTCTTGGGTGAGATGGATTCTCAATTTTCTAAGGAAGTGCCATATTGATTTCCAAAGTGACTGTACAAGCTTGCATTCCCACCAGCAGTAGAGGAGAGTTCCCCTTGCTCCATATCCTCTCCAGCATAAAGACTTAGTGACCAGCTCCCAGCTCCCATCTAGCCCAAAAATCCTATCTGACTTAGAGAGCTCCCACCTAGCCAAGAGAGCTCTCATCAGGCCCAGAGTGCTCCAAAGTAGCCCAGAGAGCCCCCACCCTGCCTAGAGAAAGAAAGAGTTCTCATTGTAGAAAGTGCCATTATTGGACAAAGAGTAAATTCAGGAGACAGGGAATCTGCCAGTCCCGATTAGACCAAGAGTGGCTTTCTGAGAAGCAGAATTTGCCACCCCTCATTGGACCATGTGAGGCTTCCTGAAACACTGAATCTGTAAGCTATGACTGGACCAAGATTGCTGATAAGACAGATAATGAATCCAGGAGGAGATGGGCAGGCATCAAGGCAGAAGTACATACAACAAAATAATGAGCAATACAGCATCACCAGAACCTAGCCCTCCTCCAACAGCAAGCCTTGAACATCACAAAATGGAAGAAGCAGAAGAAAGCAACCGTAAGAACAACATCATGAAGATGGTAGAGGCTTTTAAAGAAGAAATCAAAAATGAAATTGAGGAAAAGACAAACAAAAAAGTGGATGAAATCAATAAAGAATATAAAATGGGAAGAACACTTTAAAATAAAACAAGAGGAATAGAGAAATAAAGCAGAAGAAAGCAATAAATTCCTTAAAGAAAACCATGATGAAGCAATGAAACAGATGAGGGAAGAGTCCAAGGCTTAAAAGGGAACAAGAAAAATGAAGAACACACAAACAGAGGGAATGCTAGATATAGAAAATCTGTGTAAATGAACAGGAAACACAGATGCAAGATTAAACAAAGGAATACAAGAGATAGAAAAGAGAATATCTTGTGTAGAGGATACAATAGAGGAAACGGATTCTTCAGTCAAAGAAAATACCAATGCCCCAAAAATTATATCAAAAAATGTCCAAAATATTTGGGACACCATGAAAAACCAAACCTATAAAAAATAAGGATAGAGGAAGGAGAACAATAACAACTTAAAGGCACAGAAAATACATTCAATAAGACCATAGAAGAAAACTTTCTCAACATTAATATATGTCTTTGTAGATACAAAAAGCCTACAGAACACCAAACAGACTATACCCCCAAAAATCCCTCGTGCTACATAGTAATTAAACAACTAAACATACAGAATTTTAAAAAAAGAATATTGAGAGCATCAAAGGAAAAATGCCAAGTGACTTTTAAATGCAAATCCATCAAAATAACGCCCGATTTCTCCATGGAGATTTTGAAAGCCAATAGGACCTGGACAGATATAATGTAGACACTAAGAGACCATGGATGCCAGCCTAGAAAAATATACCCAGCAAAATATTCAATCATCATACATGGAGTGAAGAAGGCATTCCAAGACAAAACCAGATGTAAACAATACTTATCCACAAACCCAGCCCTACAGAAAGCACTAGGAGGAAAATTCCAACCTAAGGAAGTCAGATACACCTTCAAAAACACAGGCAATATATAATAACTCCACAGCAGTAAACCCTATATAGAGAAGTACACACACACTACCACCAAAAAAAAATAATAATAGCGGGAATGAACTATCACTGGTCATTAATATACCTTAATATCAATGGATTTAATTGACCTATAAACCACAATCTGCTGAACAGGATTATCTGGACTGCTCAACAAAATAAAATTATATAGATATCTCCAAGGGTCATAAAATGCAGACAGAATATAACAAGCAGGAATAATACAGGAACTATGAACCCAAAGCCAAATCTGGCAAGGTAGACAGACACTGAGCCCTGCAAGAATATCTCAGGTAAGGAGAAAACATGGGCAGTACACATACTAACTGAGAAGGTTTTGGTGGATCTAATGAGATGTTTTTCCAAAAAAAGGGTGGTCTACCCTGAAATCATAGAAAGAGAAGAATTACCAAATGGACTAAGTAGCTCATATTTATTTATGTGCATAGACATATAACTATATATGCAATAGTAATGGCAAAAGGTAATCAACTAGTTTAAGACAGAGTGAGGGCATGCAGCAAGATTTCTTTTGAGCAACCAACCAGCTCCCCAAATCATGATACAGAAACTGCTTAATAGTTGAATGCTTCCTTTCACATGGTTTATGGAACAAAATGTGGATTCTGCCCTTATTACACACCCAACACTATGCACACATTAGAAATCTCTGAATATTAGAAATTTCTTTTGTCCCCTAAAACTAAACTTCACCCATATCTCACCATTGTGGCTGGTGGTGGCTGAAAGTTAGTAGCATTCAAATCACATATTGCTGAAAGATGATCCACATCACCATCTTTACTACCAGTTTCTAAATTATTTGTAACATTGATAAGACAAACATGAAAGTGGAATGCAATGTTCAGAACTTCTAGAAATTAGAAGTTTTCCAAACTGCCATTCTACTACACACCACAGGCTTGCCTGTGTGTGCAACTTGACAGTGATATTTCAAGCATCATAACCTCCTGCAGAGTATTCCCATACTCAGGGAGGCTCAGAGAACAAGGACTACTGCCCAAGTCACCACATGGACAACAGAACATAGTCTGGCTCATGGTCCATCCAAGTCCCTGCAGAAATGACAGCTCAGCAGACCTGTTCTGAACATGATACTCTCACCATGGCATGGATTATTGTCTGACTTAAACTCCATACAGCAAAAGCAGAGGAGAATCCAGGAAAGAACCTGTACAGTGCATAGTGCTAGCATTTCAAAGTGGTGTCAACATGGATATTAAAGCATAGTCCTGCTCCCAATAATCTGACAGATGTAGCCAGCAGAGTGAATGTATTCAGAGGCAGCCAACATGAACAAAGAATTGCAAAGACTATGAAGAGCCATCCAGGACAACAATTATCTACATTACAGCATGCAGGATGAGCAGGACCATGCTGGACAATGCAGCACGAAGCAAGAATAAGCTGAACTCTCATCAAACTACTTGTTTCCACCCATCAAGGGAAGGACTTAACACACTGACTCCCATGACTCAATTGAGCACTCTGTTGAGTCTGGGAATGGCAGCTGCTCACTCACCCAATTGGGTAGCTTGGCCATGTTCTCTCTTCAGCTCCCTGCACCAAAACTCCAGCTACACAGCAAACAAAACTACTGGAGACAGAATCTCTTCAAAGCCAAGACTGAAGCTAGTAGCCAGAAGGACCCTACACAACTTCTGATTGGCAGGTAGCCTGGAGAACCTGATTAGCTAGTGAGGCCTGACTGACTAGAGCATCTCCCAATATGGTTACACTATGATTAAAGGCACAGCACAAAGATTCCTGATCCTGCCTTCCACCCTAGACTCAGACCTTTTCTGAACCAGCAGAGATTTGCATTTCAATTGCACTAGCCCCTGGCTCTAGGAACAGACAATGTGATCTTCCTGCCCTCCATAGGCACTTCCTGGACATAATGTGGCTAGCTAGCTTATACAGCACACTATACTGTTTAGGGTGGAGTAAATCCCTGCATTGCAGGGAGAAGGGTACCCAGAATATTTACAACTAAAGAGAGATTTAAGAAAACACAAGGAGATGTTTGTTACTTGGCTTCAACTGAGGTCAGGTGAATTGAATGGACTTTTTATCTGCTTGACACAGGGACTTCAGACAACAGGAAAGAAAGGAGAAACTAGATCCCAAACAAGATAATAGGCCTTTCTTCCATCAGAAAGCTGGATTGTGGCTCCATTGCTTAAAGAATTTTCAGGAATGAAAGTCAGTGCAAAATGTTGGCAAATGAAATAATAATAATGTATAGTCTTCATGGAAAATTTATTACTTACAGAATAATAAAGCTATGAAGAATGTCTTCATAAAAACCATTGTTAGCCAGCAAATCTTTCTCAGTGAGCAGGTGAAGTAAAACCCACACCTGTATTATTAAAGGTACTCTATTTGAATAGAACTGGTAGAATATATCTCCCCATGTATATGGGAGGTGGATTTACTAGAATGTCTCACAAACTGTGATAGAGCTAGTCCAACAATGGCTGTCTACCAATGGAATTTTGAAGAGTTTAGTAGTTGTTCAGGCTAGATATCTCAGTTGTGTGCAGTATAGAACAAAATACCATGGAAGTAGGCTTTAATTCTGGTATAGGAAGGAACTTCTGTTGTACACATTTTGTGAAACACCCAGAGACCACCAGTTTCCTATGCAAGCACATAAAGATCCTTTTACTAAGGTTTAACCTGGGACACTGCATGGCAGACAAAAGGAAATGTGATGGCAGCTAAAAACCCAGGTTTAGAGAGTATTTATAGGAAAAAAAAAACACAAGCAAGAAATTGGCAACTTGGGATTGGGTAGGAGAGACATGGGGCAAAGTGATTTTTTTTAACTTTTGTTACAGACTTTCGGTGCAAGAGAAATGTCTGTTAACATAGAGAGACAAATAAACAGATCAAGACTACAGAGTACACATGAGTGAAATTATATTAACAATTACTAACTATAGAAAAGAAAAATAGGATGGGTAGACTGCGTGTAATTTTCAAACCTTTAACTCAAGCACTCAGAAGGGAAAGGTCTGTATACTGGCCACTGAGTTGAATAGAAATCTACTCTTTGAAATCAGGTCAAGAACAGCCAGAACTATACATTAAGAACCATGTCTTCATGGCAAAAATCAACAAAAAAGATAGAACTAACTCAGAGGATTTTACTAAAGATTCTACAAAGAGTTATGCATTTATTACAGTTCTGTTTTCTTCTTTAATAACATGAAGTGCCCCAATTCAAACTGTAACATGAATAAGCTTTTGCTAAAAGGCACTGCACATTTTAACAGTTATAAATAGATAAATGAAAACATTAGCAATATAAATGTTGATCAAATACAATCAACACAGGACAGGAGAGATGTTATACCAGCAAAGTACTCTTGTTTGTTTTGCATGGAGGTGTGCTCAATTGCCCTTGCTTACATGGGGGATCACAACTATTCATTATTCCAACCTCAGGGTTTCTAAGACCATCATTTGATCACTGTGAGGACCAGGTATCCATGTGATGTATATCCATGCACACAGGTAAAATATTCATATTCACTTAAAAGTTCAAACAAAACACTACACAAAAAGGTCATTCACCTGCTATACAATGACTCAGAAGGCTCAGGCAGTATGAGTGTCATGAGAACATGCCATCCTGAGAAACAGAATGACACCCTCTGCCTAATTGTAAAGTAAAAGATATGGCAGAAAATCTGTAAAACAGCATATGTTTGATATGTACAAAAACCTACATCTCAAGCCCATCACCCAATAGTATAAAAACAAAAAAACTAGGAATGTTGGCCCTCCTTTCATTCCAGGATGTAGGGGCCAGAATCAGAGGTATCTCTGAGTTTGAGGCTAGCCTTGCATACAGTGCTTCTTTCAGGACAGCCAGGACTACACAGATAAACCTTGTCTTCAAAAATATACAAACAAAAAAAATATAAAAGAGCAAGCTACCAAATGACTTAGCACTGAATAGCAATTGCTTCTATTGTATCATGTGATTTTGAAATAAAATCCATAATGATGGTGAAGGCATGATAGAACAAGAAGGAAGCAGGCTGATTACTTTCAACCACAACACAGTATGCAGAACCAACAGGAAATGTGTTGAGACTACAGAGATGCATATAATATACCTAGTGAGGAATGTCATCCAGATGGTCTCCTCCAACTCAAGGTTTCAAAAGCATTTTAAATAAATCACCAAAAAGAAATGTGTTTCCAAATATAATACCTACTTTGGGAAGATTTTCAATCAATTACATTCTGAACCAAGTCATTAATGCTCATGGTCATTCATGAAGAAAATATATTTAGTCACTTCAGTGATCCTGATAGTCTGCAACAGCCCTTACCTTGTTCAAATGTCCAAAGTGTCTTCTGATACTCAACATGATCTCTTGACAGTGACATTTTGTAAAATTAGAAGAGATATCTTTTGAACATATAATGGCACAGAGTCCCATTCTCATTCCAAAACAGTGAAATGGAGACACAGTTAGGGAAGGTTGAACCAAGAAAAGACTGAAGCACAGCATGACAAACAATAAATCCTGTATCTCTGTCTCAGATTCAAGAGGCTTTAGCTCCCAAGAGCTTAGATGGCCATTTCTCTTCAACTTTCCATGCATCTCTGTCTCTGGTTACTTCTACACCCTATATGCATCTAGGTCTACATGGAAGAGGTATCATAGTTGAGGTATCTCAACATCTTGTGGTTACAATGTAACCCAGATGTGTGGAATATTATTTTAAGATGTGTTATATTTGTGTATGGTGTGCAACATTTGTTTTAGTGATGGAAAGATGTGTTGCATTCTTTTATGTGCATTTGTTTAAATCTGTGAAGCTGTGATAAGTTTTTTTGTATCTAATCTATATAAAAATACTTGTTTGGTCTAATACAAAGGTGAATGGACAATAGCTCAGCAGGAAAGGCTGGCAGTCAGAGATAATAAAAGGAAGAAGAAATCTGGGTGGTAAAAAAGGAAGAAGCAGCAAGATAAGAAAAAAAAAAAAAGAGGACACCAGGGGCCAACCACTAACCTAAAGAGCAAGCAATGCAGTAAGAAGTAAAGCAAGGTATACAAAATAGAGAAAGATAAAAGCCAAAAGATAGATGGGATAATTTAAGGTAAGAAAAGCTGATAGAAACAAGCCAAGTTAATGCAAGGCAATTAAAAGAAAAAAATAAGCCTCTGTGTGTGTGATTTATTTTAGAACTGCGTAGTAGGCCACCAAAAGAGTAAAGAGTTTAAAAAGAATAAAAAAAAACCAGGTCTCATTCTCACAACTTCATGCAGTGAACCCTCCCAATCTCCTCACTTGGTTTCTGTCTCTGCCAATCATAGATGCCTGGAAAAATACTGAACTGTAAGCAGAGGCCAAGAATCCATGACCTTAAATTTTGATTCTCTCTTGTTTTCAGGACCAGCAGATGATGGGGGATCCTGCAAAGTTTGACTTCTTGATTGGGATGGACACTGTCATGCTTGGACCATAGGTGAAGCAGATTTTGTATGAAGTTGCTTCCTGGGACTAGAAATCACTTTGCTTACTCATTTCATAACTTGAAGCTAGAGCTAGATAGAGTCTTAACCTTAGGGCACCTTCCTTTACCCTTAGAGATTCCATTTTCTGTATAATGGTCATAAGGTCCTTGAAGACACTTGCCTGTTACAGCACTTCAGTGCCCTCTGAAACTACCTTTTCATTTTCAATTGTTTCTGCCCTAACACAAACAACAATAGGTCCAGCCTATATTGTTTGCTCCCAGGGTCTGTGGGAAGAGTCTACTAAGCAGCTCAGGATTCTAATCTGAGTGATATTCAGTGAAGCAACGCACACTGAGTTCTTTAGTTCATTCACTTTATTCTTCTATGGTGATTCTATCTGTACCATTTCTTTTCTGCTCTCTTCCTTAGCTCCTCTTGGTCCCTCCTTCTCTCAGTCCCTCCTGCTGTTCTCTCATCATTCTACCTAGTTCTTTCCATCTCCATCGTCATCTTTGTTCTTCTCCATCAGTTCTCCCAGTGCTCTCGGAGAACCAGTATATATACCCACACAGTAATTCTTTGGTAAAGCAATGTGAGGCTTGAAGTTTCCAGCGTCTAAGAGACAGGTGATAAAGACTCACACATAAAGTGATTGTCAGCTTCCAATTACAACCCAAAAGGGGAATGACTAAAGGGGAGTTCTCTGGTAGAGTCAAATACAGGTTAAGATCAATTAGGAAATTTGTGTGCTCAAACTATAATCTAGAAATGGCTAGGTAGAATGTTAGGTGATTTTTATGTAAGAATTCCCCTAAGTGTCTCTACTTTTACATTGTGATTGTGTTCAGAAATGGATTTGTTAACGTAGTCTGCATAGGAATATGTCCAGATTCCCTCTGTTAAAATCTACATGCTTCCTTTGTTTACATGAAGCATTGTAAAAGTATTCCATACTCTACCATCTTGGAAATTTTTCTCCTTTCTTCCATCTTGGATATTGTGATGGCTCTTCTTGGTAGTCAACAGGCTATCTCTGCAATTAACTAAAACCAAAAGAGTTGTGTTCACCTGTGAAGGATTTTTGAAATGTTTTCAAATTAAAGACCCATCTTTAATCTAGATCACTTGAGGTGATATCTACCTTCAGCTGCTTGATGTCTGTGCACACTTTTAAGCACAGCACTGAGGAGGCCGAATCTTCTGTGGATTTCTGAGGTTGAGGCCAGCCTGGTCTACAGAATGAGTTCCAGGGCTATACAGATAAATCCAGTCTCAGGGACACACACACACACACACACACACACAAAAGAATCAAACAAAGTATAAGATCCCCTTTTAATCTTGATATTTCCTTCTGGTGGTAGCCTACATACATAAAGAACACAGAAGGAGTAAGTTCTCCCTTTGCCTGGTTACCTAGCTCTGGCTACAAAATTCATTTTTTTTTTTTGAGACAGGATTTCTCTGTATAGCTTGTGGCTTTCCTAGAAGTTCCTCTGTATCCCAGGGTGGCCTTGAACTCACAGAGATCTGCCTGACTCTGCCTCACAAGTGCTGTGATTAAAGACTTTTGCCACTGCCCAGCTCTAAGTTCATTCTTTTACCAGCACCAGTGCCTACTTACTTAGAATTATGGTGTACACTAAAGAGCAGTTCAGATACACAGGCTCATGCTCTGAACAACTACTGACTTTTTCAAATATCCAATGGTAGCAGTCATAGATGGACTGCCTGAACCACATTTTGTGAGACATTCTAATAAATCCATTTTCTTCATACATAGACTCATTCTACCAGTCCTTTTCAGTGAGAGAACCTTGAATAATGCAGTTTTTTTTCCTTCACCTGCACACTGAGGAAGATATGCTGGCTAACAATAGTGTTCATAAACACATTTTTCATGCTTCAGTTATCTAAATATTAAACTATCCATGAAGACTACTCTGTATTATTATTCATTTGCCAACAATATGCTCTACACTTCTGGAATAAAATTCCTAAAGCAATGGCGCTATTTTCTTGGTTGTGATCAAGTTCCTGTTTTGTTGGCTGGTAGTCTGAAGTCCCTGTGACAATAACATACAAAGTACCTTTAGGTCACCTGATGTCAGCAGTAAATCGCATAATAACATTCTCCTTGTGTGTCTTTAAATCTCTCTTCAGTTGTTAATATTCCGAGATCCCTTTTACCTGTATGACAAGGAATCACTCTGCCCCATATAGTTTAGTGGTTTGTACAAGCTAACTAGCCACATTGTGTCCTGGGGGAAGAAGGGGAAGTTCCCATAGAGAGCAGGAAGAAAGCGGGGTCAGCTATTGGAGCCAGGGCCAAGTGCTGTTAATAATGAAATCTCTGCTCATTTAGAAAAGTCTTTGGGGTAGAAGGGAGGGTCAGGAACCATTGTGCTGTGTCTTTAAGCACACTGTAACCCTGTGGGAGGTGCTCTTGTCACTCAGGTCTCACTATCCAATCAGACGCTCCAGGTGACCTGCCAGTCAGAAGTTGGGCAGGGTCCTTCCGGCCACTGACTTCAGATTTGGCTTGAAGAAGAGCTGGTTCCAGCAGTTTAGTGTAGTGTGCTGCGAGTCCTTCTGCAGGGAGCTGAGTTGACAGCATGGCCGAGCTGGGAACCCATGATTTGGTGAGTGAGGGGCTGCTGTCCCCAGATGGGGTGGAGTAGATGGTGAGGTGTGGGATCCAGTGTGGTGAGTCTTCCTTTGATCGAGGCGGGAACCCGGCTGCAGAACCCCTGTTCTGTGAAGACCCATGTGGTACTTGAATCTCCCTGGACCCAGGGGCAGACTTCTGAATAACTTTGCTCTGTGGGCTGAATCTGCTCACAGAACTGGGTGCAGGGTGCTGTGTTTAGAAACATCTTTGTGCTGGGTGAGGGTGGCGCATACCTTTAATCCCAGCTCCAGGGAGGCAGAGTCAGGCAGTTCTCTGTGAGTTCAAGGCCAGCCTGGTCTACAGATCTAGGACAGGCATTTTCATTCTTTTTTTTTTTTTTTTTTCTTTTCAGAGCTGACAGGACCCATGGCATTGTGCTTGCTAGGCAAGCACTCTACCACTGAGACAAATTCCCCAACCCTTAGGACAGGCATTTAAACAACACAGAGAAGCCCTGTCTCAAAAAAAAAAAAAAGAATAAAAACAAAAAAATTAAAATAAAAAAAAAGCCTCAAATGTAAGTGTATTGAGTCAGGGCTGTTAGAGATTAGGACAGTAGGATACACATTTCTTTGGCTCGAAACCATTACAAAGGAGCCACTGCTTATTTAAAATAAGCCACTGAATCAAATAATCTGACTCTAACAAGCTGCTCACTGAAGCATTACAGGTTAACAACCAACTTTATATCGTGGTATGCCATAAAGTTCCAGTTTTCTTTTTGAGAAAAGCATAGTTCTGCCAGATGTACAATAAGACAAATATGTCCACTTATTTGAAAAGTAAAACACTAGCCTGGTGGTGGTGGTGGTGGTGGTGGTGGTGATGATGATGATGATGATGATGATGATGATGGTGCACACCTTTAATCCTTGCACTCACTCAGGAGGCAGAGGCAGGTTGATCTCTGTGAGTTTGAGGTCAGCCTGATCTACAGAGCAAGTTCAAGAATAGGCTCCAAAGTTCCACAGTAAAAATCTGTCTTGAAAATACAAAAAAAAAAAAGGAGATAAGAATAAAAGAAAAATAAAAAACTCATATATTGAGGAATTGCCTGATGAAGCATGGCTTTCATTTATGCCCTCAGACATAGATTAGGAAAATTCTTGTGCCTTGCACCTTGGACTAAGAAGTTTTCCCTCAGGGCCTGGTGTACTGATAATAAAACAGAACTCCTTCCTGAAAACCAAGAATATGCTTTGGAGAGCTAGCAATGGTCTGGAACCACAACATTTGTGGTGGAGTTACTTCAGATTCTGAGAAACCAACTCTTTCCCGAACATGGGGCTATAGTTAACAGTCCACAGTTCATTGTGGGCTTAGTCAGTAATGTTCTTCTTTTTTTTTTTTTTTAAGAATTATTTATTTATTGCCAGTCAGTGGTGGTTCATGCCTTTAATTCCTGCACTCGGGAGGCAGAGCCAGGGGGATTTCAGTGAATTTGAGGCCAGCCTGTGCTATCAAGTGAGTTCCAGGAAAGGTGCAAAGCTACACAGAGAAACGCTGTCTCAAAAAAACAAAAGAACAAAAAAGGAATTATTTATTTATTATGTATACAGAAGAGGGTGTTAGATCTTATTACAGATGTTTTTGAGCCACATTGTGGGAACTGGGAATTGAACTCAGGACTTCTGAGTCATCTCTCTAGCCCAGTAATGTTCTTGAGATACCCTGTTTTCCCTTGTGCAGCATTGCTTGATTAGCCTCCTCTTTGAGTATGTTCCATTCTATGATACTTTCTAGAACTTCCCCATTTCCTTTCATTTCACCTCTGGAAGTAGTATCGAAGGTGCTATTCTTCTTAAGAAGCTTAGGTGACATGAGACATATTTTGTGTAAGACCTCCACACCCCAGCTTTTATATTTTCTACCTTATACTTTTCCTTCCTTTCTCATCTTTTGTGACCTTCACCTCAGAACCCTGTCACTGAAGAAGATCCTGCTGTTTCACATTACTGGGGTACTTAACAAATAATTTCAGAGCTGGGCAATGGAGGTGCATGACTTTAATCCCAGCACTTGTGAGTCAGAGGCAGATGGATCTCTGTGAGTTTGAGGCTAGAAAGATAGCCAGTACCCCTTTCTAGGATGGGCCCACTAAGAAGGAAAAATGGAGCAGTTACTGAGTGTCCCCCAGTCTCTCTGGCTTTTTGCAAGGACATAAACATGAAGAGGGACCTGTGCAAGAATTGAGTTCACTGAAAATCTTTGAAGCTAATGATTTGAAAGTGCAGAAAGGGAGGGAAAGGACAAGGGTGAGAGCTTTCATTTTTCCACCATATTTGAGAATAGCAATGTGGAGTAATATAATCAATTTTTGGTGATCCACAGATGTTCTGAGTGGCCATTTCTTGGCGTACACTGACCAGCACATTCAGTAATCTGAATAAAGGACTGACCCTATCATGAAACAAAATTATTGTAGTTACACTTGTTTAACTGATATTGAAGATCTGGGTAAAATGGTGTGGCCCTGCCTAACAGGACAGCTATTTTTCTTGTTTAAGATGTGCAACCTCAGGGAAAAAAAATGCATGTGAGTAATCCTTGTTTTTTTTTTTTTTTTTTTTTTTTTTTTTTTCATACACATCCCTAGTATCTGGAACACATGGTCATGAATTCTATTCCAACTCTTCCAAACAATTCTTTGAGATTATATGTCCATGGTCTCTTTCTTACCTGCAAGCCCTACCATTGATCACTAATTGTTTTCTAATTCATGGCCTGTTTTTCTTTAACAGTCACATAGTAACAACAGTTACTGTTTAAATGTGACCTGTGTTTGGCTACAGGACTTCCCAGATATAAATGAAATGGCTTGCTGCACTGGACAATTTGTGTTTATTTGTACACTAAGGACTGTGTACTTGGGAAGGAGAACAAGAATTACTCTGGGAGACTGGAAGAATTTCGAAAATACAGATTTTCCAGATAAGTGTCCTGTCTGCCCCTAAGGTGGAAGGGCAGAGCTGAGAAGGCCTGTGCTATCTGTGTCATTTGAACTCTGATCACCCAGTAGGGGACCTGCCTCTGTCCTGAGTCTGAGATGGGTGGCCTTAGCTAATGTGGGACCCCAGGAAAGCTTAGCATTTAGGAGCTCCAGCAGGAAGGAGCTTGCAGGTTCTGTCAAAGGATTCTCATCTTGCTCTGCTGTAGGAGTTGTGAATGAGACCACAATCCATGCCATTGTGCATGTGGGGACCACTGATCCCAGACCAAGAAGAGCAATTCTGCTGAGCTGTCACAGCTTCTGTGACTGTGATGGGCCATGAGCCAGACTGTGGTTCTGTTAGTCACTGTGGTGATCTGGGATATGGCCCTTCTTCTCTGAGACTCTTTGACTGTGGTTTCAATGGGGAGTGGGAGGCTCTGCTTGCCTGGCTATAGGAGGCTGTGATACTTGTAACATTTTTGCTTGATTGTAGGTGAGTGGATAGTGCAGATTTTAGATCATGTATCATAACCCATGTGGCAGGATATAGACAAATGTTTCTTCTACATTGTTTTGTGATTGGGCATCAGTGGGACTGGGTTTGCCTGAAACATCAAGGGGACATGAGAGTTCATACAGCCATGGCATGCAATTACCTCCATTTGCCTGGAAAGCTTTAGAGATTGGGACCTCTAAGTTTAGGAGATATAGCCATAGCTACAGCATCAGAAACAGCATTTAAAGGTAACTTTGAGTTGATTTTGTGGGAGTTGTGAAATTTGTGTTTATTTAATTTCTATACACATAGAATTATAGGTAGTTGGATAACATTGGTCAGGATCCCACATTTCTTCTGTGTGATTCCTTTGGCCTCTTGATTCAAATTTGTCTATATTTTTTGCTTTTGTTCTTGGCTTTTTCTCTCCACCTACTTTATTCATTCACAAATATTGTACATATTCTTGATGGTTGTAGCTTTGTGGTAAATATAGAAGTCACATTGTGTCAATATGTGTACTACTTTTTCATAATCCAATGAGCCTTCTGAGAGTTACCACTTTGCATTTAGCTTTGGAATCAGGTATGTGTTATAAATTGTTGGGAATTTTCTTTGGATTGTATTCAACTCATGCTACAAATTTCCCATACCCAGTGTCTTAATATTGATTCATTATGTTCCTGATAAATCATTTATTAACTTCTGTATTTATTTATAGTTTGTTGTTAATCTGTGATAGACCTTTCATTTATTGGATAGAATGTACTATGGGGCTTGGCTAGTGCTTCAGCATATGTTTTTGGAGAGAATCTGTGTTCATATCTCAGCATCCAAGTTGGGAGGTTCATAAGCACCTGCTAGTCCAGATCCAGGGGATTTGACATGCTCTTCTCTTATGTGTCACCTGAACATACTTGGAAGACATTCATTCTTTCACATATTAACATACACATAAAAATGAGGATAAACTTGTTTTCAAAAGTTCTTGTGACTTATAAGGCTATTAGAGCAAACTACAAAAGCTTCACAGTTTCAACAGGTCCCACTGATTGATTGTTTCTCTCAGTGTCTGTGCTACTGGTGTGATATTTAGAAAGTGATCTCTGGTGCCAATGCGTTCAAGAGTACTTCCTACTTTCTCTACTATGAGGTTCAGTGTAGCTGGATTTATTTTGAGGACTTTGATCCACTTGGATTAAAGTTTTGTGCATGGTGACAGATATGGATCTATTTGCAGCCTTCTACACATTGAAATCCAGTTATGCCAGCACCATTTGTTGAAGATGATTTCTTTTTTCCATTGTATATTTTTGGGTTCTTTGTCAAAAATTATATGTTCATACGTGTGCAGGTTCATGTCAGGGTCTTCAATTCGATTCCATTCGTCCACATGTCAGTTTTTATGCCAGTACCAAGGTGTTTTTATTACAGTAGCTCTATAGTAGAGCCTAAGGTCAGGGATTATGATGCCTCCAGAAGTTGTTTTATTGTACAGGATTTTTTTGGCCATCCTGGGTTTTTTGTTTTTCCATATGAAGTTGAGTATTTTTCCTTCCAGATCTTTGAAGAATTGTGTTGGTTATTTGATGGGAATTGCTTTGAAAGTGTAGATTGCTTTTGGTAAGATTGCCATTTTTACTATGTTAATCCGGCCTATCCATGAGCATGGAAGATCTTTCCATTTTCTGACATCTTCGTCAATTTCTTTTTTCAGGGACTTAAAGTTCTTGTCATATAGGTCCTTCACATGCTTAGTTAGAGTAACTCCAAGGTATTTTATATCATTTGTGGCTATTGTAAATGGTGATGTATCTCTGATTTCCTTCTCACCCTGTTTGTGTACTGTATATAGAATGGCTACTGATTTTTTTTTTTAGTTGATCTTGTATCCTGCAATGTTGCTGAAGTTTTCATTAGCTGTATCAGTTCCTTGGTTGAATTTTTGGGGTCACTCATGTATACTAACATGTCCTCTGCAAATAGGGAGAGCTTGACTTCTTCCTTTCCAATTTGTATCCCCTTAATCTCTTTATATTGTCTTATAGCTCTGGCTAAAACTTCAAGTACTATATTGAATAAGTAGGGGAAGAGGGGACAACTTTACCTTGCTCCTGATTTTAGTGGTATTGCTTTGAGTTTCTCTCTATTTAATTTGATGTTGGCTGTTGGCTTGCTGTAGATTGTCTTTATTATGTTTAGGTATGTTCCCTGTATTCCTGATCGCTCCAAGACCTTTATCATGAAGGGGGTTGGATTTTGTCAAATGCCTTTTCTGCGTCTAGTGAGATGATCATGTATTTTTTTCCCTTGAGTTTGCTTATATGGTGTATTACATTGACGGACTTTCATATGTTGAACCACCCTTGCATCCCTGGGATGAAGCCTACTTGATCATGGTGGATAATTGTTTTGATGTGTTCTTGAAGTCTGTTTGCCAGACTTTTATTGAGTATTTTTGCATCAATATTCATGAGGGAGATCGGTCTGTAGTTCTCTTTCTTTGTTTGGTTTAGGAATCAGGGTAATTGTAGCCTCATAGAAGGAGTTTGGTAATATACCTTCTGCTTCTATTGGGTGGAACAATTTAAAGAGTATTGGTATTAAGTCTTCTTTGATCTGGTAGAATTCTGCAGTGAAACTATCAGGTCCAGGGCTTTTTTTTTGGTTAGGAGAATTTTTATGACTGATTCTATTTCATTAGGGGTTATTGGACTATTTAAATGGTTTATCTGGTCTCGATTTAACTTAGGAATGCGGTACCTATACAGAAAATTATCCATTTCTTTTAGATTTTCCAGTTTTGTGGAGTAGTGTTTTTTGAAGTATGACCTCATGATTCTGTGGATTTCCTCATTGTCTGTTGTTATGTCCCCCTTTTCATTTCTGATTTTGTTAATTTGGATGCTCTCTCTCTGTCTTTTGGTTAGTTTGGATAAGGGCTTCTCTACTTTGTTGATCTTCTCAAAGAACCAACTCTGTTTCATTAATCCTTTGTATTGTTCTCTTTATTTCTATTTTATTGATTTCATCTCTCAATTTGATAATTTCCTGGCATCTGTTCCTCTTGGGAGACTTTGCTTCTTCCTGTTCAAGGGCTTTCAGGTATGCTGTCAAGTCACTAGCATGAGATTTGTCCAGTTTCTTTATGTGGGCATTCAGTGCTTTGAATTTTCCTCTTAGCACTGCTTTCATAGTATCCCATAAGTTTGGGTATGTGGTGTATTCATTTTCATTGATCTCTAGGAAGTCTTTAATTTCTTTCTTATTTCTTCCTTAACCCATTGGTGATTCAGTTGAGCATTATTCAGTTTCCATGTGATTGTAGGATTTGTGTAGTTTTTTCTGCCATTGAAATGTAACTTTAAAGTGTGGTGGTCTGATAGAACACAGGAGGTTATTCCAATTGTTTTGTATCTGTTGAGTTTTGCTTTGTGGCCAAGTATGTGGTCGATTTTAGAGAAGGTTCCAAGGGGTGCTGAGAAGAAGGTATATTCTTTTTTGTTTGGGTGGAACATTCTGTAGATATCGATGAAGTCCATTTGAGTCATTAAGTCCATTAAGTCTCTGTTAAGTTTAAATTTGGCCAATCTGTCCAGAGGTGAAAGTGGGGTGTTGAAGTCTCCCACTATTAATGTGTGGGGTTTTATATGTGATTTAAGCTTTAGTAATGTTTCTTTTGCATATGTGGATGCCCTTGTGTTTGGGGCATAAATGTTCAGAATTGAATCTTCATCTTGGTGGATCTTTCGTGTGATGAGTATGTAATGTTCTTTATGATCTCTTTTGATTGGTTTTAGTTTAAAGTCTATTTGCTAGATATTAAGATGGCTACACCAGCTTGTAGGGGATTGCCATCCCAGAATTGGCCTGGTAGTTCCAACCCCCATACAGGCTTCGGTAATGTTCACGCCCACAAGGCAGGGTGGAGTAGGAAGCAGAAGACCAAGGATTGGGAGGAGGGCTCTCTCTTGGTTCCTGGACCCTGGACACTGGAGGTGGACCAAGCAGAGTTCTCCAGAGAACACTGCTGGACTGTACTATACCTTTGCCAGACCCTGCAACCTACCCCTTCATTTGTAAGTTACCCCAAAAAATAAACCTCCCTTTTAACTACGTGGAGTGGCCTTAATAATTTCACCAACATCTGGCGCTGATGAAGGGCAAATTACAAAGGCCTAGGCGGCTCCCTCCCTCAGCCTCCTCCCTGGCTGGTGTGTACCTAAACCCGCCTGCAAAGTTCCATTTAACCAGGGGACACCTATACAGTTGCATTCCCAAAAAAGGGAGCAGCTAGTCCGGTCTCAGTTCCCTAGCTTAGCCCCTAGACCAGCGAAAACTGCTGTGAGTGAGACGTTCCCCTCCTTTCTGAGTGCCAGCTCCCAGACATCTTGGCTCCTGCCTTCAGCTGCCACCAGCCATGGCCACCAGCAGGCCCTGCTTTGGACCTATACCAACACCTCCTGCTGGCTGAAAAGTGCTACTGCACCACCCAAAACCACGGAAAGGTAAGCTTATTTCAAGTAAAAGTACTTGATAATTTTACACCTTAAAACTGACTAACAAATTTTGAGTAATTCTTGTAATATGGCTGACAACATTACCTCACAAGAACTTGAAAACCTTTTTGCCTGTATGATGAATGACATTTTCCTGAAAATATACGACCTCCCTTAGGGATATCTGGCCTGTACCATTTTGACATTCATTGTAATAATTCACACAGTGTTCAAACACTGGTTTAATAATAAGAACAAAGATGAGTCATTATTGTGACTGATACAGGCTTTAAAAGATAGCAATGAAGGCTTACAGAAAAAGATTCTGTCTATGGAATCTGTTGACCAGGACTTACATAAAAAGATTCTCTTTCTGGAATCTGCTAACCAGGAATTACAGGTTTTAAAAGATAGCAATGAAGGCTTACAGAAAAAAATTCTCTATCTGGAATCTGCTAACCAGGATTTACAGGCTTTAAAAGTTAGCAATGCAGGCTTACAGAAAAAGATTCTGTCTATGGAATCTGTTGACCAGAACTTACATAAAAAGATTCTCTCTCTGGAATCTACTAACCAGAATTTACAAAACAAGCTTGTACCCAAAATTGCTTTTATTGATAAAATAAATATGATTATTTAATGGATAGAACACAAACTCTCCAGAGTGAAGTTGTAGCTACTCAGACAATATATAAGGAAGAAAAATTATCATTACTTGATAAGATAAGGTCCATGGAATCATGTGTTTCAGAAGAACATAAAAACTTCCATGATTCCATGAAAATTCTGGAATCCCTTACAAGAGAGGAGGTTTACTCCCTGGAACAGACCCTAGGTTCTCGTTTACAATCCCTGGAGGAAACTCTCAATGAACATGACAAGGGACCTAATAAGCAGAAGGGCAAGACCATACAGGTTGTAACATCTCCAAATGGCTCTCATACAATGGCTTATCCTGTTATCATCCATGAGAAGCCAGCAGATGACACACACCCTGAGCCATATAAGACATATACATTACAACCAATTTCAACAAGGGACTTTAGAAATATAAAGGAAGCAGTAGTTACATATGGGATACACTCCACATATGTAAAACAGATGTTAAATTCGTGGTCTACCTCACAGTGAATCATTCCAGATGACTGGCATCAGTTAATTTCAGCTGTTCTAGAATATAGCCAGCAGTTACAGTGGAAAAGCTGGTTGAGAGAAGAGGCAAGAAATTTAGAACAACAAAGTAAACTCAGGTTTCGAGAACTCCCAAGATCAAATGCTTAGTGAGGGATGTTTCACTGACAGGAATGTACAAGCCATTTATGATGAGCTTACAATATCCCTATGCCGTACTGCAGCTCTAAATGCTTGGGAAAAAATTCCAGAACCTGGAAAAACAACTGAGGTATACACTAAGATATTTCTGGGACCACATGAACCCTTCACTGATTTTTTACAAAGGCTGAACACAGCTATAACAAAAGCTGTATCAGATAAAGAATTAAGAAAAGTATTAACTGAGTCCTTGGCTTTTGACAATGCTAATGCAGAATGCAAAAGAATACTTACACCATTAAAGATCAGATCAGCTCCTTTGGAAGAATAGACTCAGTATACTAATAGTGTTGAATCTCTTAACTACCGTAATGAGGCTTGGATAGGAGAGACAAATCCCAGAGGTGAAAGAAGGCCCCATGGTACCAAATGTTTTAAATGTGGTACACCAGGTCATATAAGTAAAAACTGTACATGGGGTAATCCTAGAAGTAATACTCCTTCTAGGAATAGCCTAAACAGGAGACCCCAACCACCTCCTGGATTATGTATATGATGTGGCAAAGGCCGACATTGGACCAGTGAGTGCAGATCAAAAATAGATATATGAGGCAACCCTTTACTGGCGGGAAATGCCTCAAGGGGCCTCTTGCAGGCCCCCAAATCAAATGTGGTAAGAACATTCCCAGCCACTGTGGAAGACATTCCTCTCCAGGACAACTGAATAAACCAATGCCTAATGTAAAAACCAATACTGCAATGGATGATAAAACAGCTTTGATAGATGAATCACAGTTTACAAAAACACAATAAAACAAATATTTTGGCAGACTTCCATAAATAAACAAAGACCAAAGGTTAGAGTTCGAATTAATGGCTTGGTTCTGCAGGGCCTGGTAGACACAGGTGTGGATGTGATGATAATTACACCCAAATCATGGCATCCAAATTGGCCTCTTCAAGAGGTAGATGTCCAACTTTTAGGAATTGGCACCCTATCTCAGATAAAACAGAGTTCGAGATGGGTTGAATGCATAGGGCCAGAAGGACAGAGAGGAAGGATGAAGCCATACGTAGCAAATGTAGTAGTAAATCTATGGGGCCAAGATCTGTTACAACAGTGGAATACCCAGATTAAAATTCCTACACTCTCAGAAAAGGAATACAGGCCAATGCATGTTTATAGGAATAATATCATAACATGCTATAAAAACCAGTCACCAATGATTCAGGCTGTACACAAACAGAGCACAACTGCTGTTGAACTCTCAGAAGTACCAACTGCCTTACCTTTAAAATGGCTAACTAATAAACCTGTCTGGGGAGACAGTGGGGCCCCGCCAGAAAGCATCTTCTGGACATTCCCTCCCTATCCATGATTTCCGGAACAGCAGCCATGATGGTAGGTTTCAGCACAGTACAATCACCCTTGCTTCCCTTCTTGATTTTGCTGGACTGGTCAGATAATGTCAGTGGAGAAGAATACCCAATCCTACAGCCATAGGTAAAGCAAGATATCTCTGCAGTCAATTCCAGCACATGAGCCAAGGGTAGGTAACCAATGTACGTGTCCTTTGGTCCGAGTCCAGGTATTCTTTCACACTGGCCTGTCATCCCAGCTATCAAATTGCTATGATGCATCACCACTCCCTTGGGTCGGCCAGTAGAACCACTGGTATACATGACAATGGCCATGTCGGAAGGAGTTGGTCTATTTGGAGGAATGTTCGAGTTTTCTGGCTTGGATCCCAACTCTTCTACTGATTGCATCCTGTGAATCTCAAACCCTTCAGGGTACTCTGCTTTATTGATAGTCTTATTATCCACATAAATGATATGTTTAACACAATTGATATCTAATAATGCCGCCTTCAATTTCCTTTCCAGAAGTTCTACACTAGTAATCAGATATGAAGCCTCAGATTCGTTTAATCCATGAACTACAGCTTCTTTGCCCAGTGTGGCATATAAAGTCACAAGGGAAAAGTTGTGCTTGAAGCAGGTCTGTGCTGCAATCATCCACTCATCTCTGGTCTCACAGAAAATGGCAATGGTGTTCTTTGGTTTTAGTCCCAATGCGGTGAGGCCACTCAAGAAGTTATGCACTCTGCGGTTCACTTCAAGATAGTATATCAATTTATAATTCCCGAGAATTAACTTCTAAAAAACCTTTCCATTGGGCTGCATTTCGTTTTCTTCACTTAGGATTTCCCTGGTCCCAATGCTGTCCTTCTTTCCAAACTTGGCTGCAGCATGGTCAAGAGTATGTGCTCCAGGGATGTCTATGACAGCTAGTGAGTTGAAGTGCGTGACAGAGTGATATGGACTTCCAGGTTTGTCTGAAGTGGGCTTAGCTTTTATTCTCTTTGCCATAGTGTTTTTCTTCTTGGCATTGGTAAGAAAATACCATGGAATATCATTCCCATCTCCTCCAGGGCCAAGACTCCCATGAGGATTCATTTAAACCTGGTGGATTCAGTACAGGCAACTCCAGTCCCCTTCTTCCAGGCTGATCAAAGTCTCCCTGTGTAAGCCCAAGGTCCCAGACAGCCAGCTCATGCACTAAGGACAGGTCTGTCCATCTCCTCATGGATTTGTTTTTCGTCTTATCAGTGTACTTGGTCCAGACAGAGCTGACAGATGCTGGGAGCCTCTCTCTGGTCCAGATGGAAGCTCTGGGCCAGATGGGAGCTCTGGTCCAGATGAGAGTGCTGGCCGGATAGGAGCTGGGGGCTGGACTCTGAGTCTCAGGAAGTCCCTGTGGTCTCCTTATTGTCCAGATGGGAGCTCTTCTTGTCCAGATGGGAGTTCACAGGCAGGATGGAATGCTGGAGGCTGCTTTCTAAGTCTCCCCAGAGTGGCTGTTGCCCAGGGCTGTACCCATGTGTGGGCCCCTCTGGATGTAACACCAGGCACTCACCTCTGGTCCAGGTGGGAGTTCCAGGGCAGGATGGAAGTTGGGGTCTGGTCTCTGAGCCTCAGGAATTGGCTGGGGTCTTGGGCAAATGGGTGTGGGGGTAGGGTGTGGAGACTGCAGGGTCTGCCTGCAGTCTTGGAAAAGGGGAGACTTCTCCCAGGGCTTGCCGAATGGCTGGAAACTGGGGCCAAGTTGGGCAGGTCCTCCAGAAATGGCTGGTGCCCAGGGGTGGATTTTTATTATTATTATTACATTTGGATATTAGACCTTAATCTGATGAGAATTTTTATCTGATTTCCTGTGTTAAATATGTATATTTTTTTATATTAGACCTTTTTCAGATGAGACCTTTTGTTTAATTTATCTGATTTCTTGTGTTCACTATGTATATCTTGAATATTAGTTCTTAATCAGATGAGAGTTTTTGTTTTATATATTTGATTTCTCATTTTCAGTATGCATAATTAAGATATTAGTTCTTTGTCAGGTGAGAATATTTGTTTTATTAAATTTCTCGTATTCAATAAGTATATATTTGATATTAGAACTTTATCAGATGAGAATTTACATTTATTTTCCTAATTTCTTGTGTTGAATATACATATTTTTGATACTAGACTTTTATCACATGAGAATTTTTGTTTTGTTTAACAGGTATCCTGTGTTTAATATGTATATTTTGGATATTAGACATTTATCAGGTCACAATTTTTGTTTTATATATTTGATATTTTGTGATCAGTATGCATATTTTTGATATAAGTTTGTCATGAGATCAAAATTGTTGTTTTTTTAGTTTCTTGTGTTAAATATGTATATTTTTGCTATTAGACATTTAGCAGATGAAATTTTTTATTTCTTGTGTTCTATATGAATATTTTAAACACAAAAATTTATCATAACCAAAATTCTCACCCTATAATAGTCTAATATAAAACCATATACATATTGAACAAAATTAGATAAATTAAACAAAACTTCTCACCTGATAAAAGTCTAATATCCAAAACATACATAGTAAACACAGCATACTAGATAAATAAAATAAAAATTTTCATCTCATGAGGTCTAATATCAAGAATATGTATATTAAACACAAGAAATTAGATAAATTAAATGGAAATTGTCATCTGATAGATCTACATGAGCAAATTGGGTGTGTGTGGTAGCTTAGGAAGAGGAGTGGGGGATGAGAACATTGGGAAACAGGAGGATCAACCTGAAACAGGGAAAGAGTCAGAGGGAAGGGAGGAAGATACCATGATAGATGAGGACATCATGGAAATAGGAAGATGCAGGCTGTTCTGGAGGTTCTCAGGAATCCAAAAGGATGACCCAACCTTGGTCTGCTGGCAGTGGTCCAGAGGGTGCCTGGACTGGTCTACTCTGGTGACCAGTCTAGCAAATAACCTAGCTGTCATCATAGAGCCTTCATCCAGTGACACATGGAGGTAGATGCAGAGATCCACAGCCAGGCACCAGACTGAGCTCCGGGAATCCAATTGATGAGAGAGAGGAGAGATACTGCAGGAGGGGGACATGGAGATCATGATGGGAGGATGTGCAGAGATGACCAACCACACCAGGGAAACACATGAACTGTGGTCTGGTGGCTGTGGAACTCCCATGGGACAGGACTAGGTCCTGTAAACACGGAAGGCGGTTGTTTGGCTCAAATTGTTTGGGGGCACACAACCAGTGTGATTGGGATCTGTCCCTGGCACATGGACAGGCTTCTGGGAATCTGGTGCTTGTGGTGTGATACCTTGCACAGCCCTGGTGCAGTGGCAAGGAGCTTGGACCTGCCTAGGGTCAGTGTGCTGGACTCTGCTGACTCCCCATGAAAGACCTCGATTTGGGGGATGTGGGGATGCAGGGTGGCTTGAGAAAAAAGGCTGGGGGGTGGAAGCAGGGAGAAAGGGGGAATCTGAAGATGGTATGTCGAGTGAGTACAAAATTTCTTAATAAAGAAAAATGAAAAAGAAATAAATTATACCAAAACTTAAAAAATGTGCATATTGAATGTAATTAGATAAATAAAACAAAAACTCATATCTGATAAAGGTCTAATATCCAAAATATACACATTGAACACAGGATACCGGATAAATAAAACGCAAAATCTCATCTGATACAGGTCTAATATCCAAAATATATGTATTGAACACAAGTTCTAATATCTAATATGTATATATTGAACACAATAAATTAGAAAAAAAAACAAAAATTATCAGCGGTACATCTAATATCCAAAATATACATATTGAACACAAGAAATCAGATAAATGCAACAAAAATTTTGGTCTGATAATGGTCTAATATTGAAAATGGACATATTGTACATAAATAAATAAATAAAATGAAAAATCTCATTTGATAAATGTCTAATATCAAACATATTCATATTGAGCTAATGAAATTAAAAATTCTCTCCTGAAAAAACCAATATCAAAGATACATAATTAACACAAGAAATCAAATACATATAACAAATATTTCATATGACTAAGGTCCAATATCAAAAAATAAATGATGAACATAATGAAATAAATAAAACAAAAATTCCCACCTGATAAATGCCTATTACCCAAAACATACATTTTGAACACAAAACATAAGACAAAAAAATGAAAATTCTCATCTTATAAAGTTTTAATATAAAAAATATACATATTGAACATAAGAAATCAGTTAAAATTAAAATACTTCTTATCTGATAAAATATAATATCCAAAACATATATATTGAACAGAAGAAATTAGATGAATATTCTTATCTGCTAAAGGTCTAATATCAAAAGTATACATACTGAACACAGGAAATTAAATAAAACAAAAATTCTCATCTGATCAAGGTATAATATCCAAAATATACAGATTGAACACGAGAAATCAGGTAAATAAAAAAATTCTCACCTGATAAGAGTTTATATCCAAAATATACATATAGAACACAAGAAATTAAATAAAACAAGCATTCTCATCTGATAAAGGTCAAATAGTGACAATATATATACTTAACACAAGAAATTAAACAAAAATTCTGATCAGATAAAGGTTTAATATTAAAAATATACATATTGAACACAAACAATTAGATACAACAAAAATTATAATCTGATAAAGGTCTACTATCTAAAATTACATATTTAACACAAGAAATCAGATAAATAACACAAAAATTGTCATCAGATAAAAGTCTAATATCCGGGGGCTGGAGAGATGTCTCAGAGGTTAAGACTACTTACTGGCTGTTCTTCCAGAGGTCCTGAGTTCAATTCCCAGCAACCACATGGTGGCTCACAACCATCTGTAATGAGATCTGGTGCCCTCTTCTGGCCTGCAGACATACATGCAGGCAGAACACTGTATACATAATAAATAAATAAATCTTTAAGAAAAATTTAATAACATATATATATAATGAAACAAGAAATCCAATAAATAAAACAAAACAAATATAAAATAAAACAAAAATTATCATTTTATAAAGGTCTTGGTTCAACTATACACTTATTGAACACAAGAAATTAAATAAAACAAAAATTTATCTTGTTTAATAAGAGTTTAACATAAAAATATACATATTGAATATAATTAGGTAAATAAAAAATTTCCGTGAGAAAAAGGTCTAATATCCAAAATATACATATTGAACATAATCATCTAAATAAAACAAAATCTGATAAACGTCTAATGTCATTAATGTACTTAATGAACACTAGAAATTAAAACAATAAAATTCCTATGACAAAATGTCTAATATCCAAAATATATATATTGAACACAAGAAGTTAAAAAATATTCTCATCTGATAATTTCCTAATATTAAAAAATATACATTGAACGTAAGAATTCAGATAAACAAAACAAAAATTCTTATTGGATAAAGTCCAAAATACACATATTAAACACAGGAAATCATGAGGAGAAAACACAAGAAATCATAAAGCAAAAGCAAAATTCTCATGTGATAAATGGCAAATATTAAAAATATACTTATTGAACACCAGAAATTAAATAAAACAAAAAATCTCATCATGTAAAAGTATCATATTCAAAATATACATATTGAACACAAGAAATTGAAAAAATCAGATTATCACCTGATAACTTTCTGTGACCAAAATATACACATTGAACACACAAGATTAATTGTAAAACATTCACCAGGTGGTGGTGGCACATGCCTTTAATCAAAGGACTCAGGATGCAGAGGCAGGAGGATCTCTGTGAGTTCAAGGCCAGCAAGTTCCCCAAAGTGAGTTCCAGGAAAGGTGCAAAGCTACATGGAGAGACCCTGTCCAGAAAAACAAAAAAAACCAAACAAATAAATAAATAAATAAACAAAACAAAAATTTCTCATCTGATAAAGATCTAATATTCAAAATATACATTGAAACCAAGAATTCAGATAACTAAGACAAAAAATCTGATAAAGGCTTTTTACCCATAATATACAGAGTGAAGATGAAATCAGATAAATAAAACGAAAACTCTTATGATAACGGACCAATAAATATACATATTGAACACAAAAAAATTTTAAAAACACAAATTGTTTTCCAGTAAATATCTAGTATCCAAAATATCAAATATATCTTAAATACCAAAAATATACATGTTGAACATAATTGGAGAAATAAAACAAAAATTCTCATTTGCAAAAGGTCTAATATCAACAATACACATATTGAATACAAGAAATTATAAAAGAGAAAACAAAATTCACATGTGATAAAAGTCAAGTACCAAAAATATAGTTATTGACACAAGAAACTAAGTAAAACAAAAATTCTCACCTGATAAAGGTCTGGTATCCAAAATAGATATTAAACCCAAGGAACTACATAAATAAAACACAAATTATCATTTGATAAATTTCTAACATCCAAACTACATATTGAATGCAAGAAATCAGATAAAGAAAAAAAAAAGTTTTACATTATGAAGGTATAATATCAAATATATAAAACAAAAAAATCTCATCAGATAAAGGCCTATTATTGTTATTATACAGAGTGGAGACAAGAAATCTGGTAAATAAAACAAAAATTCTCATCTGATAAAGGTCTAACATCTAATCAGAATCACCAAATATTCTTATGTGATAATAAAGAAATTCTTTTCTCACATGATAAATGTCTTAATCCAAAATATACATGTTGAACACAAGAATTCAGATGACTAAAACAAAAATTCGCATCTGATAATGGTCTGTTATCCATAAAATAGAGACTGAAGACAAGAATTCAGTTAAATAAAACAGAAATTTGTATCTGATATTAGTCTAATATCAAAAATATACATATAAAACTTATTTAAGGATTGGGGATTTAGCTCAGTGGTAGAGCACTTTCCTAGCAAGAGCAAGGCTATGGGTTCAATCCTCAGCTCCACACACACACAAAAAAATAATTAGGTGAATAAAACAGAAATTCCCTTCTTATAAATGTTTAATACAGAAAATATACATTTTAAACATAATTAAATAAATAAAACAAAAATTTTACTCTAATGAAGATCTAATATCCAAAATTCCATATTGAACCAAAGAAATCAGATAAATAAAACAAAAGTTATCATCTGAAAAAAGGTCTAATATCAGAAATATATTTATTGAACACAAGAAATTAAATAAAACAAAAATTCTCCTCTGATAATAGTCTAATATCAAAATTACATATTGAAAACAAGAAATAATATAAATTAAACAAAAATTGTCATCAGATACATATCTAATATCTAAAATATACATACTGGACCCATGAAATCAGATAAATAAAACAAATATTCTCATCTAATAAATGTATAGTATCAAAAATATAAATATTGACCATAATTAGAAAAAAAAACAAATATTCTCATCTGAAAAAGGTCTAATATCCAAAAGACATATTGAACTCAAGAAACTAGATCAACCAAACAAAATTATCATCTGATAAAGATCTAATATCCAAAGTACATATTTAATCCAAAAAACAGATTAAAAAATGTCTAATTGGAAAAAGTCTAATATCCAAAAAATACATATTGAACTCAAAAAACAAATACATAAAGCAGATTCTCATCTAATAAAGTCCAGTATCAAAAATATACATAAAGAACCTTATTAGGTAAATGAAACAAATCATCATCTGATAAAATTCTAATATCCATAATATACACACTGATCACAAAAATTTAAATAAAATAGAAATTTTATCTGATAAAAATCTAATATTCAAAATATATATTAAACCCAAGCATTCAAATAAAACAAAAATTCTCATTTGATAAAAATCTAATAACAAAAACATTCTTATTGAATACAAAAATTAAATAAAATAAAAATTCTCAATGGATAAAGGCCTACTATGAACTTGCCTCTTCTTCAGTTTAGGAGTAGTTTCTCTTTAACCCATTTAGAGCTTTTGTAAATTTGACCTTCCTTCTAATGAGAGGAATTAGTGTTCATTAGAATCCCATTGAAATAATATGCATAGATGTAAATGTAGTTCAGATGACACTGAGAAGGAAACTGTTGGTAATGTTGTTCTGATGAAAGAGAGAAAGGCACTGTGGAAAATGTAGTTATTATGTCATAGAGAAAGGAATTGTGGGAAATATAGTCCTGATAAAACAGAGAAAGGAATGTGGGAGATGCAGTTCTGATGCCACAGAGAAGGCACTGTGGGAAATGTACATCTGCTGTCATAGAGAAAGACCCTGTGGGAAATGTAGTTGTGATGACATACACATGGGAACTGTGGGAAATGTAGGTCAGATGACCCCAAAAAAAGCATTGTGGGTAATGTCGATCTGATAAAACAGAGAGAGGCCCTGAGTGAAATGAAGTTATGATGATCCAGAAAAAAAAAAACAAAAAACACTATAAAAAATGTAGTTCTTATGGCACAGAGAAAGGCACTGTGGGAAATGATGCTCAGATGACAGAGAAAAAGGAACTGTATGAAATGTTAATCTGATGTCATAGAGAAATGATGTGTGAAAAATGTAGTTCTCTGACATAGAGAAAAGCACTGTGGGGAATGAAGTTCTGATTACAAAGAGAAAAGAACTTTTGGTAATGTAGTTCTGATGACACAGAGAATGTTACTGTGGAAAATGTAGTTCTTATACCCCAGAGAAAGGCACTTTGGGAAATGTAGCTGTGATCACATACATAAAAGAACACTGTGAAATGTCATTCTGGATGTCATAGAGAAAGGAACTTTGAGTAATGTAGTTCTGATGAAATGGACAAATGCACAGTGGGAACTGTAGCTCTCATGTCAAAGAGAAAGGAACTGTAGTAAATGAAATTCTAATGACACAGAAATGCCCTGTGGTGAAGGTAGTTCTGATGAAGCAGACAAAGGAACTATGGGAAATGTAATTCTAATGAAACAAAAAAGGCTCTGTGTGTAATGTAGTGCTGATGATGTGGAGAAAAGAACTGTGGGAAATGTCGTTTCCATGATGTAGACAAAGTAACTGTAGGAAATGTAGTTCAGATGTCACTGAGAAAGGCACTGTAGGTAATGTACTTCTGTGACATAGAGAAAGGCATCGTGGGAAATGGAGTTATGATGACATAGAGGAGGGAAGTTTGAGTGATGTGGTTCTGATGAGATGGAGAAAGGCACTGTGGGAAATGTAGTTCTTATGTCAGATATAAAGGAACTGTTGGTAATGTAGTTCTGAACACGTAGAAAAAGGCTCTGTAGAAATGTAGTTATGATGACACACTGAAAGACACTGTGAAAAAATATGCTCTGATGATGTAGAGAAAGGCCCTGTAAGATGTGGTTTTGATGAACCAGAGAAGGCACTTTGGAAAATGTAGTTCTGGTGACACAGAGAGAAACCCACTGTGGGTAATGCATTTCTGATGACATAGAAACAAAGTGTGATAAATGTAGTGCTGATGACGTACACATAGGAACTGTGGGAAATGTAATACAGATAACACCAAGAAAGGAACTGTCTGTAATGCTGATCTGATGAAAGGGAGAAAGGCACTGTGGGAAATGTAATTCTGATGACACCAAAAAGGCTTTGTGGGAAATGTCATTATGATGAAATGGAGAAAGGCAGTGTGGGAAATGTTGTTTGCATGACATAGTGAAAGGCACTGTGATATCTAGTTGTGATGACAAAGAGAAGCCACTGTGAGAAATGGAGTTCTTATGACATAAATAAAAGCAAGGTAGGAAATGTAGTTTCATGCATGACATAGAGAATGCAACTGTGAGAAATGTAGTTCTGATACCATGAAGAAAGGAACTGTGATAAATGATGTTCTGATAATGTAGACATGGGAATTGTGAGAAATGAACTGATGACATAGAGAAAGGCCATTGTGGGCAATGTAGTTCAGGTGACACAAAGAAAAGCATGGTGGGAAGTGTAGTTCTGATGATGTAGAAATTGTCACTGTGAAAAATGTAGTTCTGATGTCATAGAGAAAGGCACTGTGGGTAATGTAGTTCTGATGACAAGGAGAACAGTACTGTGGACAATGTAGTTCTCTTGACATAGTGGAGGGAACTGCAAGAAATGTTGTTCTGTTGTAGAAAGAGGCCACTATGGGAAATGTAGTTCTGGTGACCCAGAGAAAGGAACTTCGATTAATGTAGTTTTGATGACAAAGGAAAAGGAAGTGTGGAAAATGTAGATCTGATGTCCTAGAGAAAGGAACTGTGGGAAATATAGTATTCATGACACAGAGAAAGGCAGTGGGAATTGTAGTTCTGATCAAGTAGAGAAAGAAGCTGAGAGAAATGCAGTTTTGATAATGTAAATAAAGGAACATTCAAATACGTAATTCTGATGACATAGAGAAATGTACTTTGGAAAATGTAGTTCTGATGAAGCAAAGAATGGCAGTGTGGGAAATGTAGTTCTGTCTCATTGAGAAAGGCACTCTGAGAAATGTAGTTCTGATTACATAGAGAAAGGAGCAGTGGGTAATATAGTTCTAATGATGGAGAGAAAGGTACTGTGGAAAATGTAGTTTTGATGAGGTAGATATAGGAACAGAGGGAAATGATATTCTTATGACCTAGACACAGGCACTATAGGAAATGTGGTGTTGATTTAATCTGGTGAAATGTAGTTTTGATGACACAGAGAAAGACACTGTGGGAAATGGAGTTCATAAAACACCTAGAAAGGAACAGTGGGGAATGTAGTTCTCATAATATAGAGAAAGGCAGTGTTGGAAATGTAGTTCTTATGCCATGGAGAAAGGTACAGTGGGAAATGTCATTCTGGTGACTCAAAGAGAGGCATTATGGGAAATGTCATTATGATGAAATAGACAAAGGAACTTTTGGTAATGTAGTTCTGATAAGGAGAAAGGCTGTGTGGTAATTGTAATTCCCATGTCAAAGACAAAGACACTGTGGGAATTGTAGATCTGATGACATAAAGAAAGGAACTTTGGATAATGTATTTGTGATGTAATAAAGAAGGGAATTGTGGTAAATGCAGTTATGAGGATGACTACATAGGAACTTTAGGAAATGTAGTTCAGATGATACTGAGGAAGGCACTGTGGGAAATGTAGTATTGATGATGTAGAAAAGGCAAAATGGGCAATGTAGTTCTTATGTCATAGAGACAGGCACTGGGGGAAATGTAGTTCAAATGTCTCTGAGGAAGGCACTGTGGGAAAGGTTGATCTGATGAAACAGAGAAAGGCACTGTGGGAAATGCTGGTTTGATGACCTAGAATAAGGAACTGTGGGAACTGTAGATCTGATGTCACTGAGAAAGGCATTGTGGGAAATGAAATTATGATGACACAGAAAAAGTCTTGTGAGAAATGTTGCACTGATGACATGGAGCCAGGACCTGTGGGAAATGTAGTTCTGATATCATTGAGAAAGGAAATTTCAGAAATGTAGTTCTGTGACATGGAGAAAGAAATGTGGGAAATGTAGTTCTTTGACATAGAGAAAGGAACTGTGATAAATGCAGTTCTGATGACGAACACATATGAGCTGTGGGAAATGTAGTTCAAATGACACCAAGAAAGGCACAGTGTGTAATGTATTTCAGTGACAAAGAGAAAGGCATTGTGAGAAATGTAGTTATGATGGTAAAAAATGAAGAGCTTTGGGTAATGCAGTTCTGATGTGATGGAGGAAGGCACTGTGGGAATTGTAGTTCTTATGTCAAAGAGAGACACTGTGGGAAATGACATTTTGATGACACAGAGAAAGTAACTGTGGGGAATGTAGTTATGATGTAGACAAAGGAATTGTGGGTAATGTAATTTGGATGGCCCAAGTAAGGCTCTGTGGGTAATGTAGTGCTGATGATGTGAAGAATGGGCCTGTGGGAAATGTGGTTCTAAGGATGTAAACAAAGGAACTGTGGGAAATGTAGTTCAGATGACACTGAGAAAGGCCCTATAGGTAATGTCTTTCTGTGACATAGAGAAAGGCATTGTGGGGAATGTATTTATGATGACACATCAAGGAACTGTGGGAAATGAAGTTCTGATGGTGTAGAGAAATGAACTGTGGGAAATGTAGTTCTGGTGAAGTAGAAAAAGGAACTGCGGGAAAAGTAGTTCTGATGTCATACACATAGGAACTGTGAAAAATGTAGTTTGGATGACACTGAGAAAGTAACTGTGGAAATGTCATCTTGATGATGTAGATAAAGTAAAAATAGGCAATGTAGTTCTGATAATAGAGAAAGGCACTGTGGGATATGTAGTTCAAATGTGTCTGAGGAAGGCACTGTGGGAAATGTAGTTCTGTGACATAGAGAAAGTCACTGTAGAAAATGGGGTTCTGATAACATAAATAAAGTAAAGGTGGAAAATGTAGTACTGATGACAGAAAGAAAGCACTACTGTGGGAAGTGTAATTCTAATGACCTGGAGACAGAACTGTGTGAAATGTAATTCTGAAGACTGAGAGAAATGCTTTGTGGGTAATGGATTTTTGATGATGTAGAGAAAGGTACTGTGAGAAATGTAGTTCTGATGACATAGATAAAGGCACTGTGGGTAATGAAGTTCTGATGACACAGAGAAAGGAATTTTGGGTAATGTAGTTGTGATGTCATAGAAAAATGATCTGTGGGAAATGAAGTTCAGATGACACCAAGAAAGGCACTGTGGATAATGTAGTTCTGATGACACAGATTAAGGAACTTTGGGTTATTTAGCTGTGATGACTTAGAGAAAGGAGCTGTGAGAAATGTTATTCTGATGACATAGAAAAAGGAACTGTGGGTAATGAAATTCTGATATCATAGAGAAAGTAATGTGGGAAATGTAGTTTTGTGACACAGAGAAAGGAATATGGGAAATACAGTTCTGTGACATAGAGAATGTTACTGTGGGAAATGTAGTTCTGATGACACAGAGAAAGGGACTTTGCATAATGTGGTTCTTATGGAGAAAGTCACTGTGGGAAATATAGTTTTGATTACATGAGAAAGGAATTGTGGGAAATGCTATTCTGATGAAACAGGGAAAGGCATTGTGAGAATTGTCTTTATGATGACACTGAAAAATGAACTTTGGGTAATGTGGTTCTGATGTAATGGAGAAAGATAGAAGCTCTGGGGAGGATGGGAGCTCTGCTCCAGATGTCAGTGCTGGCCAGATAGAAGCTGAGGGGCTGGACTCTGAGTCTCAGGAAGTCCCTGGGGTCTCTTTATCTGTCCAGATGGGAGCTCCTCTTGTCCAGATGGGAGTTCTGGGACAGGAAGGAAGCTCAGGTCCAGATGGGAGTTCTGGGGCAGATGGTAGCTGGGGGCTCTTTGGTCTAGATGGGAGTTCCAGGGCAGGTTGTAATGCTGAAGGCTGGTTTCAAAGTCTCTGGAAGTGGCTGGGTCTCAGGCAAATGGGGGCAGGGTGTGGGGGCAGGGTGTGGAGATTGCAGGGTCTGCCTGCAGTCTTGGAAAAGGGGAGCCTTCCTGCAGGGCCTACCAAATGGACTGAAACTGGGGCCACATTGGGCAGGTCCTCTCCGGATGGCTGGTGCTCAGGGGTGGGACCCAGGGGCAGTTTCCTCTCTGACTATAACCCCAGGTACTCACATCTGGTCCAGATGGAAGTTCCAGGGAAGGATGGAAGCTAGGGGCTGGTTTCTAAGACTCTGGAAGTGGCTGGAATCTAGAGCAGAGGCGTTTAGGGGCAGGGTATGGAGGTTGTAGGGTTCACTTGAGGATATTGAGAGGGGGAACCTTCCCAGTGGGTATGCGGGTTCCTGCCCTATAGCTGGGGTCTTGGGCAAATGGGTGTGGGGATAGGGTGTGGAGACTGCAGGGTCTGCCTGCAGTCTTGGAAAAGGGGAGACTTCTCCCAGGGCTTGCCGAATGGCTGGAAACTGGGGCCAAGTTGGGCAGGTCCTCCAGAAATGGCTGGTGCCCAGGGGTGGATTTTTATTATTATTATTACATTTGGATATTAGACCTTAATCTGATGAGAATTTTTTATCTGATTTCCTGTGTTCAATATGTATATTTTTTATATTAGACCTTTTTCAGATGAGACCTTTTGTTTTATTTATCTGATTTCTTGTGTTCACTATGTATATCTTGAATATTAGTTCTTAATCAGATGAGAGTTTTTGTTTTATATATTTGATTTCTCATTTTCAGTATGCATAATTAAGATATTAGTTATTTGTCAGGTGAGAATATTTGTTTTATTTAATTTCTTGTATTCAATAAGTATATATTTGATATTAGAACTTTATCAGATGAGAATTTACATTTTATTTTCCTAATTTCTTGTGTTGAATATACATATTTTTGATAATAGACTTTTATCACATGAGAATTTTTATTTTATTTAACAGGTATCCTGTGTTTAATATACATATTTTGGATATTAGACATTTATCAGGTCACAATTTTTGTTTTATATATTTGATATTTTGTGATCAGTATGCATATTTTTGATATATGTTTGTCATGAGATCAAAATTGTTATTTTTTTGGTTTCTTGTGTTAAATATGTATATTTGGGCTATTAGACATTTAGCAGATGAGATTTTTTTTATTTCTTGTGTTCTATATGAATATTTTAAACACAAAATTAAATATAACCAAAATTCTCACCTTATAAAAGTCTAATATAAAACCATATACATATTGAACAAAATTAGATAAATTAAACAAAACTTCTCACCTGATAAAAGTCTAATATCCAAAACATACATAGTAAACACAGCATACTAGATAAATAAAATAAAAATTTTCATCTCATGAAGTCTAATATCAAGAATATGTATATTCAACACAAGAAATTAGATAAATTAAATGGAAATTGTTATCTGATAGATAATTGGGTGTGTGGGGTGGCTTAGGGAGAGGAGTGGGGGATGAGAACATTGGGAAACAGGAGGATCAACTTGAAACAGGGACAGAGTCTGAGGGAAGGGAGGAAGATACCATGATACATGAGGACATCCTGGAAATAGGAAGATGCAGGCTGCTCTGGAGGTTCTCAGGAATCCAAAAGGATGACCCAACCTTGGTCTGCTGGCAGTGGTCCAGAGGGTGCCTGGACTGGTCTACTCTGGTGACCAGTCTAGCAAATAACCTAGCTGTCATCATAGAGCCTTCATCCAGTGACACATGGAGGTAGATGCAGAGATCCACAGCCAGGCACCAGACTGAGCTCCAGGAATCCAATTGATGAGAGAGAGGAGAGATACTGCAGGAGAGAGACATTGAGATCATGATGGGAGGATGTGCAGAGATGACCAGTCACATCAGGGAAACCCATGAACTGTGGTTTGGTGGCTGTGGAGCCCCCATGGGACAGGACTAGGTCCTCTGAATACGGAAGGCGGTTGTTTGGCTCAAATTGTTTGGGGGCACACAACCAGGGTGATTGGGATCTGTCCCTGGTACGTGGACAGGCTTCTGGGAATCCGGTGCCTGTGGGGTGACACCTTTCACAGGCTTGGTGCAGTGGCAAGGAGCTTGGACCTGCCTAGGGTCAGTGTGCTGGACTCTGCTGACTCCCCATGAAAGACCTCGATTTGGGGGATGTGAGGATGCAGGGTGGCTTGAGAAAAAAGGCTGGGGGGTGGAAGCAGGGAGGAAGGGGGAATCTGAAGATGGTATGTCGAGTGAGTACAAAATTTATTAATAAAGAAAAATGAAAAAGAAATAAATTATACCAAAACTTAAAAAATGTGCATATTGAATATAATTAGATAAATAAACAAAAACTCATATCTGATAAAGGTCTAATATCCAAAATATACACATTGAACACAGGATACCGGATAAATAAAACGCAAAATCTCATCTGATACAGGTCTAATATCCAAAATATATGTATTGAACACAAGTTCTAATATCTAATATGTATATATTGAACACAATAAATTAGAAAAAAAACAAAAATTATCAGCGGTACATCTAATATCCAAAATATACATATTGAACACAAGAAATCAGATAAATGCAACAAAAATTTTGGACTGATAATGGTCTAATATTGAAAATGGACATATTGTACATAAATAAATAAATAAAATGAAAATTCTCATTTGATAAAAGTCTAATATCAAAATATTCATATTGAGCTAATGAAATTAAAAATTCTTTCCTGAAAAAACAATATCAAAGATATATAACACAAGAAATCAAATACATAAAAGAAATATTTCATATGAATAAGGTCCAATATCAAAAAATAAATGCTGAACATAATGAAATATATAAAACAAAAATTCCCACCTGATAAATGTCTATTACCTAAAACATATATTTTGAACACAAGAAATAAGACAAATAAATGAAAATTCTCATCTTATAAAGTTTTAATATCAAAAATATACATATTGAACACAAGAAATCAGTTAAAATTAAAATAGTTCTTATCTCATAAAATATAATATCCAAAACATATATATTGAACAACAGAAATTAGATGAAAATTCTTATCTGTTAAAGGTCTAATATCAAAAATATACATACTGAACACAGGAAATTAAATAAAACAAAAATTCTCATCTGATCAAGGTATAATATCCAAAATATACAGATTGAACACGACAAATCAGGTAAATAAAAAAATTCTCACCTGATAAGAGTTTATATCCAAAATATACATATAGAACACAAGAAATTAAATAAAACAAGCATTCTCATCTGATAAAGGTCAAATAGTGACAATATATATATATATATATATACTTAACACAAGAAATTAAATAAAAAGTTCTGATCAGATAAAAGTTTAATATTAAAAATATACATGTTGAACACAAACAATTAAATACAACAAAAATTAAAATCTGATAAATGTCTACTATCTAAAATTACATATTTAACACAAGAAATCAAATAAATAATACAAAAATTGTCATCAGATAAAAGTCTAATATCCAGGAGAGATGACTCAGAGGTTAAGACCACTGGATGTTCTTCCAGAGGTTCTGAGTTCAATTCCCAGCAACCACATGGTGGCTCACAACCATCTGTAATGATATCTGGTGCCCTCTTCTGGCCTGCAGACATACATGCAGGCAGAACACTGTATACATAATAAATAAATAAATCTTTTAAAAAAAATCTAATAACATATATATATATATATATATATACATAAAATGAAACAAGAAATCCAATAAATAAAACAAAACAAATATTAAATAAAACAAAAATTATCATTTTATAAAGGTCTTGGATCAACTATATACTTATTGAACACAAGAAATTAAATAAACAAAAATTTATCTTGTCTAATAAGAGTTTAACATAAAAAATATACATATTGAACACAATTATGTAAATAAAACAAAATCATCATCTATTAAATGTCTAATGTCATAAATGTACTTAATGAACACTAGAAATTAAATAAAAAAAATTCTACGAGAAATGTCTAATATCCAAAATATATATATTGAACACAAGAAGTTAAAAAAATTCTCATCTGATAAATTTCTAATATTAAAAAATATACATTGAACATAAGAATTCAGAATAAACAAAACAAAAATTCTTATTAGATAAAGTCCAAAATACACGTATTAAACACAGGAAATCATAAGGAGAAAACATAAGAAGTCATAAAACAAAAACAAAATTCTCATGTGATAAATGGCAAATATTAAAAATATACTTATTGAACACCAGAAATTAAATAAAACAAAAAAATCTCATCATGTAAAAGTATCATATTCAAAATATACATATTGAACACAAGAAATTGAAAATATCAGATTATCACCTGATAACTTTCTGTGACCAAAATATACATATTGAACACACAAGATTAATTGTAAAACATTCACCAGGTGGTGGTGGTGCATGCCTTTAATCAAAGCACTCAGGATGCAGAGGCAGGAGGATCTTTGTGAGTTCAAGGCCAGCAAGTTCCCCATAGTGAGTTCCAGGAAAGGTGCAAAGCTACATGGAGAGACCCTGTCCAGAAAAACAAATAGCAAAGAAAGAAAGAAAGAAAGAAAGAAAGAAAGAAAGAAAGAAAGAAAGAAAGAAAACAAAAATTTCTCATCTGATAAAGATCTAATATTCAAAATATACATTGAAACCAAGAATTCAGATAACTAAGACAAAAAATCTGATCTGATACAGGCTTTTTACCCATAATATACAGAGTGAAGATGAAATCAAATAAATACAACAAAAATTCTCTTATGATAATGGACCAAAAAATATACATATTGAACACAAAAAATTTAAAAAAACACAAATTGTTTTCCGATAAATATCTGGTATCCAAAATATCAAATATATCTTAAATACCAAAAATATACATATTGAACATAATTAGGGAAATAAAACAAAAATTCTCGTTTGCTATAGGTCTAATATCAACAATACACATATTGAATACAAGAACTAATAAAAAGAAAACAAAATTCTCATGTGATAAAAGTACCAAAAATATAGCTAGTGACACAAGAAACTAAGTAAAACAAAAATTCTCACCTGATAAAGGTCTGCTATACAAAATAGATATTAAACCCAAGGAACTACATAAATAAAACACAAATTATCATCTGCTAAATTTCTAATATCCAAAATACATATTGAATGCAAGAAATCAGATAAAGAAAACAAAAGTTTTACATTATGAAGGTATAATATCAAATATATACATATTGAACTCAAGAAATCAAATAAATAAAACAAAAAATCTCATCAGATAAAGGCCTATTATTGATATTATACAGAGTGGAGACAAGAAATCTGATAAATAAAACAAAAATTGTCATCTGATAAAGGTCTAACATCTAATCAGAAGTACCAAATATTCTTATGTGATAATAAAGAAATTCTTCTCTCACATGATAAATGTCTTAATCCAAAATATACATGTTGAACACAAGAATTCAGATGACTAAAACAAAAATTCGCATCTGATAATGGTCTGTTATCCATAAAATAGAGAATGAAGACAAGAATTCAGTTAAATAAAACAGAAATTTGTATCTGATATTAGTCTAATATCAAAAACATACATATAAAACTTATTTAGGGATTGGGGATTTAGCTCAGTGGTAGAGTGCTTTCCTAGCAAGAGCAAGGCTATGGGTTCAATACTCAGCTCCACCAAAAAAAAAAAAAAACCAAAAAACAAAAAAAAACTACTTAATTAGGTAAATAAAACAGAAATTCCCTTCTTATAAATGTTTCATACGAAAAAATACACTTTAAACATAATTAAATAAATAAAATAAAAATTCTACTCTAATGAAGATCTAATATCCAAAATTCCATATTGAACCAAAGAAATCAGATAAATAAAACAAAAATTATCATCTGAAAAAAGGTCTAATATGAGAAATATATTTATTGAACACAAGAAAGTAAATAAAAGAGAAATTCTCCTCTGATAATAGTCTAATATCAAAATTACATATTGAACACAAGAAATGATATAAATTAAACAAAAATTGTCATCAGATACATATCTAATATCTAAAATATACATACTGGACCCATGAAATCAGATAAATAAAACAAATATTCTCATCTAATAAAAGGTTAAAATCAAAAATATAAACATTGAACATAATTAGAAAAAAAACAAAATATACTCATCTGAAAAAGGTCTAATATCCAAAAGACATATTGAACCCAAGAAACTAGATCAACCAAACAAAATTATCATCTGATAAAGATCTAATATCCAAAGTACATATTGAATCCAAAAAAGATTAAAAAATTTCTAATTGAAAAAATCTAATATCCAAAAAATACATATTGAACTCAAAAAATCAAATAAATACAGCAGATTCTTATCTAATTAAGTCTAGTATCAAAAATATACATAAAGAACCTTATTAGGTAAATAAAACAAATTATCATCTGATAAAATTCTAATATCCATAATATACACATTGATCACAAAAATTTAAATAAAATAGAAATTTTATCTGATAAAAATCTAATATTCAAAATATATATTAAACCCAAGAATTCAAATAAAACAAAACTTCTCATTTGCTAAAAAATCTGATAACAAAAACATACTTATTGAATAAAAAAATAAAATGAAATAAAAATTCTCAATGGATAAAGGCCTACTATCCAAAATATACATATTAAACAAGCATATCATTAAAAACAACCAAAATTACATGTGATAATGTTCAAATATCAAAAATATACTTATTGAACACAAAAAATTAAAGAAAAGAAAAATTTTCTGCAGATAAGTTCTAATATCCAAAGTATACATACTGATAACAAGAAAATCGAAAATTATTTTTAAAAATTCTCGTCTGATCAAATTTAAAAAATATAAATATTAAACACAAGAAATTATATGAAACAAAAATTATTGTCTGATTAAAGTCTAATAAAAAATACTTACTGAACACATGAAATTAAATAAATTTAAAATTCTCCTGTTTTAAAGGTCTAATATTAAAAAAATACATTGAACACTAGAATTCAGATAAACACAAAAACCCTCATCTGATAAATGCCTTATATGCAAAATATACATATTAAAAATAAGAAATAATAAAAAGAACAAAGTTCTCATGTAATAATGGTCACATATCATAATTATTGAACGAAAATTTAAAAAAAATTTCTCTGAAGATAAATACCTAATATCCAAAATATGGACATTGATAAGGAAACAAAAATTGTCATTTGATAAAGGTTGAATAGCCAAAATATACACATTGAACACAAGAAATCATGTAAAATAAAAAAAAATCTGATAAAAGTCTAATGTCCAAAATATACATATTGAACAGACTTAGGTAAATAAAAAAAATTCTCATCTGATAAAAGTCTAGTATCAAAAATATACATACTGAGTACAAAAATTTAATAAAACAAAAATTTTAACCTGATAAATGTCTAACATAAAAGTATGCATATGGAACAAATAAATTAAATAAAAGTTCTCATCTGATAAAGGTTTAATATCCAAAAGGTACATATTGAACAGAAGTAGTTATATAAATAAAACAAAAATAGTCATCTGGTAAAGGTCTAAGTGTAAAAATATATTAATGAACTGTAAAATAAATAAAACAAAAATTCACACCTGATGAGGTCTAATATCAAAAATCTTCCTATTGAAAACAAGAAATTAGATGAACTAAACAAATATTCTCACAAATAAAGGTCTAATATCCAAACATTTCAGAGAAACTCATTGTGAAGTAGGATGTTTTTGATAATAGACATTTATCAGATAAGAATTTTCGATTTTCTTAATTTCTTGGATTCCATATGTGTATATTTGATATTAGACATTAATCACATGAGAAATATTCTTTTATTTATGTAATTATGTTCAATATGTATATTTTGTACATTAGAATTTTATCAGATGAGAATTTTTGTTTTATTTGTCAGATTTCTTGTGTTAATATGTATGTTTTGGATATTATACTTTTTTTTCTTTTGGTTTTTGAGACTGTTTCTCTGTGAAGCTTTGTGCCTTTCCTGGATGGAACTCACTCTGTAGACCACGCTGGCCTCGAACTCACAGACCTCCGCCTGACTTTGCCTCCCGAGTGTTGGGATTAAAGGCATGCACCACCAACGCCGGGCTTAGAATTTTTTTAACTTATCTAATTATGTTCAATATATATATTTCAGGTATTAAACTTTTATCAGATGAGAATTTTTGTTTTATTCATCTTATTTCCTGTGTTCAAAATGTATATTTTGGATATTAATATGTTCCCATTGAAAATATCTGTTATTTAATTTTGTTCCACATGTATATTTTTGATATGAGACATTTATCACATGAAAATGTTTGTTTTATTTAGCTAATTATGTTCAGTATGTATATTTTGTATATTAGACCTTTATCAGATCAGAATTTTTGTGTTATTTATCAGATTTCTTGGTTTCAATATGTATATTTTGATATTAGTCCTTTATCAGATGGGAAGTTTTGTTTTATTTATCTAATTAAATTCAATATGTATATTATGAATATTAGACCTTTATCAGATGGGAATTTTTTTATTGTTTACTTCATTTCTTGTGTTCTATATGTATATTTTGGATGTTAGACATTTATCAGGAGAGATATTTTGTTTTATTTATTTGATTTCTTGTGTTCAATATGTATATATTGGATATTAGTGCTTTATTAAGTGAGGATTTTTAAGTTTAATGTCTTGTGTTTGACATATATATATTAATAGATGATTACCTAATGAGAATTTTTGTTTTATTTATTTGATATCCTTTGTTTAATATGTATATTTTGAATGTTAGACTTTCATCAAATGAGAATATTTGTTTTATTTATCTGATTTCTTGTGTACAATATGTATATTTAGGAAATAAGATCTTTATCAGATGAGAATTTTTTTTAAAGTTATTTTGTTCAATATGTATAGTTTGGATATTAGACCTTTTCAGATGAGAATGTTTGGTTCATTTATTTGATTTCTTGAGTTCAGTAGCTTTATTTTGGATATCAGACCTTTATCAGGTGAGAAGTTTAGTTTTGTTTATATTATTTTATAAATATATATAAAACTCTCCAAGAATGCACACTTAAAATTTTGTCACATATTATTTCTTCACTTTCAAGGGTAGTCAAAAAATTTTTTCAGATGTTATTATGTGATATAATTATTTGAGATGATATTGGAACCAATAATATTTATCTTTCCTAAATGCTACAATTCTAAAATGTGAAACAATGTTGAACACTGTGCATAAATTTCATTAAGATTTTCAAAGCAAAGAATTTAGCAGACACAATTATATATAATTAAATATAATACAAATATAAATTATTTAAATATCAATTAAATTTATTTATAATTTACATAAATATTAAATTTAATTAAATATGATATATAATTTTTCACACTATGGGATGTTAATTAACTACCTCCAATGCACACATAGGCAAGTCCCAATGCATTCATTCTCTCAGTGAAAAATTAAGAGAATTTTTTGTTTTTCTGATTACTTGTGTTTAATTTGGATATTTTGGATATCAGACGTTTATCAGATGAGAATTGTTGTATTATTTTTTTATTTCTAATGTACAATATGTAGATTTTGTATATAGACCTTTTTCAGGTGAAAAGTTTTGTTTTATTTAATTTCTTGAGTTCAATCTATATATTCTGGATATTAGACCTTCATCAAGTGAAAATTTTTTCATTTATCTAATAATGTTCAATATGTATATTTTGGATATTAGACCTCTATGAGATAAGTATTTTTGCTTTATTTATCTGATTTCTTGTGTTCAATATGTATATTTTGCATATGACTTTTATCAGATGAGAATTTATATTTTTTGTGATATCTTGGGTTCAATGTGTATATTTTGGATACTAGCCCTTTATCTGATCATAATTTCTGATTTATTTATCTGATAATTTCTGTTTTGTTTATCTGATTTCTTGTGTTCAGTAAGTACATTTTCAATATTAGAACCTTTTATACGAGAATTTTTGTTCTGTTTTTCTGCTTTCTTCTTTTTAATATATATAGTTTGGATATTATAATTTTTGTTTTATTTATTTGATTTCTTGGGTTCAATATGTATTTTGGATATTAGATATTGATCAGATCAGAATTTTGCAGAATTTTATCAGATGGAAATTTGTGTTTTCTTTATCTATTATGTTCAATATGTATAATTTGGATATTAGAGCATTATTAGATGAGAAATTTTGTTTTATTTATGTGATTTCTTGGGTCCAATACCTATTCTGTTGATGTTAGAACATAATCAAATTAGAATTTTTGTTTCAATTCTCTGATTTTTTGTTCAATATGTATATTTTGATATTACATAACTTTATCACATGAAATTTTTTATTTATCTAATTTTTGTGATCAATAAGCATATTTTAGGTATTAGGCCGTTATAAGATGAGAATTTTTGTTTTATTGAACTTCTAGTGTTCAATATGTAAATTTTGGGTATTAGAATATTTTCAAAGAAACATTTTTGTTTTATTTGATTTCTTGTGTCTAATAAATATATTTTTGATATTTCAGTTTTATCAGATTGGAATTTTTTTTATGTACCTGATTCTTGGTTTTCAATGAGGTTTTCTGGTTATTAGACTTTTAACAGGTTAGAATTTTTGTTTTATATAATTTCTTGTGTTCATTATGTATATTTTGAATATTAGACTATAATCAGATGAAAATTTTTGTTTTATTTATCTGTTTTCCTGTCATCAATGTCCATATTTTGGATATTAGATATTTATCTGAAGAGAAATTTTTATTTAATTTTTGTTCAATAATTATATTTATATTGGACCACTATCACATGAGAATTTTGTTCTTTTCATGATTTCTTGTGTTTATTATGTATATTTAGACATTTATCAGATGAGGATTTTTGTTTGTTTATCTGAATTCTAGTGTTCAATGTTTTTTTTTAATATTAGACCTTTAAAAGCGAAGAATTTTTAATTTATTTAGTTTCTTGTGTTCAGTATTTTTTTATTATTAGACTTTTATCAGATAAGAATTTTTGTTTCATATAATTTCTTGTGTTCAATATGTTTATTTTGGATATTAGACTTTAATCAGATGAGATTTCTTTTATTTATCGGTTTTCTTGTGATCATTATATATACTTTGGATATTAGATCTTATCTGCAAAAAATTTTTCTTTTATTTAATTTTTGAGCTCAATAATTATATTTTTGATATTTGAAGATCATCACATGAGAATTTGGTTGTTTTTAATTATATGCATATTTACTATGTATATTTTGGATAGTAGACATTTATCAGTTGAGAATTTTTATTTTATTTAATTTCTTTTATTCAATAAGTTTGTTTTTGTTAATAGATTTTTATCAAATGAAAATTTTTGTCTTATTTGAATTCTTGTATTTAATATATATTTTGAATATTAGATTTTTATCAGATAAAATTTCTATTTTATTTAAATTTTTGTGATCAGTGTGTATATTATTGATATTGGGATTTTTTCAGATGATTATTTGTTTCATTTACCTAATAAGGTTCTTTATGTATATTTTTGATACTAGACTTTATTAGATGAGAAATTGTTTTATTTATTTGATTTTTTGAGTTCAATATGTTTGTTTTGGATATTTGACGCTTTTCAATTAGAATTTTTTTAATCATTTTTTAATTCAATATGTACTTTTGAATTTAGACCGTTTTGGGGTGAGAATATTTGTTTTTTTCTACTTATGTTCAATATTCATATTTTTGATAATAAACTTTTATTAGATGAAAATATTTGGTTTATCTGTCTGATTTCATGGGTCCAGTATGTATATTTTATATATTAGATATATATCTGATGACAATTTTTGTTTAATTTATATCATTTCTTGTGTTCAATATGTAATATTTGATATTAGACTTTTATCAGAGGAGAATATTTGTTTTATTTAATTTCTTGTGTTCAATTTTGTTCTGTTTATCTGATTTCTTGGGTTTAATAATTATATATTGCATATTGGACCTTTACTTAGGAGAAATTTTGTTCTTTCTAATTTCTTTGTTCTGTATGTATATTTTTAATATTAGAATTTTAACATATGAGAAATTTGTTTTATATATGTGATTTATTTCATTCAATATGTATAATTTGTATATTAGACCTACCAGTGAGAATTTTGTTGTTTCTAATTTTTTGATATTAGTATATATATTTGATATTAGAACTTTATCAGTTGACAATTTTTGTTTTATTACCTGATATCTTGTTTTTAATGTGTATATTTTGTATATTGGACTTTTATCAGATGAGAATTTGTGTTTTATTTACCTGATTTCTAGGTTTCAACATGTATATTTTGTAAATTACACCTTTAACATTTGAGAATTTTTGTTTTACTTATCTGATTTCTTGTGTTTAATAAGTATATTTTGGATATCACTGATTTATCATTTGAAACTTTTTGTTTTATCAAATTTCTTGTGTTGAGTAAGTATATTTTGGATATTAGACCTTTATCAAGTGAGAATTTTTGTTTTATTTATCTGATTTCTTGTGTTCAATATGTATAATTTTGATATTAGACCTTTTTCAGATGAGAATGTTTGTTTTATTTATTTGATGTCTTTTGCTCAATATATGTATATTGGTTATTAAAGCTTTATTAGGTGAGTGTTTTTATTGAATTTACTTTCTTCTGGACAATATTTATGTTTTTGTATTAGATCTTTATCAGATTTAAATTTTTGTTTTATTTATCTTGTTTTTGGGGATCAATATGTCTATTACAGATATTAAACTTATCTGATGAGAATATTTGTTTAATTCAATTACTTGTGTTCATTATTTATATTTTAACCAATTAGACCTTTATAGGATGATAATTTTTGTTTTGTTTATTTTTCAAATGTTAATTTTTAATATTAGACCTCTAACACATGAGAATTTGGTTTTCTTTTTCTCTTTTCTTGTGTTCTCTATGTATATTTTGGATCAGAGACCTTAATTTTGTGAGAGTTTTTATTTTATTTCTCTGATTTCTTGTGTTTAATATGTATATTTTGGATATTAGACCTTTATCAGATGAAAAATTTGGTTTTTTTAATTTTTTCTATTTATATATACATAAAATATGTATGTATATATTTGGTTTTTTGAGACAAGGTTTCCCTGTGTTGTGTTGTACCTTTCCTTGAACTCACTTGGTAGCCCAGGCTGTCCTCAAACTCAGAGGTCTACCTTGCTCTGCCTCCCAAGTGCTGGGATTAAAGGCATGCACCACCACTGCCCAGCTACTAAATGTATATTTTTGATATAAGATCTTTATCCGAGGAGAATTTTTGTTTAATTTTTTTGTTTCTTTGGATCAATGTGGACATTTTTTATATTAGTCCTTTATAAGGTGAGAATTTTTGTATTATTTATCTGATTTCTAGTTCTCAATATGTATATTTTTGATATAAATATTTATTAGGGGAGAATTTTTGTTTTATTTATTTTCTTGTGTTCAATAAGTATTTATTTGATATTTCATGTTTATCTTGTGAGAATTTTCTTCTCTCTTTCCTATTGATTGTGTTCAATATGTATTTTTTGGATATAAGATATTTATCAGATGAGCATTTTTGTTTCATTTAATTGCTTGTGTTCAATAAGTATATTTTTGGTTTTTCACCTTTATCACATGAGCATCTTTTATCTTATTTTTCTGATTTCTTGTGTTCAGTATGTATATTTTGCATGTTAGAACTTTATCAGATCAGAATTTTAGTTTCATTTATCTGATGTCTTGTGTTCAATATGAATATTTTTAATATTAGACCTATATCAGAAAGAAATTTTGTATTATTTGTCTGATCTAGTTCTCAATATGTACATTTTGGCTATAAAAATTTATTAGGGGAGAGTTTTTCATTTTACTTAATTGCTTGTGTTCAATAAGTGTGTTCTTAATATTTCACTTTTATCATATGATAATTTTCTTCTATTTTTGTGATTTCTTGTGTTCAATATGCATATTTTATGTATAAGACTTTTCTCAGATAAGCATTATTTTGTTATTTAATTTCTTTTGTTCAATCAGTATGATTTTTTTCTATTTGAATTATATTACATTAGAAATTCTTTTTATTTATCTGATTCCTTCTGCTCAATATGTATATATTGGATATTAGGCTTTATCAGAGGTTAATTTTTGGTATTGGACCTTTATCAGATGAGAATTTTAGTGTTATTTATCTGATTCCTTGGGATCAATATGTTTATTTTGGATATTAGAATTTATCAGGTGAGAAAATTTCTTTATTAATTTTTGTATTCAATATATATATTTTGGTTATTAAACTTTAATCAGATGAGAATTTTTGTTTTATACAAGTTCTTGTGTACAATATGTATGTATTTTATATATTACCTTTATTACATAAAAAATTTGTTTTCTGATTTCTTGTGTACCATTTGCATATTTTTATATGAGACCTTTATCAGGTGAAAATTTTTTTATTAAATTTCTTGTGCACAATATATATATTTTTGATATTAGACCCTTATCAGATGAGAAATTTTATTTCATTTACCTAAGTCTGTTCAATATGTATATTTTGGACATTAGACCTTTATCAGATGAATTTTTTTAATTTACATGATTTCTTATGTTCAATGTGTATATTTGGGATATTCAACCTTTATCAGATGACAATTTTTGTTTACTTATATGATTTCTTGTATTCAATATGTATATTTTCAATATTAGAGTGTAACTGGTGAAAATTTGGTTTTACCTTATTTCTTGTGGTCAATATGTATATTTTGGGTATTAGACCTTTATCTGATGAGAATTTTTATTATATTTAATTTCCTGTTTTTAATAAGTATATTTTTGATATTAGACTTTTATCACATGAGAACTTTTGTTTTATTTATTTAATTATGTTCAAATTGTATATTTTGGTTATTAGACCTTTATGAGATGAGGAATTTTAGATTGTTTCTCTTGTTTCTTATATTCAATGTGTACATTTTGTATATTAGACCTTTATCAGATGAGAAATTTTCTTTTATTTATCTAATTATGTTCAAAATGAATATTTTGGATATTTTACCTCCATTAGCTGAGAATTTTTGTTTTATTTATCTAATTTCTTGTGTTCAATGAGTAAACTTTTTTATAGTAGACCTTTATCAGGTGAGAATTTTTTGTTTTATTTATCTGATTTCTTGTATATTTTGGATATTCAAATTTTATCAGATGAGAATTTTTGTTTTATTTAATTTTTTTCCAGATGTATTTATTATGTATTTGGTATTCTGCCTGCATGTGTCTCTGCAGGCCAGAAGAGAGCACCAGATATCATTACAAGTCATTGTGTGAGCCACCATGTGGTTGCTGGGAATTGAACTCAGGACCTCTGGAAGAGCAGTTGGTGCTCTTAACCACTGAGCTACCTCCCCAGCCCTTATTTAATTTTTTATGTTCAAAAAGTATATTTTTGATATTGACCTATATCACACGAGGATTTCGTTTTCTTTTTCTGATTTCTTATGTTCAATATGTATATTTTAGATATTAGAGCTTTATCAGGTGAGAAATTATGTTTCCCCTAATTTCATATGTTCAATAAGAATATATTTGAAATTTCATCTTTATCACATGAGAATTTTTTGTTTTTATGATTACTTGTGTTTAGTTTGGATATTTTGGATATTAGACATTTATCAGATGAGAGTTGTATTACTTTTTGTTTCTAGTGTGCCATATATACATTTTGTATATAGACCTTTTTCAAGTGAAAATATTTGTTTTATTTCATTTGTTGTGTTCAATCTATATATTTAAGATGTTAGACATTTATCAAATGAGAATTTTTGTTGTATTTAATTTCTATTGTTCAATAAGTATGTTTTTCATATTTGACCATTATCACATGTAAATTTCTTTTCTTTTCCTGATTTCTTGTGTTCCACATGTATATTTTGGATATTAGACCTTCATCATGTGAGAATTTTTGTTTTGTTTATCTGATTTCTTGTGTTCAATAAATATATTTTTGATATTCAACCTTTATCACATGAGAATTTTGTTTTGTGTTTTTGGTTTTTTTGTGTGTTCAATGTGAATGATTTTGATATTAGACATTTATTAGATGAGATTGTGGTTCTATTTATCTGATTTCTTGTTTTCAATATATATATTCTGGATATTAGAACTTTATCGGGTGAAAATTTGTGTTTTCTTTATCTAATTATGTTCAATATGAATATTTTGGATATTAGACCTCTATGAGATAAGTATTTTTGTTTTACTTCTCCGATTTCTTGTGTTCAATATGTATATTTTGGATATGACTTTTATCAGATGAGAATTATGTATTATTTATGTGATATCTTGGGTTCAATGTGTATATTTCCGATACTGGTCCTTTATCTGATCATAATTTCTATTTTATTTATCTGATTTCTTGTGTTGAATAGTATACCTTTATAAGATGAGAATATTTTTTTTTCATTTATCTGATTTCTTGGGATTAACGTGTTTAATTGGGGTATTAGACCTTAAAAATCGAGAATTTTTGTTTTATCTAATTATTTGTATTCCATATGTATATTTTGGATATTAGAAATTTGTCAGATGTGAATTTTTATTTATCTAAATATAGTCAATATATATATTTTGGATATTAAACCATTATCAGGTTTGAATATTTGTTTTATGTGATTTCTTATGTTCAACAAGTATATTTTGAATATCAGAACTTTATCTAATGACAATATATTTTTTATTTATCTGGTAACTTGCGTTCAATGTGTATATTTTGGATATTAGACCTTTATCAAATGATAATTTTTGTTTTATTTATCTGATTTCTTGTATTCAACAGGTATTTTGGATATTAGACCTTAATCAGATGAGAATTTTGTTTTCTTTAATTTCTTGTGTTCCATATGTATATTATGCATAACAGACTTTTTAAGATGGAAATTTTTGTTTTCTTTATCTAATTATGTTCCTTATGTACAATTTGGATATTAGAGCTTTATTAGATACGAGATTTTGTTTTATGTATGTGATTTCTAGGGTCTAATACCAATGCTGTTGATATTAGACCATAATCAAAAGAGAAGTTTTGTTTTACTTATCTGATTTTTTTGTTTGATGTGTATATTTTGATATCATAACTTCATCACATGAGATTTTTATATTTATCTAATTTTTGTATTCAATATATATATATATATTTTAGGTATTGGGCCTCTATAAGATGAGAACTTGCAGGGCTGTGGGGGCACACGCCTTTAATCCCAGCACTAGGGAGGCAGAGGCAGGCAGATCTCTGTGAGTTTGAGGGCAGCCTGGTCTACCATGCGAGATCCAGGAAAGGTGCAAAGCTACACATAGAAACCCTGTCTTTAAAAACCAAAAAAAAAAAGAGAACTTTTGTTTTATTGAACTTTTAGTATTAAATATATATATATTTTTGATATTGGAATTTTACAGAGAAAAAATTTTATTTTATTTAAATTTTTGTGTCCAATAAATATATTATTGATATTTCACCTTTATCAGATGAAAATTTTTGTTTTATGTATCTGATTTTGGTGTTCAATGTTTTTGTTTTGGTTATTAGATATTTAACAAGTTAGAATTTTTGTTTTATATAATTTCTTATGTTAAATATGTATATTTTGGATATTAGACTTTAATCAGATGAAAATTTTGGTTTTATTTATGTTTTCTTGTGATCAATGTGCTTATTTTGGATATTAGATATTTATCTCCAGAGAATTTTTCTGTTATTTAATTTTTGTGTTCCGTAAGTATTGTTTTATTATTAGTCTTTTATCACTATAGTGGTATTTTATTTGCACTGAAATGTGATTTTATTTATATATTAATAAAGTTGCCTTGAGGTCAGAGCAAGCCATAGCAGAAGCTGGCAGTAGTGGTGCACGCCTTTAATCCCAGCACTTGGAAGGCAGAGCTAGGCAAGAACTCTGTGTGTTCAAGGATACAGCCAGCTTGGCAACACATGCCTTTAATCTCAATACCAACCATAGAAGACCTGGAGGTCTGTACAGACAGGCAGTAACAAGGAGGTCATGTGGCTGGGTTTACAACCAATGAGAAGCAAAACAGAAAGTCTATATAAAAGATAGGACACAGGAAGTAGCTCTCCTGTGGAGAGGAAAGACAGAGCAGTGAAGGGTAAGGTTTTCAGCTCTCAGCTATTGATTTGACCTCTTGGCAATTAACTCTGCAATTGGTTCTGTGTTTCTTATTTAACAAGACAGTTACATCAACATATCACAGGAGAATTTTTGTTTTATATAATTTCTTGTGCTCAATATGTATATTTTGGATGCTAGGCTTTAATCTGAAGAGAATTTTTTTTATTTATCAGTTTTCTTGTGAACAATGTGTATATTTTGGATATTAGACCTTATCTGCAGAAAATTTTTCTTTAATTTTTTGTGTTCAGTAAGTATATTTTACATGCCTGACCATTATCATGTGAGAATTTTGGTCTTTTTATGATATCCTGTGTTCCATATGTATATTTTGGATATTAGACCTTTATCAGATGATAATTTTTACTTTATTTCATTTCTTTTGTTCAATAAGTATACTTTTGTTATTAGAATTTTATCAAATGAGAGTTGTTGTTATATTTGAATTCTTGTGTTCAACATGTATATTTTGAATATTAGATATTTATCAGATAAAAATTTCTGTTTTATTTAATTTGTTGTGTTCAGTATGTATGTTTTAGATACTAGATTTTTATTAGAAGATAAGTTATGTTTCATTTAACTAATTATGTTCTACATGTATATTTTTGATATTAGACTTTATCAGGTGAGGAGTTTTATTCATTTGTTTTCTTTTTGAGTTCAATATGCATGTTTTGGATATTAGACCATTTTCAGATAAGAATTTTTGTTGTTTTATGTTGTAATCTCTATCTGGATTCAATATGTACTTTGGATATTAGACATATATCAGATGATAATTTTCTTTTATTTATCTAGTTGCTTGGGTTCAATATGTATTTTTGGATATTAGAAATTTGTCAGGTGAGAATATTTGTTTTATTTGCCTAATTATGTCAATATTTATATTTTTGATATTAAACTTTTATTAGATGAGAATTTATGTTTTATTTATCTGATTTCTTGGGTCCAGTGTGTATATTCTGGATATGATATATTTATCTGATAACAATTGTTATTTCATTTATATCATTTCTTGTGTTCAATGTGTTTTTTTAATATTAGATCTTTATCTGATGATAATTTTGTTTTCTTTATGTGATTTCTTGACATAAATATGTATATTTTAGATTATAGGCCTTTAAAAATGAGAATTTTTTTTAAATTTATCTGATTTCTTGCATTTGATATGTATTTTGGATATTAGAACTATATCAGATGATAGTTTGTGTTTTATTTATCTAGGTCCTTGTGTTTAATATCTATTTTGGATATTAGACCTTTATCAGGTGAGAATTTTTGTTTTATTTTGTTTCATGTGTCAAAAAGTATATTTGTGGTATTTGACTTTTATCACTTGAGAATTTTGTTTTTTTTATGATTTCTTGTGATCAATATGTATATTGTTATTAGACCTTTAGCAGATGAGAATTTTTGTTTTATTTACCTAATTATGCTCAATATGTATATTTTTGACATTAAAATTTTATGAGATGAGAATTTGCTTTTTTACTTTTATATGTTCAATAAGCATATTGTTGATATTAGACATTTGGTAGATGATAAATTTTGTTTTATTTACCTAATTATTTTCAATATGTATATTTTTGATATTAGACTTTTTAAGTGAGAATTTTTGTTTTATTTTTCCCATTTCATGGGTTCAATACTTATATTTTGTATATTAGAACTTTATCTGATGACAATTTTTTGTTTTTTTTTTTGTCTGTTTTCTTATATTCGAAGTGTAATTTTAAATACTAGACCTTTACCAGAAAAGAATTTGTGTTTTTTTAAATTTTTTTGTGTTCAATATTTAATTTTTTTGGTCTAATTTCATATGAGATTTTTTTGTTTTATTTATCTGATTTGTTGTTCACTCTGTATATTATGGGTAATAGACATTTTTCAGTTCAGATTTTTTGTTTTAGTTATTTGATTTATTGGTTTCAATGTATATTTTGGATACTAGATATTTGACATTTATCACATGAGGATTTTGTTCTCCTTTTCTAATTTCTTGGGTTCAATATGTACATTTTTGATATTAGAGCTTTATCAGGGGAGAATTTTTATCTTCTTTAGTTTCTTGTGTTCAATAATTATATTTTTGATATTTGACTTTTATCACATGAGAATTTTGATTTCTTTTTTCTGATTTATTGTGTTAAATATGTATATTTTGGATATTAGAACAACAGACAAACTGGCTGACAAGGAAATCAGAGATACATCACACTTTACAATAGCCACAAATGATACAAAATACTTTCGGGTTATTCTAACTAAGCAAGTAAAGGACCTATATGACAAGACCTTTAAATCCCTGAAAAAAAGAAATTAAAGAAAATGGAAAGGTCTCCAATGCTCATGGATAGGCAGGATTAACATAGTAAAAATGGCGATCTTTTCAAAAACAATCTACAGATTCAACGAAATCCCCATCAAATTACCAACACAAGTATTCACAGACCTGGAAAGAATAACACTTAACTTCATATGGAAAAATAAAACAAAACAAAACAAACAAACAAAAAAAAAACAAAACAGGATAGCCACAAGGAAACAACCTTTGGAAGAATCACTATCCCCGACCTCAAGCTCTTCTATAGCGCTACCATCATAAAAATAGCTTGGTACTGGCATAAAAACCGACACATGGACAAATGGAATTGAACTGAAGAACCTGACATTAGCCCACACACCTATGAATACATAATTTTTGATAAAGAAGCCAAAACTGTACAATGGAAAAAAGAAAGCATCTTCAACAAATGGTGTTGGCATAACTAGATGTCAACGTATAGAGGGCTGCAAATAGATCCATATCTGTCACCGTGCACAAAACTTAAGTCCAAGTGGATCAAAGACCTCAACATAAATCCAGTTACTCTGAATCTGATAGAAGGGAAAGTAGGAAGCAGTCTTGAATGCATTTGCATAGGAGATCACTTCTTAATATAACACCAGTAACACAGACACTGAGAGCAATAATCAATCAATGGGACAACTTGAATCTGAGAAGTGCCAGGCTATGATAAATGAAGACCACAAGAGAAAAGAAATTCTGATTTTTTTTCAATGAAAAAACTTTTACAATTCCTAAACCTATTCTGTTACTGTAGTTTATTTCTTTTTTAATTCCCACCATTTTAATTGGGGTGGTTCAATTCCACTCAAATAAGCAAAGCTTCCAAATAAGAATAGTAAGACAAGAATAAAATAGGTGGACTCAATATACACTACATGTGTCTGAGTAAGTCACCAAAATAGTTTATGTGTTTCAATTAAAATACAACAATGGGCACAGGCCTCTCACATCTGTCTCTCTTTCCTGTCTTAGTAAAAGTCTTGTTAGTGGATTCTGTTGTGTTTCTTGACATTTCTTTGCAGGGTAAGAGTGCCACCAAATAACTAACAAGTAGGATCTCTTCTTATGAGGCAGATATGCTGCTGTTGAGCATTTCATGAAATACACATCTCACTGACTTGTGAAAATCATACTGTCATAGAGTGCTTTCTTAACATCTTTATTATATTGAGTTATCAGGCACAGCAACTAAGAATGTGAATAATTGATCATAGCACACAATTCCAGGTAATAGTTGTAAGACGGGCAATGTAGTTCTGATGTCATATAGACAGGCACTGTGGGTAATGAATTTCTGATGACATAGAAAAAGGCATTGTAGGAAATGAAGTTCTTATGACATAAAGAAAGGCACTGTGGGCAATGTAGTTCAGATGCCACCCAGGATGACACTGTGGGAATTGTAGTTCTTACTTCACAGAAAAAGACACTGTGGGAAATGTAGTTCTGATGATGTAGAGAAAGGAACTGTGGGAAATGTAATTCTGATGTCACAGAGAAATGATGTGTGGGAAATGTAGTTCTGTGACATAGAGAAAGACACTGTGGGAAATGTAGTTCTGATGAGAAAGAGAAAGGAACTTTGGGTAATGCAGTTCTGATGATACAGACAAAGGCACTGTGGGAATTGTATTTATTATGACACAGAGAAAGTCACTGTAGAAAATGATGTTCTGATGACATAGAGAAAGGAATCTGAGAAATGTAGTTCTGATGATGTACACATAGGTACTGTGGGAAATGTAGTTCAGATGATACTGAGAAAGGCACTGTGTGTAATGTATTTCTGTGACATAGAGAAAGGCATTGTGGGAAATGTAGTTATGATGAGGTATAGAAAGGCACTGTGAGAAATGGAGTTTGGATGTCATAAATCAAGTAAAGGTGGAAAATGTAGTTCAGATCACACAGAGAAAGAATCTATGGGAAATGCAGTTCTGATGACCTAGAGAAAGGAACTGTGGGAAAAGTAGTTCTGATCACACAGAGAAAGGCACTATGGGAAATGTAATTCTGATGACATAAAGAAATGAAATGTGGGAAATGTAGTTCAGATGACATAGAGTAAGGCATTATGGGTAATAAAGTTCTGATGACCTCAAGAAAAGGACTATGGAAATTAAAGCTCATATGGCATAGAGAAAAGCACTGTGGGAAATGTAGTTCTGATGATGTAAATAAAGGAACTGGTGGAAATGTAGTTCTGATGACATTGAGAAAGGAACTGTAGAAAATGGAGTTCTGAAGACATTGATATAGGAACTGTGGTAAATGAAGTTCTGATGATGTAGTTTCAGGCCCTATAGGAATTGTAGTTTTGATGACATAGAGAATGGCACTGTGGGAAATGTAGTTCTGATGATGTATAAAAAGTCACTGTGGGTAATGTAGTTCTGAATATGTAGAGAAAGGCACTGTGGGTAATGTACTTAATCCAGTAGGACAGCATTTTTTAAAAATTCCCAAATTTTTAATATTAAACCTTTATCTGATCAAAATTTTTGTTTTACTTATTTGGTATCCTTTGTTTAATATGTATATTATGGATAATAGACCATTATTAGGTGAGAATTTTTGTTTTATTTAATTTCTTGTGTTCAATATGTACATTTTTGTTATTACACCTTTTATAAGATTAGAGTTTTTGTTTTGTTTCTCTGATTTCTTGTATTCCTTTATATATTTTTGATATTAGACATTTATCAGATGTGATTTTTTTAATCTTTCTGATATTTTAATTTTAATGTGTATATTTGGTGCTATAAGCCACATGAATATATCGTAAGAACTCAGCTAGTTATGGCAAAATCAATTTCTGGAGGGATCAAGGATTTCCTCCAGAGGAAGCCAAATTCTAAGGAGTTTTTGGTGTTACTTGTTATATATCAGCTGTCTTCTGTCATGAAAATCATGTGTGCTTTCATAGTTTTCCCAATTGACTTTTCCCTAAGAAAGGCTGACAGTGTGGACTGGTCACTCTCTGGACATACACATTCAAGGTATTTGGAAAACAGCCTCAGGAAAGGTTTCCTCTGGGATCAGAAATCTCCTTTGGCCACTTTCAAGGACTCTCAGTAACAACAGTCCACATGTAAGTCTCCTGGTTTAATGTAATTCCACAAGGAGACACCACCTAGGTCAGGAGGACATTAAGTAATAGCTTTACACTATTTAGCTCTGACCCTCCTTCCTTAGAGCCTTACTAATTTTATAGACCTCTAACTCCTTACCTAGCCACTTCTAGGAATATTTAGATAGCCTTCTGTGCTAACTGCTATAGTCAGCCCAAACCCCAGTTCAAGCCAGTCTAACTAGTGAGTCATTTTACTGTGAGGAGTTGAACCTGAGTTGTGTGTCTGGAAAAGACCATAAATGGTGGTTGCTCATTTCTAAATTAAAAATTAAAATTAAAATTTTGTTTTTTCTCTATTTATGAGGCAAACGAGAGTGTTGATGTCCAATGCTGTTATTGAAAGATATGTATTGTTATATTAAGTTCATCTCAAATGCTAAAGGTGTAATATTCAAATTATTCATGTTGAACCCAGGAAATCAGATAAATAAAACACAAATTCTCATCTGATAAAAATCTAATATACAAAAATACATATTAAAAACAAGATATCTGGGCTGAAGAGATGGCTCAGTCATTAAAGGCTAGGCTCACATCCAAAAATAAAAACTAGTTATCAGGTAAATAAAACAAAAATAGTCAACTGATAGAGTTCAAATATCCAACATATATATACTGATATGAAAAATCAGAAATAACAAAATTATCATTGGTAGGTTTAATATACAAATTACACATATATTGAATGGAATAAATCAGATATATACAACAAAAATTCTCATCAGCTAAAGGTCTAATGCCCCAAATTTAAATATTGTACATAATTAGATAAATAAAACAAAAATTCTCATCTGTTAAAATTCTACCATCTAAAATATACATATGGAACAAAGAAATTAGAAAAAACAAAATTTCTCCTTGTAAAGGTCCAATATAAAAAATACACTTATTAAACACAAGGAATCAGATAAATAGAACAAAAACTCACATATGATAATGGTCTCATATCCAAAATATACATATTGGAGATAATTAGTTAAATAAACAAAAATTCTCATCTGATAAAGGTCTAATATCAGACAGTTATTGAACACAATAAATTAAATAACACCAAAATTCTCCTCTGATAAAGGTCTAATATCCAAGATATACTAATTGAACACAAGAAATCAGAAAAATAAAACAAAAATTCTCACCTGATAAAGGTCTAATATCCATTATATACATATAAAACACAAGAAATTAGAAAAACATGTTTGTCTTTCTGAGTCTGGGTTAATTCACTCAGGATGTTTTTCTAATTCCATTCATTTGCCTGCAAACCTCATGAGGTCATTGTGTTTCTCTGCTGAGTAGTACTCCATTGTGTATATGTACCACACTTTCTTTATCCATGCCACATGTTATGTTTTTGTTTCTTTTTAGAGGGAGCAGAATAGTCTATCCTCATGTCATTCCTGCCCACATTTGAGGTTCTCACTTTGGGAAGAATTCAGAGACATGATTTTGGGCAAAGGTATACCCTGAAGATGCAGCCTACCAGAAACACAGACCTTATATAAAATGAATTAATGATGATAGAGTGGGCCTGAGATTGAAACCACATATTGAACACAAACAATTAAATACAACAAAAATTCTCCTCTGATAAGGGTCTAATATAATATATATATATTGAACCCAAGAAATCAGATGAATAAAAATTCTCAGTTGATAAAGGTCTAGTGTCAACAATATACTTATTTAACACAAGAAATTAAATAAAACAAAAATTTATCTTGTCTAATAAAAGTTTTACATCAAAAATATACATATTGAATATAGTTAGGTAAATAAAAAAATTCCTATGTGAAAAATGCCTAATATCCAAAATATACATATAGAACATAATTAGAAAAATAAAACAAAAATTATCATCTGACAAATGTCTAATGTCATAAATGTACCTAATAAACCCAAGAAATGAATTCAAACAAAAAGTTTTCTATGACAAATGTCTAATATCCAAAATATAAATATTGAACACAAGAAGTTATATAAAATATTCTCACCTGATAAAGGTCTAATATAAAATATATACATTGAAAACAAGAATTCAGATAAACAAAACAAAAATTCTCATTGGATAACGTCCAAATAATACATATTAAACACTGGAAATCATAAAACAAAACAAAATTCTCATGTCCTAAGTGGCAAGTATTAAAAAATACTAATTGAACACCAGACATTAAATAAAACAAAAAATATCATACAGTAAATATCTAATATTCAAAATATACATATTGAACACAACAAATTGAATAAATCAAAATATCACCTGATAAATTTCTGTGTCCAAAATACACATATTGAACACATGAGATTAAATTTTAAAAATTCACGAGGTGGCTCCTCCTCCAGTGCCCTGATGAAATCAGCCTGGCACTCCCTACAGTTTCAAGTATGAAAGTGGCCAGGCTCCCCCGACAGTGCCCTGATGAAATCGGCCTGGCTGCCCCTCCAGTGTCTGGGATGAAATCAACCTGGCTCACCCTCCAGTGTCCATGATGAAATCAGTCTGGCTCCCCCTCCTGTGTCCAGGATGAAATCACCCGGGCTCCCCCTCCAGTATCTGGGATTAAATCAGCCTGGCTCCCCTTTCAGTGTCCAGGATGAAATCAGACTGTGTGCCCCTCCAGTGCCATGATGAAATGGGCCTGCCCCCCCTCCACTGCCCTGATGAAATCATCCAGGGTCCCTCTCAAGTGCCCTGACTGAATCAGCTTGGATCCACCTCCAGTGTACAGGATGAAATTGGCCTGGATCCACCTCCAGTGCCCTGATGAAAATGGCCTCTGTCTCCCTCCAGTGTCAGGGGTGAAATCAGCCTGGGTACCCCTACCATGCACTGATGAAATCTGCCTATGTTCACCTCCAGTGTCCAGGTTCAAATTGGCTTGGCTCCCCTTCAGTGTCCTGCAAGAAATCTGCCTGACTCACCCTCCAGTGCCCTGATGAAATCAGCCTGGCACCTCTCTATTCCCTTTATGAAATCAGCCTGGCTCCCCATCCAGTGACAGGGTTGAAATTGGCCTAGCACTCTCTCCAGTGCCCTGCTGAAATCAGCCTGGCACCTCTCTATTCCCCTTATGAAATTGGCCTGGCTCCCCATCCAGTGACAGGGTTGAAATTGGCCTAGCTCTCTCTCCAGTGCCCTGCTGAAATCAGCCTGGCTGCCCTTCCAGTGCCCTGATCAAATTGGCCTGGCTCCCCCTCCAGTGTCAGGGATGAAATCAGCCTGGCTCCCCCTCCAGTTTCAGGGATGAAATCAGCCCGGGTCCACCTCCAGTGTCAAGGACCAAATCAGCCTGGGTACCCTCCAGTACCCTGATGAAATTGGCCTGGCTCACCCTCCAATGCCTTCTTTAAATCTGCCTGGCTCCCCTCCAGTGCCCTTATGAAATCGTCCTGGCTCCCCCTTCAGTGCCCTGAGGAAACTGTCCTGGCTCCCCTCCACTGCCCTGATGAAATTGGCCTGGTTCTCCCTCCTGGGCCCTGAAATAATCAGCTTGGATCCCCTTCCAGTGTCTGGGATGAAATCATCATGGGTCCCCCGCCAGTGCCCTGATGAAATTGTCCTGGCTCCCCCTCCAGTGTCAGTAATGAAAACGACCTGTCTCCCCCTCCAGAGCCCTGATGAAACAGGCCTGGCTCCCGCTCCAGTGTTCATCCTGAAATCGGCCTGGTTCCCCCACAGATGCCTAATGAAATCACTCTGGATCCCCTCCAGTGTCAGGGATGAAATCAGCATGGATACCCCTACAGTGCCCTCAAGAAATATTCCTGGGGCCCCTCCAGTGCCTTGATGCAATCGACCTGCCACCCCTCCACTGCCCTGATGAAATCTGCCTGGCTCCCCCTCCAGTGTCTGGGATGAAATCAGCCTTGGTCCTCCTTTAGTGCCATGATGAAATCGGACTTGGTCCTCTTCCAGTGTCCAGGATGAATTTGGCTTAGTTCCCGACAAATGCCTTTTGAGAACATCTTGGTTCCCCCTCCACTGTTAGGCATGAAATCAGCTGTCTCCCCATCCAGTGTCAGGGATGTAATTGTTCTGTCTCCTCCTCCAGTGTTCTGATGAAATCAGCCTGGCTCCCCCTCCAGTGTCAGGGATGAATTCCGCATGGCTTTCCCTCCAGTGCCCTGATGAAATTGGCTTGGTCCCCCTCCAGTGTTGGGTATAAAATCAGCCTGTGTCCCTCTCCTGTGTCAGGGATAAAATCATCCTGGCTCACCCTCCATTGTCAGGGATGAAATCAGCCTGGCTACCTGCATTGTCAGGGATGCAATCAACATGGGTCACCTTCCAGTTCTCTGATGACATAGGCCTATCTCCCTTTCCAGTTTCCAGATGAAATCGGCCTGGCTCCCCCTCCAAGTCAGGGATGAAATCGGCCTGGGTTCCCCTACAGTGCCCTGATGAAAAAGGCCTGGGTCTCCCTGCAGTGCGGGTATAAAATTAGCCTGGCTCCCATTCCAGTGTCAGGGATGATATCAACCTAGCTCAACCTGCAGTGTCCAGCATGAAATCACCCTGGCTCCCCCTCCAGTATCTGGGATGAAATCTGCCTGGCTCCCCTTTCAGTGTCCAGGATGAAATCACTCTGGGTGCCCCTCCAGTGCCCTGTTGAATTTGGTCTGTTTCCCCCTCCAGGGTCCAGGATGAAATCGCCCTGTCTCCCCCTCCAGTGCCCTGATGATATCTGCCTTCTCCCCCTCTGTGTCCCGGATGAAATCACCATGGCTCCCTCTCCAGGATTTGGGATGAAATCGCCCTGGCTCCCCTGTCATTGTCCAGGATGAAATCAGTATGGGTGTCCCTCCACTGCCCTGATGAAATTGGGCTAGTTCCCCCTCCAGGGTCCAGGATGAAATCGGCTTTGCTCCCCTCCAGTGTTAGGGATGAAATTGTCCTGGGTCCACCTCCATTGTCCAGGATGAAATCTGCTGTTTTCCCCCTCCAGTGCCCTTATGAAATTGTCCTGGCTCCCCCTCCAGTGACCTGATGAAACCATCCTGGCTCCTCCTCCAGTGTTATGGATGAAATCGGCCTTGCTCCCCTTCCAGTGTCAGGGATGAAATTGGCCTGACTCCCCTTCCAGTGTCCTGATGAAATCAGAGTGTCTCCCTCTCCAGTGTTAGGGATGAAATCGGCCTGGGTCACTCTCCAGTGTCCAGGTTCAAATCGGTCTGGCTCCCCCTTCAGAGCCCTGATGAATTTAGCCTAACTCCCCCTCCAATGCCCTGATGAAATCAGCCTGGCACCCCCTCGAGTGCCCTAAGGAATCCGGCCAGGCTCCCCCTACAGTGCACTGATGAAATCAGCCTGGCTCCCACTCCAGTGCTCTGATGAAATGGGGCTGGCTTCCCCTCCAGTGACCTGATGAAATCTGCCTGGTGCCCACTCCAGTGTTGGGTATAAAATCAGACTGGCGCCCACTCCAGAGTTGGGTATAAAATCAACCATGCTCCCCCTCCAATGTCAGGGATGAAATCGGCCTGGCTCACCCAGCATTGTCTGGGATGAAATCAGCATGGTTCCCATTCCATTGCCCTAATGAAATTGGCCCGTCTCCCTTTCCAGTTTCCAGATGAAATCAGCCTAGCTCCCCCTCCAAGTCAGGAATGAAATTGGCCTGTGTTCCCATACAGTGCCCTGATGAAAAAGGCCTGGGTTTCCCTGCAGTGCGGGTATAAAATCAGCCTGGCTCCCACTCCAGTGTCAGGGATGAAATCGGCCTTGCTCACCCTGCATTGTCAGGGATGAAATTGGCCTGGCTAACCTTGCATTGTCTGGGATGAAATCCGCATGTGTCCCCTAAATATTCCTAGAAGTGGTTAGGTAAGTAGTTTGAGGTATATAAAATTAGTAAGGCTGTAAGGAAGGAGGGTCAGAGCTAAATTGTGTAAAGCTGTAACTTAATATCCTCTTGACCCAAGTGGTGTCTCCTTGTGGAATTACATTAAATCAGGAGTGTTGCATGTGGATTGTTGTTACTGCTAGTCCTTGAAAGTGGCTAAAGAAGATATCTGATTCCAGAGGTAGCTTTTCCTGAGGCTGCTCTTCAAATACCTTGAATGTGTATGTCCAGAGAATGACCAGTCCACACTGTTAGCCCTTCTTAGGGATAAGTCAATTGGGAAAACTATGAAAGCACACATGATTTTCATGACAGAAGACAGCTGATATATAACAAGTAACACCAAAATCTCCTTGGAATTTGGCTTCCTCTAGAGGAAATCCTTGATCCCTCCAGGTAGTGACTTTGCCATAACCAGCTGGGTTCTTACAATGTATTTCTATGGCTTGCAGCACCAAATATCCACATTTAACCTAAGAAATCATAAAGATTAAAAATTCACATCTGAGGGTTGGGGATTTAGCTCAGTGGTAGAGTGCTTGCCTAACAAGCACAAGACCCTGGGTTCGGTCCTCAGCTCTGAAAAAATAAAATTACATCTGATAAATGTCTAATATCAAAAATATACATAAGGAACACAAGAAATCAGAGAAACAAAACAAAAACTCATCTTAGAAAAGGTCTACTATCAAAAATGTAATTATTGAACACAAGAAATTAAATAAAACAAAAATTCTCACCTAATAATGGTCTAATATCCATAATATACATATGAAACACAGGATACCAGATAAGTAAAACAAAAATTCTGATCAGATAATGGTTTAATATTAAAAATGTACATATTGAACACAAACAAATAAATACAACAAAAATTCTCCTCTGATAAAGGCCTACTATCTAAAATTACATATTACACCCAAGAAAACAGATAAAGAAAAATTCTCATTTGATAAAGGCCTAGTACCAAAAATATACTTATGGAATACAAGAAATTAAATAAAACAAAAAATATCTTGTCTAGTAAGAGTTTAACATCAAAAATATACATATTGGATATAGTTAGGTAAAAAAACTCCTATATGAAAAAGGTCTAATATCCAAATATACATATTGAACATAATTACATAAATAAAACAAAAATTATCATCTGATAAATGTCTTAATAAACACAAGAAATGAAATAAAACAAATTTTTCTTGACAAATATCTAATATCCAAAATATAAATACTGAACACAAGAAGTTAAATAAAAAATTCTAATCTGATAAAGTTCTAATATAAAAATATACATTTAACATAATAATTCAGATAAACAAAACAAAACAAAAATTCTGATTGGATAAAGTCCAAAATATACATACTAAACACAGGTAATCATAAAGAGAAAACACAAGAAATCGTAAAAGAAAAACAAAATTCTCATGACCTAAATGGCAAATATTAAAAACATACTTATTGAACACCAGAAATTAAATAAAACAAAATATATCATAGGTAAAAATCTAATATTCAAAATATACATATTGAACACAACAAATTGAATCAATCAAATGATTACCTGATAAATTTCTGTGTACAAAATATACATATTGAACACACAAGATTAAATTTTTAAAATTCACCAGGTGATGGTGATGCATGCCTTTAATCCAAGCACCCATGATGCAGAGGCAGGAAGATCTCTGTGAGTTCAAAGCCAACCTGGACCCAAAGCGAGTACCAGGAAAGACACAAAGCTACATGGAGAGACTGTGTCCTGAAAAAACAAATATAAATAAATAAGTTAATAAATTAATAAAATAAATGAATGAAAAATTCTCATCTGATAGAAGCCTAATATTCAAAATATACATTGAAATTAAGAATTCAGATAACTAAAACAATAAATATGATCTGATAAAGGTATATCACCCATAATATACAGAGTGAACAAGAAATCAGATAAATAAAACAAAAATTCAAATATGATAATGGACCAAAAATATATACATATTGAGCATATAAAATTTTAAAACACTAATTTTTTTTCAGAAAAAGGTCTAGTATCCTAAATTATATATTGAACACAGGAAAACAGACAAATAAGACAAAAATTTTCATCAGATAAAGGTCTAATATACAACATATATGCATTGAACACAGGAAATCAGAAAAAACATTTTCTCATCTGATTAAGGGCTAAGTAATAGCAACAGTATGCATATTGGACCCGATAAATCAGATAAATAAAATAAAAATTCTCACCTTAAAAAGTTCTCATATCGAAAATGTACATATTGAACATAATTAGGTAAATAATACAAAAATTCTCATCTGCTAAAGGTCCAATATGAACAATATACTTACTGAACAAATAAAATTTAAAAAAACAAAAATTCTCACCTTAAAAAGTTCTCATATCAAAAATATACATATTGAACATAATTAGGTAAATAAAACAAAAATTCTTATTTGATAAATAATATTAACAATATACATATTATTCATGAGAAATCATAAAAACAAAACAAAATTCCCATGTGATAAAAGTCAAGTACCAAAAATATAGTTATTGACACAAGAAACTAAATAAAACAAAAATTCTCACCTGATAAAGGTCTAGAATCCAAAATAGATATTAAAGCCAAGGAACTAGATAAATAAAACACAAATTATCATCTGATAAATTTCTAATGTCTGAAATACATATTGAATGCAAGAAATCAGATAAAGAAAACAAAGTTTTCATTTTATAAAGCTATAATATCAAAAATATACATATTGAACTCAAGAAATCAAATAAATAAAACAAAAATTCTCATCACATAAAGTGCTATTATCAATAATACACAGAATGGAGATAAGAAATCAGATAAAGCAAACAAAACTTCTCATCTGATAAAGGTCTAATATCAAAAATATACATATTGAACAGAAGAAATTTTATTAAACAAATTTTCACACCTGATAAAGGTCTGAATCCAAAATATACATGTTGAACACAAGAATTCAGATGAATAAAATGAAAATTTGCATCTAATAATGGTATATGAGCTATAAAATAGAGAGTGAAGACAAGAGTTCTGTTAAATAAAACAGAAATTTGCATCTGATATAGATCCAATATCAAAATATAGTTATAATTCCTAATTAGGTTAATAAAACATATTTTCTTCTTATAAATGTTTAATACAAAATATATACATTTTAAACATAAATAAATAAAACAAAAGTTCTCCTCTGATAAAGGTCTAATATTCAAAATTCCATATTGAACCAAAGAAATCATATAAATAAAACAAAAATTCTCATCTGAAAAAGGTCTAATATATAAAATTACATATTGAGTACAAAAATGACATAAATAAAACAAAAGTTGTCATCCGATAAATATCTAATATCTAAAATATACATACTGGACCCAAAAAATCAGATGAATAAGACAAAAATTCTTATCTCATAAATTTAAATATCTAAAATATAAATATTGAACATAATTAGGCAAATAAAACAAATAATCTCCCCTGAAAAAGTTCTAATGTCCAAAATACCAAGAAACTAGATAAAAAAAAACAAAATTATCATCTGATAAAGGTCTAATATCCAAAGTACATATTGAATCCAAAAAACATAAAAAAAATTCTAATTGAAAAAGGCCTAATATCATAAACATACATATTGAACTCAAAAAGTCTAATAAAGTCTAATATGAAAATATATATATATATAAACTTATAAGAGAAATGAAACAAATTATCATCTAATAAAAGTCTAATATCCATAAGATACATACTGATCACAAAAATTTAAATAAAACAAAATTTTATCTGATAAAAATCTAATATTCAAAATATAAATATTAAACACAAGAATTCAAATAAAACAAAAATTCTCATTTGATAAAAATCTAATAACAAAAACACTTATTGAACAAAAGAAATTAAATAAAATAAAATTCTCAACTGATAAAGGCCTACTATCCAAAATATACATCATGAAAAAACATATTCTCATGTGACAATGTTCAAATATCAAAAATATACATACTGGACACAAAATTTTTTTTTCTTCAGATAAGATCTAATATCCAAAATATACACACTGATCACAAGAAAACCAATAAATTAGAAAAATTCTCATCTTATTAAAGTCTAATTTCCAAAATATACATATTGAACACAAGAAATTATATGAAAAAAATTCTCATCTGATAAAAATCTAAAAATAAAAAATATTTACTGAACACAAGAAACAAAACAAATTAAAAATTCTCTTTTCAAGGTCTAGTATTAAAAAATACATTGAATACTAGAATTCAGATAAAGAAAACAAAAATTCTCATCTGATAAAAGCCTTATATACAAAATATACTTATTTAACAAAGAACTCATGAAATGAACAAAATTCTCATGTGATAACAGTCAAATATCATAAATATAATTATTGAACACACAAATTAAAAAAGAAAAAATTCTCTGCAGATAAATAGGTAATATCCAAAGTATGGACATTGATCACAAAAAAAAAACCCAGATCAATATAACCAAAATTTTCATCTGATTAAAGTCTAATATCCAAAAATATACACAATGAACACAAGAAATTATACAAAACAAAAATTCTAACCTGTTAAAAGTCTAATAACCAAAAAACAATATTGAACATCAGAAATCAGATGCATAAAACAAAAATTCTCATCTGATAAGGGTGAAATATCAAAAATATATTTATTGGACACAGGAAATTAAATAAATCAAAAATGTTTCTCTGTAAAATTCTAATACTCAAAATATACATATTTAACAGTAGAAGTTAAAGAAAAACCAAAAATTCTCATCTTATAAAGGCCTCCTACCTAAAATATACATATTGAACACAAAAATTAGATAAATAAATAATCTCATGTGATGAAGGTATAATATTGAAATATACACATTGAACAAAAAATCAGATAACAAAATTCTAATTTGATTATGTTCTAATATCAACAGCATAGGTATTAGACACAAGAAATCACATAAATAAAACAAAATCTCTCAACTAATAAACCTCTAATATCCAAATAATACATACTGAACATAATTAGATAAAGAAAACATAAATTTCCATCTGATAAAAGTTTGTTATGCACAATATACATATGGAACACAAGAGAAAAACAAAACAAAACAAAATTCTGATCTGATCAAGGTCTAATATCCAAAATACATATTGAACCCAAGAAATCAGATAAATAAAACAAAAATTCTCATTTGATAGAGGTCTAATATCCTAAATATGTAGATTGAACACAAGAAATTAAATAAAACAAAAATTTACATCTGACAAAGTCTTTATAAAAAATGTACATATTGCACACTAGAAATAAATAAATATAATACAATAATTTTTATTTGATAAACGTCTAATATCCAAAATACCCAAACTAAATACAAGTAATCAGAAAAACAAAAATTCCCACGTGATAAAGTTCTAATATCCAAAATATACATATTGAACACAAGGAATCAGAAAAAGAAAACAAAATCCTCATGTGATACAGGTCAATATAAAAAATATACTTTTGGAACATAAAAAATTAAATAAGGGCTGGAGAGATGGCACAGTGGTTAAGAGCACTGACTGCTCTTCCAAAGGTCCTGAGTTCAATTCTGATCAACCACATGGTGGCTCACAACCACTTGTAATGAGAAATGGTGCTCTCTTCTGGCCTGCAGGCACACGTGCAGGCAGAATACTACATACATAATAAATAAATACATCTTGAAAAAAATTAAATAAAACAAAAATTCTCATCTGATAAAATTTGAATATCCAAAATATAGCTATTGATTAAAAGAAATCAGATGAAAGCAAAAAATTCTCACCTGATAAAGATCTACTATACAAAGTTTACACATTGAACACAAGAAATTAGATAAACAAAACAAAAATTCTCATCTAATGGAGGTATAATACCCAAAATATTCATTTTGAACATAATTAGGTAAATACAAGAAATATTCTCATCTGATAAAGTCTATGATCCAAAATATGCACATTGAACATCAGAAATTAGATAAATAAAAGAAAAATTCTCATTTGATAAAGGTCTATTATACAAAATATACATATTGAACACATAAAACCAGAGAAAAAAACTAAAATTTCTCATCTCATAAAGGTCTATTAACTAAAATATACAATTTGAACATAATAAATAAATGAAATGAAAATTCTCATGTGATAAAAGTCTGGTATCAAAAATATACTTATGGAACACAAGAAATTAAGTATAACAAAAATTATCATCAGGTACAGGTCTAATATCCAAAATATACATATTGACCACAAGCAATAACGTAAAACAAATATTCACCAGTTATTGTCTAATATCCAAAATATACATATTGAACATAATAAATCAGAAATAAGGAAACAAAATTGTCATTTGATAAAGGTTGAATATCCCAAATATGCACACTGAACACAAGAAATCATGTAAATAAAAAAATCTGAATAAGGTCAAATGTCCAAAATATACATATTGAACAGACTTAAGTAAATAAAACAAAACTTCTCATCTGATAAAAGTCTAGAATCAAAAATATACATACTGAACAAAAGAAATTTAATAAAACAAAAAATTTCACCTGATAAAAGTCTAATGTAAAAATATACCTATGGAACAAAGAAATTAAATAAAAGTTCTCATCTGATAAAGGTTTAATATCCAAAAGGTACATATTGAACACAAGTAATTATATAAATAAAACAAAATAGACATTTGGTAAAGGTCTAAGTTTAAAAATATATTTAATTAACACTCAAAAATAAATAAAACAAAAATTCATACCTGATAAAGTCTAATATCAAAAATCTTCATATTGAAAACAAGAAATTAGTTGAACTAAACAAATATTCTCACAAATAAAGGTCTAATATCCAAACATTTCAGAAAAACTCATTGTGAAGTAGGATGTTTTTGATATTAGACATTTATCAGATAAGAATTTTTGCTTTTCTTAATTTCTTGGGTTCCATATGTATGTATTTGTTACTAGACATTTATCACATGAGACATTTTGTTTTATTTATGTAATTATGTTCAATATGTATATTTTGGACATTAGAATTTTATGAGATGAGAATTTTTTATTTATATGGCTTCTTTGGTACAATGTGTATAGTTGGGATTTTAGTCCTTTATCAGATAAGAATTTTTGTATTATTTATCTGATTTCTAGTTTTCAATATGTATATTTAGGATGTAGTCTTTTATCACTTGAGAATTTTTGTTTCATTTAATTTCTTGTACACTATGTATGATTTTGATATTAGATTTTTATCAGATAAGAATTTGTGTTTTATTTGTCAGATTTCTTGTGTTCACTATGTATGTTTTGGATATTAGAATTTTTTGTTGTTGTTGTTTTTTCAAGACAGGGTTTCCCTGTGTACCTTTGAGCATTTCCTGGAACTCACTTTGTAGACCAGGCTGGCCTTCAACTCACAGAGATCTGCCTGCCTCTGCCTCCCAAGTGCTGGGATTAAAGACATGTGCCACCAAAGCCCAGCTTAGACTTCTTTTTACTTCTCTAATTATGTTCAATATGTATATTTCAGGTATTAATCCTTTACCAGATGAGAATTTTTGCTTTATTCACTTGATTTCTTGTGTTCAAAATGTATATTTTGGATACTAATATGTTCCCATTTAAAGTAATTGTTTTATTTAAGTTCTTTTGTTCCATATGTATATTTTTGATATGAGACCTTTATCACATAAAAATATTTATTTTATTTAGCTAATTATGTTCAATATGTATATTTTGGAAATTAGACCTTTATCAGGTCAGAATTTTTGTGTTATTTATCTGATTTCTTGAGTTCAATGTGTATATTTTTGATATTAATCCTTTATCAAGTGGGAATTTTTGTTTTATTTATCTAATTAATTTCAATATGTGTATTTTGGATATTTGACCTTTATCAGAATAGAATTTTGTGTTATTTATTTGATTTCTTGTGTTCAGTATGTATATTATGAATATTGGTCCTTTATGATATGAGATTTTTTGTTTTATTTAACTCGCATATTGTGTTCATCATGTATATTTTGAATATTGGACATTGATCAGATGAGAATTTTTGTTTTATTTATCTGATTTCTTGTGTCATTAGGTATATTTTTTTTATATTAGAAATTTATCACATGAGAAATTTTGTTTTATTTTACTGATTTCTTGTGTTCAATATGTATATTATGAATATTAGACCTTCATTGGATGGGAATTTTTTTATTGTTTACTTTATTTCTTGTGTTCTATATGAATATTTTGGATATTATATCAGGAGAGATATTTTGTTTTATTTATTTGATTTCTTGTGTTCAATATGTACATATTGGATATTAGTTCTTTATTACATGAGAATTTTTTTATTTTATGTCTTGTGTTTGAAATATTTATATAGGATAATAGATGATCATTTAATGAGAATTTTTGTTTTATTTTTCTGATATCCTTTGTTTAATATGTATATTTTGAATATTAGACATTTATCAGATGAGAATATTTGTTTTATTTATCTGATTTCTTGTGTTCAATACATTTATTTAGGATATTAGATCTTTATTAGATGAAAATTCTTTATTTTAATTTATTATGTTCAAAAAGTATAGTTTGGATATTAGACCTTTTTCAAATGAGAATTTTTTGTTCATTTACTTGATTTTTGAGTTCAGTAGCTTTATTTTGGATGTCAGACCTTTATCTGGTGAGAAGTTTTATTTTATTTGTCTTATTTCTTGTGTTCAATATGTATATTATTGATATTAGAACTTTTTCAGGTGAGAATTTTTGTTTTATTTATCTTATTTTTTTAATATGTGTGAAGCTGGCCAAGAATACACACTTAAAATGTTGTCACATACAATTCCTTCTCTTTCAAGGCAAGTAAAAAAAATTTTTGCAGGTGTTCTTATGTGATATAATTATTTGAGATAATATTGTAACCAATAACATTTATCTTTCCTAAATGCTATAATTCTGAAATGTGAAACAATGTTGAACTCTGGGCATAAATTGCATTAAGTAAGATTTTCAAAGCAAAGAATCTAGCAGACACAATTATATATAATTAAATATAATACAAATATAAATTATTTTAAATTGATTTAAATTTATAGCCTATAATTTATAAACATAATTAAATTTAATTAAATAAAATACATACCTTTTTCACACTGCAGGATGTTAACCACCTCCAATGCACACATAGGCAGGTCCCAATGCATTCATTATCTCAGTGAAAAAATAAGACTCACAACAGGAGAAAGATGTGTTTGGAGGTCAGCACCAGGGGATTTATGGGAAACCACTGGGGGATTGAATATGCAAAATGTTCAATTCAGGAACACATGCATTGATTAAAAATTAAAAATAAAATTAAATTGATTAAAATTAAAAAAATTATTGAAGAGAAACTACAATAACTTGATTTGGAGATTTTTTTCCCTTGTTTACTTAACAGGTTCAACTTTGATAAAATACATCTTGCTTTATCTTCTATTTTATTTTGTCTTGTTTCATTTTTATCTCTTTTAATGAGAGACAAAATAAATGTGGAGGGATGGGGAGTTAGGGAAAAACTGGGAAGAGTGGTGGTCATGTAAACTATAATCAAGCTATATTGTGTAAATATATAAAATTAATGTAAAATAATGTATTTTCCACACACATAAAAAGGATTTCTAAAGCTTTTCTTTACTTTTGATGGAAGAATATTATACATAAAGTGAACATATCCTCTATTTTCTGTGATTGCACACATACATCCTCAAAGTTGTGGTATGTTCTCATCAGAAAATTTATAGAAACAAAAAGTGCAATAACCAAATTGTAACAAAAAATAGTTATAGAAACAAGAGGCAGGAAGTTTTGAACAAAGGGCCTATGTGAATTAGTGTGTTAATTATATCTAAAATAAAAAACATGGAATTTGATGACAAAGTTATTTGGTGTCAAACATACCACTCCTAACTTTTTCCACAGGTGCTGTTTTGATGGGTGGCCCTACTGAATTTAAAAACTATTTTCTGAACTCATCATAGACTTTATGAGATAGAAAGAAGGAGTTAATCCATTTAAATATAAATGCTTATTTGAAAGTCTCCAGATGAAACAGTTTTTTGGTTATTGCTTCTTGCATTTAAAGAATGATATAGTCACTGACACTCAGAGAATTTGCAGGATAATTCATAGCTGAATTAATTAAGGTTTTACATGACATCATTTTGTAAACTGTATGCCTTTCATTTTCAAAACTCAATATGTGTTTATTAAAACATGTAAGTAAGGATGATGGACTTTGTAGCAGTATCAATTGCTGTATAGGTATATGTTACAAATCTTGGTCATTGTGAGCATGGGCAAGGAATCATAAATCATTATCTGTGCTGTATTTTGAACAGAAAAATTTAATCGCAAAATTATTTCTGTGCATTTTTTACATTTTTAATGAACTAGTATCACGTTTTGCTGTGGATATCACTCTGTGTAAATAAAGTTCTGATTGGCCAGTGGCTAAGCAGGAAGTATAGGCAGGACAAGAGAGAAGAGAATTCTGGGAAGTAGAAAGTTGGAGGGAGACACCATCTACTGTCACCATGAAAAGCAACATGTAAAGACACTGGTAAGCCACAAGCCATGTGGCAAAGTATAGACTAACAAAAATGGGTTAATTTAAGATAGAAAAGGTAGATAACAAGCAGCCTCCCACAGCCATACAGTTTGTAAGCAATATAAGTTTTTGTGTGCTTTCTTGGTTGGGTCTGAGCAACTGTGGGACTGGCGGGTAAGAGAGATTTGTCCTGACTGGGCCAGGCAGGAAAACCCTAACTACAAATGGCGTCCAACATGTTGGCAAGAGTTTCCACCTAAAACCTGACGAAAAAAGATTCTAAAATGGAACTAAAAACAGCTTCCTAATTGTCTCTCTCAAGTTAACAGCAGCCTGCCAGTTTGAGCTACTATGGCGGGTTCCTGGGGTGTGTGTCTGACCTGCAGTGTGGTGGGAATGAGGAATCTACACGCAGCACTTTACTCTGCTGCATATTGGATTTAGCTAGTTTAAAAAGAAAAGTTTCTGGGCTATGCACTGCTTTGATAGAACTGCTTCTGATAGTTGATGGTGCACATGGCTCCAGACCCAGAGCTGGCAGTAAACTGTACCACCGCCATGTTGGGAAGCTGAGGTGGGTGGAGCCAGCAGCCACAGCAGCCTTTCAGTCTTACAAAGATGGATATTACACAGAGAATCTGGTTTATGTTGTCTTTGGGATTTTTAACTGCAAAAAAAAGATTTGATTGTAAAAGCTGTTGAGTTAAACAAATATGTAAATTTTAAAGGTACCTTGACTTCAAAATTTGGATATAAGGATATGTTGCTTTGGAAAAGAGTCTCTGCTTTTGTTTCCACAGAAAGCCAGAGGCTGTGGATTTGTTCCAGATTAAGATACATCAGGTTTGATCAGCCAAGACCACCTGAAAGGTCTCCGATGACACCATGGCCCAGATGATCCAACATCCAGAATGGTTTCAAGGCAACTGGCTCAGAGGTTTACCCTGATGGACTACTCCATAATCCTAAAATTTTCTTTATGCCCCCATAAGATACAGCACCCCCCTCCAGCAGGAAGTAGTAAGAAAAACTATGCCCAAATTCCCAGCTGGATTTGGAGATGGAATTGGCTCACTCCTTCTCTAAACCCAAGCACATTGTTAAAAGAAAAAGTTAAGAGATTCTTGTGTACCAAATCAGAAGAGCCCTCTGGTGTGGGACAGAGAGAAACCAATATTTTTCTTTAAAGCAGGTTGATTATAAATGCAATCTCTTTCTAAAGATAAAAAGGGGATATGATATAGATATGATAGGATGAAAGGGTAGATTAATGAACTTACTTCTAAAGAGCAACAACTCATTTAAAATGTTTTACATTGGTATAGATTTTAGTCTGTTGATACAAACTTAAAGTTAATTTTGTTATACTGTGTGCATATTTCTACTCATGTTTAAGGTATTATGTTTGCATAGCTCATTTAAATTGTAATGGATAATTAAAAATAGATTAATAATTAGTCATCTATGATAATCATACTCATAGCCATGTTAGTTAAGTGTTATAGGTATACATAGAGATATTTCAGATAGATAGGTAATCTTCAAATACTTCAAAGACCTACAAAATATGGCATTTAAAATACTTTTAAAATGTAGACTTTCTGGACAGTGAGACATGTCTGCTCCTGGCAGCACCAATTTACTTCAGAGAGGAGGATGTGCATTGAAGACACTTCATATCTTATCTTCACCTTTGCAAAAATAGCCATTTGAGCAAGAAACTGTTCTTGCCTGGACTGCTTGATCGACTGGACATGCAGGACCCACAGAAAGGTGACCACTAAACTTTGCTTGACAAAATGGTCCTTCAGGTTCCTGCTTCACAGAGGAAACTGCCAGACATTCTACAGGACACTGAGACAAGTGATCGAGAGACTCTAGCCCTGTGGGCTGAAGACAAATGCCCCAACTTTACAAAGGAACATTAGGTGACTGTCCAGGCTGCCAGCTGTCTCTGTCTACTCTTGCAAGACTCCTGAAAAATGCTTGCATCCTTCTCCTGGTTCTCAGGTAATATTATATCCTTCTGAGGGCTTTGATGTGGTTGAAGAATAGATAGTTATAATTTCCTCAGTTATGATAAAAGATAAGTTAGATATAAAATGTTAGACTCACAAATATAAGACAGATAGGATATCTTCTTTAATATTGTACCTGTAATTTTTGCTTAATAATTGTTTTGTTATATGTAATTGTACTATGTAAAAGTTAAAACCTTCCTTTAAAAAAAAAAGAAAAGGGGAAGTGCTGTGGATATCACTCTGTAAATAAAGTTCTGATTGGCCAGTGGCCAGGCAGGAAGTATAGGTGGGACAAGAGAGAAGAGAATTCTGGGAAGTAGAAGGTTGGAGGGAGATACCATCTACTGCCACCATGAAAAGGAACATGTAAAGACACTGGTAAGCCACAAGCCATGTGGCAAAGTATAGACTAACAAAAATGGGTTAATTTAAGATAGAAAAGGTAGATAACAAGCAGTCTGCCACAGCCATACAGTTTGTAAGCAATATAAGTTTTTGTGTGCTTTCTTGGTTGGGTCTGAGCGACTGTGGGACTGGCAGGTAAGAGAGATTTGTCCTGAATGGGCCAGGCAGGAAAACCCTAACTACAACGTTTCATGTGAAATCTCATTTTTATTTCCTCTGGCCACGCTGTCTAATATTTGATCTTTCCAAACACCTGTGTTCTGATGAGCAAACATATGGAGCCACATGATGCGTGGGGCCAGAGATACAGGAATGTGAAATGCTGGATTGTTTCCTCACCAGAGCAAAAAAATGGGAAAATTGAACCAATGACTATAGATTCAAAGAACTGTGAAGTGTTGGTCCTATCTGGCCAGCACTCTCATCTGGGCCAGAGCTCCAATCCAGCCCAGAGCTTGCGTCTGGACCAGAGAAAGGCTCCCTAAATCAGTCAGCTCTGTCTGGACCAAGTACACTGATAAGACCAAGAATGAATCCACAAGGAGATGGGCAGACGCCAAGGCAGACATAATTACAACAAAATAAAGAGCAATACAGCATCACCAGAACATAGCCCTCCTCCAACAACCTGAACATCACAGAATGGAAGAAGAAGAAAACAACCTTAGAAGTAACATCATGAAGAGGCTAGAGCTTTATATAGAAGAAATCAAAAATAAAGTGGAGGAACAGACAAACAGAAAATGGGAAGGACGCTATAAAAAACTAGAGGAAAGGACAATTAAAGCAGAAGAAAACAATAAGTCCCTGAAAGAAAATCATGAAAAGGCAATGAAAGAGATGAGGGAAATGGTTGCTCATTTCTAAATTAAAAATTTTGGTTTTTTTTTTCTCTATTTATAAGTCATCGAGAGTGTCGATGTCCAACACTGTTATTGAAAGATATGTATTGTTACATTATGTTCATCCAAAATGATTTGTCTTCTTAATCCTGGGGCCTCCTTACATGATGCTCCCTGAGCCAGGCATGTTTGCATGTTTGTTTCATTTTATACCCAGGAAAGGATGAGGTGCAGAGAGTTTCATTGAAATGACCGACAAATCGTAATTTTTATAATATATGGATGACAAGTGTTTAAAAAAAATACCTGCCATCTCGCCAAATGTCATGTACTTAAGAATGATATTGAAGTTGATTTCCTGGGCATGGACATGATTATTACAAAAATGAGTCATCTCTCTCTCCTTCACACACAAGCACACATATATCCATACTCACAAAACATCTGTGAACATAAAAGTACAATATATGTATGATGTAAAACAATATGCTCATCATATTGTCTGATTTAACTGGGATCCAGATATGAATGTACAGCTGGTTTTTATATTTATATAATTGCTCAACCTCCCCACCCCACAACATGTCAGAAGGAAGTCATTCTTCCATGTCTGCAAAGCCCAGGACAGGATTTAAGGATAGAATATTCATGTTGCTGCTTCTCAGCTTCCATCTCCTTAAGAAGTATGGATAAAGAAAATGTGGTACACATAAACAATGGAATACTACTCACCAGAGAAAAATGACATCATGAGATTTGCATGGAAATGGATGGATCTAGAAAAAATCATCCTGAGTGAGGTAACCCAGGCTCAGAAAGACAAACATGGAATATACTCACTCATAGTAGGATACTAGATGTAAATCAAAGATGACTAGACTGCTACACAACTCCAGGGAGACTACCTAGATAACAGAAGCCTGAGAAAGTCACTGGGAATGCCCGAATAACAGAGAAATGGATGAGATCTACATGAACAACCTGGACAGGAGTGGGGCTAATGAAGGGCAATGTTTGAGGGAAAGAGGGCATAGGGGAGCAGGAGATCCCAGCTGGATCAAGAACAGAAAGGGAGAACAAGGAATAAGAGACCATGATAAAGGAAGACCACATGAGAATAGGAAGAAGCAAAGTGATAGAGAGGTCTCCAGAAATCCACAAAGATACCCCCACAGTAGACTACTGGCAGTGGTAGAGACAAAGCCCAAACTGACCTAGTCTGGTGATCTGATGGCCAAACACCCTAATTGTCATGCTAGAAATCTCATCCAATGACTGAGGGAGGTGGATGCAAACATGCATGAGCAGGCCCCAGGGAGAGCTCCAGGAGTCCAATTGGAGAGAAAGTGGAGGGATATTGGTGAAATTATTAAGGCCACTCCACGTAGTTGAAAGGAAGGTTTATTTTATGGGGTAACTTACAAATGAAGGGATAGGTTGCAGGGTCTGGGAAAGATATGACGTAGTCTGGCGGTGTTCTCTGGAGAACTCTGCTCAGTCTACCTCCAATGTACAGGTCCCAGAACCAAGAGAAGCCTCTCCTCTCTATCCTGGGTCTTGTGCTTCTTCCCTCAGCCCTGTCTTGTGGGCGTGACCATTACCGAAGCCTCAATGGGGTTTGGAAATTCCAGGCCAAGGCTGGGATGGCTGCCCACTACATCTCCACTTTTTGTCGAAATAAGCAGGTTCTAAACTAATACCTATATACAAAAAAAAATGGATATCAAATATTGTCTAGGAGTAATGAGGGATAATGACCTAGATAAGTTGGAATTACAATAAATGCAAACAATATCAAGCAAAAAACACATACTAAAATCCAGGTCTAGAGCGTGGGTAGGAAGCATGTTACAAAGATCATCCCAAAAGAACACATCAAAATATCATTCACCATGATCAAGTAGGCTTCATCCAAGTAATGCATTCATGGTTCAACGTACAAAAATCTGTGAGTGTAATCCATCATATAAACAAACTGAAAGAAAAGAAATACATGATATTCCAATTATATTCTGAAAAAGCCTTTGACAAAATCCAACACCCCCTCATGATACCCTCAAGGTCTTGAAGAAAGAAGGAATACAAAGAACATACCTAAACATAATAAAGGCAATTTAAAGCAAGCCAACAGACAACTTGAAATTAAAGGGAGAAAAACTCAAATATCCAAAATAAACATACTGTACACAAGATTTTAAACAAAAGAAAAATTATCATCTGATAAATATCTAATATTAAAAATATGCATATGGAACATACTTAGATAAATAAAACAAAAATTTTTATGTGATATAGGTCTAATATCTCAAATATACATATTGAAGAGAAGAGATCATATAAACAAGAGAAAATTCTCATTTTATAAAGGTCTAGTATGCAAAATATACATAAAGACACAAGAAATCAGATCAATAAAACAAAAATTCCCACATAATAAAGGTCTAACATTGAAAATATACATATAGAAAACAAGAAATCAGAAAAACAAAACAAAATTCTCAAGTGATAAAGGTCTAATATGAAAAATATAATTATTTAACAAAAGAAATAAAATAAAACAAAAATTCTGTTCTGATTAAGGCCTATTATAAAAATATGCCTTTTGAAAACAAGAAATCAGATATCCATGTTGAACAGAAAAAATCAGATCAATAAACAAAAATTCTCATCTGTTAAATGTCTAATATAAAAATTGAACACAAAAAATCAAGTATGTAAAACACAAATATATATTCAAAATATACATATTGACATTATTAGATAAATAAAACAAAAATTCTCATCTGATAAATGTCTAATTGAAAACATATATTGTGAACAAAAGAAATAAGAAAAACAGAAATTCTCACCTAACAAAAGACTAATATCCAAAATACACATATTGAATACATGAAATCACATAAAAAAAGAAAAATTGTGATCTGATAAAGGTCTAATGTCACAAATATTCCTATTCTCATCTGATAAAATTCTAATATGTCAAATATACATACTGAACACAAGAAATCAGAAAAACAAAACAAAATTCTCATGTGGTAAGGATCAAATATGAAAAATATACTAATGAATACTAGAAATTAAATAAAACAAAAAATTTGAATTGATGAAGATCTAATATCAAATATATCCATATTGAACATAATTAGATAAAAATCTCATGTGATAAAAGTCTTATATCCAAAATATGCATACTGAATACAAGAAATTAGTTAAATAAAAATTCTCATCTTATAAAGAACTAATATCTGCCAGGTCGTGTTGGCACACAAGTCTAATCTCAGCACTCAGGAAGCAGAGGCAACCGGATTTCTGTGAGTTCAAGGCCAGCCTAGTCTACGGAGCTAGTCCAGTACAGGCTCCAAAGCTACTGAGAAACCGTCTTGAAAACCGAAAAAAAAAAAGAAAAGAAAATAAAGAAAAAAGAAAAAGAAAATATTTAGCTCAATGGAAGAGTACTTGCCTAGCAAGTGCAAGGCCCTGGGTTTGATTCAAGCAGTGAAGCTGTGTTGGTTCCCAGAGACTGCAGCTTTCTGTGACCTATTACTGGAAGATTCAGGTCAAGCCCACTTCCTCCAATAAGCTTCCATTTTCCTGCACAGAACTCATTACACAATTCCCTTGACCATTTCTTAATTGATGTTTTACAATGAGGCTGAAGGTCAGCTTTCTTCTGTCACTGTCTGGTCTCTCTACCCTTTCCATTCTCTTTCTGAATTAGACTCCTCAGTATGCCATCATGTTAATCAATAAATGGTGAAGATATTGAATAAACTTCCCATGGGCAGTTGGTGATGCCGCAACATAGCTGACATCACAGAGGTTGCCAGGGCTCTGGGGATACAATAGAATGTCCAGGGAAGACCTTCAGATGTCATGGGAACTGACATTGCTTCTCTGCTAAATAAGTTTCCCTCATAATAAACTAGAAGTCAAGCTACCTTTGCAGGAGACTCTGCTGAGATACAAGGAAAGCCCTTCAGTACATTCTTCATCCAAAGCCAGAGATCTCCTTGATTGATTGGACATCCATTAGCTCTTTCCATGTGTGGAAATGAATGTTTGTCTCCTACTGAAATTTTATGTACACAAGGTAATAATATCTTAGAAATTTATATATGCTATAGTTCATTGTAAATACCTGCATCTCCTTATCTCCTTAGCCACAAGACATTATTGTTTTAATGCTGACTGAGAAGGACATTTGTTAAACAATTTCCTGTTAATGAGTCTTCAGGAAACAGCTAGGCAGAGTTATGCTAGAGGAAGAGGCTGACACAGCCTAGGAAAAAGTACTCATAGGAGTGGTATACAGTCATGGAGCTCAGTGGGACTAAAATCTGTGTCATCAGCATGTATTTCGTGGGTGTTTTACTCTCTGTTGAGTAGCTCAAAGTGTTCTACTGTTACTGGATAGTAAGGTGGCCAGGCAGCTGGAATCTCCCACACAGAACATGAGTTTCCTATAGGGCAAAGGATATTCAGGACAATCCTATGCAGGTCCCTTCATATATAGGAACATAGTCACTACGGGTCCACTGGACACTCTAAATCAATGGTTCTTAATTTTTCCGAGTCTCTGACTCTTTAAATATCACTAACAATGGTTCTTCATGTTTTGATGAACCCTAAACATAAAGTTAAGAAACAATGAAACAATTTTGCTACTGTTATGATTCTTAATTCAAATATTTGATGTGCAGGATATCTGATACCCAACTCACAATGGGGTGGTGACCCACAGCATGAGGACCACAGCTCTGAATGCAGCCAGATATCTCCTCAAATCCTGGCAGTGATGCTGAGGCAGTGTCATTCATAGTTTTCATTATCAGAATGAATGTAACTACTCACCTGGGGAGAGGTACCCTAAATGAAGAATTACATAGATCAGATTTACTCTGAGCATGTTTCTGAGGGATTTTATTAATTGTTAATGGAGATAAGACTCCCTAAAATAGGCAGAATCATTTCATTGTCTGCAACCTGTACTGTGTAATTATGAAGAACCAAGAGCATAAGTATAAACAAATGGGCAGCATGAGTCATTTGTTTATGTCTGCTCTTGGCTGTGGATGTGATATGATTAGCGGAGTTCCTACCTTGATTTCCCAAAAATGGAACTATTAACTGGAATTATGGGCTATGATCAATTTTTCCCATTCTTAGTTAATGTGCCTGAAAACTCAATGTAATAAAGATGTTAAGAAAGCACTCTATGACAGAATGGTTTTCACAAGTCAGTGAGATATGTATTTCATGAAATGCTTATATCTGTCTAAGAAGAAGAGATCCTACTTCCTCCTGAACACAACCTTTGTTTCCATGCAACAGTTTTAAAAAGACACAGAGACACCCATAGACACACACAACACTTCACCCTGTCAACAAATGTCCCCTGATAGTGTCTTGCCAAATCAAGTACTATGCTAAATTCTTCCAATGTGTTATATACAACAAGCTTCACTTCAATGAATGTATTTTTCTTTGAATTTCCTGACCATTAAACTTTTCAGCTATGGGGAATTTGATCTGAATTCACTGTCTTGACTATGAATTTCAATCTTATACTGTATCCTTCCTTGAAGGTCTGAAGAAGCTCCTTCAAGCTGAGAGCAGAGTAGCACCTTAAATTCCACGTTTGTGTGGGGGTAAGTAATGACTGGCAATGAGGACACTAGTTACCTCAGTTTGGAGATTAACTCCAGGGCTGATGTACACATATCCCTGTGAAAACTTCTTAGTTTCCCTCTAACATCTGTGTCTCTTCATTAAGGTTTCTGTAAAGAGATCTTTGACAAATTTCCTCCTTCCAAAGTAAATTGTACTTACCAGATGTGAAAAATCACTTTGATTTTCTCCTTAACAGGCCTTTTGAGCTACATCCAAGGATATCCAAGGAGAATAAGGTCTTGGGCTAGGAACTGAAATAAGCACAGGTACAGGTTTAGAGTGCAGGTCTGAGGAACAGAGTGCAAATCAAGGGCAGGACAGCAGGAACACCCAAGAAATTCTTGGTTAGGTCTTTGGCAGTTTAGCCTCTTTACATGTCAATTTCTTCTACCTAGAAAAAGATGGGTTAGGATGTGCCATGGAAATGGGTGCTGTCACAAGGCATGACATATAAAATGACTTCCTTCTTAAGTGGGACTTTGTTTGTTTGAATTTTTTTTTGGGGGGGGGAGTGATGAGTTAGCATTTATATTAGCTAAGCTGGACAGCTTTTTCTGGTGAACATCTGTTTCTGAGAACAGAGGAATCTGATCATAAACTTACAAAAAAATGCTG